>JAWNPM010000070.1:5030200-6287750 GCA_035047505.1 Drosophila parthenogenetica
GCTGCTGATGCCGCATTGCATAATCCCAGGTCCATGGTACGTGCGGCATGCCCTAGGCCGTGCATCATTTTGGACGACGACGACGGCGATGGCGACGTTGACATTATTTGCAGTTTCGTCCCGGATTTTAGCTACGCATAAATCTCTAAACAAGCGCGCGTGTCGTGCGTTTATTATCACTTCCGTCTAGGCCAGGCCAACAGCAGCCAACTCCTTTTGTCTTTTGGGCCAAACGCGAAATTTATCGCCATCATTTGTAATTGTAGCGCGAAAATTGAGTTTGAAGTTACGGTTTACGGTTTATGGTCTGTGGTGCTTTAACAGGGAGGCTCCACTGTACTTTATTGTTTTCATCAACATAATTCTTTGGCGCTGCGCTTTGGAGCCCGTCCAAATGATTGTTAGCCAAAGATTTACTGCTCGACAAAAAGGTGGCACTAAGCTGGGTCTTTCCTAGCTTCTCCTAACACACTATTCCCAATGCCAGGCCATAAATAAGTGTATATATATAAGTATATATATTAAAATATTGCAGACAGTTATTGTAAATGTATATGTAGTATATTTCCGTCACACGGAAGTGCCTTAAAGATCCAAATTTTTGATACGATACGCATTGGAACTCACAAGAGTTATGTTTATTGATATTGTATTTAGATATAGTATGGACATATATCAGGCAAACATTCAACTTATTGCATTGTACATTATGCGATCCATTTTTTGACTAATACTTAAACTAAACTAATTAATTAAGTAAAAAATTAACTATTTACCAGGCATACGTACCACATTTTAACTGAATAATAAAACCTAAGCCTAAACAATTTTCAACTTATTGCTTCTGAGAAGTTTAAAACTTAAGCATAAAATGCGGCTTTATAAGCACAAAGTATTTTTTATCAAGCTCTAAAACTAAAAAAAAAGCAAAATTAAAAAAAAAAAAATTAAAAACTTTACAGTAAAAACTTTTAAACGAAAAGAAACATACATTTTACTCGAATCGCTTCCAAAACATATTTTTATAACGCTTTTCGAATTTTACCATTAAAAATTAATGTAAATTAAAGCAATAGTTAATTAATAATTAATAAAAACAAAAGACTTTTCCAACTCTTAGCTTACATTTGCCTTTTAGAAACTAAGAAAGCGAATCCAAGATTTAAGCAAAGTTAAAAAATTAAATTTAATATAAACAAAAATATATAAAAATTAATTAATTCTTAATTAAGATACGCTAATAATATTAATAATAATCAGTGAGCAACATTGTGATATTAGTTGAGAACAAAATCAAATTACTTCCAAGCTACTTAATATCATTTAAAGATGTCTTAAAGATCGGTTAACCGATTTTCATTTATTTTTAAGGTGCAGAAATTAATCCGTCTTATTTTATGGTGCTATGTAAACTTGGCTTAGTTTAATTTAGTTAAATCTCTGGCCCATTTTGAGGTCAAAAGCGACAATCCTTAGCAGCCCAAAAAAAGAAGAAAATAAATTAATCTCAATTACTTGAACTCTAACTAGGAATCAATCAAAATACTTAACAATTAAAGTAATTAGTAAAGGTCAACATTCTTAAAACTAGATTCATTAATCATTTCTACTGCATGCCACACACACACACACATTTCGTAAAAGTTATTAACAAATTTAACAAAGAATCTTACTAACAATATTTGTATTAGTTTTCTCTAAAAACTAGAAAACTTTTTGGAAACCGCAAACGATCTTAAAACTAAAAATTATTAAAAATAAATAAATAAAAAATAAAAAAACGAAAAATGAGAAATGAAATTATGCAGCTGAGTTTTTGGAATGCGAAAATAATGCAAATGTCTTTGGCCGGCGGTGTTTAGTTGAATGCAATCAGTGGAGATTATGGAGAGGAGTTGCTACCTACGAGGAGGAGGGGGACGGCGGGAGGCGGGGCCAAAAGGGCTGCAGAAATAATGCGCGTAATAACAAACTGCAGGCGTAACTGAAATGCCAGGCTACTGCGCATTTGTCCAGGCAATGGCGAAGGCGTTGGCCAGTCCCAGTCGCAGACGTTGGACGTCGGGAGGCGCAACTGCGGTAATTACAATTGCCTCCGGACATGGACAGCAGTAGCAGCAAAGGCTGCACAGCTGTGTGAGGCTGCTGCATCAACGCTGCCGATCTGCTGAGCATCCTCGCTTGCCCAAGACAATTATATGCTGCCAAAGACGCAGGCGCAGCAGCAGCAGCTTCCTGGCTGCATTTCGTTCTCTCTCCTGTATTTTTTTTACGTTTTTATTTGAGCAAATTGCTGGCAACTTTGCGCACTGTGACTGACTGAATGATAGACTCACTGACTGCTTGACTTACAGAATTTCAGGTTGACTGAATGACTGACTGCCTGACAGTTGTTGCCGCCGTGCAGTGCACTGCTCTGCTGTGCTGCAGTTTCGTTCCAATTGCAATTTGTTGCCCTGCTCGCAAAAAAAAGGAGTAAAAAATATGCCAAAATGACTACGTGCGGGCGTTTTGGTATCTCGGTGCAGAGACAGAGAGAGAGAGTGCAGTGTAGCGAGTGAGGATGGCAAGAGAACGATAATGATGATTGCAGCTAAATTATGATGCCCAGGTGAGTGCAGAGCAAGAGAGAAAGTGTAGCACACAGTTCAACAGAAGCTGCCAGCAACATCATCAGACAACCGACAATGGGCAGCAGCAGTAGAAGAAGAAGAAGGGCAGCTTCTCAGCTTTATTTAGCATAGCATAGCCAGCAACAACAACAACAGCAACAAAACGTAATAATTGCAAAGCAGTTTTGCCGCAGGTGCACCACCCGCCTTTTGTCGAGGACCTGAACCGGCTGCTGCCTTACAGAGATGAGCAAGGCTGATAAAGCAGCAACAACAACAGCAACAATAACAACGTATTTTTTGTAGCAACATCCGATGCGGGCAACGTTTCGTATTTAATGCATTTGATCCTTGATGCTGTTGAAAATGAACTGAGCTCGAACATGCAATCAACTAGCCCCCGCTCACCCTACAATTCACCCCTCTCCCACCCACCTGCAGCAGCTCTTTATGCTGCTATTGCTTCTGGACAATCTGGCCAATTTCATGAATGAAAACTTGGCAGTGCGAGCGACTGTCTTAGACTTTTGCATGTTTGGCTTATACTTATACTTATGTGTATACTTATATCCCAGGAAGTGTACACAACACACGCACACCCCCACACCCACAATGGTGTAAGGAGCAAAATGGCTGGAGATGATGTTGCTTGCAGCATTGCGAGTCTTGGCGACGCTTGTTGCAGCTGCAGCGCATTAACCTCGTTGCTGTTGCTGTTGGTGCTGCCAGTGCTGCTGCTGCCTGGCAAGCAAAATATTTACCAAAGTGATTAAGATGCCTGAGTAATTTTTAACACAATTACGCTGCCAAGCAGACGACGGCAGTCAGCAGTCGTCAAGCGGGAGGTTTAGGGGAAGCGAAGCGGGTAGGGAAGTTGGCAGAGGTTCGGCAGTCTGGGGCCTGCAATTGTGAGCTGCTGCTGCGACTGCTGCCTGCCCCATTGAGTGGCTACTGTAGTTACACCGCCTCGGCGTCAGTTGCAGCTGCAATGCTGCTAATGACCAGGCCAAGCCATCGACTCAACTCGCTTGCAATATAAACTGTGGCATTGTCTGACTGCCAACTCCAACTCCAACTACATCTCCAAATCACGCTTCGTGCCTTGACGCGAACACCCAAACTTCTGTGTACCTTGGCCATTAGCATTGCCACACTAGGCTGGCTTTAATCGTAGCGAAACAACAAATATCAGCAGTTGCGGGTGTTTTACGCATCAGCTTCATCAGCACCACAGCAACAGCCACCAAAAATTAAGTATCCAAAGAATAAACAGGCAGAAAAACCTTTAAACTTTGAAGATTTGTTTGTGATTTATCGTATACGCGATTTTTGGCAGGTGTTGAGCCGAGTTGATCAGCAGCAGTTGCCGTTGTTGTTGTTGTCATTTGTTGTATCAAAAGTCATTGCAACGTGCGGCACATTTGACGCTCATTGCCTGCCACATTCGAACGCAACGCACGACAAGGCAACAAAATAGCCAATAACAAAAAATAGAAAAATGAAAAACAAAAAATGGAGAAGCTAAAATCGTGATGCGTTTGGTTTAGATTCGCGCAGCACGATTTTGCCGGCGTTAGCAACTTTAACAAACAACAACAAAGATGTTGTTGTTGTTGTCTCCTCGTTTGTCTATTGACAAAGAGCAGAGTTCGCGATTTGAGAATTTGTTGCCCATTTAGTTAGTAATATTCATGCGCTTTTAAAGGAGGTGTTTAAGCTTGTAGAGCGACTATGTTAAAGTTTAGGAAGGAGCTGAAAATAGCTTTATTTATGCTTTAAAAACGCTGAATATTTTCATAAATTTATCTAAAAAAATTTACAAACCGTAAACTATTTTCTATAACTTCTTGTTATCTATAGCCAATTGTCTTTTAAAACCCTAAATTTTTTGTATAAATTTTTGGTTAATTAAACAAATATGTCCGATCATAAACTGTGATCTTTGTAGAACTGATTTAACTCAATACTTTTCTAATAAATCATAAACTAAGCTCCCTCTACGTTCATTAACAAATCCTCCCGCAAAACACGCAGTTAATATTAATAAAGTTAATAAATATTTGGGATCAACTCGCTGTCTTTACATTTAAATAATCCCATAAATCTGTCAACGCTTCTTTCTTATTTATACCCTTCCATTCCTCCACAAAAAAAGGGCAACTATTTAGCGGCTAACTGAATTCTTGAACGCTTTTCACTGCTGCCTATGACAAACTGTGCGCTTAAGTCTAATTTCCCCGTGCCGCACAAAAGGTGCATGAAAATGAAATAGAAAATGAGCGCGGCACGCGCTGAGCTGCTGCACGACTGGAAAATTGCAGTGGCTGCAGCAGCGGCAAACGCTTCGCTGCACACGAGGAAAGTGTATTGGTAGGTAAGCAAAGGGTGTGAGTGTTGTGTTTGTTGCGCTTTCGAGGCAGCCACGTGTTGCGCATGCGCTTTTGGCCCCTGGACATGCAGCGAGCAGTTGGACACGACGCCCTAAAGGCGCTGCCACTGCTGCTGCCTCTGCCACGGCGTTTGCGTTTGTCAGGGTCGACTGCATCGCGTTGGCTTCGTGCTTGCCACTTTGCAATTGTTTAGTAGATGCTTGTTTTTTTTTTCAGTGCTGCAGTTGCACGAAGCAACGCTGCGGCGTGAGGCAGCAACAGCAACTGCAACACCTTCACTCTCTGCGGTCGAGACGATAGTCCGATGATGTATGGCCTGGTACCTGCAACGTAGCTGCAGTTGCTGCTGCTGCCACGGCTATTGTAGGCGTCAACTCACGTTTATGCTTTGTAGACATTATCGCGCCTGTTTATCTTTAAATTGCAAGTAAATTACTTTGGCTCGCGAGGCTTGATGTATTATGCTGGCCTGTTGAGTGGCCACTGAGTGATTTGATGAGCTGCCCAAGTGCCCAGGGGGAGCAAGGACTCAGAAATGGTGATGGTTTTCTTTTAAAAACAACCCGTTTTATTCGAGCACTACAAACTAAGCGTTGTGCGTAATAAATTAGCTATGAAAGCGTCGTCATGCAGTTGGATGTGTGTGTAGAGTGTGTGTGTGTGTATGTGTGGGGGGAAATCTCTCAGTAATGTGTCTCGGTAATCCTCACTTTGCCGTATTTGCCATGCAAATGATGTTTGGCAAAGGACAACAGATTGGCATGGCTATGCACATCCAGATGGGCTGGGTAGACGGTCTTGTGCACGAGGGCGGCATGGGAGTGATGGTGATGCACTAGAGGAGCAGCGTGGTGGTGGTGCACCAATGGAGCCGAGTGGTGTGCGTAGTGGTGCAGATCAGCGTGATGCAGATCAGCATGATGGGCATGATGGTGCTCATCGATGTGTGCATTGTTGTGAATGATGTGATGATCGACCACGGGATTGCGGTAGTGCAGGAAATGATGAGGTTCATCGTGCACCACCTTGTGCACATGATGCACTGGCTCCACTTCATGGATGGGCTCGTGGCTAACAATCTTGGCCGGAGCATGGACATGAGCGTGATGCACATGATCATGGGTATGCACATCGTGATCCACATGAGCCGCGTAACCGTCGTGATGGTAAACTGGATGTGGTACGGTGTCCAAATGATGATCAGCACCATCGATCACAATGGCCGAACTGTGACCCAAGTGCACACCATCTGAGTGATGCACATCGGCGTCCACGAAATGCGGCAACTCCTCGTGATGCACATCGTGCTCCAGATGCGGCAGGAGACCGGCTTGAGCCACGCCCAGCAAAGCCAAAGTGCAGATAAAGAACTGCAAGTAGAGTGTTTTTACTTAGCGCTAAAGGCCAAGTATTGGTAGCTGAAAAACTTACCTTCATTGCGGAGATTTCACGCTTAATTTGAGTTAATCCAAAAGTTACGGTTGACGGTGCGCCTGAGACACTTGTGTTGCTTTGACTGTTGTCGCTGAACTGTGACTTCAAGCAGTTCAACCCACGCATTTTATAGCCCCCAAACAGACAGTAGACCATTGGCCAATATCACGTGCTGACCGGGAATCCAACAGTCCAGCTAACAGCTGGTCAATAGCCCAAAAAACAAAATCAAAATCGCAATGAAAGTGATGTGCGCTCAGGCAGTTGTGTCTTGCATTCTCAATGAGTTTGTAGTCACATTTGAAAGGTGCCACAAGCACAGCAACCACAACAAAGCCTACCACCAGCACCACGCATGTCTCATTATGTAAAGAGCTCAATAAACCTTTGCCAGGTGGCTTACGGCCTAAACACTCGTCCGGTCATGTCATAATTTTATGGCCACCCCATGACCAACAACTCAATGAGCCAAATTCGATTGCAGTGGTTAGGGGGCACAGCCCTGTTATGGTCAATTGCTGGCAAGGCCATCACTCCCTGCACTCGACCAATTGCATTTGGCAATCTGCAATTTGGCAATCTGTTTTGCCAGTGAAAGCGTTAGCAACTGACCAAAATTTTTACCCGAATTCGTACTCAAAATTCGTACTATTTTCAACACTGTTTTTTAGTAATGTTCATAAAAATAAACAGTTCACACGATTTGCATGGGGCACGCAGAATTCATAGCGACTACGTGCACAATTTGCCAAAAAGCATTGCAACTATTTTTAAGTATTCACACAAATGTGTTAACAACAATGGCAATAACAATAACAATAACAAACAACAACTTGTGGGTGTTGTCAATCGAAAGTGGCAACAGCTTCAACCCAAATAACACCTTTGGGTCGATTGTTGCCAAAAATAGTTAGCAAATTTAATCACTTGATTATATAGACGAGTATCGTAGTAACAGGAAACGTATTTGAATTGTTCAAATTATTAGCTACAGTTGATAAATAATTGTATGTTGAGCTTTGTTTATTCAATTTGAGTAAAGGAAAAATATTTTGTTGTTTAAAAAAATGTTGGGAATTTAGTAAATATTTTGTTAAAGTTCATTTACTTTTCAAAGTCATAATAAATCGATTTTAAATTAAGAAAAAATATATTTAAATAAATAAATATTATAACTTAAAAGTAAATATATATTATACTTAAGTCTATTTGAAAATTTATAGTTAACATTTTTTAAATAAAAGGTTAATACTTTAGTTTGATTAGTTGATCTACTTTTTTTCATAAATAACTAAAATTGAATTGTTATAAAAAGCTGAAAACATGGTTTAATTATTTTTAAAAATATATTCTTAAACTTAAATATTTTGTTGTAAATTTGTAAGTGTTTTTTCTGTGTTAAACCTTTTTTTTTCGGTAACTAATTATAGTAATTTTATGGGAAAAACCAACCCATCCCATACCCATCTTCAAAATAAATGGTAAATTATTATTTAATAATTTTATAAAATATTTTATTCATTTAAAATTAATATAATATTTATAAAATCAAAATTTTTACCACATAAATTACTAAAGTTTCATTCAAATATGCCCTAAACTGTTAAATGGCGGTGAAGTAATAAAGTCGCTCACATAATAATAAATAAAAAACGGATAAACCTTTTAAATAGTTAGCCCAAAACATAAATATATTAAAATATGAACTAGCTGACATTAAAGTTTGTTTTTATTGCCATTCATCAGAGGCAGTGCACTTCCTGTGCCAACGACGTGCGGTCAAACACGTTCGATGAATTATGGAAAACTTTGAGACAGAAATTGCCTGCAGTTAGTCTGATCAGCTGTGGTGTACAAGCCACAGATAAGCAGTGGCAACAAAGTGGGTCAGGCTATTGGCTAATTACATAATAATTTGGTCAATTTAATCACGACGCTAATGAGACCCGTTGTATGCAAGGCGGTTAGTCTAACGAGGGGCAGTTAGGGGTAGGGGCGTGAGGAGTGACTATCGCAACTATCGTTTTGGGCGGTGGCGTCAACACCCCGAAAAAAATCAGAGGCGGGACGAGCGGACGAGCGAACGTGCGCGACATGTGCAATGCGGACTGTAGTGTAACTTTAAAAGGTGGCGAGTGACTTAAAATGCCCGCCAGGTGCCCACGCCAGCTTGACAGTTGTTGTTGTTGTTACTGTTGTTGTCGGTTTGTCCAAAAGACACTTTTGAGTGCGAATTTGTTTTGGTTTTCGATAGAAGCGCAAACGCAATTTGTACGCCTGACAAATATTTGAACATTTCCAATGAATTCTGCATACGAATTTGACAATTCTTGGTCTTTTGGAATTGCCAGTTGTCAGTCCGACAGTTTTGCCTGTCTTACACCTGCCTCAACAGCCAATTAGGCGCAAAAGTATCTCGTAGCATGCAGTAGCAGCAGTTTTCAGTGCAGCATTTGTAATTAGACGAAGCAACAACAACAGCGACAGCAACAACGACAACCTCTACTTATTTCAATATGCAAATTGTTGTTAGACAAGAACAGCAAAAAGATTTACATAAAGCGCTGGCCAGCTGCAGCAGAAGGAGACAACGACAGCAGCAGCAGCAGCAGCAACCAAATAGAATAGAATAGAAAAAAAGCTAAAAAGATAAAAAGAAAAATCTATAATTTATTTGCACAAAAATGACGGCGACAGCGACGCTGACTGCGACGTCGGCGCATGTTTGTAATTGAGTGCATCGTTAGCGGGGCAGTTGGCGGGGGTGAGTTGAATTAGCGACGCTGCCAACAACTAATTTAATGCTAGCGGCAACAGCAGCAACAACAGCAACAGCGACGGCAACATGTCAACAGCAACGCCTGCCGCCAGCCAGGATGATCCCCCAACCGTAGGGGGTGACAGGAGTAGGGTAAGAGGAGGAGCAGTAGATGATAAGGGGGCGGGAGACTGGTCACTGTGCTGTGCATATTTTATGCCTTGCGGCAACACACACACATACACACACACTTTGGCCATTGTGGGCAGTTGGGGCTACAAAATGCGGCTGAAATAATTTTGCATCACATTTTGCTCGCCAACCACAAATCAACGGCATGAGAAATTTGAGGGTAATTAATATTGTAAATGGTATAACTTTGTAGGCTTTTGAATAAATGGGTGTGTTAGACTTAATGGATCACGGCTCTATATATATGCAAATCAGAGCAAAAGTGCCATGGAAAAAAGAACAAATGTTTTATTTTTAGTTTATGAATTATTAAGTGTGGCACAAAAGTATGAAATGATTTTTAAAAAAAGTATTTAAAAGCTTAGAGAGTGTTCACTGGAACACTCGACGGAGCCGACTGTAAGTGACCCCGTACTTATTCTAGAGCCTATTTTTCTTACAAATAAGTCATTTTCGACCGATTTGTCCTATGGGAGCTATAGTCTGTAGTTGTCCTACACATTAAATATGAAACTTTACAACTGAAACCACTTTTCAATTCTTCTTTTTTAAATCTTCAATTACTCCATACAAAAATAAATTTTTATAGCCCCTGAAAGTACTACCAATTGCCTGTTTACGTATGTAATTGTAGTTCTAGCTGCCAAAGATTTCCACTGATTACTCTCTGGCTAGAACTCTAGAACTAGCTTCCCTTTCTACCCTATATTGACTCATTCCCTACGATTACAATATTAATTTCACAAATCATCATTATGCCATCAACGCATCCGCAACCGATTCCAATGGTATTTGCTGCCTTGATTATACGTTCCCCCTTTCTGGCCAGCTTTGAAGGCAGCTTATCAACAGTAGCTCGTAGTTGGTAGTTGAAAATTGTGGCTGCTGGCTAAATACGCAGGTGTTTTTGGCTCATATTGTTTTCGATTTCACAGCACACGATTTTTAATCATTATCAGGTTGAAATTGGAGTTCGAAATCGGGAGCAGCAAACAGAAAACAGCAAAACAGCAAAAAATATACAGTGAGAATCATATATGTTCCCCCAACAAACAAATTACACTCGTACGTCGGTCGGCAGTCGGAATTATTGCATTTTCGCCAGGTAATGAAGTTCAGCAAAAAGTTAATCGGAAAAGCGCAGGCCCCGCAACTAAATAGACAAATGATACGGAACGGAAGCTGCCAGAGCAACTTGGCCAATTGTGCGGTGGGTTTAGCTTGCACATTAACGGCTATAAATTGTCTTAATGCACCAACACTGAGATGAGGACAGTAAGCGAAGAGTGTACAACTGTATGTGTGTGTAGAGAAAGAGATCGCGGCCAGGCAGACACCTTGAACGGCGGCAAAGATCAGACCCAGAGGCTGTGACTGGAACTCAGACGGGGACTGCGACTGCGACTGCGACTGGGATGAGGATGGAGATGGGGATGGGGTTGGGGACTCTGCAAGTTCGTCGTGTGATTTTAGCTGGAGTCGAGTCGAGTATAGAGTGGAGTTCGGCATTCTGATCTTCATACATGATCATGCATTTAGTGTGAGGCGCGTGTGTTGTGTATCTGTATCTGTGTGCCACAACGAGTGTATCTGCATCTGTTGCTGTGGGCCTGCTGTTGCATAAGCTGCTGCTGCTGCTGCATGTCCAATCGCCGTAAGATTGTGAAAATTGTAACGCTCGATTGAGAGCTCAAAGCGGCTGCTGTTGTTGTTGTTGTTGCTGCTGCTGTTAATAATATTGCACAAAGGCAACTTTGCGAAAGTTCGTCAGCAGCAGCAGCAGCAGCAGCAGAACAATGGCTCAGACTCAATTGAAGTGCTGCTGCTGCTGCCAGTTGTTGTTGCTGTTGTTGTTGTTGTTACTGGCTGTTCTCGTGGCCATTGTCAGTTGATTTCATCTGAAATAGAAAGCATGCAATTTTCATGCCAGGCCATGGCGTCGATAGCGGCAAGCAATTGATCTGCCGATCTGCGGATCGATTGAAGGAGTTATTACAAATGAACAAAGCAATCGCATTGGAGCCTCCAAAGAGTTTGTGGCAGCTATTGCTCTATTAGTGTTTGGGCCATAATACGAATACGTACGATGTGGCATAATGATTTTGCGGAATTTCAAATGGACCGTAGGACAGGTGCTAATTTCATAGAACGGCCAATTGAAATACCTGGCCAAGAAGAAGGCTTCACAAGCCGCCGACAAGTGCGTGGCTAAAACTAACTATAAATTACACAAGTCAACAAATAAAATGAAACTAAAGAATGAATGGTTGTAGCTCAGTTAAATAAGTTGAATTGGATTATGGCCAATCAAAAATAGTTACACAGTTTTGTAGCACAGTGTTAACTAGTAAGCAATCGAACAACCAATTGGCCAATTGGCTAGCAACTTCGGGTTCGGCTAGCGGCTAGCGGCTCGTTTCGGCATCCGCATTGACAAAGCGGCGTTTAATTGCCTGAATGAAAGTCAGCAACGAATGCTCAGCTGCCAGTTGTCCCTGATACTAAGAGTGTGTGAGTATGTGTGTGTGGGCAGTCAATCCTTATCGGCATTCCCACGCAACATCGGGTAGACAGGTAGCGGGTTTTGGGTCTCGAACTGCCACCATGAAGACTCATAAAATGTGAGAGGCCCTAAGCAAAAGGATTCTTAATGCATGAAGTGATAAGGATGTGTGTCCCGAACAGTAGACATACCGACAGCCCGACTGCCCGACAGCCCGACAGCCCGAATGACCATTTAATGTCGGCACATAAATTAGCCAGTTAGTTTGGTAGTTGCTTGGTAAGAGAGGTACAGGGAGAGCGACTGAATGAAATCGATTGAAATTGATTGAGTTTAACTGTAAATGCATTTTTAAGCGTATGTTTTGCTGTGTTTTGTTCAAGAAAAAGATACGATACGTTGAGCGCTGACTGCAGTTGCAGTCGCTTATCAAAGCCAAAATATCTAAGTGGCTTTGTAGTTCGTTTGTATGGCAGCAGGGGCAGCAGCTGGGCAGAGGGACAAGGGGAAACAGGGACACAACGCTGACTCTCTTTTATGGTATCCGACTCAGTCCACATGCATTTATGCATATCGATGCCGAGACTTGTAAATCTGTGCGTATGCCATTAATTTTTTTCTTTCTTCTACTTCAGCGGGCTTTATTCTTCGACGTGCCAACAACAACAACAACAAAAACGACGACGACGGCAACAACAACTTGTAAAACTGTAATTTTAAATTAATAGCCGCGTATTACAAGCAGTTTATATGCGCAGGCGTAGGAGGCGGAGGCAACTCCCCCGCACCTCGTTCTTCCCCCGTTTGGAACTTGGCTTTATCTACACTAAGCGGGGTCCCCATGAAGGTGTTGAAATCAACAGCTAGTCCAAACTCTATAAGAATTTATAGCGGAATTATGTGACAGCTGCTGCCGAGGTTGTCATTGTTGTTGTTGCTGTTGTTGTTGGCTAGCGGGCGTTCAATAATAACAATAACAATGCGATACTCAAGTCTCCATCATCGTCTCCATCTCCATCTCCATTTCTATCTCAGACTCCATAGAAGTCTCAGTTTCAGTTAGACGTCTCCAATTTCGTGCGTTTCTTACGGCATTTCATTTCAACGCATTTCATTTCATTTCATTTGATTCGTTTTGATTTCTTTTCTTTTTCTGTTTCTGTTTCTTTAGTTGCCTTTAGGCGCAAAGATATTGCTGAGAAGCTGCTGCTCTTTAATTTTCACCTTTTGCCCGCTCTCCGCTAAAGGCTTTAACTAATTTATGCAAATGTATATTTAATCGCCGTTGACAGTTAAGGCGGGCGCTGAACAACACAAAAGAGGCAACAGCAATGGCAACAGCAACAGCAACAGCAACATCAGCCAGCAGTAACACATCAGCAACATCATGGAGTTGTTGCTGCTGTTGTTGTTGTTGTAGATCGTGTGCTCTTTTGTGCGATGATAGATGTTTATGAGGCGGCAACACCCACTGTAGATGGCGCTGATGTTGTCGGTGCAAATTTGTTGACGGCGCATGTTGTGCATTTCAAAATGCTCTGAGTCTACTTCTTCCACACTGAAACTCATTTAGCTGCCAGTTGAAGCAATTAAACAAAGTGTGCATATTAATTAATAAACTAAATTGAGTCAGACACTACTGAAGTATTTTCAAACCCAATTTCTGTGGCATTTTCATTGGCCTTTTGGTTGCCTAATGAAGTTGTAAATTCTAGCTCTAATTGCTGCCAAATTACAACAAAATATTGTACATAAATCTTGCGGCTTGTAACTAAAATTGGTTGACTACCTTTGGGCGGCTGGAATTGATTAGAAACAAAATATGCCCCAACACATGCGCATTAAAACTGAAATTACTACCTGAATTCCGCAAGCGCATAAAACAAAGCCAAAAGACGACGACTAGAGGACAAGACTTTTGGCTAGAATGTTTGGTCCAGGGTTTGGCTTATAAAGCAAATCATAGACAAAAGGCCAACTAGCTTAACGGGCGCCATAAAAGAGCTGCTAAGATGTGCTCTCCGTGCCGCTTGAATGGCCGCAAGTGTCGTGGACAGGATGCAGCACGCGCTGACCAAAAGGGGACTCTATGGGGCGAGGTGCTAGCGGTGGTTAGGGGGGAACAGCGCTCTTGCCACTCGCTAAATATCAATAACATTTTTATTTATTTTGTTTGCGGGCATTTTGGCATTTTTGAGTGCATTTATTTTAACGTCCCAAAACGAACGTTTTGTAAAACGTTTTGTCTGTGCCCCTGCAGCCTGTTGCAGCAGTTGTTGCATGCCCCTTGTTGCTGTTACGTTCGAGTGCACGCCGAGATTTGCAGCAGTAGCCATTGGCCCATTGGCGTGGCGCGTGCAACTGCAGCTGCTGCCGTTGCACTTGCCACAAACCGATGCCGATCACTGCTCTCCTGGCAACAATAAATAATAAACCTTTTGTGGACTTTGCTCTTGATGGCGGTGGCGGTGGCGTTGGCCTGGCTACCGATCGGGCCAAGATCAAAGCACAATCGCCGCCATTGTTTGTTGGCTGAGAACAACAACATGGCACAAAAGCATCCTAACTGACCAAATAAATATGTCTGTAAAGGAGTCTGGCTTAAAAAAC
This sequence comes from Drosophila parthenogenetica, assembly GCA_035047505.1. Taxonomy (NCBI): domain Eukaryota; kingdom Metazoa; phylum Arthropoda; class Insecta; order Diptera; family Drosophilidae; genus Drosophila; species Drosophila parthenogenetica. Next base: position 5,044,700 of record JAWNPM010000070.1, read on the forward strand.
ACTTGGAAAGTTGCTACTTCATAGACTACATATGATTGCTAGATATGAGCCAAGTGCGAGGCATTTTATTTACTTTTTAATTAAAAAGGGAAAAGGGAAAATCGAGCGGAAGCTGACCTACAACAGCAGCAACAACAACAACAGCAATAACTACAGCAAATAGGCATAAAAGTGAGACGGACAAGAAAAACCGGTGGCAATAATTTTAATGCCGCTAAAAAAGCAAAGTACGGACAAGTGGACTTACGGATGGACACGATGGCGGCATCGTAAAATTCTTAAAACATATTTTATGAGCAGCAACAAGAAAATACGAAAAACGCAGCACGTTGACAAATTTGAGGCCCAAAAGAGGTCGCTTGGTTGTTAGCTCGTTTGGTCGGTTCATTTGGTAGGCGCCCAAAAGGAAAAGCAGCCTCATAAACGATGGCGATTTAATTTAACGATTGTCATACTCATACTTAAAGCGAAAGGGTAAAATCCAAAAAACACAACGCGCACACACAACAAGAAATTCACTTTTCGGTCGACTTTTTGGCTGAGTTAACTGGAACTGCCAGTGTGTGTTTGAGTGTCTTTGTGTGTGTGAGCCATGAGTCGAGCTAAGAATCGAGAATCGAGGGTCGGAGGAAGCCACCCACATAAAACAAGAAACAACAAACGCTGCGCCATTGTCTCAGGCGCTGAAATTCACTTGAAAAAATCCCATAAAACTCCAAAAAACAAAAAGAAGAGCAGAATTCCGAACTGAGTCCAGTTGAGCTGAGTAATCGACTGTGTAATGCTCTGTCTGCTGGAGTTTTTAATCAGAGATTAGCTGATAAACTCTGTAAATTTGGCTTGTGAGTAGAAAAGGCTTCAGGTGAAACTAAAGATTCCTAGCGAATAAAAGCCACTGAAAGATTTAAGTAAATGCGGTTGAGAAACTATTTGCCAAATTTAACAAAAAGTCTCTAAACACGAAAATAAATAGTTAAATGTAAGCTTTAAAGTCTGAAAAGTCTCCACTGATCGGTTATAAAAAATGAATGATTTTTCCACTTTTGACTGATCATAACTCAGCCAAATGGGGTGACATCTTGAAAAGTTGTACCTTTCCAGACTCTACACAGCTAGTATAATCGATTGCAATCAAAATTTAGAATTTTTAATTTTTATCACATTTTTGAAAAATTTTATGATGGTACCCCTTTGCATTTTTTTCAAAAATTAACAAAAAATTGTTTTTCAATATTTTGATGTCAGTCGATAGTTCTGATCCTGCTGAGTTCAAAAAGGTATGACAATCGTATTGGCATCCGTCTGCGTCAGAAAATATATGCAATCAAAGCTGCCGTGTATTAGCCCAGAGTAGGAAAATGTCTACAAGTACCCCACTTTCTTGCTATCTTAATGCGTTAAAGACAGCAAAAACATTCTTAAGAATTAACTATTTGTATAGTTGATAGTATTACAATATAATTGCCAGCTTTTCATCATAAAAATGGCTAGAACTGCTACAAAATAGCCAAAATGGCACATCAGAATGCCTTACAAATGCCTAGTTAACTAGCCTACTTCTCCACTGATTTAGTCTTGATTTTAGACCGAATACAAAATATTTCCTCAACTGAGTGTTACACATCTCAACAACCAGGAAGTACATCCCAAAAGTGCAGTGTATTAGCTGAAAAGCTACATTGAAATACATAAAATTGTATTGAAAAGCCCTAAAACGAAAGCGGTCTGTGGTTTGAATCTTTTGACTCAGCGCCTAAAAGACATGAGCCAACAAGAAGAAGTAGACTACAGCAGCAGCGGAGCAGTGGGAGCAGATGGAAAGGTAGTTGAGTGGGGGAGGGACGGCGGGAGTCACAGATCAACAACGTTGATCACGCGCATGCGACGACATTCAATGTGATTTCGTTTGAAGAGCCGCGCGCATGCGCGGGAGCAAAACAATCGCTTGACAGAGTCACCGTTGTTGTTGCTGTTGTTGTTCCCGTTGATGTTGTGGTTGTTGGACATCGACAGTGGCGTCGCTGATCAAATTGGGTCGTCAGCGGATGGCTGGGCAGATCCCTTTTGGCTAGCACGCCACTGTCGTTTGCTTGGTGCTTCTAGTAGATGCGCGCTGCTAATGTTACCTGGCCGCTCAAAAAGTCAAAAGTGAGCCAGTGCAATCTGATAATAATCTGACAAACTGTCGCTGGCGTTTGACGGCGCACAAAAAGCCAAAGTCAAAGCACAAAGGCGGCCAAACACACGGTTAAGAGCAGGAAGAAATCAAATTTAGGCGAGCGGTACAGGGTATCTAAAGGGGCTGAGCTGGCCATGAGCGCCGTGGGTTAGAGAGCGGTAGCGGTAGCGGTAGCAGTAGCGATTGCCTTTTTCCTAATGATGACAATTTGAGCTGGAAAGACAACGGCAATGGCAATCGTAGCCTGGCCTGTATTGAATTTTGAATGATTAGTTTGATTCGCGAGCGATCGGCAGATTGAGCCAGACTTTTAAATGTCGCAGTGTCGTTGATGTTGGCGACGTCGCGGCTGCTTATTAGCCGCGCTAAATTGCACTAGGGACCCAATTTTGCACAGGCCACGACAACAACGACAACGTCAACGACTCTGACTTCAAATAGGAGTACACGGAGTTGGAGTCGTAGTTTGATTCCTAGTCGTAGTCGGAATCAGAGTTAAAGTCAAAATGTAACGTGTGTCAGTTTTAAGGCAAGCGTCAACTCTAATGAACTCTTGTGTGAATTTAGCTGAAGTCAATAAGCCAAGCGCTGTATATCAATTAAACTGGCAGACATTTCTTGCAGCTACCTGATCGTGGATCGTGGCTTTTGTGTGTTACGCCCACTTGTGGGCAAACTCTACTACTGCTGATGATCAATGAGCCGATTCTGCTGGTCTCACATTGAGGCACGTAGAAACATGCGAGCTGCTTGTCCATGTCAAGTGCAACAATTACCACAATTGAACGATCGTGTGTCCGGCCAAACAGTTGCAGTTGCAGTTGCAGTTGCACTCGAAGTGGGCAACAAACTTCATAGTCATAATAATGTATTAGTAGTGTATACCCTATCCCATTGCAAATTGAATAAGAACATTATCACAAGGCTACACGACAATAATAATCAAGATCAATTGCAATTACAAGCACAATGAATGCATTGCCTTCAACTTGACTCAATGGCTATAACTATGACTATGACTTCGACTCTGACTACGACTCTGACTACGACTTGAAAGTTGCTATTGAAGTTGGACTTGACTGACTATCGATTTGCAGAGCAGTGCAGTGCAGTTTGCTGCCCACCTTAGCAATGTTTGCAGGAAGTGAGCAGGAACAGACCATTGGACAGTCAGACAGACAGACGGACATCATGGACAGCATTTTGATATGATTTGCTGCAACATTTTGCTGCCTGCAACAAGGTAGAGATTTCTCTGTCGCTCCTTGCAGCATGACGCGACTAATGCGCTAAATTCACACAATTCATCATCAAGCTACAAACTGGACACTAACAAGCCCAAATCATTTTTACAGCTAGTAGCTAGAGATGCACAGTGGGCAGAGACAGCTGCAAAATGGGTAGGATGGAAAGCAGTGGCAACAAGACTGTAAGTAAATGGGGCAAAACGTTTTGAAAAATATACATTTTTTTTAAATGTTGCTGATTAACATTGCTTAAAATCTTACTGAAATTTAGTAGAGTTTTCACTGATTTCACAAGTCTTTAAACTAATTTAATTTTGTTTCTAACGAATAATTACAAGTTTCCTACTTTATTAATCTTAACTTTAAAACAACTCTTTAGCCGCTTTTTCTACAGAAAGGCTATCAATTTTTTTATAACCATTTGCTACCACTGTGCCTGCTCATTCAGTGATGTATCTACTTAAGTCTGTAAGCGCTATAATTGCTTAACGAGCGTTCAAAACGCAGCTTCTGCAATCTGAAACTGAAACTGAGGCGCCTTAATATGGCAAATGTGCAAGGTGATTGACAAGCAATCAGAATCTGGTAATCTATATGCAACTTCAATAAATACAAATACACACAGAGGTACACACACACACACACACACACAGTATCTGAAGAGTACATCGAATGAAACTTTGTTTGGTCTTGGCACTTGAGAGAACGAACTCAAATCGGATACGTACTTGTTTGGTATTCTATATTTTGTTGTATTTTATATGAAAATTTGTAGCATTTTGTGGTTTCCGCGGAATAGATACATCTACAGAGCGCGTCTATAAAGAGTTACGCCCGCCAGAAGAGCGCAGAGGAAGAAGACAACGACGACGCCGACGCCGACGCTCTTGATGTGATTTCGTAGAAGTGACCGCTGATGGACTATTGCGTATTGCTATTGCGCGGTAGGTACAACAGCAACTACAACACCAATGGCCAACACCATTGGCCAGCACGCTACGGTGGCGGGCCAAACGACCTCCAGTAAGCCAAGTCCGTAGTACAAGTCTCAGTCTGTGGCTGAGTCTCGGACTGAGTCTGGCTCTGAATCCGAGCTCGTCATCATTTCATTGTTGCCATAAACTTGCATTTATGATGACTTACGGGTCAGTTTTCCTTTTGTTTTTCAGTTCGTCGTCAAACCAAAGCACTTAATGTCGCACATGAGTTACAAATGCGATGGCGATGGCTCCTCCACACACTTGAGGGAACTATGTTGCTGGTGGCGATGGCGGTGGAGGAGTTGGTCTCGGAGTTTGAGTTTCTGTTTGAGCCTACGCCTGGATTGGGCCTGGTTGTCTGACGCTGACGCTGACGCTGATTTCGACTTTACCTCTGTTGGCATTTCGGTAGTTGTGCACAGTCCAGCGAAATCGTTGTTGTTGTTGTTGTTGTAGGTTGCTGTTGTCAGTTGTTGTTTCGTTGTTTGTTCTTTTATGTTAACCTTTTGTTTTTACCTGATTTCGACGTCGTTGTCGACGCGACGGCACACAAAGTTACCAAACGCATTCGCCCTCAATGTCACAACAACAGCAACAACACACAATTGTATTGCTGTTGTTGCTGCTGTTGTTGTTGTTGTTACATTCGTAGAAATCACAAGTGCCAAGCGCGCTTCATTGTGGGAACTGTTTTTGAAGTTGGCTCGCTGTCGGTTAAAGTATTTGCCCCTCAAACCCTCCCTCACTTACTCGCTCTCTCTTTCTACTACTCTGCTCCTCTACCCTTTCTCTTCACCAACAGTTTCTTGCTCTCTTTGGGCCACTTCACATATCGGCTCTAATATCCTTTTGAAATTGATTTGATTAACCTTTTGATGATCGATGATAATGAATATTTATTAACTGCTCAACAAGCGCCACAATTTCCCACACTTGCTTGTCCAAACATGTCATTAAAATCAAAAACTATAAACATTAATTTTAAAATACTAATATAACCATATATAGATAGATATAAGTAGCTTTGTTTTTTAAGACTGTTTCCTGCGGTAACAGTTACCATTTGATAACTGCCTTAAAAAACGAGAAGTCTTAAGAGATTTTTTATTATAAATAAACTGTAGCTAATTGGGTGTTGGTTGTTTTCGACAGATATGGAGAGAGAGAGAGAGTGGGGAGTTTGGGCAGCAGAATTAGGAATACGAATACTGTTAATTAAGCGTCTTAGTTTCAGCTTTTATGGCTCAATTTAGTAGTAGCAGCAGCAGAAAACTTAAAAAAATATAACAAAAATGACAATTTATGAAAACGAAATAACGTAATAAAAAATCCACTCATAGCCGAACCCAAAATTCGTATTTCTATTTTCTGTGGGGTGTTCAGTTTGATTTGAGGGCTGGCCATTTGCATAGATTCGTTAATTAAACGTTCATAGCCCTGATTTTTATCAGACATAATTAAGTTGCATATAGTATGCCAAAGGAGCGCACTGCTTAGTATGTGATAAAACATTTTATTAATGGGATTTAATGAACCGAATCTAAATACAGAATGAGCACCAGCTGCAAAAAGTATATAAAAAACCCAAAGACTTGTTGAAAATTCAGTTGTAAGCACCGGGGGAATGAGAAACATGTGTTTAAGCCATTTTGATAGATTCGCAGCAGCGCAACGGAAACATCAAAGCTCGTCAACGGTTGTTAACTATCGAATATGGTAATCTAAAGATAACGATAACAGCAAATGTTTTCGATAAACCCGGCTAGCGGAAAAGAAAGATGAAGATGTCAGTTAAGTGTTGGAAACCTTAGAATTTTGAATGGAGTCAAAGATAGAAAATCGATTACAAATCTGTGCCACTTAAGACCTTTGATACGAACTGGAAGTTGTACATTACAGGCAACACCTGTCCAACACCTGCCATTAGACACACTGAGAGCAGTTTAGCTGGTGTGACATTACCCAAAACTCACCGGATATATAATTTAACCACTTTATAGAGGCCCCAAAAGTGACCAAAAACGCCGCAGGTAACCAAAATTCATTTCCACTGTGGCACAGATATTTGGACAGATGATATATATTTTATTTAAAATATATATATACTATATACTTATATTGAGAGCGATGGGTGGTTTTGTTTTCGGTTTTGTGATACAAATGCATTTGCATAAATATGAAATTTATCAACGCAGCGAGCTCAAATGGATGCTGATTGGACTCATTTAGCTATTCAGAGATTCAGTGGATTCTTTATGGTCCATAGATGCCACATCATAATAAGCCAAGAGTGTGAGAAAGACTAGAGAGAGAGAGGGACGTAGACTGGGCTTGTTCAAACAAAAGCAGTTTTAATAAATAGACATATGAAACACGACAACTAACACCATTAGCTCCACTTTAAATTGTTAAATTATTCAAACACTAATATGCTGCAAATACAACACGGTCAACAGCAACAACAACAAAGCCAACAACAACGACAAACGATAAAAAGCCAATTTGTCTGTCAATTTTTGGTCAATTTCATACAATATTTTAGTGATCTGTTGGCCAGTCTCTTTAGTGGCTAAGTGTGTGTTACAGTGTGTGTGCGTGTGTGTGTGCTCTATATATATGCAATATGGTCGACTCATTTGTGCGGACATCAAACAAATTACTTTATCAAGAGCAACAACGAGCCAAAAGCTGTTGATGTGCTGTTTATGCATCGCCCCCGTGGCCCCTACACACCAACACGCCCCCCTCCCTACACAGTCAGTGTGTGTGTGAGTGTGTAGTTGGCTCTCTCTGTCTCCCTCACAATTAGCATATGGCGGGGTGTGGTTGCCTAAATGACAACCAGCTAAACAAGCAGACAGCCAACCAACCAGCAACTGGCAGCCAGCCATAAAGTGGACCACCAACAGCAGCAACCACACCACCAACATCAACACCAACACCACCACCAGCACCAACACCAACACCAACACCAACACCACTGAACCACAGACAAATTAACTTTTAGTTGTTGTCGTCTTTCTGTATCGATATTTGTGAGAATTCAAATACACATATTTTTTTTATTAACAAGCTAAGAAATTAGTAAAGGGGAAATCATAATTTCATAGATATTTCTGCTTTTATTGTTGACTTTTGTTTGTTTAGCTTTGTTTCGATGATTTTATAACTGAATTTTTGTATTGCTGTATTTTTTTTTTGGGGTAATATGATATGATGAGGACCACTCAAAATGTATAAAATAAAGAAGAGTTTTGATATTGTTGAACATAAATCTCCATCTCCATTTAGTGTTTCACGATGTCGTTAAATGTACCCCCATCGATGTTTGGCATAGCTCTAAAATTTTGACATTTATTTCAAAATTAGTTTTAGAAAGCTCCGCGCCAACAAAAAGATATCATATTTTATGTCCATCCATTGATATTAGATACTGTATTAGATATATATGTTAGAGTATGGACTAAAATGCGACCATTCAGCTGCTAATTAGATAGATAAGTCCCACTTAGATGGTAACAAATACCAACATAACATACTCCATAATAACTATATACATTTTATTTAAGACACACGCTCCACGGCTTGTCTAAGGTGTCTCAGTCTTGTTTATAATAATAAAGACATAGTCATTTATTTATGCCTTAAATTGGTTTCACGTTATGCATATATACACTGTGATATCTGTTGGTTAGTTGGGTGTGGGGGGTGAGGTCTGGGGGGTGGTGGTAACAAAGCATTAGTTTAGAGAGGAGAGTACCATATACTCCCGTCTATAACATACAACCAGTTCTTTTTTCCTTTGAATTTCAGTCATGCGTTGAAAACTTGTCTTGTTGTAAAAAGCCAAACTATAATTTTGTCATTTTTAAAATTTATTTTATGAGCAGCAATTTTTGCTGTATTTTTTCTCTGCTTTTTGCTGTTGTTTAAATAATGCCCAAGTAGTCACATAATTCATGCAAAACTCTCTGCCACAATTATGCTAATTTTAATTGAAAGATTTTTGTTGCCGCCGACGATTTCTTCTACAGAGTTTTCAGCAGTTTTTTTTAGCCTTTTTATATACTAAAATTTTGTATATACTAAGTTATTTCTTTCGCTGCTGTTGTTCTGTTAAAAAATCAAGGTATAGACCTATAATTAAAGTATCATATAGCACTCGCGGCTCTGTGCATGAAACTGTCAAAATATTTCCCTTTTAGCAGAGCAGCTACAAAATACCGTCGTTATCTAGCTTTAGCTTTAGCTTGTTTTTTAGCTTTGGCTTAGCTTTTGGCTTTGGCTTTGGCTTAGGCCGGGGCATAATGATTAGCCGGTCATTAGTTTGGACTCCAGACGGGCACTGGCACTGGCACTGGCACTGGATCTGTAGTCGAGTCGAGGGATTCATTTGAAAAGCCTTTAAGCCAAAAACTGTATTGTTTTGGGTCTCTGGTTTTGTGGCATGTGTATGTGTGTGTGCGTTACGAGTGTGTGTGTTTGGCCGGGGGTGCAGCCTAATGATGCTACAAATTTTATGCACACATGCCCATAATTATGTGTAGGCACAGGTCTTAACCCCGAGTCGGACTCGAACTCGTTGAGTTGAAGCTTGAAATGCACCCACAATAAGACAAAGAATCAAATGTTGCTGGAAGCTAGTGACCGATCTGGTTGTAGAGACAATGGAGCAGCCTTTTCTTCTTCTTTCTTTTGTATATAAATACATATCTGCAGTTCGCATCTATTTATGTAAAATAAGCAGAAAAATGCTTGTCACTTTTGGATTGTTTCTCTCATACGTTTTGTTTTCGGTTTTCTGTTTTTGTTTTGTGTATACGGAATCTTTCACAGATTTATAGCGCAAAAACATTTGAAAATCAATTAGGCGGCCGGCGGTCTGGCGCTCTACGGCCACTCTACGACTCCAATCTACGGCTAGTCAGAGTCTATGGCGTTACGGTCGCTTTGCTGATAAGCAAGTGACAAAATTTGAAAATTCAAACTTTATTTTCAAAGAGCCACAGAGCCACAGAGCCAACTGGCCAAAAACGGTGTAGAAAAATGTTAAAATGTTGATCAAAAGCTCAGTTCATTGGCAGATGCTATGCCTGTCAATAAATAAATTAGGTTTGGTTAGCGCACAAGGGCGGCGTTTTCAAGGGGTCTAGTACAAAAAGAACCCCCTCATTAAAACTGAAATAACTGTAATTATTTGCTAAGACACTTAATTGATTTTTATACTTTTACTAAACATTCTCTTTAAGAACTTTTGCGGCTTGACCCTTTCACTTGCTCAGCATTACTTTCTTTTACGCTTTCGACCCCCTTTGGTCACGCCTCTGCGCCGATTTATATAGTGTGTTTATGCGCTTTTTGTAGCTATCTTGTTGTGCATATCAAATTTCATTCATTTCGATCCGTTACTCCAAAAAATCTGACTGCTTATGTATAACGATCGAGAGAGCGACTTGCTCTCGTCTCACGTCCCATGGGAAGTCGCAACTAAATCGACTAAAATTAATTAATGATCCGAACGATGCTGACACTCCTCCCGCATAATGAGCCACAAATATGGCTACATCTGAGATAGGCTTGGGAGCCTACATACACAGAGGTTTTTTTTTGGCCCATACGGCAGCTGTAAGCGGCTAGTTTATGGTGCTGTTCCCAGGCTTGTTTTCATTTTTTTTTTAGAGCGGGAAGCTTTTGTTAATAATATTAAATTAAATTAAAATATGTTGTTGTTGCTTAGCCTTGTGACTACCGTTAGAGTTAAATGAATTTTCAGACACATCACTAACAAAGACACGGCTGCGATGATGATCTAGCCAAAAAACAACAAAAACCAAGAAAAAAAAAAATCCAATCAAACCATGATGAACAATTTATATGCTTTTATGTAAATCGAAAGAGGTTCATATGTTTGATTTTGTTTTTTATTTTTTTGTGGCTGCTTAGGCTTTTGAAATTGTAATTTATTAAATAAAATAAATGTTTATGAGCTTTTAATAAAACGCGCCACAATAAAATACTTAAAGTTTATATAAGCTGTCCAAGTCTGTGAGCCAACAACTTTGCCAGACATTTTGGCAACAAAATCGAGAGGGGAATCACACACACACACACACACCCGTTTTGTGCTTATTTTTAGCACAACTCTCACTGTGCGAGAAGTTGGCCAAAAGGAGGATTAAACCAAAAGCCGGCGGAAATCCACTGTCAGTCTATCAATATCAAAGACAAAGACAAGCATCGCTGCGGTTGTTGTACCTGCAGTTGTTGCACTTGCCACGCAATTCTAAAGCTTCGATTCGATTCGATTCGATTGGATATATTCGATCGGACGTTGTCAGGTGTCAGCAACAATGCGACAATCTCATCGTTGTCGTCGCTTTTGGCATGCAAATGCCCAAATGGGTGTGTGTGACGATCTCTCAATCTCTCAATCGCAATGTGCCAATCAGATAATGGCCTTGATACCGACCGACGCCTAATTAAAATAATATGCCTACTCGGATTATGTATCAATTCATTTTGTTGTCGTTGTCGTTGCTGTTGTTGTTGTTTCGACCAAGGGATTGGCATTGTTTGGCGCTGTCATCGTTCAGCAACTGGTTCAGAGCGAGACAGCAATAACGAGTGCGAAAGTGAGAGGGGGAAGCAAGACTTTCTCAATAATATATCTCATCTGGTATTTGTAGAAGGTGCAACAACTTTCGCAGCCAATTTCACACAGTTTATTGGACGGGCTACAATATCGGCCTGCCACATTAATTATGAAAAATTATGTAGGAAAGGTGGCCGGGGGTAATGCCGCAATGCCGTAATGCCGTTCAGTTGTTGCCTGCCACATGTGGCAGCCAAGTTAATTACAAGTTGCGCCCACTACAAAAATAAAAGAATGGCCTGTGTTTTTGAATTCGAACCCAATCAAGCAACGCACAATCGAACTTTTCATTTTGCCAGCGACAATAAAACTGAGCAGTAGTTGAGTGCACACGACTGGCAAATACCCAGCAATAAATTCGATGAAAACTGTTTTACTTGCCAGAGCAGCAACCTATTATACCCTGCCTAACAGAGCACACACAGCTCATACAGTAAATGCCTCTCCTTTTGTATGAGTCAAGCAGCGTCCCCGATTAACTTACAAATTGAGATTAGCGGGACACCAAGGTAGCAGTCTCAGTCCCAGACTCCGCAACGGTTGCCGACGCCAGTGTGGATGGTACAGGTAGACCCCCGGGGGGAAGACCTTGGCATTAGCACAATTAAAAGCGCGTTCTACGCATTCATTTTTCATAATTTAACACGCTGCCCCCGCAACGCTGGGCCAACAAAGGGTTAAAGCTAAAGAGTATCGAGCGTGTAGAGCGTGTAGAGAGTAGACTCATTAGATTTTCCATATCTAATTATGTTCGAAATATTTGATTAATTATCGGCGGCTTGATTGATTGAAAGCGACGGACAAAACACCTTGCAGGTTCAGGCTGAGGCTGAGGCTCTGGTTGAGATTTAACCTGAGACGCTGCAGCGAAGATGCTGCATGCCACTGAGTGCCCCCGCCTGGCAGTGAAAAATGCAACAGCAATACAGAAAACAACAACAACAGCAATAGCTGTAACAATAACAACTGCAGCAACAGCAACAACAACGGCACTCATTGTGTTGTTGTCAGTTGTAGACGCCACAGCTTGTGGTGGTGGCAGCAACAGTTGCTGCTGCCGCCGCCTGGAAGTTGCTGCATGTCAATGCTGTTGCTGTTGTATGCTGTTGTTACCGCTGCGCAGCTGTTTGATTGATTGCCAATTGAATATTTGTGCCTTGCGTGTTGTACTCTCTGCTGTCTAACAAAAGCTTCGCATGTTTCCGATCTTTTTCTCTGTTTTCTTCTCCTTTTTTTACGACATGGTCAAGTCCATTGATAAAAAATATATGCAGAGAAAAACAACTGAAACGGAGTAGAAACCAAAGCCATATGTTTTTTTGGGGCTAATCAATGCTGGACAGATTTGCACCGCTAAATGCAACAATTTCCTGCAACACAAGCACTCCGTCTCCCCTTTTTGTAGATAAATAAATAAATAAATACGCAAAATGGCACAATGTGTAGCGTCTGACAGTCGAGGCAGTAAATTTATGGCGGCACAAGGACAAAAACCTCGCCCAGCGGAAGAGGATGTGAGCCAAAAGCAATGCTGACATGTTAAACGACTGCAACCAAACGGAAAGAGCAACAGCGAGGCCGTGTAGCGCGGGAGGAAGGGTGGCGAGGCGGAGTGGCAATAGCATATTGGAGCATTCGATTCGGGCAAAAGATACAAATTAATTAAGCTACATGCTGCAGATACGCTAACTCAATCTATTTGTGCCGTAAATCAAATTGCCAAGCAGACGCTGTTGCTGTTGTTGCTCCGTGCAGGAGGGTGGAACAAGTTTGTGGTTCAAAAGGCACCGGCAACAATGTCAACTGTCAGCGATTTGCAACGCTTGCATTTGCCGTTTGTTCCCGCAGGTGGCAAGTCGAATATATATAGAAAAAGAATTGCCAGCGAAATCGTTTAATTATCTTGGAGCTAACTATATTATGCATAAATACTAAATAGAGCAGCCCACGATTTGAGCAAAGCCCCATCATTATTAACGTCGTCATCATCATCATTATCATGAGTGTTACAACTTGGCCCACTCTTTAGGTGATAGTCTACGCAACATTGCGATGCCAGTCAACGCCAGCAACATGTTGCTGTTGCTGTTTGCTGTTTGCTGTTCGCTGCTTTCGGTGTCTGGCAGCAACACTTAGCGTTTGTTTATCGCACCAGCACGAAATGTTGTTGCCAGGCGCTGTTGCTGACGCTGCTGTTGGTGCTGGTGCTGGTGCTGGCCACGACCACCGCCCACTTTGTCAGACTGAGAACCGTTAGATTTGCCACCGCCGCCACGCATGTTGGCCACTTCACGCGTTATTTACAGTTGTTCGGGTGTGCGAGGGAGTTGCAGCCGTTAGTTGTCTGGCTGTTGTTGCTGCTGCTGTAGTTGCAGTTGCATGTTGTCGCTGTGCTCCATCACATGAATCACGACGCACTCGCCTGCCAGCCAACAACATTGAAATTGAGGCAATTTGTTTGCTGTTGTCGCGCATCCTGCGGGTAATTAAAAAAGGCGCAAGAACAGCCACGCAGCAGCAGCAGCAGCAACAGCAGCAGCAGCTAGATCAACAACGATGCCATAGACATGACTTTGGCCAATGGCTGTGGCAAAAACTGGTCACTGCAGAGGCAATTTGTGGCAATTACATGCGGAGCCATTTACATTTAGATTGAAGGGTATTTATCTCAGCCGCGTTGCACGTTTCTAACAGCAGCAGCAGCGACAACAACAACACCAGAGTTTGTGCCCAACTTAACAAACATTATCAAAATGTAGCAGCATTTATAGTACTAGTTGTTGTTGCTGTGGTTGCTGTTGTTGTTACTGTTGTTACTGTTTCTGTGACTGTTGCGTTGGCGCCCGCTAATGAAGTGCAGCTCACAGTTCTCGAAATGTTACAAAATGCTAACAAGTTGTTATTATAAATCGACATGGAAATTAGTTTGCACTTGAAGCCGTTTGCCGTTTGATTTATTACCGCCTGTCGCCTGTTTGCCAGCTGTCTACTACCAGCCCGTGCAAAAGCCAAAACCAACAACGAGACACATAGACCCACAGACAGCCAGACAGACAACGACAGCGGTACCGACACCAACCACGACACCCGATACCAGTCGAAACTGGCGCGTGGATCCTAGTCAAACTCGAGGTATGATTTCAGTTCGGGGCTCAGTTCGTTTCGGGCACTACGAGTCTGTTCGGGGCGCCCCATAGGTCGCACTGACTGTCCGCCCAATGCCGCTACAAAATATAATTCATTGCAGCCACAGCCAGGCAGACACTCAGCGATATAAATTAAAACCTAATAACAAATAAGTCGTCGACTGTTCCGTTCTTTGCCATTCAAGCTTCTTTCTACGATTGGTTTCAATTTCGAGGTAAAGCGCCTACGCATAGGCTGCAGTTTTTTTTAAATAAACTAAACAAGCGAATTTTTTAGTCGAAAACACAATAAATGTATGTAAAATATGAAATAGTTTTACTTAAACTAATGAATGTAATGTATGTTAATGTCTAACGGATTAAGTAATAAATAAACTTAACGTAGATATGAATAATTCTTAACATTAAACTCGCATAAATTAAAACAGAGCAGAATAAATTCCTATCTCAACTATCTTAACTTTTTGATAGACTTAAAAGAAATTTAAGCTTTAAGAAACTTAAAATCAGACATTCCTTGCAAAATTTATCGGCAATTGTGTGGAATAATTTACCTGCTGCCGTTGCAATTTCCACTTTTATTATGTTTTTTTTTTCTCTCTCTCGTTTTTTTATTGCTGCCGGCCACACTTTTAAGCTGTCAATTTTGGGCCACTCTGCGTCCGTTAAATGTCTACTTAAATGCCACGCCTCATCGCCAACTGTCTGTAAATATGCGCTTAATTACATGTCATTACACAGAACAGAGAACACCGAGCAGAGAACAGAGAACAATGGCAATTGCATTGGTAACGAGGCAGCAACAGCAACAATCTCATAAGTAATAAAGCACGCCATTTAACCGCAGCTCGGAATTTAACTCTACGTCTACAACTCCAGTTCTGACTACGAATCCCACTCCGCGCACAGAACCATTTGTGACGTTGACTTGGGGCCACGGGTCATGTCACATTTAGTGCATAAACTATGAATCAATTTACGTGCGGGCATCGGGCGTTTATCAAACATAATGAGGAAACAACTTTTTGACTTATCAACTGGCGATGGAGTTGCTGTTGTTGCTGCTGTTGCTGCTGTTGCTGTTATTGCCTGCCTACCTGACAGCAACGCCTGCTGGCGAGCCAAAAGTGTTGGTTAAAGTGTCAGAAAATTTTCATTATCGCACACACATACATACAAGCATAAACGCCGCGAAAAATGTCGTGCGGCATGCAATGCAGAGGCAGTTGAAGAGAGAGAGAGAGAGAGATAGAGAGTGAGGAAGAGGGAGTTGCTACGCTTGTGTCTGCAGCATTTATGCCAAAATGGCAATGAGATATGTACAAATAAAATGAAATTAAACAAAAAACCAAAGCAGCCCAACAGAATGTCAGGGTATATGTGAGCATATGATATAAGGTAGGCCGAACTGCCTACCCAGCAACAACAGCAGCAACAACAGCAACTTGCCTGGCTGATATTATTAAAAAACTGTCAAAAACGCCTGCGCGACGGCGCCGAGACGCAGATGGAAACTGAGTTGGAGACAGAAACGGAAACAAAGACAGCGACAGCGACAGCAGCAGAGAAACAGAAAGAGATAGCGACTGTGCGTGCTGGACTCACTTAGTTTTTGCTTTTTTGTACAACTATCTGTAGCACATTTATCATTTTCATTTCAATTTTGGCGCATTATTCTTGCAACTAAATATCGCAACAGAAAACTGAGAAGGCGTGGGCGGACAACTGTCTGATTGGCGCGGGGCCACATGGCGTATGGGCAACGTGCGAGTCGCCTTGTCAGTTTCAGTTTCTCAGCCGCAGTCTCAGTCTCCGTCGGAGTCTCACTCTCAGTCAGCATCTCGTTCTCATTATAGGCATGTTTCGCGCCTCAACTGGCTGGTTGTTGTTTGCTGTTGCAATCGTTGTTGTGGCGTGTCATAAAACAGTTTGAAAGCCCATAAAACTGTCAAAGTCAGTTTACTCGTGCTTAGAATTTCTATGCAGGAAGTGACAGCCATAGAGCAGAGCGCCCAGTCACATGTTTGGGGAAAAGCCAATTGAATGATGAGCGGAAATGTTGCAAAGCGACTGAGAACACTAAGATTTGTATGTTGCAAAATAACATTCATTGATTTTTTACGATGCCATAAAGTATTTGAAAAAATCACTTCAATAGCTTTACAACCATTTGAATCAATTGACCAGGCTAATAGTTAAACTCTTAAGCATTAACTAAAGCTACAAATTTTATTAAAAGAAAAGAAATAAAGTTTAATTCGACACAACGTCTTGAGAGCATTTACAAGATTCTCATGTGTTTATCATAAATTCCTTAAATTTTTCACACACACACTGCTCTGGTGCAATTTCATTTCCATTTTCCATTTGCCTTTTCTTGCTCTGCAGTTTTTCACTTAAAGTTTATGCAAACGGAAGTCAGGCTGGCAGCTGGACAGACTAAAGGAAGGGGTTGACTGGGTTGCTGGCAGAAGGCAATGAACGGCACCTACAAGGAGCAATAGCTCTGTTTGGCTGCCAAGAAAATGCAGTGCCAGCAGCAGAAGGAGGAGCAGGAGCAGGGGCAATAGCAGCTGCAGCAGCAGTCGGCAGCAACAAAAGTCAGTCAAAATTATGCAATTTATGCGATTTACGTGGCAAGGCAACAACGCTTCTTGGCAGGCACAAGGACACACAGGGTTAACCAAAAAACACACTTGGCGCCAGTTGCTGCTCTACGCTGCTGCTGAATGTTGAATGCTGCCTGCTGCGTGTTGCGTGCGCCGATGCCCTCTCAAAGTTGCTGCCTGCTCGCCTCATTTTTGGCAACATAAATTTGCTAACCACGTACGCGACTTGAGCTGCATTGCGGTGCTTTTGTTGCTTCTGTCATGTGTTTGTGGTTTTGCTCTTTGTTTACTCGACTCGTCTCTTGCCTGGTAATCAGACAGCTTCTGCTGCTGTTGCAACTACAGCTGCAGTTGCTGTTGCTGTTGCAGCAAACATTGCTCCAAAATTGGCTAAAGTGTGCGCGTTAACAAAATGTATTAGATTTCGCACAGATAGCAAAGTCCGCTGAAGCGTAAAATGTGCGGCTATCAAGCAAATTGTATCAGCAACACGTTTAAGTTGCTGCTGTTGGTGCAGCAGCAGCAACATTGACCCACGCGACGGCAACATCACCTAATGCCGGGTGAAAACACTTTGTCTGAAATTCAATGCCTGCTGCAGTGTTGCCATTATAGCTCATATTCAAGCTAGAAGCTATTAAATACAGCTAGCTAAAAATCTAGCTCATTTTAACGACTATTTAATATATTATATATTTTTTTTTAAATTTTTGGCTAATTTCTTTGACAGTTTTTTATAAAGTATGAAGTTTTTAAAGTTTTGGCTATTTTAAATTTTTTTTTAGCTATTTCCTGCTAGTGTTTTTAATCAAATTTTGACAGTAAATTGCTGACAACACTGGCCAGCGGGCGCATTGCCATTTTGCACCTCTTTGACTTGCAGCTACCTAAAAGCCAAGCACCTGTTGTTGTTGTTGCTGCTGGTGTTGTTAGTGTTTAAGGTATGTTGTTGGTGTGGCAGCTGTATCAGCCTTAGGCTCGCGCGTGCCCCCCACAAAAGTGGGGATTTACGATGGTTGAAATAATCAGTGCCAGCGGATCGCAGAGAGGCCAACAACTGTGGCAATAAAATGCTTCCGGTGCAGCATCAACAGCACCAACAGCAGCAGCAGTAACAGCAACGACAGCAGCTTGTTGTTGGCTGCTGACGTTGAAGTGATGCATGAAGATTATCATGTGATATGTTCTAGAACGCGGAGCGGAGCAGTCAGCCAGTTAAAGCCACAATATTTTGGCTGTCAGCTTGCAGTTTACTGTCGTTGTCGCTGTAGACGTTGCTGCTGCTGTTTTGACTGGCAACAACTTTCGTTGTTGTCGTTTATCAACTGCCACTGATCGCGTTTGCGCTACATTTGATGACGACTCTCAAAATGAGCTTACATGCACCACATTATCTTAATGTGATTGCAAATGAATGCGCCTTGTTGCTCCTTTGAACAGCACATAAAACTAGTGCAACACGCACTAACACACACACAAACAGCTACTAATACATACTGCCACACATTGCGTATACGCAACGTAAGCAGATGTAAATTAGTCAGTGTGCCAATGAAGTTGTGGTTGTCATTGTGGACCACAATGTGGCCCATGTTGCTGGTGTGGTCGTTGTCGGGCCATAATCTGCCATTTGGCAGCTGGTAATTTGCTTAGCACTCACAATGAAGATAAAGCGTTTATTGTCTTGTAATATTTAATCATCGATGTATCTCCCACTCATAATGCCATTACTCTACGATTTTCCCGCTAATGCGTTGCCAAAACAAGTGTTGCACTTGTTGCACAAATGACTCATCAATTTTTGGCACACAACTTGGCCAGACAGGGCCATAAAGTGCATATTTAAAAGTCACCCACATGTGAGTAGGTTCGTGGAGTAGACATAGTAGAGAGGGGGAGGGGAAATGAGGCATGTGTTTGCTGCTGATCAGATAAAACCGTCGGCAATCAGCAGCGTCATAATTTTTCCAGCGATAAATGAGTTGAGATAAGCGGAGAGAGCACTGAGAGGAATTGGAGGAGTTGGAGAGTTTGTAGTTCAGAGTCAATGTGGTTGCAGTCTGTGCTTGAAAGCTGCCTGTGCGTTGTAATTAAATGTCGTCAATTAATCAAATGTCACAATAAAAATAACAGAGTATAAAATCCTGAAATTAATATGCGTTAAAATGAAATGGCCTCAACAACAACAGCAGCAGAAGCAGCAGCAAAATGTCCAGCATCAGCAGCAATTGCTGACCACAGGAGCAGCAGTGTTGCCTGCATTCTTGGAACACAAAATCGTGGGAGCAATTATAATTATTTTTAATCCACACACACATTTACACTCTCACATATGGCATATGACCTGCTGCTGTTGCTGGCTCTGACTGCGTCTCTGGGTGCGTGCGTCGTATTTCATGAGCTGTCCTCCAACGACGTCGACAACGACGACAACGACGATTGTGTGGCATCTGCGATTTTTATCGCTGCAGCGCATATAATAACAATAATTCTTAAAGTGGGGGAAGGTCAGCGCACAATGACAACATGCAAAGAACACAAGAACAGCAGCTGAGACTCCAGGGAGGCCAAGACACAAGCAATGGTTGGGGCCACTGGCTGAGAGTTGGAGCTGGCAAGGCGACGAAACCAGAGAAAGACAAGGAAAGTGAGAGAGGGAGAGCAGAGAATCGAGCGCTTAAACTCAACAGCAACATTAATTTGCAGCTACGGCAGCAGCAGAACAGAATTTGCATAAGGGCTTAGCGATGGCATCGTGAGTCAGGATACAGGGAATTTTGATGAATAAATGGCGGAAAATATTTGATAACACTTAAATAAATTAATTCTGTACCGCTCACGCACGACTCACGAGCGCATCACTAAAAGGGCGGCTCAGGTCGGTTTGTCGCAAGGCTTTTGGCTCTGCACAAGTTGTAAAATGATATCATAATATGCGCCATCAACGGTTGCAAAATTTATAACTTATTTCGTAGCTCCGGCATCGTACCGTCCCTTTGCACTAAGGAGCGTGAGAAAGCAAGGGAGGAGCGGAGAAAGAGAGTGGGAGAACGGGGGAGAGAACAAGAGACCGGAGATAAACTCAAGTGGAGCGTCGGCGGCGCCACTTTGGGACCACATTTGGTACCAAAGGAATGGAATTGTGATTCTGACTGTGACTGCAACTTGAACTGGGACTGTGACGGTGACTGTGCCACATTCGACGACCCCCTACAGTAGTGCCAATGAGCTGTTAATGTGTGCGGCAAGGATTTCATTTCATTTGTGCAAATCTTGGGCTGCTTTCATGAAATGATGCGCTTTAAATTTGCTTTAATGTTGTGGGTGATTGCATTTTGATTGTCTGCCTTTGATGGCATTGTCGTTGCTGTTGTTGTTGCTGTTGTTGTGGCTGGCCAAATGATGTGGGCAGCAGAAGCTGTAGCAGGATGCTCGTGTTGGCTAGTTTTAGTCTGTTGCCAATTGCCAGTTGGCAGCCTAAGGCGTTTTGGCCAGCTTGGCGCTTGTGTCAACAGCATGTCAGAATGAGACAGCAACTGGACAGTAGGCGACATTGCCTACGCTCTTCATGCACCACCAGCCACAATCAAAGCAACAACAACATCCACTTCTGCCTGCTCTGTCTTGCCATTTTATTATGATTTTGCTAGCTCTTTGCCAGCTTATCAAGCTGCATTATTGGCTGTCCCGCAGACTGCACTTGAACTTGACTTGACTTGCTGTGGGCAGTTGTTGTTACGCTTGTCTGGGCTGTCTGGGGCGTTGCCGATAGTCAGCAGCAGCAGCCACAGCAGCAACAGTTGCAGTAGCAACTTGGCTAGACATACGCCTTGTTGTTGCTGTTGTAGCTATACTTATGTACTTCTTGTTATTGCCGGGCTATTAATTTATGAGGCTGCCATTTATCACATTTGCCTGATTAATCAATTAATTTTATATGCTAAAAATATTTATATAATACAGTAAACTAAAAATGCACGACATTTAATGCAAATATCAATAAAATTTGTTAATATATTAATCATAAAATGCGGTTTCTAAATTTATGTATTAAATTGTTGCTGAAAATTCAGTTACTGTGTACAAAATTAAGTTATTTATTACAAATAATAACAGTTTATATTAATCATAGTTTAAGTAACAGAATACTTTATTTGTTTTCTCAATCAACGCATCCAATTAAATATTTCAAAGTCTCAAAGTCTCAATTCTCAATAAATATAAATTTCTCAGCCCCAAATCATTTGAATAGACGTGTTTATTTTTTATTTTTTAAGCTAAATAACGGCATGTTTGCCATCAATCTATGCCTGTTAATTCTTGTTTCATTTGTGTTTAGTTTTTTTTTATTTTTCTCTGTGTTTTTTTTTTTTAGCTAAGCTATGCTAATGTTAATGTCCATGCGACAATGTTACTTCTGCCATGTCCAATGATTTAGTGGAATTTTTATGGCAAATTTATTAGCACGACACACACACATATACACGCACGCACACACGCACCAGGAGAAAGATATTTTAATTGATTTTTGAGCTAAAGTGTGGGAAGAGAGTCTTCGAAAGAAAGTAACCCAGAGACAGAGCCAAAATGATATATCGATTTGTGCGCTGTTATTAAATGCTTTTTCACAGAGTGCACAACGCCAACCAGAAGTAGAAGCCACATCAATTTCTGGTCATTCTTGAGCATTCGACTTTGGAGGAATCGCTCGGATCGTTTGAATCGCTTCGGATCGGCTCGAAACGCATAATTAATGCGAAAACCAACGCACTTGAGCGGCAGCGATGCGTACGGCAACGGCAGCAGCAGCAGCAACTGGAAACAACTCCCCACGCAACAACTAAGTTCTCTTCTCACTCTTACACGCACTCTTTCTCTTTTGCTCACACGGAATTTTTAATAATTGCACTTGTTGCGCCGAAAAAAAGACAGGCAAGAAAACAACAGCAACGAACAGTGGGAGCCAGCCAGCTGCAGTCCAAGAAGACGCTGTCCAATCCAACTTCCACTCCAGCTACGAATCCAACTCCAACTCCAAGTCAAGTCCAGGTCCAAGGCGACGATGAAGACGACAACGAGAACGACAACGACAACGTCGACGTTGTTGTTGTTGTTGTTATAGTGAAGATGACGCGGCAAGGCTGCAGGTGCAACGTACGCAATGAGACAACTGCAACGGGCAGCCGTTGCGTCTGCGCAGTCATGCCACAGTCTGCAGTCCGCAGTCCTCTGTCCACTGTCCCCAGTCTACAGTCATCCCCTGCTGCCGTCAACTCCCTGTCGCTTCTTCTGCTGCGCCGCCTTCTCGCTCGTTGGCGAGATAAATTATGTCGCTAATGCAAAGTGCTCCGCTTTATGCAGGCAGCAGGCAAGCAGGTTGCCAAGGGTAGACCTGTTGCGGTAGCGGAGGAAGGGGACAAGAGCAAGACGTTGCAGACGCAATGCGTTTGGCTTTTATCTCGCTTATTGGTTGGCATTTGCCGTGTCGTCGTTGTCGTGGACTAAGACTGGCTTCGACTACGACTTCGACTTCGACTGTGACTGCGACTGTGGATCTTGGGAGTAGGCGTAGGCCATATTAGCGGTACAACTTGCACAAAAAAAATATACAAAACACAAAAAAAAGAGCAACGAAAATCCGCTGATAAAGTGACATCGTTAGGTTGGCGCTGTCTGCATTCGCTAATTACTGCAAAGCCCAGAACTCTTTCGTCCGTTCTTCACAGGCGTGGGAAAATGGGGGAAAAGTGCTATTCAAATGACCGAGCGATAGAAAGAGGAAGTGAAGACACGTTTACAATTATTAAAGCATTCGTTTGATGCTAACTTCTGATTCCTCAATGACATTCGAAATTGTTACGAGCGGTAAAAGCGAAATTCTTGAGCCGAGCAAAGATAAACTAAAAAGTTCGACTACTCTAAAGATGCATTTATTTTGTACTTAAAGTAAAACTAATACAAGACTAAGAGCTTTAGTATTTCTGCCCACAAATTGGGTATTTAAATACTACTCTTTCCACACAAGTTTTTAAAGAGCTTTGCTTTAGCCCTGTCGTTAAGCTAATAACATGTTTTTGCTTTGCCTTCTGGGTTAAATTTTTAATTAAAAATATATATTTAAAAGGAAAAAAGTGCAGTGAACATGTGACTCTCGTTGTATTTTGTCTGTTTGCTTGTTGTGTGTTGTCTCTTGTTTCTTGTTTACTTTCGCCATTCGCGACAAATTCGCTGGTCGGAAAACTGCTCAAATTAGCAACAACAGCAACTACTAATAAAAAGTCTGAAATGAGCAAAAGGCAAACAAAACATTGTGCATGGCAGCAGCAACATCTACAACAACAACAATAATGACACAAGAAATAACAAAAATGAGAGCACGCTTTTTGGCTTTTTGGCTTTTGGGCCGTGCAGCTGTTACAAAATCTTTGTCGCATGTGGCAGCCATTTTGTATTGCCATTTAGGTGAGATGTTGTTGCTGTCGCTGCTGCTGCTGCTGCTGCTGCTGCTGTCGCCGTGTTGCCCCACATGAGCAACAAAAGACGACAAGAAATTAATTTTATGCATATAACAAAAACGAAAGCGACAAAAAAATTCACAATTCAACGTGACATGGAAAATATTCGCTCGCTTATTTAAATTTCTTTTCTTTTTTACTTCTATTTATTTTTGTTGTTGCTACTTTAATTGTTGCTGATGGTGGGGGTTGTCTCCACTGGGCTTGGGGTTGCTACCGTGTATCGTCTTTTTCTTCTTTTCCACAAATTAGTTTACTTTCTGTGCCGCCAACTGACGCTAATTAGCACGCGCCACCGTCGCCACCACCATCGCGAGCAACTCCAACCCGTCGCACCACCCATCGCAGCATCACATACACTTATTATATCATTTTTGTAGCCAATGTTTTTGGCAAACAGAATGCAGACGGCATTTTGCGATTTTGTCACAGTAATTGGACATATTAATCTCTGTTCACGTACAACTTTGGTCCGCTGTTGTCGCCGTGCAGCGACCTGCCAAGAATCGGACAGCGACAGGCGGCGTCGGCGGCGAGCACCGACAACAGTTGTCCCCCGGTCCGACTGTGTCCCACAGTCCATTTGTCCCATGTCGTAGCGCTTTTGGGATGCCCAGACTGCCAACTTTTATCGCCTTGTGCGATGCAAAAACTGTGAAAAACTACACGAAAGCGATTAGAACAAAGCGTTCGAAGCGCTTGAATTTGAATCGAAAATTTTTGTTTGGTGCTGAAAAATGTGCTGGTGATTTGTGTGCGATTTGTGGGCGATTTGTGTGTGATTTGCAAAGATTAAATAAATTTGATTTAAGTGGAAAATCCTGAAAGTTTGCAATCAACATTGTTTGTTTCTTTTGTCAACGTTTATATAATAACTATAATAAATTCAATTTGTTATCTTTAATCTTGCAACATTTTGTTGCAATTGCTTAACTTCAAATTGCAATAATTTTTAATCGGGTTTTCCAGCCAAACACACACACACACACATACACAGTTGAATTATTAGAAAAGTTTGACTCCACGCAGCGTTCGCAGGCCGCAAGGCACATGAATCGCGATGAATTGTGGACTTGATGCAATTTTCAAAACGAATTGCTAATGAAAATGTCATTTGAAATTGCGGCACGTACACGGCCAGCAAAATGGGCAATTTGTTGCTCGTGCCGTGCAAGTGCAACAACAGCAGCAACAAAGCCTCCATCCGGTGACTGTTCGAAAGATCTAAGATCTCTATGGCGGTACGGGCAAGTGACAAAGGCCTTGGCGCTCACAATGCCCTAAAAGGAGTCTTATCATTGGCACTCTCCTGTAGTCCCCCCCCTAAAAGTTGCTGCTGCAGCATTTCGCGTCTCGTTAGCTGCCAAACGTTTTGGCGATTATCGCATTTGCATTCGCGGAGATGGCAAACAAAGTGTAAAATTATTTAATGCATGTGCTTAAGCTTGTCGATAGCCATGAAGGGGGGTGAGTTGGAGCTGGAGTAGGTGGATTGCTGTTGTTGCTGCTGCTGCTGCTGTGGCTACAATTGATGCGCACGCAGCGATATCATTTGGCATTTTTTGTAGGTGTTGCTGATTGCTGCACGTAGTTGCTGCCGCACCATCCGCACTTGAGTGTAAAGTCGAGGCAGGCTATTCTCAAATTCAATTTAGCAGCACAATGTTGTTGTTGCTTGTAATATTGTTGCTGCAACAGATGCAATCAGCAGTTGTGGCAAAGCCAAAGCTATCGATATCAGTTGATGTTGCTGTTGTAGTTGCTGTTGCTGTTGTTGTTACTTTGGCTGTGGCTGTTGCTCTTGCTGTTTGCAACAAGAGCCACGGCCACATCGAGTCAAAGGCAATCGTGCAACACGGCATGTTGCAGCTTGTTATTGCTTGATTGCCGCTAAAATTAAGTTGGCTATTGGCCGCAGTAACTGCAGCTTCACCACCACCACCACCATCCTCGATAGCACCACCAACTGCAAATGATAAATCACTTAATTGCACAGCGAGCGCATAAAATGGAAATTGAGCGTGGTCAAGACATGACACGGGGTTGCTCTTGTTGCAGTTGTTATCCCGATGCTGTTGCTTCGCACTACATCAGGCGGGGTTGGGGCGGCGATGCGAGGGTTGAGGTGACCGCCCGCATAATAAACTCAAATCATTGCTGCCCACACATTGCCCAATGCGAGTGCCACAAATCGAAGCAGATATCGAAATCAATGCCTGACAAATTGACACAATTGCCGCATGAGTCAATTGAAAAAATTTCACACCACGATGTTGCGATTGCTGTTGTTGTTGATGATGATGATGATGACGTTGCTGGAGCTGTTTCGCTGTCGCTGCTGCTGTTGACTGTTTGCCACTTTATTTTATTGTTTCCCCAAAGGCAATGCAGCAACACCAGCAACAGCAGCAGCTCGTTCGAAAGTGAAATAAATCGCGACAACGACGACTGGCAGCCACAATTCTAACAGCCATCGTCACGCAATAGGCAAAAGTTCTGCCCCTTCTGGCAGTGCCCCTCATTTGGTGTGAATTGCCGACAACGATGACGACGACAGCAACATCAATTAAGCGAACAGCCACAGCAGCAACAACAACAACATCAACAATAATAACAACAACAGCTTGTATGCGGGTGTAAGTTGTCGTTGTTTTGTCATTGATTTCATTTCAATTTGATTGCAAATTGAAATCAATTGCTATTGTGATTGTTGCTACCCTTTCGCTTCTCATTTTGCTTGATTTCGATTTGGCTTTAATTGATGCATTGATTGTGCATAATTTGTGACAATCGTTTTATTCAACAAAAACGAATTTGAAACCCGAAATCAAAAATGTGTCAAAGTCTCAGCTGAAACTGGTGGGAAATGTTATTGGAAGCTTTTTGAACTTTCACACGACGATTGGTTATGGCACGACGATTGGGAATTGGATTTGGGAATGGTCCATTGATTGACTAATTAACTGCCTTTTTCACCTGCTTAGCCAGACGACTAATAAGCCTTATTAATAAGCATAAAACATCACACAATCGCAGAGACAATCAGCGACAATCGGACAATCGAGCGAATCGAACAATCGGACAATCGACCCACGCAAAATGGACCAAAACGAAGACTTTAATTGATACAAAACAAAAAGTCAAAGAAGAAACATCCAAAGAAGCGATGAAAATAAAGACAGCGACTCAATTTAGCCATGCGAATGACTGATTAAAGCCAAACAGCAAAATGACAATAAAGACGAAAGCAAAACGAATATTTAATGCTCTTTTACCAACTTAAACTGTCTATTAGTTTATGAAAAATGTATTTAAATTATGATAAGACCGAATTCTATATACGCCAAAGAGAAATATTTTAGCTGATTAGGCGTGCATAAAGAGTGTGGTCTATTACATAGCTGTAATGCCCTTAAGAGCTCTTTCAAAGACGACGACGATCGGCACAACCAAAGAGCGACACACACAAATTAGCATTTCCCTTGTAGCAGCAGCAGCAGCAGCAACAGTTGCCAGCAGCAAACAGAGCAATGGCTGCGAAAGACAACAACAAGCCCAATTCCAGCGTCTTTCGACTCATCATTAAAATGTGTCCGCTCGCCCAAAAACTTGATAGCAGCATTGCCTGTTGTCGTCGTCGTCTTGGTCCGTTGTGGCTGTTGTCGTTGTCGTCAATGTCGCCACAAAGGAGCCGACGTTGCTGCCGCTGGCGAGCACAAAAATGCGAACGGCCTGCATACTCCCACTGTAAGCTAAAAACTGAGGAGTCGAGTCTGAAGAGGAGTCAAGACTGTAGTGTGTAGTGTGTAGACGGCAGACGGCAGACTGAGAAGTGACTCTTGAGCATCTGCACCTGTCCTTTGCGTTTGTGTACTGCGCACGTCATTTAAATTACATTAAATTGTTGCGCTGACCATGAAAGCGCTGCAAATAAATTCGTTAAAATAACTGAGCCAAAAAAACGCAGCAAGAAAACAGTCTCAGATTTGTTCAGTTGTGGCTAAAGTGGAGCACTGTAAACGGGGGCAACAATCCCCGCCAGCAGAAACAGCAGCAACAACAGCAGCAATTTATGCGGCCAAGAGACGGCAACTGTTGCTGCCGGGCATTTGATTTGCAACACAAACAATGACAACGGCAACAAATTTCATGAATGAAAGATTGTGCTGCTTCTGGACAGGAAGTGAACTGCATAACGGACGCGGAGGTGGAAAGGATGTGGTTGCAGTTACTGGCATTGCTGTTGTTACTGTTGTTGCTGCTGCCAATGCTGTCGTTGTTGATTGTCTGTCGATAGGCGCGTTGTTTTGTCAGTGGGTTGTGCAAAAATGTTGCTCAATCAACATGCATAATGCAGCTGATACTTCGACAATACAACGAGGGTGGCTCCAGCAGTTGCAGTTATCCATAGTTAGCGGTTAGCAGACGGACGTTTACTGCAAATGGCCACAAATTGCAGAGGCCAACGCCAATTACGTGCTTGCAACTTGACATTGAGACTGCCCCATATAAGGCAGGAGTTGCGCATTTATATTATAATTATATTGCAGTTGGCGTTAATTTCATTGGCAGAAAAGGCACCTGCAAACAGTAGCTACCAAAAGTTGCTCGACAGGACCAGCGCGAGTACCCTTTCGCTTCTCGCGAGTCACTTTAATTCAATTTACAAGTTGCCTCAAATGTTTTGGCCAACTTCAATTGCTTTGAGGGTGCCAACTGGCATGGAATTTGTGAATGTGTTGCTGCTGCTGTTGCTGTTTGTGTTGCTGCTGCTGCTGATGTGGCTGGCTTTTATTTTGGCACTGCTAAATTAAGATTCCATTAGCTGCCGACTCAGGCATCTTAGAAATGCATCGAAGAGCTGCGACTATAAATCTCGCAAGTGTCAAATGATGTTCCATCGTCGACGCCGCCGCCATCGCCGTCACCGTCGCCGTCGCCGCCAGCAACATCCACGCTAAGTGCCGCAGCAATTCTCAATTCTCTAACAGCAGACGAGCAATTGAAACGTGTCGTAGACAATAAATTCCAAACTACAATAAATTATTGCTATAAATATTTCGCCAAAGGTTTTTCTACTTTTTCCCTGCTGAATCTTTTACTCTGTGCTTTCTGTGGCCAAAGTTTGAAGGCGTTGCTGCCAAAACAAAAGAAAAAGCGGAAAGACTTCGAACAGATTTGGCTTGTTTTCTTTTGTATTTTCGTATTTTGGACAAGTGACAGGCCAGAGTGACAGAGAATGCCAAGACATCCCCGAAAATTGAATTAGCAATTGAGAAAAAGTAAAGTGCAATTGTTCAGTTGCCAGTTCATAGTGTTCCAACAGCAATGACAATAAATCGCTCACGCTTATGACAACCAGCAGCAGAAGTAACAGCAGCAGCAGCAGCAGCAAGCCAAGAGGACACTGGTAGCCTGGTCAAAACGGAAAGGCAATCCTTTTACGGTCAAGCAAATAAATCATCACAGCCGCACAATGATGAAATTATTATTTATGCAGAGTCTTTGGGACTTGCGTGTGCTCCATTTAAACTTAAATTCACTTTCCGCATACACTAACCGTTAAGTAATACTTGGGAGATAATAGAAGTTTTGCCATTGATTTAGTTACCATTATTACAGGGTATTAAAACATTCGTTGTCTTGCAGAAAAATGGGAACAGGGAGCTGGGTCTTGTGGCAGCCCAACTTTAACTTCAATTGGCGACCTGTGGACACTTGTTGCTGGTTGCCGTTTGCCGCTTGTTGGTTGTTGGCTGTTGGTTGCTGCCTTTGTCGCCATGAAATTATTGCATGCAACATTTACCGTATTAATAAATTATGAGTATTTATGTGCTGTCAGAAGTCGTGACGGCAGAGCGACACACAAAGTGATAAAATTAGCACAAAAATCTGTGCGTTTCTCAGTGTTTGGCGTTTCGCTTATTCGGGACAGACTCGTAAATAATGTATGTGCGTGTGTATGAGTGTGTGTGTGTGTGTGCTTATTGAATGTCTTCATAAGCGGGCGTGCAACAATTGGAAATTTATGCTCTGGACTTATATGGGCAACAGGTTGCAAGTAGAGTCGGAGACGTTGCCGCACCGCTTTATAACTGTAACTGTAACAGCAACAGCAACAGCAACAACAGGTGTAGTCACTCAAGCAATGTAATATGTCCTGCAACAACAGCAAAAACATGGACAACAGCAACCACTACAGCAACAACAACAACTTGTCTTTTGACACTTGGCGCATTTGACACTCAACGCGCGCATTCACTTTAAATCTAAATTTACTGATATCTGCGTACAAAATAGTATCAACAGCGGCGACAGCAACAACAAGTGCTACAACCAACAGCTCAAAGCAGCAACAACAACAGTAACAACAGCAACAAGTCGGCCTGCAACGAGTAACGAACGACCTTAGAGGTAATAAACATAAATAACGCCATTGAAAGCGAGGCAGGCGCAGCTGAGATCAGTCCAAGACTGTGTCTAAGATTGCACTGGACAGCGAGGGGTGGCAGGAGAGTAGGAGCGGGAGTAGGAGACGTGGCTTGTAGAGGGAGACTGGCCTGGCTTGTTACTTGTTACTTTGTTGACCAACTTGCGAGCTGGGGCCCGGCTTTGGCTCTGACTCTGACTCGGGCTCTAGCTTGTGGCTCGACTTGCCTCTTGTCTATGGGCGGGCGTCACAAGAGCCGTCGAAGGTCAACAGATTGTCGGTGCCTGGTGTCTATCGGTGTCTCTCTCACCGGTGGTTTTAGCCGGTGGTTAAAACTGTTTAACGTTGATTTCCACTACCAAACAATCGTGCAACTGAGCGGGCGTTACCGTGATAATTGTTTCTTGTCCATTTGGCCAATTTGATTGCAACTAATGAGCTCTAATGCCACTTTTTTGATGGCCAAATTAAACGAGCTTGAAATTGATTCAGTAGATGAGTACTGGAGTAACCGATTACTATAGCTATATATTATGTATCACATTACTTTCTACACAAAGCAAGCCTTTTGATGGGACTGCACTTTAGGCTCAAACAAATAGTAGGCGTTCAAAGCAAAGCTGAGTTGTGATGAGCCACAGTTGCAGCTTTATTATGGAACTGCAAATTATATTGCTGGAGGAAAATGAGCCACAGATTTGATGAGTGCTGCCAAGCCTACTCCGTAGCTGTCTGACAAACAAGCCAAGCCAAAGTCTCTTTTAGCCTGACGAAATGTCAACAATGGCAACAAGTCTATCGTCTCTGGATGGCTGTCTCTTTGGATGACTGGCTGACTGAATGACTGGCTGGCTGACACCCACATGGCCAGGCAATAAGCACACAATTTGCATAAGCTGCTCAAGCAGACGACAGACGTGAGGACAGAGTTGCCAGAGCAACAAGTAAACAGCAGCCAGAGGATGAATGCGAGACGGTAGAAAGGAGATGGAAGACGGTAGGAGTCTACTTGCTCAGAGACAGGCAACATCTTCAGTCTGCCACATATTTGATACAGTGCGATGCACATGCATGAAGAGCGTGGGAGGGCCATAAGTAGCAACTGTGAGTAGTCGCAAGTCAAATACTCTTTTTGTAATGAGGAAATCTATGAAATTTATCTATGAGAAGGCAGAAATAGCCAACTTTTCTTTAAAAAAAAACCTAAAATATTTAACTTTGTGGTTTAATTCAGTAAAATCTCATGTCTTAGCTGTACCTTTCGAGTCCTAAATCTGTTAGCCCAAAACTGTGTTAGAATCTTAGCAGAAATATAAGAGCAGCTGAAAATCTGTTACATAAACAAAGGTCCCAAATTGCTTGAACTTCACAGCGCCATCACAATTGGCTAATTTCAGCAGAGATATAGAGGAACTGAGAGAAAGAGTTCAAAAAGAGTTCAGAAAAGCGGCGCACTTATTAAACTGACAGATTCATTGCATTCACCATGGCATATTCATTATGCTCTTCATATGTGCAGAAATAAAATAACAAAAAAGAAAAAGGTGAAGTATATATATATATATAAAAGGAGGAACAAGAAAAAAATTACCTCTGCTTTGGGAGCAGTGCGAAGAGCAGAGCAGAGCAGCGCACAAGACATAATAAAAATCTCTTTTATGGCACTTAAGTGTTTTGTGTGCGGATTGTGGGTAGCATTTTACCTTGGATGCTTGGAGCAGTCTGTTGTTGTTGTTGTTGTTGGGTTAACCCAACTGCTCTGTCTCCATCTCGAACTCCAACTTCAACTCCATCTGCAGCTACTTCTTGGTGTAGAACGATTTATGCGACTTTTGGCCAAAGTAAATTGCGCATAAAAAAGAGCCAACTTTGCGCTGCATTTGATGATGAAGTGCTCAAAATAATGCGAATCCACGAAAATTTACTAAGTGCAAGCGTTGAATTTATTAGACAAAACTTTGCTGTTTACGAGCTGTTGCCATGGACGCTTATCATGTGGCATCAGCGGGTTAACTTATGACTCCAGATGGGTAACAGGTGCAGCCTCCAGTCTCCAGCCACCAGCCTCTAACTACAATTCCAGCATAGATCTTTGCCCCAGCTCTTAGCTGAGTAGATTTGCTCGGTAGCCGCAGCCTGCGGTCAAGCAACAAACAACAAAAAAAGGCAAAGTCTTTCAGGTTCAACTTAGGTTGAAGGAAAGGTGCGCTCCCACGATGCTGGTGCAAATTACACACAATGTACAATGGCCAGAGAGTGCGACGATATGTGGCAAGCTGTACGTTGTGAGAGGCAAACTTGCAACATTCAAATCCCATCAGCCACGCATGCAATCATCATGATCATTATGAGCGGAAATGCAGGAAAAGTAGGAGGTTTTTAACAGCCACCGAACGTACGACCGACCCACCGACAGACCTAACGAAAGACATGAGAAGCAAGCCAGGGAGGGCCATAGGGGGCGTGGCGAGAGGCTAGGGGGGCAACGACTAACCGACGCTTTTTTGTCTCTTGCGAGCTGGCATCCTGTTCGAATCGCATTTGCTCTGTTCATTCTGTTGGCGGCGGCATTGCTACCATGAGCATAAAAAGGCGCACAAAACTTTGTGGCATGCAAAAAGTGGCGGCGACGCCGCCGACGCCGCAGTCGAGGACCGCGGGGCAGGAGTAAAGCAGCAGCGGCATTTTATGTCGCCAGCAACAACAGCAAATGACTTTAATTGCATTTCTCGGCGCACTTTTTGTAGCTGCCACGCTGTGGCTGCTTCAGTCGGCGTCGCTGCCAGCGCGCACAGACAAAGCGGCGACTGTTGCAACATTAACTTTAAATTTACAGCGGTGATGAGGAGCGGGGAGGGGTGTGGAAGTGGCAAAGAATCTCTTTGTTAGTTTCAATGTGCCACACAATCTAGATATAAATAATAATTAAATGGATTAGCAAATGCATTAGATGCTGATGCAGCAACGCCTCTGCAGCTCAGTAGCTACCACTGCCACGCAGCCACGCTGCCAAATTGCCACTATGCCACTGCAACGCCTCGAGAGATCAGCGCTTTAGATTGGCCAAAAGCAAACAAAAGCCTGATCGGCATCAGGAATCAAGCCAAGAAGAGTGACTGAGCCTCGATTTTGCTTGAGTGTGTGCTCAATTAATTAATGGCAACCATGAAAGAGCCCGAAACGACTTTACCTATGCCGCCAACAGCGATGGCAGCGTCGACGCAGACAGCGAAGCCAACTGCGACTGCAACTAAGAGATTGCTATCGAAAGTACATTTTACATGCGTGTAGTTAACATACAAAGCGAGCGTTCACACGGCCAAGAGGCAGACAGGCAGGCAGGCAGGCCGCTTGCTAACTTGGCCAGCAATACCTGGTCGACCAGTCGCGTCGAATGGTTCAACAATCCCCAATTCCACTTCCAATTCCAATTGCAATCGTACGAATCGAATCGAATCTCAATCTCGCCTGCGCATGCGCAACTTTTTGGCAATTGCCTTTCCATTTTGCTAAATACCCTTTAAACTAGTGAGGAGTAGCAACGACTACGACTACCTTAGGAAATTTCTGGTAAGAAAACAGGGTAGTTTTGTTTGTAAGACTGTTATAGTACAAGATAATCAGCTAGTTTCTAGATTTAGTATTTGTTTTCCCTTTGTCTAAGTCCATCAAAATCATTTCTCTAGAGTCTCTTAACTGCTCTTAGCTTTAAGCTGGCTATAATCTCTTACTTGTACATATTGTCCTTATAAAACAATTCCGATCTTTATTACAACTTTTAGACTATAACTTGCATAACTTTTCGCCATTTAAATTAAGCGTCAGTTTGAGTTATTCGCCAATGGAATTTTCATAACTATTTCTGCAAATCTTCTATCCCTATCGCATTTCAGCTCTTTCTCTCTCCTCGTTTGCTTCATACTACCCTTTCTCATTGCTTTATGGTAATCTTAGATTTAAATAACTATTTGATTCAGCAATCTGCCTAAATATGCTCAGAGACAGCGCCTTAGAGCTTCGTTACTTTGCGCTTTGAATTTCCCAAACATTTTTCTTTGCACACCTTTCGCCAACTACTAATGCTATTGTTGTTGAGAATTTGCTTAATGAATTTTCTTATAGTTTTATCGCTTAATTTGTGCGCCTAATGAAGTTGCCCATTGCTGGCTGTCAAATGGACAGCGCAGATTACACATACGTCGTGTGGTCCCATCCCAAATTGCCCACTCTATGTTTCCAGGCCTTTGGTCGTGGCAAAATATTTACGCTGATCCCCATGCAAATCCAGCTGGCTCAGTACAGACAAACAAATGCCAGGCAGAGACCATATAAATTAAATAAAATGCCATGCGCCGCTTTTAAATATTTTTCTTTTGGCAATTTTTTTTTATATTCTCGCCCCTTTCTGCTCCGCCTTCTCACGCCCGCTGTCTACTCTACATAATTACAGGCAGAATGAAATTGAGTTTGGAGAGTTTGGCCTTCTCGGTCGCGTCATCGCGTGTTGCAGAAAAAACTAAAAAAAAAAAAAAATAAAAACAGGCGGAAAATTAAATTTTTATTTATGTGCTGCCACATTTTTTATGCCGTTGTCGTTCTTTGTACAGCAACTAGACTAATTTTTTGTTGCTCTAGCTACTTTAGATACATTTTTATTTTTGGTTTTTCTTTGTTATATAAATTTTGGCGCTAGTCGCAGGGGCGGCAATTTACGCTAAGTGGATAATGTGCATAATGGTAGTTAAATATGTCATAAAACACTTCATTTGTAGCATTTTTTTAGCGTTTGTTTTTGGGATGACGGCTGGAAACTGTTGACTGTTTGGCTAAAACGTAAACTGTCAGTAGCAGTTTGTAATTTTCAGTTCACTTGAGTGACAGTGCCTGGAAAAATGCTAGGGTAATTACGGGTTTGCCTGCTCCGGTCTAGGGATGGGCTTTGCAAATCGTTAGAAAGGCAAAATACTTGCATGAAAAGTCATGCAATGCAAAGCAGAGAACGGAAATGCCAAAGGAAAAATCAACAAGGCAAACAAATAAAATATTTAAGTCTTTAATTCTTTAATAATAATAACATTTTTATACTCTCTGCAAGAGTATATTGGGTTTGTGCAAATGTATGTAACAGGCAGAAGGAGGCGTGGCAGACCCCATAAAGTATATATATTCTTGATCAGAATCACAAGCCGAGTCGATATAGCCATGTCCGTCTGTCCGTCTGTCCGTCTGACCGTCTGTCCGTCTGACCGTCTGACCGTCTGTCCGTCTGTCCGTCCGTATGAACACACAGATTTCAGAGATGGTAAGAGCTACAAGTTCGAATTTGGTCTCTATCGACTCGATATTTAGTCAGTCAATACAAGAATCTTTTTTTTTTTCAATGCCACGCCCCATTCGCCCACAATGAGCAAAAAACTAGACATTCCTCGAAAAAAATCAATGTATTCGGCTAATATCTCAGTAACTATGGCACTTAGGAATACCAATTTTGGTACACGTATTCCTAGATATCGCATTAATGCAATGACATCAGAAGTTTTGGGCTGCCACGCCCCTTTTTTCCGCAAGAAATAAAACAAAATTTCAAACTTGCATGCCGTTTTTAAAGCATTTATTCTTATCGTACAGTGTTGTTATTTATAATTCGTTTGAAGACGTATCATGTCAAACTCTCCAGAAAGTTTCATAAGAATCCGACCATAAACAAGAAAGAAATGAAGCAACAAAGATTTTATTCGAGAGCAATGAGAGCGAGAGAGATAGCGCTAGTCATGCCGACCAATAGTATTCATACACACATATGTATGTGCATACATTTAACGTAAAACGAATTTTTATGTACATACAGACAAACACATGTATGTTCGATTATACGTGTTTTTTTTTTTTTTGTTTTAACGTGTTCTAATACAAGAACTATCTATTGGAATATCCGGATACCGATTTTAACATTATAATTGGGAATAAAAGCAGAGAGTATTATACGGTCGGGCTCGTTCGACTGTACTTTTCTTACTTGTTGCAGTTACAAAGTCACTAGTATCCATCGCTCAAAGTTGTCAGTTTTATAAGCATTTTCTATCTGTGACTGCTGCCTTGGGCTTGAGAAATCAATAAAACAAATATGCAATTGATTATTTTTGCATAAAAATTGTCCAATATTGCAATGTAGATCGCTCTGACACGACCTTGAGGCGTAATAATAAAAAATATTGTATGTAATGCAATGCAATTACAATCAAATCTGCACGACCCACACACACACACACACACACACATACAGAGAGCCCTGGTAGTGGTGGGGGCCCACCACCGTAGTCAGCTTTTTTCAAGCCAGAGTCTCTGGTGTCTCTACGCATGCGCCGCGTGAGCTCCATCGATAAATCGAAATTGTTTGCACTGCCAAAAAGCGAATAATTGCACGAGGTGGGCAGTGAGTAGATACGAATAGGCCTCACTGTACGTTGCCCGCTGGCCGCGAACTGCCAGCGAGTTATGGAATTATGTGTCAAACAAGCCAAGTTAATGGCCCAGTCCGGTCTTGGACTCGAGTATGGTACTCGCTGGCTGGCTGGCTGGTTGGCCCTAATGGAAATGGCTGGCATCTGCTGGCCAGAAATTGACTCTGGCCTGTGATTTTGCGCACATTGAATGTGTTTTTAATTACCAAAGCTGAGTAGATGCCAAAGCGAAGGCCTTTAGTTTTTGTTTTTGTGGATTTTGTTGGGAAATGCCAGCGCACACGCCGGCACTCATAGATAACAATTTAGCAGCGATTTGGGCACGTCCAATGGCTAACAGCAAACCACTGACCACTGGCCATTTACCCAGCCAACAAGCAGGCACCAACAACAACTAGCAACATCCAACAAACCACATCCAGAGTCACCCGCGTTGCTGCCATTGCATTTGCTACTGTGCTAAAAGTTTAGCATGCGGAAAATTAACATGCGGCTGTGACTGCGACTGCGATTGAGGCAGGAGCTGCCACTCAGCAAGCTCTGATCTCAGTGGCTTTGTGTGCTTCCTGGTTTGGCAGATTTCCCTGGTGAGAAAAGCCACGGGCTGCTAGCGACATTGCGGTCGTGGCAGATTGAGCGTGTGACCAAAGTCAAGTGCAGTGAAAAGTAATTAACTTGAATTTGTTGAGGCCGCCGCAGACACAGACGCAGTGTTGCATGGACAACTGTGCGGCGCACAGTGGGTGCCACTCACATAGGCAATGCTTTAAGGCCAGGCCCAGTAATAGGCCCAAAAACTAAACACCAAAATTATCAAGCCTTTCATTAAGACCACAGCTCGAAAGTTAACTTTCGAATTATTGAAATTAAATGATTTTTCTTTATTATTATTATAATTTGTAGCTCTCGGTGTGTGTGTGTGTGTGTGTGTGATTCTGTGTGGTGTGTGGGAATTGAGTTTGAAATCAAATCAATTCGATTGGCAGCATATTAAAATATTCGATTGGTTGTGGCAAACGACCACCAGGTGAGTTTATGTTGCTACCTGTGCCACAACCACCATCAAGCAACAGTCATCAAGCACGCAATGTGCAACAAACTCCAGCAATTTGTTTGATTGAAACATAAAATTTGTTACACTTTATGCTTGGTTAGCAAACGTCTCAAAGTGCCAGCAATTTCAAATGAATATTCATTCATTTCGGCTATTTATACGACAGTTTTTACTTGGAAATTTATCCAATCTCATGCAATGTGACATGCAACAAGGAAATCGTTGCTCCAGACGCTAGACATGGACACAGGCCCACAACTCCCCCACAAACAGCAAGCTGCAACATTGGACTTGGACCAATGCGAAGACGACTAGGGCGACAAACTAGCAACAACCAAAACAACCACAACAACTTGTACAGCAACAACCGCATCGACTACTTCTTTAATGCGACATCTGTTTAGTGTGATTTTGGAAAATGCATATCAAGCTCATTACATTGGCAATTGCAGTCGCAAGTGCCGCATTCTGGCAGTGAGAAGGAGCAAGAGCTAGCAGTCTAGGGAGTCGCCTTTAAAAGACTCTGTAGTCACTTTGCAGTTATAACAATCATTGAACTCAGAGACAGAGGCCTCTAAAGACACCTCTACCTATTTCAACTACAGGGTCTAACAAGTAGATACCAAAACAGAAACAGACCAAATAGTTTTCGCTGCGCACAAAAATATGCGATTTGCACTGAGGTTCAACAGACTTACAGATCACTGATCCGATCTGCACTTCTAGTGACAGCAAGGTGTGTAAGAAAAGTTTGTGAAAATCTAGCAACTTAGCTATGAAATGCGTAGAGCAGGGAAAAACTACTCGAGCCGCCCTCGTCGCCGAATGTTTGTGTTGTTGTGGTAGGCGCGGGTGCATTGCCAGCTCATCCTCAAAATACATATATCTGTATATATAAAATCTGCAGACAATCTGTGGAACAATGTGATAAATCTTGTGCCGCGCTGACTGCAACTGCAGCATACCCCTCACTGGGTGGGAGTGTTTTGTTGCAAGTGCAGTCGAGTCCGTCAGAGTCAGCCAAAGAGTCGGAGTCATTGCCGACAGCGACTGAGGAGAGCGCGAGGCTTGAGGCTCGGCCAGGCATTGCTCTGGTCGCAACACCAACGCAACAGCGACAGCAACAGCAACAGCATAAGCAACAGCAACTTGTACATCATTTTCAATGCTAAACAACGTGGCAAGAGCATGGCAATGGCCTGCAACGACAACGACAACAACAACATTGCTCATATGGCTTGCAGATTTATTTTGCAAGCATCGACTTCAGCTACGATGTTGCTGCAAAATAGTTGAGCGCCGCGCAAATTACAAATTCAAATTTAATTAAGTATAAAAATTAAGCAAAAAAACAATTCGCAGACGCGTCTGCGTTGCAAAGACATAGAGATAGTGTTCAACTTAAGGAGGAGAAGGAGATGAGTTGGGGGAAGCATGGAGTTTAGCTAGAGAGACGCTGCGTCTGTCAATGTGACAGGCGACAAGCATCGCAACATGGAGACGAAGTTCAACACAAAATCGAATACGAATCTCATTGCAACACTGCAACTCCGCGAAGTGGCATGCAAATCGATGGCAGCAGCAGCGGCAGCACTTCAATCGCTTGTCGCCTCGAAGCAGCTAAAAATGTTTCAATTAAATTAAAATAAAATGATACAAACACATGTGTTGTAATGTCTGGCATCTTCTGCTCAGCCTACTCGACTTACAGCACGCCTTTTACGGCCACTCGCTGCAATTGGCAGCGTGTGGTTTGCTGCCACACCGAAGGTGTTATTCCACTGCATAATTGAGCCAATGTGCACTTGCTATTGCTGAACACATGAGCCACCACATGACCACCACTAACACCACCAACAGCACCAGCACCAGCAGCAGCAGCAACCACTGTCATGAATTATGAACACCAATTTCTCTCTGCCGTTGCTGCACCTTTTTTGCTGCAGTTATTGGAGCAGCTAAGGTTGCCATTGCGTGTCCATTTGTTTCGGGTATCAATTTGCAATAGGGCTGGGCAAGCATTTAACTTCATAATCACTGTGATTACGCACTTGATGTCCTGAAACACTAGCAAACTCTGCACAATTGCGCAGCTCAACAGCCATAAGTCGACACAGAAATAAAGTGCTATTTAGGATTCGAAAAAACAATAAGAAAGAAATGGTAAATATACGCATAATGGTGCTCTACAATCGAGCGAGCCCGTACTCATAGTTGTATGTATCGATAACAATCGATAGTGGCCGATAGTGAGCGCAGTGGCCGATAGTGAGCGATAGTGGCATCGATAGGGGCCGATAGTGAGCGATAGTGAACGAGAATGGCCGATTGTGAGCGATAGTGGCATCGATCATGGTTGATAGTGGTATCGATAGTGGCCGATAGTGAGCGGCAGTGGCCGATTGTGAGCGATAGTGGCCTATTGAAAGCGATAGTAGCCAATAGTGGCATCGATAGTGGCCGATAGTAAGCGATAAAGGCCGATAGTGGCATCGGTATTAGTCGGTAGTGTCATTAAGTATGGGGTCTTTTACAGTTGTCCCATTTATCCAGGCGTTTGTACGGTCGAAGGGGCAAACTGGCGGACAGAAGGCCGTTTGCTAAATCGTCTTGGCTGTTGATGCTGATCAAGAATATAAATATTAGGTCGCTTAAGCTAAAGCATGTGACTAACTTAATAGACCCCTCTTCTCTTTTTTAAAGTACGGGTTCTAAAAATGTAAAATTATTTTGAAACTCCTTATAAATAAACAAAAGTTTAAAGCTTAGCTAGCCCACAGTTCAGTGACTTCTACTACCAGTTCTAATCGTCTAACTAGGCTCAAAGGCAGCTGCAGTTGCGGCACTCTTATTTGCCATTCGTCAGATGCGTGAGACTTGGCCAAGATGCAGTTGAAGTCCAACTGGAAGATGAAGCTAAAGTTGAGGCCAAAATGTATTTGCATTTTGCATAAAGTTGGCAAGTCAGCAACATTTGGCTGCAGGGCGTATTCAGATTCGCATTCGTGTTCACATTCCCAATCGCATTGTCAACGGTACTTTGTGGCCATAAAGCGTTTAGCCAATCGTCGTCTGTCCGCCAGTCCAGCTGTCATTTTGTCTGTCCATTTGGGACTGATGTGTCAACTGCAACGACGATTGCCAGTTGCAACCTGTTGCTGCCGCAGACGCCCAGAAGCAGACGGAGACGCAGACGCAGCCGCAACCAACTAATTATGAATCAAATGCGCAAAATCGCTTTGTAGAATCGCAGTGACTGCAACATTAATAATGCAATATTTAAGCATTGAGTTTATTGGCGGCACCTACATGAAATCATCATTAAATGTTGCAGACACAACGATTCTGTTTCTCTTTACTGTTGTTGTTGCATTTGTTGCATTTGTTGCATTGTCGCGACACGTCGCCACAGAACTCGTTTGCCGCAATTTGTGGCATTAGCAGATGCATCAGACATGTTAGCTCCTACACGGGCTGCCGACCCATATCAGCCAGGCCAATTGATGTGACTTCCGCTCAGTCAAACCAATGAAGGCAAACGGTCTGAAAGCCACATACGAGTATACTCGTTGAGATACAGATACAAATGCTGCCACTACTGTTGGCAGGCCCAGGAAGTGGCCAAGACTTTTCAATATAAATCAATTGCGATATTTGCCCTAGCGCATACCAAAGTAGCAAATGGAACTGGGCGCAAGGCATACGTCAATATGGCAAAAAGGACATGCGAATTGGCAAAAGAAAATCTCAAGACATTTCCAAATTTAAAATGCGATTTCAACACACACAGGCACACATAGGAGAACTGCGGGTCACACACATATGCCAAGTCAAATTGAAAGGATAATTCGCCCGCAAACACCCTCCTGGGCATGCAGTTCGCCCCCCGACACGCCCCTTGCTGCTGATGGCATGCTAACACGCCTTTGAATTTGCCAATTGCTGTTGGCGCACGTACAAAACACTTAAATTTGCACAGCAGCAACGCCAGCCAAGACACAGTCTCAGGCCAAGTCAGTAGATAAATATATATATAATCTCATACATATATGTAGCTGAAGACTATACGTGCATATGTATGGTTACAATCCGCAGCCGTCCAGGAGCCGGAACACAAGAGGATGCCAATGACGCTGCCCTGAGCACGTTTAAGAAATAGAATTTTTAAGCAAGTGCGTTCAAGTCGACTCTAACTCTCAACTGGCAACTGTATCCTTAAACCTCTGAATCCAAAGTCCATAAGCCATGTGTGTGTGTTCCTTCTCTAGTTGTTGGCACTAGAATTTAAGGGCAGTGTGGCTCGGGCTTGTTTACTGCTGGATTTGGTTGGAAACTTTAGCTGACAAAAGTCTGTTAGAGCATTTGCTAGTCGACTTATTTTCCTTTTGAAAACACTTTGTAGTGCACTTGAGCGTCTCACAGCTTAAGAACTAATGAATAGCGCCTGGTTCAATATGATTTCTTGCACGATTTGTTGGTTAAAAGGCAATTAGTCGATATACAGCAGCCAAAAAGTAGTTGGTCCATTTGTTCGACAGCATAGTAGGTGAGAAAGAGACACAATGAGTGTAGAATCGAGACAGAGAGTGAGTGAGAGAGGTGTGTGGCGTTGGCGGTTGTGGCTGCATCGTCGTCTGTTGTGCCACAGAGCTTGCCACAAGCACTGCATAATAAATTCGCTAACCACGTAATGCTGCAGCTGCAGTGCAGGGATTTGGTATACATTTTTTATGCGCTGCCCGCCCGCCGCCAGCAAGTGCCACAGACAGAGACGGAAATCGAGACGGAGCTGCAGAAGCAGAAAGAGAATGGAAGAGGGAGAGGTAGACAGACGTAGACAGAGACACTGGCAAAAGTTTAAGAAAAGTCAAACAGTTAACAATGCGGCTTCAACGTGTCGCCTATGCGGATGCGAACGTAACCACAGCACTTGCTGCGCTGAGCGGTAGGAAAAGTAACAAGAACAAGCAGCAAATGTCACCGCAGCAGTCCCAAAAAGTTCGTGCAGCTCTAATGGCATATTGCGGGCAAGTGCTAAAGCGAGCCACTGACGATGCTTTTGGGAATGTTAGCCGCAGAGTGTGAGTGTCCTTAGAAAACAGACTTCAAGTCCTTGCTTCAAGCCTTTAAGAGAAAAACTTGCTGCTAATTGGATTTGTCAACTCAATAAAAACAGAATTAAATGCAGTTTGATGGTGTGACTTAATGTTGGCCATTTGGGTTCCTTGACCAGTTACAGTTTGTAAACTTGGCAAACGGCTTGCATAGATAAACAGCTAAAGGACTAAAGGTTACAAAGGCACAACAAACAGAAACTTTTTGCATATTAAAATGTCATAAAAAACAATAAGCACAATTTCCGCTGCCAATTGCATAAAAGTGCTGAACTCAATAAAAAGACAAGGCAAAAAATTAAAAAGAGAACAAAAAATCGCAGTTATTTTTATGCTTGCATAACAAACACTTTTGTAGCAGCAAACGCTGCGTATGCGCAATTTTGGCAGCTGCTGCAAGAGCAAGATAAAATGTCATTAAGCTAAAGTGCAGCACGCACAAAGAGCGACTTGCAACTGCAACATCAGAGCCACTGTAGAGACGCAGGCCATTCAGCTGCCCACACAGTGGTCAGTGTTTGCTTTGTGGCTCATTGCGTGACTGTGACTGGGATTGCGACTGGGACTGGGACTGGGACTGGAAGTTGGACTGTGATTCCGATTCTGATGACGCCTTCGCATGCCGCAGCAACAGCAACAGCAGGATGCGAAGTGGAGCCTCCTGTTGGCCAGATTACGCGCACGATATGCTAATTTACATGCAGTCAGAGTCCAAGAGAAGGAGAACTCTTGTTGTTGTGGGCGATCGATGGCCATGCGAGGCAATGCGGCACTGTGGCAAGGCAACGTGGCCTGCAACTCAGCCTACGGGGCACCCTGATCGATATCTGGCAAACGGGCTGCAAAATAAGAGGAAAAAACTGTGGTAAGTACAAGTAATCGAGTTGTAATAAATTTTAAGTGTGGGGCACCCACAAAAATACGCCAAGGCAAACTTGTTGCACGCATATTGACACACGCACAGAAGGCAGAGGAGTTCACTGGAGCAGTGAGGAGGTGGGAGGAGTGTGTGGCACGTTAGAAAGGCCAACGTCGAAGCTGTTGATTTTCAGCAAACATTTCACCTGTTTGCCAACTTAACCTGCCCCGGATTGTCCGACTGTCGGACTGTCGAATTGTCGTATTGTCGACCTGCCGGCTGTTTTGTTGAAAGTTGGGCCCGAGGGGCCGTTTGCCAAGTATTTTCACGTTGCGGTTACGACCACTTAAAAATCGACTGCCTCAAGTTGTTTGCCACAGCAGTTGCTGCATGCAACAAGCGTCAATCACCCGCACAAAGCCAAAACCGTTCGTTTCATTGCTATGGAAAATTGTTGATTTGCCGCTTGATTGCGTGCTTGGGGTACACTCTCAGGGGGTAGCTGGCAGTACAGCGGATCAGTGAAGGGGAGTGGGCCATTGGCAACACCAACTCAAGTGATTATGGATGCGTTGTTAAATTGCAAAGCCCCAAAAAGACCGACAAACAACGGGAAATCGCATA
This sequence comes from Drosophila parthenogenetica, assembly GCA_035047505.1. NCBI lineage: Eukaryota > Metazoa > Arthropoda > Insecta > Diptera > Drosophilidae > Drosophila > Drosophila parthenogenetica. The sequence continues at coordinate 5,088,570 of JAWNPM010000070.1, forward strand.
GAAAGTGATCAAGACTCTTCAGCCAAACAAAAATTATACAAAATTGTTGCAGCGCCATCTGGCGGTCAAGCTATTCTATTAAAGAAAAATCAAACAAATATCATTATAAACAAACAATTAAATTTTTTTATTAAATTGATGGCAAGCAGCTTTGTAGTCATATTAGGAAACAAATTATCCTGAGGTGTTGTTAGCTTTAAATTTAGCTAGTTTTTCAAAATAATGTGGCTTCCTTTAAACCTTTGCAGTTGTAACTTTGTCAATAATTTAAATGTATTTAAATTTAATAGCTTGTTTAATTTTTTTAAGATTTCCAAACCTTTTTTGTAGCCTTTGACATTTTTGTAAGCACCTTGAAGTAGTTAAGCTTTGTCAACTTGTCTACCTTGACTGTTTTTCTAGTCTTAGCCCATAAAGTTCTTCTTTAAATGTTAGCCAGTTAAAAATTTGACTACATTTGCTGGGAGTTGTGCAATTGGTGGACCATTTTTCTCAGCATAGCTATACTTGGCTAGATAACCATCAGTGCCTGCCTCATAGACGACCTCCAAGTTGGCATTGAAATTTGGGTTTGAGGAATCCCTAAAATCATTTCTATAGACGCCTTTGACCTGCAGATTCCCAGGCGCAGTCTCCTCTACTGTCTCCACAAGCTCAGCGCCCTCTGGATGAGTAATTCTGTGGTATTAGATAAGATTAGGTATTGTATGTACAATATTTGTTCACTCACTTTAAGGTATAAGAGTATTCATTGTTATCACTTGGCTCCAACTGAACGTAATCATTTTGTATACGTGGCAATAGCCCTGACAGCGCCGTGTTGGCAATGACAACTAAAATAAACTGTGGAGAATTTCAGCAAAATGTTAAACAATCCGCAGAGACTTAAACTGCCTACCAGACGAAAAAGATTCGCAGACATGCTGTCTTCCGACTAACTGAGACTGGGTCTCTCGAACAACTAGTCGCTCGACTCGATACACGACTCATCTCCGGACTAACAAGAAAAAAAAATACGAAAATAAATAAACAAATTTAGTCGCTACATATTAATTAAGATGGAAACAAGTTTTTATCTTTCGACGACAACGAACAAATCATCGACCTTCGATTTGGAATTCTGTGACTGTTGAGCCACCCACAAATCTATCATAGACTACAATTAATTGCTTACTCGATGCTTTAAACGATTATTGTCCAATTTATAATGAATTATACAGTCGTCTGGGTAATTACTTATATGCTGGGAATCGTTCACACCTCCATAATGCTAGAAAAAGGCGACTTACTACTTAAAGTGCAATTTATTTTGTAGTTGCTCAAAAGTCTTTAACCACAGAATTACTCAGAATTGACATAAATCAATTTGATGAGGTTTCTTTAGAAAGGTTTTTTGTTTTTACTGTCTGACTATTAACAATGCGGTGAGAGTGAGAGTGGACTGCCCACTGGTTATTGCAAACTGGGCATTGCCCACTTTTCTATCGATTTCGAGGGTATTAAACTTATTTAATGCAAAAGGCACTTTACCACAAGGTGGACGTATACTTTTATGACATACATTTTTATGCCGGAAGTGTGCCCCGTGGCGCTTTTCTGAGCCACAAACCAAAGGCCGACTCAGTCGCCAGTCTGGGAACGGAAGCTGCCTTTTTCTTTGGCTCTTGCAACTGGCAACGTGCAACGTGCAACTCAAAGAGTCGAAACTGTTGGCAGCCCGCTGGCGATCATTAACAGCTCTTGGCTTGGCAATTAAGCCAAAGCTGTATCTGGGCAACGTCCTTTAAAAAGTTGGCCAGCCTTCATTCACTACCTGCTAACCGTTTGTGATTTCTTGTGTTGTTATTACAGTTTTGACCAGATGTAGTCCAAAGGTGTTAATAGAAAACTTTTTAAGTTAGAGCATAAAACTTTGAATCGATTCGTCATAACTTGGCTAATTGAATGTTAATTATTGGCCAATAACAAAGCGCTTACAGTGCTACCCGAGCAGTTAAAGTTTTCAACTTATATGAACAATTAAACTAGCCGAATACTTCATTTTATTGTTCCTTTATCAGCTATGATTTGCCAGATTAGATTAAATAGATTCGTGTCAGGTATTCATTGGGTGCTTTTTCAAAGGTAACGCTAAGTTTTGCAGCTGGATTTCTCTCTTTTCCAACGTATCCTGTAAAGCTGAAAGCAAAAGCCAAACAATGCGTTACTAACTAAAAGAATTAACAATATCCTACCTGGTTTGCAAAGGTATCACAACATCGTAATCGGAATATGTTAGTGTAACTGAAAGTGCCAGCTGAGCCACGAGCACGAGCTGCAACTAAGTATATAAATATCGGTTAATACTTCATGTACAAATACTTTTCCACTCGCTTGAACTTTTAACTCACCAAGCTTATTAAACAGACGTGCATATTGTCAACGACGAACTCAAAATAACCCACTAAATAGTCGTAATAGAATATTTTTTTGCACGTTTTATGGTTTAGCTTTTGATCTCAGATTAAACTGAAACCCATTGATTAGTCATGGCTTATAACAGATTGAAAACCTTTGAGTTTTCGACATGGAAATGAGTTTTAAATAAGACTGTTAATAATCGGCGCAAAAAACAATTAAATAATACCAAAGTTTCATAAGTTCAAACACTTATTTTTAACTTTTCTAATTAATTTTTTAGCTAAAAGTATTTAAATATATACCCATAAAAGACAGCATTAAGTACCACTAAGTTAAGCTTTTGTTTATTGATTAAAAACCTTGATTGAAAGCATGATTGATCATATTAGATAAGAGATGGATTTGGACCAAAATCCTGATAATGATTCGGAGCTATCATCCGGCTTTAAAATGAACATCGGTTGTTTCGTTTACGTGATTGAATTTGTGGTAGTGTGAGTGGTGGTGCGATCGTGGTGAAGCTATTTGTAGGGTGAATCTTGTTGTTCGTATAGTGAATATGTTGGAGCATCTGATAGTGTATCTAAAGCTTCTGATTGTGTATCTGTTGGTTCTGAATCAAATGGGCTTGAGCTTTTTGCTGGTGGACCTGGTGGTGGTGCTTGTGGTAGTGTTAGTGGTCTATTTGAATCTCCTGCTGGTCGTAATCCTATTTGTCCAAATGGTGCATATGGAAACTGTGGAAATTGCACAAGCTGTTGGGGGTATACTGGATAATTTGGTTGTTGATAAGGATAGCCCAAAAATGGATATTGAGCTTGTTGGTAGTTTGCGATAAGATTCGCGCCGGGACTAAAGCCAGGTGGATTCAGTCTGCCTGTCACTTGGAATAGTCCGGGTGCAGTTTTCTCCACAAGCTCATCCAAAAATGATCCATCTGTATGACTTATTCTACATTAAAGATATTAAATTATTATTAGTTAGACATTAATACGAATCGATTGATCAACCTGAGATTGTATTTGTTAAATCCGATAGGTATCACCTGAAAACCAGGATAATCGAGTCGATTCACAAGCCCAGATAGTGCCGATTGAGCAGTAAAAACTACAAGTAACTGAAGACATTTTTAATGAAATTTGATCACAAATATTTACAGGATAATGGTTTCAAACACTTACCAGGCTAACCAGTTTCGGAGACATCATAAAGTCGATCAATCGAGTTTCAAAACCCAATAACAAAATCATTCAGTTTTTGTTCCTTTTATAGTTTTTTATAGCTAAAGATTTCAATGATTTAATTTAACTCGGATAATCGAATTGTTAATGTTGGATAAGAACCAGAACTGTTGCCCTTAAAAAGAATACCAAGGTCGTTGACAAAAAGCTTAGTAATAAGTTTAGCTACGCTTAAAATGTTAAAGTCTTGGACAAAGTGTTATACACTGCAAATTAGAGGTACACCCGCTTTTCTTAAAAGGTCTGTGCATACACTTTTGTTCTAACTGTTATATAAACTGTTATACAATTTATTTCAAACTCTAAATGATGTGGCAGGCATAACTTAGCACTTAAACCTTAGCATCCAATGGGTTAACAGTCGGGGCATTGGCATTGCCGCGAGCTAAACGTGCACGTCTGATCCCCACACAGAGCGAGAAGAATAGAGAGACAGAGAGACTCACCCACGAGCAAATAGCAGACATTCTAAAGATGAACCCAGAACATGGTTGATGATGAAGCCAGCTGACCTTAATCACAAATTTGCATGCGGCATGGGGCCTCAAGCCCAAAAGCCAGACAGAGGTTGCAGCTGCAACAGGTGCAGTTGTTGGCGCAGCAATAGCTCTGTTCTGTGTTATTGTTGTTGTTGTTGTTGTTGCTGTTGTTGTGTCTTTGACTGTGGAGTTTGTCTGGGCAAGTTGACTAGTTGCTGTTGTGGCTGCTACACCCACACACGACCTTAACAGCTCATTGATTTCCATGGTTTGACTCACTCTGTGCAATTTGATTGCATTCTGCGCCATAAATTAATGTCAAACAATTGCATATTTGCTAAGGTCGCTTTGTTTGCCTTCGAATTGCCTGGGAACGAGTGGCCAACACCCGCAACTGACAAGCGCCTTCAGTTTTTGGGCGTTACAACGCGTTGCCGTGGCTGTTGCCGTAGCAGTTGCAGCTGCAATCCAAGCTTGATTTATGCGAAAAGAGCTGCCATGAAGGCCGTTTGCAGTTGCTGCTCATATGGCAAAAATTGTCAACACAGCGGACCAAAAATGTTGAGCGCCAAGATACTACATGCGAGATATAAGAGCGATACCAGACCCGATACCGTGCACTAATCAACACGTATTGATCATATGCAAGTGTTCAACAGCAACAACAAACAGAACTGCAGTCCATGGAGCGACTGTCTATTAATTAAGCGACAGTCTGAGCAGGCAAAAAGTTAGCTGCTGTTTTGGTCAATACACGTTCACCCAGCTACAAATTGCTGTTGCCACTTTGGTGCGCCTGCTAGCCACTGAAGCTGAATCGTTGCCCAGATCCATTCGACTAATATGCTTATCGTGGCGGCATAATCGCCAATTCTGACCACTGTACTGCACTGCACAATGAAAATGGACAACGCTAGCATTCCAGCCTCACTCGATGGGCTAACTCTACGCATAGGTTGGGGATGCAGCTAATGATGAGCCACTTTATAATTTACACACAACGCGTACTCTTCATAAATGTGACAGTTTTCCAGGGAAAAACTGTGTTGCTTATGGTTAGAGCGGAAAAGCTTTTACGGTCAGTGTCGTGTAAAGGCAGAATAAGGGTTTATTTGAGTGAATCGTGAATGGGTTGCTTAATTTCGAGGGAGGTACAGTAAAAAGCGAGCAAATTCAAATGGGAAATAATTATAATTTAAACTGTTATACAATGACAGCCATAAAGGACAGATAAGATTTTTTTTATTCTATCTGAAAGACCATTAAATACTGTTATACACTATTAAAATTACAGCTAAGCCATCAAATCTACTGACCCCAGTCCTCTTTATGATCTTTGATGATCTTTTCATAGTTTTGCTGTTAAAACTGTTATACATTAGGCAAACTGCAACTGGCGTAATAAGAACTTCTGTTAAGATCGGCTCTTCTGTTCTTTATCCTTAATCTCACGCTTTTAGATCTTTCGCATGCGATAAGCTGCGACGTCGGGAGTCTTTCGATTATTTTGTGGTTGGCATTGATTTGATTCGGTTTCCATTTTGCCATTCGCAAGTCAATTTGAAACAAACTTGCGGCCTGTTAACGACAAATGTCATTCAAAAAGCTATGAATTTTATGTGCAGTCTATCGCAGCATGAATGGATTGGCAAACGGCGGCCTTATGCGGGTGCCTTTTGGCCAGGTTAACAGCGAGCAACGAGAACTGAACAGCGCACAGCAGAGCCGGCCAAGCAGGTTTCACCCTCATTCTACACCGACCCCTTGCCGCCCCCTTCTCTGACTGCCCCAGAGCGCAGTGTGCTGTAATTAATGCGGCAGCAGCTGCGCTTTATGCAGCCTTCCCGCTGAACCACAAAGTCCTCACCTCCTCCTCCTTGTGGTCCTCCTGACGCCTGCCTATCTGACGCTTGCATATTAAAAATCTTTATAGTCTTTTGCGGTTTGTCTTTGAGTTGTTGGCTTTTCTTTTTATTTTGGCTTCCATTCGATTTAGAAAATGTCGCATTTGAGTGCGTGAGTGTGGGAACAGCTGGCGGCTGAGATGGACATTTGGGCGATTCCAATCGCAAATCGCCCGCCTGGCGTTGCCAAACGGAGCGCGGCAGCCATGTAGACGATTGGAATCAGCGTCGGTGGCAGCCTCCTACAAGTTTCTTAGCTTTTTGGCTGCCTGACAGCAATTTTATTTCATTTCCCTGCTTGATGATACACAAATGATAAGAGCTCAGTTCTTGGCTAAAATTGCATTCTATTTGCGCCCCAAAAAATGTATGCAGTCTGCTAGTTTGGCATGCAGATGGCCAACAGGCATGCAAAGCCAGACAATAAGTTAATAAGTAAAGCAATAAACAGCATCCTACCTGGCAGGCAACAGTGTCACAGCTTTGTCAGGAGTTTAAAGTGTAACTGAGAGTGCCACGTAATATACAAATATCGGTTAATTTATACCTATCAGCTCACTTCAACTATTAACTCACCAAGCTTATTAAACAGACATTTTATGTCTGCGATAAATGATTTTGAATTTTTCTATCCAAAAGAAATGGAATTTGTTTTGCCCAAGACAGGATAAAGTAGCAAAAAAATTACCATTTGTTTATTCATGAAAAACATTGATTACAAACATGATTGATAAGAGATGGAGTTATTCAAAACTCTTGATCATTTGAAGGTTCCATTTCATTCTGCGGACTATATTTATAATCAACTTCGTCATTAAAGGCATCTCCCAGAGCTCTCATACGGTTTACACCTCTCTTGACAAATCCTGCAAGCAAACCTGGTGAACTTTGTGGAGCTTGTCTTCTATGATGTGTTCGTGGTGAAAGTGGTTCTAGGGAATCTGTTGAATCTGATTGTGTATTTGATTCTTCTGCTGATCGTAATCCTATTTGTCCAAATGGTTCATATGGAAACTGTAGAAACTGTGGAAACTGTGGAAACTGTGGAAATTGTGGAAATTGTGGAAACTGTGGAGACTGTGGAAACTGTAGAAGCTGTTGGGAGTATACTGGGAAATTTCGTTGTTGATAGGAAAAGCCCAATAATGGATATTGAGCTTGTTGGTAGCTTGCGATCAGATTTGCGCCGGGGTTATAGGTTATAGATGGATTAAGTCCCCCTATCACGATTGGTACCGCTTGTATACCAGGATAATCGAGTCGAGTCACAAGCCCAGATAGTGCCGATTGGGCAGTAAAAACTACAAGAAACTAAAGAAATTTTAAATGAAATTTGATCACAAATATTTACAGTATAATGGTTTTAAACACTTACCAGGCTAACCAGTTTCGGAGACATCTTGAAGTCGAGCAATCGAATTTTAAAACCCAATAAAAAATTATACAGATCTTGTTCCTTTTATAGTTTTTTATAGCTATGGACTTTAGTGATTTGACTCGGATAATCAAATTCATAAAATTATATAAGAAGTGGAACTGGGGCATACAGAATTGGTTTTCTTTTCTTTTCGATTTTGTTGTTTTTTTTTTTTGCATGCATTCGATGTAGAAAATTTCGTCTTTGGTTACGTAAGTGTAGGAAAAGCCAAAAAAAGGACGGGTGAGATGAATAACCCAAAGCAACCATTTTGACGATAAGAATCAACGTCAGAAGCAGCCTCCTACAAGTTTCTCGTTTTTTTGCATCCATGACAGCAAATTTATTTAAAAAGAATTCATTTTTGAACTAAAATTATGTCTGCGATAAATGATTTTGAATTTTTCTATTCTAAAGAAATGGAATTTGTTTTGCCCAAGACAGAATAAAGTATCATTAAAATTTCCATTTGTTTATTCATCAAAAACACTGATTACAAACATGATTGGATATTAGATAAGAGATGGATTTGGTCCAAAATCTTGATCATTTGAAGTTTCTATTTCATTCTGTGGACTAAAGTTTTATTCAACTTAAGTAAGCAGGGCATCTCCTACAGCTCTCATACGGCTTACACCTTTCCTGACAAATGAACCTGCTCGTTGCAATCCTGAAAGCAAACCTGGTGAATCCGGTGAACCTAGTGAACCTTCTTGTAGAAATGTTCGTGCTGAAACTGTTTCTAGGGAATCTGTTGGGCTAGAATCTGATTGTGTATTTGATTCTTCTGCTGATCGTAATCCTATTTGTCCAAATGGTGCATATGGAAACTGTGAAAACTGTGGAAACTGTAGAAGCTGTTGAGAGTATACTGGGAAATTTTGTTGTTGATAGGGAAAGCCCAATAATGGATATTGAGCTTGTTGGTAGCTGGCGACCAGATTTGCGCCGGGGTTATAGGTTATAGCTGGATTTAGTCCGCCTATCACAATAGGTACTGCCTGTATACCAGGATAATCGAGTCGAGTCACAAGCCCAGATAGTGCCGATTGGGCAGTAAAAACTACAAGAAACTAAAGAAATTTTTAATAAAATTTGATCACATATATTTACAGGATAATGGTTTTAAACACTTACCAGGCTAACCAGTTTCGGAGACATCTTGAAGTCGACCAATCGAATTTCAAAACCCAATAAAAAATTATACAGTTCTTGTTCCTTTTATAGTTTTTTATAGATTTGATTTGACGCGGATAATCAAATTCATAAAGTTATATAAGAAGTGGAATTGTGCCATACATAATTGGTTTTCTTCTCGTTTCCGTTTTTTTTTTTTTTTGCATGCATTCGATTTAGAAAATGTCGAGTGTGGGAAAAGCCCACAGAAGGACGGGTGAGGTGGATCACACAAAGGCGATTCCAATCGCAAATCGACCGCATGGCGTTGCCAAACGGAGCGCGGCAGCCATTTCGACGATAAGAATCAACGTTAGAGGCAGCCTCCTACAAGTTGATCATCCTTTTCGCTCCTTGACAGCAATTTTATTTAATTTTTCTATTCAGCCAGTAATTCCCAGAAAAAAAGAATTTATTTTTGAACTAAACGTACTAAATAGATCAGTATATGCCCAAGACAGAATAAAGTACCATTAAAATTTTAACTTGTTTATTCATTAAACACATTGATTACAAACATGACTGGTCATATTAGATGAGAGATGGATTTGGTGCAAAATCTTGATCATTTGAAGGTTCCATATCATACTGCGGACTAAAGTTATATAAGTTGTTGTTATTCGGAGGACTATACATAAACGTATTGTCATTCGGAGGATTGTAGTTTTCAATTGTGGGATTATAGTTATAGTTATTATCATTCGGCGGATTATTGGTATTGTCATTCGGGGGATTTCTTACAGATCTGATAGCGTTTAAACCTTTCTTAACCACTGAACCTACTCGCTTGAATGCTGGCAATGTTCGTGCTGAAGCAGATGAAACTGTTTGTTGTGAATCAAATGGGCTGGAATCCGATTGTGTACTTGATTCTTCTGTTGCTCGTAATCCTATGTGTCCAAATGGTGCAAATGGAAATTGTGGAAACTGTGAAAACTGTGGAAACTGTAGAAGCTGCTGGGGGTAAACTGGAAAATTTGGTTGTTGATAAGGAAAGCCCAAAAATGGAAATTGAGCTGGTTGGTAGTTTGTGATCAGATTTGCGGCGGGATTGTAGCCAGCTGTATTCAGTCTGCTTATCACGATGGGTACTGCCTGTATACCAGGATAATCGAGTCGAGTCACATGCCCAGATAGTGCTGACTGGGCAGTAAAAACTACAAGAAACTAAAGAAATTTGATCACAAATGATTACAGGATAATTGTTTCAAACACTTACCAGGCTAATCAGTTTCGGAGGCATTTTAAAGTCGATCAATCGAGTTTCAAAACGCAATAACAAAATCATTCCGTTTTTTTCCCTTTTATAATATTTTATAGCCACGCGCTTTGATGATTTGATTTGACTCGGATAATCGTATTGATAAAGTTTTGTAGGAACCAGAACTGCGGCATACTAAATTGGTTTTCTTCTCGTTTTAGTTTTTTATACTCTCTGCAAGAGTATATTGGGTTTGTGCAAATGTATGTAACAGGCAGAAGGAGGCGTGGCAGACCCCATAAAGTATATATATTCTTGATCAGAATCACAAGCCGAGTCGATATAGCCATGTCCGTCTGTCCGTCTGTCCGTCTGACCGTCTGTCCGTCTGACCGTCTGACCGTCTGTCCGTCTGTCCGTCTGTCCGTCCGTATGAACACACAGATTTCAGAGATGGTAAGAGCTACAAGTTCGAATTTGGTCTCTATCGACTCGATATTTAGTCAGTCAATACAAGAATCTTTTTTTTTTTCGATGCCACGCCCCATTCGCCCACAATGAGCAAAAAACTAGACATACCTCGGAAAAAATAGATGTTTTCGGTTAATATCTCAGTAACTATGGCACTTAGGAATACCAATTTTGGTACACGTGTTCCTAAAGGACGCATAAATCCAATGACATCAAAAGTTTTGGGCTGCCACGCCCCCTTTTTCCGCAAGAAATAAAAGTAAATTTCAAACTTGCATGCCGTTTTTAAAGCATTTATTCTTATCGTACAGTGTTGTTATTTATGATTCGTTTGAAGACGTATCATGTCAAACTCTCCAGAAAGTTTCATAAGAATCCGACCATAAACAAGAAAGCAATGCAGCAACAAAGATTTTATTCTAAAGCAATGAGCGCGAGAGAGACAGCGCTAGTCGTGCCGACCAATAGTATTCATACACACATATGTATGTGCATACATTTAACGTCAAACGAATTTGTATGTACATACAGACAAACACATGTATGCTTGATTATGCTTATCTTTTTTTTGTTTTAACGTATTCTAATACAAGAACTATCTATTGTAATGTCTGAATACCGATTTAAGTATTATAATTGGGAATAAACGCAGAGAGTATTATACGGTCGGGCGTGTTCGACTGTACTTTTCTTTCTTGTTTTTTTTTGCATGCATTCGAATTAGAAAATGTCGAGTGAGGGAAAAGACAACAGAAGGACGGGTGAGGTGGATCACCCAAAGGCGATTCCAATCGCAAATCGCCCGCCTGGCGTTGCCAAACGGAGCGCGGCAGCCATGTAGACGATTGGAATCAGCGTCGGTGGCAGCCTCCTACAAGTTTCTTAGCTTTTTGGCTCCCTGACAGCAATTTTATTTAATTTCCCTGCTTGATGATACACAAATGATAAGAGCTCGGTTCTTGGCTAAAATTGCATTCTATTTGCGCCCCAAAAAATTTATGCAGTCTGCGAGTTTGGCATGCAGATGGCCAACAGGCATCATCAAGGGGCGCCTCTGCCTTGGGCCTTATGATCAGCGTCAACATGATGTGAATGCGACTTGCTAAAGCTCATAAAACAAGGTGTTACGTAAGGGAGCAACGAATATTGTATACCCTTTAAGTAGAGAAACAATCAGTAGTCAAAATAGCACTGTTATAAAAACTGTTATACGAATTGTTATACTAAAATATTCATACACTAAGCCATTTGTTATGCAAAGGTATTCACTAAAAGAGGTCGTGAAGCATACAAAAAATGTTAAGCAAACTGTTATACAAACTGTTATACAGATTTTAAATAAACAGCTCTGTATGAATGTTGTTTCGCATACAAGAAGGTATTTAAAACATTTGTGGTTTGCAAACAAACTGTTATACAAACTGTTATACAAATTGATGCCTAAGCCTGACTGCTTATTTTAAATAAACTCTATTTCTCTGCTAACTGAGTTGATTTTTCTGTCAAAGTTTCTTTCAAACTGTTATACCCTGCTCACTGTAGAACAATCCAAGAGTTTTGGCCCCAAAACAAGAGCGTCCAATTTGTGTGGCTTGTCGTAAAGTTTTTTCAGTTTTTGTTTCGAGGCAGCAGCTTCTGAAACTGCAGCCATTCATTTGGTTTTTACGAGGACAACATCACATCGCAGTCGTTCGTCTGACTTGATTAGAAGCAACGACCAGGTGGCAGACTCCTGCTTTGGCTTTCACTATGTCTTTTCCTGTGGCATGTCCTGTTGATTTACGCGTGTGCTTATTGCTTTTTTGCTACTGCTCCTCCTGCTTGGCACAGACTCCCACCCACAAGACGGCCACACCTGGCAAGAACAACAACAACAACAGGAATTGTGTCCACCTTTGCTCTTGACAAATTGTCTGGTATTTTTCAGTTTGTCAAAATGTTTGGCCCGTTAATTGTGCGATTAATCCCCGCATTAGAGCGCGTCCCGAGGCCACTAAATCAACAATTGGCAACGCAGCGAGCACTTGCAGCCAGATTCAAGTTGGATCAGCGATTGCAATTTGTTTGCCACATTGGCAATTACGCAAGCGTCTTAGCCAGCTGCCCACAGCTGCTAGAGGGTCCACCCAAGGCCGAGGGGTGGTCAAACAATAAATAATGAAGCACGGCCGAGGCACGTAACAATCGATGCGAAGACGACCGACGCCCGTTCATCAGCGCCCATCACCAGCTGTTGCCACATGCAACGCCTGGCCTTGATCATGCCGCGCTCTGCTTTTGTCACAGAGAGAGACAGATAGATTGAAATCAGTAGCCGTTGATTGCAGTTGATATACATCAAAGTATACCTATATATATATATATATATTTGTATATGTAAGACCAACAGGCTGTAAAAAGTCCAAGGCAGCAGCTACTTGAGCGCTTTTAGCACCTGCAATCGAGGCAGCATCTTCTCATCAGCGGCTTTATTAAGTTGTAAAATGCGCAACGACTGGCAAACAAAAGCACAACGAAGTGTGAATACTCTACCTTCAAACTACTGCACAAAAACCTGATTCAACGCCACTGTAAAGTCAAACAACTCTACTAAGCGAGTTCTGTTAATCAAGCCTCACACAGCTGCTCTGTCAGTGGTAATTGATTACGCGTTTCCCCTGCTGAAAAAGCTACCGAAAAGGGTGCGCCAAAAGCTAATGAAGATCGGGTGAAACTGTTCGAATGCAGATCGTTTCGGAGTGCGTGTGAAAGCCTTGACAGACGTCAGTTTCGTGCTCTGCTGTTGCCTGGGAATCCGATGTGGCACCTGAACTACTCATTGATTGTAGCAACAGTGAGTGCATTGCGCATACGCCGTGTTTGCCACATTTTGCAGTCTAGACAATATTTAATAATTGACAATTAACCTAACAATAATTGACAATAAATATTAAAGCAATGCTGCAATTAATGGCGCGTTTTAGCCATATAAGTACGAGACCGAGACCGAGTCGAAGTCAGATTTAAAGTCATGGCATCGTCTGATCGCTCGTCAAAACTGGCAACAATTGACAGTGTGAGAGCTCGGCAATATTGTCGACAACTTGGCTTAATATAACTCAATTAGCTGAAAGCTAGCCGCTGCAAACCGATAAATCAATCAGGCCAAACAGCGCCTATAATCAGAGCAACAGCATTGGGAAGTCATCAAGGCGACCCCGCAGCTTGGCACCTGGCTGAGTTTATGCCTGGCCAAAATGAATTGGAACGCCAGAGATGCTCAAGACTGACTGCAAATTGGAGAAGCTAGTTTGGCTGATGATTTGCGTGCCGCGTTGCCATTTCTCAGCGCATCGTCCAACGCGCAAACAACTTCCGGCGCAGCTTCAACGGAGTCTCAGAGTCGCTCCCACTCTAGTCTCCCCCTCTCTTTCTCTGCTCTCTTTCTCCCTGACTGTGTTGGCTTAATTGAAACATTTTGCGTAAGCGCTCAGTTGAGGTGGGAGGACTTCACTTCACTTTACTTCAGTTCAGTTCACTTGACTCAACTGGAGTCGTCCTCGTCGCGTCTTGCACCCACGCAACATTTTGTTGCACTACTCCCGAGACTCCATTTGGACCATGGCTTGTCACAAATTGAAAGCTACAAGCGGCAAGTACACGATTTATGTGGGCCGACGACGAGTTGCAGCGGCATTAAACGAAAGTGCCTCAATTGGTGGTGCCCCCAGGAGTCAGAGGAGATCCCACTGCTGCGAGAGATGGGCCAAACAGATTTTGAAAATTCAGTGCCCATAGTTAATCCAGCGACATGACCATGAACGCTGCCGCCAGTTTATGGCATTTTAATGGTCACTTAATTTTGTTTATGTTTAATGGGCGCGCCTCTGGCAGCTGCCTCTACTCCTGCTGCTGCCTCAACCTGGCTCAACCTGGAAGCTGGGCACTGGGAATACTTGTATATTGATTGCCGATTAACGTGGCATTGGCCAAACAAACCGCAACCGGCATAGACAACGCTCATTGTTCCCAAATAGCGCATAATTTCTGAATCTGCTGCTTATTTTTTTTTGAAGTTCTTTACAAATAATTTAAGCACAATTCGCCATTTTAATAAGCTGCTTCAAATGGCACTCGCCGTGCGAGGAGTTTCCCACAGAGTGCTTAAAGCGCTTAAATCTATGCGGAATTAACAAAATCATAAACCAAATAGTACGATCATATAGTAAGTACATGAATACAGAACTACAATGGCATTGGCAATCCTAACTGCAGCCGTGGTCTGGGCCAGGCAGGCAACTTGGCTCTAATGATGATGAGCGCATTGCTTTTTTGCAAGCAAATTGCAGCAGCGTTATTTCCTTTGTCGGCTCACACCTCAATCTTCAATTGTATCTGCACAGCTCCGACGCCAACTCCAACTCCGATTCCGGCTCCAACTCCTATAGTTCCAGGTTTCAGGCTCAAAAGCTCGACCAGCTTGGGACTGCCTCCGCTGCGTAGTCGTAATGATTTATGAATGGCAATTTCAGCGATATTTTATTGCATTTTAATTAGTGTAATATCAATTTGGGGCTCAGCAAACGTAACTTTATAAGCACTAAAGGAAGCCGCAGTGAGAAAGTGAGAGAGAGAGAGCGGGAGAGTGACAGAGATGGCGCACTGCCCGCAGCCGCGTTTCTAACACTCATTAAATTTGATTTACCCACAAAATTCACAATACAAAATCACACTTTGCTGTCAGCTAGAACTGCATTTCCATCACTTTATATTCCTGCTCATATATTTCTCTTTTACTTAGTTTTCTTAGTTTTTTTTTTTGGTTTGTAGCGAGTGCCACACCCACGTGATGTGGCACTAACAACGCGTGTCGTCGCAACGCCCACATCTGCTACATAAATTTACCAATTTAATAACTCATAAATGCACGTAAAATGTGCCACATATTTTGAATGTCACATATCGGGAGGAACCGACCGACTCCTCCGACTCCTCCATACAAAATTAACTGGAAAATTGGTAGAAAATCGTTGAGAAGCAGCTATGAGCGAGACAACACATGGAATATCATGTACGCTGCAAAGATGGAAGTTAAGAAAAGTTTTCTTTACATAGAAAGTCGTTTAAAAATCTGTTTAAAAAATAATAAAAAATACACAAAGGATATAGAAACCTAGTTTAAGACTTAAACCTTCGGAGTCTCTTAAAAAAGTTGACTTGAACTTGAAAAAATGTGTAAAATCCCTCGCACTAATGATACAAGTTTGATATCATTTCAAATAGACTGTATTTAAGTAAACTTGATTGTACTTTGCCTAGTCATAGTCAAGTATCTATACCACTTAATCCCCCTATAAACAGATTTAGATGCTTGTGTGAAGCTTTGCAAACAAACTGCATAAAGTGCAACAAAGTAAATGAACAAAACTGAACTGAAACCCATACAAAGTCATCTTTCTTCTGCTGGCAAAACGATGACAAATTGCATGAAATAATATAAATTTTGCAGTCAAGACAGTAAAATCTGTCTGGCCCCGGGGTCCCGGGCAGCCCTAAGACGCGGAGTCGCTGAGTCTCCCAGTCTCTGGGAGTTGAGTCAAGTAAACTGTTGTTTTTCACGACGACGCGTGTCACAGTGTCCACCCACTAAAGCAGACGACAGTGCAGACCAGACTCAGACTGAGACTCAGTCACAGACTCCAACTCAGTCAGAGTTTTAGTCTCAGTCTGATCTCATAGGAGTCGTGAAATTTGCATAATTTGCTGTTAAGGATTGTTTTGCGCTGTCCCGCTGTCTAGGAGCACCCACGCCTGCCTCACTTGCCTGCTTTGGTGAGTGGCAGTTGCCAGTTTCTCAGTTGTTGCCAGTTGTTTGCCGTCGCCTGCCAAAACGCCCTTTAAGAAAATCAGTTATGATTGCATTCAAGTCAATTACTGATACCCGCATGGTGTTGCACGTTGCCCACATGCCACGGCCTGTGGCAATAGAGTAATCTGTGGCAACCCCTTTCGCCGTTGCTTTTGCTTTTGCTTTTGCTTTTGTTTTGTATCAACAATGACAACAAATTGATCGCAGCAGCCAGCGATCAACTCCAGCTCATTAGCGCGTTCATTAAACCCGCTGCGGCGCGTTGCATGCCCCATGTGATCAATAATTGTAGAGATTTTCATTTAATTTGTTTAAATTAGCGCAACCGACGCAATTTTCCCACTGCTGTTGCCGCTGTTGTTGCTGCTGCTGCCGTCACTTAATAAATCTTTGTAAATTTATCGTTATCGCCTAATAAAATGTCACTGCAAATGTCACAGACCTGTGATAAATTGAAAGCGCCCAGCATTTGAAAATAGCAAGCAATTAAGAGCAGCAAGTATTACAGTTGCTGTGGCAGTGCCAGTGGCAGTGGCAGCAACCAATGTCCATGCCACAGCGACAACACCTTCAAGCGCAGCTTCAACTTTAACTGCATGTGAGCACTTCACAGCTGAGAATCAAGAGAGCTGAGAGCTGGGAGAACTTGGCCAACTGGACAGTGGCCATATCAAAGCATCTCTCAGTCTCAGTCAGTGGCAATGTCGGCGGATTCGTCTGATTGCTGCAACATGCTCGAAATTACTTTTCTGTGTAAACTGTGGCAAACACACACACACACACAGGCACACAGGCACACAAAACAAACAGGAACAATACAAAGAGGTTAGATTGGTTGT
This sequence comes from Drosophila parthenogenetica, assembly GCA_035047505.1. NCBI lineage: Eukaryota > Metazoa > Arthropoda > Insecta > Diptera > Drosophilidae > Drosophila > Drosophila parthenogenetica. The sequence goes on from JAWNPM010000070.1 coordinate 5,105,546, forward strand.
TGAAAGGTCGAAGCTGTTATACACTTGCTACCAAATCAGTTAGTCTTTGAGGCTAAAGAAAAGCTAAAACGATGTTTATTTAATTGGTCTGATGAGTTAAGCATCTGAACTAAAGATTTGACTTAAGAGCTCAGTGAACTGGCTTTAGATGATTGAAAAAAGTGAAATAAAATAAATTAAATTTACAGAAATAAATTTAAATATTTCAATTTAACATTTCTGCCATTTAAAATACTAATATTTTATTATTATTGTATTTATTTTATGCTTTATAATATTTATTTATTTTGCTTTAAAGCATAACTAGTTAATTAACTTTGTTATCTCTGCTTTGCCTAAAAGAAATCATATTTAAACATTATAATCAACGACTGTACATTGTGTTGATTAAATTTATAATTAAACATATTTTATAGTTCTTATAGCTTTTGTGCAATTTACACATTGTTGGCTTATTTAAAAAACTGCTTTGTTTATTGTCAGTTGTATCGACAGCTAATTTTAATTAGCAGTTAATAAATATTCTTTATGTTAGCTATAAAATAAAATATGTATGCAATTTTTTTATAATGTGCTTATTATTGACAAATTTTTATTAATGTGTTAAACAATTTATATAATTTAAATAATTTATTTACGGGTTTTATAACATTTTTTTATTTATTTATGCTTAAAGTCAACTAAAAGTGGTCACAAATAAATGTTTAGTTATTTATAAATAATTTTAACATAAAAATAAAATAATGAGCATTTATTGCTGTGTTAAAAACTATTTATTGGTACTTCAAAGTAGAGTTTTAATTGTTTTTTAATAAATTTTTTAAATTTTAATAAATTTTTCCCTTCTCTTTGCAGTGCCAAGGCGCAGCTGCCAGCTGACATGCCCCACTCCAACAACCCAAGAGCATATAAAGTCATGCATACCCACATCTACACACACCTTGTGTCCCTGTCTGATATCATTGTCTTGAACTTGCACATTTTCACACACTGCTCACGGTAACTGACTCAGCAACAGCGACGTCAGCGTCGGCAGCGACTGCGATAAGCGGGAATTAAATAATTTTACACTCCATGCGATTATCGGCAGCGATTGCGATTGCAATACGGATACAGTCTGTGTATGCTAACGAGCTGGCTGCTATAATTGGCCCAATCGAGTCCACTCCAGTTCGTTTCGGGCCAAGACAGACGCAGACACAGATACACAAACACAAAGACACACGGTGAGTGGTGGCAAAAGATACACGGCGGTAGGAAGAAACTTCAGCCTTGGCCACGCGCTCAGTCGGGAGTCAAGTAATTGACAAACAATTACCTTTAACGCAGCATTGTTCGCCAGGTTTGAGCCAAGTTTTCTTATTGTTGTTGTTCGGCTTTTTGGCTTTTAAGTTTTACGCGCAAACACCTCAATTCTTGATTTTGGTAGCCGAGTGCTTTGCCTAGCCGATTGTGTTTGGGCCACGTTAGCGGCGGCTGCACCCCCAACACCTGCACACAATGGCCAAAAAGTCAGCGCTTGCACTAGCTATAGTTTCAGTTTTAGCCATGGCCCAGAGACCAGAGTCCAGAGCCCATGGCCCACAGCCTGTAGCGCATAGCCCATGCCATAATAATAAATATTTCATGAAGCTGTCAGCAACAAATAATCTAAAACTGCAGCGCGTTCTGGCCAAAAGGCACCAAAGAAGCCGCCGCCGCTGCTGCTGCCTCGTATAGGCCAACTCACAATGGCCAATACCAGAGTTCCGCTGAGTTTCGCATCGGAATCTGAATCTGTATCGGTTTCGCTTTTGGTTACGGGTTTTTGGCATCAACTGGCTGCTGCTTGTGGGTGTTAACAGTCAGCTACAGGGTTAAGGAATGCGGAAAGTCTTTTAGCCAAAGATACGAACTGCATTTATTAGGCATAAATTCAGCAAGATATCGACAAGACTATGAGCTGAGCTGAACTGAGCTGCTACCCCCAAATCAATTCAGTGCAAAGCCTGTTTATTTTGGTGGCCAGGAGTTTGGAGCTGGTGGCACAAATGGAGCAGTCTCAGCCGCCAATGTGCACCTGTCAGTGGCATTGACATAAACCATAAACCGGTCGCTGCTGCTTACGCATAGAGCTGGCCCAAAGGCAAAGTAAAAAACTATCGAGCTAACGAACTGAAGCAAACGATAGTTGAGTTCAGTTTTCAAAAGAACTCAAGGAGTCGAGAACTTTTTTAATCACCCCATAGATTAGTCTAACATAAACACAGGGTCTACTACAGTCGTCGCTGCCTTCTCTACTGCTTTCTAACACAACTATCTGCCTCTACCTCTAGCTAGCCAGCTCTGCTTACGCACTCTTTCAGCCACTTGCAACACGATCAGCATCGCGTTCTGCTTGCAACTTGTTGGCATCGTTTGATGCGTCAAACATGCGCTCAAACGCCTTTGCGGCCAGAAAATTTTTATTATTATTATGACCATTTTAGCTACCAAGCATGCGTAAAGTATACGGCCAAGTGGGACGGGACTGGCCAAGACTGCTGCAGTTGGCCAATAAATTGTGACGCTAATGTAAAGTGTGGCAAGCCATTAGCAGACGAGGTGGTGGCTGTGCTTGTGGCTGCCTCGGGTTATTGAACCTGCCACCGATGACAGCTGATGAGCTGCCACTTGAAGTGGGCGATGTGCGCAGCCCACTAACTGTGGCAGGTTTGGCATCCTTTTGGCTTACTGTGCGACTAACTTGGCCAAGATTAAATGCAGTCTGCTGGCTCTGTTGGGCCCTCTGAGCTGTCTTTTGGCATTTTTATGACATCCGCTGACAGATTTCACTTCCAGCGGAAAACGGAAGCGGCCAGTTTAAGCAGCCTGGCCAACGGCTAACAACCAAGTTAACTTCCTCGACAAACGCATTTTTTTGTAGGTGCTGACTGCGACTCCGACTCCGACTCCAACTCCAACTCAGAGTCCGACTCTGGTTTGCATTTAATAGATTAATTAAAGACAACGCAATTGCCGCCCAGTGATTAAGCAAAAGTTGCTGCTGCCGTCGTTGACTTCCGTCAATCAAACTCAAAGCAAGGAAATTGAGAAGTTGTGGCAGAAGAGGGGTGGATAGAGGGGAGACTCCAGCGGAGACAGCGCATTAGCAGGTGGAGGCGACACTTGCCAGCAGCAATCTGTTTTGGCCAAGTTAAAGTTTATAAAACCGGCCAGAAAGGCCAAAAGCGACAAACGAAAAGCGAAAACGCCTGCTGCGGTGGCTGTCCAATTTTTTGTTGTTGTGCTGTTGTTGTGGCAACTGCAAGGTGCCATGGAGGACAACGACGATGGCGATGGCGACACAGCAGCAAAAGCAGAGCAGAAAAAATTGTGCAACAAAAATGCCAACCGCAAGCACTTGATGCCCAGCTACGAAACAAGTGAGGGCGACAGCAGCAGGGGGCGTGGTGCGGACCCAACGACGACAGAACGTGGTTAGCAAATTTATTATGTAAACGGAAATACGGCATATCCTTGCTCAACGGCGCCGCAGCAATAGAAATAGTTTTGAGGCGGAAAAAAAGCGGCGGAGAAAAGGGAAAAGTGGGGAAAGTCAGGGAAAAGCGAGCACAAGCGGGAGATGCCAGCTGAAGTGGGAAGCGACAGCGGGAGCTGCTGGCTGAAGGAGTTGCCGGAGTTGCTCGTAAATCGCATAAATTGTATAATTCTGGCTGGTCATTGTTGTTGTTTGTTGTTGTTTCTATGCTTGTTGCTGTTGTTGTTGCTGTGCTGTGTTGTCTGTTTTGTGAATTTGCTGCCAAATTGCGTTTGTAGGTGCTCCTTTGTTGTGGACCGAGCAGCAACTGAAGGCTGAGGACTGAAACAATATGTTGTCGCAGTACATGAACGGAGGGGAGTTAAGAGGAATGCAGGGTAACTAGCAAGTCCAAGGAGCATAGGGAGTGAAAGGAGTACAGAGAGGTCACAGATTACAGCGACTACAGAGTGTGCAGGCAGTACAGGGACACCAGCTAGATGACATTCCATTGAACATTTTGTACACGTGCGCAAGAAGCTGCTACAGTTTCCTCTATGAGCTGACTTTCTTTCTCTCTTTTCTACTCCCTTGCCTACTCCCATTGTTGCTGATGACAGCGATAGTTAATTAATAACGGGATCAACACCTGCGATGCGCTACGCTGTGACCACAAAGCTGCACAGTCAGCAGTTTTGAGCTGGCAGCTTTGAGTTTTTGGCCAAGTTCATTGAATTCTGCTTTGTTGCCAGTCAATTAGCCATAAGTACTGCAAAAGTTTCAAATTTGCTTCATTTAAATGCAAGAAGTTGTTCGTGCAACGCGGTGTATGCGCAATAAACGGAATGAAGCAGGCTTGAAATGAGTTTGGGGAGGAAAGCGTATAGAAACTATGGTAAAAATAGAATTGTGAGTAAGAGAGAAGTGAGGAGAGACGGTTCGAGTTATATGGGCACGGAGAGAAATGAGTTGAGGGATAGAGAACCATAGTTAGACTGAAAGAGAGCATGAGTATAAAAATCTTTAGAAACAGAATCAAATAAAAATATTTAAAGTTCTGCTTTAAAGCGTTTTCTGCTTACAAATTCAAACTTAAACTATTTTTATTGCACGCAGCTCTGCTGACCAGTTCTACCCGACTGTAACCCTGGCGAAATTGTAAATTTTTGCACTTGATTTCTTTTGTGGTCGATTCGTTTTTTGTGGCTGGACGAGGCATCAAATAGACAAAGTTTGGCAGCCAAAAGGACGCCGATTGCAAATTTATGACACTGAACTGATGTGCAGCAAAGCGTGGCAAGTAAGGGGCGGCAAGGGTGAAAGAACTGAGTACATAAAAAAAGGAAATACACAAAAAAAAAACTCAAAAATCAGAAATCAATCGATCGACAGAGCAGCAAAAAAAAATTAATAACTTTTAAATTTAAAATGCAATCAAAAATCAGAGAACAAGAAAAAGAAGCAGAAGCTGGAGATGAAGTGAATAAAAACGCGTGTTAAACAGTTTAACACTTCTGCTTGGTCACGTCGGGAAAAACTAAAGCTCATAATTCATGGAAAACACACACAGCGAGAAAAGACAGTGGAAAATGTCTAAGAAAAGCCAAAAGGAAATGGCAATGCATTAAGAAATAAGCAATTTGCTGTGCTGTGGCAGTACTACCAAAAAAGGCAGATCTGAGCTGGGAGAGGAGGCAAGATCAAGGAAGCAGAAGGGACGCAGGATTCGCGAAGGAAACAGTGCCAATGTGTCGCGACTGCGTTTGGCGGGCGCTGCGGCGGGTAGTAAATGTTTGAGGGCAAGCCAAGGCCACACGGGGCAACCCCCAACTGCCACGCCCCTGTCACTAGTATCCCCACTGCCCCCTGACGCTGTCTGCGCTAAGTAGTTGCATTAAAAGCTTAGCAGCAAAACGCACAGGCAGCAACCGAAACTGAGACAAATGCAAACCCAATGAAACTCTCCTCCCGTTGTGCCACGCCTCTTGGCCCCAGTTTTTTGGCAACCGCTCAAGTAATGTGCCGTTATGTGGCAGTAAATCATTTTACTTGTTTTAAGCAAGTAAGTTTACCAACAGTGTTGACGGAATTCCTCAGAGCAATCATTTTTAGACTTTGACTGATCAGAACTCAGCCAAACGATGTCGTGAACAGTTATGACTTTTTTTAACTCGGAACGACTGCAGCTTACTGTAGATTTCTTATCGTCTGAGAATTTAACTGGTAATTTAAATATTCCAGCTAGAAACTCAGGCGAACAGAATTTTCAGTAGATCGCGAAGATGCTCAACCATTTTAAAAATATAGCTTATCTGTTTTTATAACATTTTAATATAATTACTTTACAACTTTATACATTTTCGTTACCTAAACCAACACTCTAAAAGAAAACCATACATGATATTTAAATGTGCGCGCCAATAAACGCCATCTGTGGTCATCTGGCTGCAACACATCTCGGAACTGCCAACTCTGCGCACTCGCGTTGCCAACCATCACAAAACACTGCCAACTATCGCCATTTATGGTGTATACGCGTTTGTGCAGGAATGGTCACACTGCTTTTCGCTGTCCTCTTTGCAGAGCCATTCGCCGATGCAACATTCGTGAAATTGTTAAAAATATTACTTTTAACGTGGACTCGCAGCTGCAAAACGTAATCGCGCCAAATATTTGCGTTATTTAAAGAGGCGTGACGCGCGTGTGTGTTTGTCTGCCCAAGGCGGCTATTTATCACAATTTCGGGGCGTGATATTGGGGCGAGGAAAATGGAAAACGCATGTTTCGTGCTCAGATAAGACCCAGCTGTGCGTCGGTCTCGCTTAAATTGCAACAATTTGTGAAAAGCATCCGGCTACAATCACAAATAAACACAACACAAGACAAGACAGCGTTACACTGAAAACGGAGCAACTTAAAGCAGGACTAAGTGACAACAAGACAGCAACAACAACACCAACAATACACAGACACCCACACAACAACAGCAACTAAACGTAATTACGATACAAATTTGATACCAATACACAAAAACCCACAACAAAAACAACAAAACAACAACATGCACCCACTGCAAAGTAGTTAAATAATTCTGCCCTGTCTGCGCTTTATTTCCTCTTCATTCTTGTACTCGTTTTAATTTCAACAAGTTTTTCTGTTCTCGCTTTCCCCACATCTCTTTTAAAACCATTCGACGCGCAGTTCTTTTTTCGTTACTACTTCACCACAACAACAAGAACCACAACAGCAACATACACACACACACACACACCGAAACACAAAATACACTTGCACACACACCTACAGAGACATAAATACGGTTGACTCTCGCACTTACATACTTCGACGCATACAACGACAATTACTTTTGCTGTGACGCAGCAGCAGCAGCAGAGAAGAGCAGCAGCCACCGAAAAAAGCACCTGCAAAAGCGGCACGAGACTTGCGACCGGCTCCCAGTGCAGCTGTCATAGCGCAATAAAAACAACAACAACACACACACACAAGCACACACTTGTTGCAAACGCAGCAAAAGGAAGAGCGAGAGTGAGTGAGCGAGAGGCAGAGAGAGAGTGAGATAGAGCGGCAGGGACAACACCACAAGAGAGAGAGTGTGAGAGAGGGAGACGGCTCTGTATAAAGTGCCTAAGCAGTTAGCTATCAACGTTCATTGCCGCCGTACTTACAAGACTCAAAGGTAAGCTCCAGATGCTTGCGAAAAATAACAAATAGAAATGTTTCGATCATCATTCATGACACGGCTAATTCACAAACCGCAAACGGTACCCGGCACACACACACACACAAACACATACACACACGCCTACATATGCACTACACTATAGTGGTATTATATTGTTGTACATAAATAGTTGATAAGCCGGCGCTGCAGTTGCCGGCGGCCTCTCAATCGGCTGTCTGATAAGACGGAATCACGATTCTCATGTGCGCTCACATTCAAATTAAACGCGACAGCAATGAAATAATGATAAATAAAAGCAAGACATATAAACCGAACGGTGTTATCAGTAAATTTGCCAATATTATTTTAGTCCATTCAACTACGTGAGGTCTGCACGCACTAACAATTACCCTGCCTATTTCTTTCAGATGGTCAAGGAGAAACCAAACTCGACGCGTATCTACGATGAGGATGGCTTTAGGAGACGCGCCGCATGCATCTGTGTGCGCTCCGAGAACGAAGCAGAGGTGAGTGAGTGTAGGGGAAAGGGTATGAAATATATGAATACTGTCAGCAAATCACGTTTTATATGGCTGTAGATAGCACGATAATAATTGATAATATATTGCAGGTACTGCTGGTAACTTCTTCGCGACGTCCAGAGCTGTGGATAGTGCCCGGCGGTGGGGTAGAGCCCGAGGAAGAGCCACCCGTCACCGCGGTACGAGAAGTGCTCGAGGAGGCCGGTGTTGTGGGCAGCCTGGGACGTTGCCTCGGTGTCTTTGAGGTATGGCAAACAATATAAACTGAAATGATTATATATAACAATGATTGTAATCTATAGAACAACGATCACATGCATCGCACGGAGGTGTTTGTCATGAATGTCACCCAGGAGCTGGATGAATGGGAGGACTCGCGCAGCATTGGCCGTAAAAGGCAATGGTTCACGATCGACGATGCCTTGTCCCAGCTGGCGCTGCACAAGCCCACCCAGCAGCACTATCTGATGCAGCTGCAGCTCTCGAAGACGCTGGAGAATGCCAATACGCCCGGTCGGGTAGTGAATGCCACGCATCCGCCCATTTTGACCAATGCAGCCTCTGCGGCAGCATCGCCAACAACGGCATAAAGATAAAGATACAGCAGGAATTATCACACACACACAGACACACACCATACACACGCGACACACAACACACAATTGCACACCTACATTTTGACATTTTGGAAATTTACAATTAGACAGGCAGTATATTCATTATTTTTCGGTATGTTTAAATCATTTACCTCTATATATACCCCGCCACCCGCTCTCCATTGCAATGCTAACGGCTTTTAGCTGAAAGTATCCTTTTTCGAGTTTAGTTTATAAGTCGAAGCGCTTCATTTATGTTTTTAGAAATTGTATTGAGAAACAATATGTATGTACTTTAATTAAGCGAAGGCCTCTAACGGGCAGAAACAAAAACATATTAACTAAATTAACTAAACAAAAAAGAAAACGATACAAAAAACAAGCAAATATATAATAATTTTTGAGCGCATAGGGCACTTTTTGCAAAAACGAAATACGATACTAAAATACGTGTAACTAAAACTAACAGAAATTATGATATCTATTAGATTTTTCTACTCTTTTTTATAATTTACTCGAAAACATCTTGATTATTGTAACAAAATAATTGGAAATGGCTTTAAAGAAGCGCTAAAAATTTATTAGCTATGCTAAGCGGCCTAAACAAAGTAATAATAAAACGAAATTAATATCAAAAAACAAAAACGCCAACGAATTAAACAAAATTTCGTTGAGAATCTGCCAGAGTTAAACAATTACATCTTTGTTTTTGCAGATAAATCCTTAGAAAACTAATATATATATATATAATTAACAAAAGTTGCCTATGCAAAAACAGATTAAATACACATAATAATATTAAAATTATAAAAGAAATTATAAGTTATGCCGTTTGTGAACTTTACAAGTCTTGCAGCGCTCATAACAAAACGTTAACTTATTGTAATAAAACAAATTTGAAATTAGTGAAACCAGAAAAGAAAGAAAAATTAATAGAAATTTAATAATAATTAAATAAAAGAAAGAAACTAATTAAACTATATACTAACAATAAGTTATGTGCACGCTGTACTTTTCAAAAATACAAAGCAAACATCAACAACAAAAAGAAAAACGACAAAAAAAAATAAATTTAATTATTCTATAAAAAAAAGAAAGAACAACTTAAAATGTCAATGTGATAAAAGCTAATCAACACTTTTATGTAACTCTCTTTTTTGGAATACACATTTACTTTGGGCACATTCAAAGACAACCAAAAGTTTTAATTCAAGTTTTACGCTCAATGATTGATTGATTGACTTTCAATGAAAATTCGAATTTCGAAATATAAGTTGCAGTAGAAAAATCCCTTTTTCATCGGCAAGCTAAACAATAGAGCCACAATTTAAAATCATTTATAAAAACGAAACGAAAATTAAAATAAAATTACAAAAAACATAAACGAAAACAAAATAAAGACACAAAAACCAAAACTACAATTCAAAACGTTTGCTTTATCTCCTGTGTATTTTAAAAAACTTATTTCCTTTATGCTTTATTTTTATATGTTAATGCTACAAATACTTTGTTGTAATCCATTAAAAACTAGTGTCTGTAAAAATGCTACCAATGTTTTCGAGCAAGCCGTTCAGCAGGAAATGTTCAATTCTACTACAAAAGTATCTGAGATGCTCCTCCTAAGTGCCACCGCGCTGCCTGAGCCGTGGAGGTTCTGCCTCTACCTCGACGTCGGCACCGGAAGCCGTTATCACCGCCTGTAACAGCTGCTTCAGCTCATTGTAGAGCCTCAGCGCCAACTGTAGATTTGGCGCCTGTCGACGGTCTGGAAGTTGCTGGTCCTTGGGCGGCTGCACGCACATCTTCACCAGCTTCTGCAGTGCGCGGGACAAGCGTATGCCGCTCAAGAGTCCCGGCTGAAAGGTGCCGCTTCCCAGCAGGATGTGTTCGCAGAATATCTGAAAGTTGTTGTTCTGCTGGATATGTGTACAGGCCTGACGCTCTGCATCGCAAAGGCCACGGCAGGAATGGAAGCTGCAGTCCTGGTTGGTGTGGCACTTGGCGCCATTCGACATGCGCTTATCCAGCTGACTCTCCACATAGACATGCTCTGCACTCTGGTACTTCAAACGTCTGTCGGGCGTGAGACCAAAGCGATTCACTTGCATCTTGCACATTCTCAATGGCTCCGGTTTCATCTCCTCCAGGCGGAAAATGTATTCCATAATGTTGAGTGCGTGCTTCAGACGCTGCTGTCGATTTGAGGCACTAGAATTGAAGTTTTGCCTGATATCACAATAATAAAATGTTTCTCTTTCTCTACTCACAGATACTGAATGATGCTGGGATTGGCTTGGACTATTTCCAACCCCTCGGTGGCATAGTAGGGGCCACAGGAGCCCAGCACTGTGGGAAACACGGACTCTTCATCAAACAGTTTGCCCATCATGTAGTTGTTGTCCTTGAACAATCGCCAGAAGCTCACCATCTGCTGGGAGTTGTTGTCCGCTATCTCCTGGTTCACCAGAGCTCTTATCTAAACCAAAAGCATGTGGAAAATTGATTAACTAACTGACAAATGTGGTAAGTAATTGTAAATCACACTTACCATGTTATCATCTAATGTTACATTGTAGGCCAGTATGATGTGCAGCTTGACAATCTCATGGAACTCTTCGATCTTTGGATATATTGATTCTCCCTTGCTGTTTGTCCAGCTCAAGTCGTCGTCGTTATGCTTTGCCAGCTAGCGAAATGGAAATGGGACACGGTTGGCATGACAACCCGCTAAACTATTATGAAACTGACCTACCTTCACCGCATACATGTCGCCATTCTTTTCTGCCGTAAACAAAATAGTTTTCATATCATTTATCGGACACTGGAAATTATCAAAACTGGACTGAGTGCCGCAGAGTTCCTCGCAAAGCGAACCACTGAACTCATGGTGTTCATACTTTTGGCACTGCAAAAACAATGGAATAGTTTGGATAGTTTACACTTATTACCCCATCCCCCCCTGTTGAACTCACCATGTGCGTAAGACTTCTGTGGGACATGAGCTTGAAGCAGAAGGATAGATTAAGAAAGGCATAGCTGAAGAGGCCAACTGCCAGCAGCACTGCAATGAGTACCGTTCGCTGCATTCCTAAACGAAATTTGCGACGCAATGCAGTCAACATTTTCTTTAGTAATAATACTATTTAATTTTTCATTGTTGGTCAGGTTTTCCTTTGCATTTCCACTTGCGGTATATACACTTAAGGCAAGGCCAGGCAAAACTGTCAGTGGCGGACTTTTCGCAACGTGTCCTGGACATGCGCAGTCTCGACTGTTTGGGGGAGTGGCGATGTTATCGATAAACTGGTGGGATGTTCTCAGTTTCGCATTGAACCCTCATATATAGTGTTGTAGTTTTAGCCAGTTTATTGCAATTATATGAATTTATTAAATAGTCAAATAAAGTCTAAGCTTTTTATCAAATTTTCTGCAGTGATCGGGTGTTTGATTTTGGGCATCATAATCTACTGAAAATTCTGTTTGTCTAGTATTTTAGCTGGAATATTAAAATTACCAGTTGAATTATTGGGCGAAAAGAAATCCACAGTAAGATTCAACATATTCGGTAACCCCATTTTAATTCACCAAGTGAGTGAGTAAAACAGCTGGATTTACTGCGGTGATCGCAAAAAAAAATCATCCGGTAATGGCTAAAAATTAAGATTTTACCAGCTGATGCACCAGGCAAACAGAATCTTTAGAAAGCGACAGAATTCAAATCAAACACAGTTGAACAGAGTAGTGTGCGTGAGCATACGGCACCCGTTAGAGAGTCAATTGTTTACAACAAGCGGACGAAAGAAAAAAGAGAGTTATGCTGAAGAGATCGCTTAGAATAAAGAGTTGCACATTACACAGTCTGCTGTTTGTGTGTTTGTTCGCTGACGCTAGCAGAGCGGCGGAGCAACAGAAAATAGAGAACAATAACAGTGGGGTAAGTGAGCATAGTTTCTGCAGCTGTTAGAGCGTATGTTAAGGTAAAATTATTTTTTATTTTGCGACCTACAGTTAATTCTGTTTGCCTGGTATTTCTGTTAAAATATGTGCTGTTGTTTGACCAAAATGAACTAGCAAATTCTTAAGCGAAAAGCTAAAAATGCACATTTTACTAGCTGATACACCAGGCGAACATAATCTGCAGCAAGTGACAGAATTCAAAACAAGCGCAGTCAAAGAAAGTAGTGTGCGTGAGCACACTTGCCAACGCGAACAACCACACGTGTGTACAAACAGCGAAGAGTTACACAGTATGCTGTTTGTGTGAATGTTCGCGGACGTCTATTGGCGGCCGCGAACAAGCACACAAACAGAGGAGCAAGTGATAAAAAGGAAATTTTAAGCGGAAGAGCTCGCTCAGAGAGATCAGTTTAGAGGCTGTTTGTGTGTTCTGCTAGCGGCCGCGAACAAACACACAAAGAGCGAAGCAGAGGGAAAAGGAGAGCAAGCAAAATAGGGAGAGTGATAGCTTTAATGTATGCTTGTATGTACCAATATTCGTAGCATTTCTTTAGTTTCATTTTATGCATATTCGGCTGGAATATTGAAATCACTAGCTGACTCTTCAGTCAAAAGGAAATTCACAGCAATTTTCAACACGCTCAGTGGTTCTGGAATAAAGAATATTGTTTTCCAAAGTGTTTCATACTTACCCTTTTCAAATGTCTTAAAGTTCCCGACACAAGTTAATTCCCTTTCAGTAATTAAATATGCCAGTGTTTTTTTTTTAAATTATTACTTAACGTATAATTCTTTATTTATACTCTCTGCTAAATTGAGCAATTATTTTACTTAATTCTTCAATTTAATTTCAATAAGTTTTTCTTCTCTTTAAATTTGCTTTCAAGTGTTTGTTTGTTCTCGGTTTTAGAGTTGTCTTCATTTATGTATTGTGTTTTTAGTTTTTGCTAAAAATAATTTAAATTCATAAGTATATACCTAAGTCCAAGTTTATTGTTGTATATCATTTATTAATTATTATTTTCATTGCCTTTATTTATTTATTTTCTTTTCTTCTTTAACTAACCTCAACTCATATTCGCACTAATACATTGTCCTGTGTGTTGAGTGTGTGTATTGTGTTTGTGTGGGTGTATTTGTTGTTGTGTCTAATTATTCACCTTTATATGTATTTATATACTTAAGATAACTGCTCTTTGAATGCATTATTTTAACTAGTTATGTACACAACTATATATTGTTATGACAAATGCTAGAACATATTTTTTCCTCTTGGTAATTGTTTGTTTTGTGCCTTTACTGTTGAAATTTGCTACGTTCATAAATCATAAATCTATATAAAAATAATGGTAAACTGAACAAAGAAACCCAACCACTTTGAACGTAGAAATCTTGACTAAATCGTCTATGGATCGATCGTAATTGTATTAATTCTTCTACATACTCGTAATTCAAACGGTTCTCACATTTGTTTTTATTTTTTGTTTCTATTCGCTTTTTGTCTAATTGTTGCTGTTAGTTTTGTTTTTTTTTTTTTGCATTTAACTGTGTGTATGATTATCGTAAATCGTTTTTTTTTTATTTTTTTTTTTTGTGGTTTTTTCTTTTAATTTAATTTAATGTGTATTATTTTGTTGTTTTGTATTTTTTTGTGAACTTTAAAATTGTATTTCATTTGCTTTATTAATTCGCTTTTGTTGCTGTTTGTTGTTGTTGTTGTTGTTTTATGAACGATTCTCGTTAAATTGCATAGTTAATTCATTGCGTGGTTGTGTATATTAACTTGGCTTTAATTAACTAAATTGGTTTCTCCTTGGTTTATTTACATTTAGAATAATGCACACAATATTAGACTAGTTCGGCTCAAATGATATGCATCTCAGATACTTTCCACACCGAAAAGTATCTCAGCTGTTTATCAAATCAAACTCACAACCAGTTAACATTGTTTCGTAGTCAATTTTTGCGCTTCTATTGTTTTTTCTTCTTTTGCTTTTGTTCTTCCGTTATTTAATTTAATTATTAATTAATTTATTTAGTTATTATTTGTAAACTTTATGCAATGTTAACATTTTTTCTTTTGATTTTGTTACAAAATCGCTGCCGCGTGGCATTTTTTTCATTTTCTTTTGTTTTTTGTTTTCTGATTTTTTTTTTAGTTTTTGTTTCTTAAGAATTTGTATTTAACTCATTATTGTTTTTACTTAGTTCATTAAAATAATGTAAAAAATCTGCAAATCGCATGCTCCTCGATAATTAATGTGCCATTAAAAAATGTCTATGATTTTCTATATGTATTCATTCTTATATTTACAGCAGTATTTTGTTTTCAGTATTTTTTCTTCGTTTTTTGTTTTATATTTTATTTATTTTTTAATCAAAATCGTCGTCGTCGTCGTTATCGGTTTGTCAATCTATTTGTTGTTGTTCTTGTTGTTTTTGTTTTACATAAAACCTTTTTTTGGCAGTGCATTAATAATTATTATTCCGGTTTACTATTTTTAATGATTTTCAGCTAATAACTACAAATTATATTTAGTTGTATTTTTAATGTAAATTAATTTAATCGTTAATTAACAGCAATTATTTACAGTTGTTCGTCTCATTTTGCCTTACTTATAGTTATTAATTAATTTATTTATTTTTTGTCACGCAAGGTACGTTTGATTTAATTAAATTTACCGAAAATTATACTTATATGTGTGCTTACTAATGTTTAAATTGATTTTTTATATTTATATTAACGAAATTGAAACTAGAATTTACTATATAAAATACAATTGGAAGACAGTTGTTGGGATCAATGCAATTTAAATGATTGTTAGCATGAGATTTCAACTCGAGAAAGAAAGTCTGAGAAATTGAGAAAGAAAACTTGAACTAATCGTGAGATAAAAATGAGTTGGGAATGAAAGAAACGTTTTGTTTTTTGAGCAAAAACGGCTTATTGCTTATTACATAAATTGCAAGCAGTCCCTGAAGAAACTTGTTCAACTTCAACCATAAAAATGCGCATATAAAATAGTTAATAACTTAAAAAAACAACAAGAATCACCATCCTAAGTCGTCTCTTTATAATTAATTTATTTTATTTTTAGTTTAACTTACTTACTGATTAAGTGTTAAGGAATGCTCAATAACTTGTTGCATTTTGCATTTTATGTGTCAGCTACAGTTGTTGTTGTTGTTCTTCTTCCTGCTTGTTGCATATGTCTCTTAATTACTTTTAATTACTTTTTGTATTAATTAATTTATCATTTAACTGTTTATTTTTTTCTTGCTGCAGTTGCTGAAACTCTAAATTTTGTAGCGCTGCTTCGATCTCTCTCTCGGTCGCTTAAAAATACGATTTTAATTTAATGTTTAATTTAATAACTATGTTTTGGTTAGTTGTGCATTATTATTTGCATTTGCCTTCCGTTTTCTGTTTTCTGTTTTCTTCTTGGTTTTTAATTGTTTAATTCGTAATTTAAATATGCAAATTCAAAACCTGTACTTAAACTTTAAGTTGAATATACAAATGTTCATACTTATTATGTATACGCACTGTTAGCTTAGGTATTTTTAAAATAGTCGTTGTTGTGGTTGTTGTTGTTGTTGCTCTACGTCTTCTCCCTCTTGTTGTTGTATTTGTAGCTGGCTGCCGCATGTGAAACGCATGTGTGTGTGTATCTGTGTGTGTTTCTGTCCTTCGCACACTTCAATTTGGCTTACCACAAATAAATATTTATTAATTTCATAATTTAATTGTTTTGTTTTTTCTTCTTTTTTTTTCGTTCTAAACTTTGTCTTTGGCAGTGTAAAAATGTAAGTTATTTAATTAAATTTGCAATTGATTTTCACGTGTGTGGTGTGTGTGTCTGGATGAATAAATGTTTTGTTATTGCTTTTCGAAACGTGTGAGCTGAAAATGCAGTTTGTAGTTGTTCTTGTTGTTGTTGCTCCATCCACAGCTAATCCTCGTCCAGGCTTTGAGAACGACGTGGCTGCGACTTGGACACCACCACATATTTGCGCCCAAAGTATGGCGAATCTATAGATTTGGAGAGGCTTATCAGCAGGACACACAATCTTCTTCCACCGCTTACTTCTTGCGCAGAAAGTCTGTGTATTTGCGTGCACGCTTGCGCACTTTTTTGAAAGCATTTCCCAGCCGGAATTGCTCCTCGGCCAGCTCGTGCGTGCCATAGTGATGGGTGCTCATGTTCGTGCTCGTGTTAGTGCTGTAATGGGCGTGAGCGTGCGTGTGCATGCGTGTATGTGCATGCATATGCTGGCCATGATAGTGCTGCGAATGCTGTGACTGCTGTTCAAGGTGCGAGTGATGCAGATGCATGTAACCATCGCCAGCAGGATTCACCGAGACGGACACAGAGCCCGACACGGAGGCAGGTGAACTCGGTGACATTGGTTGGGACAACAAATTGTGCTCCGATGCGGCGTCAAAGGAGTCAAAGTGGAGCGAGGAGGAGTGTTCACTGGTGGTGGAGCCACCACCATCCAAGTGGAGGCCAGCAAACTCCTTGGGCAGCTCATCAATGCCTAGTGGTTTATCAAAGTGCGAATTGCCCGACATGTTGGTGTAGTCGTAGCTGGGATACGTGTAGGGTAGGTAACCCGCATGATGTGCTTCTGAGCTGACCAAGTTCTCGCCGATTTCTCCCCTCTCTCCGCCAGCCCGATTATTGATAAACTTCACCTCGTTGGCATTGCGCTCCTGGCTGCTATTGAAGACAATGTTGATGTTGTTGCTGCTGCTGGACAGATTGATGTTGCTGGGGGACATTGGCTCTGCGGTGGTCGACACACCGGTGGCATTCTGATTTAGATTGGTTTCCTTAGAACTACATGTGGTGTGCTGATAGCTTCGCTCGTAACGCTGAAAACATTCGCCAGCATCACTGGAGGCCGTGTTCGTGGTGTTTGTGTTGTTGTTGGTGTTGTTGTTGCCCTGCTGGAAGTTGTTTTTGTACTGAAACTCGAGGGCATTGCTTGGTTGAAAGGGATAGTTCTTAGAATTGTTGAGCACATCGCCCACTGTGGGATGACCCTTGGACAGATACTGATGTATGTCCTCGCTGGTAATCTGTAGATCCTGATCCAAATACGTGTTGCACTGTATGTAGTTGTTGCAACAATTGTTGAACGTTTCTCCCTCCTGATCCTGATGGAACAACACCGTCGTTGACTCCTCAAACTCACAGTGATAGTTGCTGCCACGTCGCTTTCTAGCAGCTGCCGAAGTGCTCGGTCCCTCGTCATACAGGGTGCTCTTCCAGCTGCTTGTGCGCTTGCGACACGACTTCATCTCCGGCTCGGGCACATGCCAGGCATCGTCCAGTTTCTCCACCGTTGTGGCCGTCGCTGTCGACGTTGTTGTGTTTGTTGTTGTCTCAGTAGCGCCGCCCACAGCACCTTCCAGCTCAAATTCTGTCGGGGATTTTCCATCAGCCAAAAAACTCCAACGTATGGGCGACGGCGAGCAGGCGTACTCCGGCAGGTCATTGCTGAGTGCTCCCTTGGAGCTATGTCGTTCCAGTGTAGAGCCCCGCGAGGGTGTCATGGTCAACGCGCGTTGTTCGTGCTGCTCCGGGTACTTGCTCTCGGCAGCAATCTGCTTGGCACGATCGAAGATGGAGGTCAGTGAGCCCAGCTGACTATTGGGTCGACTGGCGTTGAGTCCTCGCAAGGATATCGACGTGTAGCTGGGCTGTCTTGCCTGCAGGCGCTGCTGCTTACGCTTGGCCGCCGAGTCCGACTTGATGGAGTTGTTGCGACTCAGCGAGGAACGGGAGCCATACAAACTGGTCGAATCCGTTTGGTAACAGTAATCGGAGCTAGTGCAACAGGAGCTGGGACGCCTGGAGGATGAGCCGTACAAGTCCTCGGCGAAGTACTGGGCCAACTCAGTGCGTGAGGCACTGCAACAGGACTTGCGTACCATAATCTCCTGCACTTCGCGGTCGGCACACGCTGCATCCTGGCAGTTATTGATCGAGTTGCAGGAGACATCGGTAACGGAGCGATGACGTCGACTGCTGCACACATGCCGTGAGCTGTTGTGATGCCCACCTGAGTTTGAATGAGGAGTGTGTGCACCTGGCAGGCTGCCACTGCCACCAACAGCAGCGACACTGTGCTGCCTACGTCGACGACGATAATGATGATGATGAGAGTGCGATTGAGTCTGGCCCTGTCCCTGTCCTTGACCCTGTCCCTGACCCAGATGCGTGTGATGACTGTGCGGTGAGGTGTGACGGCTGTGATGCGGACTGTGACTGTGACTGTGCTTGCGTTGCGACTGTGACTGTGACTGCGTCGTATGGCAGTGTGGCAAGTTGGCAGTTGCCTCCTGGGATTGAATTTGGGATTGGGACTGCGACAGAGACTGTGACTGTGACTGTGACAGTGACTGCAGCTCATGCTTGTGTTGTGTGTGCGAGGACAACGGCGTTTGATCACATACGATATCCTTCTCAAAGCTACAATGTACATATTCGTGTGTTGTATAACAGGGCTGATGATGATGTTGTTGTTGATGCTGTGACTGAGGCTGTGCGTTGCCAGCGGCAGAGGAGGAGACGGATTGCTGTTGATGCTGCTCCTCAGCGCGACTCGTTGAATGTACACTGGCAGTTTCAGGAGGTGAGGCGTTCCTCAGTCAAGGCCCGCTGTTCGGGCAGACAGGTGCTTGCTGACGAAGGTGATGGGGCGCAGAGGCAGCGCTCCGGCCCTGGTGTGTACTTCGGCCGCCGTCTAAAAATCGCTCGGATGCAGCTACAAGAAGCGTAGTAAAAGGTCGCAAAAAAAAAACATAAACACAAAACAAAAAGTCAAAAGTGATTTACCAATTAATAGAGCCATCAAATTCATGGAAAATTTTGTTTTTGTTAATTGTTTGTGTAGTTTTCTTTCATTTAAATTATTTAGTTTTCTGGCTAGATTTAATATGTTGTTTAAGTGACTAAAATGCTAAACAGTGCATGCAATAAGTACATGCCAATAATACGCATGCGTAGATTAATTATTTTACAAGTCTCTAGAGAAAGTCATGCAGCTTAAAACAACTGAAATTTATGACTTTTATATAAATTATGCGACAAATGGCAAATGAGTTGAGAGTTGATAAAAGCAGCGATTTCTCAGCAATTTCACAGAACAGCGAAATTACCAAGAAATCGTTTTGATGAGTGATTTCGTTACAAATCCCATAGTGTATCTGATTTTTCTTTAAGTGTACGTTTCAGGCGCATTATTGGCACTCTTTGTGTAGTGTATCTTGTATCTCAAAGGTGCGACGATTTATATATATATAGATATAGTTTTTCGATCATGTTTACTTAGCCAATTCATTGATTTTTGATTACTTAAGTTGGTCCCAAGTTCGCTTTCACTTGCGTACTATAAAAAAACACATAAAAAAGTACAAAATGAATACAAATCAAATACGTATTAAAAGCAATTGAAAAGCTACAATTGTAATAGAAATAGAGACGGAACTGTCTGCAGTTTGTTGTAGTTAGTTGCTGGGGGACTTAGTCTAAGTAGAGTGTGGACTTAGTTAGTCTATTGGCGGTGCAAATTGTGTGTTACGATTCATTTTTCCAAGCGGCACGCGCGGCATTTTCATGTAAATGCTTTTGTGGCTTGTGGCTTGCCCCACACTTGTGTGGCTTTTGGGGCAGTGAAAGTGTTCAATTTTTTAGTAGTACAGATACGAGTACGAGTCGAAGTACGACTGTTAACCTACATGACATTCTTCCGTGCGCCGAGTGCCGTCGAAAGTTATCATCACGGCCATAGTCAGACTCATTGTAGTAGCATTTTCGATTAGGAACTGGCGTTTGTATATTTGTACCGTAGTTTGTGTAGCAAGCCGTGGAGGAGCCGGCACCACCGACTCCGCCGGAACCGGCATAACTTGTGGACGTTGGACCCAAGAGATTGGTGCTATCGCTTAACGGATATGGACCCATGCCTTCAACCGTCAACGAGAACGAGGTCGTACCAAAGACTTTAGTATATTAGTTTCACAAACAAGTTTTGGAAATTCAAATTGTTTTTCAACAAGTTTAGTCATGCATTTTTCAGTTGATCGCCAATAAATCCGATTGGTTACATACAGTAGTTGTTATTGTTATTATTATTATTTGTGTTGTAGTTGTAGTTGTAGTTGTTGTTTAAGTTGTTGTTACAGTGTACAGATCCAGTTGATGATGATTTGATTGGTTCCCAATATTGTTATTGTTATTGGCCAATGGAATTGAATTGTTGATTATTTTTGGGTTGCGATTAATGAATATTTTAAAATTCAATAAAAATCGATTGGTTAAATAAATAAATAAAATGGAATAGTCTAATTTATATTGATTTTTTCTTAAATATTTATGCGATTACAATTAAAATATCTATGTTCTACTAGTAACAAGCAGATAAATTCACTGATGAGTTATACAAAGCGATTGCAATTGTTTTAAATTCCATTTCTAATTGAAAACTATAAAGAATAAAGAAAAATGCATTTAATTTGCGTTATGAAATAAACAACTGCAAATCACTTTTGGCACAAATAAAACTAAATGCTATGGAAAACATTTGGCACAATTAAACTATAAATTAATTTACTACAATTTACAGACATGCTGAAATTTGTCGTTTTAAAAAGAGTCAGGCATATAAAATATATCGCATATGGAATATAAATGGTTTTGGTATGAGTTGGAGGTTTGTTAAAATATTGTTGCGCAAATTAAAAACAAATATAAATAGAAATGTTTGCTAATTACTCATAAAAAGTGTATGATTATGCGTAATTTTGTGTATTATTTTAGATAATTTCACCATGTCTGTGTGTGTGTTACGTCTCGTATACGTAATGTGTAAAGAAAAAAATTAATAATGCGACATGTTGAACATGTGTACAATAACTGCAGTAGAACTGTTATACTATACATGTGTGTTAGTGTGTGTGTTTGTAGTTTTATAAGTATATTTGAGTTCGTTTTAAATGTAGTTTTGGTCAAAGCTAAACGTCTGCTCTGTTTACCTAGAGGACATTTCGTATTCTATATTATGGCATTGTGTGTGTGTAATTGTGTGTTATAGTTGTTGTTTAAAAACATGGATATGTAAATATTGTATTCGGTTTTTGTTGTTATTTTGTTTTGGGTGTGTGTGTGTGTGTGTTTTACTTTCGATTGAACGAGCAATTTGCACAACAAATAATAGTTTGTTAAATAAAAATCATAAGTTCGGGTATTGTTTTTTTTGTTTGTGGTATTTACTATATTTTTAGTTGTTGTAATACTTTTTTTTGACGTGTTTTATTGATTCTTACGTGAGTCATGTTGGGTCTTCTCCTCAGATACCATCAATGCGGCATGCTCGATGCCGGAATTCATACTTTGTGGCTCCAAGCTATTTGTGCAGTTTAGCATACTCCTGAAATTCGCACACTCTACGATTATGTTTTAAGTGTAAACGTATTTTAAAATTTAATTTTTGCAAACTAATGACAGCAATTTCGAGACTTGACTGAACACGTTGTTAAGGGCTTTTTGTGGGCAATCAAGAAGGAATCAAACGGTGTGTGTTTGTTTGTAACTTGTGTGTTGAGCATGTGTGTGTTCACCTGAGTTTACCTGAGCTGAAAGAGCTAAGAGCTTAAGTTAAACTTGGCTTGGAAGTTATTAAGCGCGGGCAAAGAACAATTAAAAAAAAACTCAAAAAGTTATACAAAATAAACATTTATTGTGACAACAAAATCATAAGAATTACAACTTAAAAATTAAACAAGAAATTATAATTAAATCATAAGTAAATAATAGTATTTAATCGCAAGTGCTGGGCAACAAATACAATTTTATGTGAAAAGTTTTCTCTCACAAAAATTGTGCAGAAAGAGATTTCCAACTGAGGGGATTGCAACACATTAAAATGGCAATTAAACTGGCAAACGACATGGCAACATTTGCAGTGGCAGTTGCCATTCCCATTGCCATTGCAGGTGCCTCAGAATGCAGTTTAGTGCAGTTTGGGTCGTGTTGCATTCGAGTCATATTGTGATATCTCAATGTCCGCCGTGGAGTTGCTATTGCCGGTGTTGTTGTCGTTGTTGCTGTTGTCACTGTCCTCACTAAATGGGACAAGCAACATAATCAGTGTGTGTGTTACATATACAGTTATGTGTGTGTGTGTGTGTGTGTGTTTGTGTTAGCGTATGTATGTGTGTGGGTGTGTCTGTTGTGTTCGTTTTTGTGCAATGTGAGTTTGGTTTAATATTGAAAATTTTGGTGCTTTAAACAAACCAATTTTGTTTGGAATGAACAATGAGTAGAGTAGAGAGAAAGAGACTTTTGATGTCGGGATTGTTGAAATGTAAGGAGGACGCTGCATGAATTAGAAAATTGAAATTGGATTCGTTTTTGTTTTTTAGGTGATATGAGAGAGATATAGAGAGACAGAGAGAGAGTTACAAAACGTTTGATAATGACATAATGGCATTTAAATAAGTAGAGGAAGTACAGTATTTAAAATTCATATTATAATAGTTGAATAATTGATATTTAAATTTGCTAATAATATGAACTGGTATTAGTTAAATGTTTTATTGTTTTTTTTTTTTTTTTTTTGTTTTGTTCAACTGTTGCCAGCTGTTTAATTAAGTAATTTTATTGGTAACAAAGTAACGAGTAGTACAGGCAAAGTTAAGCAGACATGCCGAAAATTTATGAAACTTTGAGCGCAAGTTTTCATCGAATTTGATTTTGTTTTTTATTGAATAAAATGTACAATAAAGTTGCTTTAGAGTGAACTAATAAAGTACAGCAAAACGAGCTACGTTTAAAAAGAGCGAAAACGCTTCAGATTGAAGTTTATTTAAATGGTTTTTAAGTCTTTATATTTATTTTTTGTATTGTTTTTTAAATGTGAACTGTATTTCATTTTATTTTTAAGGTATTTTGGTATTTGGTTTTTGTTTTTTCAGTTTCTCTTAGTTCATGCAACTTACCCGTACAGTCTACTATCTCGAAATGTCCTTTTGTTTTTGGGCATACATAGAATGGACATGGTTTTCGTATTATTTTCAATTTCGATTTCGTACCATAAAAAACACAACGTGCAACAGAAAAAAATTAACAAAGAGTAAAAATTCCAAAAACTAATAACTTTTGAATCCCATAATTTAAGGATTCAAAATTAAAACAGTACGGTACAAAAGTATATGCACAACGCATAATAATCTTCCAAGTTTTTAATTGGGAAAATAAGAGACAGCTTTTGGCTTGGGTTTCATTTAGTTTTTGGGGTTTGTTTTAAAAGTTTTGAATGTGTTACTTTAGTTACTTTATAGTATGAGCTGCTCAGAGTTAATTTTCATTGGGTTTTTTTTTTGGGGGCGGGCAATGAATTGAGAACTAGTTATCAAATTTGCAAATGAGAGCTGTGTGCATAGCCTAGAGCTTCTGTATGGAATCTAAGCAACATACCTGCCATTGTTGTGACGGAAGAGTGCCAAGATCTCTTCAAAGGTTTTGTTTTTGGTCTCAGGAACCTTTTTGTAGGTGAATATCCAAAATATGGCTAAAAATACGCTAAATGGCAAGAACGTGTAGTTCTCCAGTGAGGTCTGAAAGCAGTTCAAATAGTAAGTCATTTATGGAGTATTTTTTTGAAAGAGCACTCACCTTCATGCTGGGGAAACCAATGCCAACCACAAAATTGGCCATCCAATTGACCAGCACCGCAATGGCCATGGCACTAGGCCTTGGTCCTTGAGAGAACAGCTCCGCTGTGATCATCCAGGGTATGGAGCCAGGTCCAACGGCAAAGAATACCACAAAGCCGAGTGTGGCCACCACCGAGAGATACGACATCCAGTCAATCATTTCCTGTACATAACCAAAAAACTCCTATACAAAATGCATAGTACTCGCATTCTCGATGATTTGTAGGCTTTTCTTTTTGCATTTTTTATCGATTTTCATTTAACGAAATGTATTCATTGATTTAAAAACCAAAACAAATCAAGGAGTTGTCATCATTTGTTATAAGAAATAAAGTAAAAAACCCCCTAAAACTAATCACTTTTATGCATGAGTTGAGTTGAGTTGAGACGTATCTCTGGGATATAAGTAGTAAGTAGTATAAGCATACTTAGTTAAGATACTGTTAGTTGAATCTTGGTTCTCAAAGAGTTGAATGGTTACCATTTGTTCTCATCGCTGCACTTTGCACAAAATAAAACTGTCACTTTAGTTTTTTGATCTTTTGCTGTAACCTTTAGTTGCTCTTAAATTACAAGTAGTTGAAAAGTACTAGTAGTATTTCTTAAATAAATAAATTAAATATAAATTATATTAAAATTAAGATTAAAGACTAATTAATTGAATAAACGAAGCGGCGTGTTGACACATTTGACAGTGTGTTTTATTCTTGTGAGTTTGATTTATATGTGTTTTTATTTGTTATTTGAATGTGGCCTCTTAAGCTTTTGTCAGCGCGTGTTCTGTTCTAGGTACTTAGCGACAGATTTTGTACATTTTTCAACACTGGCTAGTGTGTGCAGTGTTGTGAACTGTTTGCATTTGGTGCCCGAAAACTTTTTTTGTTGTTTTGCAAATTCGTGTGATTTGTATTTGCATTTTGGAAACTGTTTTAAGCTTTGAGTTTGCCCAATTAAGTACACAAAATTAAACAAAAAAGTATTAAAGAAAAGTTTTTGCATATTCGTTAAAAGATTTGTGTGTTCATTGTGTGTGTGAGTGTGTGTATTGAGGGTGGGCAAAAAGCCTGCCAAGTCGAGAATAGCTTTTGAATAAGGGGCGAGACAATTGCATAAATGAGCTGACTTTGAAACTCGTTCATTTAAAGCGTAGTACCAGACATCCGTGGATTCAGTACAGCTTTAAATGCTGGTCTAATTAGCATGCTTTTAGTAAAGAACTAAATAAGCAGCTCATTTATGCAACAACTTAACCTAGGCACAACACAAAAGCAAAAAATTTATAGGGCAAAATGTCAGCAGCAAGCAAAGGAGCGAATTACTACGATACTTATTAAAATATATGCTAAATTGGATAAACAATTAACTTATGTAACTTAAACTCTTTAAAACTGTGCACCAATTGTGCTGTGCAGTCGCATGCATTAATATTAATTTGATGTATGTGCGGTGTTTTAAAATATTTTTGTATAAAAAATTAATAAATGCAGTAGCTTAGCGCTGGCCTATAAATAACATAGTAGTACTAATTTAAACACACATAAATGTAATACGATGCGATAGTAGTAGCATTAAAGAGGGGGGAGTTTCTGGGGGATAAGAGGCAGAAGAAGAGTAAATTGATTGCTGGCACAGGCTCAGCTATAAATTCAACTTGTTATAAATTCAAATATATACATATCTCACATCAATAATTTATAGAAATACGCGCGGGACAACTGTCATGCCATGTTTCACTTTTTTTCGCATTTCTTTTTTTTTTTTTTTGCTAATTTTTTGCGCATTTACTGGGCGGGTAGGGAAGGGGACAGTCTACACAACTTCATGCATAAAATATGTATGTCAATATTCAAATATTTATAAACACACACATACATTAATGATATACGGGTTAGCATTAGTTTTAAAATATTTTACTTGTTATTTTTTTTCTTTTTTTTTTTTTTGGTTAAAATGCAATATGCCTAAAAGTATGCAAACAAAATAATCACAAATGGCAGGCAAACATATGCCGCATCTCAAGACATATTTAAAATGGAGATAACTAAAGTAGCTATTCAAAATACTGGCAACCCCTGTACTTGCCTTGATCAGGAACGAAATCGTTATGAAAATGGAGAAGATGAACATGCCGCCCAAGCCATACAAGTGCAAAGTACGGCGACCTGTGCGATCCATTAGCGGTATGGAAACCAAAGTCATTACAACCTGTTCATAGAAATACAGTTAAGTTTCAATATAAAACGATAAACTTGATTTGACTTTACCATAATGGCGCCTATGCCTATCGTGGCAAACTTGGCGCTCTCCTCAGTCAGTCCGGAGCTCATAAAGAGCGATGTGGAGTAGTAGAAGACGGCATTGATGCCACTAAACTGTTGACTCAGCTGCATCACAATGCCAATGATCAATGGTGGACGCAATGTGGGTGAACAGATCAGTTCCATGGTCGATATATGGCTCTCGGCCTGCTGAGCACGCTCCTCTGCACGCATCTCCTCAATGTCCTCATCCACGGAACCGGAGGCGCGTAGGCGACGCAGAGCTGAAATTAAATTTAATTAATTTTAAATTCTATACTTTTATATCCAACTGATTATTACCTTTACGCGCCTCCTCCTCCCATTGTTTGGTGATTAGCAAATATCTGGGAGATTCGGGACAAACTGGCAGTAATATTAATTGCAATATTGCTGGACATATGGCCAGACCCAACAGTATAGGCCAGCCCTCATTAGTGCCTAAGATTTGTTCAATGCCCAGCACCTGGGATAATAGTAAACCTACAGTCACAGCCAATTGATTAACAGTACCTAAACCACCGCGTAGATTCAGTGGTGCTATTTCAGAGATGTACATTGGCACCAAAGATGTATTGAGACCTAAGAAAAAACCGGTTAAGCAATGTTATAAAAGTTATTTAGCAAGCTAAACCTACCGCAATTAACACCAATTATAAATCGGCCAAGGAATAACATTTCATAGGAATGACTAACTTTGGTAAAACCCATCAAACAAGCGCCGGAAATACCAAGCACATTGTTCAACAATAGACCGCCTTTTCTGTAGGTATAAGAAATAAATTTGTACAGAAAATGTTACTCATACGAATCGTTAGTCACACTACTAACCTGCCAAAGCGATTGGCCATCCAGCCACCACTGAAACCACCGAGCATGCCACCAATGGCAAATATGGAGACAGCCACCGAATAGAGTTGCTGTATGAACTCTTCGCTAATATCCTCGCCATAGCGATCCTTGTACACATCTTTCATGAAATTCTCAATATTCTTCTCGGGTGCATTTATGACTCCAGTATTGTAGCCAAACTGCAGCATACCCAGCACCGCCGAGAATATCGAGTAGGTGAGAAAGAAGGTCAGACCCTGTAAAAGTTATGGCAAAAAAGCAAAAGATTAGTATTTAATAACAGGAAAGCAATTAAAGGGCGGGATTCGGGATGATTCGGGTTGGGTTTGTGCGGGTTCTTCAAACGCTTTGCAAACGAGTGTGCGCCACAAATAAAATACTATTCATATTGTACACAATTACAGTTTAGATGAGGCCAATTATCTACATAATTTCCATTATTTCTTAGTCTAATTGAAACAGAAAACTCTTTGAAATCATAACAAGTGAATAACAAACTTGTCTGTGTGTATCGAAACCCAAAAAATTTGTGGCAACCAAAATCAAATAAAACACAAAAGGCTGAAAAAGTTGTAGTTTTGTTTTTGAATATTTTATTATAATTTGATTAAGAAACAATATATATAATTGTATTTGAAAAACAATAAAAATTATATTGTTGTAAGAGTAAGTGTGTGTGTGAATTTCAAAGCCGTCTGTGTTATGTGATTGGGTATACGAAAGTTGCGTCCATGTTCCAAAGCTCTGGAAATGGAAAATTCCATTCATGAGCACAACTTGTCGAGTGTCGTATTGTTCGGTTGTGTTTGGATGTGTGTCTGTGTGTGCGTGTGTGGGTGTTAGAGAGTGTTTTGTGTATTTTTGTTTAGTGTATAGTGTTTTGGGTGTTTGGTTTGGTTTGTACATGAATAGAAATGAAATTCAAGTATTTAATTACACAACATGGCAAATAATTTAAGCTACAAACTTGTTCTAAAAGTCTTAGCTTCCGTCTGTGCGTATGCTCCTCCAGTCTGTCCACATATTCCCGCAGCTCCTCAATCTCCTCCTTCACCTGCTGCACGGTGTCCAGTTCATGTTTAATAGCCACCATGTCACGTTTGACCTGCACACACACACACACACACACACAAGGAAACACAGACAGAAACCGAATGGAGACAATTTAATAGAATTAAGAGTGGTGATAATTAGTTGTATTGACTCTCACCTCGGATACTTCACTCTGGCAGCTCTCCACGGACTTGGTCAGCTCTTGCAGCTGTGTCCGGATTTCGCACAAGGCGACTGTCGTCTCCAGGTGTCGATCGCCTCGCTGCAGTTCATCGAGTTTCGCTGATAGATTCATGCTCATCACGCTAACTTGCTTTTGCAAACTGCACCACATCAGTGGCAATTACATGTAGCCATCACCATCACCCAAATAAAGAGGGGCAGAGTGTGTTGGTGGGCGTGGCCGAGTGGCAGTGTAGCAGAGTGCAGGTCATATGCGTGCAATGCATACAATTCAATTCGAAGACGTTGCGTGACGTCACGTGCCGACACCAAGTCACGCAAAGTGCCCCCAAGACATTCATTGTTGTTGTTGTTGTTTTTGGTGTTTTTGCAGTTTCACATACATTTACACGTATGTATTTGTTTACGTATTCGGCATGGGTGCGAGGTTTCGTAACAATTGAGGAAAATATCAAGAAAAAATGCACTTTAGTTGTACGATAGCTGGAAAATGCCTTACTGGCTTTCATTACGTATACGTAAGTGTATACATCTTATTGCTGTTATACTATACTATATTATACTATATACTACTGACTATAGTATGTATGTTGTTATTTAGCGTATCAACGTAATTTATTTTGTGGCGCAAGTCGAGCAAACGAAAGCACAAAACGAAATTATTTATGACCGCTTGCATTAAAATTTACCGAGCTATGCAATTATTGAGGAATGAAGCAACATAAATTTTATGGCTAAAACTCAAAATACAAAAGCACAACTGAAAATACACAGATGCAGTTACAGATACAGTTACAGTTACAGTTAGAGTTAAAGTTACAGTAGTACACAGCAAGAGCGAGAGTTGCTGCAGTTAAAAGAAAAGGATTTGTTTGTTTGTTGTTGCGGTTTCACAACGGGAAAAGTCAAGCCACTAAGTACATAAAAAACTAACTTAAAGTAAATTGTTGGCATTTTTCCTTACGAATAATGCCACAAGAGCAGACCAAAATGAAAAGTCTAAACGATTTACCACCGAGACATAAATACTCTTGCAGATATTTTCTGATTATTTACCAAATTTACTATGCCAAAGTGCACATAAATTTGGTCATTGGGAAAACCAATTAAGATAGAAAATAAAATGGATTTAAATATTGGTTTCTGGTCAGATGTAAGTAACAATTATCAGGACAGTTTGTTTCCTCACAAAAAGCAAATGCCCATAAAAGTATGCTACAAAAAGTTGACAACTTTAATTTAGTTTCCGTTACGGAAACAGAATCGTATTCGGAATTGTAAGGCCATAAAGACAGCTGTAAATTGTGTTGCTTTGTTTTTGCTTGTCTTGGTTGCGAGTTTAGCGACTTTAGAATACGAGTAGTTGTAATCGCTTAGATTCGACTTTTGAGTCTTTATGGAATGCATAAAATTTACATTTTCATCAACATGCAACGGCATCAAAACAAATAAACGCCCATGCTCTGCGTATATTTGTTTGTTTTTGCCTTGGCAGGACAGTGGGCGTAGCAGTGTTGCCCATTAAACCTCCCAAACCCCAAAAAAGAACTATATGTGTACATAGTACCTAGTATCTATGACTGAAAGTGAGAAGTGCTTTTTGTTGGTTGGGCAAACAAAACGCGCGAGTGGCGCCCAAAATCAAACAGCAGCAACAATAACAACAACAACCACAGCAACAACGAGAGTAACAGCGACAACAACAAACAAAACAATGACAACATCGTGGCACAAGTTATAGGCGACAGTTGCACATGCTCTATGGGGAAATTGTTAGAGAATGTTTTTGCGGGGCGTTAACTGACGCACACAATGCGCATACGACACGTAGGCCGCATGGCCCCAGACTCCCCAAGCAGCGACCACTGCCTCCCTAATTTCTCTCCTCTATCCTCTATCCTCTATCCTCTTCGTCTCCTGCTGCTCTTGCTGCACTTGAGTTGGCTGCGCATTATGTTAATACGCCTATATGAGAGGCAAGCGGCAGGCAGCAAGTTATTCGCAACATGTTGTCATTGTTGTCTTTGTTATTGTTGCTGTTGTTTCTGTTGTTGCTGTTGTTATTACTGTTATTGTTTTGCATTTCACGAACATTGTTGTTGCGCTGAGCATAAAAGGATTATTTTATGCATACATCAGCAAACGAGGCAGCAGCCAGAGCCATAACCAGATTCAGCTGCAGATACAGATACATTTACAGATACAGATGCAGAGAGACAACCAAATTCAGAACCAGAACCAGAACGAGGCGCATCCTGTGTAAGTTATTGTTCGCCATGAAAACAATTGTTGTTTGTGCATATGTATTGGCATGCACACACACACACACTTACGCGAACACACAATCTCTATCTGAATGCGTGTCTCCGTCTCTCTAAAGCAATAACAGCAGCTCTTATCTGTAGCTATAGCTGTAGCTCTATCTCTATCTGTAGCTGTATTTCAATATCTACAAGTATTCATATTTGCCTGTGTGTGTAGCTGTACGTACGTGTGTCTGTGTGTGAGTGTGCTCGTCTGTCAGCTACAGGAATTTTCGGTTTTGTGTAACGGATTTGTATACGTGAGCATTTAATAAAATTTCTGCCAATTTCAGCCAGCGCATTCCAATGCATTTCCCTCCCCCGCCCCACACAGTTTTCCCACCAACCATTTTCCACATTTCCCTACAGCATTTCCCAGTGCCTTTTGTATGCATTTAATGCTCTCGCATGTACGTTTTACGTGCATCCCTGCACTTTGGTTGCTCCTTTGTCAGGATTGAGCCAGCATGTATAAAATATTATTATACATTTGAGTATTTTGTGCATTTTTGACAAGGGAACTGCCACTTAATTTCGGCAACTGGCAACTGCCAACTGCAACTCTCAAGCAGATTAACCAAAGAAAACTCATTCAGTTTGTCATAAGGAGTTTTCATATTTCATTTGCTTTGCTTCACTTGCCAGCTGAGTGCAAGAGTATTTCATTTTGTATCTTTTGTCTTTGTGGCTTGACTTAATTAATTACAGACAATTTTGTAACCACATTCAGTCTACTTACACAATATTTTCAAGCTTGAATAAATAATCAAACAAAAGAAGAAGATTTCATAATAATTATAATTAGACTATTTACATTTGTACAGATTAAAGTTGTTAAAACCAATTGGCATGTGGGACATTCACCAAAATGTACGCAATTTTTCATTAATTACATTTCATTTCATTTGATTCATCATTGTGAAAGATTTCATTTTCAATTTGCATTCTCATTTGAGTTCACGTTACATTTTCTCGATTTTCATATTCATTTTATTTTTGTTTTCTTTTTACTGTATAATTTACATGAATTAAGGTTTGTTTATAGTTTTTTGAAATTTGATTTGATTGTTTTATTTTTTCTTTATCGTTTTTTCTATTTTTGTATGCCAAGCAGAACGTAAAATGAGACAAGAACACATGAGAAAGATACTGAGTACAATTACAAATTAAAATTCAACAATTTTCCATGGCAATCGCTCAATGTGAATGTGAATAGATAAAACTAACAAATTAGCAACAATTTTTCAGTTTTCAGTTGTTGTTTGTAAACAATTTTCCTTACATTTTATTTGGTTTAATTTGGTTTATTTTTGGTGAGAGGACCATTACGCCAATTGGTGAAAATCAAAATAAAGTACGAGTATCTAAAGGATGCACAACAACAATTTGCTTAAATTATAAATAAATCAACTGGTGAAATGATAAAACCTGAAAATATTGTGTGACTTTTGACGTGTTGACTGAATTGACTGATGGGTCGTATTTTTTTTTTTACCAACTTTTTTGGTGTGTTGGGTGTTTATTTGGGATGTAGATAACGCACGACTGTTGTGGTTGTTGTAGACAGGGATGAGTTGGGTTCACATAAAGGGCTAAAGGGCTATGGGGGCGTGGCAAGTGGGCAAGCTAATTATGGCTTTGATGGCATGCAAAGTGAGGGTCGAGAATGAGCTGAATGTGTTGAGTGCTCAATGCTGATTGACTGGACGTGCATTGCTTGTTGTTGTAGCAGGTTAAGTGGTGTGCGTTTATGTGTGTATGGATGTGTGTATCTTTGTGTGTGTGTGTGGTTGTGCTTTGAAGTGTGTACAGCGACTTAATGGCACTCGAACACTTTTCGGCATGTCATAAAGAACATAACACACACGCACACCCTTACACTAACACACACACACACACACTCACATTTATATAGGCATACAGACACACACAATAAGAGCAACAGAGGCTTCAGTTCACAGATTGTTGTGGCTGCTCGTCGAGTGCTCTACAAAACGCATGAAATAAGTGGATAAAGTGTGGTGCGGTGCTGCTGTGGTGCGGTGATGTGGTGCTGTAGTTGTGTATACTATTCGTAGCGTAGAAGGAGGGGTATGGAAATGAAGGCGATACTTTTAAACTATTGCAATATACTCGACACTTTAGCCACAATTATTACAATTAAACAACTAAATTAAATTTTTGACCATATTAATTGAATTTTAATTGTCTCTCATGCAATTTGAGATTGTTGAATTTGAAAACGGGGGTTGGAAAGGCGGTCCAAGGGTTTTTTTGAGGGCGGGTGTGGCAGGAAATTTGTTATTCGGTTTTGAGCAAATATTTTAAATAATTAACAAATCAAATTGATGGTCTATGAAGTGCAATATGTTTGTGCAAAGTGCAAAGAGAGTACAGAAATATTGAGAAATTGATAATAGTTGATATATTGATAGGTAGACATGGTTAAATAGTTTAAATAGGCATGTAAATAAGTTTGTATAGATAGAGTTAAGTAGTTTGTTTTGAAGTAGTAGTAGTATCTTATGGAAATTGCATACTCATTGAGTGGCGTGAATACCAAACCACTTTGGGTGTGGCTTCTACAAATTGTTGTTGTTGTCATAGTTGTTGTTGTTGTTGTAGTTGTTGTTGCAGTTGTTGTGGTGATTTGTTGTGGCAAGGGTGGAAGGTAAATGACAAGAACAAAGTTATGTGTTTTGAAATTGAAAATATATGTTTTTATCTTGTTTTTTAACCGTCCAAGTTCCATGTACTTTTTATATTTCTATCTCCATTCAAATGAAATACGAATTGGAGCTGTCTAAAAACGACATTTCATTGATGCCGATTATCTGATTCATTTTTTTTGCATAAAATCAAAACAGATTCAATTGATTAAATACGTGTATGATTGAATTTTAAAGAGATATAAATTTGTGGTTCATTCTAAAAATGTTCGTTTTTTGCTGTCACATATGCAGATGATGATTTTTATGCTCAATTGATTGAAGATTGACATGGAATTTAAATGAGTTGTATACAATGACAATATTAATATGCACAATTTTACAGAAAATATATATATATATATATTTACTCTATGTGTGTGTTATACTCGTGTGTTATGTGTGTTAACTCAATTCATTAATTTGCGCTATGAAATCAATGTGTAAATTTTATACAGCGCGTGTCAAAGCAACAAACAAAGCAACAAAACGAATCAAGCTAATTAACCATTTTTAATTAAACTCATATAAAATTAAATATAATATGACTAACCGCAGTTAACACACACACGTACACACACACACATAAAGACACTCGCATACAGGACAAAAAACAGAATATGACAATGAGAATGTTTTGTAATATGTTTGCACTAATTTAAAATATTTGCACTGTGAAAAATAAACAAATTAAATGACAGTAAGAAGAGAAAGTATGAAAACAAAAAACAACAACCAACATAATGAAATGAATACATGGCGTATGCGTAATATTCGAGATGTTAATTATTGCTATGCTTTGTTGTTATTATTATTATTATAGTTATAGTTATAATTATTATAATTAAAATTAATTTTAATAGTTTGGAATGCTTTTGTATATGTACCTGGGTGGCATTGTGCCCATCATTTTGTTGGCTCTTTTGTGTTCACACTTCGCCGTTTATTTGATTAACAACTTCACTCTCTCACTCTCTCTCTGTCTCTTACTTTCTCTTTTTTTTAGTTATGCATCAAAATACGTTTTGCTTAATTAATATATTTTCATATTTTTGTTCATTTGTTTACTTGTTTTTTGGAGTGAGGGGAGAATTTTATATTTCTTAACACGACTTTTGGTGAATGTCGCATGTGCCCGCAGTTGTTTCTTGTTAATACTTTTTTTGGTTGTGCAACAAAAACACAACACAACACAAATGCCCCTCAATGAATAATTGACATTTTAAGGACACGCGCTGGACTCTTAAATGAACATAATTTGCGTAAATCTGTGTGGGGAGTAGAATTATTTAAATACATTTGCTCATAAATTATTATTAAACAAACAAAAAAAGAAATACATATATTTAGATTGTTGTGTAAAATAGTGGAATTTCGTTTATTTATGCCAACAATTAAATAATTTCATAATACAAGTACATGAACTAAAACTAAAATTAAAATGAAAATTATTTGCATGTGCTTAGAAAAAAAAAGAATAAAACCAACAGAATGCTACAAACAATTGATAATGCGTTTACCAAAAAATTATTTATATATATCTGCGTTATAATTGTTGTTTATTTGGCTAACTAAATGCTAATACTTTATTGCGGACACATTTTGTGGCATGCAAATTAAATGAAGCATAATGAGGCGTTCCACGCTCGGTTCATTATGTGTTCATTTCATTTGCATTTCAAAATCACACAAAACGCATCGAATTTGAAATCATAAACTTATAATTGAATAACCAAACAACTGTTGTTAGTTACTGGTATAACAATTTGAGTACATACTCGAGCAGCAATTGGCGCAATGTTGCCTCATCCTCGCCATGACATCTCAATCTTGACTCACGGTCACGATCATCACGGCTCGAATGACGTTGTCGCTTTGGGGCATAGCTGAAGGAATGACGATAGAAACGGCCGTTGTTTATATTCTCACCTCGATAGGCGTCTGCAACGATTATAGTATTATATGGTATATAGGGGAATAAGTCGATTTAATACGCACCTTCGGGTCGCAAGCGAACTGGCGGTGAGGTCAGCTTGAGTTGTGTTGTTGTTGTTGTGGGCGGAGTCTTACGTCGACCACCAAAAACATAATCGTAAGAATCTTCGCTCAAATTGGACACTGAACACGGCAAGAAATAACGAGCAGGCTCATTTAGGATTTATGTAGAAACAAATTCATTTAAAATTTCTTTTCTTAAACCCCAAAAAATAAAGTTTACTCAACAGAAGAAAAAAAAACAATTTGTACGCAAAATTAAAACAGAGTACAAATAAATAAAGAAATTTATTTACGTAAATAAACGAAGCAAACAGCTGTGCACCACAAAGTTTGCACAATAATTTTCGCAAACAAAGACCAAGTTTAAACAAAACACATACGTAAATATTCTCATAATAACATTATTTAAAAACTGAAAAGTTCTCCGTTGTAAGCTCGTGTTTCGTCCTATTTAAGTTATACTCACTCTACATGAAATTAGAAGCATATTATTCAATATAATTTTTAAGTGATTTGTCATATCATTTTCATTTTATTTGATTTTTGTTTTTGTAGTTCGAGGGGGAAAAAGTAGAAGAAGAGAGCACAAAATTGTTGTAGTTTGTTAGCATTTTGTTTTTGGTTTGTTTTGACAGTTTTTTTGTTTTTTGGTTGGAAGGAGACGTCACAAAGGTAAGTGAAGTGGCAAACGTTCAAAAAATGTTAACAAAGCAGCTGCGAATTACATTTTTTTTTGTGTTTTTCTAATAAATATTTCCAAAAAATTCAAACACACACAGCAGCAGCAGAGCAGCAGCATCAAAACATAGCAAATGCTACTTGAAAAAAGTTTTTTGTTTTTTTTTTTTTTTTTGTTTAATGGGGAGTTTTAGAAATAAAAAAAAAATTGTTTTGATTTTTGTTGCGAGTCAGAAAAAGTTGTAAATACAAAGAGCAAGCAGAGAGATAGAGGACACTGAGAGCGACATTTAATTAATGGACGACTGTTTGACTGATTGGTTGTTCTTAGTTCTTTTGCTGTTTTGTTTTGAAAAGGAATTCGATTGATTGATTGATTAATTGATTGAATGAGTGCGGCGAACGCAGCTGGAAAATTCTAAACAAAGGTAACAAAAGTACTACTGGTAAGTGTAGCGCGGAGAGTGAGCGATTGAGTGAGTGTGAGTGTGTAATCCAATACGTGTAGTCTAGTGTGTTGGAGTGTTATGCAGATGGAGTCGAAATCAAAAATAAAAAGAATATACAATATATAGAGGTATAGAAATAGCATCAAATACAACGGCAATTATGTTGGCAAACAAATCAAAAATCCAATCTACACATCAATTCAAGTGGCAATAAAATACTTGAAAAAGCAAATGATTTTCAGCTTTTTTTTTCTTTTTTTTTGCTGAATGTGCAAACGAATAAAAGCTACATATAGATATGCACATATCCATATAAAAAGAAATGGAAAAATATAAATATTATTTTTTTTAGGTTAACAACAAACAAACGAACAAAGAAAGTAACGGAAAATTTGGTTTAGTTTGGGCACCTGGAAATACGCTCAATGGCTGAAGCACTTGGGTGGAACGCAATGGCGGTGGTAGCGGTGGCAACTGTCCAAACGGATCTTGATCGTTTGAAATGGAAGACGTTGGCGGCGAGATCATCGATATATCACCATTGGTCGCCATTTCATTATTGTGGCCAGCTGCAAGAAATTTCATAGTTGTTAACATCTCAAATCTATTGCATACGTTGAGGGGCTAATTCTGCTTGAGGAATGAAGCTCAAGGACAATGACATACAAATCAAAATAGAAAATAAAATGCACCTTTTACTTAAAAGGGAAAAATTTGTTCTGTTTTATTGTGAATTAACAAATTCTTTAAACGGTTTCTACTTCCAGCTTTACCCTATTCTTATCCTTACCGCACGCATAATGGATATAAACAGTTACACGACAAACATTTCAATATTTTCTTTAGCGCACAAACAACACACAGCACACATAGCACAACAAAGGACGCCCAAAGGTAAAAATGTGATGTGGCGCCATATTTCGCACATACATAAATTGTGTGGCAAGTCCAAAAGGCAAAGGTAAAAGGCTGAGTTTGGTGGCAGCTGCAAGGTACGCATGCATGAATGCATAGGCAAAGCTTTTAGTCCACACACACACACACTACCACACACCCACACACTGACAGCAAAGGATTGGAAGCCACAGGAGCAGTGAAGCAAACAGCCGCATATGTGTCGCTTCCTTATGTTTGGCTTGTATCCAGAAATGGCTCTAGGATCAGAGCTGAAGTTTGAGCAGAAAAAGGAGTAAGTAACGGACTCGTGGCAGGAGAACGAAACGTAGCTGATGCTGGGGATGGCGATGAAGTCTGAGGTCTCGGTTCTGGGCACGTTGCGTGCCTTTGCATAAAATAGATTTCATTTTGATTCGCTTGAGCAGCAACAGAGAAAATAACTTCAGAGAAAACGAAAGAAAACATTGCCAAACATTGGCACAACGACAACTCAAATGCCCTTTGGCAGCACATCACATCACATAACATCATCTCTGTTCATTTCTATAACAGTTTAAATTTTGCATACCAAATTTATTTTATGCTCAAATCAAACTGAACACTAAACTTTGTCTCAATCACACTTTGATGTCTGCAAATAAACGACGAAAGCGAGAATCGTAAATGTGGAAAATTTAATAATACCAAAACTATCGCAAAACTACTTAAAATATAAAAATAATGTCTTAAATGTGCAATATTTTTGATATTTGCATTCCTGTTCACCAATTTACGATTCCCATTCGCATAAATTGCGACTTAAAAGTCGCAATAAAATTGCATTTAATATCATCAAATCAAATAACAATAATTTGATCAAGATAGTTGAGATATTTATAGTTCTATCACATCACAAACTTAAGCATACCCTTTCGGTCTGTGGCAGCACAATTTGCATTGCTTTTAATGCTACGTTTTTCTATGCTTTCTTCACTTTTCTTCTCACACACTTACTCACACACACACACATAAGTTTTAGGTAGGCTTAAAAAATGCCCTGCTAGCTGCGATAAATGTGCCCGTAGTCAGGTTCTTGTTGTGGTTTGCTTCGGATTCCGCAGGCCATCACTTGAGCCTTTTACACACACTCACATATACACCACTTACACCCACAGCGAGCCAAGAAGGACGACAGCAACACGTGCAGGTTTCTGTACCGTTCGGTATTTTGAATTTTTATTATTTGCAATTTGCGTTA
Source organism: Drosophila parthenogenetica (assembly GCA_035047505.1). Taxonomy (NCBI): domain Eukaryota; kingdom Metazoa; phylum Arthropoda; class Insecta; order Diptera; family Drosophilidae; genus Drosophila; species Drosophila parthenogenetica. The sequence goes on from JAWNPM010000070.1 coordinate 5,144,205, forward strand.
ATGTTGTGGAAAAAAGCATGTGGCTGTTATGGCTGCTGGCTTTAGCTATAAGCGTCCCGTGTGTGTGTCTTTCTATGGCATATTGAATGGCCATTTGTGCCACAGTCACACACACACACACACACACACACACACACACACACTGGCACACGCACAAATACTGGCACACACTAATGACCTTTTCATGGCCGACTGTCGATGAATGTATGTAAGAAATGTGGGCAAATTATGGAAGGATCAGGCGTGTATATCCCTTGGCAGTTGTGTGTCGTTATTGACAAAATGATTTGTAAACATTTTGCGCGTCATTAGCTGCAGTCATTGCCATTCGGTTGAAAACTCTGCAATGGCATTTAAGCATTTTCCGCATTTAACAGATTAAAATCATGCATGCATCAACATTGCTCTGGCCCTCTCTCTCTGCCGCTCTCTCCTTCACCCACTCGATCTGCTGAAGTGGGTGCAGTCACCTGTTTAAATTCTTTTGCTGACACTGCAACGGCTTCCGGCTTCAATTGCATCAATGGCCAAGGCAGCAGGACCATCTAGGCCATCTGAAAGTCAAGTCTCTGAACCCACGAAGACTGAACCCACTGTCAACCGATGGTTGTTGAAGAGTCGCCTCAATCTCCTCTGCCACATGTGGCATGCAAATATTTGCTTAAATTTCTGCTGAGGTTAAGTTTTTTGTTTGTTTTGCCCTGCAAAGGGCGCAGTGGAAGTGCAAACTGGGGACAAGCTGCAAGTTGATGACAGACATTCAATGGCCTGTATGATGCTTTAGTCTGGGCAGCTGCATCCATCCGCATGCCTTACTGCCACTCTCTGCTTCTGATCTCTACTCCCCGATCTCACCCACTGTTGGCCCTTTTCCTTAGCTTAGTCCATGTCTCTGCTGACATAGAAAAATAGTTGTGGAAAATGGCAGCGCTGCGTTTTGACTGCATGCCAAGGCCTCAACAGCAGCAGCTTCAACTCTGATGACGCAAACAGTACACCAGAGCATGTATGTGTTTGTGTGTATGAGAGTGTGTAGTGTGTGCATTGAGCAGTAAGTCATTTGAGAGTGTATGTGACTTTGAGGCTTGGTCATTGACAAAAGTTCTCTGCATGCATTCTACGTCCTTTGCTCCCTTTAGCCAGTTATGAAAACTAACTTCTGTACACTGAGCAAAACAAACTAACTGCAGTGTTTGCTTATTAAGTAGACTAGTTTTGAGAGAAGTAGGAATTTAATACAGCTAGTAGATTGGGTATGCCATAATCTTTGCTCCTATCTGGAAATGTTTAAAGATGTAGAACATTATTCATTTTTAAACTATAACTAATTGCTGTGCTCTTTTCTTTTAGCAGTGTAGCTGCAAGTCCATACTATCAACAGCTTTCCCCGTTTTAAATGAACCTTATGCAATCAATCTCTCTCTTTCTCTGTATTTGAGTGCTTGAGTTGATTGGGGGCGCATATTTCATTGCATACTTTTAGGCATTGCAATTTGCTTATTTGTATTATTTATCTAGATTTATGCGCTTTTAAACAATTGTATGTGGTTCGAGTAGAGTGTTGGTGTGTGTTGCTTGACCTGTGCCACAATTTGAACACCAAACTTTGCTCACAACGCTCGATTGTATGCTAATATATTTGCATAGTTCGCTTTTGCCACGCGCTTTTGGCATTTTCATACCCTTTAAATGTAGTATAAGAGGGTATGCAAAATAGCCACAAATATAAACGAAACAGCGCATAAATTAGCAGTCTGTTAACGAACTGTTGGTTTAAACTTGAAACATTTAAATCGCTTCAACTTTTAAAGGGTATTTCATAGTTTGTTTTACTGTAAGCTGATGTTCGTTAACTCGTTGTGCAGTTTATGAAATTCTTGGCAAGCTTTCAACGCTGTGGCATAAATAAGATTCTATTCCATTCAGCAAATTACTATGAATAACTTGCAGAGTTTTTAACTTTTCACAAGTCATTGCTTAACTTCTTTGCATTCCCTGACAGTTCATTTTATTAGCTTAATTTTTGATTTGTTTAAAAACTTGAGCAATGCACTCAAACATTTTCTTACACACTGCTTCCCTCTGTCGCTAGAGAACTCTCCTCTATCTCTCGCAGAATTCTGTATCTCCACCGCCGCTGCCTGTCTCCTATCAAATTAGCAAGTAAAATTGAAATCTGATTTATTCATGAGCACAACTAACCATTTTTTGAGATAAGAATAATTTAAAATTCAATTAACTAACACCCACTCCATAGACGCACACACACACACACAGATACAAAGACTCAGACACACACATCAGCAGTCAGAAACAATGCAAAGTTCCGCAGCTTGAATTAGTTTTTTTTTCTTGCATTTCGGGTTGAAGTTTGTTATACTAAGTAAAACACAGAGTGTATTGTTTTTGGAGTGCTAAAGGGGGTGAAGGGCGCATTTGCTGCATTGCTTATTCAATTGCAATTGTGAATCAATGTGAATATTCGCTCAACACTCACGAGTCTTTTGTCTTGAGCGCTTGTCAACTAAATGCCGTTGATTAAATGAAACAAAAGCTGCAAAGTGACGTATGTGTGTGTACTAAGTGCATTCATACACTCACACCTGCATTCCAATGCAACCACAGCTCTATTAGTTATTGTCTGTATGTGTGTGAGTGCGTGTGTGTGTGTTCATTAATAGGCTTTTGTATTTGTTAACCACAAAATGATTGCTGCTCAAATGCACTTGAATGTGCCATTGTTGTTATGGCCATGTTGTATGCCAAACCGCAAAATCCTTTATTATTTCGTTGGCTTAAGCCAGAGAACGCATGTCTGTTATTCATGTATATGTATGTATATGTACGATATATAAATTTAATACAGTTTGCAGTTCAACTCAAGCGTTGATTGCAAAGTGAGGGTGTCAGCAAAGTGGACCAAAAGAACGCCAGCAATGTAAGCACGTGTCTGTGGGCGACACTTGACAATCAGCACTCAAAACAGATGGAAACACACTCACACCACAGACAGAGAGACAGACAGAGAGAGAGAGACAGAAAGACAGTCAGACACCCAGACAGACAAAGGGACAGCTCTCCAAAGATGAAGGCTTCGTCTGGCTTGGTGCTGGCAAAAGTGAATTGGTTTCGACGTCGTCATTGTCATCCTATTGGTTCTGGGTCTCGACCAGGCTCTGCGCCTGCTTTTGGCCATGCTCTATTGCTGCTTGTTGCTGTCACTTTTCCCATTTCGTACTGTGGATAGCTGTTAGCACACACAACACACACACACACCCGCTGGACACTCTCAGCGCTTTGTTGTCTTTATTTTTATTTTTACTTTTTCACAAAGTTTACACGTATTATCAGCAGTGTTTATTTGTCAACATGTGGCTTCGTTTATATTTTCGAAATTGTATTTTTTAAAAATCACATTCATTAAGTTGTTGCAGCCCATGTGGCGTATGATTAATTTCGTGTTGCAGTTGCAACGCTCTTAAACGGCTATAGCTGGCCATTTAGTGAGAATATGTTGTCATTTTACACATTATTAAAATTATTTGAGTGTTGAGTGCTTGTCGAAGCTGTCAGCTCAGTGAACGAGAGTTTTATGTGAAACATATCACGCATACGACACGTTCAGCAATCAAAAACAACATACACAAAGTTTTTTTATTATTAATAATGGTCATAAGCACATCGTAAATTATCAAGATGTATTCCTGCATAACGAGGCGCCCTAAGAGTGAGATGAGATGATGAGTCGAGTATTATATTCATTTTTAGAGTCAAGAGACGAGCATAAGTACTGTAGGATACCCTGTAATTGTGCTTAAGTAAGCACACATGTTGATTGAAGGTTCTCACACTATTTGGTTCTATTAGTTTATTTTAAGATGCTCTACAATTTGCACCCAAAGTAACTTACAATAATACTCAAAGTTCTCAACTCCACTCACATTTGGTAGGTTATTTATGATGGAAAAGTAATCTGTACTTACCGTTGCACATAGGAAAGCCATTTCGTTGCCAGTCCAGGGCCAAAGTAGTGAGTTATCATGCGTTGCTTCTACTCCTGATGATAACGATGATACGGACGTTAAGAGGGGGTTTCCAAGGGGTCGTGGACTCCAGCAATTCGGTCGGCTAAAGAACTTTGCAGGCTCAGTTGCTTTAATGCTGCTTTGTGCCAGTCGAATCCAATTTTAGCTGCTTGAGCTACTCACAGCTCGGCTTGCATAAACTTCACTTTCATGCATACACATACGCGCACATGCTCACTCACACACACTCACACACGGTCCGCACTTGGTGGCAAAGAAAGTGGTGCACACTTTCGGGCGCCGCAAGTCGGCGCGACTTTTTGCAGTTGGCAAATGATAAAAAAAAAAGAAAACTGCTAGAAAATATGCATTTTTAATGCCATAAATTAGTTTTGCTGTTTGCCGTTAGAGCCGCCGTGCACCAGGGGAACTGCAATGAGATAGCAAGCGTAAAAAGAAAGAGATAGTTAGATACAAGTTGAAATGTGCTCATAAAAACCCAAGCCCAGTTGAGTGTCTAAAGCTGTTTAACGCTCTGCATAAAAACTCTTCTCCTTTTTTGCTCTCTCACTCGTCCTCTTTCTCTACGTCATTTATTCTAAATGCGTTTTTAAAGGTTTATGTAATTTATAAACTAATAGCTTTCTTCCATTAGCCCAGTTAGGGGTATGAAGTGTGCTGGAAAAGCAGAAAACTGCAGCAGTAGCAGCTGCTATAAAAGGTGGCACAAGTTATGTTCATTACAACTAATTTCAAATGCGCAAAACTTTATTTCGTCAGCTATAATTATGAATATCGGCTTTATTTTTAAAGCTGCGCTGAGTCATTTACGAAGTATTTAAACTTACAATCAGCTGCAAAAATAATGCAACGATAATGGAAGAAATATATTTATACTCTTTAAAAATTTATAAAAATACCACTAAATTGGCCCACAGCTTTGCTGACAGTTAAATTTACAGCTCATACTTCTTGCTATACGATTCTTTTATAAAAAGATTAATAACATGTCAACAAGACAATTTTCTCATATCAAATTCAACTCAGTGTCTGAGATTTTGCACAATATAGCCAGCGAAAAATGGCTAAAATTGGATAGGCCATGTCAAAGTAATATTCTCATATATGCCAAGATAGCAGCGAGAATTGAGGCCGTCAAGTAACTCAACGCTGCTCATTTCGCATGCAGCTTGAATCCGCTTTCTTATGCATTTTCCCTATGCTAAATAAAAAAAGAAAACGTTAAAAGAAAAGCTGCAACTCCGAAATCCAATCATAAAAATTGCATAAAAAACTATTTGGGCTTGCTGAAAATGGGCAGAATTGCAACGTCGCAAGACTTTTGGGCCGGAACTGAGTGTTAGTGACTGAAAACTGCAAAATGCCGCTTAAAAATTCATGAGTGTGAAAAGCCGCAACGAGTGTGAAGAGAGAGAAAACCAAACGGACGAAGGAAAGTCGAGAAAAGTTCCCTCAACTTTTAGGAGCAGCCAAACAAAAATCATAACAGAATAAAAAGGCAATCGCTAAGGGTTTGGCAAGGGTTGGGAAAGGGTAAAGGAAAGGGAAAAGAAAAGGGAAATGGAAAAGCTATAGTGGCTAGAGGATTGTGTGGGCGTGTGTATATGTGCGTGTGTGGGTAGACAGTGTGAATGAATGTTTATTGAAAGAACAACGTCAGGACCTGCAGTTCGCGACCAAAAAAAAAATAGTGTAGCAAAAATATGAAACGTCAGAAATACGATACCAAGAGCTGCTCATATGCATAGGCAATAGCATAAATATGGAACCAGCTTCAGCAAAAGACAAAAAGAGGGAGAAAGTTGAAGTAGAAGAGCAGTAGAGAACGTATTCGACCCGTGTGCAGACTCCTGCTTTTCATTCATATAAAATTACCTGCGGCCAAGAGGCGTAATGCCAGTTGGACTGCAAAATCCACTTAGGAAGTTGATACAATCAGTTGCTCTGACGAGCTGACTGGCCTAGCGGACAGACAGAGAGGACAGTGAAAACACAGAAAGAGAAGGATGGAGAGAAAGATGCATGTGGATGGATTCATTAAAACGAATTGCTCTGAGTTTTACGGTACTGCTTTTGCAACTGACCAGGCCTCGACAACCAGGCCAAATAGTCATAGTCCGGTACGAGTAGAGTGCGCCAGGGAATGACTACAAATACGACTACAATATATGTCTATATATATGCAGTTTTTCGGTTTCTGTTTTGGGACTCATTGACGTGCAGATGCCACAGAGTAGGGGGAGAGAGAGGGGAAGAGGGGGAACAAAGAGCGATGGAAAGAGTCCACTGGATGCTTGGTAGTGCTACTATGACTGCGATTGTGGCCTGTGGCTCACTCGTACTCGTGCTCGTGCTCGTACTCCTCCTGCTCCTACTCCTTCGCCTTCTGCTACTCGTGCTCGTCCCCTTGTGCTTGGTTTTGTTTGCGCCGCAAAGTATGCAACGGCTGTTGGTTTTGTGCACGGAAGCCAACAAATGAATTAGCCTCTCTGCTTGTTGCCAATGCCTAACTGACTGTATGTCCCTCTGTCCCATTGTCCCACTGTTGTTTGTTTGTTTGTTGTTCTCTGTGTGTATGTGTGTGTGTTTGTCCGTATTTTGGGCTAAAAACTTTCCACTGGCCACAAGTCGAAAACGCATTAAAACTGTAAATTAACTGGAGTATTGTACAGATCGGATACAGCACTTCTAATACACACACATAAACACACTCACACACATTTTTCCCCTCTTTTGATTAGCCACACGACTGCACTTAAAGCGCGCCTAATTAGAAAATACTGCCCCCACGTTGGGTGCCAATTGTAACGAGAGCTGTAAACCGCAGACGCAGGGCTTTTGTTCCCTGTACGCACTTCATGTGCCCTGCTCCAAGTTTCCTTTACTACCAGCTCCTTGTTACCACGCTTGTTACGTCTCATTTCGTCTCGTCTCGCTTCTCAGTGTCTCAGTCTTTAGAACGAGCTGTTAATTATTTATATTTTACATTTAATGCTCAGAGCTTAGGCCAAAACACCACCACACACTAAACACCGACACTCACACACAATCACCGACACACACTCATAAATGTATATACAGATCTAAGTATTCATATTCACATTCACATTCATTTTCATATTCATATGCTTCCCATATCTAAAGCTTTGAGCTTTGAGTCGCTCTAGTTGTTTGAAGTGGGCGCCCGGGCAACACTTCCGCATCAGCGTTGGGCGTTGCTTGGTGGGCGTGTAAGCAGAGGCATCAAGCATACACACACACACACGCACACGCACATCTATACACATGTTAAGAGATTTACATACAGGCAAACAAACAAACCTAAAGAGTCGTCTCGTCTAAAGTAGAGCGAAAGTCGCTACGAACTAAACTCCAGCTCCAACGGCTACTCGACTCCTCCTACAACGTTGTCTCCTCCGCTTCTGAAGCTGTAACTCTACATGTCCATGTAACATGTTAATGAACTGCGCCAACTGTGTTTGCACAGAACTTAGTGTAATGTAATCCAAAGGCAACCAGGCAGGCGGTGAGCAGTGGGCGTGGACATTGGGCGGAGGACAGTAGTAGGCGGGGGAAGTAGGCACAACGCATGATGAGGTAAATGGCATCAAGGATCGGGGTAGCCTGACATAACCAACACTCGCACACCCGCGCACACACACACACACAGACACAGACACACACGTAGGCACACCTCAACGCCCCAATGTGTCGAATGTTACGCCAAGGAGTAACTTTGACATTTAGCATTCAAGGCTTATGAGTGCCACAAACACTGAGAGAGTGAGAGCGGCACGTGGAGCCTGGGGAGCATCAAGCCAGCAAGAAGGCATCAAGGAGGAGGAAAGTGCTAAAGTGGAGGACAAATGGAGGCTGCTACTGCTTCTGTTCTGGCTGCTACTGCAAACCGCCTGGGCAATTGCCTTATGGTTATTTTCATAGCCCTGGCCTGGCCACAAACTGCGAGCCAAGTGTGACATGTGCTGCAGCACAAAAACGAGCACACACACAAAAAAAAAAAAACATAATAAAAAAAAAAGTAGCAAATACAAAAAAAAAAGAAAGGGGGAGACAAGCTGCTAACAGTTGGGATTTTGTAGTAGTGACATTCTCGCTTATGGGCCTGTGATGCCCGATGTCATCAGAGATGCCAGCGTGAGCGTTAACTGTTGGCCACTGGGAAATAATATGTTGTTGCCTTGGCCATAATGCCCAAAGATACAACATGAGTTTCACACACGTATGATTTATTAGAAAAGTTCATTAAAAATCTACCACACAAATCAAGTTTTAATTGAGAAATGTGTGTAGAGGAAAATGCTCTTAATTTTAAACTCTTTAACTCACTTATGGCCATTAAAACCTTTGTCTCAAAACCATAACTAACAACTGGCATTAAAATTGATGCCTTCAACTGACGGGATTACTAATCAAATCACACAATTTGAATAACAATTGAAGGACATACCGCTTTCTCTTCCTCTGCTCTTCCTAAAATTATTCGAATCAACTTTAATTGCATTTCCATTTCCCAGTAGTTCAAATTGCCTTTCGGTCATTGACAAACACTTATTTAACTATTCTGCACAAGTATTACTTACTAACACTTGACCAGCACTTTGTATTCAAGTGCTGGAAGTACCAAGAAGGAGGCGTGGCAGTCTTTCATCGATTGTAATTTTTGTTGCAATTTTCGGACTCAAATTTATGCATCCAAAAATTTGTGCACACTTAACTATTGGTCTATTGAACAAAGTCTTTGGGTAGAGCATGCAAATCAACTGCCAGTTTGACATCATAATTATTCATATTCTTGGCCAAAAGATGTGCAAGCAGACAATAGGGCAAGAGTGGGAGCGAAGCATAGACAAGTGCTCTGTGCACTTGCAGCAGTGTCATATTAATTTAGTCAAGTGCCACTTAAATTTTGCCACTACAACAAAAACTAAAACAATGACAATGTTGTGGCAGCAAAAAGTGGGAAAAAGAGGCACAAGTCTAAAAAGGTGGACGTGCAAAAGCCAGTCGCTGCTTGTCTGTCATTCTCTGATTTGCATAACTGCATGGATATTAGTTGGCTTAAGTCCTTTCCACCAAACCAAAACAGAGGAAATATACGAAAAGAGCGAAGTATTTGTCACAAATGTTGGCAACATTACAGTAATTTTCACTCGTAAGTAAAAGTTTTTCGCCTACTTGCAGCTGGCATAACTTTTGTGAAAAGTTCTGTCAAAGTATGGCAAAAGGAAAAGCCAAAGTGACGTTAAAATGCCAATCCAGTGAGTGGGTGAGCTGGTGTGCTGGTGTGCTGGCGAGCTAGTGTGCCAGTGAGCCGCTGAACCACTGAACCACACTCCCTTAGAACGACTAATGATTACAAATTGCCAGCGGCATTTTAATAACCGCGCGACCGCAAAACAATAAATAAAAATCAAACAAACAACAGAGAAAGGAAAAAAATGAGCGCACAAAAGAGCATGTAATGAAAAAGCGGCAGGATAAAGCTGGCAAATCGGCTAAATGCGGCTTAAATGCATTGCTGCGATTAATATTAATTTCATGCAGTGCAGCACAGCAGCGTAAAGCAGTGAAAAAGCGGTGCTGCCACACAGTTGGAGGCCGTCCAACTTGCCATGCTGCATGTGCAACAAAGTCGACAAGTCAATGCTGTGGCTGCAACAACTACAACTGCTGCTGCCACTGCTGCCAGTGCTGCTGCTGCTGCTCGTGATGAAGATGAAGTTGACATTGTTGGCGCTGCCACAAGCACAAGCCGACAAGATGATGACGCTGACAATGGCGCACATCATGCGCATCATTAGCCACCAGCAGCAGCAGCAGCACGACCACCACCACCAGCTCCACCAGTTCTAGTTCCAACTACAGTTAGAGAATCAGAGCCAAGTCCCTATCCAGCTGAGCGGTAAAGCAAACGTCACTCAGTCTGACAGTAATGTTTGCATGTGGTCCCACTGGGGTGGTGACACAGCACATCCCATATCTGCAGCTTTATCTGTGTGCATTGCATTTGCAATAATTTCATGTGCCACACAAGCCACAGATTCAATTCGCGCCTTTTCCCCCACTTGCCCCCATTTCACCCCATTTTCAGCGAGTTATGTATCTATTTCCTTACATTTTCCCCGTTTCCAACTCTAGCACCATTTCCATTTTCTATTTCTATTTCCATTTCTATTTTCATTTCCATTTCAAATTTTCCACTTCAAATTTCAGTGCTAATTGGTGTGTCTAAGCATTGGCATCACAAATTAATAGGCAAAAGGTCCCAAAAAGCTGATACGACTAGGCAACATTACTAATTTGCGGCATTTCGACTGAAATGCAAACAACACTAACTACAACAACAACTGTTATACACACAAACACACACACAGGCACACATGTGTATATACACTCTCAAATTTACACAAAATTTTCACATTTCGACATTTCCACTTTTACACATTTGCATATTCATGTTCATTTGAATTTTCATCAAGAGCGTGAACGCTACCTTTTGATGAAAACTATCAAATTCATGGGGATAATTAACAAAAGCAGCTTCAGTCTCCCCTTTTTCCAAAGAGCAGCCGTCCCAAGCACCCCTCGTTCCTCCCTTTAACCCCAAGAGCGTACATTTTTGTACATGTAGCCCAAAAATAGATATTTAATTTGACTTTTAGCGGTTGACGCTGAGGGGATTCACCGCCCTGCACCTCCACATTACGCTCCCTTTCCTTTTCAGTTTGTGGGGTTCAGTTACACTGTGGTTTAAAGTTTTGATCCAGGCAAAGAAATATGATGGTTAGCTATAAATTAGAAAGCAGGTTAATGTAAATGTTCTCCTCTTCTGGTTTTCTGCTTTTCACTTGTTTGTTTGAGGGGGGGAAATGCTTGATTGACATGGGAAAACCTTCACTGATGATGTGTCTCAAATTGCGTGACAAGTGGAAAAGTATATCATTGCAAATTTCCGAGATGTGTTTTATGCGTCTAACCGCTTTTCCTAAACAGCTCTAATGACTTGTAGTCCCATTCAACTGCCACTAAAATTCTCCATAGTTTTCTTTCACTCAACCATTGATAATGCATAGATAAGAAACGCTTTTGTGTAGTAACCTTATCTGATTAATTAATATCAGGTAATTCAAGCATCGAGATAAAAGCCCACGAAAACACGTGAAATAAATTGAGTGTAACTGATTCTGTGCGTAATTAAGTGTCACTGTCAATTTTGGCAAGGTATTTTAGGCTGAAACTTAGAGCCAACATAATGAATTATTATGTAAATTTATAGCTTGTCTTAGTTAAGCAAAGAAATTGCATACAATTTTAAGTAGAATAAGAATTTTAAAGTTTTGGAACAAAATTGCCAAATCTTCCTTTAAAGTTGCTTCTTTTGATGTTATCTTAATCAAAGTCACTTCCAGCGCATTTTGGCCATAAAATTTTAAGATACATTAATTTTCGATATATTTCACATTTGAAATTGTTTAATTTACTTTGTATGCAAGCACAATTCATGACATGATATAGCATTTTCATACATTTTCTTGCCATAAAAAGTGTGCACACTGGATAAGCATTTAATAAAGTCGAGTGAAAAATGGAAAATGGAAAAGTTGAATGTATTGATATTGCTTCATAATAGATTTACGTATAAATTTTATGGAATTTGCTTAGTCGCATGGAAGTGCCATAAAAATCATAAACAGCAAATTGCCAGTAACAATAAATGCAGCAAATAACGTAACAAAATAACTCAATAAATACAACAGAAAAAGGGAGTGGGTTTGTTTTAGTAGAGTAGTATAGACTAAGTGATATCCAGTAGCAGGTCATTATATTTAAAAGTTTCTTTAAAAGATTAATTTTCTTAACTGGTTTGACTGCCTACTAAGTTTTCCACAGGGTATTAAAATTAACGGCAATAGTTAAAATAACAACAAAGGTTAATAAATAATAAAGTAATCACAATAAATATATATTTTCAGAGTCGTGATGCCGGAAAAAAGTCAGTGTAAATGTTTATGGAGAGGTAAGCAACAACATTGTTCTTGCTTGGGTTTTTTTGATTGTTTATTTTTACACTGTTCTCTTTTTATAACTTTTTTCGTTACTGATTTTTTGCATTTGCCGTTCAATGAACGTTTTAATTGAGTTGAGTTGAGTCGAGGGGAGTTAAGGTTGTTGCTGTTTCTGTTACTCTGACGGTAACAGTTGCAGCAAGTTGATATTTTGTTTTTCTTTTTTTTTTTTCTGAGAAATTAATTTTAAATCCAATTGTTTTACAGTGTCGAACAGCATCGAAACGGCATCGAGATGTGAACGCGGCGAAAACTTGTTGCAATTTTCACTTATTGCATTATCGTGTCATGTACTTTTTATTGTTCTTTCATGTCTTCGACAACGTACCTTGACAGGCAGCAAGAAGGAGAGAAGCAGAGTGCTGGTGAGCTGAAGAGCGACATGGAAACTGACAGGGAGTGAGAGAAGAGCAAGCGACTGTTGAGGTTGTAGCAAATGGCAATAAATGAATGAAACAGCAGAATGGACGAAAAAAGATTAATGCTATCGAAATATATAAAAACGAACCTTGCGTGGATTTATATTAATTTATGTTTTTTAAGAGGACCGACGGCGATAAAGAAAAACGGTCGTGGTTATTGTATATTGATTTAAATGAATTGTGTTGATTGCCAAGTCATCACAAGCACGCACGTATTTAATTTTAGTTTATAGCACTTTAAATGTTGTTAAGCCATTAGATGCCCTGATAACAGAGAACATAAAACCGTTTGCGGTATTCGGCTAAGATATCACAAAAACTAACAATCGAATGTAACAAAACAAAAGCACTCACACTCCACGACGACTGACGAGCGAGAAGTTCGCGATCAGACTGCCACGCTCTGTGTTTGAGCTGTGCTGAGCGAGCGACAAGTGTCAGAGCGGCAGATCAGCAGCAGCAAAGAGAGCAACGCATGCAGCTGCGAGAACGGAATGAGAGTGGGAGCAGTAAATCAAGTGAGAGCGTATAACAATGTGGCCGGCACATAGACAAGGAAAGGGAAAACTAAAAAAACCTAGCTTATCTCAGCTGTGTTAGGTCGATGCTGCAATACCCTGCACTTGCGTTATCGGCTGATTTATATTAAGTTATGCAATATAAATATTACTAAGAGATAAGAAGTGAATTGTGATTAATGAAACACTTTAAGTTCACGAACTATATATGATTTTATGGAGCTAAGAATTTAATTTTAATGAGTGGCTTATCAACGCTGGCATACCCTTACCACATGTGCATAGGGTATACAAACCTGTTGTGTTATTGGAAGCGCAACGAAAGTTGAGAAGCACAACACAAAGACAGTTAGACATGCATGAACAGACTGTAAATCTGATCAACAAACAGATATGGAAATACGCTATAAAACTATTAGTAGTTCAACTAATGTGAATTCCCTGTAACTTAACCAACTTATTAACATATTCTAAGCTTTCAATTTTTATTCATTTCCACAAAATGTTAAGGTATTCATTAAACTTGTCAAGTGGCGGTTCAGGGAAAAAAATGCATTCTAAAAATAAATTAATTTATTTAAAATTAGCTTACATGACAAGTTTTCTAAATGCCACACCCCCTGGTCAAGGTCAATGCTATAAAAAACACTTAAATAAGGTCTACCATTTGTACCAAATTTGTGAAAGGAAGGGCGAAAAGGGGAGGAGGAAAGGAAGTAGTAGAATGCGAGGAGACAGGGAACTAAGCGCCAAGCAATGACAATGACAGTGGCAATGGGAGCAATGCCAGGCGACATTCGCTGTGGCAGCGACTGCGACAGTGACAGCAACGGCAACAGAAGCAGCGGCAGCGGCAGTGGCAGCTTTTGGCTTTTTCAGCTGAGCAAATAAAATTTGAATACCGAAAAGCTTGAATGTTGAGTGCGAAAGTGAGAGAGTAGAAAGTGAAGAGTGGGGAGTGGGGAGTGGAGAGTATGGAACGGGAGAGTGTTAAGTGCGGAGGTGCTGAGTGGTTTTTGAAGTGGCCACCGAGTCTCACTCACAGTGCACACTTACTTAGTTTTGCTTGTTGGCTCAAATTTGGAAGTTAGTTGTGGTGGTTAAGAAGGCTAAAGAGAGTGAGTGAAGCAGAAGTGGAAGTGGTTAGGGGAAATACTACTAGACAAGCTACTTAATGTAATCGCATTTGTATATAGACATACAATTAGACAGCCGCAACACAAATGGGTTTGGCGTGCAGCCCTGTTATCAGAGGCGACGGCTGCAACAACAATTAACAGACAACAGCAGCAACAACAACAATAATAACAACCACAACAACAGTCAAAACAAAAACAACAACAACAATTATACCTATGAGTTGGATGAGTGAGATTGTTGAGGCGGCTTAGTGCCTGTTGAACGTGTTGCGGCAATTAGTTGAGTGATTCAAGTGGCGAATAGATTGGTCGAATTGCATAAGGGGTGTGATTATGGGTTGCAGCGAATAAGTAATTATTGCTGCTGCTACAACTGGGGAATTTGTGCATTGGCAGCTGACTTTGAATAGCTTTCAGTCCATTGCTCATTAATCTTGCTTCGAAATGAAGGCAGCCAAAGCCTCAAGCTCAACAGATTTTGCTTGGCGCGTGCAGCGCCTTTAAGTATGCAGCAAATGCTGCGATTTACCCCACTTTTGCATACGTGTGTGTTAGTGTGCGTGTGTGTGTGTGTGAGTGTGTGCTTTTGCAATTATTTATGTTGTTCATTTGTTTAACGGCGGCTGGCAGGCAGCTTGAACAAAAGCGAGCAATAAAAGCGACGTCGCCGCTGCTGACGTGAGCAAGGACGACAAGGACGACATGTATGTTGATATGTGTGTGAGTGTGTAGTTTTGGACGTGGCCAGAAGCAACGATATCATTTACATGCCATGCAGGCGCTCAGCTCAGCACAGCACAGCTCAGGCCACAGCCACAATGACGCCCACATGGCCGCATACACTACAATGGCCAACGCAGGACACAAGGACCCAAAGTAAGCACCAAGTTGGGGAGGAGTCCAAACATGAGATGTAAAGTTTAACACATAAACTCAAGACAATTTGTGCGCGTATGTGTAAGGAATAAGGCAAAAGGCAAATAATTTACAAGTTCTGAAAAGAAAAGCCAGTCAGCGAAAGAGATAGAGATTGAGAAAGGCAAGCTGCCTGCCGACCCCCAAAAAGAGTAAGAAAGCAGTAGATGAGTGGGAAAGAGAGAGAACAAACATGTGCACATATATAAAGAGCGGTCGCTGTTCTTGTTCTTCTTCTTGTTCTTGTGCTTGTAGGCCAAAGCCGAGACCGAGACCAAAGACTGAACAGCACATTGCCTGCCAAGTGTATTAAACAACAACGCAGAGATACACACGCACAGGCACACACACTCTGGCACACACACGTAGCTTAAAATGTGTTACAGCAAAGTGTAAAAATAAATAATTTAAAGTGTGTGTAAGGACACGCTGCAAAACGGCCGCCATCGCCATTGCAGCCGCCATAAAGCGTCAAAGGAATCGACAGCGAAGGCGGCGTAAATAGTATAAGACACATACACACACACACAGACACATGCACGCATGTCCTTATGGCCATCGCCAGTTTACGTGTGTGTAATATTTTCTTCATTTTTCTGTTGTTCTTGTTGCTGCGTTCAGTAAACTTTTGCGCTCAATACCGCAGCAGCAACAACAGCAACAACAATAATAATAACTACAACAAAAAAGGCAGCTGCAGGTTGCCCTTTGAAAGTGCTCGCCGCAATACAAAGAACACCAACAACAATGAATCAAGAAGAGGAGACAGAGTAAGAGACAGGGACTGTAAGAGAGATTACAGAGCGAGGGGAAAACTTATTATTATGTTGTCAGTAAAGAAAACATTGCGAAGGAAAGTAAAATTCCAAGAGCACGAAGAGACCATAACTTTAGCAAAAGCATGCAAACAAATAGATCAATAGATAATAATAGATCTATAAAAAATAATTGTTTCTTTTTTACACTTTTTTCTTAAGTTTAAGTCGTAAAACTTACGTGTAAAAAACAGCTAAATCAGCAGGAAGAAGTTTCAATACTTAAATTACAGTTTAATAAGATTTTCTGTTGCTATAACTAAAAGTAACACAGGACTCGAAATATTTAAGATTCGTTTTACATTAAACAAAGTGCCAGCATATCTCACTCCTTTAACTTGTCTATAGCTTCAACACACATAAAGCTTCTATAGTGTAGTATTTCAAAGTCTAAACCAATTTACAATGCTCTTTCAGAGAGTTTTATTGCAGAGCAACAGAGAACAGAGAATTTCAACCTCAAAGAGTTTGCCAAAAATAAAAGCGAGAAGATAAAAAAAACTCACACACACCAACACAGAAAAATTGGCAACTCTTTGCACTGATGGGGATCTTTATATGGGTGGGCCAAGCAAAAGCAAAACGAGAGAAGTAAAAAGAAGTTGGAATTGAGCTAGAGAGAGATAAGTGTGTCTATGGGGTGAGAAAGAGCATTTGGGTAGCTTAGGAATTTGCATATCTTGCATAAAACAAAAATGCCAGAGAAAGTGAAAATTGTTGCAAAACAAAGAAAACTGAAATTGGAATAGCTGCTGGGATCCAAGAAAAAAAAAAAAACAGAAAAATACACAAAAACATAGGCAACAACATGGACCCCAAAAAAAAAAACTCATTTCGAAAGTTTTTGGCTTGAGAAGAACCTTGGCAGCATCCCACATAGAGATATATATTTACATAAGCTTCAAAGAATTCTTATCTTTAAAGAGGTCAAGTTTCAAGATGGAAGATACTAAAGCACATTTAAAAATGCAATTTTTACTTTTATTTACTTATTGCTGAATTTCTGTACTTTGCATTTTCCATAATGAGCTTAAGCTACTTAGTTAAAGAACTATTTATTACATTTTTTTGTAGCTGCTCTGCTTACAATCAATCCTCTTTGAATTCTTGACTTTTCTCTCATTCTCTTTTCTTGCTAAGTTTGGCTTCGTGGTTTCACCTTTTGGTCCTTTGCTTTCCTTATGGCCGACTCTTCTTCACCGGACGTCAGTCGTAATTCATATTAAAAGAAAATTCTTCGACAATATTTGTGCGTTTGGCTTCTTTCATATTATTTTCATCTCCTTCTTTCCAGTTGGCCACACAAAGGAAAGGTGTGCGGCATTTTTCATCATTTAGCAATCTTTCATTTACTGTTTATCAATATGGCGACCATCATTCTTCATTCTTCCTTCTACTACCTCCTCCTTTTACCTCCACCTTTTTCTCCTTTCATTCTTTGCATTAAAGCAAATATTAAATAAAAATGCGTTTTTTCTGCTATTGACAATTTAATAGATGTAATTCTATGCTTTCTCTCACGCCTTCTCTCTTACCCCCATTTATTGCTGTTTTGTTTTTGTATTGCGCAAATATTTATTTAATTATTGCATGAACAAAAGCAACACAAAACAAAAGCGACAGAAATATGCAGCAAATTATCTTGCCGAGGGCGAGAGACCAGCAGATGAGAGACACAAAAGGGAATGCAAATAATAACAATAAGTTACTTAATTAAATTTTTTACATGCCACTGGACGCTGCCGCAGGAGACAGACTCGGACACGGCGAGAAGAGTAGGGACAGTGAGACAGTGGACACTGGGACAGGAAAATGGAAAATGCTCTATCTGTGTGTCACGCTTTGTCTCGAGGTAATTATTATTGAATTGTCTGCGTAAAATTTCAATTATGAAAACCAAATAGTTCAATTATATTAACGCCTCTTCGATTACCAGCCGAAGCTCGGTCTCCCATTCTTCCTTTAACAATTTCCATTTCCTATTTTCCAGCATAATTGCGAAAAAAAAAGAAACTCCTGCTCATTTCATTAGCGACTTAATTATAAAGGGATTTTGGCAAAAGGCGTTGTAATTAAGCACGCAAAAATTGCATTAATATGTCATTTTAATACTGTCACATACACTCTAACACACACATATAAACACTCTACATAAGTGCACACAACAACAAGATCACACCCGCACAAATTCAAAATCCAAACTAATCAAATCAAATTTCAATTATTGTGCTAGGGCATGTGTGGCTTGTGGGCGTGGCCAGTTTAGTAACCAATGCAATGTACTCTCAGCTCTTTTAACCCCTTTTGCACCGACCTCACTGCCTTCCATGCCCTACAGGGTGCTGTACATTGCCATTTCGCTTGATTACATGCATTTTATATGCGCCCGCCTGAAAGTAGGCTACACTTTTCAATCACAATCAAATTTTATACTCCATGTGCACGTGTGTGTGTGTGGAAGCTCACAATCAGTTTCATTTACATTTCCGCCGCCCAAACAGCAACAACAACAACAACAACAGCAACTACTAACAAACTCCATACACTCGACTCTCATTGTTACGTTTAGCAGGTTTTAGCTGATTGTGAGTGTACTCTGAAATGGAATTTTAGATAACAGTACTACAAAATTGAAAGCTGCAACATTGCAAAAATTGAGCCTAGTATGAGAACTCGTTGAAACAATACAAACAATGGCCAGCAATGTTAACGCTTTTTCAGTATGAATTTTGCAATAATTTGGTTTCAATAATCAAAACACCGAAAAATTCACAGCACAAATCACATTTGGCCAGCACTGTAATAACTTCTCTTCATGCTATCAGTAGTGTGGCAAATTTATTGTAAATAATTTGCCTAGTTTTAATTTGAAACAAGTTTAAAGTATGCAATACTGGTCATATTTTTTCAGTCAGCTAGAGAGTTTCCTATGGGAATTTGACTGACTAAAAAAGCAAAAAACGCGAGTTCAATAAACATATTTGTAGCAGACATTTTAGAGATTTAATTAGACATTTTTTGTTGACATGTTTGATATTTTTATATTTTTGTCATATAAATTGATAGTATTTACAATAAATAAAATCAAATTCAGCTGCTGCGCTGCTAAACATAATTTAGTGTATCGTAAAGTTTTTCTTTGAAAAGTAATTTCATGCCAAACACCTACACACGCACACACACAGCAGGGACAGCACATGTGTCTCGGGTTACAGGTTCAGGGGACAGTTGGTGGGAAGAAAACATGCAACCAAATTGACAGTTTGTTAGCCAGGCTTGACGACTCTTCTGCTGCTACTTCTTAGGCTTCTGCTTCTTCTTCTTGTCAGACTGGCAGCCGAAGTTTATATGATTTTACAGTGCACAACACATCGTATACGTAACGTACTAAGTAACTATTTCAATGCACCTGCGCCGCAGCAAACTGTCGATTTTTGAAGCAGCAACTCATGCTCATTTACATAACAGCCAAACACGCGGGTGTAGGTGTGTGTGTGTTAGTGGGTGTTGCTGTAGTCAATTCGGCATTAAAAAGCGTTAAATGTAACAAGCCAGGCGGGTAGACAGGCAGACAGGCGCAGAGTGGGCCAGCAGAGGAGTCTTACTGCCAACTACAATAAAAACTAAATTTAAAATTGGCAACCACACACAACAACACACCCACTGTGAGTTAGATGGAGATCAAGAGCTGGCTGGGAGTGAGAGAGATGGAGAAGCAGAGAACCAACAGCAATTTTGCTTGTTATTCGCTTGAGTTTTCATTTCGTTGGTGGCGTATAATTTACATTTTGCTTCGGTTCATGAGGTGCCATAATCATAAATTGACAAGTTGAAATTTGCACATGACTGTAGCGCTATAGCCAGCCCTTATACCGTGTACCGACTGTATCTGCATTTTTAATGCATTTTCCGGGCAACGTGGCCCCTTCGACGCTGCCCATTAAAGTGCAAAGTGTTTTCAGGCGCCTTGCAAATTTTTGACATGTTTTTTAAGTAAACTTCTTTTGTTGTTTTGTGCTTTTGTTTTTGCATTTCAGTCACAGCAACAAATACAAATTGGCGCGGCTTGTTTACATGATTGTGCCAAAGAAAAAAAATATGCAACGTAATGAAAATTCATCGACAACAACTAAAGAAGACAGAGTGGAGGCAGACGGAGAAGGAGTTGATCGAAAAGTTTAAAAACTTTTCTTTAATTTTTGTTTTTCCTTTTTTTGCATTTTGTCTGCAAGTTTCGATTCATTTCATTTTCCCGGCAGCAATGGCAGCAGTAGCAGTGGCAGAGGGCAAAGTTAATTGAATGGCTTGTACTTCATTTAGACGCAAAGTTTTCGACACAATCGGCACAGTTGCATACCAAAAACTCAACTCATTCAATTCAGTCTATAACCCCATCAGATTTTGGTCAACCAGACAGAAGGACACGCAATCCAAGTGGCAGCAGCAAGAGCAGGAACAAGAGCAGGAGTAGCTGTAGCAGCAATGCGGTTGCCTGCTAATGAAGCAAAAGGCGCAACGTGTCCTGATCCACAATAAAAATGCAAATATTTAAACGAGTGCCGCACAAGCACGCCAAAAAGTAGAGTGAGAGCGAAAGGGAGAGACAAACTCGCAGGAAGTGCGAGGGGAAGTGCTTAAATAAAAACCGCAAATCGCAAACAGAATACGCTACAAATACGACTGAGTCTCTGTCTCTTTCACTGCCTCCATCTCCTTCTTCTTCTGTGTTTGCGTCTCACTCGCTCTTTCAATCTATCTGTCGCTGTGTTTGTGTGAAAATTAACACGCAATTTCGGACTGGCCAAAAGCGAGAATAAAAATCAAAATAAAAAAGGAGTTAAGTCGACGCCATTGACGCCAAAAACGTTTAAAGCTGAAAATCAAACAGAGCGACAGGCAGACAAACAGAGAGACAAACAGACAAACAGAAGGACAGACAGATGGACAGAAAGACAGACCGAGAGACAAACACGCAAAACGATCGATGAAAAAACCAAAATAAAAACGTTACGATAACAAAGAAGACTGGGCAAAAACTGAGCTATTCAGAGTTTGGATTTGGTCTTAGCCTAAACTCAATTCAAGCCAAGTCATCTGGTCTTGTCTCGTCTCGTCTTAACCTTGTTTCAGCCTTGTTTTTAGCCGCCGTAGTCGATTCGAATTGAGTTGAGTTGAGTTGAGTTAAGTTAACTTGGGTCTTGTCGTTTGGCTGGCACACTTTAAAGCATTAGTTGGACATTTTTATGGCCATGGTATTAGGCGCTTAAGACGTTCAAGCCAAAAGGATAACAACAACGCGTAGCACAGACTGACAACGGTGGGAAGACGAACGACAGACAACGGACAACGGACGACGGGGACATCGGGCATATAAAAGCAAAGAGGCTAAGTGACAACTAAACTTAATGGCACTTCAACAGCAGCATGGGAAGCAATGGACGCACAAGAGCACAACCCAAGCAGACCAGACCAGACACAGCCATAGCAACAACAGCAACAACAACGACTACGACAAGCTGAACTGGCTATATCTTTAGCTGTAGGTGCGGTGCAAAACTCAACGGACATTAGCCTCATTGAATTGAATGACAAAACAAACGACGAGCGGAAAGGCGAAAGAGAAAATGGAAAGGGAAAGGGAAAGGCAAAGACGATGACAACGACAAAGACAACAACAACAACAACAACAACAATAACAAGGAAGACGACAATATTGTGGATAAGGATAAGCAGTGCGACAACAACATCAATAAGCTTGTTGTACAACAACAAAAGCCGAGCAACAGCGACGAAAATGTTGTATCTAGACAGCATTAAGATAAAGCAAGAAAATGCATACATAAACAACCAAAACAACCGAAAACAGCTAAGAAAACAAATTCAACAACTAACAAATACACTATCAAAAAGAAGAAGAAAACAAAACAGTTTTATGTCAGGCTTGAGTGATTTTTAATAGTCAAACGAGGCGTATACGCAATGTACATAAAGTGCATTTCCTTTAAAGCAATTGCTTCTGGGGTTTAAGTTGAAATAGGAGCGTGGTAAAGCAGGGGTAGCAGCACTATTATTTGATCTTATTGTTCCTACAGGGAAGTAAAATATACTAGTGTTAAATATTAATATACTCGCTATATCCATTTACATAATAATGAACATTTTGGGTTACAAACTTGATGGCAAAGTTAACGATGCCAGCACACAAAAAAAAACCGAAAACTGTTTGGCGAAATGGCAATAGCTGCCAGAAAGAGATGGCCGAAGGTTGACCCAAAATAATGGCCACCAATCTTCGCTTCGAAGTGCTCATCCCACTATCACCCACGCCCTTTACGCCCCCCACTCCTCTCCAGTGTTGTCTGAAATGGCCATACAAATGTGTGAAAATAGTGGACAATATGTGTGGCAATGCGAGTGCTTGTCTACCATTTGTATATAAGTGTCAGAGAGTGTGTGTGTGTGTGTGTATAGATGAAGGTGCTGTTAACGCCATTTTTTCGTTGGCCTCGTTGCCATTTTGCTGTCTATTGTTGTTGTACAATTTCCGCATCCGGCGCGTAAACGCTGGCGCTGTCCAAGCGTGCGCGTATTGGTTTATGCATGAGGCGTTTGGTCACGCCCACACCTACCATGCTCCCTACCCCACCGCCCCCGCTTGTGGAACACTTCATTTGTCAGAGTCTCTGGCTCAGCGGGATAGATTCTGGCATGCATTTAAATGAAATGCCAAAGCGATTTGAGGCTAACAGCTACAGCAGCTAAGCAACTAAAGAACTCAAGAGCTAAAGAACTCGACTAAGACAGGGATACAGAGAGACTGTGACTGAGACTGAGAGACTGAGAACAGGCGACTCTTTGAAAATGCACTTACCAAAACTGCATCAATTATTCAGCAGCCCATGGCCGGGCCTGGCCTGGTCAGGGATTGAGTCAAGTTGCCAAGTCGCAACGAGTTGAGCAGTTGATGCATGCCTGAAAAATACAAACACAAGAACAGAGACAGCATATAGTTAGAGAAACTGTGCAAGATAGAGACAGATAAAAACAGTTAGACTGAGATAGAGCAGGGATACTGGCATAAATATTAAATGCAAAATAGCAAAAGTGCTGAGAAATCTTCAGCTGGCAGCTGCTTTGACTTTGGCTTCACTTGCAGCAAGCAAAATCGGTTGGAAATAAAAAGCGCAAAAATTCTTCTGCACAAATTCTTCAAGTAGGTAAATTTACAAAAATTATGCAGTTTTCTTTTCTTTTAGTTTATTTTTTAGTTTTTTGTTATTTTTTTGTTATAAATAAATCAAATAAAATATGCGCGCGCGTTCGCGCTGAAATCTGAGGCCAAGAAAAACGATAACAACGTTGAGAGGAGCTATGAAAGGGTTGGCAAAGGGGTTGACAGTGGTAAGAAGTGCAGGGCGGTGTAGTGCGAGAGGAGGTAGGGTCCTTTGTGACCTGGTTTTTGGTCATAACAATATTGCCAACCGAAGCGTGGTGCACTGGTGCACACAATTACCGTAGCCAACGTTTTGCTGGGCGATAGCGAATGGTGTGGGCGTGGCATTGTGCGAATGACGTCATTGCTGCACTCGCACTCGCACAATTACCATTACGCCCTGGCGACGATAACGACGACGCCAGCGACGACGACGACGTGACCTGGCGACGGTCACTTGGTCTATGGTTTAAAGCCTGTCCATTGCATACTTACAGGCGTTGCCCATGGCTGACAAATAGACGCTGCTGTATGTATATAAGTGCTTGTATCCCCTAGCTGACTGTGTGTGTAAGTAACAAGGTTAATCAGCTGCCTGTCTGCTCATTTTAATTGGCTTTGAGCTGGCGCCTTAATTGAGTTATAAAAAATGCGAAACTATTTTGCGAACAGCGAAATTTAATGCTCAAACGCTTGATGAGCTTTAAACTTAAGAGCTGTCGACTCGTAAATAAACCAAAATGGAATAGAAGATGAGACGCAAAGTGTTAAAACACAAAAAACAGAAAACAGAAAACCAAAAGAAAATGTTGACCAAAAAAGAGCAGAGCAAACAAGTGAGATGTAAGCAGTGAGAAGTGAGTATTTTGAATAAGATTAAACGACTAACGAATGCGCTCAAGGGATGAGCATTTGTATGCAATTGAAGAGATAATACCAGCGAGAGAAAGGCAAAGTTTTGGGTATTAAGTCACAAGAGAAGATAAATGTAAGTAAAAAACTGCAGAATTTAAATGTGCCATTAATTGACAGCTCAGAAAAATATTTAAAATAATAAAACGCATGTTAAAAATAGTAGTAACTTATGTGCAAGTTATTGATACAATTTATTGTTCAAATAAATATCAATAAACCGCTTAACTCGCTGCCCAAAAGTATGCTTTGCATTTCCACTTAATCCCTTTAGGCAATATTTCCATAATTTATTTAACAAACTGTTCAAAAAAATATGATAAAAATAGAAATAAATTCTATTTAATGGCTCACTAATTTGCACAGTATTTTAGTAAGTATTTTAAATGCATTATTTAAATGAAACTAGAGAAAAACATTTATTAAAACGCACAAAAGCATGCCTCCATTTAAAAAGCTTTTGTATATTTGCAGTAAATTTAAATGATTGCTTAAAGCCCTGACCAAAATAATGAAAGTTTCCAGTTGATGACTTTTCCCTTTACTCTCAACATAATTACAAACCCTTTTAATATTTTCATCTACCTTTTTTTTGCAGCAGCACTTGATCTAAGTGTATCGCGTTTTTATTTAACTCTTTATAAACTGCAGGGCAGCAGAAATTAGAGAAGCAAATGCCAGCAGCAAAAATAAACAAGAGGACGTGCTGCGAGGGTCGGTCAGCAGGGTCGGGGCGGTACGGGTTGTAGTTCAGAGTTCAGGGGGTTTTAGGTCGCATCACGATAACGCTTTGTAAATACTTTTGCTGCACTTTGGCTGTTGTTTGTTTATATTTTTTTTTGTTTTTGTTCATTTTTTTGTCGCTTCCTTTAGCTTGGCATGGCAAATTTTTATCTCCATTTGCGCGTTGCGCTCGTCTCATTTTTTGTGTTATTTTTTGGAGCTTAACTGGGTAAAATCACAGCCAGGACAAACAGGACAGCGTTGGCTGCTGCTGCAGCTGCAACTGAAACTGCGCTTTTGTTTTTTTCGGCATTAGGAAACGGCAAAAGGATATTATTAAGCGTGGATGTCAGCGTTATCGCCCCAGAGTTTGGACAAAAGCAAAGCGCTAAGTGCACAACGCCAGGACAGCAAATAGGACCAAGAAGTGTGGCAGCAGAAAAGGCAAAAAGAAGTGAGAGAATGAGAGATAAAGAAAGAAATGGGATGAGAAAACATATACAGATCCCTGACGCTGTTCGAAAAGCTCTTTGCCAAATTAAATATTAAAACCATGTGCACTTATGCAACTTTAATGCAATTTTGGCCAAGTAAACGAGCAAAATGTTTGGCGGCATCAAATAAGAGAGAGAATTACGCGACCATACACCACGTATACTTAATTTTTGTGTGACTGCCTGTCTGTGTTTGGGTCTCTGTGTGTCTGTGTTCGGCAATGGCTGCGGTTTTGTGCGCGCATATAAAAAAGGATTAATACACTTAAAAGGCATTGCTTCTTAGGGGCGTGTCAAAAGAGACGGCGGCGGGTTCTGGATGCCGGCGGCTGCTCAATTACATGGCCATGCTAAGCGCACATTTACGTGAAAGCCAAATGAAGCCGCAACAAAACAGGCGCAAAACAGGCGCAACTACAACAAGAAAAACTCAAGAGAAATGAGGAGAAAGTGAAGAAGGCGGAGAAGCAAAGCAGCAGGCTGGCCAATAAAGCGAAGCCGCCTTAATTTAGAGGCAGGCCAAGTTTATGTCGCGCAATGGGCATGAAAAATTCAACAGCAGCGCTGACAACGTTGACAAAACCAGCAGAAAGCAGCAGTTAGGCAACAGCATGAACAGGGGCAGAGAGCAAGGAGAAAGGGGTAAGGAAAGCTGACTAGGGAGAGCTGTAAATAGTAAGAGCAGTGTGGCAAAAGCCAGCTGCCTTGCTCACTTTCAGTTGAAATGCCAAAATGTCACAGGCGTGTTGTTGCTTCTTGTTGCAACTTGAATCACATCCTTCCCGTACAACTAAACATGTGATTTTCGGTCCGACAATGCACAACAAATACACACACACACAAATACACAACTGCACACATATTTATATACGCTCTAGTTATGCATATGTATTTGGTTTTTACTGTGCATTTTGCTGCTGTCTTGGCATTTTACGTGCTTCCCTTTTCGGTGTCTGCTGCAGTTGAGCTCCTGACACTACACTGCTCAAAATTAAGAGCTGCTCATGCCAAAAACTACTCCCAAACTAAGTGGAGCTGCTTAAGTATGAAATTTTATAGTTTTTTTACACGAAATGAATTTTTAAGCTAAAGATTTTTTATTTAACTCCCTTGATTTAAAGTTTGCCTTGTTTTTTATCAACTGAGAGTAGCGCTCTGCTTTCTTTAGTATTTTTAAAAATATTTTTCATTTGTTTTATCACTTTTTTTGCAGTGTAGTTGCAAGTGGTTGCAGTTACAGTTTTTTGTTGTAATTTGTTGTCGCGTTGTTCAGCTGAAACAAAGTCGCGGTCCCTGCTGATCCACAGCCCTTTGCCTTGCTTCCCCACCTCTGTCTCTCCCACTGCCTCTCTAACCACCTCTGCTCTATCTGGTTGGCACTTTTGGCCTTTTTGCGCCACCAAACAAAACTACATTTTACTGCATGACAATTTATTGAGTTCTTTTTTGGCTGTTACTCCCCTCTCCCTCTCTGCTCTTCCCACTCATTTGCCGCTCTGTGTGGTTTTTGGTTTTGGTTACCCATTTTCCATTTCCCCTTTTTCTCCTTTCCTTTACCCCTTTTAGCCTTTTTCCCTTTCCTTTCCGCTGGCATTGTTTGGCACTCGTTCGTTTCGTAGGTTCGTTTTGCTGGTTGTAAATTTTTATTGTTCGTCTTGCGCTGTTTTTTTTTTTTTCTAGCAGATAGTATGTATTTTATTTGGCAGATGGGAAGTGGGAGAAAGGCAAAGAGCAAAAGTAAGTTGCCCCAACTAACCCGACTTGAGAATTGTGCACAATTCATACAATGTTGACTGCATCAAGCCAGTGATTGCCTTAAAGCCAATGAAGCTCCACAGTTTTCACTTTATGACAATCACCTGTTCGCACACAAAGTGCTCTTTATGATAGTTTATCAACTGCACAATGTAATTGTAAATAACCAGTAAATAACACACACACGGCACACACACAAACAAAAACAGTAACCAACAGAACAATATAAAGTTAATTTTACAAAAAGCTTGTTACATTGTTTGATTACCATTGTATGTTGTAAGCTGGTTGTGTTTTAATATTTTGTAACCATTTCATTCGTTTAATGTCAATTGACATTGTTTTTAAGACTGTAAAGTGGTTTTAACTGTTGTTATGGGATGATGCACGAAATGAGATTAAGTTAACAATAGCGCAGATAAACACAAGTTAATAAAGTGTTGTGTAATTTAAATAATTAAAGCTTAAAGTAAACTAAATTTTAATTAAAGGCAAACTATAAATATTTTATGAAAACAAAAAGTTGTAACATTTAAATATGTATTAGTAAATAAAATTTAATATTTTTATTATTTCAGCCTTTTTTTGTACAACAATAAGTTAGAGGTTGACTTAACTGGGCAAAATATTTTTATAAAGGATTTTTAAGCTTGAAAAGCAGCAGAAGCTATTCATGAAATCAATTAATTGGCAGTTAAACTGTTAAAATTTCTTTATATTTAAACTAATTTTATAACGTCAGTATGTACCCAAGTTCCTATTTTATTTTAAAGTTAACTACTTAAGCTCTTTAGCTATTTTTGGCTTGCTCTTTTAGAGCATTACTTATTCGTTCTATGCGCTGACAAAATTTATATTTCAATTGCCTTTTCGTCTTTGTTTACATTCCATTTAGATTGTTTTTTTGTTGTTGTTGTTCTTTGGTTTTATGCTTTACTTTTTATTTGATTTTATTTTATACATTTCGTATATATAAATACATACGTATATATGCAAAATTTAGTAAATAGCGCACTTTGCTTGCTTTAGTTTTATGTGTTGTGCGCTTTTATTTGTTGCCTTCGCTGTTTGTTTTTACTGCTGCTCTGTGTGTATCTTTGTGGCCACACACATACACACACATCCATACGCACTAGAAGACACATGTGTTACGCAGACACCCACACACTCTTGAACTCACAGTTCACACATGGCACTTGATGCGATTTATTTACATATTTCGTATGTTTTCATTGCATTGCCACAGTTTGAGAGCAAATATCACAAACATAAATACAGTGAAACAGCCGTATAAAGTCTGCTACACACACACACCCATACTGTCAAACGGTCAATCTGTTTAGCATATGAAATTTACTTGAGATTTTTGATTGTGCTCAGCTAGTTTTGACATATTTATGAGCTGCCCACAACTCAACTGCAGCTAAACTTCATTCATAACTCGCTGACGCTCTCACTCACTCCCTATCCACGTTCGCCTCTTTCTTTTAGCTGAAAAGGCAATCAAAGCCACAAAAATTGTGCATGGCTCGACACCTGCAGCACACACACACACTTGTTTTCACACATATGCAAAATGGGCCATGGCTGTCAGCTGTGGCCGCATAAAAAATGCAATGCTTCGTTCCCAGTCCCAGTCCCCGTTCCCTGAAGCACCGACGTTGCAGCTGACCAGGCGTTGACCAGGCACACATTAAATATGACCAACATGGCCGCCGTCTGTCGTCTGTCATGGCTGACTTTATATCCGGGCGGGCAAGCAGCAGTAACCGTGTGTGTAAGTGTGTGTTTGGTTGTGTGTGTGTGTTTACACACATTGCAATTTGCTACTCCAGCTGCTGCTACTCCAGGTCCAGCTGCTGCGGTCATTTGGCGGTTAACCGCCTTGTTTCGCGTCCCTTCTTCGATCTCATAGGCTTCACTATACCACCTTGCCCTTGGAGTCCCTGTTCTCGTACTCGTCGACCTCGTCGTCTGCTGCACTATTAAAACAATAAAAAGCTACATAAAACAAACTTTATGCTCAGGCACGATTGTGTTCAGCGGTTCAGTCTCGTTCTTTGCCACAGCAACAAAACCAACAAGTGTTGTTGTTGCTGTTGTTGTTGTTAGTACTACTGGTGCTGCTGATTTTGCTGCTACACCTGGCTGCACTTGCGGACAACATGTGGTATGCGTTATATTTTATATGGCGCTTGCCTTTAATATTTATGAAAAAGTGTTGCCCGCTTTTTCGGCCATGTTGGCCACGTTGGCCACGTTGGCCACGTTGGCCACGTTGCTGTGGCATTACTTACGCCTCATTTCGTGGCCATGGGCGTGGCAAAGTTAGCACGTCTGCACACGTGTGTGTATGTTGATGTGTGTGTATCAGAGCTTAAGTGTTGCTATTGGCGTGTTCAACTAATTTGAAATTAATGAAATTCCTTGAATAATTGAATTTGAATCGTTGGCATCTGTGCAATTAGTCGCTGCTATCACACACACACTCTCAAACATACATAGTCTCTCGCACACACATGCTTATATCTATAATAAGCAGCGACGTTAACAGCGCACCTCATTATATGTCATGTGATCTCATTATGTCCTGCCAAGTCTGTCCAGATACCGAAACTGGTTTGCAAACTCGTAGCTCGCAATACATATATGCATGTCTATGTATTATGTAACACCCATAAGCTCTGCGTATATATGTGCCTGTGTGTAGCGTTATTTAGTGCATGACAGTTAAATGAGTTGTAGCCTCGTCTGTGTATCTTTGTAGCTGTAACTGTAGTTGTGGCTCTAGCTGTAGATTTGCCTGCATTTAATCAAATAAGTAGGCTTAAGGGCATGCAGTAATCAAAATTTAAGCTGCAATTTAAATTTGCTGTTCAATTTAAAGCGAACATGTTGTAAACAGATTTGATTGCAATCCAATTACTGGTGTCAATTAGAGCACTTTGCTGCTTAAATAAAACTAAAGGTGTCACCTAAAGTTATGTTTTGACAACAGCAATTTTTGGGAAAAACATTTATTTCAAAGGTATAATTAATTTAAAATATTTTACTTAAAAATTGTAATTAATATTCATTTTATTGCTTTGAGAAGTTTTTCATTTAAGTCCTTGGTATCTGCAAGTTAATTATATTCACCAATACTCAACTGTTTAATACATTTTAAGCTGCGTTGGCATATTTTCCTATATTTCCCCTTAAAATTGCATATTTTGAATTCTTACAAACAATTTTAAGCTCGTTGCAAGTTGCTCGTTGCTGGTTGTGGGGTTATAGAAAGAAAAACGGTTAACCCTCATTGCGTGGCAAGTTGTGCTGCGATTAGTGCCCCTCATTATGCATTCCCATGCCACGACAGCACGCTTTGCATAGGGGACGGCACAATGGATAGTTTAGCTAACCCCCGAGGCACATACATATAACGCTGCCACATGCCACACTGTGCCACACACCGTGGCACAACTTGCAGCGAATAGTTTCTCCCTAGTTGCTCACATATTACGCATACGCCCTGTTTTTCTACCAGCCGTTTGCTATCTGCCATTGCAATCAACATTTCTCATATTTAAAACTGCAAATGCCACGCACACACACCTATACACACACCTGCAGTTGGAACTTGGAAAAGCAAGTCATATACACGTTTAATCGACTTCATTTGCTCATTAGGTAGATAGTGCTGCGTGTGTCCTTGCGGCAGGTTGTGGTTTTTGCATTACAACATTTCTAATGCGATTTTCCGTTCTGACATTGCCATCGCCATCGCCATCGCCATTGCCATCTCTCCATCACTTTGCAAAATGGCGACATCTGCAACGCGTAATTGTTTCCTTGTTAGTTGCATTTGCGGCACGTTCACCTAGTCTGCCACCTGGCACCTGTCCACCAGCCTGCTTTCCCCAGCTGCCACCTGAAACCAGACAGCAACCAGCAACCGCAGCGACACGTTAAATGCATTTATGAATGGGACTCTGGCTGGCATCGTCAATTGTAATTACTTGCAAGTACTCGGTGCATGGCACAGGGCGCATGGTACTCCGTGCTCGGTACTCTAAGCTCGGTATTCTGTGGCCTGTATTTAGGCTGGGGAGCTGCGTCTAACATTCATTTGCCACCGCGTTGCACATTAACGCTGCAAATTGTTCGCTTTGTTGCGGCTTTTAACCAACTGAGAAGAAGTTTCGTATTACGCATACGCCGCATAGTCACTGGACACCGCTCACCACCGTATGTATATATGCTGATGATGCTTGCTATTAATTTCGGTTACTGCAATTGCATTTTATTTGGTCAGTCACTGCTGCTGTCACTGTGCTAACTAAACTGCAATCGTTATTTTGGTTTAATTGGTTTTTGTGTGTTTTTAGCGTTGAATCTATTGGCCTTAATTAAAATGCAACAGTGCGTATGTGCAATGTAACAAAAAGTCACTGAGCACACACAAACACCAACACACATCTACACACACGCACACACATACTCGTAAGAGCTCTAAATAAAAGGCCATGCACAATGTTTGGACAGCACCTGAGCTGCACTTTTATGACATTGTCACTCTGGACACTGAGATAAAATAACTGCAAAAATTGTCAACAGTCAGCGTTTTGAGGAGTGGGTAAAGTTTTTATTGACAGCAGAATGGCATGATTGCTGCTGACCCAAAAAAAAAAAAACAAAAACAAATAAAAAACTGAGCAAAAATACTGATAAAGGGGGAAAACACACAGACGACACTTGAAAATAGAAAGTGAACAAAAAAAAAGCATAACAACTGCCTTCGTTTTGCTTTTATAATTTACATTGTTTGCGGTGACAGGAGTCCAACGTTTGACCACTCAACTGGAACGATTTATGCTCTACAAATATCTAGAATTCTATAAATAATATACTAAATTGATGCACAGTAAGAAATACTAAATTTCTAAGCAGATTTGCTCACAAGCTGCTTATAGTTGTCCATTACCAATTCTTTGGCAAACTGTGTTACTAACTGACTGTAAAAATGTTTATACCCGTTGCGTGCACAATTTTAAATAACTATCTGTTATATTTTTGTGTGTATGAGTGTGTGTGTGTGTGTATATTGTCCACTGTCCCACATGTCCGCTGATTGCAGTGCCAACTGCAAGGACAGGCATCAAGTGAGTTGGGAGGTTGAACAAGGGGTCAGTTTTGAAGTGATTGATGGTTCATGGGCATGTCAATTGCTTGACCGTTTGTTGTAGCCACTCTCCACTGTGCAACGTCCACAGTCTATCTTTCGTTCGTTGTCCTTCATTCTCTTTTGCAGTTGATATGCTGCTATTGCAGTTTAAACAGATTAGAGCCACTTTTCTGTTTGGCATTTTTGCATTCAAGTGGGCGAGGGAGAAAGTGGGGGAAGTAGCGGCAGACTGAGAGAGATAGAGTGGGAAACGCGTTCGCGTTTATTGCCGCATGTTGTGCACGTTGTACAATTTGCTGCGACACCTGGCCAAGAAGCAGAAACAGCGACAGCACCAACAACAACTGGCAAATGTTTTACATGTCGTCCAGTTTGCTTTTATTTTTCGTGTTTTTATTTACCTTGCAAATTAAAATCCAACACATGTTGTTTAATTAAAAAGAATTCGAATTTAACGTACATAACTATATATATATATATATATATTTTTTTTTTTTATTTCATACGCTCCGTTGGTTATGGCTTGTAAACCTCAATTGAAATTTCATACAATGCTTTTGAATTAACGAGCGTGAAAAATCATGTGACAGCAGCTTGCAAAATATTTGTAAACTGTCAGTGAAGAAAATATTTCATCATATTTGAGCTCAATTCAATTTGACAAACTTTTCAATTGATGCAACTTTAAAATGGCAGGGGAAAGAAATAAAACGCAAACTTAGTTTAACGAAAAGCTATTTATAAACGATATCATTCTATACAATTTGTGTTGTCTGCAATTGAAACCTGATTTCTGCTGCTCGCCAAATTTGAAAGATATATGCCATAAATCATGGCAATTTAGAGTAGAAGCTCTGCTGCATATTAAGCAAAACTTTCTTTCGCCTATAATCATTACCCATATCAAGAATATACAGAAAAAAAGAAGGAAACCACAAGCCGCAGACAAACTTTTAACATATGACGCCAAGTTTTCTTCTGGCTTCGTTTGGCTTTCGCCTTTCCGGTTTTCCCATTTTCTTTTCAGTGCTTTTCATGCTGTCAGTTTGGCTACTTAACTGCAGCTGTAGCTGCAAAACTGCCAACAGCAACAACAACAAAGGCAAACAAACAAACAAACGTGACGAGTGCAGCAAATGCCAAATGATGAAATTGAGAGAAAAGCTGAGAAAAAATAAAAAGAGCAACAGCAAACACACGCAGCGCAGAAAAGGCAAAATAAAATGCCAGTCGAGGCTGGCAAAAACCAAAAAAAAAAAAAAAAAAAAAAAGAAACGAAATACGAAATGGAATCAAAAAAAAAAATAAAAAATAAAGAAAAAAGTATAAGAAAGAAGGAAAATTTCTAATGAAGTTTTCAACTCGGATGCGAAGAGCACAAAAGTAAATTGATTGCAATTGGAATCAGTAGCAGAAACTCGTAACGTCAATCAAATTGAATTCACACAGACGCCAACAGATGCTCTCGCTCTGCTCGAAGGCGTGGCCCCTGCTGGGCGGCTAAAGGTGGGCGTTCGCCAGAGGCATGGCAACTGATACGCATGCTAGGCCAAAATATCGAGTGCAGAGACAGCATCGTCAAAGGCAGCAAAAGGCATATATCATCACACATATGAAACTTTGTTAATGAAAGAGGTGTGGGTGTGTGTGAGTGTGTGTGTTAAAGTGTGGTAGTGCGCGTTAGTGTCTCTGTGTGTGTGTTTGAAAGCAATGCAATAAAACTTGAGTGAGCTCAACTTAAATAAAATTGCTATGCACTAAACGAAAGAAGGAGAGGGAGAAGAAATGAGAGTGAAAGCAAAAGAAATGCTTTTGCTGCTGCTGATTAAAAACGTCAATAAAAATCGAATGCACAGCAAAATTGAAGTTGAATGCAAACGTTCATTGAATGCCAAATGAGTGAAACTAATGTGAATAGAAATGCGTTGCATTATCTAATGAAACGAGCAGAAGTTTAAATCAACTAACTGCTATAATAGCCAGACTGCTCGTAATCAATCTTTATGTGCTTTAAGCCAAAGGAATGCCAACAAATTTGAATATAATAACTCAAGTGCTTAATGTGGCTACAACTTATATTTTTCCCAGCATTGTCATGCAAATCGCTCGTAAGGGCAACACAACAAAACACAACACAGCTCAACTCAAATCAACTCACCTTGCCCTGTCCTTTGCTGCGCTGTCCTGTTCTGGGCCACACCTTTAGTTTGATAATGTCATTGCTGTGTTAAAGTTTTAACACTTGGCCAAAACAAAGAGCGAGCGGCTAGTAGAGTTGAGGACCAAACCCAAAAGCTGTCCAGACGATGACGTTTGCATTAAAACAAATGTCAGTCGGTGGCGACGCTTATCACTCACACAGTCATGAGTAGCGGCATTAAAAACTGTAGCATGCTTTTAAGCGCAACTAAAGCTGCCAACAGCAGCAGTAGATACGACCAGTGCGACGCTGACGGCGACAGCTACGCCAGCTTCGACTGCGACTGCGACTGGAACGACGAGGTCAGGCGTCAGGTTGCTGCTCATTTGGCGTCGACTGCAACATTTGTCAACATGCCAAGCGTTTAAGGCAGCGTCGCACGTGTCTCTCCCTCTCTCTCACTCTAACGCTCTATCTTTCCTTCTCCCTCTGTGTATGTGTGTGTGTGCTGCACGCTTGACCTGGCGCTGTTTTAACTGTGGTTAACATATTTTTCAAGCGCTTTTGCGGCTAACTGCGAGCAGCGGCAACAACTTCATTCTTGCTTTTGTGTGGTTTTTATGGCTGCGGTTTACCAGCTGCAGTTGTTGTTTTATACTGAACAACAACTACAAAAAAGTAGTAGTAGCAGTTGCTATTGCCCATTGTTGATGTTGTTGTTGTTTTTGTTGCCACAAAACTAAAACCAGAAGCTGCGTGTTAATTTTACATTTTTACGCTTTCATGGCCGTCACTTGCGTGCGCCGAGCATTGGAATGTGCGCGTCTCTGGCAAGCTGCGCCCCCACCACTCACAACCACACTCGCTCTCTAGCTCTGTCCCTTTTATCTCTCGGGCATCAGTCGATCTCTGCTCAGTCATTGTGCGGACACAACAGTTTCAGCTCATTGTTTCGTTAAATTTTAAGCAGTTTTAGCCCATTTGCAGTTGTAGTTTTTGCTTCGCTCTGGGTTTTTACTTTAGTTTGCTTTGTTGCCAGTGTTAACCTTTATGGCCGCAACAGTTTAAGCTGATGGCTTTTTTATGACTGACTTTTCGCATGCTAAGCGCAGATTACGCATACGTTGGGTTGAACGCAGCCAACAGTAAACAACGCACGCACCTCTATCACTGCTGCCACGCCGCTCCTTCCCTCCATCCCACCAGAGCAGCTGGTTGGAATAATTTTGTAAACTCAAACAACGACATCAGATTTGTCGTCTCTCTTCTGTTATTGGGGGCAAGTTGAATATTTCGGTCTGCGCTTTAAAGTATGCTGCACTTTTTTTGTTTGGCCACACAGCGTGAGACTTGCGCAAAAGGCGACCAATTGGGGGCGTGTCCACACACACACACACACAGTTAAACACTCACACGCAGACTGGCTCTTGGCATGACAGCCTCGCCAACTGACTTTTTGGCCATTTAAACCAGTTTGAGTGGCATAATCTGCCATTAATTTGAATTATAGCCTAGCCAATCATTTTAGCTTTGCCATTCAACTGTCAATGCAATTTAATTTATATATCAGCATACGTATATACACATTTATTATATATATTCTGAAAAATGTAATGCGATAGCCAAATGCACGCACTGATAATGCTGATAAACGATTTGCCGTCCAAGGAGAACGAAAAATCGAAATCGACACAGCTAAGAGCCAAGAGCTTAAGCTGCCGCAGCACCAATGGAGCAAAAGAAGCTGGCAGAATGAAAAACTGTCTTTGGCATGCCGCAGATTAAAGACTTCAAAAGAAAATTGCTTCGTTAAGATATACATATATATTCTTGTATAGATGGAAAACTGCCAGCTGCGCCAAACCGATCGTATGCGTAATATGAGCTATTCAGCTGAGATTTCTTTTTAAATTTAAATTTAAACTGAAATTGTCAATGAAAATTCAGAAATCAAATTCCATTGTCCACAGAAAGAACAGAATTTTCTTGGCAAATATGAATTCTTTAGAGCTAAATATTTGTTTAGCTTGAATTTAAGAAATGCCTTCTTTGGCTTTTTGCTGCTGCCAGCACATTTCCTAATACCGGCAGCAGCAGCAGCAAAATGCATTTTCTAAAATATTTTCATGGCTTTTTCCATTCAATGGAACCTTTACTTGCAATTGCCTTCTTGTTTTGGCTGCGGAGGCATCAAAAGCAAAACACTTTGATCGCCTTACAGTGCACGAACATTGCAAATCAAATGATTTCCGTGCTGGCAGACAACAACAACAAAAACAACAACAATGCAGCGAAACGGCAGCGGAAATGTTGCTGTTTTCCTTGTTGTTATTGTTGTTCTTGTTGTTGTTTTTGTTGCTGTTGCTATGGCAAGAAGAAAAACAGTGTGCAATTTACCTTTCAACTATTAAACGTCCGTGGTAAATGCACAAAGCGAAATCAAAGTGGCATGAAAGCGCACCGAAAGACAAGCAAAAACAAGCAAAAGTAACAAAAGAAGCATTCGGGCAATAGCTTAACCCTTTTGCAACACGACTAATGCTATTAAAGAGTATTACACACAGCTAAACACACACAAACACACCGAAACACACACGCACACTCAAAGTAAGAGCCAGAGAAAATTAGAAAAAAATATTATTGTATGCATTGTATTGAGTGGTTACGATTTGCAAAGGTGTCTGTAATTCCAACGTGTGAAAAGAAAATGCCAATAGGTATGAGATAAGAGAGACAACGAAAGAGCTACAGACTAAGACAGAGGGAGAAGGAAAAGGAAAAGGAGAAAGAGAAAGAGAGAGAAAGTGCTGAATTCAATGAGTTCAATTTCTGTTTGTCTTCCTATCGCATTTGCCTCACCTGTCCAGATATGCATGGACTTTTAGGCACTTGGATGCTTACCAAGCTATTTGGTTTCCCAGAGAATGTGTATTCAGACAGGGACCAAAAAGTTTGTTCAATGATTGCATTTTCCCACCAGCAACACAAGTGCCGTTAAAAATATGAACAAAAGGAAAATATATATGTATAAACGAGTGCACGTTGAGAGCACTTGAAGCAGTTCGAATTGAATTTGAAAATATTTTTAAGATTTTTGGTAATAATTGTTTGAAATCAAATACACTTGAATGTTGTTTGCAATGCAAGGTAACAAGAGACAGGTGTGAGTAGTGGAAATTGGTAAAAGACAATGGGAAACGTGGCGATTGAGTGTAGAATTCTCAAAGAAGAAATGAGAAGTTTTGGTTCAGAAAACAAGTAGTAGTAATATATAAATTATTAGTTCTTAAATATTATTTATAAACTCTGTTATAAATTTACATTCCCAATGATTCAAATAAATTTCCTGTACTTAATTAAGTCCACATATCATTTAGTTCCAAGCAAACTGTCAATTAAACCTACGAGTTAATTCAAAAGACATGTATATGCACTTAGAATCTGTATCAATTTCAGATATGTTTCTAATCAGACTGCTGTCAGCAATTTTATTGAGTTAAGCACCTTAACTGTGATGGAATTTTCTCATATAACTGCATAAGATACGAGCACTCATTTAGAAAGTATTAAAATAGCTGAGCTTATTACGATGAAGTAAGTATAAGTATAAATAAGTATGTGTATGTGAAGCATACATTTTCAATTTAGCAAATACTGTGCTTATTAGCACAAATTGATTTTTCCTGTCAGCTATTCCGCTTATTTATTTTGCATTAGCACTTTTAATTAAACACTTGGTGGCAAAAGAAAGGTGGCAGCTGCCAATGACACCCTCAACTGAACGCCCTTCTCGGCACCTACCCCCTACCACCTACCACCTGGCACGTGGGCATCTACAAGCAGACACCTGGTCGATCCGTTGCACTCAGCAATCATTGTAATTAAATCAATGAATGATTCATGTGAGTGCGCGCTGTCTCCTTTTGCCAGCTGTTGTTGTTCCTGCTGCTGCATTAATGCAAAATCCGTGTACTTAGCGCAAATGGAAAAACGCAGCAGGCGTCCCAACACTTGGCCTCAACCGAATGAAACAGGGCAACAGCAACACACAACAAAAAGAGGCAACTAAATCAGCGAAACTGCCACAGTTTGTGCAGCAGCTTCGTGCTAATTTTAGTGCCAATTAATTTGATAGCAAACATTTGCAGCCCATTGCCAATTGCAGCACTTACTGCAGTTCGAGTTCTTCCTCTGCATTTTTCCCATTTCCCATTTCACAGTCCAAGTTTAATTTTGTTAAAGGATTTTGTACATTAACAACGATGGCACCAAACATGTTGACAGTTGTTGTTGCTATTATTGCCGCTGTTGTTTCACAGCCTGAGCTCGGACTTCGGACTTCGGACTTTGGACTCGGCAGTTTGGCGCCTTTGGCTGGCCAAGCGAAGCGGTGTGTTCGCTTGTGTGAAAATTAAAATAAATTCACCATGTTTATTGCATTTGCGTTGGGTAATTGCTTATACAATTTTATACGAAATTAAAAGCCACTTTTTTTTGCATTTAACATTTAAATAGGCTTTTAATTTAAATGAAACGAAAATGAAAATGCTGAAGGCAGTGTCTGCCCTCCATGTGTATGTGTGTGTGTGTGAATCGGGACAACCTTTGGCATAATTAGCTTGCGGACATAAATTGCCAGCAAGTCGTGTAAATGTTAATGTGGCAAAATTAATTAAGCATGGCGCAAAAGCCTTTCACAGACACTCGAAATAAATTTATAGATAATACGCCGAGTTGGCCAAATAAAAAACACAAGGTAGCGCAGCACTGGCAGGTGAGTGTCAACTACAGGCGTTAAAACCAGTCCACACTCGACTAAAAGATATCCGTTGGTCAGGCTTCTATTCGCTGAGTTGCAAAAATTATTGCATACTTTTAGGTGTTCCTAGAAACTATATGCTGTATCCCTACAAATGACGGGTATATTGATATTATCGCATAAATAAAGCCAAAACAAAAGCTGTGAGTTTTTTTTTTTTTTTTGCATTAAATTTATGGCATAATAATAAATATATAATTTATGTATTTGTAGCGGTATATTCTATTATACAGTTGAATTTAATTTAAAGATTAAAGACCTTTAATATTTATAATACTTTAGGAAACATTTACATAAGCGTTTTATTTAATTCTACTAACTATTAAGATTTTCCTGTTATTAAACAGGAAGTGGATTAAATATTGTAACATAATGTTACTTATAAAAAGCTAACAAAATCAGTTTTAATTAATCGGCTTAAGATCAAGCCGTATACAAACACTGTTGTTACTGCTGTTTACTTCAGTTATAATAACTTCTCTTGGTTTATTCCATAACCAGATACCCCAAACTCATACCCGCATATTTTCATTTCAAGACATTACTCTAATTCTCACCTGGTATTTCAAAACAATTTATGTGGCCAGGCAGCTGTGTATCTTTATATCACTCTACCGCACTCTCTCTCTGTCTATTGGGCTATCTTTCAGTCAGCAAGTCAGACTCCAAGTTGGAATCTGTATGCTGTTAGCTGTCATTCAAGTGGCGTCTTGTCTCGTTGCTCGTTAGCACACCTTCGTCTACGTCTTAGTCTTCGTCTTTGTCTTGTTTTGGCCAAGCTGAGTTAAGCGTCTTCATTCCCAGCTTGTCAGCGACTGGGACACATCTCCACGTCTATGTATTTATCTGAGTTCACTGTGTATGTATTTCTGCTCCTTGAGGAGTGGAGTAGCATTCGCATCTGCAACCATCATGTCTGTCATTTCTATAACTACTTTTGTTACTTACTAGTTAACTGCGTACCATTCTATCTTCCTATTTACCTCACTCCGCTTTTCTTTCCGTCTTTCTCCGACTGTTTGCACACATGAATATACGCAACTTTTGCTTCCATTTACATCTGTCTTCTACTCCGTTTTCCGTTGCTTTCTCCAATCCTTTTTCTGCAACACTTTTGCACAATTACATACATTTTTAAGTGCGTTCGTGCTTGCGTTGCTGCCTTGTCTAACTGTTGTTGTATTCATAACTACTTTAGGCCACACCCATACGCCCCACACACAAACACAGGGAGTGAGCCTTTATTAAAGTTTTATCGCATTAAAAATTTCTTTGCCACTTGCAAAACATTTTTCGTGCAAAAATAGCAACAAAAAAGCGTGCCAAAAACTCAGCCAGGCAAGGACTAGAGATTGGCCCAGAGTTTGTAGGGATAAGAGGGGAGAGTAGAGACAAAGAGGTGATTGGGGTAGTGTGAGAAAGAGGACAGACGACAGAGACAATGATGTCGTTTCATGTACACCTGTTTCAAGTTGTTTTTATTGTAGTTGTTGTTGTTGCTGTTGTGCATATTTGAATATACTTTTCGTTGGCCGCTTAACTTAAATCTCCACTCGTTGCCTGTCCTTCGTGCCCTCCATTCCCTCGCCCTATCTGCTGGCCTGGCCCAATGCAAATTTAAGTGAGGATTTCCCCTTTGGCAGGACTGTTGCTGCACAGGTAATGACAGTAATGTCAATAAGTTTGCCAACGCACCTTAAGCTAGTGTATCGAGAGTCTGCTTTCACTCTGAAATACTCGCTTTGCTCACTCGCATATATGTAGATTCAACTCTTATGACATATCTAGCTCTTAAGCATGACCCTATCACGTCCCTACCACTCTGCCTTTGTAGCACAACTTTAGCTAATGCACTAAGTGCTTAAAAGCCGCCCCAGCAACTAAAAACTTTTCGCTTTTTCAAGCAACACACACACTCACAAAAAATATCAGAGAATGGAGCGAAAAAAACGTAAGCTTAAAAAAATTGTAATAAAAGATTTTAATTTCTATATATGCATGGCATATATATATGTATATATAGTCGTAAATTATATGGGAAGGAGCAGCGGAAAAAAGAGGGGACCAGCTTGGGCTTTGTAAACTTTCACAGCATGCAGGCAACCCATTTTGTGTAGTTCTGCTGGCAACTCTGGTGCAATTCATAAATTTCCGTTGAGCAGCAGGAGAAATGGAAGACACAGTGTAAAAAACTAAAAAGTGGCGCAATTTCTTCTCCATACTGTTTTTTTGTACACTTTCTATATATATTTCATTTATGTATTTTTTTGAAATATGCAAAAATTTTATGTTGGCAACATTCATTAAATTTAGTTTGCCAGCTGCTTTCAATTCAGATGGCACTCAAATTTTTTTCTTCCTCTCTCTCTCTATGTTCCTCTCCCTTTTTATTTTTTTGTGCAGTTATTTAAGTAGCAAATTTTGGGTGCTTTTTCAAATATTTGCACAACGCTTCAACTTGGCTTGATTCAGACAGACAGTCAGTCAGTTGGTCAGTTGGCCAGCGAGTCAGTGAGTCAGTCTGTCTGGCAGTTGGTCCGCTGGTCTGTCAGTTTATCCAGTTTGCGGGCTGTCCCGAGCTTTGGTCAGTCCATCACTTTGTCAGTTTTGTCTGGCATTCAGGTGGGCGGTTTGATAAGAAGCAAACGAGCTTGTTTGTTGGCTAGCAAAATTTGCAACTATCTTGTTGGCTCTTATCTGACTAGCAAGGCTTTCTCTCACCTGTTCCCTTCCCCCCTTGAGTCTATAAGAGAATTTCAATTTCAAGTGCACTCGGCAAACAATTTCACAAAATTTCAAGCCCTACCTAGATATATATATATATAGGTTTTCTTGTTGTTGTTGTATATATAAATTTTGAGCAAGTGAATTTATGGTTATTTTGTTGGTGCATTGTTGTTGTTGTTGTTGCTGGTGCTGGTGCTCTTACAGCTACCCCTTGGCCTTCCTTTGCTGCCTGGCCCCGCTGCTTTACAACTCAGAAATTCGTGTACAAAAAGCGCAACATTTATGCAATTAAAGCCAAATTAGCAATGAATGCAGCTCGAGTGCTTTTGCTTTTGGCCCAAGCTACAAAAGTTGCCATCAAACTTTTGGCCTTTTGTAAAGTTTTTGCCCACTACTACACCGCTCACTCTGCACTCCCCCGCTAACCTAGAGCTATACATATTGAGCGCTTGTTATGGAACAAAACTGTACAGCTTGCTGCCTCTTTTGGGTTGCATAGTTTTCAGTTAGAACTGCGCTGCTTCCAATTAATTTAATGCCTGCCAGTGTAATGAGCGTTTAAGCCTTTCAATGGCGTCATCGTTGTGACGTTGAAAGCGCACCAGCTGCTGTCGTTATAGTTGTTGCTTCTCTTTCATTTACCCCCCCTATTCCACCAGCCCCTGAGACTCCTGCTGCTCTTATTGCTGTTGCGAGTGTCATTTTATGGCGCCCATAAGCAGGCAATCTTTTCTTGTTCTGATTCTCCTTCGGTTTCTTTCTTTTTCTTCAGCTCCTGCACTTGCTCTTTTCTTTTTTGCGACCTCATATTTATGAATTGAAAGCTTAAAAGCCGGACAGAGAATGAAAGGAACATGTGACATTATGCTGCAGACCAACAAC
Source organism: Drosophila parthenogenetica (assembly GCA_035047505.1). NCBI lineage: Eukaryota > Metazoa > Arthropoda > Insecta > Diptera > Drosophilidae > Drosophila > Drosophila parthenogenetica. The sequence continues at coordinate 5,186,976 of JAWNPM010000070.1, forward strand.
TCGTTATATTGAATGCGAACAGCAGGCGAAAAGCTCGGCTTTAAGCCGGGATTTTCATTAGACTTATTTGCTGCGACCAGAGTATCACACACATTTGATGGATATTTTAGACAGTTACTTTTAGTTGCATTTAGCTACTTTTCACACTGTTAAATGAGGCCAATAAATGTCTTATTAAAGTAATGGTAACAAATTAAGAACATGTGCCGAGCACCTTTTAATTTCTTTACATAAATAAACCGGCAAAAAAGTTCTAAATTAAAAATCATCTTGGCAATTGGTGCGTATACGTAATAGCAATGTAGCAGCTACTAGAGCTGACTAAGAGAGCACTTGCTGCTGCAGTAGCTGCTGCATTGTCATGTACTTTAAGTCCATTTAGCTGCTAAATTCTTCCAAAATGCATTAAAATGAAAATTGCTTCTGTTAGTTTTCACTTGCACAAACTTTGCACAACTTTTCTCCACTTTTCTCTGCTTTCCGTCGCTTTCTTCTCCTCCTTTAGCACTTCTCAGCTCGGCTGATGAGCTTAATAAAGCATTTTCACCTAATTTTTGCGCAGCGTTAAGTGTTGGCTCATCACAAAAGTAGTTGAAGTGCCCAATACTCGAACACAGTGCACCTTTCAGCTTAGTCATGCTAAGTATTGGTTATCAGATTAAGTCTTATAGAGGCTTATACCTCCCCTCCTACGCTTTTTCTCTCTGCCTCACTTTTTCTACTTTGGCTATCGTGTGGCTTGACTCTTGAAGCACTTAGCCTGCAATATAATCAGGAAAAGCGATTAAAGCACTTGGCCCATTGTTTATTATTACAATATTAGCAGAGCTTTTGTTGTTGTGTGTAGGCCTCACTCTATCAACTTGACTTGATGGTTGTTTGGCTTTAGCTTTGCCTCTGTTCGACTACATAGCTCTGGCTTTTACTGTGGCTTTGCCGCCATTGTTTGCACTACCAATGCCGGCAACTGTTGGCCTGGCCAACAGAGAACATCAAAGGCGCGATGTTGCAGTTGAGGGCACGCGCCGAACATTTAACAGCAGTCAGGCAGTCAGGCAGGCATTCAGCCAGTCAGATCATTCATCAATAATTACATGCCGAAAGGCTTAAGGCGATGCCACAAAAATGTTGAAGCTCCCAACGCCCACCGCCCCCTACTCTCCTCCCCACACTCTTCTAGCAAACTTTACCCCTATTACACAATTCTTGCTACTCAACTAATTTATGCCAAAATGCTTGGCAGACTAATGACACTTTGCAGCAAAAGACGACAGCGAAGCAATGCAAATGCTTGCGTGAAGAGTGAACAAGAAAGAGAAAGGAGAAAGGCATGGTAGAGTAGGTGGAAAAGAGATGAAAGATGGCTTCTATGGGCATAGCATGGAAAAGTTTTTGGCATGCCGTTAGTTTGTTGGTAGCTTGTTCATTGGTTCCTTGGTTGCTCGCCTGTCATGCCAAGAAATGTAAAACTTGCGCGAAAAATGATAAATACGCTTAGACCTAATTAACTTGCGACTTTAATTAATTTTTAATGAAAAAGTTAATGAGCCGAAAACTAACTGGGCCAATCAGGTTTTTCATGTGTTCTCCTGTGCTCCCCCCAATCGATTTAAACGTAGGCAAAGAACTAACTCCGAAAAAACATCAAATCAACTTAAAACTTGTCAAAGAAACACACAAAATAAATAAAGTTTTCAACTAAATGTAGACAAATTAACAGTTTGAGTTTCAAGCTTAGTTTTCAAAACAATTAATTCAGTTTAATATTAACAGCAAGTTTTGGAAATTTCTTAGCTAATAAATGGGGGGAGACAAGCAAAGCTTTTTCTACAAATTTTTAATGGAAAAAAGTATAAAAACTGTGAAAAAAATCTCAGCGTTGCCAAAGAAATAGCTGAATTTATGAGTCATTAAATAAAGTCAAAGATCAACTCAGAGTTAGACTGAAATTTAATTTGAAGAAGCTTTAAAATTTGCAGAAATTCTGCTGCAGAAATTCTGTGGATCAAAACTTGCTAAGCAAATAGTAAATCAGGAAAACTTTCAGCTTTAACTTTAGTTGGCGTTAACTTCTGGAAACTGTTAGCAAAAAAAACATGAGATCTTAGAATTTGTGAGCTAAACAATCTCCGTTTTATGACACATACGCCGAGTTGTCTGACATTCAATCAGCGCCAAAACTTCAAACTGTCCTTCAAGCCAACCATTTCTCTGGATTTTGCCCAGCTGCTGCTTCTGCTGCCACGCCCACACAATGACAGCAGCTTTAATTGGATTTTCGCTGTAGCGGCCGCAACAAAAATAACAAAAAAACACACACAGCCAGAAAAAAAAGAATTGGTAGAAAGAGAATTGCAATTTTCGACAGGCGGCTGTCGCTTGGTTTCATTTCACGTTACTTTTCCCTTCTTTACCCGTCGCTGGCGAGCTTTTGTTGCCTGTTTTCTTTTGGCTGGTTTTGCTCCTTTTTTCCTGGGTTTTTTGTTGCTCAGCTTTTCTTCGCAATTGGCGCTCAGCTTTTGGCGCTGTTATTTCTCCGTAACAAAGTTTACATTTCACACATTCATCACTTTTGGCAGCTGCAACTAATAGTGTGCAATGTCGGGCAAATGGACGTCCCCGTTTAGCCAGCAGCCAGCTTTTCTACTTTACCCCCCATAATTTCGTTCCCACTTTTTTTTTTGGTCATGGGCACACATTTTTATTGCACTTCTCAGTGGCCTGAGAATGGCTTGTGCCAAAGTTGTCCAGTTGGTTTGCCAAGAACGGATTACGGATTGTCTGTGCCGAGAGATCTTATAAATCAATGCTTGAAGCTTAAGGGAAGCTCTCACTCTGTCCACCTCCTGCACCTGACCCCCTTCCTCCTTTGGAAAAGGCGTGGCATAATATTTTTCTCACTTTACACATTGTTTGTTATACTATGCTTGGGATGGCACAAATGCCATGCAAGAAGCATCAGCTCACGGCTTCATTTCAAGCCAAAAGCCCGTTACCCGTTTACAATTTATTCCCCCTTAAAATATTTCCCTGCCACGCCCCCTTACATAGCCTCTGCCCCCCTTTCGACACCCATGAATGTGGCACAATGATGAAGCTGTTGGCTGTTGGCTGTTGCCTGTTGGCTTAACACTTTGCGACTGTGACTCTTGCACGTTGACGTCATAAAGCATCAGAATTGAAGACGAGACGAGATGAGACGCGCTGAGACGAGTCGAGACGCGATGAAACGACTCGATACGTGCCTTCAATCCAAGCAGAGTCATTGATCAATGCGTTTTGCCTGATACTGATTTATGGAATTCACATCAATTTTGAATTTACGCTCCCAGCCATTTTGCAACACACAATTGCAGGCAATGTTCGATGAGAAATGAGAAAGGAGTGGGGGGAATGGAGAGTGTAGTGGGAGAGAGTTATGTTAAGTTGAGTTGATTGTCTGTCTCCTGGCCTGTGACAGCATCTTGAGACGTTTCATAATTCATCTTAATTTTAATTTGCAAGTGATGGAGTGGCTTTCAGCCAAGCCAGCCAAGCAGCCAACCAGTCAGCTGAGTTCAGTCATCACTACTCAGTCCGTCAGCTTAGACAGCTCTCAGTCGAGAAGAACAGAGCTGAGCTCAAGGCAAGACAAGTCAAGCCAGTGAAGCATTCAGTAGTCGGCTCTAAACTGCAGCTTCATTATCTTAATCTACTCCCTTTTTAAGCGCAAACTTTAGCAAGTGGCATCAGACCGCACACAAATTTGCGCCCAATTGCACTTTGCTGCAGTTTAATCTGCAAAATTGCCGGCCAGGCCAGCAATTTTCACAAATTGCTTACATTACGTAAATGAAGAGACACCAAGCAAACGTCTTCCATCTCCTCATCTACATTTTCCACTTCCACTTTCATTTCCCCCCTTTTCTTTGCCATCACCATCAGTTCTATCTCCATTGTCATCGTTCAGCTCTTGTCCTTGTTCTCTGTCGTTATCGCTGTTGTCTCATTGTTGTTGTTGCTGTCTCGTATCGCGGGCCGTCATCAAGGCGCTGCCATATTGCGTATACGCAACGTTTGTCGCTCTCGCACCACGATTGTGTCTAATTGAACGCACATTTCACGCTCGCACACAAATTGCAATACAATTAATTTATGACATTTTCGCATAATAATGCAGTTCAAGCACGTAACATTTTGAAAACTGTTTAATTAAAAAGCAAAATATTAAATCAATGCCGCATCCAAATTAGTTGTTAGCCAAGAATGGAAGCCACATACACTAGCACGCATAATTCATTTGGCACTGGGACACACACACACACACAACACACAGTAGGCCAGAACGACAAAGTCGTTTAATTACCGAAACGCTGCCAGCGTCGCTGCCTGCGTCGCTGCCAGCATCGCATTAACCCATTAATTAAGGTGACGTCAAAGGCAGCAGCAAATGCGATAAAACCATAAAACGATGAAACGGCTAAAGCCAAACACGCCCACAAAAAAAAAAAAAATCAACAGAAAACACAAAAAAGAGAAGAAAATTTTGTGGGCGACAAACCTGGAAACTGGTAGTAGTAGTAGTAGTAGTTACTGAGATCCCATTGAGGGTATGCCACACAAAAATCTGAAATGCCAGGACTCGCATATTTATGGCCATCTGTGTGAACTGCTAAATTGCAAGGAATGCAACCGAAATGAGCGCAACCAATGAGCTGGCAAAGCCCCTTATAGCCTGTCTACCTGTCACCCTCTACTCCCTGTTTCTCTCTGTCTCTTTTGCTCAACTCTTTATGCAATTCCACAGCCAATTGGTAGCATATTGTTTGCTCTGTGCGCTGGTACTGCATTTGACTTACTATTTAGTCAGAACAATGAATATGTATGTCAACAACTATTTAAATAGCGTTGAATATTTAATTTCCTGCTATTTATTGTTAACTTTGTCAAAGCTATACTGAACAAAATACTTATAGACACATTCCACAGCTTATAAAAAGAGGAATTTAATTATTTTTATGAACAAAAGTTTAACAACACTTTTTAAACTTTTAATAAATTGTTTATTTTAATTAAAAATCAAATTAAATTCTTTAGTTTAAACGAGACTAAAATGTTGCCACTTTTAGTAATTTAAAAAAAATTTTATAATTATTTTATGCACAATATGTACAAAATAACAAAGCTGCAACTTTAATAAACCACCAACTGTCGAAATTGATTTCATTGCCGTCATTAGCTGAAGTGTATTTATTTATAATTTTCGTATCGTATTATCGCATTTGCATTTTAACCTTTTCAGCATTTAAGCCACACTTCACTAACTTAATTAAATTGTTTGTTATGTTTTGGTCATTATTTAATTTGCGTTTTGGCAAAAGAGTTTTCCGATTAGTCATGAAAATTATTTTTAATAGTGACAAATTGATGCACATTAGATTGATAAACAGCCGACTCATTCGCCAATAACGAGTCTCTACCGTATTGAACGAGTTTATAAAATATTCTTATCGATTTGTGACTAATCGTCGAGCTCTGCTTCCTTTGCTTTTATTCACAGTTTGCCATTTGCCGTTAAGGACTTTCATTTGTCTAACCGAAGGGAAAAAGTTTTGACCACTTAATGGTCTGCTGCCAAGGCTGAATGCCAAATGATATGAAATTAGTTTAAGCCATGCGTTTGAAAATTAAACGAGCTAAAAAATCAATGCAACGTTTTTTTTTTCACATATTGAAGTTTTTGTTGTTGTTTTTTATTATTGCTTATTGCTTCTGACCATTTGGCGTTTCCCATTGCAATAGTTTGTTGTTGCTGGCATTTGGCGTATGTCAGACCCAACTGGCAGTTCAATAATGAATAATAACGGGGCCCGAGTTATAAACTATGCCCCTTACCTCCCCCTTCCGCCCATATTGCTGTCTCCTGTGTTGCACGCTGCGCTGTCACAACAGCAACTGCAACAACAAGAAGAACAACAACAGCATTGGCAAAGCAAAAACTTTGGCAATATATTTGCAACGCATTACGTGGCATGTCAAGCGTTTTATCGCGCGTATTTTTCAATTTTCGCGCAAGGGGCGTGGCCGTTTTGCAATGCCTGCAAGGAAGGCGGGAAGTGTACTTCACTGGCAATGACACGGCCATGCGATGGCAATATGCTTGCTTCGTTCGCAGAAAAATTAAAAAACAGCCAGAGTGCACTAGCCGTTTTTGCTCCTAATGCTCGCTGCTCACTGCTTGCTGTACGCTCTCTTGGTCATATTTTTCTTGGCCTCCCGCAAAGATAACAACAACTCCGACACATGTGTATGTGTGTCCAGCGGTGCAACCTCTTCAAATAGTTGCAACAAAAAAACACAGTGCCACCAAAAAAAGACAAAACAAAATGATAAAAAATAGTAGATGAGAAGGTGGGCGGTAGAGCATAGAAACCAACAGAAACACATTTCCGTTGAGATGGAGGGAGTGAGCGGGAGATTGCAAAGCAGGGATTGGGAAAGGGAAAGGGACGCTCATATCCGCTTTTTGAGCGTTGAGCACAAACAGGAAACACATTATAGCAGCTGGTAGACAGACTTATGTGTAGCACTGTTGAAAAATTGTTACACACGCTGATGCTGTCACTGGCAGGCGAACACTCCAACATCTCCTTCTACTTCTGCTGCTGCTGTTGCTGCTTGTTGATGTTTTGCAACGTGTTTGCACAGTTCTTCTTCTCGTTGTTGTTGCTTTCGTTTTTTTTTTTTTTTGCGTTACATTTGGTAAATAAACTGCAATGTGAGTTATGTCAAACACTCTCATGCACACACCCACAAGCGTATACAGTTGCATGTGTGTGTTGCATAATGGCTGCCATGGCTCATCTATCAAAATATGCGAGCAGCAAGCCAGCAAAAAAATTGCAGCATACTTTCGCGGGCTCTAATGGCGACGAAGCAGCCGCAAAAAAGTGTTGCCGCTTACAAGGGGCAACGTGAGTACAAAAAATAACCTAGTCCTGTCTACTTATGCGCATTTGTCAATACGAGATGGGATGCAATCCATAAAACCGAGTACTCATTTGAAAGTCTAAGCGATGCAGGAGCTTTAGATGTAAGCACAAGGAATACAAATTTAAAGCAACAACGGCATAAATAATGTTTAGAAAAAATAAATTGGATACTCTTTACTGTTTGTCCGCTTAGCCTAACGCTATCAATAACTATACGGCTACCAATTGGCATTGGCTAGCTGAACTGGCCCATAAAACTGTACAGCTACAAGAAGCACTTAAAACCATTGACTGGATTAATTTTAGCTTTATATACTATTTCTGGGGGCAGCTCAGTTTTCTAATGCATTCGTGAAATTCAAACGAATTTAGTTTAGCAAATGCTTGTCGGCTAAATTTAGCGCACAGTGAGCAAAAGTAGAAAAAGAACATGCCCAGCAAATTGCTCATTTATTTGCAACTGTCAATATCAATAACAAATTGGTTGTTGTTATGCTTCACACACACAAACACACACAGAAAGGGCGTGGAAGCAAGAGAGAAAAATAGGGAGAGGGGCACGAAACGGAAGAGAAAGAGCAACTCATTTATATACTATGGAAATGTGCTACACTATCAGCATTCGGAGGGGTTTCCTTTATTTTTTGTGTGTGTTTGGTTTCTCTACTCGTGTATTTTTTTTAGTAACTTTAGACGGTCGAGCACAAAACTGACAGGCAGTAATAAAATAAATGAGCCGCCATTCTTTTAAATTGAGTTTAATAAACGTCACACTTCATCGACAAAAGCACTAGGGCCTAACAAGCTGGCCCCAAAAAAAGTAGGAAAAAAACTGGAAAAACCTGAAACCGTAACCGTAACCGAAACTCAAACTGAAACTGTAACACGCTTGGTTGCTGTTGCCGATCCCTGGCCATCGAGCTATACAAATGAACTATGAAATGGCCGGGACAACATGCATATTTTGGCCACAAGCACACACACACACACACACACTGGAAGCTAGCACACTTATTTATTATTCCCCAAGCGTTTGACCAACGGCTAACCCCCAAAAAAAATGAAGGACTAGAGAGTGGACCGCATTCAAATGATGTCTTATTTAGTTGCCTGCATTGTGGAAATAAAAACCCATAGTTACGACTACGAGTACGCCTATTGTATGCTTATAACTATAAATATGTACAGATATACATATATGCAGCCTGACTGTCTGCCGTTTTTACTTCTGGCTGTTGTTGTTGCTGCTGTGTTTTTTTATGTTTATGGCCTCAAAGTTGTGCAACAGCATCGCGAAATCGCTTACATGAGATTGTAATTACGATAAACGGCCAAGCGCCAAAGCCTTTAAAAATAAACATGAATATATGGAATGTTTGTTGTGTCGAAACGAGCTGTGAAGGGGTAAGGGGTAGGAGTGGCAGCAACGACGCCTTGTTGGCCATAAACCGCCAAATGAGCCAAATAAATGTTATTTATATAAAAATGTATAAAGCAGACGGCAAAAATTGCAAGTACGCGAGTTTTTGCTCTGCTTCTTCACCTCGTCATTTTGCTCGTTTGCCAACTTGTGTGCAAGCCAATTGCGATTTATTTATATAAAATTCATGCGATATGAAATCATATAGGTAACTAAATATGCCACACAGACAAACAGACAGGACAGAGCAGACAGTGAAGACAGACAGTCAGACAGTCGGACGTACACACAAACAAACTGAACTGAACTGAACTGAACCGAACTGAACTGAGCCAGACTGAGCCATTCAGCAATTGGCTTTTGTGCCAGGGCGTTATGTAAACATTCGACATCGAAATCGCATCACAGAAGCGAGCAGAGAAGAGGAGAACAAGGAGTGGCAGGGACATAGGACCTAGAAACGGTAAAGCGGCAGGAGAACGTAGACAGGCGCCGTTATTGCGTATAAGCGATTGAGATATTTATTAAGCGCCAGACAACAACAAAATCAAAAAACGAACACAACCAAAAACAAAAAAAGCAAGCGCAAAAAAATAACAATAAATATTTCTCGACTCATCAAAAACTTTGTTAGCCCCACGAAAAGTTAAAGCTACTTTTCATGTATTTTTGTAGCAAAGAGATTGAAATATATGTATCAAATAAAGACAACAATCCACACATACTTAACGCTAAGAATTCTCAAATGGTTTAAGCGGGAGTTATGAAAGAAATTTAATCAATTTTCAAGCAATTTAAGCGATTGCTCCGAGTAAAAATTTGAAATTTTGTTATGAATTTTGAAAAATTAATAATTTTAAGAGCTACAGCGATTTTTTAATAGCAATTTAATTAAAGTGTCTGCTGGACGGAAATATAGTTTAAAATTCCACAGTTCTACTGATACCTTAACTGCATGAAGTCTTTAAACAAAGCACCTAAAAGTATGCTACATTTTTTGTATACTTCAGAGCAAACAATTTAACTAAAAGCTACAATTTCTTAATCGTTTTAAACCCAAATTACTGTTTTATGGCCTAAAAATTTAAAGTAAAAACTCGAACTGCCTTTTGTATTTGATTTTTTTCAAGCAATTTTTTTTTTTTTTTGCAAATTTTGCATTAAATGAGTCGTCGAAATTGGATTCAATCGTTGTTCATGCCGAAGCTTCGGGTGAAATGTCCTACGGCAAGACAATACAAAATATGTGCTCTGTGTACCAAATTCCATACGTGTGTGCCTTTGTGTGTATGCGAGCTTGTGTGCTTGGCATATGTAAGCAAATACAAACAGAGAGAATACCTATGGCAAAATAAACGCGCACATAAATAAAGAAAAAAGACATTGTCAGAAAAACGCGATGTGCTCGAACCTTTATTTATGGCTCTCATTCTCGTTGTCGATTTGAACGGCGACGGGGTTCTGCCCTCCACTCTTATGGCCAGAGACACAAAAAATAAAAAAGGCCAAAAGCAGAGCGCTGTTATATATGTAGGCCAAATTTGTATAGGTTCGCGCATTTTTAGTTGTTTGATTGCTAATTAAAATGGCAAATCAAAGCGGCTCCAAGCCTCAAATGTTGACAGTGTACAATGGAGACGAGAACGAGCCCACACACAAATACACACACACTAAACACACGCATACAAACACCAGTGACATTAATAGAGCGTGAATTTTAGCGCAAACATACAATGCGGTATGGGGATATATACGAAGGCGGTACAGACAGTGGGCGTGACTGTGTCGCTTGTGGTGTGCGGATTTGTGGCCCGCAATGTTTTGCCAATCAAACCCCAAAGTCATTTCATTATTGGCTTTGCGTAATCGACGTCAAAGCGTCCCAGGCAAAAGTCAACAAAGCGACGCGACGATAACGCGGAAGGAGCAGCGGAAGAGGAGAAAAGGAAGAGCAGAAAGGAAAAGGGGAACAGGCAGAGTCAGAATCTGAATCAGAATCAGTACCAGAACCAGCGGCTGCCCTGCAGTCAACGTCAAAACGTGCATGCAGTCAAGCGGATTGAGGCAAATATTTTCACATTGACACGGCAAAAGGATCAGCGACAGCAGCGACTGCGACAGCGACAGAGCGGACAAAGAGGACAGCGAGGACAACGAGAACAGAGCATCCAGAGAATCGAGACGAGAGTTGAGCGTTCGTTCGAGATTGGAAGCCGACGCGACTTGACAATAAAGTCAAAAGTGTAAATGACACAGTTCGTTAGGCGCCGCAGAGCAATACATATACAAATACATATATAAACATATATATAAACAAAGATATATGTAATATAAATCTAAAGAGCTATGCTGGGTATAAATGGAGCCATAGATACGTTTGTTATGCAAGCTGGGGCGTGGTCCCAAAAAAAAAAAGAAAGGATTGCGGACCAAAAACATTAATGGAGGCCACAGACGGCAGCCGCATTGAACGAAGGAAACTCTGTCAGTCAGTCAGTTAGTCAGTCATTCACTCAGTCAGTCAGTCAGTCAGTAAGCGTAGAAAATTTAATACTGGGCTGCCAGCAGATTTTGGAGTATGACAAATATTTTATGCGCACATCATAAAAGAGCCTCGAGCCTCGAGACTGCAGCAAGCAGCACAGAGACAGATACTGAAAGAGAGGCGTACACATACACACATACGCCCCAAAAGATACAGAAGACAAACAAAAACAACAAGAAGAAAAACATCAGATAGCAGATACAATCGCTAGCCGTGAGATACGAAGAAAAAGGAAAATTTGTGTAGCAGGACAACGCATAAAAAGCAACGCCAAGGCACTAAATAACAAACAAGGAGTCAAGCGAGGACAAAGCTTTGAAGTTGCAGCAAAAGGCGACGGCTACGGCGATGGCAATGGCGACTGCGAAGCTGCGAACCAAAAAGGAGCACACAAAACAACAACAAAAAGAAGCACAAGAAAGGCAGAAGAGAAGCAAGACAACAACACAAGAAAAAAAAAAAAACAACAGAGTAAAGAAAGCTAAGAATGCTAAACAACACAAAAGGTCCGCAACAGAAACGACGAAAGCAGAAAAAGCGAATGGCAAGGTGCAAATAATGCTGAAAGCGCCCCAAAATGTATGCTACACATTTTTGGCAGCTGCCTAAGTACGTGATAGTGTGTGTGCCTGTGTCTGTGTGTGTTTGTTTGTGTGTATCTGCAGCTGTAAATATGTTTATCTCTTTTTGTATGTGTGCGTTGCCTGTTGACGTGAAAATTTGCACGTCTTTTGTTGTGCATGCGTGTAAATGTTCCGTGGATTTGATTTCGTTTCGTAAAATTGAAAAACTAAGCATTGAAAACGGCAACAACAGCAAACAAGCCAAAAGCAAATGTTTTATTTGTCTACCACACACACACTCACACAGACTCATACAAATACACACAGTCGCACATTCGCACAACAAATAAAATATATACACACACTAAGCGCTCAATGCACTGCGTTCTGCTGTGCCAAATTCGTTTTGACGGCAGGAGCAAAGGGTTTTTATACTTTTTTTGTGTCTTGCTTGCTTTATTTTACTTTGCGGCCTCTTTTAGTTGTTGTTTTTATAATACAAATAACGAGAATCCCTTCACATACACATATACCTTTCTCTATCCCTCTCGCAGTCTCCCTGCCGTTGCTCCATCTTACTTGCTGTGTCTGCGTCTGTGTGTGTGTATTTGAGGTCGGGTTGATTGCTTAAGTAAACGCACTCGGGGCAAGCCGCGACGTTCTGATGCCTTCAACTTTACTTGCTCAACATTTTTGGCTTCATATTTTTATTTTTATTTTCATTTTATTTTATTTTTTTTTTTTGTAGCTTTTGTTGTTGCTTTTTATTTGTCGGCGTTTGCTGCTTACTTTCAATGCTGAGCTGGGTCAATTCTTTTGGTCTGTGCACTGATTTTCTTTCTTTCCGTTTTTTTGCTTATTTTTATTAATAGACTTTTTGTAAAATGCCAAACAATATTTTCCTCAACGACCAACGAGCGACGGGAAGTGAGCGCTTAAAATTATGCTACACTTTTCAATCAAAAGGGTTTCTTGTCGTTTTGTGTGTGTGTGAGTGTGTGTATTCGTTTGTTTGTTTGTGTGAGTCTAGCGGCTGTTTATAAAGGATAAGTTGCTATGAAATTTCGTGTATGTTTAATCCGTAAATGGATATGTTGTTATGACGCCAATACACAGCCTACAACAAAAATAATATAAAAATACAAATTTCCATTCTTTCCTTTTGCTTTCTTCCGATTGGTAAACATTGTCTTAGTCAATTGAATGGTCGCTGATGTGGAATCGCATTGGACTTTAACAATCCACTTTATAATTCAGAATCATGGGTTTATTTCAACCGAGTCCTATACAAATTTGCATAAAAAATACGCAAAATTTGCCTAATTTTTTGATTACTTTCATAATTAAAATACTTTTGTTTCAAGGACGCCAAAAGGGGTACTTAGAGTAATATTCTATAGTAAAAGTCTTCAGGAAAAGCTTAAAACATGCATTCAAAGTTTAATCGTAAAAAGATTACCAAATAATTATGGTCAACTAAAATTAATGTAATACCCTATTATACAAATAAATATTCTGTTTGCTTACCTTTTCCCGGAAAACAGCAGAAATTGACGCCTTCCTTTTCTGAATTTCAAGTCAACAAGTTTTTATTTTGTTATTTGCTTTTTGTCAGCTCGATTGAGGTTCTTTTTTTGTATGATTTCCACTTGAAAAAGGCACAATTGCAGCGGGTCATGCACAATTTGGCATAGTTATTAGAATTATGATAGATTTTGCTTTGTTTTTATTGTTTATTTTGCTATTTGTTATTGTTTAATATTTCGATATTCGTTGTCTGACGAGACGAGCACGCGAACACTTTGCACGATTTAAACATAGATTTATTTTTCTGTTGAATGAAATTTAGCACACGGCTGGCAATTAAATGAAAAACCAGCTGAAAAATTAAAGTGAAACTCTAACACATAAAAAATGGGTTTTAATGTTTGACATTTTGTGCACTTCCGGCCGCAAAAACTGCAAAAAGTGCATGACAGAAATGCCAATGCGAATGCCAAGAACAGAAACAGAAAGCCATGTGGCCAAATCAAAATGTATGAAATGCTTTCACAAAATACACACAGCTCAACAAACACTGTGCGTGTGTGTGTGTGTGAATGTGTGTGACAACCGCACATGTGGCATGCCTTTGCCTCTGTACGAGTGTGTGTTTGTATGTGTGTGCACTTGAAAAGCGTTTAACGTAGCAAGAAGACAAAATTGTTCGAGATAAATGTCAGAGGTTATGGTGTTAATGTCGCTTTTATTCAAAACGGATATCAGTCCATAGAGACAAAGAGGGGATAGACAGGGGAGGTAAAAGATGAAGAGTGTGAGAAGCCGAGAAGCGAGAACAAAGGCGACCAATGTAATAAAAAATAAATTAAATGGAAAATGCAAAAGGAAAAGCCAACTGACACACAGAGATGGATGGACGGACGTATGGACTGAAGCTGAAGCGCGAATGTGTCACGGATTTCATTGCTCATTGAATACGCATTCATTTCATGGGGCAGGACACAAAGGCACACACACACACACACACAGACAGACATATTTACAGTGGGAATTGTGCGAAGGACCTGAATGCTGGCATTCGGGGCAGCCGCATCGAGTCACTCAGTCTGCGTACGTAAGCAGCAGAAGGACATACACTAACACACACAGACACCAACACAGTGGCAAAGTCAAAGGCGCTGCGAAAATCAGTGGGTAAAGTAAGCCACAGAGAAAATCAAAACTACGCGCACAACCAAAAAGGCGCTGCCTTTCACATTCACTAAGTGTGTGCGTGTGTGCTTGTGTGTGTGTGTGTCCTGTCATTTGCATGCCTATCTATGTGAGTGTGTGTGTGTGTGTGTGTGACACACTGTCTGTCTGTATGTGTGTGTGCGCCCTGCTATGCATGTTTGGCTGTGTGGCTTTTCTATTTTTGTTGTAATTGCCATTTGGCAATTGCAATTTTCGCATTTTATTGAATTTTACACACACTCAGGCACACACAAAAGCTTGTCTAACAGATGCGCACACACACGCACACACACACATGTGCTTCGACACAATAACAACATTTTTTTTTTGTCATAATATTTTCATGTGTTCGAATTTCGCTTTACACGCGCTCACAACCAAAATGTATTTGTTCGCTCATTTGCTTCTTTGTTTTTCTATTTTTTGCTTCTTTTTTTTTTTTGGTAAACAGTCACGAAATGTTCTAAAGTTTATTTGTTGTGCTTTGTTCGTTTTGTGTGTTTTGCTCTTTTGTTGCTATTAAGTATTTTGTGAATTTGTTTTTGATTTGCAACAAATTTTCATACACACACACAAAACACACACACAGATGTACAATGTACACGTACACTGTTGAGAGGCACATACGTTGAGAGAGCGAATGAGAATGAGTGTTTGGGAGACGCGTCCAAGCTGTGTGTTCTATGCTGTATGGCTCTGTGACTCTGGCCTCTGCCTTGCGGAACCGCCCTAAAACAGTCGGGAGAAAAACTGAAAATGAAAATTTGTGAAAAATTTACCCAAAGCACGCAAACGCATGCCGTCGCAAAACGGCGAAAGGCAAAAGCAAAGCGCAAAGGCAAAGAAAAGCTTTCGCTTTGAACAGACAAAAAAAAAAGAATCACAGCAAAATACCGTTATTTCCTTGTGCCCACAAGCAACAACAAGTGAGAGCCCACAAGGAAAGCAAAAGAGAGAGCGCGTGCTTATAATTTGGAGAGTGAGAGAACGTGAGCGTAAGAACAGCACAATCAATAAGTCCGCAGAAACTTTGAAAGCTCTACTCAGCGGCAAGCGCGTGAGTCTGTGTGAGAGAGTAAGCCGCAGAGAGAGCGAGTGCCAAAGGCGAGAGCGTGTACAGCAGCACTCATTGCTCTTCGCTTTGCCTGTCGTTCTCGGTTCCCCTCCCTCCCACCGTACAGCGAGCAGGCGTCGCTGCCTCAGCGTCATCGCCACAGGCAGCACATGCTACCAGCACGTCATGTATTTTTTTTCGGGCTTTTTTTTGAGAGAGGCTCTGAGGCTTTTTGGGCAATTAACAAGTTTGCGGCTGGCGAATATAAACAGGGAATGAATTAATTTGACTACGCTTTCACTGCACACAACGTTCGTTGAATATGTTTTTTTGTTTTACCGTTAATCGCGACTTTGCCAGCGGGCAAACTTTCAAACTGTTCTGAACTTTGCACTGTGTTTGAATTTTGGATTTTTATTTCTTTGCTGCCTTGCGCTCAACACGTCTGACTTTCAGCGTCGCCACAACACGAATGTCAGGTGTGCATGGATTCCGGCTCCATTTTGTCTGCTCCTTGACTGCCAAGACAGACTGCCTGCCTGAGAGCGTAGGCGTTAAGCGTACACGAGAGAGACTTAAAGAGAGCCACACTGTGAGAGCGATAGAGACGAATGCATGCTGTGAGTAAAATGTACCATTTACCGTTATTATTGTGACAATTTGGCGCTGCCAACTTGTTGTGGAGCCAGCAGAGTTGCTTTGAGCACAGCTGCCTGGAGTGGCGCAGAGTTGCAAGCGCTGGCATTTACACTGCGCAAAAGCCCAAGGAGCTTTCTAACGGTTTAATGCTAAAAGCCGGCATATGGATAAGTACTATAATTATGCCGATGATGATGATGGTGATGACGATGATGGTAATCATAAAGGCTTCTCAAGTGTCCACTCAACGCTCAAGCCAATCAGCCGCATCAATCTGTCAACTCTTTGCATAGAAAATTGGTATAAGGAACATACGGCCACTTATATTTCTCAGCAAACCAAACAAAGTGCCTGCATAAATCAGGACCTTTTGGAAGCGAGTTAGAAAGAGCGACTCAGCCTTTCAAGGTGGGCAAATTACCGCCGCAGGTCGTGTCGCGTCGCGTTGTTTCGTGACGTGTCGTGTCCTGTCCTGTGATCATAATTAGATCTAACTGAATGGGCAGCTGTAACAGCCTCAAGCGGCTGATACCCGCAGAAAAGCGTAACTTGTTTGAGTTCCGATTATCGAGTACCCAGTACCGAGTACCGACTGCCGAGTGCTGCTATGCAGCAGATCCTACGTCATATGCGGGCTTATGCCAGCAAAGGTATGCGTGTACTGTGTCCTGTGCCCCGTGCCCCGTGCCAAAAGGTGCAAATGCAACTGAGATATCAGTTTACACACCGCCTTTTGTTTTCTTTTTTATTTTTATGAAACCCAATCGCCACAGATGTTGATGACTTTGCCCTGCCCTGAACTGACTTTAGTTTTATTTTATTTTACTTCTTTTTTTTTGAACACGCCCGCGTTGCAGTATGCCATAACCCTACAAAGCAGCAATGATGCTGCACCCCTGTCAGTCAGTTCGTTCGTCTGTGCTGCAGTCCTGCCGTCCATCAGTCTATCCGGTTTGCTAAGGGTAAGCGCAAGAGGGTAAGGGTAGTTTATTTTTTTCAATTTCTTTCTTTCGGCATGATTTTACATAATTCCAACACCCTTCGCTGAACTTTAGCTTTGTGCTGCTCGTCGTGTATATTGGACATCTACTTAATGGTAGATGGTATATGGCTCTTTTGACGCTTTAAATTGATTCACACCGCACACGCACCCAAATGCAATGCCATCACGCACATCCCTGCCGCATCCTGTGCGCGGTTTTGGCCCAGTTCGTTTGTATACCCTGTACTGAAAAGAGTATAAACTAAGAGTTTTTTAAAGTTCAACTTTATGGCCAGAAAACATTATTTGAGTAAGAAGAAACTTGATTAACTTTAATGGAATAACTTATTCAGTTTTAATACAAGGTTTTCTTTTTTACTCGTGAGAGTTTATATTCTGTTCAATTTTTATAGATAACACATCCTGTTCTATGTGGTTCCTCCTTTAAAAATCTTTATTTGCCACTTACAGCATATCTTCTAGTCGCGCACTCCTCAGGACAGCCTGCTGCTAACTATTTTCCCGTGTTGTCATGCATTTGTATTTGATTAAACATTTTTTATGCATTTCCGTTCAGGGCATCATTAGATGGCGTGTTTCACCGCTTTGGTCCAGCAGCGCGCCACCCCCACTCCGTAGTCAGTACTCCACCCACCCATCTACCCCTACCACCACCGACTACACACCCCTTGCTATGAAATTTCGGCAGTTCCTTGTGTTTGTGTGCTTAGGCGCAACTTGCATCTGTCCACTTCCGCTATCGAAGTTTCCTCAACGAGTTTAGAGAGTGTGTATGTGTGTGTGGCGTGTGTGTGCGTTGTTTGTTTGTTTGCTGTTATTTGTTTTAGTTGCTTTTAAGTGCTGGCGAGTGAGATCGATGGCTATAGCCATGTCAATGTCCTTTCAACGGCATTTCATTACATCTGCAGCGTTATTTGTTTGCTGCCGCTGCGGTTTTATTTACCCATCGGTTGCAGTTGCTTTACGAGCCATCCAAACATGATGAGAAAATTGCCAAGACACACAACAATATGCGGCATAAAAACGCCTCACACATCATCATCATCATGAGTAGACAGAAAAACAATTCTAGTTGGATTCGGGGTTAGTTCCTTAGTGCTGTTGGGGGGGAAATACCATTTCAACCCTCCGAAAAGAAGAAATAAAGAAACTTCAACCCATTGTCAGTCATGTGCAGAGAGTTTATGATTATGAGCACTTCATATAGTAAGTGTTTACTACAGCCACAATTATAAAGTGATTACCAATCAAGGAAGTGTAGAGAGAGGGGGTAATATACCCCTACACATCTCCCAAGCAACCCAAATTCCCTTCAAACACTCGAAATTTCTTTTCAGTTTCGTTTTTTTTTTTTGTTTTTTGGATTTTATTCACAAAAATAATTAGTTTTACAATTGTTTTTTTTAGTTTTTTTGTCGTATATATAAAAATACAAATATTACGTATAAAAATATATAAATGTATATATGTTTTAAAGGGTATATCTAAAATTTGAATTGTTATTCGATTTGTTGTTATTGTAAATGCACTCTGCGCAGACAAAAAACATCGAGCACAAGTTAATTATTGTAAACTTTAGGCTTAACATTGTAATATCACAAAGTCTCACTTAAAACTTAGATATGCTTATCAATGATATATTACGTATAAATATATTAACTTAATTTTAATTATTTTAATTGTAGATTGAGCGAAGTTTTCCCATTTTCGTTGTACTCTGTGGTTACAACCAAATTTTCATTTGCATTCTACTGACTAAGGAACAATAACGCTGTGATATTGCTCGGTTTTAACTTAAACATTTAAGAGTTGACTTTTAAGTACACAACCGCCGGTTCTGTAGTTTTGCCTCTGGCCATGGATATACCATAAAGTATATCTATAACTTAAGTTGTACTCTTTTTAAATACTTTTACTGGTAGTGAAACGCTGGTTCAATGTCCGTTTTGTCCGTTTGTTTATAAACCAAATGAACTAACTAACTAACTAAGCTAGTTCAACTAAACTAAACTAAACTAAAGGTTAACTAAACTGTTGCCTCGAAACTTATAATTCTATGAAATGACTAGAGTTCACACTCGACTTTGGGTACCAGCGTGGTTACTGGATTTTCATTGCTTAGTTTACGTTTTCTTTGCTTAGATTTTCTCGTTTTTTGGTTTGTTTGTTTTTGGTATTTTGTTGGGGGAACTTAAAAACTATTACTGCACAATTTCGCCTGAATTTCAGTTTTTGAATTTTTGAAATTTAATGAAAAAATAAATCTGAAATTTTAAATAAATAATTTGCCTTAAGTTAAACCTAAAATGTAGCCGAAAAGTATGAGGAAAACTAATGAGATCTGTATTGACTAGATGTGTGATTAAATTAGTGACTAGAACTGGCGAGGAATGTTAAAGATATGAGGGAATATAGAGCATAATATTGAGGAAATGAGAATAGAATAGAATGTAAGGAATGAATGATGAATATGATTGTAGATTTAAGTAGAAATATGGAATGTAATAAGTAGTTGGATAATGCATTGAGATGATCAGATGATGTAGAGATGAAATCAGAAAGTTTTAGATGAGATTGAGTAAAGATTTTTGATAGGAAAATATTTTTGAATTATGAAAGAACATGATTTGAAGTATGATATGGTCAGAAATATATGAGTTATACGATTAGATGAAATAAATTATTTTTGAGACTGTTGAGATATGAATGGTAGAATGATTTGTTCAGATATTTGTAGCTATAATGTGTAGATGAAATCAGAGATTGTTTTAGATAAGAATAAGGAAAGATATTATGATAGAAAACAGTTTTTGATGGGTAAAACGAAATATTTCACTGGGCTATTTTAAACTATATTAAATTTAAAGCTGACTTTGGTTAAATTTTGGATTTATTGCAATTGGTCGACTAAAATCTGACTAGACTCTAACGGTTATGACTAGAATTTTACTGACTATACGAAATGCTTGGCCTGGTACTGCGTCCTTGGGGCTATAGTAAATCGTTATTGAGATCATATATTGAAGCTGACTAGTGCCACATATTTGGTTGGACTAACTAAATGTTAAACTAATGAACTAAGACTGACTAGACTGCATTTTTGGTCGTCATTTTACAACTACACTGGAATGTGAATTGAAGTATGGAGAGCGTTGTCTTGACTAGACCTCAACTCGAACTAAGACTAGAAACTTGAAATGAATTAGTAACTAAATGAGTACAAACTAAAATTCAAACAAGCTCAAACTTGTGAATCCATAAAAACTAGTAATCTTTGGTCTGTTTTAGCTGCAAGTCTCCAGGGAGAAGGTTTAAACTAAACTTAACTTAACAATAAAGTGGACTATAAACAAAATGATACAGGTGAGCGTTGACAGTTGAGATGGGGGAGTTCCAACTCCCGACTTACTCAGTGCGCCATGGTCGTGTGTTGTATGACAGAGGCGCAGTTGCGTAGATTCGTCAGAGCAGCGGCTGCAATGCTCTCCTCCTCCGTCAGGCCGTGCTCGACAATCTGCAGGCGACCGTAGCCCGCCGAGGAAGTGGAGGAGCTGCAATCGGACATGTAGTCCGCCTCGTAGTCGTAGTGACTGCTGCTGGCAGCGCCTGCGACATAGACGCCCTCATCAGCATAGGAATGCGAGCTGCTGGCGGAACTGGAAATAGTCGAACTGGAGCTGTTGGATTTGTAGACAGAAGTTTGGAAGCTGCCGGTAATGTTAGTGGTGGGCAGTTGCTGCTCGCTCTGCTGTGTCTCCCCCGCCGCCTGTGCCTTTTTGGCGTGCGTCTGCTGATGTTTGCGCAGATACGCAGCACGTTTGAACTGCTTACCACACTCCTGACAGCTAAAAGCCAACTCCTCCGCAGTTTTCTTTGCGCCACTCTGCGCCACCTGCTGCTCCACGCGATTCTCCTTCTTAGCACCCGCTGCCTCCTTCTTGGGCTTGTGCCAGCGTCGATGTGAGGCCAGATTTGCAGGGCAATTGAACTGCTTACCGCACTCCGGACAGCGGTACTCGAGCAGCACAATGCAGGCACAGCGATGCCGGGCCAGACCAAAGGCATCGTCGAAGCGTATCTTGCACAGACGACACACATAGTCACCGATTACATTCTTAATGGCCGCCAGTTCTGCTTTGGTCTCCTCGGTGATCTCTACGATGTTGTACTTGGGATCGATGTCGCCATTGCTGTACTGCATGCTGCCATCGGTAATGTCCTCCAAGGGGCGTATAATCGTACCAGAGACTGGTGAACTTGTTTCCTCATCGAACTTTAATTTGCGCGTTGCTTTATTTCGTGTGGATTTTGTGCTCGTTGCGGTGGCTTTGCTAGTGCGCGGTGGCTCGTCGTTGGCTTTAATGGGCTTACTGGGCGTGGCATCGACAACAACAGCAGCAGGAGCAGCAGCAGTGGAAAGTTCAACTGATTTGACCAATTTGGCAGCTGGCTGTGATTCACTTTGGTCACTCAGTTTGCGCTTGATTGCTTTGACTGCCGGCTCGGGGCTTTGTGGCGGTGTAAACGGTTTGTCCGTGATGACAATCACCTCCTGAGCCACCTCCTGCATGGGCTCCGGTGTGAGCGCCTGTGGCACCAACTCCTGCACTACACACTCCTGTACCAGCACTGCCTCTGTCTGTGCCACCGCCTGCGGCTGCTGCTCGACAATGCTGGGAACGTCAGCATATGTGGTTGCCAATGGCTCTGCTTTGGGGACTGGCGATGGTGGTTTCAGTGACAGATCCAATGGAATTTCACACTTCGTTCGTATGTTCAAATAGCGACTACGATATTTGGGTGGCAGCGATGCCACAGTGGTCAGCAGACCCAACCCATGGGGCATGCCACCGGCTGTGGCATTGTGCAGCAGCTGTATGCTGTGCATGTGCGGATATGTGTATGGGTGTGTGCTTGCGCCTCCTGTCGGTTGGTTGGCAACACTGGCCATCGCACGTTCACGCGTATCAGCGAAATGATGATCAACTTGAAACTTGAACGCGATTTAAGAAACTTTCAGTCTTAACAAAAACAAAACGGAAACGGAAATGGAAACGAAAACGGGAACGGGAACGGGAACGTGAACGGCAAACTTTAAACAGTTAACTGAACGATTTTGAATGATGAACGGAGAACGGTGAACGGTGAACGGTGAACGATGAACGGTTTATAGTTGGATTGGGAACTAAGATTTGAAGAACTAAGCAGAAAAACTTAACAACAAATAGAAACGTTGGCAACGTTGAGCGCTAATATTGCGGCTCGGCTTCCTGTCGGCTCGACGTTTTTGCTGCGAATGACTAACAGCATATCCTGCCGCCTCTATTTATGTGTGCCAAAGGAAAGCGAAATTAAAATCATTGTTTGTGAGTTCTCCTTATTGTTGTTGTTGTTGTGACGGCGTCGCTCTTGGAAATTTTCATCCCCCAATTCGAGTCGTTGTCCTTTTAGCCCTCGCTGTCGCTGTCGCTGCTGCTGCAGCTAGCGCCGATGTCGACGCCGCCGCTGACGCCAGCAGCGCTGAGCCGGAATCTTTTGTTAGCAATCACACACATTAGTCACCCTTTTTTCCATACACACACACACACACATACACTCACAGACACAGACAGCGGCACGAGGGGAGCCTTGGTAGACGCCGACAGTGAAAGTCCTTTGCACTGTGTCTGACTGCACTGCAAGAAATTTAGCTGTTCGCAGCTGTGCCTGTTGCCAACAGCTACAAAAATCAGCACAAGCCAAAAAGGACTCGCGACAGGAACTGTAGCACATGTTGTCGTTTCAGTCTGCTTGCAAATTCTTTAGGATTCATGGAAATTTGGTTTCTTTTAGAGTTTTTTCTTTGTGAATCCTTGGCAAACAGCTGACAAGCATGAAACCGTTAATTGTGCGTGCAACCAAAGGTTAAATGCTTTGCAGTTTACTCAATGGGCCAGAAATACCTGAGGAAGACGCTTCAGCAGCTGTTTTCTCAATTCTTTGCTTACTTTTTTGCAGAGTTTTGGCAGAGTTTGGATAAGGTGATGAGAACGCAGGTAAAAACTTATACAACATTTGATGTGGACTATCAAAATTCGTATATATAAAGTATTTATGTATATTCTTAATCAGCGTCACAAGCCGAGTCGATATAGCTATGTCCGTCTGTCCGTCTGTCTGTCCGTCCGTATGAACAAACAGATTTCAGAGATGGTAAGAGCTATAAGATCGAATTTGGGCTCTATCGACTCGATATTTAGTCAGTCAATACAAGAATCTTTTTTTTTTTTGATGCCACGCACCATTCGCCCACTATGGGCAAAAAACTAGACACACCTTGTAAAAAATAGATGTTTCCGGCGTATATCTCATAACCTATGGCACTTAGGAATACCAATTTTGGTACATAGGTTCCTAGAGACAGCATAAATGCATTGCCATTTAAAATTTTTGGCTGCCACGCCCCCTTTTTTTAAGAAATAAAAAACTTTTGAAACTTGCATATCGGATACCAATTTTAACATTATAATTGGGAATAAATGCAGAGAGTACTATACGGTCGGGCGCGCTTGATTGTACTTTTCTTGTTTTGTTTTGTTTTGTTTTGTTTCATACTTAAAATTTCTAACAGTGTAGACTTTTTGATGTTGCATTTTCAGGTTTTCATTTTGGCTTTTTTTCTGTCTACGACGACGACTGCGGCTTCATGCGCGCTACGCACAGACACAAAGACACACACAAGCACACACACACACACAGACAAAGACTGTGATAGCGGCGTACTATAAGCTCGTCAAGTTTGCTTTTGGTGGGGTAGGTACGACTAACGCTCTCACACAAACACACACAGGCACAGACACTGTTTGGGCTGCTCAGCCACCACAAAGCGATTGTTAGTAACTGTATGCCTATGTGTGTGTGTGATTGAGTGTGTGTGCTCTGTGTGTGCTTTGCATTAATATAATCGAAATGCGAAGCCGTTTTGGTGGCGTTGTCCTCCTGGTTGCCATGAAAGGGAATGCACTTTCGATTCCGATTCCCATTCGGATTCTTGTTCCTATTCCTTATACAAGTCCCCTTTTTATCAACCCAAAGGACCAAACAACAAATATGGCATATAATGTTTAATATGACGCCATTGTTGTTGTTGTTGCTTTGCTTTTGTTGTATTACGGTAGGCACGTGCGTGGCAACGACGCTAGTGACGATGCCACCCCAATTGGGCTAACGGTATTCCCAGTGCGACAAACGAAGCCGCTTGCAGCTTTTACTGATCGTCTTGGTCGTCGTGGGGTGAACGGCAAATGGATGACCCCTTGGCACTTGGTACAGGGAATCAGTGTTTGCCATGCAGCTTAGAATTAATAGCACACGCAGCGCGCAGACAGAGATGGCGACTGCGACGCCGACTGTGACTGCGAAGTGCGCCAGCCACGCGAACTCAAAAGCATCCCAAAATGCGAAATGCAAGGACGAAAATTCCAACCCTCTGCTGTAAAGGCAACCCTCTGGCTCCCATTCACAGAAATCAGCTCATTCTGTCAGTCTATCACTCTGTCAGTCTGTACGTCCGCTCTGTCTGTCTGTCAGCAACAAATGCTACTCGCACTTCAATACCCTATGCCTTTGACTGACTCAAATTTCAGTGCTCCAAGGCGCGCTTAGCTTAAATTTGCACTCAACAACACCCAGCAGAACTCCCCCACAGCAGAAGACACTCCGGCTGCACCCATTTCCCAGTCCAAATCTCACTTGTTGGCTGAAGCTGCTACGCATTCAGTTCACTACGTTCTCTCGTTCGCTTGTTTGTTTGTTTGTTGCTAACCCTTAAGTGCATCTTTTATGGTAATTTCAAGAGCACGACCAAATCCCACAACAGTACCGACTGCGTCTCTTATCTTTACACTGCTAGAAATAAAGAATTCAAAAAAATAGTTAAATAATTGAACTTAATTTCTTAGTTTATAAACTTTGGTTTTAACAACTAAGCAAGCTTGAAAGCAAGCCGACTGTTAAATACCCTGTGTTTATTATAGTTTGGATTTTTCCTTACAAATGAGCAACTTTCAAGCCTTTTGCACTATCTCAGCTATAAGTTATAGTTGTTCGATTCTTATCAAACTTTGTGATGAGTGTTACAATAGTACCATGCACATAATGTGTGGATTTGGTCATGATTGCTTATGTAGTTTTCAAGTTATGGTGTTATTAAAATGTTTTTTTATGATCTTCCAGGGAAATAGATGGATTTTCATTCCAATTTTGGTAACTCTAGTTCTTATAGTCTCTGAGATGTAAGTGTTTAGAGACTGACGGACAGGCGGACAACGATTTATCGACTCTGCAAGAATATATATGTACTTTATGGAGTCGAAAAGTTTTCTTCAAAGTGTTAGGCTTACTTCGCTTCTGATATACCTAATAGATCCCTGAGTACGGGGTCCTTACTTATAAGACTTATGAAAGACTAGTCTTATGAAAGACTTTGTGTAATCAATTTATCTTTTCTATTAACTTAAAGGCCTAAAAATTCTTTAAGAACATTTTTTTCTTTCCTACTTATTTTTTTCAGTGCACTCTATAGGCCTGTCTGACTGCCTGCCTGCCTGGTAATAATTAATGTTCGAAAATGCATCGTTTATGTGGCATAATGCATTTGCATTTGTGTGTCTCAAAAGGCTTTTCAGCCGCCATGTCCTTGCGCTTGGCCAGCTCCTCAAGGAGGCTTCACTGTAGCACATGTTGCCATTGTCGCCGCCGGCAGAAAACTCAACCCAACAACATTTGGGAGGACCACCTTCGTTTTTCTTTACATTTCACTTTTATTTTCCTGGTCTGAGCTGTAATTAAATTTTTACTTTCATAATTTGATGCAATTTTCAGTCGCTGCTCGAAAAAATCAACGGAAACTGGCTGAAATTGGATTTTAACTCTCACTTTTTTTTTGGTTTGTGTAAAGTGTGAAATTTTTTAATTGTATTTGATTTTTACTCGCTGTTTTTTTCGCTCCACAGTGTCATATGCTGAGAATTAGAATAGGATCAGAGGACGATTCGTGCCAATTAAAAGCATTTTTTTTGTGAAGCGTGGAATTGTTTTGGAATTTAGTTTAGAAGCAAAAATATTTGCGTAAACTTTTTATTTTTTGCCAACTATTTGGTGTGGATTTCTGTCAGTTTTATACACAGTTTAGCCAATTTAGTTGTTTGAATTTCAAAATTTATTTTGTTGTGTATTTTTGAAAAATATTTTAAAGCCTTAGCCCAATAAACTGTGTGTTTATTTAATTTCTGTTAACAAAATTGATTTGACAAGCGTTTTTTTTAGCCCAATAAATTTGCATAAATTGAATTTGCTATAATTTTTCAAGTATATAATTGAATTGGGTTGAATTTTGGTGCCGAAACCTTTTTTTTTGCGGTGCTGAACGTGCTGCATAAATTTAATCAGCACCCAAATCACATGCACGTAATTTGTATTGAATTATGGAGCAGTTGCCCAAAGTCAAGGCTGGTCCAACTGTGAGTCAGTGCAGGATTAAGGAATTTGCCAACTAATCCAGATGCAGAGTAGGTAAACAAGAACTGAGCAGAATTGAGTGACTAACCCCCAGTTGGGAAAAGCCTTGGCAAATTGGCAAAAAGTGGTAGAGCAAGGGGAGCACAGTGAGCAATAATTATATATACCCAGATTGTGTGAGTCAAAGCAAAAAATTCAATACTACAATGCGAGTATATGTGAGCACATGCATTAATGTATTTATGCGCCGCAGGACACTCTGAGGCGGTTTCCTAGCTCGTCAAAGCGTTTTGCATGAGCGCGCAAAATGCGAAAACACAGAGGAGAAAGAAGGTAGTGTAGGGGAGAGGCGAGGAAAAGAAAAAATGAAAAACAATCAGAATTCACAATTCTGTTGGGTGTCGAAGTGCTGCAGGCACGCGACCAGCAACCAACGTTCATTTGTTGTTGTTAATGTCCTTGCTCGGCATTGCCCGTGCATAGCGTCAATGCCACAAAAGGTTTCCCAGTTTGCCACACTGGCATGTGCACCATGGAAATGGCAATGCAACAACAACCACCCAAAATCGAAGCCCAGCAACAATTTCGATTCCAAATATTCAGCCAGGTGCATTTTCTGGAAAAATACAAAAACACAACACAACACAACACTAAACGAATCAGAATGCCGTTGTGCACACACAACACGAGCCAAAACTCGGGTTCGGGTGCTGAAAACTCCCTCAGAATGAAGGGGGAAAACAGAACTCGAGTCCCTGCTAGAAATGGGTCTTTGCCAGCGCTTAAAACGTAGCGCGATTTCGATTCTGATTCTGATTCCGATTCCGATTTTCAAGCCTGCGGAACACTACGAAAATTTCGAGGCTGTTGCGGATTTCAAAACAAGCGCTTTCAAAATTGTTTTAGGGCGTTGGTTTCCGAGGTTTTTAGGGGTTGCTTGGGTAACAAAACTGCAGCCGCATGTCAGTCACAGTGCACTGTCTGCAGGAGGGTTCGATATGGTGACTATGGTAGGGGTAGTGTTAGCAGTGGGGGTAGTGGCAGGGGAAATTATTGCAGCACATAAAAATATATTTCATTTTTTACCCCCTACCCCTAACCCAAACCTAAGACTCTATAAAATTCCAATTGGACGCGTTTACCACAAAAAAAGGGGCGAGTTCTTTCAGTTGGAATTTTTTTATACTCTCTGCAAAAGATCCTGTGCAAGATTTGTTGACGTTGACAGCGACAGCGACGGCGACGTCAGCAGCGACTGCGACTGCTACGCCTACCGTCGACTGCTGTGTGAAAATTGCACGAGTTGCGCTTCTGCTTTTGACAATAGCCTCACATTAACTAGTTTCCGTTGCAATTCCAATTTCATCCGCGACTCGACTTGCCACTTTTAATGAGTAACCGTATACGCAAAGCACTGTGAACTGCCAACTGGCAACCGGCAGCGGGGAGTTGGGCTTTTTGTGGCCAGCCAGGAGTAGTGGAACAGAGAACGGAAAAGTGGAAAGCGACAACTCACAACTGCCAAGTTCATTACAAAAGCACCCCCTTTGATTCAGGTCTGTGCTGCGACTGTTTCCTGTTTGGTTTGTTTCAATTAAATCGCATGTGCGGCCCATAAGCAGCAGTGCCAGCAGTGCCAGGACCTAGCCAGGACATTGCTGGGCACATGGCTCATCTGTTACTTAATCATGGCATTGCCATAGATACCTTGCCTCATTGAGGGTATGCACACAATGCACTCAAAGACACACACAACCATTCGCACTAACACACACACACACACCCATACATATAGTCACAGCTCTACCAACTCCCTCGTCGCTTCCTTTTGGCGATTTACATTCATGGCTTAAAGCAGCTGTTTTAAATATAGTATTATTGTTCTGCTTAATGCGTTGACAATTTAAAAAACAATTTAAATTAAATCAGTAACAAATTCTTTGTTAGTTATGCATTAAATATTTATAGGGCATAATATATAGGAATATAATAAGCAAATAACACGGCATTACATCGGGTAATATAATATTTCACTCAAGATTTCAGAGTTGTTAAAGAAATCCCCTCACACTGAGGCGCTCATATCATTTCAATAGAGTCTTGCTCCACCAAGGTAGTCATAATACTCATAATCTGGAAAAGTAGCATTGCTCCAGCCCAGTTGATAGCGCACACTCTCATCCAAACCATTGATATCCACGCCCAAACCACGCAGACGATTGGCCAACTCTTTCGCCTGGGGTGTGCTCGTTAGTCTTTCATAGGCCGTTTTGAGAGCCAACAGACGACGCCAAAACTCGGCAAAGACTGAATTCTGTTGAGCACTTGATTCGAGCAGATCTCGTAGTAGTTTCAAGGGATAAACATAACGGAACTCCTGCTCAAAGCCAGCAACGCCATTCACCGACTGCGCCCAGTGCGGATACTTGTTAAAGAGCTTAATTTCAATCTCCAGATCCTCAAAGACCTCAATGGAACCACCTGCCAGTTTGAGTTGCTGTGCCAGCCAATTAAACAGTTGTCGCACCTCCGGCTGATGCAGGAATTGCTGTCGCAGACGATAGGCGGGCAGAGAATTAATCTCCCGTAGAAGCGACTGGAAACCAGCGTCGTTAAGGGCATAGGCTCTAACCAATCGCTGTATTTCCTTATGGGGCACACTCTGCACAATGTTCTTTACCTGCAAGTAGAAGTTACTAGCAGGAGCTGGAACTGGCACCGAAGCTGGCGCTGGAGCTGCTGTAAAAGCAGTTGCCAGGCAACAAGCGGCAATTAAAGCCAAACTAAAGCAACGCATCTGAATTCCTCTTCAACTAGTTTAACTTAACTGATCTACCAGTAATAGTCACATCTTTTTATATACACTTCCACTCAGTTTATCTAAAAAGATTCGTTAACTGTTTTTGTTTTGATTTGGCTTCTTGTGTAAATTTGTTGTGGAAAGTTTGATTTACATTGTTCACTTATCGGGTTTGTTTGGCCAGATATATAGATATAGATATCTATGGGAATACGTGGCGCTAGACCGGGTACTGTCTATGTTTGTACTCGAAAGATGAGATAAATGAAACTGTTTACTGATTTTAGTCATCAGCGTTCGCAAATTTTGTTGTGATGAGTTGAAGGGAAATAAGTCAAGTGAAAGTCAGTTCTAGTTTTAACTCCGAGAAAGGTATAATTCTTCCCCATCCAATTCCTTGTAGCAATCCCTTTCTTTGTCTAAAATTCCTACAGATTTTTTGCTCCAACTTTATGTAGCTTCATTGGCCATATTAAGCCAACTACAAATTTTAATTGCATAAATTATTTTGGGTATTTGCAGCTCGCTCGACTATACCAATTTCCATTAGTTCCAGTCGAGAAGACTTGTCGCTAAAGAGTTCAATGAGCTCGCCACGAAAATCCCAACATATGAGCCTGAAACTTGAACTAAACTACAATGAAACCCACAAAATCCTATGGACCCTGTAAACAAACGCAGATGCAGTGGATAATTAGGAGCAGGAGGGGTCAGTTTGGAATGTAGAGAACAGCAACCAGAGGGTGTAACACAGTAAGGGCTGTAGTTTCAGTTACAATAATTCAGTTGGTCAGATTTTTACAAAATTTTGAATTTCGGCAAGAACAACAACTAAATAAATGAGAGCTCTGCTAATAAATTGTGTAGTACACACACACACACACACACACATGCAGACACACATGTATACAGACACAGATAAGCCACCCCAATTGTGTGTTAGGGGGTTGATTTGTGTACTTTGAGTTTTGGGCAAATAGCATAAGCATTTTTCGGCCAAGGGCGATCGCAGCCCAAAAATGCCAAAAGGGGGCAGCAAAGAGCAGCGGCAGCTGCTGCACACACACGCATACTCAGACACACTCACATATGTACATGTGCTGTGCTTGATAAATCATGTGTAAAGGTATTTTGATTTGCGTTTGGTGGCGATAAGCAAATAACGGCAGCTGCATCTGGTAGCAAACATTGTTGCAGCAGCCACTAAAAAACGTAGTTTGAAGGACTGCAGTGGCAAAGGGCGACAGCAAATGACCCTGTACTCAGACTAATAGTTGATGCGGAATGTTTAGTCTTTAATGAAAGTTATTTTTTAAAAGTAAGCTTGATTGTTGCTACGGCAGCTATATGTTAAACCTTTACGATTTTTACTAAATTTGGTCAGCTTATACCTAAAGACTTTATACAGCTTATGTGTGAGTTTGGTTGAGTTATCTTAACTATTACTTAAGTTATGCTATTTTATAAAATATCTTTTTTAGCTAAAATATTTTAAAATCATAAAGTTTCTATGATTACCGTTATATAGACTCAACTGTTGTTCCTGTAATATATGTTTTATAGCTACTCTCACGTCATCTGCTTGCTCTTAATCCCTCTTACCCACAAACTTAGTATACCCCTTGTAGTTATCTTACTACGCGTTCTCAAAAAGGAAATGAATTGTTACATAAAAAATGAAAACTAAAAAACACAGATATATTCATAATATGTTGCCATGGAATAACTACAACAATAATAAACTGTTGTGTCGCCTGCAGCAAACAAGCAACTACAAATTTTTAATTGATTTGGCATGCTTCAATTTAACGCTTCGCTGCCACTTCCTTTTACACAGGCCAAGTCCTGTGAGTTCTGTGAGTCCTTTTTGCATACTGCACGTGTGCTGTAATTGCCCGTTTTATATTTTATATTTTGTTTAGTACTTTTGTGTTATATTCAATACTTTAGTGCTGTCCCTGTGCTTTGACAATCGCTTCCGCTGACTCACAGGACACAAAGGACACGAAGCACCCAAGGAGTCCGAGTCCAAGTCCGTTTGCTGCCTGTCAAGAAATGTAGACGTGTAGACGGCGGAACTGCGAGGCGACAACATTGACGTCCAGACGACGTCATCAAAGCCCAAAAAAACACACACACACAGCAGTGCACACACCAGCTACAGGTAGTGTGTGTCGGTCTCTTTCTTCTGCTTCTCCTTCTCCCTCTTCGTCTCTGTCTCAATCTTAGACCTGTTTTGCTGCCACTTCCCCCTGCTCCTTTGGCACGCGCCGGAGCTGAAAGTTTCCTTCAGGGGTTCTTTGGTTTTTTTTGTTAGGGGTTGAATATTCTTATAAGAAACATTCCTTTGGCCGCAGGAAGCAAAGCAACACGTTCAAGACATTGTTGAGTCACCGCCGTGCCGTTCCCCTTTTTGCGGTGGCATTTATGTGCTTCAGTAACGACCCTTGCGACCCTTCTTCGGGGTTTCCTTCCCTCTTCCTTAACATATTTTTTTTTTCTTAGTCTTATCGGAGCTGGCGAGGTGCCTGCCTTTGTGTTTGCTGTTTGCCCTTTTGGGTTTTCATTCAACTTTCGTCACTTAATTGAGTTGCGGTGCCGTTGTAAGAAAAGAGGAGTAAACGAAACCGAAACAGGCATACAAAAAGGGCCAATTCCTTGACTGAAAAGTGCCAATTGTAGGTTTCAGCTACAAATTGAAATACCCGAGGACATTCCCTGGTGTTGACTTTTTATTCATATGCCTTTTGTCTTCTGTCTGTTTTTTGTTTCCTTTTGCTACCTTGACTGTAGTTCCTTTTTCGCAGAGAAGCCATTAAATTGATTATAAAACGTCCCTGAAAACAGTGTAAACACTTTTGTTGCAGACAGTCTGGCGCCGGTTGAAAACAGGGACAATTCGACGACTCAACGACTCGTCGACTCGAGTCTTAGCTATGGAATGCTAACTAATTACAAGGGCGTTGCCACACCCCTTAGCGCTTCGAAATGGGGTGAGAAACTAAATTGTGACTTGGGTTTTAAGCAGCAAATGATTCAAAGGACAATTTGCGGCACTCAAGAGTTTACCAGCAACTTAAGGGTTTATCAATGACATTGAGAGCAGTCCTGACTGCTTAAGTGTGGGGCGTGGCAAGGTATTGTTGTAGTGTTGAAAATAACACTGATGCTGGCATAATTAAGCTTATTGCAGGTCCCTAAAGGGCAGCCAGGGCAATAAACTGAAGTTTTTGGTTGTTTTCTTGAAAGTGTCTAAATTTTAAGACAACTACTATGTGGGAAAATAAAGTTTATATTATTTTAAGAACTTTATTGATAAAAGTAAATTATTTCTGTGCTTTTTTAAGCGCTTAATAATGTGTTTATTTCCTTAAGCACAAATAGACAAGCTCTGCCTGACAACACTCATTTATTCTTCCAAAAACAGATCTACAAACAAAATCTAAAACAAGATTTGATCGCCTTTGGTTGTTATGAAGCCATTTGAAAGGGTTTTCAAGGGGTTTTCAAAGGGTTTCCTCAGCTTAACAAGCTTAGCATCTGTCGCACGCTTATCAATACTGCCCTGCCGTGTGCCATGCCGCCGATAAAAACTCAGGCACTGAAATCTGTTATGCTCGAAGGGTTTTGTGCCAGAGCTCGCTCGACATTTGCATGTTCACGGCTTGTTGGCCAGGACACGTGTTCGAGTCCCCAGTCAGATAAAGCTCTCGACAGCCAACAGCGTCTAATCAACATAGAAAACTTTAATAGTTTTTTACGCTATTCCCCCCAACCCAAAACTCTAAACATTTATTTATTTATGCAAATATGGAAATTAGACCATGGCTACGCAGGCGCAAAAGGCACGTTCCAGAACACGTTCCAAACTAAACACAAAACCAACCAAACAGACAACAACCCTTAGATAGAGCGACACAGTCGGAATTTTATGTAGAATGGGGATCGTAAAAGTGTAACACATTTTCCATAATGTTTACAGCTCGACTGAGTCACATTTCTGGTTGGTTTTTGTGGCAGCTGCTTTGGCTGGCTTGTCTGGCATTTGCCAAAAACGAGTTTATCCTTTAAAGCGTGTAGAGCAGGGATATAGCTGGGGTATTTAGGGAGAAGGGATATAGGTGAGGCAATGACTCGCGTGCCACCAATCCACACCCTAAAAATACTACTAAATTCTGCTGCAGTTTCAGCTCATTTCGATGCTCATAAATAACAACAATGCAACAAGAAAAACAGGAACAACAGCAACAACAACAACAACGACAACAGTAATGAAAGCAACTCTGATCCCCAGGTATTTTTCACGTGTTTGGCACGTTTCGCTCGATTTTCCGGTTCTCAATTCCTATTTTCCCCCCTCCTCCTCGCGCTGTCTTTCTTTAATCCTTAGAGGCATTTGGATTGGACGGCGCCAGGGCACACGGCACGCGGCCGACATCTTTCTTGATAAATTGGGCTTTAAAGCTGGGGACTACAATTGTTACCATTTCCCCTTACACAGGGACCAATTCTCCTTCCCTTTTCACCTCTTCCCTTCTCTCCCACTCCCCTCCAGTGACAAATTGCCAAAGCTGTGCCAATGGACAGCTAAAGTTTTGCTCTCAAGTCCTTTTGGCACAACATGCGATTGTTTGTTTCATTGTCAAATAAATCTTTGCTATAGCTTTGAGTCCTTCACTCTCTCTTTCTCTCTCTCACTCTGTCTCTTGTTTTATTTACACAAAGTCGGGCAATTACTTTAAGTATATCAATGCGAGCATACAATTTATCAAAGTCTCTATGAAGTAATTCATTCACATGAAGTTTATTGCTTTCTGGTACATTGTTTGTTGATCTTAGTTATTAATAAAATAAGTTATCTACGTACCGTTAGCTGTACATCCAAGTATTACATTAATATAACTTGTATTTATTTGTTTTTTGCTTTTCGACAAATCCACGCGCACAGAATTGTCAGCATGTTAGAATGCACAAAACAATAAGAACAAACATGCGCTCATATTTATGCATAAATAAGCATAAAGAAAAGTAACTGTTCCTCATTTACTCTAACGGCGCTTTTATTAATTGCGCTCAGAGAAAATTCTGCCGCGATTTGTGTGTGCGTGTGTGTGCGCTGTCTAAAGCAATGCAAGCAAGCTCAGTCGAAGTTCTGCCGCTGTCAGCGCTTTCTATTTTTAGCCTCTTCGCTGCAATTGCAAACAGTAGCTTCTCCAATAGGTCGCGCATGCTCACACATATTTTGTTGATTGCCGCCGCTCTGCCGCTGTTAAAAGCTCTGCTACTGTAAGCTCTCCATTATCTTTACTGTTTGTGTGAATGTTCGCGGCCGCCGGCAGAGCGGCAGCAAGTCTCCAACTAATTCCTTTCTAAGCAAGCTCTCAGCAAGAGCAGACTCTACAAAAACCTATGTTTGCTCACGCACACTACTCTCTTTAAAAGCGCTTTAAATATATTCAGTCGCCGGCTACTGATTTAGTTTGCCTAATTGTCTCAACATGTAAAGTTCTAGAAAAATTAATTAACAATTTACTAGTAAACGAAGCTAAGGCCTGTTTTACAAAATATCTCAGTTTGTTTCTTATATCGTTAATTGGTTTTAGTGCTTCGTTATCTTTTCTTTCTTTTCAATCAAATTTAGGAACTTATTTTCACTACAATTCTGAAATCTTTGCTGAAACCGTCCTCTCTCTTCATCAGAATTACTCAGAATTATTTTCGCACACTTGTTGATCCCAATATTGCAATTTCTGTTCCATCTGTTCGTTATTCAGTCGTTTGGGCAGGGTATACTCGGCTTCCGGCATACCCAACACACGTAGTTTATACAACAAATATTCATATACATCGAAGTCATAGGGATTGCTATAATGAAAGCTAATGCTCGTATCGGAACAGCAGTCGCTGTACTGTAAACAGAAAATAAAACAATTAATTATGAACTGAAAATTAATTAAAATAATTCCCAAGACTTACATTCATTTTGAAATAGTAGGTCTTGTCGAACCACGAGCCCTGTACCAACTGAGGCATCAAATGTCTTAGATTTATTGGCAAAAAACGCTCGTGCCCTGTTTCATCCCTGGTATCGCCAGCGACCACGCCCACATTCAGCAAACAATGACCAATTTGTAAGTCCTCCGAGCGACTGTTCATCGGACAGAGCTTAGTGCTGTTCACGGCAAAGAGATTAAATCGACGCAGTGCATCGCGGCTGAGCACATAACCAGCTCCTCCAGACATATAGCCATGGTCGTAACGTGCGCGAAAGCGATAACCAAAGTAAACACCTGCCTCCGGATCATAGGGATACAGAAAGTGACGCAGATTCTCCATGATCACGTAACTGGAAGAGGGAGAAACCACTTTCAAATTGACGGCAAACGAGCATGTAAATATGCTCACAAACACAATGTACCCAGGTATTTTTTAGGTACAGAGTCTCTTAGTAAAACTCAACATAATTTATTCAGTTTTTCCATAAAAACCTTTGTCATGTTGGAACTCCTCTATAAAAACTTGACTTACGTATCATCATCAGCCTTAAGAAACCAGTCGTAATCCTCTCCGTAATTCTCGTAGGCGTAGACCAAGCCCGCACGCACCTTGGCATACAGATTGCTGCGATTCTCAGTCACATTCAGATCCACTGCACCCAATTCGGCATCGTCTTGGCTGCTCATAAAGATAAGCTTATTGCAACGTGCGCCCCACGTTTGCTTCACCTTTGCCGCTCTCGTGGCATGATTTTTGGGCATGGTCAGCACCAAGCAGAGCACACGCGTCTCCCGATAAAGCCAATCAGCTAGTGACACTTTGAGTGGCAATGTGGGTGCGGCCGTGTCCACAGCAATAGCTGTACTCTCATACCGATCGGTTGGGAATGTCAAATAGCCCCAGAATTCAGTCAACTGTATGCCTACGATGAGGCCCAGCACCAGGCAGAGCAGATTCCGATACATTCCGTTGATCCGGTAATGTTTTGATCTTTTGATCCTCAAATGCAGCCAATTATAACGATCTGTACATTTTGTTAACCAGTGTCTTCGTCTTTGGCTCATACGCGACTGACTCATGGCTAAGAGTTGGACGTGTGGTCTCTGCCAATGGGTATTACACTATGGAATACTCGGAGCGACACTGGGAGCGAGATTCGTCTCGGAAAACGGGTTTTGTTTCGCATAACAAGTGAATCACAGCTCGCTGAAGACGTCGTTTGCCTGATTCCAACAAATATTTTGAGAGCCGTTGAATTAATACACTCTACCGAGAAGGGCATATTGATTTCATAGTGTCTGCGGTGCATAGTAATTTCCAATTGGAACGAAACGGGTTTGCTTATAAAAAGAAACGTTTTGAGAGCACTGAAACGAGGGAAAGTAACAACAAAACTTGGAATGTGATGGATTTGAACACAATTAATTCTTATTACAGTTTGGAAAGCGTTTAAGCGCTGAGAGAGCGAAGAAACGCTGTGGAATGGAACACAATAGAGGCCAATATTGTTACAGTGCCTCTACAACCTAAGAAAAGTTTGAGAGGCATCTCAGTGGACACAAAAGAGTGTACAACTATCCGTTAGATAACTCTGCTTTAAAATTAACTGTTTTTGGAGCCAACCGGTTTTGAGCATCTGCTCTGCGTGAAGATTTTGACCTACACCTGAACGACAATTATACCTATTTATTAGCGACTCTTTGGGCTCGTCTCCTTTCACTTTCCGCTCTCTCAAAACCCCTTTCAGGCATTAAAACAAACTGCAGTGTATAATGGTATTATTATTATTTATTTTTATTGCTAGTTTATTTTATTCTTTTTTTGTTTGTTTTAGTTTTCAGTTTTAGTTTCTGTTGATGTATCATATTATAAATTATAATAGGTATGTTTAACGTTAGTTAGTACAACTTTTCAATTCGTTCTGTGTTCGACTAAATGTGAACTAATTTATTATGCATTGTTTTTCATTTTATATATAACTTCTTTTTTTTTTGTTATTTATTTCGTTTTGCGTGTCTTCTTATTTGTTTCGTTTTGCGAAATCTTGTTTTAATCATTAGAAAATTATTACAAAACATTTAACATTAACTTTAGTCTGAATTTGGTTTTTTTTTAGATTTTTACTTAAACATTTTTATTTATTTAATTTTTTTTTTTTTATTCTTAATGGGTTTTATCGTACTTCGTTTATACGTTTAGTAAGTGCACTTGCCAATTCTCATTACTTTTAATTTTCCTTCGTTTCGTTTCATTATTTTTTCTTTTCCCTTTACAACATTTAAGTCAACAAATGGAAATCAAAAGTAAACAATAATTTGTCAGGCGAAGTCAACACAAATTCTACAGTTTTCCTTTTCATAATAATAGTTTATGTATATGTATGTATTTAGTTAGTTACACAGCCTTAGAAACTACTTAAGAACTAAAACATGAATCGAGGCAAAAAACCAAATTGCCTTTAGCGCCAAAAGCCAAAAAAATATAATTAATAAATTTGCAAAAAAAAAAAACAAGTTAAAAATCATGTTTAAGAAATAATTATATAAAAAAAATATTGATTACGTAAAAATTAATGTGAATTTACGTCGGTTTCCTGCTGGAGTATTCCATTAAAACATATTTTTAAAAAAAATTAAACAATTTTTTATGACAAAAAATGTTAAACTATTACGTCTTTAGTTTTTGTTACTAATTTACCATTTTTAAGTTATATATTAGTTGCGATTTATGTTGAACATGTTGAATTCGCTTGAAAAAATATATGTTTCTTTTTTTTTATGTTCATGAAATTTCTTCTCCAAACTTTTGATTCTTTCCTTTAATTTAGCTTTTTGTATAAATTTCATTTATAATTATATTTGTGTATGTATAATTATTTTTTACGTTTATTATAAATTGTTGTTAGCTTGGCTTTAAAAACTACACGTACTAATATTATTCTTTACTTTTCTTTACTATTTTATATTTATGTTTTTCTTTTTTGTAGTTTTCTTTTAAATTTTTAATGTTTGTTGTGTATTTCTCCTCGCGGTTTTAGGAACCTATTTGTAACTAGCAAAGCGCAGACGCTGTAAAAATTTCTATAGAAAAAATGATTTGTTTTTGTTTTTTTCGCTATAATTTGGCTTACAAATAATTCATATATATGTGTAACATCAAAATATATATATTATTGTTTTCCCAATACATTTATATAATATATTATTACTAATAACTTGAATATTTCAAGCTCTTTTGTTGATTTTTTTATACATTCAATGCGCTGACTTCTTGACTTGGCTTTCGAGAAATTTCTAATTAACTTTTTTAGTAGGTAAAAACAGAAATTCTTCCACTTAAGGATTACTTTTAGGTTTAGGGATTTGAATCGTTGTCCAAGCAATTTACAGCACATTTTTAATAGATTTGCTTTCATCGAGTTTATCGTAAATATTTCAATTATTATCAAATACAAAACTTAATTTAACAAAATTTTGTAACTAATTTAACTTGTTTTTGTTAACAACATATTTCTTTGCTTTGTCACTGACTACGCAATGTATCGAAATCGTTTTTTTTTTTTTTCGTTTAATTGTTATCGAATTTTTTAACATTGGCACGTTATTTATAACTATTGTTAGTGTACGTGTATTACAATATATTAAGAATTATATATTTAGTGTTACAAAATAAAATATATGCATGTATTTATTTGTGTAATATTTTGATGCAACAACTAGAAATCTTGATTAGTTGCTGTTATTAACGAAACATGAAAATTGACAAGTTAATTTACATAATAGTTTTACGTTATTTAAAAAAATCTAATATTTACGCATAAGTTTCGCGCTTTCGGCGCAAAAGACACTAAAATATCATAATAGGTGCAAAATCAGTTTTCAAAGTAAATAAAAGTACAAATGAATTGATTGATTGTGTAATAATAACTAAATAAATTATGAAATGAACACGATAACGTTTTAAATGTGTGTGTTTTGTTTGTTTATGTTTAAACTATTTTGACTTATAACAAAATAATGCTTATGTAATTCATGGGGTTTTCTTGTATTGAATACAAAAGATTTGCTTAATTTGTTTTGTGTGTGTGTTTGTTTTTTTAAAGCATATTCAAAGCATTTTCATGTATATTGTGTTTTATACTCGATAAACAACGGCCGATCGATCGATCCTACTCTGGCGCCTAAATGCATGCTGCATGCCATAAACAATTACAAAAGAAACCAAATTACTAGAGTACAACTATAATCTATAGATATCGTAATTGTATGTCTATTTTATGTACATATATAGCTCTAAATGTTTGTCATATTGTAGAGGTCTACACACTATTCATGTATATATATATTTATAATGCACACGACTGCAGTTTTGTGCCAGATAGCAAGAGTTTTATTTTTTTATTTTTCCTTCTCTCACTTTTTTTGTGGAAAATTGGGCATGCTGATATATTGGCTGGTTTAACTAATAGCAACTAATTATATATTTATTTATGTATATGATAATCTGCTCGCCATTTTAGCTAATTCATGCGCTACTTTTGTACAACGATTTCGGTTCAACGAATTGTTTTATTCTTTTTTTTTTTGTTTGATTTTTTACGCTTTTTTCACAACTAAACTGTGATTAACTTAGAGTTAATGCTAAGGCTTAAAGTTAGGAGTTTTGTATTTGTATTTTAAACTTCTACGACACACACGCAGTTGCACAGCACACTTAACACACACACACACACACACACATATACATCAACTATTCACACATACATGCGCTTTGGACTTTTGGGCTTAAATATTTAGGCTTTTAAATATATAATAATTCATAAATTGTATATGCATAGAAAACCAAAAACTGTGGCACGCCTTTAAAGTACAGTTTTATCTGCCCTATCAGTTTACTTTTTTTGCTGTTTTGACAACTTTGTTTCACTTCTATTTATTCGCCGAGTTTGCAGCTGTTGCGTTGGACGCGCCACCCGATGAAGCGTGGCTATTGGAGTTGCCACCACCAACGGTGGAGGCACCGCCACCTCCATTACTGGTCTGTACTTGTGGCAGGGTATCGAAGCGGCGATAGTAGAGTAGATAAGGCACACGTGGCGTGTGCGGCTGCAACACTTGCTTCTCGCCGATCGGTTTCACAGAGCTGTCATCATAGCGCAGCCAGCAGTTATAGCCAGTATGGTAAACATCCGTTATATAGTGACCCTTTGAGGCCTCCTTTCCATCGTGATAGACCACGGCAAACAGGCGATAGGCGCGCTGCTTCTGTGAGGTCTTCTTGGAGCCAAGTATTTCTGGGGGGTGAGTAATCAAGTTATGAACAAAATTATAGTAAATATTTTGTGTCTTCTTACTGGCATCGATTTTGAGCTCCACAGGGAACTCGACCTTCTTGAGGATCTTTGTGCAGCCATCGGATCTGTAGTCAAAGTATTTTAAATGCAATATGAGCACAACGGGCAGTTTCTCCAGTGTCATTTGCTGCCAGGCGACCACCTCCTGCTTGGTCTTGCTGCCAGTAACGCCCTCAAGCTGATCACGTCCTACTAGAATCTCCAGAGCCTCCTTCACCGAAGCGGCTTTCTGTTGTGATATTAGATTAGCAAAGGTTTGTACATTTTTAGTAATCCAACTCACCTCAATATTCAGTTGTAGCGTAAAGAATGGCTGTATAACATCCGTGGAGTGTTCACCTTCGCGTTGCAAACGCGAACGCAACTCACCGCGGAAGATATCACTCAGCGGAGTGCGTCCAAAATCAGTTTGGCGTGTTACGCTGCCCTTGTTGCGATTGTTGCAGATCATCTGTAAGTAATTAAACGAAAATCCAATCAACAACAATAAGAAATCAGTTGAATAAAGTATATGGACTTACCTGCCAAACATCGCCACCATCTTCCTGCTCTTGCTCCTGCTCCTCGCCATTCTGCTGAGCACTAGGCTTGGCAATCAGCTTGATAACCTAGCAGTAAATAGGCCAAATAAGATTTGTTTTTAAGCAAAAGTATTCAATTTGACACTTACTTCTAGCATCTCATCGTTAAGCTTATTGAGCACATAACCCAAAAACTCCTCGGCATCTTCTTGTCTGCCCTCCACATGTTCCTCGCGACTATCGTTCCACAGCTTGTAGATCTCGGTGGGCTCAAAGGCCAAGTCACACTGCAGATCAACGCCAGCAAACTCATCCTTGCCCTTGATTTGTGCAGCTTTGTTGTTCACACGCAGACGAGAACCGCCAGGCAGCGCAGAAAAGTTGCTCATAAAGGACATCCTGTAAATAAAAAAGGAAACAAATAGTTAAATAGGTATATTTTCCTACCGTTAGTTATACAACTCATAAATGATAGCAATAATGTGCGTGCAAGAAGCATCACATGAAGCCATTGATTAGGCATTCATGTGTAACACGATGCACCTGCATCGACCTCGACGATAAGCAAAGATTGCCTCCAGAACGGAGACAACCAACTCACGCCATGATGAGGTCAATGCCAATTGTTATGCCACAAGCGTAACACAGACGCCAGCTGGAATATTTGTCGCCAAAGTGTCTGTTGACTTGCCTGTGGCCAAGAGAAAATTTTACTATGGGCCAATAAACTGGGTCACTTACATGGCATTCACGGTGGGTGTCTTCACCTCGCTCAGCACCGCCGCCTGTTTGGGTATCGATCTCAGCAGATTGTAGAACGGAGAACAGCCCAGCAGCGCCTGCAGAATCGAATTGATATAGCAATAGTTGGAACGGTTGGTCAAACCACGTGGACGCAGGCTAATGGGCGTCAGATTGGTTTTGTGACGTGTCAAGAACTCGGCATATTTATTAGTCCACTCATCCAACTGGGCGGCAGCACGCAGTGGTTCTGCTTTCTGTGGTTTAACGGCCGCAGAGGCGGGTGACGTCACAGCTGCAACTGGTGGCACTGCCTGAGCGGAGGCAGCCGAGTAAGAAAGCGTGCCAGGTGTGACTAACGGTGCTGTTGGTGCTGGCACTGGCGTTGGCGATTGCAATTGCTGATGCACACTGGGCTGACTGTGTGGCAAGTTGCTGGCAAGTACCGTCGGCTGTGGTTGCTGTTGTTGTAGCTGCTGTGCTTGTGCTGGCTGCTGTTGCGGCTGCTGTGTCATTTGATGTGGTTGCTGTGGTGAGGTGGGCAGCTGTGGTTGCTGCTGCTGTTGGTGTTGTTGCTGCTGTTGCTGCGGCTTGTTGCCGTCGTAGGGCGCCACTTTGGCCACTGGTTTGTTGCTAGAGAACAGACTTGCCCACGAAGGCTGTCCACTGTCCGAGCTGCTGCTGCTCTGCGAAGCTGGTGGTGCTGGTGGTGCCAAGTTTAACGCTGGCTGCGCAGGCACAGCGGATGTTGCTGCTGCGCTAAATGATGTTGTTGCTGCTGGGGTTGCTGCAGCTGCTGATGGTGTTGCCGTTGTTGCCTCGCTCTGTGTGTTGTTCTGTGTGGTGCTGGCATGTTTATTTTTACCTGCAAAGCTTACATAAGATTTTCCAGCATGTTGTTGTTGCTGCTGTGGTTGTTGTTGCTGCTGCTGCTGGGGCAACACTGAAGCATTGTTTGTGCTATTGGACTGACTTTCAATGGACGTTTGTTGTTGAAATTGTTGTGGCGTTGCTGTGATGCTTGCCGTTGAGGTAGTTGTTGTTGCTGCTGCTGTATTGCTGTTGCCACTGCTGCTCTGGTGTTGCTGTTGGCCGCTCATTTTGCGTTCCAGCGGCGGCGCTGTGCTTGCCACTGGCGATGAGGGCACCTTCATGGTGCCGTATGTGCGCATTTGTGGCTGATTGTTGCTGTTGTTACTGTTGTTGCTGCTGCTGTTGTAGTTAGTTTGGTAGTGTTGCTGCTGTTGCTGGTAGTGTTGCTGATTGGTAAATGTCTTTGTGGTATGACTATAGACACCACCGCCACTGTTGCCACTTGTTGATTTGTTAAAATTGCTGCTTGCACCACCAGCGGGTGGTGCAGCTGCTGCAGACGTTGCTGTTGCAGACGCTGCAGCACTGCCATTATTTACAGTGTTGGGCGATGCTGTCACTGCCACCGACTGTGTGGATTTCTTATGCTGAGCCGAATTGGTCCACGACATTGTTTTAGTAGTTTGTATGGCGGTGTCATTGCTGCTCTGATGGTGGTGTTGCTGGTGATTATACTCCGAAGAGTATTTGCGACGCACTTGTTGCTGTGAATTGTTGTTGTATTGCTGCTGTGGTGGCTTGCGTTGCTGCTGATGTGGCTGCTGTTGCTGATGATGGTGGTGGTGTGGCTGATGCTGCTGTTGCTGATGATGTGGCTGCTGTTGCTGCTGTTGTGCTTGTGACTCATGATAGCTAGAAGTGTGTTGTTGTGCCTGCTGTTGGGCAGGTTGTTGCTGCAGCACAACAGGTGAAGTTTGCTGCTGTTGATGTTGCTGTGGTGCAGGTGCTGCTGCTGTCGACTGTTGCTGCGGGGCTACAGTGGCAACAGAAACCACCAAGTTGCTTGGCTGTTGCTGTTGTGGTTTCTGATGCTGTTGTTGTTGTTGTTGTTGTTGATATTCCAACTCCAGTTTCTGCAACTTTTCGTTGTTATTGACAATCAAAGTGTCGTCTAAAGCCAACTCGTTGTTAGCGCTGTTCTTCTGATTGTTGTTGTTGTTGGGCACCAGCGTTTTATCAGCTGCAAAAAAAAAGAGAATTTTTTAATTTTAGTAAGCGGTTTAATTATGTATAGCTTTTATTGAAGGT
This sequence comes from Drosophila parthenogenetica, assembly GCA_035047505.1. Classification (NCBI taxonomy): domain Eukaryota; kingdom Metazoa; phylum Arthropoda; class Insecta; order Diptera; family Drosophilidae; genus Drosophila; species Drosophila parthenogenetica. Next base: position 5,230,935 of record JAWNPM010000070.1, read on the forward strand.
CAAGAAGCGACTGTTGCTGTTGCTGCAACAGCAATAAAAAGTAATCCACTCGACGCCCAGCAACAATAATTCGAAACTAATTTACAATATCAACATAATTGATACCAATTGATATTAAATGAGCTCCTCGACGGATGTTGACAAAATTTTAGGCTGATTTCTTTTAATTGATTTGTTTGCCTCAGCAAATACCAAAAGGGGACACAATTTGTGTAAAAACAAAAATAACTACAACACAATGAGCACATGTAAAAATATATTTATATATATATGTCTATATAGTAGGTAAATGTAGCATATAGCAGCAAAAAGTCAATATGAAATTAGTTCACACGTTGCTAATCAGCAGAGACAATAGAGATTGAGATCCGCCTGATCAATAATGTAGTAAACATATAGCAAGGAACCCCCACAGAGGCAGAGGGGTAGTTACTTTACATCTATACCCTGCACTGCACTTTAATCGAGCACGTTCTAGAACAACAACAACAACTACGAGCAGTAGAGATAACTGTCACAATGAACAATGGTTTTCAAAGTTGTTTAGACGGCAACAACAGTTGCTGTTGTTGTTGCTGGCGATAAGACATGCCACATATCAGCAACAGCAACAGTTGCTGCTGCCGCTACTGCTGCTGCTCTCGGCTGTCCAATCAATTTGTCAGCCATTTGCAGTAAATAGAAAATAACAGTACTTAATCCATGTCAAATTCAAGCAGAGCCCCGATATAAAGTTCTATAAATTTCATTTAGACACAACAACTATGATTATGAATAAATCACTAGAAAGCATTGGACCCGCCGATAAGCCCAGTATGATAAGAGAGCAGGGAGAAGGAGCGAAGAAAAGGTGGGTAGCAGAGCGGAGTTGGAGTCAACGTACACAACGTTATCAGTCCACACGTGAGAGTATAAATATCACTGGTAGGATGCTGCCTTTATTTGCCTAATTAATAATCCCAGCTGATATGGAATGGGAATGGGAATAAGATTGAATATAAGATGCTTTCATGGCATTGAGGTCTCGCCCCCAGTGCAATAACAATTACAATTACACGCTGCAAATATTAACACTGATAACGAAAGACTGCAGACGGTGGAAGGTTGTTTTTCTCCCCTTTTTTCTCAGGGTTATCAGCTCCGCTTGGGGTGTGAGTGTGGGAAAGCTGGAAAAGTGGAGCACCGGAGTCTGCCTAAAGTTTGCACAGCCGAGTTCAATTGTTGCATTTCGCAATTGGGTAAATGGAACACAATAAAATCAATTCAAATGGATTTTAAAGCACGCCCAGGAAAGCAGTTTAGAGGTCAGTTTTAGATGAACTAAGGCTAATTCAACAGTTTTAAGTTAAAAAGTAATATTTAGACTTTATATTTCGTTTACATACAGTTAATACATACACTTACGAAAGAATGATAAATGCCAATTCTTAAACGGCTTGCCGCTCGCCCATAAGTTGCTACTTTCTCTTTCACTTTTCTCAAATATAAAAACACAAAATTTTCCTCAGCAAAAACAGTAGGAGCTCCATAAAACACTCAAAAGTTGACTTAAAACTCCATCGCTCCCTCCTCGCAGTCACAAAAGTAATGGAAAAATCTATAAATCTAGGCACATGTCAGGGCAGGAAGCGGAGTAAAGGGCAGTTAAATAGACAATTAACAATTTCTTTTTGGCCACAGATGCTATTTAAAGTCTGATTAGCATCTAGATCATAACTAATGCTTTCAGTTGCACACAATTAAATTTTGATATGTATTTCATCATATGACAAACGCAGTTAGAATCGGATTTCCAACAAATAATAATAGCAGTAGCAGTAGCCGTATAGGAATTTCGAATATTGTACCATATTCACAATGTGTTAATTAATTTCAATTAGCATTTAACAAGAGCGGGGCATAAATGGCAAACGTGAGAGTGTAGATGAGTTGAGAAACTCTCAAAAATGAAATGGAAATTTATAAAACAACTTTACACACACACACACACACAGAAATACACCGATTTGATGTGCAATAAAATACTCGTTAAAATATTAGTTATACTAAGTACGTATTATAATAATAAAAAGTGTGCCAGAGGGTGTCAGTTTTGGGTGCGACGATGAGAGAGCTGCAGTGTCACAAGGTTGCCTCGATAATTACAGACATGAGCGCACAGGTAAATTACAACAAAACTCGGTTATAACAGCAACAAAACATGTTACGGCTAATAATAGCAGACAACAGCAACAACAACAAAAACATTGTTAAATGCAACAATGCAAACAAGGAAATCGTCACGGCACGACAACAAAACAAAACAAAAACAGAGAGTATAATAAAACAAAACGACAAACAACAACGCGACTGTACTTCACTTAAACACTTGAGAGAGAGAGGGGGCTGTGAGAAGTGGGCGTGGCAGCGGTTAGAAGCCTAAAGGGGTAAGTGGGTAGCTGTACACTAAGTGGGGTGAGTGAACATTAGAACAGTTGCATGTCTTCTCCAATTCGCTTTCAATTTCACTAATAAAAACTGTGCTACGCGTATATCGTATGACAGTTTTTTATATCTCTCTCTTTTTATAGGCAAATGAATTTGTTTGCGAGCCACATTCAAACGAGATTTTGTTGCTGCTATTATTATTGTTTTTATTGTAGTAGTTGTTGTTGTTGTTGTCGTTGTGCAATCCTATTTGATATTTAATTGATTTTTCCGATCCAACAAAATGACAAAAACGGGGTCATGAGCTGGAGAAGCAGCCGCCAAATGCGTTGAGCGGGGCTATTTAAAAAAAAAAAAAAAAAATCGTCCCCAGCTGGCCCACCCCCTTTTACGCCTCCCTCCCTTCCCATAGTTGTTTGTTATTGAACGCGCGATTTTATTCAATTTTTATTAGCAGCAGCAACAAATAAAACTACAACAAAACCGCTGTTGATTACAATTTCTGTTCGGCTTATGAATTTTAAATAATTGCTGAGAGCATCGCAAATAAAGTTACCAATTGACAAATGGAAACTTAATTTAATTCTGTATTAATAAATATAAAAAAAGGAAATCCATCACAACAAAGTAAACAAAAGTCAAGTGAGTCACTATATACACTATATACGAATTATCACGAATGAACTTTAGCATAATTCACTTCTTATCGCTGAACCCCAAAACACAAACTCAGCTCATGATAAAACTTTAGCTCAATTTGTAGAGCACGAGCTCAAACAAAGTTTATTAAGTTATTTTATTATTTAGCTATATTTTGTTGCTTCATAAAATTGTTTACTGCATGATTTACTTTATATATAACTAAATTAATTGAATAATCACGCACAATATAAACAAAACAAAGCAATGCAAAAATAATTCACTTCCAAGTGAATCAACAAATTCAAATAGAAAGGCAGATAAACGCATATATGACTAGCAGATACCCTGCAGCTGATTCACACTCTTTGTGTCTAGTGACCTCATTTAATAACTGATCATTGTGGATAATTATTTATGATTTTATCGAGTAATTTCCCATTAATCATTACAATTCTGCATATTATTTCCAAAATAAATTGTAATAAATTATAAAAACAAAAGAATTGAAAGCATAAATGCAATAAACAAATAAATTCTGATATCACAGAGTTTCCAAGCAGACACAAACACAACTACACACACACAGACTTGCACACACACGTGGTGTGCTCATTATTATGATTATTTGTTGTGGTTGTTGTTATAAAATATTGATAACGAATCTGGCCAACAATTAGTTGTATTATGGGCGGTTGTTGACTGCGATGACAAAACACAACACGAGTGCGTAGAAGAAGCAGAAACAAATAAATAACACTTGAAATATGTTAAATTTATCTGCCTGGCAACACAATTGTGGCAGTGGCAAATTGAATGTGCGCCACTTGCCCCACTTGTTGTTGCACTAAACCCGTTTTGCTGCTGCTGCAATTCAATTGAATTCATTTGTGTCAATTTACAATCAATTATTGTGCGATATTCGCTTGCAGTAAGCCAAAGCAACTAAAACGAGAAACAAAAGAAAATTGCATAATTCTCAGAAACAAAAAGCGAAAACGAAGATGAAGACAAGAAAAACGGCAGCGGCACGCGACCTTCGTCTAGAGCAGAACCACCAGCCCACTAGACTATAACAGCTGTCAACAGCAAACAACTTACGGCCAAGAGAATCGTAAAACGTTTTCTTATCAATGAAGGTAGAAACTAAGCCAACAAATTATTTACGTGCAACAACAACAGAGGTGAAACTGGTGGCTATAAAGTGTACGGTGATTATATTAAGCCATTTTTCTTAAGACTTCGCTTCTTTACCCCCTTTGGCAGGGCATTGATAAGCATCGATAAGCGTTAGATTGGATTCTAGCACAGGTAAATGTAGAACATATAACTGAAAGCAAAACTGACAGCTTGACAACTGAAAACAGGAAAGAAAAATGAAGTAGAAACGACTGACACATACTCTGAGTCGAAGGAAATAGGTGCTCCCCTCTTACACTTCAATAATTGGCTCATACTCTTCCTACAGGTTACGCTGTGAGGCAAAAAAAGCATAGCATTTTACAGAAGGAGCACTACAAGGACACACACAGTCAGTTGATGGGTATTGTATACGAGCTATGTATCCTGGACGGGCATTAACATATAAATGCGTATAACAGTTTGGCGCGTGGGCAGAACAGCTCATTGAGCAATGACATCTACGAGATACAAATGTATCTAGCAGGTACAACGGAGGCCAACAACAACCTCAACTGGGAAATGAGCAACAAGTAAAACATAACAACAACAACAGCAAAAAACGAGAGATATATACAAGTAGCAAGCGACAAAACTGCGTCATTTTGTAAATTCTATCTACTATTTAATATTGGCAGAGGCTACAGATGTGCATACAAATAAATACATTTATATATATGTACTCGGATCGAGTGTATATATATTGTCGGGTATGTAAATATGCAAAAGGGGGAAAATCTTGCAGCGTAAAAAATTCATCGTTAAACAAAAGCAAATGACTGAATGACAAGACACTTAGTCTGAGGCGCAACGTGGCGTATGCGCAATTTTCAATTTCATTGCCCAGCTGCATCCTCCTCTCCCCCCCTGCCCAATAAGCAAACAAAGCATGAAAGAAAGAAAGTAGTACTACAAAAAGGCAACAGCAGAAGACGAAGAAGGTTGTGAAGAAATTCTTGAACCGGCCTCAAAGGCGTTGACATTGATATCGTCGATATAAACACACACACAAGCATCTGCAGCAGAAATGTATCTACTCACATAAAAGCGCATTCAACTCGCTCGCAAGCAAAACATAAAGGAAAAACTGTAACGATAACGTGCAACGTGTGTCAGCAATTTCCATCAACCAGCTCTTTGTGTACTTAGCAGATTAATAATTATTCTTTATGCAGAAGCAGCTTTTAGTGCAAATGAAAATTCATATTTTCCTATAATCCTTGAAGAAAATTCTCGGAGAAGTTTACATTTTCCTGGAATTTGTTGAAGCATTTAATTTGGCCCGAGTATTAAAATCTTTCACTTTTATTTACCACAAAATACTTGCTCTTTTGATGTCCCCAACATTTCTGGCTTGTGGCCCAAAACACAAAAACTATTTCCTGTCCCACCCACCTGTCCTTCCCCGAAAAAGACTGGGAAAGTCAATGGTTTGCTGCAAGAATGTGAAATTGTGCAGCTAATTCAAAACACCTGCTGCACTGACGGACAAGTGTTTTGTGGTTGTGTGGGCGTGTTGGTTGAGTGGGCGGGGCACTGGCTATACATTCTTCACCTTTTGTGTTGGCTTGATTTGCATTTTAAGCCAAGAGAACGAAAGCTTTATGCATTTTTAATAAACATTCATGCGGTATAACAGTTTAGTCTTTTCTTATGACATATTAAATTTCACTTTACTGAATTACACAATGCCACTAATATGGCATAAACACAAACTGGCTATTTCCTGGCCATAACAACTACTACTATAAATAGTAAATGCTGCTTGGGAAATGGGAAAATAGGAAAATAGCAACGAGTAGGCGAAGGAGAAGGAGGCTGACTAATGCGCTAATAATATAGTAAATCAACTTAAGTTAAGAGAGCACAAAAGCAAAACGTCAAGGGCTGGCGCCCTCTGGCGTTGACCCATAAGTCACACACATAAGTGCATACTCACACACATACATATATACATATATAGTAAATCTATACGTTTAGCAGCACGTGTGTGTGGGTGAATTGGTGTGCGTGATACAATTTTTATGAATGACATTGAAGCTCCTACACACACACATACACCCACACATACGCTCTATTTAAATGCTTTTATTAAATACACATCCTTTAAAGAGAGCACAAGACAAGCACGCTTTAAGAAACTCTCTTAAGAGTCTCTCTCACTCTCTCTCGATGTCATTTTGGTAAAATTTTAATCTAGCAACATTGTTTATGAGCCAAATGCTAAAAATAAGACATTTATTGGACAATATAAACTGTGAAATTTGTGTTAGTCGCTTATCAACTAAAACACGCGAAAAATACTATGCGATTTTTAGCTAAAATCCAACTAAGAAAGAGCTGAAATTACCTATTTTTTAGGGGCCAAGAGACAAACCTCGTGTTCAAGCTCTCGGCGCCTAAAAGTCGGCACACCGAAAAATGTGAAACACACACACATACAAGAATACACTTTCACACGCACAGTGGTTAAAGACAAGCAAAAGTAAAAGTTTGAAAGTCGCAAGTTAACCTTTAACCTAAATCACAACTAAGAGCAACAGTTTAAGCTTTCTCTTTTTATGTACGCCAATTGCTGTTATACATGACAAACTGTTATACGTGTGCCGGTTTTTTCTTTTAGGTGCTGACCAACAACAAGAAAAGGTAACTGTAACAGTAACGGTATAAATAAATAAAAGAGACAACCCTTAAGAAAGTGCGTCACAGATGGAAGAGGGTTGCTTTCCCAAAAGGGGGTTGCTATGCGGATGAAGTTCTTGTAGTTGTTGCTGGGCAAAATCCGTGTGTGAATCGCAAATGTTGTAGCCAACATTCCTGCTGCTGTCGCCGCTGCTTCTGCTTCGATATCGTTGTTGTTTTTATTGTCTTTGGCAATGTGGGAATCAGCTGTTTTTGCCAAACGCAACCCTTGCGTCGCATACCTTCAAACAGAAAAGCCCGAGAGAGTGAGAGCGAGCGTGCAAAGACAAAGAGAGCGCTTCCAACCAGGTGGCCATCGAAACTTTGAGCGTTGCGACCGAAAGAGCGTAACTTGGAGAGCGTAAGCAAGAGCGGGAGCTTGCGCGCTTGAACTTCAAATGCATTTGCATGAAAAATAGACATCGCAATGTCAGCAACCGCATGGCGAGAATATTTTTTTTTTTGTTTGGTTTCATTTTGTGTTGTTTTTGCGTTCGTGTAATTGAAATTGTGTTTGTTGTACGAGGAGGTTATGTACGTATATACAGTGTGTATATGTAGTTGTTGCTTTTGCTTTTTGGCTTTGCATTCACATTTGGCGTCTTTGTCGCTGGCGCTGTTTTTGTACTTATATATCGTAGTATAACAGTTCTAACAGCAACATCTATCGGTCGGTTTCAGTCGTTTGTTGGTTACGACGAATTTTCATTTTATATCGAACAGTGCTGCAGTGACGACGATAACGTCCGTGTGTCTGTGGCGTGTGTGCTTTTTTTGTTGGTATCTCTCGCGGCGCACAAAGCAAACCAAAAAAAAAGAACTCTGTATACACCCCAAAAAAAATAACAAATATATAACGTTATTAATTAAAAAAAAAAAAAACAAGGAAAACAATACAAAATAAATAAATAGAAATCAAATCAATTCGTTCATTCGTTTATGCCATGATGTATGCAGCAACTGCAATGCGTCAATTGTTGTCGTTATTGTCGTTGTTGTTGTTGTAAAGTGTGAAACACGTAAGCCAAGAGAGAGTTCCGTGCATTGTTGTTGTTCTTGTACCCTGTAATTGTTGTTGCTGCTGGTGTTACTCCTCAGCCCAGCTCAGTTCAGTTCACTGCTCAGCTTTTTATCGATCACACGTTGTTGGGGCCGTCTCGGCCAGTGAAGCTTTTTTGTATTGCAATTTTTGCGCTGTTTTTTCTGCTGACGCGCCAGGAAATTGTGTGTTTTATACACAATTTTACAATCAAATTTCAATACTCAACAAATTATACAATTGCATTGCCAACAGTGACTACACAACGACAGCGAAGAAGACAGCGACGTCAAGTACGTACAGCACCCCCAAAAAGCAGCGGCAGCGGCAAAGGCAACAACGACGTTAGCAGCGCCAACGACAGCGACCGCGACAGCAATGCAAAAATATGCCATAGATAAAAGCAGCAGCATGTACTACTTGCAAAGGCAAAAGTAAAGCAGAACAAATCAAATCAAAGCAAAAGTAAAGCCAAAGCCAAAAACAAAGTCAATAAAGACCCAAATACAAAGTTCAGTTAAAATAGCAATGCCGCAACAACAATTACGATAACAATAATAACAACAATGCAGTAAATTAACTAAAGGAATTAAACAAAATTAAAATATATATCCAAACCAATAACAAGCAAAGGCACAAACGTGACAAAATAGCTAAACAATTGAAAATACACAAATATTTACAAAATATGCATGGTTCTTATTACGCTCTCTCTCACTTACTCTCCCTCTGTCGATAATGCATTAAAGTTTACAGCAATAACAACACACGCACACATTTTCTATAACGGCAACTAAAGTTTTGCCTGCTGTGAGAACACAAAACTTTATAGAGAGCGAGAGAGTGTGGGAGTAGCAGGCAGTAAGCAGCAGAGAGTAAAGAACGAGAGTTAAGTGCTGAGCGCGCGCAAAGATAAAATATAGCGACAGCAGAAGCAGCGACGTCGACAGCGGCCGTTCTAAGGCTCGCATAACTCGTAACGGCGCCGAGCGTGACACTTCGGCCACGCATAACAGACAAATTGTCGACTTGACTCCCCAACAGAAAGAACAAAATATAAAACTACAAAGGAGGAGCAAAGTGAGGCGGTGCGGGGCGTAAGCGTAAGCGCAAGTGAAAACGAAATTGAAATTTAAACAGAAATTGAAACAGAATTTGAAACCAAAGCTAAACCTCGCAAAAAGTGTGTGAGTGTGTGTAAGTGTGCGCTTTGGCCCAACTAACGGGGCATATAAATATAATATTAAAAGAGAGATTAGAAATATATAAAAAGAAATAAAATAATATGGTGGACACCAATAGCAATGCAGCAGCTGCTGTGGGCAATTCAGCGGCACGCCTGCGCAAATTTGAGCGAACCGACAGCGAATTAGCCTGCGAGGAGGCTGCTCGACTGACCGCCGAGAATTACAACAACAGTCCTGAGGACGAAGAAGATCAGGACGATGAGGAGGACGAAGAGGGGGATGATGATGAGGTTAGCGTTTATGGAGAGTTACCGCCACCGCCGGACGGTGGCTACGGTTGGGTCATATGCTTCGCCAGCTTTATGTGCAACATGATTGTCGATGGCATCGCCTACACATTTGGCATATTTCTGGAAGAGTTCGTCGCACACTTTCACGAGGGCAAAGGCACCGTCGCCTGGGTGGGCAGTCTCCTCTCCGGTGTCTATCTCAGTGCTGGCCCCATCGTCTCGGCTCTGGCCAATAAATACGGCTGTCGAGCGGTCTGTATTGCCGGCAGTGTTGTTGCCTGTCTGGCCTTTGTGCTGAGCACATTCAGTTCATCCATTGGCATGCTGATGGCCACCTATGGCTTTATGGGTGGCTTTGGATTCGGCATGATCTACTTGCCCGCTGTGGTCGCCGTGGGCTATTACTTTGAGACGAAGCGTTCCCTGGCCACAGGCATTGCTGTCTGTGGTTCTGGATTTGGCACCTTTGCCTTTGCACCACTCGCTTCGTATCTGCTGGAGGAATACGGCTGGAAGAATGCTCTGCTCATCTTTGCCGGCCTTATACTCAATTGTGCCATCTTTGGCGCCATGATGCGTCCACTAACCTATCCCAAGAAGAAGAAGGTCAAGCCACTCATGCAGCGCATGTACGAGGAGAAGCAGGCGCAGCTGGAACGCGGTTCCTTTGCCGGATCTCATTTTATGGTTCAGCTACCAGATGGAACCATGGAGCGTAAGTTGAAGATCCCACTCAATGCTGATCCCGGCGTTCATTCCAGCCTCAACTTGGAGCTACTTGCCCAACAGTCTGGTGGTCTGCATCCCGTGTCCACACTACCGACCATCACCGAGTCCAAGGTGGTGGAAATGAATGCTCAATCACCGCCAAATAATGGTGGAGCCAATGCCGGAGCCGGTGCCACCGCTGCCGATAGCAATGGACAATTGTCAACACGTTCGGGACGTCGTTCTCATCGGAATTCGGAGAATGAACATAGTCCGTATCAGTCACAGGATGCGATGACTCGCAATGCCTCACAGCCGGCTTTCCTGGCCGGTGATCATCAAAGTCTTCCCAAAAACGGTTCCGTGCCATCGTTTAGCCGTGTCCGCAAAACCTCAGCCAGTGAACGCTATCAGCCCTCATTGGCCGCCATACGTGCCTCCTCCCGTGGCGACCTTGAAGCAGGCGGCGGTGCCGGAGCTGGCGATTTCAATACCTCCAAATTGTCGCTCTCCCAGCGACATGGCAGCACCAGCAGCAGTGCCGGACGCATGGTCCGTCCTATGTCACGTAAGGATATATTCTACTCCGGATCCGTCACAAATCTACCCCAGTATCAATCACAAAAGTCGCTAACAAACTATCGAAACTCGGTGCTATCCCTGACAAAGTACGAAAAGAGCATGCAGAGCATGCGACTGGATCCCCTAGCGGAAGCGGATAAACATCGGGAGGAATACGATCTGTGCCCATGTTTGGGTATACCCGACTCGTTCAAGTCGGTAGTGAACAGCATGCTGGATGTGAGTCTGCTTAAGGATCCTGTGTTTATGTTAATGGGAGTATCTAATATCTTTGGCATGGCTGGACTGTATGTACCTTTTGTCTACCTGGTCGATGCGGCCAAGGAACATGGGATTGAAAAAGGTGATGCCTCAATGCTGTTATCCATCATTGGTATTACCAATACGGTGGGACGTGTCGTCTGTGGCTGGGTTGCGGATCTGCCACAAGTCAATTCACTGCTGCTCAACAACATATGTCTCCTAATCTCGACGGTGGCTGTCACAATGACACCACTGTGCTACAGTTATGGCGCCTACATAACCATGTCGATTGCCTTTGGCATTGCCATTTCGGGTTACATCTCGTTAACGTCAATTATTCTAGTCGATCTACTCGGACTGGACAAGCTCACAAATGCCTTTGGTTTGCTCATTTTGTTCAGAGGATTTGCCGCACTCATTGGTACACCCCTGGCGGGTGCCATCTATGATCTAACAAAAACCTATGATCTACCCTTCTATATGGCGGGTGCTCTCTTTGCCATCTCAACAGTTACGAGCTTTATGGCGCCATGTATGAAACGCTTTAGCGGATCGAATGAGACGCCAGTGCATGCGGAAACCCTAACGCCCATCGATGAGGAACAGGGCGAGGATGCCGAGGAGGAGGATGAGGATCAACCCATCACCATTGTGCCCAAGATCATAAAAACTCTGCCCAGTCCACTGCAGGAGGAGCCCAAACAACCCTTTCCTCCACAACCGCTGAAGGAATCATCCACAACGACGACAACGGAATCAAAGCTCTAAGCATCAAGAATTTACACGAGAAGAGAAACTATAAATATAAACAATAAAAAACAACACAAAAGAGATGTAAAGTTAGAGTGAAGAGAAGGGGAAAGAGAGAGCGATATTTTTTCTAGCAACTTATACAAAAGAGGAAGAGCCAAGTCGAAAAAGGGTAAGGAATCGGAGCAAAGTTATAAAGAGCAGATTCAGGTCCAGGTCCAGGCAAAGTATTGAATAGAGCACACAAAGAAAACTATATACAAACATAAGGAAAACAAAAGCAAAAACACAGCGCATATATATACTATATATATATATGCCGATATATGCCGATGCCGATGCCGAAACTATGCCTAAGCAAACTATTAATACAACTAAATATATATACACATATACAAATACATATACACAAAGGAGTATATATTATAAACTTGGCTTAGCTTTTCGATAAGATTTGTAGCAGAGATCTGCTGCCATATATAAGCATTAGCTATAACTATATATATATAACTATATACACTGTAGACACGCGCTCATAACAACAACAAAAACTTGCAAACAACTTTGATAAACTCTGATTGATAATAAATAGTTTCAACTGTTATACAACACAATTACAGCTAAAGCCTACAGTAAACTAAACTACATTGTAAAATATTTTTATTATTTGTTTGTTAAATTTTTCCGTCATTAATTAATACTATTATTATGTATGTATGTATTTTATTATTATTAAAAATTATTATTATTGCTAAATGTATATGTATTACGATAAACAAACAAAAAATAAGAGGAAACAAAACACTCGGATCTAATTAATTATTACTATAACTGTTGTTGTGCATTCGTTGTTATACGGCATTAAAAAAAAGAAGTGTTATAAATGTGTCATACGACCTAATTGTAGTAGGAAAACAAAGTAGCGTTTAGCAACAAAATACGAAAAAAACTAAACAATTGTAAACCTTTTTGGTAGTAGTTAGTTATATTTTCGTATGTAAAATAAAGGAAGAATGAAAGTGGAAGAAAACTTGTATAACTTGTAGAGCATGTAAGCGATTTAAGAGAAGAGCAACAACTATTACAAATTATAATGCTTAACTAATAAATTTTGTATAAAAAAGAACAAAAAAAACCTACATAAAAAACTGAAATTGTTTTCAATTTTAAACTAATAATTTAGCTAATCAAACAATAAATCTAAAAATATTTCAGGCAAGTCCAGAACAATGCAAAAATTTTCAAGGCTTGTGCGTTTTGTTATACACTACAATAGCACACATTTGAATGTGTTATACATTTTTAAAAACTAACCAAATTTATAGAATGAATAAAGAGCAATAAAATGCAGATTTTACACATAAACATACACTCGATCAAAATAAAACTGTTATACGCAGCAAAAGCGAATAAAAACACACACACAACACATACACACAAAGCAAAGCAGAACAATAAATGTTAGAAGAATAAAATCAACAGAAATTTATTGTAACAAATTGTATTCAACAGGAGTTAGGTGTTATACGGTAAATGCAACTGTTATACAGTCTGGTAAGTTGAATCAATCGGAAAATGTGGATTAAAAATTCGCTCATTATGCTAAGGTTTCTCAGCGTAAAAAAAGCTCTAAAACACATCGATCAAAGTTCGGATAATTACAGTTGTTTTTTGGGTCCCTGTTATCACCAACACCTTGGCAGCCACGATATGGGAAACTTGTGTGGTCGTGCGCCACTTGAGTCAAAACCAGCACAATTGCAACCTGATTATGAAACTAAAGTACTTCAATAACCAAAAGAAAAATGGAATTGAGTACAAAAACAAATAAGATTAGACTAATCAATAAATAGCGTTTAAATGAGCATTAACAACTGCAACAAGCGTGGCACATAAACTGTTAGTTTCTGATGTGTTACCGATTGTGACTGCTATATGGTATCAATATATATGTATCGACAAGTATTTTCGTATATAAACAAAACCAAGTGCTATCAAATTATTGACAAAGTCGCCGAAGCCAAGTGCTGCAAAAATAACAATAAAATTGAAGGCGAGACGTTTTAGCCTTTCACAAACAGGCCAAACACAAACACACACACACACACTCTTGGCCGGACAGCTATCAGTTTTGCTTTAGAGCGAGTGCATAATGTGAGTGAGCCACAAATGTGTAAATGGAGTGATCCAAAGTGACTCTGGTTTGTTTCATGCTTCAGTCCAGTGACCAATGGCCAACAAAAATGTCATTGACTGTGTTTGATAAGCCGGAAGGCAATACTAAGCCGAACCCTATGCATAATACCCGTACGTACGCAGAGCGTAGACGGAAAGCAGCTGAAGAAAGCTAAACAAACTGCAAAAACGAACAGGAAATGCTCTTGATGGTTCTGTAATTACAGCACAATTTAATAGTTGGGTTGTAAATTGTGATCTGATAAGGGTTTCCCAATAATATGAGCAATCAGAAGTAATTATATAAATGCTATATAAGGTAATACAACAATTGGGTTATAAATTTAGATAAGATATTTATGGTCACATCAAAGATTATGTTCCTGTTAAACAAGAAAAGCTTTAAGGTGAAGTAATTACACACATGTTTGGCTGTAAATTAGATTATGGTCACCCTAAAGATAGCGAAAAATTAAAATGAATCTCATTCGAATTAGGTATTTTAGCTTATTATATGGTCACCCTAAATCAAATTTATTGCTTACTTGAAAAGTAATTAAGTATTTATTAAAACCAAGTCGCAACGCAGTCGAAAGTTTACTTCTAAGGCACGCGAGTTGTTTATATGGTCACCCTAAACCATTTTTTTTAATAATAATAAATAAATACTACGGCAGCACACGCTGTTTAGTGGAACTCCGCTACGCCACAAACTCTCTGGCTATAGAGTGCATGACAAATGTCCAATAAACCTCAAAGTGTTATAGACTATATTATCCGCACACACTGCATAAATGGGGCAGTAAGCGGAGCAAGACGTTGACGTCGTTGTTTGATAAGCACCAAGAAAACAAAAGAACAATGCACAAACAGAGAGAAAGGGAGAGAGAGAAAGAACACAGCTGATTAGTGACACTAACAACAAAATATATAGAATTAGAGTGAACATATAGTGTACATAACTTTAATAAAAATGGTTTGGAGAACAAATCAAATACACCTGTTGAGAGCTTGCAATCGACAAGTGCAGTAATAAAAAACCCTTGCATTGCAGGCATTTCAAGCACTTGGAAATCCATCAAGAGAGCGAGAGAGATTCACGGCTAATGGACACCTAGCAACAAGTATACTCAAAGGGCAACCCAATAGCAATTAAGCGAATAACAACAAAACACTGAAAATAATTATGGCTAAATGCGTTGACGACAAACATCGAACCATACGCGATGAAGTCGTAGTATCATGTGACGTCGCTTCACTGTACACCTGACACACAGACATTAAAGCCTCGAATTGTAAACTGAGTTGAGGACTAAGCAGAAGAATCAGCACAAATATTGTAAAACAAGAAAACAACACAAAAAATAAATGAGTTGTTATCGAATCGTATCGAATGTAATTGCAACGAATTGAATATTCAAAACATTAACGAAATTCGTCGCAAATGAAAATATATAAAAAAACTTGGAGTGGGCATATAAACAAATCAAATCGTGAGAATATAAACATTGAATGAAATCTTTTTAAATGCTACCCCTTCTCATTTAGGCTCTACGACGATCAGTTAGTTTTTTAGGCAAAGTTTTTTTGTCATTGAAAAAACGGAAGTTATCAATATGCCAACAAAATTAAAAAGATAATGATAAAAATCACTTATCAGCTCATCAACTTGGTAAATGATTGAAAATAATTTGACTACTCACCCAATGGCTCCTGTGGCGCTTGTGGCGTTGGTGTCTCCGTTTGTGGCGGATGTGGAGCAGGCAGCGGCTGTTCGATGCAAACTGCTGGCTGCGGAGGTGGTTGCTGCTGTTGGTGTTGCATGATATGATGTGGCGGTGGTGCCTGCACAAGCATCGTGGGTGGCGCTGCGTCTGCAGGCAATGCCCATGTAACAGGTATGGCACCCACTGGTGCTACACCGCACTCTGACAGCTCATCCTCGTACTAAAATAGAAGATTTGAAAGTTAAATCAAATGAGTGAGATGCTTGAGGATTGGACTCACCTGTGGCACGGGACCAGCAACGGGATGCATGGCCTGCAGTGGAGCAAGTTGGCCATCGTCATAGATTTGCATGACGCCCATTTGTTGCTGCATTTCATGCATTTGTTGGGCATCATAGATGGAATAGTTGGGACTGAGCATGCTCGATGTTTCCGAGGAGGCAAGCGAGGAGCTATTATGATTCAATTCATCGCCATTAACATGAGCCACCTCCTGATATTCCTCGGCATACATGGGCGTTGGATGCCATAGCTGTGGCATCTCTTGTACCTGCCGCTCATCGACAACACCGCCCTGTGCTGGTGCCCCATCTTCGGTAATATATTGAAAATCAGACTGTGCCATCAAAGGTTGATACACATAGCCGCCCACATACATGGGTCCAGTATTGCCGTACACTGGCATAGTTAAGAATACCGGTGTTCCTGTCGCCTGTTGTGCCGCTGCTGCTGCATTCGGTGGCGCCTGAATTGGTCCATGATGTGATGCAAAATAGGCAGCCTGATAGTTGCTATAAGTTGGATACGGATGCGGTGCGTAGTACGGCAATGGTGGCATTTGTGGCTCGGGTTGTTGTTGCTGCTGCTGTTGTTGTTGTTGTTGCTGTACCAATTGCTGATTCATCTGATCCGCCGACTGCATCTGCAACACTGCATTCTGGCCAGAACTAACACCATCCGGTGGTAATTGCTGTGACTGTTGCTGCTGCATCTGCATTTGCTGATGCTGCATGTGCTGTGGTGTCATGTGCCTAGAGCTATTGAAATAGTTGCGGCCACCGCGTGGAGCTCCACGAGGACGTCGACGTCCAGAAATGTGACCATTGGGATGTCCCTGCTGCAGGTGCAAGGGAGGCATCGTCTGCATCAGCGGATTACCCTGAATACAAAAGCAGAAGTTAATTAATTTGTAGAAATTCAGTAGTTAATAAATTCAGAATTCTTACCTGCTCTGGTGGCAGTTCACCGTGAGCCCCCATATAGTGAGGAGGTGCTCCGCTACCAGGACCGTAGGTTTGTGGCCAGCCAAGATTCACATTGGCGGTCACATTATTCACAAACACATTGGGTGTAGGGATGAGCGAGGAATGGAACATTGGTGCGGCTTGCGACATGTGTGGATGATGAGCTCCTCCATGACCAGCAGGCACCATGTATGCCTGTTGCGGTTGTTGATTGTAAACCGGAACTTGTGTGAGCGCATTGTTGTTGTTGTTGTTGTTGGATGGTGACACAATGTTGTTGTTGGTATTGTTATTGTTGCTGCTATTGTGGGGCGGCGGCTGCGGTGTTGTTGGTGCAGACACTGGCGTCGCTGCTGGTGGCGGCTGCTGCTGTTGCTGCGGCGGCGGTTGTTGCTGCGTCTGCGATTGTTGCTGCTGCTGAGCAACCGGCTGCGTTTGCTGCGCCATAATTGGAACGACTGCGCTACACTTGCAACGCAGTTGACAACGCTGACGTCTGTCGACGCAAATGGGTTTGTTAGTGTTTCTGGACGAATCTCAGGATATGCACAGCACATAAACACTACAAACGCCAATCATTGAAGTTTTTACTGTATAACAAAAAAATATATACAAATTAGTGTATTGTGAATTAGCAAACGAAGCGCCAAATTTTGAGGTTAAATCGAGCCACAACGGCATGACATCTGGCAACGCCGCACAGCTGTCGGGCACCAGCAAAAAAAAAAAAAAACACAAAAAGGCAAATAAACAGAGAGAGCAAGTGCAAGAGAGAGCGAGAAAGAGAGTGTGGCCATACTGTACCGGGTGGGGTGATATCCCCCACCAAACCCCCTTAACATCCACAAGTAGCGTTTAAGTGTCAAAATAATACATGTTATTCAAAACATTAGAATAATTACATGTTCTACGTTTAAAGCCGGCTAACAAAAAATCTTTGATTCGCTTACGTTGGGCACACAAACACACGCACACAGGAGCGAGTGACAAACACGCACACACACATACACGCAGCTAAAAACACACACCTGTACAACAGGCGCCGCACTACGTCACTCAACTGGAAAAATGTAAAGTTGCAGTCGCTGCGACTCTCAATAAATGTCGAAATTCTAGCTAATGCGAAAAGACTGCGTTAAGTTACGCATGTAAATGCACGCATTCCAATGTCCAATGGCGACGACGACGACCCAACAAAGAGCACACACCACGTTGACGGCAAAAGAGAACGCGGTGGAATGTGTCTTAAGCATGCGGCAGGGGGCGGGGCAAGGCTCGAGGGCAAGAAAATAAGTGTGTGCTGTGACTTGACTTACCTTTGATAGAGTTCGCCCAAAGATGAATCAGTTTTGTAGCAATTCTATCATGGTTTTATGCGTGCGGGCGGCCTTTCGACAGTGCGACGGGCGGCTGCTGCCAATAAATGAGTCGTGTTTCACTTGCCGCGGCACTCTTCTTTTTCTTTTTTTCGTTTGCTTTTTTTTTTCTTCTTTTAATGACACGACGAATTCTGCAAGCAACTTTTCCACTACACTTTCTGTCGCGTCGCCTGCTACTGCTCTAATTAACACTGTTGCTGTCTGCTTGCGCCACCCGCACACGCACGAGTATCAAAATGCAGTATATTTATTGTTAGCGCTATCACAAACACTTAATTATTTTTGCATGTGCAACAAAAAGTCGGATTGTTTCTTTTCCCACTCGTGGTGACAGTGTGACCTGTTATTTAACAGATCACTTAACAGGGACTACAATTTTTTACAGCTGCGAGAACTGTTGTTTAACAGAATTATTGTTTCAGTAATTGCGTTAATAATTTTAAGGTGGGTAATTAATTTAAAGTTTTAATAGTTATGCAAGAAATATACTGTATATACACTACACGTAAAAAATAATTAATTCGGAGTTTAGTTGCTCTTAATTGCCTGTTAATAACATGCATCTGTTAATTTGTTTCGAAATTTGTATATCGATAGAATTTGAAATCGATTATTTACATCTGTTTTCACATATTCAGTATTCAATTAATATTTTCGCTACCAGTATTTAGGGATTTTGCATGTTTTGTGTCTATTGTGACCCAACCTTCCATGTTTTTCTACATGCCAAACAAATAAACTTTTATTAAAAAACTAAAACAAAACAATTGAAAATAAATTAAAGCTTGGATTTGCGATTTGCAAAATTATAAATTGCTGTAATAAATTCTTGGTCGTAGAATCGATTGAGTAGCGCTGCACACTCTTCATCATTGACACGTAAAAGGTTTTCCCTCAAAGAAAAATTAATAAGGCGTTTGCATTCCTTCATGGAATTCGGAGGTAACTCAGCGTATTCCCGAATCTTTGGCCAAATTACAGTGTCCAGCTCAGTCAACTTAAAGACGCGCGACACCAAATTAAAGTGATATGCGTCTTGTGAAGACAGTTTCTCGTTGAGCACCAACATTTCGGTGGCCTTTGAGCGTCCCATAATTATGGGAAACGTGAAACTGGAGCACGCCTCGGGCACCAGACCCAGTCTGCTGAAGGGACTCATGAAATAGGCCTGAAAATAAAGACGAGTTAATGACCACACTTGTTGAATCACACTCCATCGCTTACATTTTCCGCACACCATGTGACATCTGACAGGCCCGCAATGGTGGTGCCAATGCCAATCGCCGGTCCGTTGACCAGCGAAAAGACCAGCTTAGTGCAGTTTATAAAGCTTAAAACCATATTTTTAAATATGTTGTTGTTCGATTTAAAATATTCATCCAAGTCCCCCAGTTCCTTGGGTGTCTTCAGCATGTTGCCAGCGGTGAAAAATTCACCCACGCCGGTTATCACAACGATGGTCACCTCATCGTCGTTGTTGACTTCAGTGAGAACTCGGGTTAACTCCGAGTAGGCATCAGAGTTTAGGCAGTTTTTCTTTGCCGGGTTGTGGAATTTAACGACGAGAATTTTGTCCTCCTTTTGGACTAGTAACTGCGCATAACCCTCGTACGACATGTTCAGTCTTTGAAATTAGTTGAACTAATAAAACCGATTAAGTCCAACAATTGAACAAAGTCCACTTGATTTTTCTTTTGTGTTTAAAAGAACAAATTGATTGTGTGACGTCACAACGTATTAAAATTCTCCCGAGATTAGTGGCATCGCTGCATCTTACAGCAGTACGGCAACACCCAAGTTTAAAAGTAAAAATGCAGTTAGCTCGTGGCCAGAAAATTACAGTTTAATAAACCATGAAAATAAACAAAGGTAAAGTTTAAA
Source organism: Drosophila parthenogenetica (assembly GCA_035047505.1). Taxonomy (NCBI): domain Eukaryota; kingdom Metazoa; phylum Arthropoda; class Insecta; order Diptera; family Drosophilidae; genus Drosophila; species Drosophila parthenogenetica. Next base: position 5,251,067 of record JAWNPM010000070.1, read on the forward strand.
GAAACAAAATTAAATTATAGTTTGGCTTTGCGATTCGAAAAATTAATTATTGCCGTGAAAAAGTCTTCACCAGTGAAAGATTTGTGCATCGCTGCACACTCCTCTTCGCTGGCACGCATAAGATTATCATGCAGAGCCAAAGTCATGAGACGTTTGCAAGCCTTCATGGAATTTGGAGGACGTTCTGAATACTCCCGAATCTGTGGCCAAATCACAGTGTCCAGTTCACTACTCTTATAAATGCGTGAGACCAAATTAAAGTCATAGGCTTCTTGTGGCGTCATTTGCTCGTTGAACATTAAGACTTCGGCGGCCTTTGATCGTCCCATAATATGGGGTAACATGTAAGTCGAGCATGCCTCAGGCACCAGTCCGAGTTTGGTAAAGGGGCATGAGAAATAAGCCTGCAAATGAAGCCTAATTAGTATGCACCCTAGTGTTTCCGTCGTTTTGCTCTTCCCACTTTGCTTTATCTCACCTCCTCTGCACACCATGTGATATCGGAAATGCCCGCAATGGTGGTGCCAATCCCAATTGCTGGACCATTGATCAGCGTAATTATCGGTTTTTTGCACTTAACAAAACTTTGGATCATCACTTTGAAGCCGTCGGTCAACACTGTCAGGTACTCTTCAAAATTTTCCGTTCCCTGCGGTGGTTTTAATTCGTTTCCAGCCGTAAAAATATCACCCTCGCCAGTAATTACTATTATGGTCACCGCATCGTCGTCGTTGACTTCGATTAAAATTCGATTTAGTTCACCGTAGGCAATTGTGCCCAGAGAATTTTTCATTGCAGGATTATTGAATTTAACAAGCAGAATTTTGTCCTGCTTTTCGACGAGTAACTCTTGAAAACCTTGGTACGACATGTTTAGCCTTTGGAATTAGCTGCACAATTGAAATAGTTTTGCATTAAACACTCGAACTAAGTTCAATTGCAGTTTACATTTGAATAATGTGCGGTTTGCTTTTGTCACTAGCATGGGGGTGCTTGTGACGTCACAATTGCTTAAACTTTCAAAATGTTTTAAAGGTACGGTAACTCCAAAGTATTGGCAACAATTTGAATAAGGCGGCCATTGCAGTTTCTCTTCAAACGGTGAAAAAAAAAGCAATTTGAAAATGAAAAAAGTTTTCAATCTTTAGCGTTTAATTGCCGTTTAATGTATATGTACAACATTTAACTTAAAACTAAGGTTATTCGCTAATCTCATCGATCACGGGCACATTCTGCAGTTCGGAGCACTTGCGCTTCCAAGCCGCAATCTGCTCTCGTAAAACTTTTTCCTTGGCAGCGGCGCGCGTCAAAAGAACTTTTGCTTTTTGCAGCAATTGTGTCTTTTTCTGTAACTGCTCTTTGATGAACTTCAGCTCTTCGTTCTAAAGAGGTAGCAGGTGAATTAGATATTATTATAATCTGTGCTTAATTACGTTACCTTGCCGGCTCCGGCTCCACTGCGCTGCTTGAGCTCCTGCTGCAGCGTCGAAATCTTCTCCAGCGCATCCGCGTGCAACTGTTGTAGTCTCGCTAATTCCGCTGGCGCCTGCAGCGAGTCTGTAGAGCTGCGAGACTCCGTCGAGAGCCGGCCATCTTTGAGGAACTTGTTCTCCGAGCGCAGCTTCTCCACCAGATTCCGTAGCGAGAGAATTGTGTGCTCCGCGGATTGACCCTGATGCGTGTTGACCTTGAGTCCGCTGCACTTACACAACTCTCGACGAGATTCCGTGCGCGCCATTTCCTCCTTGAGGGCCAGTATATAGCTGTGAAGTAAACAAAAATAAGACTAATATCTTTCCATTCCAACTATATGGATTCCTTACTCTTCCAGGTGTTTAATACGCTTGTGCAGTCGATCGCTGCTGTCTCCCTGCCTCAGCAGATCCGTGTCCAACTGTAGCTGCAAGTTACGAGCCTCTAGACGTATATTCTGTGCCTCAATGGCCTGGCAGCGTTCCTGTAGCTTCTCGAGCTCCGTTGTCAAGGCATTGGTACCACGACCCTCCAGCTCCATGGCAATGATTTTGCGCTGCTGCATCTCAATGCGTGCCTTGAGCGCCTCAATTAGCTCCGACTGTCCCTGCTCATAGAAGCTGTGGTGTGAGCCGTTTGGCTGGGATTGATGGTGAGCCGGTGAGCTACATTCGCTACTGGGACCCGTATACGTTTCCGGACTCTCTGAGGGCGAGGGCGTAAACTTGGCTACACCCACATGCTGCAAATTGGGACATGATGGAGCCCGACAGCATTTCAATGTATTTTGATGGCTTCCAACTTGACCCGCCGCTGGAGCTGTGGCTCCTGATCCCGCTGCCCTGCCCAACTTGGACTCCAGCAAATGTTTATCCTTCTCTAGGCGCGAGATTGTGGTACGTGCTGCCTGCAGCAATGTGCGCGTCTTCTCCAGCGCCAGCTCCGTCTCGTCCAGCTTCAGTTTGAGCTTCTCCGCTTGCTGCTGCCAACGCTTCTGCTTCTCCCAAAGACCAACCTCGTTGGCGCTACGCGTTCGCTTCGCCTCCAGCAGCGTCTGCTGTCGCTGCAGCTGCACCCTAGAATCCTCCAAATCCAGTTCTAACTGTTGTATGCGCTTCTGTAGATTCTCATTCTTGACGCGAGCATTAAGCTCCGTTTTGATGGACACCACGGGACGCTTGAGCAGTTGTTGTCGCAGGGATTGGCTCAAATCGCGTGCCTGTTTTTCCCTTTGCTGCACATTAGTTAGCTGACGACGCAGTGCCTCCATTTGGGTGTGATAGATCTTGTTGGTCGCCTCAGTGCGGTTAAGATCTGCTGCCAGCTTGGCTATCTGCTCCGCCGAGTAGTTGGACGTGTCGTTGATATAACGCTGCTGATCATCCTACAAAGAAAAGAAGACGAATGAGTAGAGATTGGGTCGGAGCAAGTGTCATACCCACATGGAAGTTCTTTAGCGTGTCCATTAGATCACGTATGTGCTTGTCCTTCTCCTCCAGGAAGACTCTGAGCTGTTCCAGCTCGGGATTGGTATTGCTCTCCACGCACTTCTCCCGCTCCTGGTAGAGTTTTAATCTATTGACGATGACAGGGATTAGAATGCACATATGGATTGTGGAGCAGTCTTCTCTGAACTTACTTTTCCCTTAAAATGTCCACTTCCTCCTCTCTGGTGACCAGATTCTGTTCACAGTAGATCAGCTTATCCTTTAGCTCCTTTATCTGCTTGTGCAGCGTGGGTAGCTCCTTCAGTTCCTCCGTGTCCTGCTTCTCCGTCTCGCCCACAGCCACCTCCTGCTCCACCTCATCCACTTCTTGCCGTTGGGTGCTTCTTTCCGTGGAGCTATGCTCGAACATTTCCTCGATCTTCTCATCGCTCAGCACCTGCAGGGATTGATCGGCGGAGGAGGTAGCCACATGGGCAGGTGAGCTCTGCAACTCCAGTTTACCTTGTAGCTCCAATATTTCCAAATCTTTAGTCTTAATGTTGAAATTCAAATTGTTTACGGTAGCCCTGAGGGTTTCGTTCTCAGTGGCTTGTTTGCTGATCAGTTGCTGATTCTGTTCTCTCTCCGTTTGCAGCAAATCCTGATACTTCTGTATAGACTGGTCCTTCTCTAGCAGCAACGTATGGAACGAGAGTATGGTCTTCTCCACAACGCCACTGTGCTGACTATCGGATTCACTAGGTTGACTTTGTGGAGCAGTTTCCAGCTGTTTAGTCAGTTCCAGCACGCGATCCTTCGCGGCCTGAAGACTGCGAAGGACAATGGAGAATTACAGCAGAGGCTATGGAAGAAATTGCTTTAGAGAACTTACTCTGCTCGCAGTTGCTGCAATTCCTCATCCTGCGCTGTCTGCACTGATTGATGGTGTTGTTGCTCCACTCCGGTCTGCACCGCTGTCTCTATCGATGCCAGCTCGGTTTGGCTGGCCATGTCCTGTCTAACCACCTCCTGTCTAGAGCTTCTTCTGCGCGGTGAACCAATCGGCGAGCATTGCTTATCAATCAGCTGCGCCGTACGACGCACGGCGGGCACAGGCGCTGCTCCTATCGTGTTGGTGGCCACATCAACGCCAGCAGTTAACTGCTGCCTCTCTCCTCCAAAAAGAGCCTTAATCGTTTGCCAGTGCTCCGATTCTGTGGCATGTTGTAGCCTCAGCTCGGCCAACTCACGCTGTAGCTCCATTTGACGAGCTTGTAAGCTCTCACAACTCTGCTCTAATAGCTTCGATTGCGTCTCCGATTTGATCAGCCTGATAAGCTGCTGAGAGCTCTCCTCATTAGGCGCTAGCTTGTCCTGCAACACTTGAAGAATCTGCTCAATCAGCGCAGTGTTATCGCTGGAGTTGGCCTCCCGCTGCTGCTGCTGCTCCTTATCCAGCAGAGATTGACTGAACTTTTGGTAAGCGAAGACAAAGTTGTTAAGGAAGATCAGAGGTGTAAATTTGGCATATTTTTCCTGGAGCGTAAACAGCGAACGTTGGAGGAATCTGCAAGAAGACGTGAACTTAGTAGACGAGAAGAATCTTTTGCCTCTGGATCATACCTCTGCTTAATATCGCTATTGTTGCGCTCCTGCTGGAAGTCCTGCTGAGTCTGCTGTGCCAGCTGATCCGCCTGCTGAAGCTGCAGTTCCAGCTGCGCCATTTGTTCCTTTACCCGCTTATGCTCCAGCTCCAAACGCACAGTTTCCGCTTTGGCTATAAAGTAAAGTTATATTTAAATCGATTAAAGAGTTAATAACTAACTAATTCACTCCTACCCGCATCTAGATCACGCTGCATCTTGGCCAGCAGCAGCTTGTCTGTAGAGCTGCTCTGTAAATCAGCCACCAAATGCCGCAGATTGATTTGATTATCGGTAATCTCGTTGAGTAGCTTTTGCTGTGCATGTATCTGATCATTTGCCACCTGGAGCAGTCCATCGAGCTGTTTGTTTTCCCGCTGTAGCTCCGACTGCTGTTGGCGCCATGTGCTCAGCTCCTGACGCTGTTGCTCAAACTCCGAGGCAGTCACATAGTCCAACTGATAGTTCTCCTTGATCACACCATAATCGGCGCAGATTTCTGGCAGCTTCAGCTCGCCCAGTAGCTGTTCCGTGAGTTGAGCCAACTGACTGCTCAGCTTGGAATTTCGCTGCTCCAGCTGCTGACGCTCCTCCGCTGTGCAGAGATGCGTGCGTTGCAGCTGCAGCAACTGCTCTGACTTGGCAGAGTGCTCGGACTTTTGCTGCTCCAGTTGTATCCTAATGGCGGACATATCTTCAATGTATCGCTGCTCCTGCCGCTTCAGCTCCGTCAGCAGCTGATCGTAATCTTTACGCATGTAGGCATAGGAGCTGCTCTGTTCCTGAAGCTGGCGTTCCAGACTCATTGTCTGCTCGTGCATCTCCAAATTGCTTCGCATCAGATCATTGCCATCGGCGGACATGTGTAGACGTAGTTCCTCGTAATGCTTGCGCAGCAGTTGCAGCTCAGCCATTTCTGCTGTGCCTGGTCTGGGTGGCTCCAGATCGCCATCCTCCGTAATAATGGGCAGCTGCAGTGCTTCGGATAACTCATGCGGTGTTGTTGGCCTCGTGGCGGTATCAATTTCTATGTGCTCCTCGGGCATTTCGGAAACATCCCTCATACTGTGGACTGAGGAGAGTTCTCCGGTTTCCGACTCGCTGCCATTCTGCTGCAGCAACTGGCACAGCGCCTCCTCCCGCGCACGCAGTTCCAGCAGCTGACCCTGCAGACGTTGAGGCATGGCGGAGCCACAGGGAAGTGTTTCTAACAGGCGACGCAGTAACTCCGAGTCTATGGTAATGTGCTCCGAGGTAGCTGAAGGTAGTGAAATAGTCGTTAGTACTTAATTGAACCCTGTAGTTCAACTTATAACTTACCATCGTATTCCCTCAGCTTTTCCAGTATTTCGTACATGCCCATGCGAAGCGTCTCGTTCTCGGCGAGCACATCCTCGTACTTGGTCTGTAGTTCCGAGCTGGCCGCACCATCTCCCTGGCCACGCCTGGGCGAGTTCTCCAGCGGCGCACTCGTAGGCACCTCACCCAGTTCGCTCGGCTGATTGTGGAGCTCCTCCAATGGCTGTGGCTGTGACACCAGCAGCTTACGCCTGTGCGGAGAAGAAGGAATTAAAACGGACTATCAAGAGTTTTCTACGCACCTTAGTTCACTCTTGTCCAGCTTGAGCTGCAGACACAGTTCCTCTAGCGTGCGCAGCTTGAGCGTTAATCTCTCGATTTGTTTGTCCTTGTTGCGCTGCTTGGCACGCACCTGTTTGGACAGCACAACCACATCGTCGGGTATATTGAGACGTCGGCGCAGCACAGCATTCTCCTGGGACACCTCGTGCATGGCATTCAGTTCCTGGACATAAGTGCGCAACTGTTTGTCGCGTTCCGACAACTTCTGCTCAAGACCGGCACAGCGGCGCAGCGCAGGACCTAGGCCATCCTCGCCACGCTTGTACGCTTCGAGGGCAGTGAGAGCGTGCAGCGCCTGCTTGGCCTTCAACACATTGTCCTGCTCTGTGCTGTCCAGCAGCTCGGCTAGCTGTTGGGCACGATTATTGGCCCTGCGGAGACGCTCCTCGATTAACTGACAACAGGCGCGTGGCTGCTGAGGATTCAGAGAGCTCTCGTGCTGCCCCGCTAGCTGATTCATTACCTTAGTGGAGCTTACCATTTCGGAGGCCATGTCTTTCAGCTTAGCTTCCAGCGTTTCGATGCGTTTCTCCCGCAGTTCCAGCAGCTGAAAAAGGAACAAGTTAAGGAAAGAACCAGAAGGCAGTAAATCCTTGACTTACATGTCTCATCTTAACCTTCTCCTCAGCACGCTGACTTGGACTGCTGCTCGAGCTGGAAGACAACCCTTTTTGGCCATTGATTTTCTTATGTTCCAACTGCTTTCGCAGCTGGGCCAATTCCTTGTCCTTCTGGTCTAAGGAGTGCCGCCAGCTCAGCGCTTGTTCCTCGTACTTCTCAAGGAACTGGCGCATCTCCTGCTCCTGCTTTTCGCGCTCGTCTTCCAGAAAGTTAATGTTGCCCTCCAAACGTGTGACCTCCAGGCTCTGTTCGCGCATCGTTTGCTGCAAGGATTTGCGCTCCTGCTCCACGTGCGTAATGTCCTGCGATATCTGCAACAACTTGGCCTTGATCTGCTGCAATTCCTGCTCATTGTGGCTTATAGTCTTGGACTGCGCAATGTTTTGGTTTTGTAGAGTCTGGAGAAGATTGCTGATAAGTAAGGATTTGAAGCACTTCCTAACCAACTCACCTCAATCTCTCGCAGTAAACGTTTGATGTGTTTGTTTTTGGTGTCGATGTTGTGTAGCAGCTGCTCCTGCTTGTCCAGCTCAGACAAAGGATCCGAGGAGTCCTTGTCGCTGGCTTCAGCTTGAAGCGCTGCCTCCCTAAGCTGCTGCTGCTGCTGATTGATCTCCTCCCCCAACTGGTAAGTAAACCGAATGAGTTCAAACATTTTAGGCCATAAACTTCAACTGCCTTACCTCCTTGGCTTTTTGTTTCAGGCTATCCCTTTCGTCCTCCAACTTTTGCACCATTCGTTTGAGTTTTTCATTCTCATCCTGCAATCTTCGGTCACCGCCCAATTCGTGCTTTTGGGCCAACTCTGCCTTGTACTGCATGACGGCCAGCGTCAGCTCCAAGGTTTTGCGCAAAGATCTCTTAGGCAACTCATCGAGCGTCTCGCCCAGCTCCAGCAGCGTCTCGTAGAGCTCGTGCTTTTGCCGAGCGCTGAACTCGCGAAACCTTCGCACAGATACAGTATCCGGTATATCCATGCTGGCTCATGCCTGTATCCTGGCTAACGTGACGGCTCTTAACAATTCCACTTGCGTTCCTTTTGGCGGCTTGATGCGTTCTGAGCAATAGAAAATTTTCGTTATTTCGCTCGCTTATCCTCAATATATAATTTTTTTTTCGTTTTCAAACTGTTGCCATGACAGCTGGGTCAAAACAAACACGCTCTCACGGCGTCGCACAGTGCTCGCTCGATTGCATGCCGTTCGCAGTTTGTAGCAACTTTCCGGGGGTGCTCGGACTGACTGACTCACGTGGCAGCAACGGAAATCGGGGGGTGACCGGCGACTGGTAATATTCACACTTTCAGCCGCCTAAATTGAATTTTAGCTTTTTGTAAGAAAAACTTTAAAATTTTGCAATTTTATTTCATTTCATGGATTCACTAATGATAAATATGCGATAAATTTATGATAAGTAGTAGTTAAAAATAATCCCTTATTTTAGTATGACATTTAAGTAAGTATTTAGTATATTAAGAATGGTCCGATCTTAGTCAAATATGCGGCATTTTGTGATGGTTTCCTTCAGACTGTCTAATTGTTAACAGTAAAGGATCAAATTAAGAGTTTGGCCTTTGGAAAATTGCACTTTAGTTGTCAATCCCAACAACTGAATGATATTTAACCACAATTGTTTACATTAGAGATCCATTTTTCAAAACCTCTTACCATGCACTTCAAAAATTGATCGATTTCGTTGCGATTCAGTAGAGACTCGCAGATTAAAATTTAGCCATGAGATATACATACCTAGCTTGAACTTGCTTTCCCGCCCGGCTGCTTCCTTTTTCGTTCTGCGCCTCGATTTTTCTTTGTTTTTGTTGGCATTTTGTTTTGCTACCAACTTCGGTCGTTTGACAGGATAATTGCCTGGTTATTTCTGTTTGTTGAGCGGTGTGGGAAGACGAACGATAAACAAATGGCAGGTAACCAGGAAAGTGTTAATTGGTAAAGTGTCAGTGTCAAAAGTAAATGCGCGAATTGAAAAACCATTCAAATTTTGTTATAAGACATCCTGATCTACACCTACTGCTGGCCCTATTTGTACCCTGCCCCCGTATTCATTCCTGTTTATGTCCAACTATACCTACTTTGTATTCATCTACTTCTAGACCAACTCTTACTCTACTCCCAATCGTATTCGACTCCCCGCTCCTGCTCTAAGTCAATGCTTCTGCTTCAAATCATGCTCCTAGTACTAGCAGAGACAAAAATAAGAATGGGAATGTAATCATGTCTCTGCTACTACTCCAAATCCTTCGATTCCCACTCTTACGCCTACTGCCACTCCTGCTCTTCCCTGACAGCTCGTTGAGTTGGTGTTACAATCATTGTATAGCTGTCAGCTTTACGTGTGTCCAAATAATTGAAACTAATAGCATACGACTTCGGTTACCCCGCAATTTGTGGATTCGCCCTCTGTGAACCGTTGCACTTGGGCCAAAAAAGCTCGAAAATTGAAATAATATTTCATTTGGCCAATTAGGACAATCCATTTAGACAGCAATCAAATAATTGCTGAAAATAAGCTTAAACAGCACTTTATTTATATATAGATAATATGAACAAATCATTTTTTACTTGTACAAAATTTAGGAACTTTAAGTTAATTGATTTTAAAGCGCATTTTCCATATAATTTTCATAGTTGATGTCAGCACAAAGATCAGTAAGTTCTGGCTTCTTACTTTTGGCATCCAATTGCAGCAACATGAACTCATAGTAAACCAATGTGGACATCATCTGAGGAGGTAAGCAGATTTAAATTTGTTTACTTATTGTTAATTAATACTTACTCCAAAGAAACTCATGCGCGTCAGATGAAAAAGACGAAACGCGGAGATTGCTATATACTGACTGGTCACTTGGTGGGTGAAACGTTGGACCTCCTCCGTCCAGTGATCGCTGGGCACCATGTAGAGCACTTCGAGGGGTAACAACGAGAATTCGTGTATTCTGGAGGCGCACAGAAAGACAGCACAAGTGCGACCCAGTAGGAACAGCAAGCTGTACCAGTAAAATGCATAATTAATTGGATATCGCAGTTTGCTAAAAGAAACTTTAGTTAGACAGAGTTTTATAGTAATTTCCATTCCATAACTTACGTGAAAATAGTGAGTAATTTATTGCAAATAAAGTATATATTATTTAGACAAGATAGCAGAATAATACCCGACATTTTGGCATCAATAAGCTCCATTAGCTCACACAACAATATGTGATGTTTGCGCAACTCAAGCCACAGCGTATCAGGCACGTGCTGCAAAAAGCCACAGATAACAGGGTATGTTTGGTAGTATAAATCAAATCAAATCTTACCCTATTTCTGAGCTTCAAAACACGCTGCGCAAACTGCCGAAAGCGCTGCGATAAACCAATGCTTAAGAGTATGATAAATGTGTCCATAAAGTTGCAAATAAAACTAAACGTGCCGTTTAAAAACTACAAAGAAACCATTTGATGTTTAATACAGTTCAAAAATAGGTATTTAACTTACAAAAGCGTAGAATATAAACACCGGATTGTAGGGTAAAACTTCGAATATGTCTGCGAATTCGCGCTTCAAATAGCCGCTGTAGGGAATATCCGTAACATTTGACAGACAGTGCACAACATGCATGCGATAGTTGTAAAAACTGGAGACATAATACAACCAATGATCAACTACAGTTTGAAAATAAAAAGAATTTAAAGTTTAGTTTATAATAAAGTATTTTCCCACTTACCCAAAGCCAGAAAGCCAAGAAGACACCCAGTAAACAGTAATTTGCGACGTAAAGTGGGCTTTATCGGTGTATAAGGTGGAAACAACATAATAATATCAATTTTATTCCAGGGTATAATCAGACGATGCCAACAACGTGCAAAACTCATGAACTTCAGGCATATTATCAAACCGCTGCCAAAGAAAACCAGGCTAACTGAAGAGCGTCCAATTAAACAAGGATAATCTTATATTGTTCGAAGCATTTTACCCATATTCCTGCTATTGATGCCGCCCTGATAAATCTTAGCAGCTATACGCGTAGTTTTCACGCCACCTAGCAGCAAAAAGAGCAGAGAAAAACACATGCCCGAGGAACGTAATCGAAATTTCACATTTTCAGGATTGGAACTCAACACATTGGCCAAGGGCAGCATGCCAAAGATCTGCGCCAGACAGAGATCTGCAGAAGAAAACAATAATTAATTAATTAGTATATATCAAATTAATTAAATGTATGTTGTAGCTAATACACTTCTTAAAAGGATTAGGGTTTAAAGATTACAGGGTCTAATCGCCCGATGAAACGTGTCCAGTCGCTCCAGCTCATTGGGATTCCTCGTGCAACGCACTTTATTTGCAGCCAGAGCGCGTTGTTCCCGCCGCTTGAGTTGCAACTGCCGAAAAATATTTATATTTGGTTGAAAGTAACGTGTACTTGCAGCTTGCCGCATGTTGAATGAACTCTACTTGCTACATTCAAGTAAGTATTCGATAGTCCCACGTACTTATAATTATTGTTTACAGCACTCGCATGATAATAATTTTTTGCAACTATAATTTTATATTTTTTGCAGTGTAACCGGCCACAATTTTCCCAAACTTTTTACTGACGCAGGCGCTGCGGTTTAGTGTGCAAATGACCAGCCAAATGGACGGACACGAGGGCTGGAAACTGCGGCATATTTTCAATCGCAAAGTAAAACAGCAGGAGGAGGAGATTATCACTAACAAACCTATAGACGATGTAGACTACGATTTCAATATTGTGTGCACTGAAAAACCAACGGATTATGCGCAACGGGAAACATTTCATCGAGCTGTTTCTCCAGGTAGATGTAAAAAAAATTGATTATCTAAGTTTTAGTTTACAGTGTTTTATTGTAGTTATGCTGATGGCTCAGTTCTTTGCCTTGATGCCTTTGACGAACATTTGGCAAGCGAATCCACGGCGTATACGTTATCGCTTGTTTTCTGTTGCAATGATTGTCACGCTGCTGTTTGTTGTGGCCAGCTCTGTGCTAACTTTAAGCATGTTAAAACATTTGCTAAAAATCGGAGTGACAGCTAAAAATTTTGGTGGGTAGTGCCCTAGAACTAACAGCTACAATCAAATAATTCTACGCTACTTTCTTCAAACCATTTCTCCGCAGTTGGTCAGGTGTTCTTCACCTTTGTGTTGGTCGCTTGTATCTTGTTTATAGATCTGGCTCGCCGCTGGCCACCGTTAATACGCTACTGGACACGTCTGGAGCTGATCTTTGACAAAGCACCCTACGAAAAGCTGCCAAATAATTTGAATCGGCGTGTACGTCTGCCGGCACTCTTCGTTATAGTCTTGTCTTTGAGTAAGTAATGAAATAATTTCTATTTAATTGTCTTCTTTAAGTGCATATTTCAATTTAATTCCAGTTGAGCATGCTCTGTTTCACAGCTCTGCCATCGTGAGCTTTGAAAGACGCGTGGAATTCTGTGCTTTGGCAAATAATACAATTGCAGACGCCTCCTTTGACCAGTATATACTCAAGAACTACGATTATGTCTTCGAAGTGATGCCCTATAGTCGCTTTGTGGGTGTCTATATACTGGTAAGAGTGGCAAACAGAAATTTCTAGCAGTTCGTCCAATTTTTTGTGCCATTTGTCTTGCAGCTTATAAATGGAACCTGCACTTTCATATGGAACTACATGGATCTGTTCATCATAATGATCAGCAAGGGTTTAGCTTATCGATTTGAGCAGATTTCAATGCGTATACGCAAGCTGGAACACCAAGAAAATGTTCCGGAAACAGCTTTTATTGAAATCAGGGAGCATTACGTGCGTATGTGCGAGCTTTTGGAGCGTGTGGATAAAGCGTTATCTAACATCATTCTATTGTCCTGTGTAAACAATTTATACTTTATATGCTGCCAGCTGCTGAACATATTCAAGTAAGTTATCAAGGAGTTATATATAAATCTAAGGAAAACTTAATTTATTTTTGTTTCAGTAAACTACGCTGGCCCATAAGTTATGTTTATTACTGGTACTCTACTTTATATTTGGTTGCACGTACAGCGTTTGTTTTTTTGACGGCTGCAACGATTAACGATGAATCCAGAAGTGCTTTGACGGTGCTCCGACGCGTGTCCAACAGTAGCTGGTGCATCGAGGTGGAGCGTCTGATATTTCAAATGTCCACACAAACGGTGGCCTTGTCCGGCAAGAAGTTCTACTTTCTTACACGTCGTCTGCTCTTTGGTGTGCGTATATTTTATAGTGAAAGAATTGTTTATTAAAAATTGAATGCATTTTTGAATGTCCCCCTTAGATGGCCGGCACAATAGTCACCTATGAGCTGGTGTTGCTACAATTCGACGAACCGAATAGACGCAAAGGATTATTGCCCTTGTGCGCCTGATAAATTGGCAGCAATTCTTTGCGAATTGCCATTCGTCATGGTGTCGCAATTAGCTGTTGTAAATACTAGTGACTAAATTGTAAAAACAAACACGCCCACTTAACCATTTGCCAGCACGTTCATTCATGTACAACTGACAGTTTGATTTTAGCCATGCCAAAGGGCGAAACATTCTACCGCGCTGTTTCACTAGGTAAGCAAGATAGTGTTTTACTATAAAACATGTTTGAAACTCAATTCTTTTCTCTTTTTTTAAGTGCTTTTTATCACTCAAATCTATGGCCTATTGCCAGTCAGCAATATTAGATCTGCAGATGTGCGAAATATTAAATTTCGTTGGCTTAGTCCTCGCGCCATTTACTCCGCAATTATTTTAATAATTAATTGTTGTGAATTTGGCACAATTATAAATTATATAGTTGTTGTTGGTATTAATTTTCACACCTCCAGTTCTTTGGCACTTTATGTGGTTTGTCTGCTGGAGCATGTGTTCTTCTGGAGATTGGCTTTCAACTGGAAGAGCATCATGAAGCACTGGCATCATGTGGAACAGCTATTCCTTAGCATACCCTATCGCTTCTACGATGAGTATAAAATTGAACGTCGCATAAACTTTGTGGTTGCCTTGATCATGTCCTCGGCCTTGAGTGAGTACTGTACTCTAAGTAATATATTAGAGTTTTAGGAGTCTTTCTCTTGGCAGTCGAGCATTGTTTGCTCTTGGCCAATTCGTTTTATTTGAGCAATTTGGAGCGTACTCAGTGCAATATTAATGTCAGCTTCATGGAGAGTGTCTATAAATGGGAACGACCTCATCTGTATATGATAATGCCCTATCAAATTTGGATGTTGCCACTGATTGAGGTAACTATTTCTCTTGGATTCCTGTTGTGTGTTGTTCGTGCTTCTATTTGCTTTCAGTTTATCAACGAAACCATTGCGTATCCACGTTCTTTTACCGATTGCTTTATTATGTGCATTGGCATCGGTCTCGCAGCGCGTTTCCATCAGCTTCATCGGCGCATAGCTGCTGTGCATAAGAAAGTAATGCCAGCCATTTTTTGGACTGAAGTCCGTCAACATTATTTGGCCTTGAAGCGCCTGGTGCGCTTATTGGATGGAGCTATTGCACCACTTGTGCTACTTGCCTTTGGCAATAACATGTCCTTTATATGCTTTCAGCTCTTCAATAGCTTCAAGTTGAGTGGAGTTTACTATTTATTTACTTTTAAACTAATCTAGTTAATAATGTTATTAGAAATATTGGTGTGGATGCCATTGTTATGGTGGCGTTTTGGTACTCCTTAGTTTTTGCTGTGGTACGCACCACAATGACAATTTTTGTGACCGCTTCCATCAATGATTATGAGTTGAAAATCATAACAGCATTGCGGGATGTGCCTTCCAAAGCATGGACCACAGAGGTATGGGGAAGTTAAGCCTATAAACTAGTTATTATTGCTAGTATTTTTATTATACTTTTAGGTTCAACGCTTTAGCGAACAGTTGGGCAACGATATGACTGCGCTTTCTGGCAATGGCTTCTTCTATCTCACACGACAACTTGTGTTGGCCGTAAGTTCTTGACTTAGAAACTACTACAAATAATATAGTTAGTTCCTTCTACAGATGGGCACCACAATAATCACGTATGAGCTGATGATATCCGATGTCATTAATCAGGCAACCATCAGGCAAAGAACCGTTTATTGTTAAGCACATTCTGTACTCCGCACTCTTTGCTGTTTTTCAAACTGTCATGACATATCTGTTTTTTGTTGATCTTAACTGCAATAGCATTAATAAATCTGGCGTCAAACGCCCCGTTGTACACCTTACCCTGATAGTTATCGTTGTTAGCCAAAAACATGCACATTTCAATTTGGCTCTTGGCAAGTAAACAGTTTAAAATGAAGCGGCAAACGAATAGAAACTCGCTACAATATGCCATTGGACCCTGTAAGTGTGGGTAATTAGTTAATTACTAGTTGCCTTTAATAATTTTATTTTCCCATTTCCTATTTAGTTCTCGTTTTAGCCCAGTTTCTTGGCGTGCTACCTGTTGCCGGCGTGTGGCCTAGTTCTTCTGCGGAGAAAGTTCGGTTCCGCTGGATTTCTCCCGCGTTACTGCTCAGCTGCATTATCTTGGGCTTTGCCATCTTGGACTGTATTCTCTCCTCTAAAATTGTCTTTGAGCATGGCCTGAAGATTTACACTATAGGTAATATATACAGTATACTTGTAGTAACCGAGTGTCCCTCATAAGGTAGTACCAAGTACTGCCCTAATCGGGGTTAAATGGATTAGTTTAGTTCTGAGCTAGAGCCAAAAGTAATCAGCTCATAGCATATCCACCCACTGAAAGAAAATCTAAATAAGCAAATAGCAAAACAACGAGTCTATCTTCGCAGAAATAGGGACTACTATGAACCAAGAGTATCTGCAGAATCAATGGGAGCGAAGACTCGTCAATCTTCCGTCTTAAGAGCAGCCTTCTTGCCGAAACAAAGCCACCGTCTCCCACATCGACGTCCCGCATTGATTCTGGAACAATCTCTGCCTCATCAAGAGTTAAATGCATTTCTCGAATGGTGTTGGTTTCGTTTCATTGAAAATCTACACCATTCGTGAAATGAAATCAGCTCATGACAAGGCAGAGAGTTTACCAAAATCAATGCAAGACCCCGAAGTGGAGACGGTAACTTTATTTTCAACAAGAAGGCTGATATTAAGACTGAAGAGCAACTGTTTTCACTTGAATTGAATCGTTAGCTCTATAAAATCCATAGTCCTCTTTACTTCCGCAGTAGAAAAACTCCATGAGAAACAATTCATAATTATTTGTCTTTTATTTTCTGTGAATTTCAAGACTGAGAACTGTTTACTCCAAGCGCCAGCTCTGAACTGATTTGATTTCTCGTTGTTTGTCGAACATGTTAAATTGTAGGTCTTTTCAGAGCCTACTTTGATTGCATTTATTTTCAATTACTTTGACTTCTTTATGTCTAACCCTTCCGATGTGTCTTTACTTTTTACAGGTTCTCTCAGCTTTAGCGTTATTTGCATTGCGTGTTTTAGCGTCTTTTTGTCTCTGTCCTGGCGTTGGCCAAATCTTATACGCCAAACCGCGCGTTGTGAATTGATATTTCAACAACCTGGCTATAATTGCCGTTATGGCCAGCAATTTGGTCGACGCATACGTCTCTGGGGCGTGGGACTCCTGATAGCTGCGCTCTGTGAGCATTCCACTTATGTGGGCAGTGCGGTGTACAGCAACTATCAGCAGATACACGAGTGTAATCTGGATGTGGACTTCTGGTTGAATTACTTTCAACGTGAGCGTCAGGAATTGTTCTCCGTTTTCCATTTTAGCTTTGTCCAGGCCCTTTTCATCGAATGGACAACGCTGGCCATGACTTTTGTTTGGAACTTTGTGGATATATTCTTGATCATGATCTGTCGTAGTCTGCAGCTGCGTTTCAAGCAGCTGCATTGGCGCATCAGGCAGCATGCCGGTGAGCAGCAGTCTCACGTTTTCTGGGCACAGTTGAGATATGACATCTTGGATTTCTGTGATCTACTGAAGCTATACCAGAAGGAGCTGTCCGGGTTGGTTATTCTGGCCTGTGCCCACAACATGTACTTTGTGTGCGTGCAAATCTATCACAGCTTTAAGTGAGTTTATAGAAGTTTTATATATAATAAGCTAACATGGCTTTATTTTGCAGGGCTAGAGGCAGCTTTATGGATGAGCTGTACTTTTGGTTCTGCCTGCTTTATGTGATTTCACGGATTTTAAACATGATGTTTGCTGCCTCAACAATACCGCAAGAAGCTAAAGAAATCTCCAATACACTCTATGAAATACCCACGGAGTTTTGGTGCCTGGAATTAAAGCGTATTCATGAGATTTTTTTAACAAACAATTTTGCGCTCAGTGGAAAGGGCTATTTCTTCTTAACACGCAGACTTATGTTTGGTGTGAGTTTGTTCTTATTTTATTTTAAAAGTGCAGAAATTTAATGTTTATGCTTTACAGATGGCAGCCACTTTGATGGCCTACGAACTGGTGCTAATCAATCAAATGAACGGCTCGGAGGTACAGAAGAGTATCTGTAGTCGTGGCAGCGGCTCTTCAAAGAGTATATTCTATTCAT
The DNA here is from genome assembly GCA_035047505.1 of Drosophila parthenogenetica. Taxonomy (NCBI): domain Eukaryota; kingdom Metazoa; phylum Arthropoda; class Insecta; order Diptera; family Drosophilidae; genus Drosophila; species Drosophila parthenogenetica. The sequence goes on from JAWNPM010000070.1 coordinate 5,268,412, forward strand.
AGTTTGCGTGTACTTAAAACTGCTGCATATTTTATGTGCACAGGCACGCAGATTTGTAAACAGATAAGAGTAAAATGGATATTCAATTGTCATGTACGAAGGTACCGATATTAAAAGGAAAGTGAGGAAGAGGTGCAGAGGGAGAAAGCGAAACTTTCAACTTGTGTTTTTGTATAGCTTGCAAATAAAATTGGCAACAGTTTGGTTGCGAACATGGCCAGAACTATAGTTGATACGGCTAAGCGTCGCAAGACTGTGACACTCGTTAATTTCTGGCGACTGCCACGCCTTGAGACCGAGTAAGTGCAAGAAACAACTAGATATATGTGTTTTTCAGTATAATTTGTAGTTTCGGTATGAACCCCGTGAGACGCAGGACGAGACGTAAGCCTAAAAGGCACGTGCGCTGGCCAAAACGTAAGTTAAACTCATTTAATACCCAAAGAAATATTTAAATAATTTATTTATCTATTTAGTTCATGACATTCTAGATCGCGCTGATCATAAGGCCTTTGAGCACAACGGTTCTTTTCAGGAGGCTATTAGGCCAGGTAAGTAATCGATTTCTATATAATTAATCTATAATCATTTTTCTTTTCTACTCAATAGTGCTGATTATATCTCAGCTATTCGCACTGATGCCTGTGCGTGGCATTACCTCCCAATTTGCTGAGGATTTGAGCTTTACTTGGTTGAGTTTTCGCACCAGTTATGCGTTTATTGTTACCATTTTGTTTGCTATTACCTCCGGCTATATGGTAGCTTTTGTGGTGCGCGAGGACTTTAACTTTGATACGGTGGAGACACTCGTGTTTTATGCCTCGATATTTGCCATTTCATTGGCGTTTTTTCAACTGGCCACCAAATGGCCTGCAGTTGTCCAAGAATGGCAAATGGTGGAGTCCCAGTTGCCTTCAATGCGCAGCGAAAAGGAACGAGGAGCGTTAGCCCATCATATTCGAATGATTATAATGATAGCAATGGTGTGTTCACTTGGTAAGTTATAGACTTATTTTGCACAAAGAGAAATGGAAACTTTGTCACCATTTTTTGCAGTGGAGCATCTGCTTTGCATGCTGTCGATTATTTACTATGTAAATGCCTGTCCTGTGCTGCCAAATCGCCCCATCGATAGCTATTTGTTGGCCAACTTAAGTATGTTCTATCATTTTGTGGAATACACAACCGTTTGGGGCATTATTACCAAGATTATCAATGTTTTGGCCACATTCGCCTGGAGCTTTAATGACATTTTCGTGATGGCCGTGAGTGTTTCTTTAGCGGCACGCTTTCGCCAGCTAAATGACTATATGCAACGGGAAGCCAGATTGGTAGGTAGAAAATCTTCTTAACTTTACTTAGTACTCGTAATCTGTTCCATCTTTGCAGCCCACTACGATTGATTACTGGATTCAGTGTCGCATTAATTTTCGCAATCTTTGCAAACTCTGTAATGTTGTGGACGATGCCATCTCGGTCATAACTCTGCTCTGTTTCAGCAACAATCTTTATTTTATTTGCGGCAAGATACTAAAAAGTCTACAGTGGGTTTAGTTGACTTTTAATTATATTATTAGTTAATACTTGTATAATTTGTTGTGTAGAAAAAAACCTTCGGCCTCACATACCGTGTACTTTTGGTTCTCCTTGGGATATTTGCTTATACGCACTCTGATACTCTCGCTTTATAGTGCCAGCATAAATGATGAGTCCAAGCGACCCTTGACTATATTTCAACATGTGCCCAGACAGTACTGGAACACTGAGGTAAGTTGGCAAAGAAAAGGCAAAATAGAACAATCTCGGTTAAATTTGGTTTCTTTTCAGCTCAAACGATTTTCGGAGGAGGTTAACATGGATCAGGTGGCACTAACGGGCATGAAATTCTTTCGGCTCACCAGAGGCGTTGTCATTTCGGTATTAAAAGCTATACTCTACAAATATATTTGGCTGTATCTACCCCCTCTTTCAGGTTGCTGGCACAATTGTAACCTACGAACTAATTTTGCTACAATTCAACAAAGCAGACAAAGTGAATGATTGCAATGAGCACTGAGCATGCAGAAAAACAGCACGAAAAAAATTGTGGAAAATTGAATGGGAGACACCTAACTATTTTCCACTATGACCTACAATTTGTGTTGCTATTTGTATATGACAGAATGACACCTTAATTATAGATAAGTGCAAAACAACAGGTGTCTTTTATTGGCCAGGACACATTGACATTTGTTATTCCAAATACTTTTCGCACTCACAGTTGCCATTTGCTTGCGGTCGAAAAATGAGGCTTTTGCCCAAGCTGAGACATAAATTTCGGCGCTGGAAGAAGTTTAAAAAGTCTCCACTACTACGGAAATTGGATGTGCTCCACGAGAGGTAGCAAATTAAAGCTAATAAGCTAGTTGTACCAGATTTGAGCTTTTATATAATTGTAGTGCTCGCAAGACTGCTTTTCTGGAAACCTCAGAGGATTACGTAAGCCGGAGGCAATCGGCATGTGAGGAAACTAAGGAAACAAGTAAATGTAAACCCTGGAAAACTTGTGCCAAAGTTTGGTTTTAATTTACCATATTTTTTTTTAGATTTCCTAAAGAACGGAAAGACACGAGAGCCCTACATGTCCAATGGCACTTTCCATGAGGCCGTGGGCAAGGTGCTGCTAATAGCCCAGTGTTTTGCCATGATGCCAGTGCAGGGTGTGACGTCCAGACATCCGAGTAGTCTGAACTTTTCCTGGCTGCATGTGCGCACGTGCTGCTGCCTGCTGTTTATTGGCTCCACCATAATTAATCTCTTGCTGACAATTTATAAAGTGTTAGATGGTCCCATTAGTTTTAATAATGTAAAGCCGTTGGCATTTCGCAGCTGCATTCTGTTGGTTTGTATTACGTCGCTTAACTTGGCCAGGAAGTGGCCTGCCTTAATGATGCATTGGCATGAGATCGAACAGGATTTACCACAATATCACTCACAAAAGGATAAATGGCGCATGGCGCGCACCATACAAATGGTCATGTTTGTGGGCATGATCTTGTCCTTGTGTAAGTTTTGCAAACCAAATTCTTTTTAAACCAAAGTAAACTTAAGACTTTTCTATTTAGCGGAGCATTTGCTGAGCATGATTTCGGCCATCAACTATTCGGCATTTTGCAACCAAACCGATGATCCTATCAAGAATTTCTTTCTGCTGACCAACGATGAGATATTTTATGTAATGAAGTATACTCCGATCTTGGCCATTTGGGGAAAGCTGCAAAATTTTTACTCGACTTTCATCTGGAACTATATGGATGTCTTTGTGATGGTTGTCAGCATTGGTTTGGCTGCCAAATTTCGTCAGCTCAACGATAATTTACTCAAGTTTAAAGGATTGGTGAGTGGCTGGAGTTGCCTTAAAGAGTTTATCAGTTTTGTCTTGTAGCACATGCCACCTTCTTACTGGTCGGAAAGACGCATTCAATATCGTAAGGTGTGCACTCTGTGTGGCAAGATGGATAACGCGATTTCCCTTATAACCATGGTCTCATTCTCCAATAACCTTTATTTTATATGCGTGCAGCTGTTGCGTAGTCTCAAGTGAGTATAACCAAAACGTTCTATAGCCTGAGTGGAGGTAACTTTCACAATCTTGCAGCCGAATGCCTTCGGTGGCCCATGCGGTTTACTTTTATTTCTCGCTCATATTTCTGATCGGACGCACTCTGGCCGTGTCCTTGTATGCGGCCAGTGTTCATGATGAATCTCGTTATTCGCTGCGATATTTGCGCTGCGTGCCAAAGGATTCATGGTGTCCAGAGGCGAAACGTTTTGCAGAGGAAATTACCAGTGATCTGGTAGCACTCACTGGCATGAAGTTCTTTCATCTGACCAGAAAACTGGTACTCAGTGTAAGTGAAGTGACGCCCTGTCTTAAAAGTCTTTCTATATAAACTAACTTTACTATAGGTAGCTGGAACCATAGTCACCTATGAGCTGGTTTTAATACAATTCCACGAGGATCAGAATCTCTGGGATTGCGAACAGAGCAGTTATTCGTAATTTGTGTTTTGCATTTCATGTTTATTATCAATATTGAAGCAATAAGGAAACCAACAAAAGATCGCTCCTTAATATCAATCGGTTATACGTATGCTTAAATATATTAACTACATTTCATATGTTCATGTTGGGTTGTGTGTGTCTATGTATGAGTTGTTGTAGATTTAAATATCAAATTGTTGTTAATATAATGGTCACTAGGTTACACTTACAAGCTAAACAGCTACTTCATTGAGATGTGGTGACGTGTGAGGAATAATGGGTCTAGGGGCAAGGATACTGGCATGGGGTCTACCTTCAGTGGTCGGTGTTTGTTGTTTGTAAGCATTACACACACAAAAAATTCAGCTAAACATTTTCAATTATTTATAAATGTGGCTTAAATTTAAAATTCATTTTCATTTGAGTTTTCTTTTATCGTTTTCGTTTTCAACAAAGAAGGTAACACGTACATACGGAAGTCTGGTGGTTTCTTGTTGCTTATATAACATTTAATACATGTATATATATAAAACCAGGCTAGAAAATGATTATTGTTAAGTTTAGACGATTATGTGGGCAACTGAAGCGGAAGCTACATGATCATGATTGCTTATATAACTATATATATATAGTGTACTTTCTCTTCTGGCTAAAACTACAAGTGTATGTGTGTTAACTACTCTATATGTGTGTGGTGGTGAATTCTACCTTGGAAAATCTTGTTCGTTGTTTTGCATTTTACATTCCATTAACAACATAGCGCATAAAAGTGATAGATGAGTTGAGTTTAAGGCAAAAATATAAATTATCACAATAGATTGAGATCTTAAATTAAAGCATAGCGAGTGTGTAAATAAATAAGCGGTAAAAACAAAATTCAATTGAGATTTTAAAAGTAGTTATAGATGAGGAATGCGGGCGTGTTTATCTTATTCTTTTCTTCTGAGTGAATGTAGCGTTAGAGTTACGGAAAGAAGCCTGAGCAGCTGAGATAATGGTGTTATGCCAACAAAACTGAATCAATGTCGCTTGGCATCATATTGCTTAACCTTCTCCGGTATGGCTGCCTTCTCCACAGCCACATGCAGTCCCAGCTCTTCCAGAGATTTAACATATACCAATTTGCGCCAGAATTTTGTGCTGTGTATAGAAATCAGTTTAAAACATGTATACAAAAATAAATAAAAGTTTACTGCCCTACCTGACAAAGGGACGCGCCATCCACACCAAAGATTTGATCCAGAATGTTGGATGCACCAAGTACATGTGCTTCAGACTCTTGCGCAAGCGGCGATCCAGCAATTGATAGCAACTAAAGTGAAAGGAACGAACATTTAGTAAGGAGTTTAAAGGATTGTGTAAAATTTGTGCAGCTCTCACCGCTTGAGCCAGGGAAATGGTGGTACATTACGCCTGTTGGAGCCGCCGTGCAAGTAAATGAGCACGTAATCATCTGTGACCAATTGCTCCAGCGTCTTGACCACATACAGAAAGAGATTGTCCATGACATAGCTGTAGTCGGCACGGGATCTATCTGGCAAATGACAGGCACAGAATATGACAATAGCATTCTGTCCACCTGCTTTGAGATAGCCACCGTGTGACAATACTCGTTTATACGGCTCAATTACACGCATATCGATCTCACGTGTTTTGCCGTCTGGCAACGTAATCTTTTGCCAGTTGCGTGAGTCACGTCGTTCCTCGTCTGCCGTGTACTGTGGCAGCTCTGCGGTGGCGTTTGTTGTTGCTGCACCGCTACCAGCACCTGTGGCATGCGGTGTGGGTGTTGTGGTCATGCCGAAATCATCTAAGTCATCGTCGTTGTCGGGCAGCAGTTCAGGTCCTTCGCAATCATCGTCATCATCGTCGTCGTCCTCGCCATCGAGGCCATCAATCAAAGAACTCGATGGACTCAATGAGGCCAAATTGTGCTCAATGTCTTCGTCATCGTCGAAGCTATGATTCGATATTGAGTCCAAGCTGGAGATGTCCTCGCCACCAGCACCAGTTGAACGCTTTGTTTTCCTTGTCGCCTTGTTGTTGGCATTCGGCAACAACGAAACCGATTGGAAATTTGACTCCACGGCGGCCAAGTATTGCGAGACATCCGCATCCGATTCGCTGCTGATGAGGTCTGGGCTATTTGCACGCAGCAGACTCACCTTGGCATCTTGCGGCTTTGCTCGCATGTTGTTCTGTTGATTGTTCAACGTGTTGCGCACAGCCTCCGTTGTGGTTTGTTCCACGAGTGGCACAACATCCGGAAAATTGTTGCATTTGCTCTGGAATGGCTCCGAATCGGAGTCTGTGTTTGTGGGCGACATTAACGGATGACTGTTGGCCAAAGTTAATGTACGTTCGACAATTTGTTGTCGTTGTGGCATTGTTTCAACCGGCAGCAACAACTCCGGCCGTATTATTCGATTATCCAGCGTAGACGAGTTCACATCACTTTCATTGTTTTCACGCTCATCCTCGCTGTGATGCGTCAACACTTTATTTGGAATGGTTGCACTGCCCGCCCGTTCATCCGCCAGCGGAGAGGCTCCAGTGGAGTCCGTGGGCGTCTCGGAGATGTCCATTTTGCTCTCCGACTGCGAAGATTCAGATTCCGCGTAGTTAGCACTACAAATCAAATCGATTAGTCATCACCGCGTTTAGAGCTTTAACTGCGCTGTGCACTTACCTCATAGTTTTATAGCTTTTTGGCAATGCTTAGGCGAGTTGTTAGCAATATTTAAGTGCCTTTATGCACTTATTTATGACGCGCATTCTTAAGAATAGACATCACATTATTATCTTCGTATTTATCAAGTTTCACATCACTACTTTTGTCAGCATTACCAGGGCTACGATAACAAAATGTCCATATCGATAGTTCGCTCACAGCCATCGATAGTTGCTTGCATTGCGATGTTAGGTATCGAATGTTTTTCAGCTATCGATTAGTCACAGCGTTACCAGCACTTTGTGCGTTGTTTAGGAAAAACAACAAAATTTGCACAAAATAACCATGGAGGGTACGCAATTACCAGTTACAGTTACTAATAATGTGACTGCGGATATTGTGAAAAGCAGTATGGCACCTAGTGCAGTGTCGGAGGCGGGAGGCGTGCCTGCCACTGTCAGTGTGTCATCGACATCTGTCAACACTTGCGCAGCCCCTGTCACACCAATAGTAGTGGCAACAACAGTAGTAGCAGCACCATCAACAACAACAACAACGAACGCTGCGAGTAAAACTCCAATTCACAATCTGCCAGTTGAGTTGCTACAAAACGACGCAGCAAAGCGACGAAGGTGAGTTTGACATACAAAAATAACTGTTAATTCTGATTGACATTCAACGCTTGACAGCTCTTCGCGTACAATTAAACGCAAACGATTCGACGACGAAATTGTTGAATATAACCTCACGATACCAACGAGCCGCGGTGGTGCCGATGCAAACCGATCAAACCGTCCGCGCACAACTTCGCAAAACTATCCAGGAATTGTAACAACAACAACAACGCCTACATTGCTGCAGCCTCCTGTCTCAACTGCAGTCGCTGCCGCTGTTGCTGCACCACCAGATTCACCGCAAACGCCAGGAAGTGTACTTGATACACAGCCAGGAACACCAGACATAGCTACAGTTTTCACAGCTGTCACGCCGTCAAAACCTTTTACGCCACTGTTGCCGTCACCGTTGCCATTGTCGGCACCCGCAGCCAGCACACCGGTGCAACAAACGCAGCCGAAACCGATCAATCGACCGATTATGGATCGTGCTCCTGGCCCCGAACGTCGTCCGCGTCCCTCGCGACCGGCAAGCAGCAAGAAGCCACGCCGCAATGGTCGCCCGCTGGCTCAGATGGCTACCAAAGATTTGGGACGCTGGAAGCCCATCGATGATCTTGCCTTGGTCATTGGCATACAGCAAACCAACGATTTGCGCATGATTCATCGTGGCGTTAAGTTCTCCTGTAAGTTTACGCTGCAGGAGCTACAGCAGCGTTGGTATGCCTTGCTGTACGAGCCAGCTGTGTCCCGGATTGCCGTCTCTGCCATGCGTAATCTGCATCCCGAGCTGGTGGAGTCGGTGCAGCGTAAGGCCCTATACAGCGTGCAGGAGGAGGATCTGCTGGGTACCATCAAGAGCGTAAGTATTTATCAGACTATGTAGTGCTACTCTAACTAATGTTTATGCTTCCAACAGAGTGACACTCCCAAGGTGGAACAGTTCCAGGAGCTGCTGGACAAGAATGCCGCTACCTTTTATTGTGCTCGTACGGCAAAATCGTTGCACAATCATTGGCTGCTCCTTAAGCAGTATTGCTTACTGCCCGATCAGACTGTGAAGCCGCTGCAGGGCTCGGATCAACCGCTAAGCTTCTCCGATGCCGAGGATCAGATCTTCGAACAGGATCTGCATGAGCCGCGTGATGAGGCACTGGAAATTGAACTGACTCTGGCCGATCGTCGCAATAAACGCGATATACGTCTGCTGGAAAATGAACTGTCCCGCTGGGGTGTCCTAGTGGATTCCGTGTTGGGTCCCACAGCGGCCAGCGAATTCGATAACCAGACTTTGGCTTGCCTATGCGGTCGTCTGGTGCGCTACCTCATGCGCTCCAAGGAGATAACATTTGGTCGCGAGGCCAAGGAATGCGGCGTGGATGTTGATCTCTCGCTGGAAGGACCTGCAGCTAAGATTTCCCGTCGCCAGGGCACGATCAAGATGCGCAGCAACGGCGACTTCTTCATTGCCAACGAGGGCAAGCGAGCGATCTTTATAGATGGCACACCGCTGCTGAGTGGGAATAAGACGCGACTGGCACACAACTGCACGGTGGAGATGTCTGGACTACGCTTCACTTTCCTAGTGAACTATGAGCTCATCAATGCCATTCGGCAGGAGAGCGCCAAAACATCGAATCCCCTAAACTAGCTTAGTATTATGATAGTTATATATGTAGATGTTAAGCTAAATCGCAGGTGACCTCGTCAAGGTCACTCGTATGTATTTCTATTCTTAATGTTCAATAAGAAACTAGTTCTGGAAATATAAATGCGATATAAACAATGGCTTAAACGAGTACTTAACGCCCACATAAGGCTTAATGAAGTCAATGTGCTGACGCCTACCAGCGATACTCTGCTGCAGAAAAGCTATAGAAGCTCTATAAATCTTTCAGTTAGCAGTGGTCTAGTTAGCGTATCTGATCATTCGATTTAATCGAAACTGTAACAGGATGTTGGTCAGCTCAGTTTGTAGCCTGCCCACGCCTTTGGACCTGATTTCGAGTTCAAAACTCCTACGCCAGCGAAACTTCAGGCCAAGAACAACAAGAAGCAACAATAAATGATTAAAAACGATATAAAAAGTATTAAGTTCTTGTAGCGCTATGTCATGTGGCTAATTTGTGGCTAAAGTCGTAAGCTGTTATTAATTACAGCGCAGATTTTTTGAAACTTTTTGGCTACTACTATAAACCATTCCTAATCATTCTATACGTATCGCGCTGTCTCGCGCTTTTGGGAATTTCTAGCTAAAGACTAGCCATCAAAGAGAAAAAAAAAACCGCTAATGAAAAAAGAGACACGCGATTGTTTAAAATTTCAACATCTTCCCATCTGTAATTATTTCAAATTTAAATAAAGACATTTGTCAAAATTACAAGTGTGTGTTGTGTTGTATTTAAAATGTTGCCTAAGTACATAATTGTGTTTATTGTTCATTGTTCTAAGTTAGAACAGCTAACTAACTAAGCGTTTCCCTCTGATCTATGCCGGGTCAACGTGACGTATGCTTGATGTGTGATTTAAACTAATTGCTGGAGGAAACAGCAGGGAAGTAAGGTACAGCAGAGCTCACTGGGCAGTGGTATACCCAGTGCAAACTAAGCTGCCACTCCATCTCTTACACACTTTTAATTCGCCTATAACCCCCACTGTTACAGGGTATACAAAAGGTTTAACTTAAGAGGTGACTGCAACATTTAATCAGACGCCTGGCCAAAAAAAAAGCAACATAATTAATTAATGTGGCCAATAAAATGGCCAACTCAAAGCGGCAGCTCTACGACTCTATATAAAAAACAACACCTGTAACATAATATAGAAATTAGTGGCAACAAAGGGAACATAGAGAAAGTTCGATGACTTTCAGACAGCAACAACAACAACAACAGTGAGAAGACGACCTTTCTTTGCTGTCGGTCGTTCGAACTGTTGACGGTGTTTAAAGCGCGTTGTTGACACTATAAACTAATAAGCTGTCGGCCATGCTTAGCGGGGTAGGTTTCCCGACTCCCTATTCCTACTTTCCCCCCCTTTCCAACAGAAAGTCGAGGTCGTTGTGGTCGTCTCTTCGCCACACGGCAGATTGCAGGCATATTAAAATATAATTAATTGTTGTCACTGTCTATGAAAAGTCCATTTATTTTCGCTACGCTTCTTCGGCATCTTCTGCTCTTCAGTTTCTACTCTTTCTCCTCTACTCTCTTCTACTTCTTTCACTTCTTTGGCTGCCTGAGTTTTTTGATTCGACCACAATTCGAACGTTGATTTGTGTGCATTTTGTTGTGGCCAAAAAGAACCTTCAACTGCTTTCTTTTTGGCCAAGTTAGCTGATGATGCCAGCGCTAGCCAGCTAATGAAGTCTGCCTTTGTCTTATTGTTGTTTTTATTGTTTTTCTTTTAGCTGCTGTTGTTGTTGTTCGTTGGGCTGCTTCTTTTTTTTTTTGTTATTACATATTATAGCTTCACGATGCCTTTGTGCAGTTCAGCGAACTTTTTGTTGTTGTTGTTGTTTGCTGCTGCTGTGATTTTTTGGCGATGTCGCAACTGCTAAAATTAGTCTGAATTTTCTATGCTTAGTCCAAAGCTATTTCTTTTCTACTTTTTCTAAACTCTTCTCTTTTTTTTCTATTAGCGTAGGTCATGCTGTTTTTTGCCAATTTCTAGTAACTGTTTGTGTCTTTTTGGTCCATTTGCCGCAGCGTTGGCTTTTTAGCTAAATTTTAGCAGAGTGTAGCTGTTATTTAAGACTCTAAATTTCAATAGTTTGCATAGAAATATTTGATCTTAGAGGCCTTGTTCCCCATTTGAGTGCTAACATGATGATACTTAAATTTTGAATATTTAGAGACTTAATCAACTGATTGTGGATTGTTATGCCTTTTTGGACTCGTTAGGATCAGAACTGTTGATTGGCATCAAAATTTAAAAAAATTAATTTTTCCATTTTGACAAAATCGGTAAAGGGGTAAGGTCACAAAATTAGTCAAAATGGATAAAATTTTAAAAATTGCTGATTTGGATAACAAATGATTCTACCAGTTGTACAGAGTCTAGAAAGCCACAACTTTTTAAAATGTTTCAACATTTGGCTGAGTTGTGACCACTCGAAGTCAAAAAAGCTTAAATTTCAATAACAAATGTTTTATAAACAATTTTTTCAAACTTAGACTTAGCTAACTTCTTAAACATTTTTAGCTAACTTTAAGCTATTTTTTTCAGCTTAAATCTAGCTGTATTAGCCATAGAAATTCTGTCAGCACTGCTTAGTTCGCGACTTTATTTACAACCAAATGTGGAGCGTTTGGTGTTTTGTTGTTGTTCTGCTTACAGTATTTTTTATATTATTTATTTTTTATAATTTTTGCATGTGTGGGTGCCTTAGTTTTTTAGTTTTTAGGCCAAAACTTTCACAAGCGAGCCTGGATTAGCTGCATGAGATCATAAGAGTGTAATTTATATGGGCTGAAATTGGGTTAGTCTATTGTCGAATTGGCACCTGTAAGTTTCGACTTTGATATACAACTCAACGATTATCTCATGCAATCCAAAATAGCTTACACAAAGTAATAAAAAACAATATCAGAGCACAGCAACAACAACAACAATAAAATACATAAAAGTGTCAAAGTCGGAACGCGTTTCAAGAGTTCGTGACTTTGCAGGAATAATAGTAAAAAATAACACAATAAAATAAAATAAATATCGCACATATTGGAAAAAGCCAAAAAGTGGAGCTTAACCCATAAGTTTATAAAGAATATTAGATGCTCTAACAAAACAAATATTAATAGTTCATTTAATTAATAATTTAAATAATATTTCGAAAAAACGACTAAATTAAAAGTAAAAATATGTTTAAAAATATTTTGCCTGCTTTTTTAGCTTTGGATTAAATTAATTAATTTAGTTTACTTAAATATGCGCTTAAAAAATATATGAAATTTCATATAAATTATATGTAAAATTTTAAATTAAGCGCTTCTAGTCTTCTGCTTTTTACCCAACTTTTGCAGACACATCATAGTATAAACAAAGCATAAATTGGCATTTAAAAAAAAAGTTAAGTAGGCAAAACTATTTTTATAGCGAAGTTTATGCAGAAATTTCTATATTATTTCTAAGAGAATTATAAGCTTTAAAGCTATAAAACCACAAAATGAATAGCTTTAATCAGCTGGTATTTAACTGCATAGAAATTTCTTATTGGAGTTTGATTCTGTCAACAATGAATATCGAAATATGAGACCACCTAAATGCCAAAAGAGTTAAAGTATTTTAAGAGCTATAAAACAACACAAAGAATGCATAAAATCAAGTCAAATATTAAATATTTTATTCAGTCTCACATATACTTCAAAACCCTTAAACTCTCTTGTCTTCCCAGCTTTAGAAAGTGTATAAAACCCTTGTAAAACTAAACGGCAAATTGGCTGCGAACGTTTTGCTGAATCGATATGCCAAAATCGAAGCTACAGTGTTCACTCCCTGCCAACGTCGACGACTCCTAACTCATCGATTACAGCCAGCAAGTCAATCAAATCGAAAACTCTTCGCAAACCAACTGCCAGGCATACAGTGTGTGCTATAAGTGCACGCACAGCGATTATACAATGCGCATTCATTTAACATTTATAATACTTCAAAGTTGATCAGTTGTTGTTGTTGTTGTTGGGGTGTATTAATTTTGCTAATCGCGTGTCGATCAATTTGATTTCAATTGTCAAACGCACAGCAATGTCATTACTAGTGGGCGCCCAATTGTGGGCTGGGGGCGTGTCACAGTGAGTGACACTTTTGGACAACATGTCGTATGCGTCATGTTAAATATTTAAATGTATATATTTTTTTGTTGTTTGCTTGTAACGCATAAATAATCACAGTACTCGAATTTGTTCCGCATTGCCTTTTTTTTTGGTTGCTCATACGCACAGTGGGTCGCAAGTGTGTGAGTTGCATGCTAATTCTTTTGGACATTGTTGTGTTTTCATGAATTTATTGTTGTGTGATTTGCAGCCTTAGATTTATGAAATGCTTAGATTTTCGTGTGATTTAAGTTCGTTGGAAAATGATATCATGGCAATGCCAAGCGCTGTGACGTCACAAAGACGCCCACAGTGCAGCAGCAGCGGGAGTTAGATAGGCGCCGCTAGATAGGTTACCGTCTGTGTGAGTGTGAGTGTGTGTTTGTGCGTGTAGTGGCACAACAAATGGTGGCGACTCAAGCAGCAGCCAGCGGCGACAAGTTGAACGCATGGCATAGCCTTGAAATCCATTGCTCCATTAGACATCGACAAAGATTGTCAGTCACCCACGCACTTCACAGCCAACAATAGCAACAACAATAGTGGGAACAACAATAAACACTGGCGCCAACATCAACTACGCTCAATTTGCAAAAAAACTCCACTCCATAGCGGCTTAAGAGCTCAAGTTGTTATATGAGCCGAGATCTTTAGCAGACAAACAAATTACAACAGTTTTGATTTTTTAATTAAAACAAGACACAAGGCGAATACAAAATAAATATAGATATATATCAGTATATACATTTCTATAGCAAGATTTAGCTGCTAAATGTGGGCGCCCTTTTGCCATAATGGATTAATATTTAGCCTAGCCAAAAGGAGCTTATGTTTTTGTGGTAATTATAAAGTTTTGTACCACTAAACACAGGACCACTTGAAGCCTCATATGATAGATTTTACTACAACCCACCAAACTCTTGTCTAACTCCCCCCATTCCCCTTGAAGTTTAGCCAAAAACTAGGCCCACACCAGCCGATCAGCTCAACTGCTGCCAACTTGTGTCTTTGTTTTGATATCGCCTTATTTTCGGCTGACTTAAATGTGAGTTGTTTATTGATTTGTGAAATTTTATAGTTAAATCAATTGGCATTTGCTGATAAATGTTTATTATTTTATTATTTATAACGCAATTTGCACATTAAACGATAGTTCAATAATTAAGGAAATCCATAATTGTGAATTTGTTATTGAGAATGTTTGCAGCGAGCTTTTGTTAGTCACTCTAGACAATGCTTAAAACATTAAAAAATATATCAAGGCAACTCTGGCAGCCCTTTCTAAAAAAAGCTAAATTCAAGAGCTTGCACTTGAGTTTCGTAGCATCAATCAATAATAAATAAATAAATAAATAAATAAGTGATACAATGTGGCAGTCGTTTGAACTTTAGGCCGCAATTAAAGTGGTTAGACATAAATATAGAAAATAATAATTTTTAATGGAAACTTTAGACAGTTTGTGCTGATACAGACACACATGCAATTTGGCGCGTGACTGTTGCGGGTGGCCAAAAACAAAAACCGAAATCGGCTTACAGAAATTGTGAGCGAAGAGTGCTCATAAAGTAGATTAATTCTAACAGCCGTGACAACAGACAGACTGAGTAACAAACGACTTTACAGCGTCATGGCTCAAGCCCCCATTGACACCGCTCCCTCTTTAACCCCTTGCCCCTTTTTACACAGCTTCCCCACAGTAGCAACTCGCTATGTGAGCCAAAAAAAACCGAACCGAAACGTTACGATTCGCTACGAAGTGCGACGTTCGTGAAACGAACCGTTTGGCGTTTTGAATTTGAAGTTTTCTTAAACCGTCAACTAAACACGCTGCGATTTTAGTGGCAAACGAGCCAGCTGAGTTAACGGACGTGCGAGACGTGGCCCAAAGCAAATTAAACATAGAAAAATTCAGTTTGTTGCAACGGAAGTGAAGCATCCAAAAACTATAAGTTGCAGCAGTCGGCGGAACTAATTAAGTTCGCTAAAAATAACTAACTAAATTGACTATTAACGGCACTGCTTTTGGCCAAAATTTTCTGTTTTGTTTCGTTCGACTTGGACGCGTTCGGGCGTAATGTCGTTGGCAGCTGCAACAAAACGCTGTCAAAATAATCACAATTTGTTTAATTTGTTAAGTTAAATGAGAAAATTTGCAACGAATTTTAAGAAATATATTTCTGTATTTACCGTTGTGCGAGAGCAGTTAATTGAAAGGTGTTTAAACTGTTGTTCGATAGCAAAATAAATAAAATGTGGCTCAATTGCATACAACTGGTAAGTTTATCTCTATGGGTATATACGTATGTATCTGATGTGTCAGCAGCTCTAGGAAATGTGTTCAATACAATAACGAAAGTCAGCGAATTATCAGTGTGTGTCAGCACAAAAAGCATTCAAAAAAACATTTGAAAAACATTAGTGGGCGTGGCTTAGTGGCTTTTCTTCTTCGTCTTCGTTTTCGTTTTCCATTGTGAGTTTATTGTCAAAGAGTTTCTGCATTAATTTCATCGCAACGATTCTTATTCTTGAGCAAATAGGTGGCCAAATAGGTGACAGGATCAACAGGTCGCTCACGTGCCACCGCCTGCAGACCGTGCAACAGTATGGGTGCCACTGTGTGATCCAAATACTGTCGCACCGACATTGAATTGAGATCGGGGCGTGGCTTGCGGCAAACGGCCAGTGATCGAGGCGGTGGTGCATCGCCAATTGTGTCAGCTAAATTGTTTGCCACTCCGGTGCCCTTTAACGACGATTTGGGCGTCACTGCCGCAGTTTCTTCCTGATTTAACGACATCTTGGCTGAAAAATCGTAAAAGATTTAAAAAAAAATTAATTTCAAAAGATTTTTCTGCTTACCAGTTAAGCCAATTGAGCAAATAAATTTAAACTTGATTCTATATACTGTTTGAAAATATGAAATTGTGTTCTGCTAACTGGAAATGTTGTAAAGCTAATGTAGAAATTTGTTGGCAACAAGTTGTGGTTAACATTTCAGAGCCAACTACGTGGAATACTAAATTCTTGGCATGCGCAAAAGTCAACTCGATCACAATTTTGGTTCCCACAATTTCCATATTCTACACAAAACTTAACTGAGCACTAAATCTATCAGATTATCAATACAAAATCAAAGTCACTTGTTTGAGAGCTTCGATCTCAGCTCTTGATTTATTTTAAGCGTCACAAGTTATGCAATTCTCGAGTTGAACTACTAAGAAAATTGCACATAATTAAGCAATCTAACGTATTAGTTAAACTTTTAATAAAAACCAGATTTACAACTTTGTTTGTTTTGCACATCTCGAAATGTTTGCGAAACAAAGAACTTAGGCAACAAACTTGTTCTTTGGCATGCGTACTAAATCTTATTAACTTTATGAACCTACGACAAATTAGCGTCTACTAAACTATTGTAAATTATTAACAAAATGTTAAACCTTACATATATTAAGTTTACAATACTTTAAGTACAGAAATGCCACTTGTATTTTTATTTTTATTAATTTTTTTTTATTATTATTTCTCGCTATCTTCGTGTGACTTTTGCACAGCATACAAAAAAAAAAGTTGTTGAATAATTTATGGATAGGCACACGTACAAAAACACAAACACAGAAATGCAAAAAATCAAAAGATTAAAAAAACAAACGATTAACACATTTTTGCTTGATGTTTTTTTGAGTTCATCAGCTGAAAACCTGTAGTTTTTGACCCATATTAAAGTTGGCTAGTTAAAATTTGAATATCAAAAGAATTCGGTGAATAGGCAAAAACGTTATTTCTTAACTGTTTTGCGGAGAGTCGAGCAGAGTTTTTGGGCAGCAGGAGGAGTGGAAAAGACTTTAATCAATCTTTGTAAACATTAAAATGATTTCAACAAAAATCGTGCATTACATTTTGGCCGTTTTCTTAGGCAGTAGATGCTGATGATGAGACAGCAAACAGCGGCTTCCCCGATATTGATCTCGGAACTGAATAAATGTATAATTTACATGGCACTCAGTGTGAGAGAGAGAGGCAGAGAGAGGCAGTAGTAGAGAGTGAGAGAGACATAACAAAGGTCACTGGCATCGTCTAAGCACAAAGCGATGCCAAAATCAACAAAGATTTACTGATGATGAGTACGCGATGATGAAGTTGATGATGTATGTATGATGAGTGTGTGTAAAGTGTGTGACTGTGTGTGTTTGCGTGGTGTGTCAGTGGGCAAAGGGCACGTGGGCAGCTGTATTGTCGCTAGCCTTTCCCTTCCAAGGGCGAGTGCAGTTGGCCAGCAGCATTGCGCAAATTGGTAACAATGTTGGCTGCTCCCAAAGACCAGTTCAACACAAGCATTTAAAATGCAAATGAGCAGCTGTAAAACGAGGGGAATGGAGAGTAAAATAAACACCAAAATTAGCGCAACTGAATTAATTAACAACTGTAACATTTTTTGTTGTTGTTACTTTTGTGACCTTGAAGGAGATAGCAACCGGCAGTAAAAGAAACAGAAACCGAGACAAGTTATCAAATAAATGACAGCAATAAATTCCGAGGGGAAAAAAAAAACTGAAACAAGTTTGCCATTTTTGTGTGTGTGGCCAATAATTATGTAAACCCAGCGAAAAAATTGGACTTATGCCGTTTGGACATGTTTAAGAGCCTGCTCATTTCACATTTCACAATTACAACGCAAATTATTAAATATCATTTCAAATTAATTTCGGCCAAATGAGAAATATTTTTTTTATTTGATATTTTTTGGCATTTTGTTTTGCATTTTACGCATAAATTATTTTTAGCCATAAATTGTGCACGCCCCTAATGAACTTTGATTAAAATCGCATTTCACGAACTTAATAAACTTTTTTACTTTTTTATACTTTACTTTTAACAATGATGCTGCAATTTTATTGACCCAATTTCTCATGTCTTGCCTAATGGTCTACAAATAGAAAAGTACTTGGCTTTAAAGGCCGAACTGAAGTTTTCTAAAATTCTCGGGTTCACACGGCTGGGAGTTGTTAATAAATATTTGCGGCCAATTTGCAAAAGATTTTTTAATGGGCCGTTAAATAAATTAGCCACAGCTGCTGTTTACAAAAATTTTGATGGCTTTTTATGAATGAATTGCGGTTAAATCAGACGGAGTTGTGGGAATTTTTGGGCTGAATTTATTGCTGGTTTTTTGGGTGTTGCAGTTTTTGGTTATTTTGGCTACCTGTTATGGTTTTGGGCAGGTCAAAATTGGCTAAAAATATATGAAACACACTTGGGTAGCTGTGAAAACATACTTCATATACGACTGCTGCTTCCTGCTATATTTCACACCCTTTTAAGGATTTTTTATTTGCCTAGAAGCAGCTACAAGTAATATAGACATTGTGCTCAATTAGCGCACTGCTAACAGCTTGCTAGGGCAAATATTGTGGTAAAAAATGCACTTAATATTTTGATATTATTTTGCTGATTTATTTGTGACAGAAATTTGCATATTGCGACTTAATATACAGTCTGCGACACACGCCTTGTCGCACTTCTGTCGCAAATATTTCAGCAACAACTGACAACTGGAAGTTGTTAGAGTGCAAACTAGACAACCACGCGCAGGGCCCACACACACACACAGCCAGAGAGAGAGAGAGAGAGAGATCTGAACTGACAATAGTGTCGCCAGCTTGCCGGATTTATCAAGAAGTTGAAGCCCACACAAAAACACAAAGTTTTCCTTTTGGCTTAGAGGCGACCGGGTAGTGCAAGCCATTAAAAGTATGCCAAAGTCAAGCTGCCCTTTATTTATATTCAATTGCCTTTCGAAAGTAAAAGAAGAAGCAGAAAAAAAGCCATTATTACACTTGGCAAATAGTTGGGCGTTTTGGAATTTATTCCAAGCGGCAGTTTGCATTGCTGACACAGTTCACGGCGCCCAGCAACAGTGGCAGTTTTGTATTGTAAATGCTGCCAAAAATGCTTTTCCCACCAGCTACTTTATCTGTGAGATACGCGTACGTGTCTGCACATGTGAAGTTCATTTACACGCAGCTCAGACAGCAGCAGCTTGGAAAAGCCGCCTCCCAACACATTTCCCAGCTCAAGCAATTACTTTACTATGATTAATTTGGTAGGCAACAGACAGCAGCAAGAAAAACATCAATAACGCCACTAAGTAACCCATAGCAATTATGAAATACGTTTTAGCATTTTAGCCAGGCGCAAACAAAGCAGCAGCGGCAGTAGCAGAAGAAGCAGCAGCAGAAGCATCCAACTTAGGCAAAAAAAAAAAAAAACAATGCAAGTTGCATGCCCGCACGCCGCTGACAATGAAATACTGTATATAAAAAAAAAGTAAATAGATTTTTTATACAACACGAAAATAAAACACGATCGCACATTGAACATGGGCCAAAAACACAGCAACAACAACAACAACAACAACAAAAACTGTAGCTATGCCAAGTTGCATTGGGCCATGTCGAAGCTGAGCTGAATTTAATTCGATTGTGTATTTTTTTTTCTTCTTCTCTCGCTTCGTGCAACTTTCACTCTCTTGTGGGGCCGAATGTCACGAGCGTTGTACGGTTTTCTTTTGACCACAAAATAGCGCTTGGACTTGGTCGGTAACCCAGTTGGACTGCTGACAAATTGGAGCAGCCAAGTGCAGCGCCAAAATGCGGAAACTTTTTTTTCTTGGCACTGTCTATGCAAAATCTTTAAAGCGAAACAAAAGACTTAGGGCACGAACTTGCCGCGATTGAGGCGTGCAGGCGTCACTTTTGACAGTCTTTGCTACACATTTGGGCATTTGATTTATGTTAATTTATTAGCCACTTGGCTTTCTTTTGCACATGTGTAAATTATGCTTATTAAATCAGTCAAAGTCAAAGTTTTGCGACCTCGAGAAACACCGTTATTGTTTATGGCCATTTCTGATGAGTCAGTGTGGCGGTCTGAGCAATTTTTACGGCTCTTGGGCATTAGTTAAGAGCTAAGAGTTGAGAGACTTCATAGCTGGCTGCCTAATTACAAATGACCTTCATGCAATCTGCAGTCAACATAAGCTATCTCCACCACGCCCCAGCCAACCCTGCTGCCACCCCAGAGCCAAAAGATTACACAATTTTTCACGCCTCGACTAATTTGCCGGCGCACCTACAATTCTGTGTGCTGCATTATGTAAGCTCATTTAATTAGCTACCTGACAATAATTTTTAAAATATTAATTCCGAAAACAATGACGGGGGAATGAAAAGTGAAAAGCGCGTGTTCAAACTGCGTGTGCATTCTTACAATTAATTGACCTTGTCGCCATAAAAAAAAATGCAATAAAAATGTTGAATTTTATTTATGATGCATGCACACGTTTGTTTAACACATTTGCATACCAATTGCACAAACACAAACACAAAGTCGTTGCGGTTCTGTTCTAATGTCACCATGGCTACGAGGGACACGCAACGACGAACTGAACACATTTCACTCTTTATAATCAGTGAGTCGCAGTTCACGTAAGCGCCATTTCACACCTTAACGAGTATGCATGCCAAAAGTGTTACGCATTTGCCATGTTCCACAAATATGGCTCAAAAGTGATGCAATGCCAAACGACGATGGTGGCAGCGTCGGCTAAATCACTCTGAATGCAGTTTTTTGTTTGCAATTTGTTAAATGATCTATAGCAGTCGACTGGCAACAAGCAACAAATAGCAAATAACAAACAACAACAACAGCAGCAGCAACAGCAATAAAATTAAAAGTTTACTCTGTCATGGAGACACCCGTATGCCCTTTTCGGTCTGTAATTCGGTGGGAAAGCTGTGGAAGACTACAAGACTACTGTAAAAAGTGACATGTGGTCATTACGTAGCTGAGACAGAAGAAGAAAGGGAGTTGGCTAAGAGTTATTAAGTGTGTTGTTTATTGTTTTATATAAAATAATTTAGCTATAAACAAAGCAAGACAAATTAAAGTTTATTTAGGCAAAGATAAATCACAACTTTTTATGCACAAATAATTATTTAAATATTTTAAAAGTTTATATTGGCTAGTTAAGCACATTTGACAAATAAAAGTGATAAAACTAATTTTTTAAAAAACGTTTATGTATAAAAAATAAATACTAAAGGAGAACACAGTCAAATGATTGGCTTCTTTAAATAAAATATGTAAGAAATAATAATTTAATAATTTAGTTAGTATGTTTCTAATACATTACTTGTTGCTTTAAATTTATTTTTTTGAAAATTTATTTAAAGCTCAAAGAAACTAAAAAATTATAAAATGAAGCGATGGTATTTTACTGCCTATAGTTTATTACCGATACCACTACTGGCTCTTAACTTTGTGATATACCAATTGAGTAGTGTATTAA
The DNA here is from genome assembly GCA_035047505.1 of Drosophila parthenogenetica. Classification (NCBI taxonomy): domain Eukaryota; kingdom Metazoa; phylum Arthropoda; class Insecta; order Diptera; family Drosophilidae; genus Drosophila; species Drosophila parthenogenetica. Next base: position 5,289,878 of record JAWNPM010000070.1, read on the forward strand.
AAGCATTTGCATGCGTCGGATGTGATTTTATTTATAGAAATTAGCAATTATTTAGCCGAGTAGTCGGTTAGCCGAGCAGCTAAAGTGGCAAACAGCTGTCAGTTGAAAATAAAAACAAAACTGGGTTACTGAGAGGCGTCGCAATATTTAAATGCAGCAGCAGCAGCAGCAGTAGAACTGCATGTGCGGGTCAATTTTGATACGGACAAACAAGACAGACAAGCCTTGGGCGCTGGTTCTTAAACATGTGCCAACAAATCTCAAAACAAGACAAGAAAACAAACCAACACCAACACATAAAACTGTTGGCCAACTCATATTCATATTCATATTCAATTGAAGTGGAGTTGGCTTGAGTTCTTAAGCTCCAAAAACAGGAAATGGCAGCACCAAAAACGTTGACCAAAAAAGGCAATCAGTTTGGCAGTTTTTTTTACTGACTTTTTTTGTATTTTTGCACGTTACGAAAAGTCAATCAACTAACGAAATTTAATACAATTTGATGCTGTTGGCAGCTGCTCCCACAGTAATTTGGGCTCTGCTCGAAATTTGACGGCGGTCTGTCAGTAGCTACAGCTATAGCTATATAGCTGTTAGCTATAGCTAAGCTCATATGGTAGACCCTCTGCTGTGCTCCGTCTACTTCATGTGGGTGTCTCTCAAATATGTGTAATTCAATAGGCAACCAGAGTCGCTTGTAGTTGTAGTTTATGCGTCGCACATTCTCAGAATTGATTGTGTCTAATGAAATGTTTCATTTAATCGCCGCATATTAATATAGAATTTCAAATGCTGTGGGCTTTATATTTTTTTTTTTTTTTTGATTTTTTAATGGAATTTGAGCAATTAGAAATTATTATTTGCTTCAGTGCTGAGCTGAAATGTTTGTTATGTGCTCGTATGTCAGTTGAAATCTGAATTGAACTTATGTTATCAAAAGTTTTGGCTTATAAAGCCGCAAAACTGATTTGCATACGCCCACAAACCCACAGAAACCACAGTGGAATAGTAAAATATAATAAATAACAACATTTTCATGTGCATGTGTAACAAGTTTGTGTCTTAAGTCTTTCGTTTTTTTGCATGCGCCACAGTTTCGATTTCAATGAATGCTCTTTAAATAAAGACGGAAGCGGCAAACAAATTGTAATTAACATGTTTAACCGACACAGTGTGGGCTTCACATAAGTATATATATATATATATATAAACATATATAATATATGTAAAAAGGCAAATACACTAATTCAATGTGAAAGGTTCGCTGTTGGCGTTGTGGGTGTGCTTCATTAGCGCCTTGTTTTAATGCCAATTTTTGTTTTGGCCAGAATGCACAGGTCTAAACCACAAGCTGTGTGTTTTGTTCATTCTGAGATCATTTATCATAATTGTTACTGTCTCTGCTCAGTTTTAATCCAATAAATTCAGAGCGCGCGCATAATTATAATTGAAGTGATTTTTAATTAAAAAAATGCCACAACTGTGAAGGTCAGTTTGGGGCAAGGCAAAAACAGCACCCTGCGGTGATACACACACACACCGCCATACACAAAGTGATAGTTATGGTTTCTTAGCCACGCATAAATTGCAACACATTCCAAGTACATTTTTTTTGTAGAATTTATTTTTTGGGGTCAGGCACAAAGTGATTTTATTTGTTTTATTGCGCGCTGCGTAAAGTACGAAAAAAAAAAAACATTGTTGCGCAAGAGTTAACGGGCATTGTTACCATTTCGACCAGCAGCAATAACAATAACGTAAACAAAGCCAAAAAAAAAGAGCAGAAAAAAGCGGCACTTAAATTGCGCGCCAAGAAAAACGTGATTTTCCACTTTTGATTTTGTTTTTCAGTTGTTTTTGTTTCTGTTACCGTTTTTTAAGGCGCGCTCGCGCCCAAAAGGAGTCTGCCTGACTCCGTGATTCTCACGTAACCAAAAACGCCAGCAACATGCGGCAAGAGCTGCCGGCAGCAGCATCTACAACAGCATCATTGGCAGCAACATATGTTGCCAGGCTCGTAACGCTGTGGCCAACACCAACGCCAACCGGTTAAGTAACTGCGATGCCAATTTAAGCCAAAATTTCTTTCAGATCTTTGCTCTCGTAGCCAAAGTTGTTTTTGTTGTTGTTGTTGCTGCCGCCACTTTTACTCTCATTGCTGCCGTCTGTCTGCAATCATTTTTGCCCCATAACGGATATGACCATAATAATTTTTGCACAATTTATTACATTGCGTTAGCAAATGAAATACTCGTACATTTTCTAGTCTCGGCCAACAATTTTGTTAGCTGATTGATTGTGACGTTTACACGCAAATAAGTATTGAAATTGTTTGTAATTGGTTTTGCCACACTAGAAAGTACAGCAAATTCAAGCAGGGAATTCACTTTAGTTAAATTGTTTGAGTTTGTTTTTGATTTTGATTTTTGAACTGCTTAACTGCTGATGTAATTTATGTCCCAGTCATTTGTATGATTAATGTTTGCTTGGGAAATGAGTTTGTCAATTTTGTTAGTCAGCCAAATCAGAAATTATTACTAAGCTAAACAATGAGACAGAAAGTAGAAGTTATTTTTTAAGTCAATACAAATTTGGCAGTCAAAATTTGTCAGTCAAAAAGCATTGAGAAAAATAAGCAGAACTAATTTATTGACAATGCTACTTTGTTAAAAAAGAGATAAACAATTTAATTGTAAAATATATCCATGTCTAAATTTGTAAAGTACAGAAAGTTGAGTCAAACAAGTAGCGCGACTTAAAGTATTATCAATACAAAAGGCTAAATGGGGATACATATCTGGCAAAAAATTCAGTGTTTCAAAAATGTATTTATTTATATAAAATTCTACATTGATTGTTAAAAGATTTAATATATTTAAAAGCCAAGAAATTGAGCTAATAAAATAAAAAATAAATTTTAAAAAGTATTCATTTGAAGCAACATTTTTACTTAACAAAAATTGCAATAAAGTTCAACGTAATTTATATAAAAATAAACCTAAGTAATTAGAACTTATTATTCATATTTACAACCTACAGCTTGAAAGCGTTTGCTGTCAGAGAGCAGCACCTAAAAAGATAAACATGTAAAAGAATAATTAATTAAGGGGAAATAAATGAAACGTCAAGACCTTTTGCAAAACAACAAGCGTAAAATTCTAATAACAACAACAAAATTGGCTTAATTGAAGCTACAAAATTCAATTCCAAATCGAATTCGCATTTGGTGTTGGCTTTGGCTGTGGGTCGCCCACAGGGGCAACGTGCCGCGGTCGCTGCTCTTTAAGCCAAGTTGTAGTTTATGAGCACGGCGAGTTGAAGTAATTGAGTTAATGTGCTTACGTGCAACAACTTTAGAATAATGTGAGCAGAAGTAAGTGAGCTAATAGAATTTGCAGTGCGAATGATATAACCCTGTCGATCAAGAGACGAGTACACGTCGCGTATACGCAACCGGTTCGCTCTGTGGTCACTTTCACATGCCACATTTCCGTTTAACAACATGTTGTGTGTGTGTTTGGGTTGCGTAATTGCTGCGCTTGCAACTCTTCAGCTGTTACCTTGACTCTGAATTTTGTGCGAAGTGCAACCACAGTTGGCTACTTGTTTTGGCCAACTGTTCGGCTGCTTGGCCGCCACAATTGGCCAAATCCAGATGCATTAGTCAAAATAGTTGGTCGGTACTGCCGAGCGACAAGTGACTGAAGTTACTGACCTCCTGTCGACAATAAATTTAATTTCATTTCGATTCATTTGGTTTCTTTTTGTGTCTTTTGATTTTGCAGTTAACATTCGTTGTGCTGGCAACAGCCTCGTGGGGCGATTCGAGCCAAAGTCAGTACCACATCCAAACGGACGAGGGACCCGAAAGATATTTCCGCTTTCAGACCGACAATGGACAGTTTCGGAAGGAGAAACGCTTGCAGGACGGCACAGTCATTGGTAAGTGAATATCAGCAATAACTTAGCGGCACTAATAAGTGAAATCCCGTTTGATTAATTATCGAAAGTTTATCGATTACGATACGCAGGCATTTCCTGTTGAAAATTATCATTAAACCTTTTGTTAGTTAATTAAATTTAAGCTGGTGATCGTTCTATTAAGGAAGTTTTGGCTATTATATAGAAATTTTCCATATATTATCCATTTCTCCTTCTCCCAGGCACTGAGGCTTGGATCGATGCCGCTGGCTTTCTGCGGCAAAAGGATTATATAGCCGATAAGCAAGGCTATCGTATACTCAAATCAAAGACCATCTTTGTGGGTCAAAACAAGGGCATTGAGGTACTTCCCAAGTGATTCTTAAATCTAACTCTATATAAAAATTAATGCCCTACTTCTTCCCACAGGATGCCATTAAATCCACGAAGTCAGCACCTGCTCAATCAGGAGTTCTGGTGGATGGCAATGCGGGTGGCAACAGCGTGCCCGGTGGCTATAGAAAACACAGCTATGGCTACAGCTCAACCACCTCCACCACCACAGCAGCACCACCGCCTTTGTATCAGCGTGTTAACTTGGCTACTGCCAATATAGACTCGGGTGTGGGTAAACTCAACTATTTGCCACCGGAACAGGCAGCCAAACTAGAGCCACCCACACAACTCGGCTTCGATCACTACCCAGATGAGCTGCCACGTGCCCAGGATCAGCTGCTCGGTGGCCTGGCAACGCCACACGTGGAAATACAAACCAATGGAGAGCCCCACGATCAGATCAATGCCATTAATGTCTACGATGAAGAGGCAGATCATGGCTTTGCTCCTGGTCGCTTTGCTAGTGTAATTGGCAGCTCGCCCGCTTTATCCATGCTGCCTCCGTTGAGCACACAGCGCAGAAGACAGCGACCCCGCCTACCAAGTGCTATAGGCATTGTGTCCACGACACCTGCACCCATTGCGGTACAGGAAACCTACGGGTTCTCAACGCCAGCGCCGTTTGCAGCGCCACCTGCCGCTTCCCCCGCTGGTTACCACTATGCGCCCGCTGCCACGCCCCCTACCAGCGGCTATGGCTACTACACGCCCAACTCCCCGCTGGAGGTGAATGCGCTGGATGCTCCACTGCTGCCGCCGCTGCCAAATCGCGCCTATCGTCGTCGCCTGCGTCCGCTGCATGGCAACAACTTGGATGCCTCGGAGTACGATGGTGTGAGTGTTACAAGGAATGGCTTCCGCTATGTGCTGCCCAAGCAGTACCACGAGGAGGCCCAGGTGGATGACAAGCGTGCGGGTAGCTTTGGCTATGTGGATCCCTTCGGCATACGTAGGGTCGTCTACTACAACGCCTCCCCTGGACGTGGTTTTGTGCATCGAAATAACAATCAATTTGTGGGCGCTAATGGAGCACCGTACGATGATCCAGGGCCAGCGCAGTTGGTGAATGAGTAATGCTAACGATCGATAACGATAACGATATATATCGAAGCGTCCCAGTGGTGCTAAAAGTAATAATTTAAACTGCCCTTACGATCCTACCACTCACAATGCACCAAAACTAACCGAGAAGCCTCATCTTATAGCTAGCCTCATTGTGGGGGGAACACTGACTACCCCCAATCTTAAACTGTACATAACATATCTGTAAACACACGACAATAAGCAAACGAATATCTGTGTTAATTAATTTAATACTTGTATGTGTAATTTAATTTATAAATATATAATCAAATTGTTCAATTAGCAATAGTTCTTAGGCTAATGATTCATTAGGGGCACTCACTGCACCCCGAAAAACATGCAAAAAAAAAAAAAGGAAAAGAGAAAGAAATTGAATAATTTAGTTAAGTGAGAATCGTTTCATGTATTAATCTTGCCATATTAACAAAACGTAAATAAATGCTTAACAAATACACTCACACAGTGCCGACACACTCGCACCCACACCAACACCAACACCCACACCTACACACATAAGAACACACCTAGCCTGTAAAACAGTGACTAATTTCTTTGCCAATAGTTGTTCATTATGCCAACACACACAAATGGAAAACACACATCAAAATTCTGCAAAAAAAGTATAGAAAAATGAGCACCCGTTGCATAGAAATTAAACTTGTAATAACACAAATTTATTGTATAATATTTAGCTATATGAAAATAAAAAAAGAAACATATTTAAAGCTAACTACTCGTATTTAAAATGTTTTTTGCTTCACTCGCTTTGGCTGCTTACTAGGCTGCATCTTTTTCTGCTGTCCAGCACAGAGACGACTCAAACCGTAGAGTATTAGTAGCGGAATCAAAGCCAGCACTGCGAGCACATCAAATGAATGAGCTTGGAAGTAGTTCAGTTCCTTGGCCGTGGAGTGCAAATGAACAGGATCGGGATGTCGCAGCAGATACTCCACCCACCAGACAGCCAAATCCAGTGGCGGCACAGGAGTATCCCTTAGGCGTTTGGAGCGCAGCTTCATGGCCTCCGTGTAGCTTTTGTTCTCAGCCACTTCTTTTATGGCCGAGACCAATGCAGCCGTAGTTAACTGCTTATAGTCCACTTTAACAGCAGCGCCAGCGTTTCTAGTTTGCACAAAGTTCTAAAAAAGAATATCAAGTTCATGCCAATACTTTACAGACTTTAAATTGCTATCACTTACGCGATGTTGGTCAATAAACAGTGGTATGCCCACTAGTGGCACACCATGCCAGGTGGCCTCTTGTGTGCTCAGTCCGCCACAGTGAGACACAAACAACTTCAGAGATTCATGAGCTGCAAAAGCAACTCTAAGTAAATCTGCTTCTAGTGTAGAGAAAACCATTTCTCACTCACCTAGTATGTCGCCCTGTGGCAAAAAGTCCTTGACCAACACATTTGCCGGCATTTGCACATCCTTTAAATACTCCTTGTCGAATTTCCATATAATATTATAGTCAGGCAGTTGCCTAAAGGCCTCCACAATCTTCAATTTGGTCGCTCTATCCACATCGGGTGGCAACATGTTGGTGCCCATGGAGAAGAAGATGGCACCACGTTTTCCTTGTCGCATAAATTGATCTAGTTCTGCGGGTAGAGGCTTTCCTGGTTTGCCCTGCATGCCACCGATTTCAATCATGTTTGGGGGCAAGGGCTCCACAAAATCGGTGGAGGGATGCGTGTTGATCAGCGCAATTTTTGTCAACTTGGCCAACTCGGCAAGCGATGGCATGTCGGGTGCGAAGAAGGGACGCATTATCTGATCTAATTTGGGATTGTAGTACAGGCGACGGTAGCTGGTAATGGATTGTGCTAGTTAGTAGGTAATCTTATCTAAAAAGTGGACTGCTAATTCGTAATTATATAAAACACTCACAGTGTATCTAGGGCAAAGATGAGTGTGTTATCGAAGCGCTGAAAAAAGTTCATCTGCGGATTGTACAAAGTGGAGTAGTATGGAATGAGCGCCGGGAAGTAGCTGTTGGCCATAAAGTCCAAGCCAGTTGGCTTGTTGTGGAACGCTGTAATGCCAATCACTGGAGGATAGCGAAACTTGTGCACAAATCCCATTAGATATGGACCCATTGTATAGTCGTTGATAACAACATCGAACTTAAAATCATCGGGATAATCCAAAAGTTGTTGCATTCCCTTTGAAAGCGTTATATACTCAGCCGTTTTCAAGCCAAATTTGTAGATAAGAGGTATAGTCTCATAACTGCCGATATCTATAAAGCTATTAATGTCAATCTTATTCTCATCCTCCTTATAGAAATCGTAGGCACGCTCCAGATAGATATAGGTGACATTAGCGGGCACCTTGTCGCTGGAGCGTGGCAGGTTCACCGAGAGTATGGTCAGATTGTGGCCCCTTTCAGCTAGTTCGTACAGCAACACGCTGTTCCTATAAGTAAAGTTGATTCTAGTGAATAAATTAAAAAATTTAAGCGTGTTGGCTTACCAGATGTGATGACTGTGTGACGTCATGCCCATCAGTGCCAAGATGTTGCCCGCCATTGCCCAGGCAAGCAATTGAAATGCAATTGCGATGCCGAGATACTTTCGGTTCGACATTTTGACAAAGACTAAAACTAAGAAAATTATCAAAACTGTTTACAACTCAGCGATGATAACCCAAAACAGAATATAAACAAAACTTTCACACGGCGCTCAAAAAATAAAACTAACTGAAGATAACAGTTTGTTGACCATTTTTATGAGCATTTCGTTTGCTGATGTAATTGACTTGCTGAGAAAAATCTCGAATAAGAAATGGTTTGAAATTATGGTGTTTTAATCTATGTTTTAATTAAAGAATACAGCTGATTAAAATTTAATAAAGTTTTTTGTGTGTCATGCTTGTATTTAAGTTTGTTTGTTTCCAGCCAGTAATGTGTTATTTTAAAATCTTTCAAAGATAAAGATACCTCTTTAAAGTTTTGATTTAGCTTTTTAGGCATTGTAGAGCTAAATACACCGTTAACAACTCAAACAAAGTTGCATTTGACTAAACTAATAAAAAACTTGTATGTGAGTGCTTTGTTTACTGTCTCGCTATCAGTTTGACAGCAGTTTAAGGTAAGTTCTGTTGCCATAGGCGGCTTTGCCCCTTATCTCTACGCTCTGTTTTGATATGTTTGTGAGAGAGCAACTGAGACAGAGCACGAAACTCACTCGCACAACATACAAAAATAAATAAAAAGTGTTCTACACTCTTATCAATCCACTTGGTAATCTTATCGCAGCCGGCAAAGAAAGTCCCAAAGGGTGCACTGGTGGTGAATCAGTCGCGTGTTTGGTTTGAACGCGTTGAGTTTGGAAACAGCATGAAAATATTTGCTGGAATTTTATTGCTATTGCTGCTGAGTTGCAGCAAATGGCGGCAGTTGCAGGGCGCAAATATACTTTGCCTTGTGACAACAGCGGAGCACAACAAGCCCAGCTGGACGCAGCCATATTTTGAGGCTTTAGCGCGACGTGGTCACTCACTGACCATTGTAGGCACTTCACCCGATCCCGATGTCAGTGGCATACAGCACATACCCATTGAAAACAAGTACGATGTGGTGACGAAACAATATCTGGACAAGTCGGGCAATTTAAAGCAGTATTGGAACCTGAAACATATGCTGATTTGGTATGAGGCTCTGCTGGGTAACTGCCGAGCTGTGCTGGAGAATAGTTTGCTAGATGAACTAGATGCGGAATACAATTTGATTATCTATGATGCCACGTACTCTATTGACTGCCTGTTGGCCAGACTGCCCGAGTATCGTAACACCCCCGTGCTGGCTTTAAGTAGCGGTAAACTCACTGTAGATCTGCTGAACTTAATGCATGCCGAAGACACCATAAACCCAGCTAGAGTTCCGCACTTCATTAGTCAACTGCCGCTGGAAATGAATTACTGGCAACGCACTCTGAATCACATACTCTACATGGGAGAGTCTTTGTAAGTAATTTGTTTTCTTAGCAGTTTACAGTCTCTTAATAACTTTTCCTTTAGCATTCGTTGGGGCATCGTTAACCCTGTTCTGAACGGCATGTTACGCGATGGTTTCAAGAATCCAAATGTCCAACTGATGCTGCTCAATACTCATCCTGTGCTGGACTATGTGCAGAATATGCCACCCAATGTTATTGAGGTCGGAGGTCTGCACATACGTGCGGAGTCAGCTCCACTGCCACGTAGTCTACAGGAGTTTGTGGATCGTTTTCCAGAGGGCATTATCTACATTAATCTTCCTCATCTTAAGCTCGTGTCGCAAGAGGGCATAAGAGCCATACAATTTATGATCAAGGACTTTGGTCAGTTTGGTTTCATCTGGCGTGTACATAAGGAAAGTCTTACCAAAAGTCATGGCAATTTACAGATCATAAGCAGTGACTTGCAGCAGAATATATTGGGTAAGTTTAGCTATTTATTTGTATACCTCAATATTATCTAAAATTTGTTACTCCATCTTCAGCTCAATCCAACGTGAAGGCCTTTTTAACTCATGGCGATAGTTTTGGTCTACAGGAAGCCGTCTATAATGCCATACCAGTTATTGTACTGCCGCTATTAATGGATCAGATTAATGTAAGTACAAGTAGTATCTAATCTATTCTATCCTATCTACTTTTTACCTATATCGCAGAACGCCCAACGTGTTGAGGAGCGTCGCTTGGGCATTCGGCTGGCAACTGACAGCCTAACCATCAACAGTTTCTCCGATGCGCTCAAACGCATCGTGCGCGAAGACATTTTTACATCCAATGTGCATCAGGCGCAGGTTAATTTCCGTACTCGACAGGTGAAGCCACTGAATCAGGCTGTTTGGTACGCCGAACAGTTGGCGAGCGATCCGCAACTGTTCAAACACCTCTCGCATTCGGAAACTTTGGAACAAAGCTATTTTGTCAGCCACTCGTTCGATTTTATGATATTACCTGTGCTATTCTTCTCCTTCTTCATTGGTAATTTCGTTGTGCTTATTGTACAGGTGGTAAATAGTGGTAAAAAGTCGAATAAGAAGAAGGAGAAGGAGAAAAGGGAAAGGGTCAATGGAAAAGACAGATCAAAGGATACTAGAAGTATTAAGGCAAAGGAGAGGGAGAATGAAAAACTAAAGCCATCAGCCAAAGATAAGAAAGAAGCTTAAGCTTAAGTATAAAGTTCAAAGTATTCTGTATGGTATTGAGATTATTGTATTATAAATTAATAATTGAATAAATATATATATAATAATAATAAATGTAGCTTATATTCACTGAATTTTTAAGCAAAATAAGATTCTATGTTAGAAGCTAAGAAAATTATTTTAAGAATAAAATGAACTTAAAATTATAGTGTTTTCTTTGAAGGAGTGTGTAAGCCAGCTAGTACGCAAACCAATTTTAATGCTCATCCTAAAAGTATGCAACAGCTTTTATCAATTGGCAATTTCAAAAAATTTCTGCGTGCCTCCAAAAAGTATGCAACTTATTTAGCCAAACAGCTCTTTGAGCGCAGTTTAAGAGCACACTTTGATCTCTTAGCAGGTAAACGAGCTGCTTGACATCCGGTACCCAGGTAAAGCCGACTCTGCGCAATGCATATTCGTTACCTTCTCTGACGACAAGTGAAACAAAAGAAGCCGCAATAAATTTCAGAGTCCCAAAATACATGAGCCGGTCATAAAAGTTCAGCCCTCTCAGTACGTTTTGGGAATTTGCAGTGAACAGAACATAATGTTGACGAAGCTGCTGAAAATTTGCTGCAATTCGAGGCAATGCACATTTGCGAAGCCATTCGAGGCCATGCCAGGTCCACGAGGTCCCTTTGGCTTGGGTAATCTCTACAACTACATGCCTGGCATAGGTTCGTATTCCTGGCTACAACTGCACAAAGCTGGTCAGGATAAGTATGAGAAATACGGAGCGATTGTTCGAGAAACTATGGTGCCGGGCCAAGATATTGTTTGGATTTACGATCCCAAGGACATTGCCACGTTGCTAAACGAACGTGACTGTCCGCAGCGACGCAGTCACCTGGCACTGGCTCAGTATCGCAAACAGCGTCCACATCTCTACAGAACTACAGGATTGCTGCCCACAAATGGACCAGACTGGTGGCGTCTGCGTTCACAGCTGCAGAAGGAGCTGAGTGCGCCGCGCAGTGTGCGTAACTTTGTGGCCGAAGTCGATGGTGTGACGAAGGAGTTTTTGAAGTTTCTAAAAGAGTCGGAAGGCAAAGGAGCTACTATCGACATGCTGCCCAAACTAACCAGACTGAATTTGGAATGTAAGTGAAGTCCTTATGTTATAAAATTCTCTAGTAAATATTGATCCTCCTTTAGTAACCTGCCTGCTGACCTTTGGCGCACGCTTGGAATCCTTTTCGCCGGCGGAGCAATCCCCGCACTCACGTTCAACACGTCTTATGCACGCAGCCGAAACCACCAACAGTTGTATACTGCCCACGGATCAGGGTCTGCAGCTCTGGCGCTTTGTGGAAACTCCTAGCTACCGTAAGCTACGTCACGCTCAAACCTATATGGAATCGGTTGCTCTGGAGCTTTTAGAACACACAGTGAAGTCTGGATCATCTAGTTCCTCACTCATAAGCTCCTACATACAGAATCCTCAACTGGATCGCTTGGATGTGGTGGGTACATCGGCGGATTTGCTTTTAGCCGGCATTGATACCACCTCGTATGCCTCAGCGTTTCTGCTCCACCATGTCGCGAGGCATCCGGAGGTACAGCAGCGCATCTACGAGGAGGCGCTTAAGGTGCTACCCAATCCAGAGCAAGCTCTCAGCGCGGATGCACTGCGCACGGACATTACCTACACGAGGGCGGTGTTGAAAGAGTCACTGCGTCTCAATCCCATTTCGATTGGGTTCGGCAGGGTGCTCAATCAGGACACAGTGCTCAGTGGCTACTTTGTGCCCAAGGGAGTGAGTAGAAGCAAGATTTCTCGAGATCTTTATAAAGTTTTCCCTCCTTAGACTACAGTGGTTACGCAGAACATGGTCGCCTGCCGTCAGCCCCAGCACTTTCCCGATCCTTTGAGTTTCCTACCCGATCGTTGGCTACAGCAACGCAATGCACTCAATCCCTATCTGGTGCTGCCCTTCGGACACGGCATGCGTGCCTGCATCGCACGTCGTCTGGCCGAGCAGAACATGCACGTCTTGCTGCTGAGAGTGAGTACTAAATTTTGAATGATTCGATTTTGTCAAGTTTGTTTTTAATTGATTCAATCTACAATTCAAATCATTAGCTGCTGCGTAACTATGAGCTCATCTGGCGAGGTCAAACGGATGCCGAATTGGATATTGTAACGCTGCTGATCAACAAACCCAAAGCTCCCGTCTTGATCGAACTGAAACCGCGTTCCGATTGATTTGAAAGTCAAAACTTTACGCTTTTCTTTTACTTCGCTGTTTATTTGCGTTAAAAAATGAATTTAAATAAATTGCATATATTATACAGTTATATATATATTTATATAATTAGTGTAAATCATATATTACTAGTGTTTTATTTTTAATTGAAAGGCTGCGGGGTGTTTTGGTCTACAAGTACTACAAAAATTAAAATCAATATTCACTCCTCAATACAAGTTGGAAAGGCATACGCTTGAAATTCGCTTGAATTTTTAGATGTATGTTGTGTAGTGTTTGCCAGAGTTACCAAGTGGCTTTAAAATTAGCTCGTTTAATACTCGAATTTAGTGGGGTGTGCTGTGGGCAGAGTGTTGCCGGTTTGTCTGACTGATCTTCCTCTTCATTTCCGGTTAAGTTTTGACTACATTGACAACCCTGGCCGCCAGCTTATATGCATGTTTATAAGTTAATTATTAATTGTTGTAGTTATATGTTTACCTTTTTGAAATTGGGCAGTGTGTATATTAGTTTAAAAAATGTTACTAAACTTGGACTGTTATTAAACCCAATCCAAGCTCAACTCTATGGATTACTTACCCACTAAAGAAGCTATCGTTTCACTATAATCAGACTGCTGTTCGTCAAGTTCAAGTCAAAAATATGTCTCGTATCGTATGTCGCTTATACTCAAAACTAACTCCACTTCTTCTACTTCCTGTTCTGGTGTTCCCATCAAATCGGTACTCTGTTCCTGCTTTCTACTGTCTTCTGTATTCAGTTCTAACCTATAAGGACTTTGGTTGTTTGCCGCACTAAACGCTAGGATGATTGGTGAAAAAATACATATACAAACTAGATGTCTCTGGATCTGATTCTCTTTCCTCTTTTCCTTTTCCTCTTCTTTCTATGACAAAAATACATTCGGAATTCGGAATCAGGTTGACTACTTTATATCGTATGGCTATCGTTGAATATGTTTCTCGTGTTTTGTTTTCTTTTCTATTATTTTTCTGATGAAGTTCTGAGATATGAGTTAGGTGCCAAGTTCTGTTGGTTCTGCAGCCGGAACCACTTAGAGTTCCAGCAGCAGAACCTCCTCATGCTAGAGTATGTTGAGTAGTGATGAATCCATCATGCGATCATCGTATAGACTCAAGGTTTTTGAAGCACGCGCTTTACGCACCGAGGGCGGTACGTCTCCCGGTGTTTTCACACGCTCGCTGGGATCCCGTAGGCGTTCGCAGCTGCCACGCCCACTGAACACTTCTCGGAAGACCTCCAGACTGCGCTGGCGACGCATTTGCTGCTCCGTTGGTGCCTGCATACCGCTACTGTTGCTGGTCACGAGCAGGGAGTTTGTGCGCAGATGACCAGGGCGACGCTTGGGAGCGCGCGAAACAGATGAGGAGGCGGATGAGGACAACATGTGCAGTTCGTTCTCATTGTTGTTATTGTTGTTGTGGTTGTTGATGTGCTTGATGATACTGCTCGATAGCGAACGCGGCACAATGTGAGCTGGTGTCCCAGTGCGCTGCTCCGCACTGCGCAGCTGGAGCGGATTGGATCGTTGTGGCGGCTGCTGTGGACTCAAGTCCAGATTGTTGGGACGTCTCATGCCACTTGCCAGCCGTGCATTGTCTCGAGTCTTGAGAGCAGCCACCAGATTGGACTTCTCCTCACCCAACTGGAGTTGCCGGCAAATCTCATCGGCGTGTTCCTTTCGGAAAAGCTTCTTGTGGATTAGGGCACGCACCGCGTGCCAGCCTCGCAGCTTGTGATCCGTGTTCTGTTGCTTGGGAAATCCCTGGCCCAAGCTGGAGTTGTGTTTTTGCTGGTGACTAGCTATCAGCTCCTCCACGCTCACGTCGTGCTCCAAGCAGGACAAACTCTGCTCCTGCTGTGTCTGAAAACTGTGCTTCTTGCTGCGCTCCACCAGCACCGGTGGTGCACGCATTGTCTGTGGTGCCAGATTGCGTTCCTGGCAGGGATTACGGCCCTGCAGATGCGGCTGCAGCTGTGGTTGTGCATAATTCAGGTGATTCTTCTCTGTGGGCAGCTGTTGATTCGGAGGCGGTTGCAGCAATCCTCCATCCGCTGATGTCATCTGTGCTTGAGTCTGATGGACTGCAGCTGCTGTGATGGTGGTGCTCACATGGTGCTGCGACACTGGCGATGCCAGATTGTTTGTGTTGAGCAAGGGACTAGCGGGTTGTGCTTGCAGCCGTGGCCGCAGACTGGACATCTCCTGCATGCGCTCCTCGGCACATAGCGAAGTGAGTCTCGCATCGGCATCGTGATCCCAGCAATCCTCACAAGTGTCCCGCACCAGCTTGGCGGCAGCCCCGCCCCCCCAGCCAGCGGGGAAAAGCGGACGTGCCTTGTGACGCACCACCAGTGCCTGCATTTGATCGAAACTGGGATGTGGACCCACCTCCTGTTCATAAGGCGCCTTGTAGGGCGGTGTCATTTGTCCAGGAGCATAGAAGTCCGAGCAGCGGGTGGATACCTCCCATAGAACTAATCCCAGCGCGTAGACATCCATTTGCTTGAGAGATGTTTCGCAATCACGCAGATTGACGGCTCCCTCGAGCAGCTCCGGAGCCATGTAACGCAAGGTACCGACCTCATTGATGCTCTTGGTCTCGGCCATGGCCACCTCGCCCTTGTACTCGTACTTGGAGCCGAAGACTTTAAGAGCAAAGCCAAAGTCTGCAATGCAGCAACTGAGATCGGATTGCACTAGAATGTTCCGAGAGTTCAGATCCCGATGGGCAACGCAGGGTTTATGCAGATCCCCGAGACGCAGCTCCGTGTGCAGATGGGAAAGTCCTCGGGTAATGGTGCGCAACATGCCACAGCATTGGGCAAAGTCTGTGCTGTTGGCTATCAGCCAATCCTGCAGACAACCCAAAGGAGCCAGCGACAGAACCAATTGATATTCCATCCGACCGTCCATGGTGCGCCGCTCGTCGTAACCAAAGTAACTGAGCAGCGCAGGACAATCCATCAAGGGCAGTGCATAGATGTTTCTCTCGTTCACATAATACTGATGATGTGCCTCCGGATAGATCTTCACAGCCACCTCCTGTTCGTGCAGCAGACCCTTCATCACAGTGCCGTACTTGCCACTGCCCAACATGCCAATCAAATTGAGATTGTCCACGTTGCGCAGATTGGAACTGTAGCCAGGTCCGGAGGGTGCCAAAGGAGATTCCTCCGGCTCGACTTTCTCCTTGACTGCTCGACAATATTGAAAGGCCATAAATATACCCAGCAGTATGAGTGTTATCAGTCCAGCTAAACTCAGTAGAGTAGTGGCTCTAATTGAGTTCTGCTGATGCGATGCCGCTCGATTGGTAACAGCCGCTCGCACATTGTTGGCCAACTCGAGCGGAGCTGGTTCCACCACGGCCATTTGGGCATTGCAGAGATCTCCCGAGCAGCAGCAATAGTACAAAGTGTTACTACGCGATGTGGGCGCCGAGGTGGTGCACTCCCGCTGGGTGCAAATGGCGTTGCGATCAGTGTTGTCCTTCCAGCAGCCTGGGGGAGAACGGAATTAGTTACAGTTTGGCGAAAGTGATTAAACTGTTAGCTTACCCTGCTTAACCACCCGTGTGCTATTAGCCGTCTGGTCCCACAGACTAAAGCAGGAAGTATAGCCCTCCGTGCAGATGCGCTGATATGGCTCCCCCGGCGTCGTGTTCGTCTCCAGCAACTGCAGTTGCTGCTGCTCTGCGCTGACGCCTTCACTGTTCTCCTGCTCGTAGTCGTCGTCATGCTGGGAACTATCGTTCTCCTGATAACTCATGCAGCTATACTGCCGACTGGGCACAGGAGCTGTTAACAAAATGAATACCGCATAAATATAAGCTGATTATGGTAACTGAATTAAAGTTACTTACATGCCTTGGCCACTGTGATCATGGCCAGCAGCACTATGATCCAAATACGTCTAGTCATCGTGTTATTCGATTTTATTTCTGTTCGAGTATTCGTTGTTTTGTTTATTGTTGTGGTTTGGTTTATCACCTTGATTCCTTGACGCGATTTGTTTATGCCATTTTTGCCTGTTGAGAGAGAAAAACAAAATTTGTGGCATAAACAATCAATATGAAATTTGTTTATTGACCTATCGGTTTGAATACCCTGCACTTAGGAAGCCAAGTCTGTACGAGACGGAAGTATTCGACCATAAACAAGTGGATCTTAGAGTTCAAATGAGCGTATAGAAAAAGGCTTTATAAAATCTAATTATTACAGGGTGTCTAACAATCCAGTTCACTTAACTGTAGTTTTTCCGACTGCTAATAATAACAATAAATTAACAAAAGCGCTTCTATTGCGTTTGTGTTTAATATATACACCATATATCTGGGTGCTGTCTATCTTTCTCTTTCTTCTCTCTCAGTCTCTGCCCTTCTTTGCTGCTTCGTTTGGAGTCGTTTGTATATTCCGTAGGCGCTCTGTCAATTTCGCAAACACAGCAACAATCACAATAGCAACAACGATAACGCCCAGACCTAAATACTCATCGTGTACACAATCAACTTGGTCGAGCCACTGCAGCAAGATCATAAAAAAAAAACAACAATAACAAGAAATACATTGTAGTTGGCGCTTCACTCTGTATGTCAATTTGTCAGTCTATTTTTCTGTCTGTCTCACTGTCTGTCTAGCTGTCAGTTTAGTCTGTGCACCCACCCACTTTCTTGTAAACAAAGTTGACGTTTCTACGGGGGGCGTTACGCAGACAAACGCTGCACTTTGGATCCATTTGGGGCCGCATTCTCATGTGCAAATTGAGCGCATTACGCGGCACACCACATGAGTGGTGTGTGTCTGTGTGTGGGGTGTATAAATAATGCACACTGCGACAAATAAAAAACAAATATTTTATTCGCAGAAAAATATAAATTCAACTTTTCCAAAGAAATTCTTTAGTGTCAGTTGGCATTAAATTATGAAAAGTTATAAATTTGCGCACTAGCATTTCTCGCTGTGTACACACGCACATACATGTGTTGACAATTCTATATATGTATATGCAAAAATGTCTTTACTCCATTGAAATGACGCCAGGGAGACGCTGATTAGAAATTTGTTTTGGCTTTCATTATGCGCTTGACTGAACTTTGGAAAATATCTTGGCATATTACGTGAATTGCTACACGTTGTTTGTGTACCTTATCTAGACACACACACACACACACACACTCACAAGTATTTATTTCTAATTATTTTGAACGTTGTGGAGAGGCGGAAATTGGGGTAATTGCTTTAGCGATGCTCTAAACTTAGACAGCATAATTATGAGATAAAATCTCAAGATACTTGAGAACTAGTAACTCCGGTACATTAAATGTACCCATTTGTACCCAACTCTTTTCGTTGTTTACGATCAAAGCATGAAATTTAAAGCTTTGCCTGTCATTATTGTAGATAAGAACCCGCCAACACTTGGTAATGGGCAACCAAAAGCACGACATGTAACGTGACAAGAAGAAAGTGTCTAATAAGAATTTTCAAATCATTGATTAGCTAACTGTTAACTCACACAAACTTTAAATATTTTAGTCTATTATTCCCACCGTTCCAGCTCGTCCATCTCTAATATAAATATAAACATGGCAACTAATTGTGCAGCCTTTTGCTTTATGCTTTGTTTTCGCACGTTATCGCCAATGTGTATGGACGACGACGCCGGCGCGTGCTCTCCAAATAAAAAAGAGATAGAAATGGAGAGAGCGTAACAGAGTGCCACTTGAGAGTCTAGACAGGGGCTCTCTGGCACATGCGCATGCTGCATGCCAATGGGAGTGCAAAAAAAAAGAGAAAGAGAGTGGGAGAGCGCAAGTGGCGCGCCAAAACAGGTTCCCTAAGGTGAAAGATACGCTGAAAGGGGGCAAGGGCGGGTGTCTGTTCCAGCATGACAGCCGACGGCGCCAGTTAATTGCAAACTTTTTTTTTTTATAGCTATTTGCAGTTGCGTATCTTTCGCTCCGTTTTCGTTATTGTTGTTGGTTTTGTTAGGGAGCTGTGCAACGAGCTGATTAACTTTTTGCATGCTGAGAGTGCGTTTGTATTGGTTCGTATGCTTGTTTGGAAATGCGAGTGTATTTTGGTGCGCATCTTTTGCATGTGCATGTGTACGCGTGTGTGTGTGTGTGTGTGTGTGCAAATGTGTATGCAGAAAATCAATGCAAGCACACACAAACACAAAAGTGCAAGTAAAGAGCAAAGATGAGGACAACTTTGGTCTGTTTAAGGGCTTTCGTACATGTCGGGGTGGGTGGGCGCCAAAGTCTGTTCTGTCGCTTTACTTTTAAATGTGTGTTTGTGTGCGTGTGTGTATTTCTTTTGGTGTGTTTGTGTGCGTGCGCAGACCTGCTAAAAATTGATTTTTCCAAGTCACTGTGAGTTGTTGCCGCAAATTGAATATAGAAAATATTTTCGTTGAGTTGGAGCAAAGAGAAAAAACTTGCAAAACTTGTCAAATTTGCGCTTTTCTTTAGCTTTTATTGAAAACTTGTAGATTATTGCTTACACATTTAACGGTTATTCAAGGCATGTCCGCACTGCATTCAATATATGTAGAACGCCTGCTTCTGTATTGTTTAATAATAATTTATTGTATTTGTTTTTGTTTAAACAAAAGCTGCACAGTTAAATATTTTATTATTATTGTTGGCCGGCGCCAGTCGTTTAATCGCTGCTTAACTCTGTGATTGTTATTATTATCTTTTTTCTGGTTTCTTTTTTTTTTTTTAATTCTGTCCCCCACTTTTGAATTAAAATTGTTGTTTGCTGCGCGACGCTTTTGTCAATTGCCGTTGGACGCCGCCTTCACCGTCGCTCGCCAAGAACTGACTGACTGGCTGAGGCTGAGGCGCCAGCAGCGCATCGACAGCGACGTCGCAGTCGGTGAATGCTTGTAGCAGCATGCGCATATTTACGAAGCAGCGTGTAATGGCACAAACAACGTTTGGCGCTCACAGTGAGCGCTATACCGATGAGAGCGTAAGCTATCAAGAGAACGTAAATTTTGAGAGAGCTTGCGAGAGAGCAGCAGGTCACTTGTTGACTGCATATAAGGACGGTGAGTTTAAGTACAGTTAGGGAGCATTTATTTATTTGTTTTGGGTACATTTCTATTGATCGACTGGATGAGCGGGCAGCACTTGACCAGCGCAGGTACCAAAGCCAATACGTAGTCCATTCTTTTCGCAGTGTCCACGAATTATGACCTCGTCGTAGTCCTGAAGAAATTTACGTGTTTTACCGCCCTGAAGCTCCACTGTCTTGGTGCCACGCCAGCACAGCTCCAGCAGCGATCCGTAAGAATCGGGAGTCTCTCCGCTGATCGTGCCAGATGCCATCAAATCACCTGGACGCAAATTACAACCGGTGGCGGTGTGATGAGCGATTTGCTGCAGTGGAGTCCAGTACAGGTGCTTAAAGTTGGACTTGCTGATAAGCGTTTCGTTGTCATTGGCAGCTGGAAAATTATCCTTTTAGAATACAATTGATGGATTTTACCAGAGTACCTACGTTTGAGGGAAACTTCCAGATTAATGTCAAAGTTGAAGGGCAAAGTCTGCCTGAGATATGGCAACACTTCCGGTTCCTGTGGGAAATTGTCCAACAAGAACGGTTTCAAGGCCGCCGTTGTTACCACCCAGGGAGAAATGGTAGTGCCCAGATTCTTGGCGGTAAATGGACCCAGGGGTACATACTCCCATTTCTGTATATCACGAGCACTCCAGTCATTCATCAGCGAGAAACCAAAGACATTCTTCCAGGCATCGTCCACCTTGATGGGATCACCCAACTGATTTCCCGGACCGCCTATGAAGAAAGCCATTTCCAGCTCAAAGTCCAGGAGCTTGCAAGCTCCAAAGACGGGTTTCTCAGCTCCCTCGGGTAGGGTCTGTCCAAGTGGACGACGGATAGGAGTGCCGGAGACAACCACTGAACTGGCACGTCCATGATAACCCACGGGCAAGTGGCGCCAGTTGGGCATCAGGGCGTTATCAGCGCCACGGAACATAATGCCCACATTGGTGGCATGATGAATTGAGGAGTAGAAGTCCGTGTAGTCGCCAATTTGAGCTGGCAAATGCAGAGAAATCTCTGACTGAGGCACCAGAGCACTGTAAAGTAATAAGATTATTTATTTGGTAAGAGTAATCCTTGCCATAGACCTACACATTTCTCAGATCCACATTTTGTTCCACTTCCGAACCCTTTGACAGCAGCTTTTGGGTTTGTGTCCTTGCTTCATCCCAAGCTTCGTGTCCCAAGCTCATCAGCAAGTTCAACGTTTCTGCCTGCAGTGCTGCCTATGAAGCATACGATAAAGTGAGTACAAGTTCCACAAGCAGTGCCGCAAGCAGTGTAAAGTACTAACCTGCAGCGTGGGTGCAAAGAGATGCGACACTGCTTTCAGATCCAACACATAGTCACCAATCGCAACACACAGACGATGAGTGGGCTAAAATGAGCAAGCAGATATAAAGAAATTATACGATATTTGCATACGATATTCAAGTATGATAAGCTGGAGGCTTGCACAGGTGCTCTTAGTTTAAGCAATTATGCATATAAAATTAGTTGATTGTGTTTTTGTAAACAAACTAGTTTTAAGAAATGATTTATGTAAATGATATGCACTGAAGCGGTTTGCGAGCACATTCTAGAGTTTGTTCTATTTTAAAAACATGTCAAACTCGCTGAATATCACATGGAAATTAATAGAAATGTATGGGAATCAAGAAAAACAATGTAATAAATGGAATTTTATAACTAGTATTACTTTATTTTAGATTACTTACATTTGCTGCTGTGGAGAAGACGGCGTATGGCAGATTTTCCAAGGGAAAATCACTGCCTGCTGGCACTGGCACAAAGCTAACCGACATTTTATTCAGATTTACAGAGTTTTCTTTTTTATTACTAAAGAATTTACAACTTTTCGGCAGTTGTGCGTAGATTAAACTGATCAAAATGACAGCAGCTAAGGGAAGCGAACGTAACGCCAGAGCGACGATGACGAGATAACTGAGCAAAAGCTTCAGCACGATCGTCTTTATATAGCTTAAGCGGCGTAACTATCGACGCGCTCTTCAGTTGTCAAACGGGCCGCTCTCTTCAGTTGCCTAACTGCTCGCTCTCTTAACGAAACCGGCCCCCAACTGCAAAGAGCAGTAAGTAAAACTCGCTCTTTGGTTACTTTGCTTTATTATTTACTCGTTTAGTTATATGTATATATTGGTTTAGATGTGGGAATAATTATTTTAATCGAAATCGAATTCGAATTCTTAAATACATGTACATCGATTTATACATAAAATGCAAATCAAGTGATTTCTGAAGTTAATTATTTTTTAATACACACAATTTTCATTTTGTCGATTGAACTTAGTTAACAGCACATTAAAATACAATTTGCTAATATATAATTGAATTATTATTTAAGGATATTTGTGTACAGCGCGTGTATTTATGAGTTTGTATTCCAATTTAATTTCTTTTCCTTCATTCTTTAGCCCACACGCAGCTGCTGCTCAAAACTAACAAAACTAAATTAATTTATTTAATTTTCAACATTTCGTATAGTGTATTTAATTGCATTTAATTGACACCGAATATATAGTATTTATTTGTATTTCGTTAGTATTTAAATATATCAGACATTCATCATGTTTAACAGAGTCTAAAAACTAAAATTCAACTAATAGTTTATGTTTTTTTTTTTTAATAATACGTATTCATGTTTGTATATAGCACAGTTCGATATTTGGACTAGTTTTTGCCCGCTTTTTGTAACTTCTTTGGGCCTTAAACATTAACAAATCGAGCGTTAATGATTTTAATTTCTTTGCATTCAGTTTAAATGTGTTTAGAGTTTAACAAGCACAGGTCTCTTTTGATATAGTTTACTATATATATAAAGGTACATTTTGCCGGTAGCATAAAACTTTGCCATTGATCAACTTTATATATACTTTTCATTTGAAAGAGTAGCAACGGAAACATATATAATTTTGTGAAATTATTTAAACAATTTCAATAACAGTGCGCTATCTGACAGATAGCCAATCAGCAGCCTCAAAACATGCATTGCATTCCAAAATACTGCTCTTTTCCAAAATTTTGCTTGATTTTTTTGTAGTTTCTGTTCATTTGGTGGTTGATTGTGGGTGGTCTCTGTGTTGTTGTTGTTGTGGGACTATAAATATACATATTGATATTAATCGGGCTTCACTATATCATATACATATGGTATATATATGCTTTTTAACAGTCGTAATAAACATTATTAGCTTTTATCTTCTTTGAATGTGAAACGTAAACTTGGCTTTAAACACTTTGATTATAAGTATGTGAGTACATAGTTAATAAGTAGTTTACCAACACTGGCCTGACGCTTACAATGAGTTAACTGAAAAACGTAATCAAACGTAACATTTTTTTGTGTTTTTTTTTTTTAATTTTTTTCTTCTTCAAATATTCGTTAAATTTTTGTCTCAAACAAATTTACAGCAACATTGAACTTTGATTAGTTGGAAGTGTTTTTTTTTTCTCTTTTGCGTTCTTGTGATATGCTTTTTACCTTAAAGATACTTCTTGGTTGTGTGGAACAGGTTCAATCTCTGTTCAGAACACACACACTCACACACACACAGACAGACGTGGCTAAATACCGTTTACAAATCATCGCCCAATCGATGAATCTCATCGAGCATAAAGTCTACGTCCTGCTCGGTGACAGCAGCCGACGAGATGATCGAACGGAAGAAATTGGGTCTTCGATCGTCGGGTTGATAGCCGACCATGAGCGAGCCCTTCTGCATCATGCGGTTCTTGATAATGGGACAGATCTAAACAGCACAGTAGTGTATATTAAAGTGGAGTTTCATTGGTTTGCTGGTGCTTGTTCTTACCTTGCCCAACTCGGCCACTCGCTTGCTGTCGTGTGGCATGCCCCTCAAGCGCTTGGGCACATACCAGAAGGAGACATTCACACACTCCGGCTCGAGTATCAAGTAGAAGCGATCGGATTGTTCGCGTATGCGTTTTACCTGGTACTGCACCAGTTCCATTAAGCGATCCTGCTGCTTCTCGAATCCTTCGGTGCCCTTGGCGCGCCACTGCAGCCAGAGCTTGAAAATGTCATTGTGGCGACCACATTGAATGACCTTATCGCCAGTATCGTAGCTGATATCGTAGTGCTTGTCGGTCATGAACAGATACTCCGCAGACATCTGATTGCAGCTGATCAGCAGACCCTGTAGAGCAGAGTAGTTAGGGTATTTTAAGAACTGCATAACTTGAGAAACAGTTGAGATAACCCAACGAAACTCACAAAGTGTATAGGAAATATGTCACTTTATATGCCGACCAAATTTGCTAAGAATCGGTTGACTATATCTTATGATTTTTAAAGAAAATATTTGAAAACAACAGTTTTGAAAAATACTACAACTTTTGTTAATCATCTGTTCTTAATGTAAATATACGGTGTCTTTTGCAGTCTCCTCACTGGTCTGCAGTTACTCCGAAGTCAAGTAAAAATTTTAATTAAAATTCCAAACTGCCAAAAGGCGCAACTGTGACCAATGATGGCAACATATTGCATAGAATACTAAAAAAAACACACACAGGAGGGTGAACCTGTTCACTGCCAGGGTTGCCAAATCATTTTGTGCTCATTCATTGTGCTAGCCAGCCTCCCTCCGACAGCTTGGCATGAAAAATAACAAGGAATTGTTCGAAATACAATTGGAATTCTTTCGAATGAACAACAAACATTGTGATATGCACAAGAATGTGGCAAAGGTTTTATTTGAATACAGCAAGACAAGGGAAATGACAGCATAAATCGAGTCGGAGTTTAGCGATTTTAAGGGGTTTTTACTGTAGATTAAGACACCCCCACTTATACTTACATCCTCCTTAAAGTGTATGGTCGAGCACTGCAAGAGAGCACCCATCAGCTTGTGTGGATTCCAGGTAATCGAATCGGCACTGCAAACAGTCAAAATCATAAAAATCTCATATTAATATTATTAAATGACATTCAATTGCAAATTACAAACAATTAACACTAAGCTGCCCCAACCACAACCCCAACTGCCCGCCCCCGCTGTGACAAGGACACGAGGCAAGTGCCATAAATTGTGGCAATTTCAAGCCGCAGCACTTTAATTGAATTCAAAGCGAGCACAACCCCAGCAGACCCCTGAGGGTTGACAGACGTTTGCCCGCCGCTAAACATCCCTGGGGGAGCTATTTACAGCTGTTAGACCCTGCAGTTGAGTGATGCAAGGGAGGTTAGGAGTTGGTAAAGTAAAATGTCAAAATGTTGCAGTAAAAGCCTACTTAATATCTGAGTTGAATTGCACATAAGTTGCATACTCCACTCAGCGATTGTTCTGTAAATTTCAACACGATCGAATAATAAACTCAAAAGTTATACACATTTCTTCAAACATAAAAGCCTGACTACAAAACATAAATAACTCCCGATATATTAGCTTCTAAAGTACAGAGTCTCTACCAGTCGTGTACAATTAACACAGCTTCACTTCCCCAACTGTATTTGTGAGATTTGAGTATGTCTTTGTGTGTGGGAGTGTCTATAAACATGATGCTTATGGAGTGCCTGAAAGTATGCTTCAGTTTGAGTGGCGCATGCCACAATCCGCTGCCTCTGTGTGTGTGTGTGTTTGAGTGTGTTTAAGTTTGTGGCAAACTTTGCAATTGTTTTAGGCAATTTCTACACACTCAGCGGAATTAAGTGGATCTCCTAGAGGCACCGACTTCTAGCTGAGATGCCATTAATCAACTTTGGCTTAGGCCTCGGAGTTGTCAGCTGCACGCGCATTTCATGATTAATTTATAAACCACGCTGAATGCTGAGCTCTTCAATTAGAGGACTCCAAGAGCAATTTGCATGCCACACAATTGAATTGGCCACTTGATGGATGGACGAGTGTATGAATGAAAGGTTGGGTGCTTGAATGGGAGGCCCTCATCAATTTGGGAGTGTTTATGGGACACTTGCGTTGACCGCAAAACTGTCAATACGACGGAAGACGACGGATGACGACAGCTGCAGTGACGACATTTGCCTAAGCTCTAAAGGATTTGGGGTTAGAGCGGTGTAAAGTGCACTTACTCTCTCTCTTGCTCACTCCATCTGCTACTCTCTTTCTCTCCCTTTCTATGTTTTAACTTTAAAATTAAAAATTCCTGTTACTGCAACTTGGGAGACATCAGCGTCTGCTGCCTGCTGGCCATTGTTTGACGTAATTGTTGTGTAAGTAATGCCCTCAACCCTGCACAGGGTTGCACACGACAACAAAGGGGGTGTGTATGGGGGGAAGGTGGTGGGAAAATCCACTTTGTTCATTTGTTTGTCTTTTACGTAAACGAAAATGCACTCGGCTTTGGGCCTTGTAATCCCTGTAAGCTCTGAACACCTGATGGAGGCACTAAATGACAAATTGAGATTTTTGCCACATGTCGCTGAGGGTTTGTCAAGCAGCGCAAGAGAGACAGAGCAACAAAGGGAGACCGAGTAAGAAGTTTTGAGCGATGCGGGCCATTTGGGAGCATTTAGATTTGAATTTGCACAACAAGAGATTTCAATTCTTTTTCTTTTTTTCTGTTCATTGTTTTGACTTGGCAAAAATGTTATGAGGGCCAAGGCACATGATGAATGAGTTCAGCTATAGATTGAGACATTGGCAGTTTAAGTAACTCAAATATAAACTTGAATTTATTGATTTAGTGCCTTTTTTCTAAGCTTTTTTAAAACTTAAGACTTAATCAAAGTAGGCTGTGAAAAGAATATCAAAATACATATAAACAAAGTAGGCTCTGAAAAGAACTACGAATCCACATGGTCGTCAAGCAATGAGAAATCAAATCAGTTCAGAGCTGGCGCTTGGAGTAAACAGTTCTCAGTCTTGAAATTCACAGAAGATAAAAGACAAATAATTATGAATTGTTTCTCATGGAGTTTATTTTACTGCGGAAGTATAGAGGACTATGAATTTGGTAGAGTTAACGATTCAATTCAAGTGAAAACAGTTGCTCTTCAGTCTTAATATCAGCCTTCTTGTTGAAAATAAAGTTACCGTCTCCACTTCGGGGTCTTGCATTGATTTTGGTAAACTCTCTGCCTTGTCATGAGCTGATTTCATTTCACGAATGGTGTAGGTTTTCAATGAAACGAAACCAACACCATTCGAGAAATGCATTTAACTCTTGATGAGGCAGGGATTGTTCCAGAATCAATGCGGGTCTTCGTTGTGGGAGACGGTGGCTTTGTTTCGGCAAGAAGGCTGCTTTTAAGACGGAAGATTGACGAGTCTTCGCTCCCATTGATTCTGCAGATACTCTCAGTTCATAGTAGTCCCTATTTCTGCAGTGATTGACTCGTTGTTTTGCTATTTGCTTATTTAGATCTTCTTTCAGTGGGTGGATATGCTATGAGCTGATTACTTTTGGCTCTAGCTCTGAACTAAACTAATCCATTTAGCCCTTAATCATAGTACTCTCCTAATGAGGAGTTATTCGTAGTATCTTTCCTACTAGGGGTATACTACGTTTAATTCTTTCTTGGGAGCTTACTAAGTTCCTGCTTAGTGTGTGCTCTTTGAAGAGTAAATTGCACTTACCGTTCTACTCCAGTCAATCTGGGATGACGATGCTTTCGGGACATGAGCAAACCACCGCCCCAAGCAGCCTGAAAGACAAGAAAAGAAAGAAAACTTGCTCAAACAATTGTCCCCATACTCCCTCTCCGCTTTCTGCCCGCCGCTACTCACATCAATGTGCATCCAGCAGTTGTACTTCTGGCAGATATCCGCAATGGTATTGAGATCATCAAAGGCGCCCAGCACAGTGGTACCCGCTGTGGCATTGACAAAGAACGGAATGTCTCCCTTTGCCTTGCGCTCCAGAATCAAACGCTCCAGCTCGGAGGTGATCATTTTGCCGTGCTCATCGGAGGGCACAACAATGCAGTGATCAGTGCCTAGACCACAGACAGCGGCACACGACTTGATCGAGTAATGACACTGATCCGAGGTGAACATGACCAAAGTGCCGGGAAGACCCACCGAGCCATGTTCCTTGTAGTTGGGGAACATCTTGTGGCGAGCAGCCAAAAAGGCGTACAGATTGGAAATGGAGCCGCCGGGAGCCAAGATGGAATCACCACCAGACCAGCCAATAATCTCACGCATCTTGGTCAACACCACCGTCTCCATGAGTATGAAAACCGGAGCGATCTCGTATGTGAACATGTTGGTATTCGCTGTGGCTGTCAACCACTCGCCGGCCATGGAGATCAGATCCAAGCCGTTCGACAGCTGATTGAAGAAATGGGGATGGCCTGAAAGAAGTAGAAGAAGAAGAAGAGAAAATATTGCTTAATGTAGCTGAAAATGCTTTACGCTTTTCCGATTTCCCTGTCATGGCTGTCGTCGTCTAAGCTGACAGCAGATGTGCCTGGCAGCTGAATTCATGAGTTTTTTGTTTTCTGTTTTCTGTTTTATTAAAAATATATTTGAGCTGAAACAAAAGCGCTGAAACAGGTCGACACGCCCATCCTAACGCCCCCCTTAACATGCCTGACTGGCGTTCAATACTAGGCCGGATGTGCATACGTTCAAGGGCAGACATTGTGCCGGAAATGTTTGTAAGGTCAGCAAAATCAATAGGCGGCTTTCTGTGCTTAAAGCGCTAAGTCTGACTGTTAGTCTGTTCCCCTCACCTCCTCTTTTCCCGCTCTAAGGAGTGTCTTAAATTGTTCATTTATTGCAGCTAATTGCGACTGGCTACATATAGAAAATGCCACGAAGAGAAAAATCACAAAATGCTTTCAAAACACACAGAGAGACAAACAAAAGCTGCGGGAGTTACCCTTGGTCCCAGTCGAACCCTTCGACTGGCGCTTAGGGCGTCTGTCAGTTCACATCTTGAGTGCCATAAGTCGTGTGATTAAAATCCCATTGCCCACAAGGCTAAATCCTCGCTCCAACCCATCTATCCTACTGCTCTTACCCACTTTCTGCAGGATATATCAGCGTCGGCATTCAAACATTTCAATTTGCCCATGTGCTGCGCAGCTGCCGCATGACAAGACGACAAGGAAGTCGTAACACACCCTCGACCTACACACAGCACACAGTTGAGACCAGGACGCAAGACCATCAGGCTGGCTGACTCGACGGCTAGCAGACTGGCAGTCAGTCATTCATTCGCATCAAAGGATCAGGAATGCAGCGAGTCAGAAAATAACAACGGATTTTGATTAAAGCTCCCCTTTTTATAGAGTCGTCGACTCCAGCAGACAGTAATGCCTCCCTTTCCTCTGCCTACTCCACTTCCTCTCCCTTTTGCATGCCCTTGCTCTACCTTTTCTCTGCAGCACTGACATATCATGTTTCCCTCGTGGCAGCTTGAGCATTATGTAAGATTATGGATCATAAATGGGATTTTTATCATGCCAGTTTACGCAAAAATGTTGCGTCTACTGCAGAAAAAGCAGGAGAATTCCATTGCCTAAAAGTTGGTAAGTATTTGTGTTTCATGGCAAATGATTAACTACTTGACAGTTTTGGTTAAGTAAAGGGAAGAGTTAGTTTTAAGTATTCGATAGTTTTTATTAAAAAATTTCTTAAATTTTTTCCTGATTTGTTTACTTAACAGTTTTCCATCTTAACTTTTAACTCCAATCAAATTCCTGCATCCCCTTACCTTACTTATTTACCTTCAACCACAATCTGTGCTTAATTTTATACACAAGAAAATCAAATCTATGTTTGTGCAGCTACTGCTTGATTACATCGCTATGTTGGTTCAGTTTTAATTCAATTTTTAGACTAAAGGCAGAATAATTTCCGAAGAAAAAAGTTCCCAACAGGATGGGAGGAAGTTAAGGGAAGTGACGGAAGCTCACGCAGTTTCCTAGACAAGGCCACAGCTTCCGGGGGTGCTTATTATCGATACTCCAGAATACAATTGCGGTCACGTGCATGCCCATCTCTATCCCTGCTCCTGTCCACCCCTTGCATTAATTTTCAATGAAATCAGGCGCATATTCAACATCAATAAGAAGTAAAAATCTAAGCCAACACAAAGTAAAACGTGCGAATGACTTTTGGCTGCTGTTAAAGCCAACAAACCCTTTTCAGCTGATTTATGATTGATGGCAAATGAGATTTGGCAACTTAAACCGAAAGAGCGGAAGGCACAGAGAAGTGTGTGTGTGTTTTTGAAAGGTGTAAACAAGAACTTGAATTGTTATTGAAGAGCAGCACAGCTCAATGGGCCATAAAATGACATTGTCTGTTGCCTGTTGTCTGCTGTCTGTCGATGTCCTTGCAGCTAATGTGCTTATCTACAAGGCTGCACACTTTGTGTTCTAATGCGACCACAAGTTATTTGGGCACGCGCCCTCAAAAGTATGCTATAATATCCACACTCTTTCTTTCTCTGTCTTACTCTCTGCTGAGCATATGCTTGCTGTTTGGTCTATGCAAATTTATGCAGAGACAAATTTGATTAACGCCAACTGGTTGACTGTGTAAACACACGATAAGCCACCCCTGGGAAAAGCTTTAATCAAACCAACTCCAACTTACCCGTCTTCACTTGGTACTTCAGTGTTGTGGCACAATCCTCGATCAGCTGCTGCAATGGCAACGCCCTGTCTGGCACATCCAAATCAAGCAATCGCTTCATGTCCTCCGGATGATGAAAATCGAGCACCTTCTCATTGCGATCGTTTGTTGCCTTCACAAAGTCCAGCAACACATCGATTACCTTCAGCAGAAACTCCCGTGTCTCGGTGCCTGCACTCACTGTGGTTGGCAAAAGATCTGCGATAAAAATTAGATAAAAAGAAGGCACAAATGAAATAAAAAATAATATGTATGTGTCTGCCGTCTACTATCTTATCGGTGTGCTGGAAAAAAAGCTGAGCAGCGTACGCTGCTGCTGCTGACAGCGTAAATGACTTTTTGCCTTATCTGTGCGCAAGTCCTTAATATGATATATGATTATTACGGGCATTGTTGCGATGATTTGTGGCACAGCTTTGCCGTAGTAATTCAAACTGACGTTCTGCCATAAAAAACAGATTTCATTTCGATACCCTTGGCCTGGCACTGTCAGGGGTTTTACGGCAGAAGAGCGTACTTTATGAAGGTAAATTTTTTAACGTCATTTAAATATAACTAAACTTATTTGTTACATAGATTTTTCATTAAAAACTTAAAAAGTAACTTAGTTTTGGCCTTTAAAAGATAATTATAAGCATTCTAAGTATTTTATAAATTTTACTTTAGTACAAAATACTTTCGTAAGGGTATTTAATTGCCTGCCAACCTCTTGAACTATTTATTCCTAACGACGTACTCTACATTTTACAGCTGCTGCGGCCGTAAGTTTTTACTGAGCCGCTTGGACACTCCGGGTTTTTATGGCTTACGGCCAGCTGCTGTGCCAAGTTGTGGCTTTCGTGGGGCCCGTGCCCCATGTTGTGGCAAGGTTACTTCGCAGCGGGTGTGGCATTAACTGTGGTTACTGCTATTAATTGCCTGGCTCTATAATGAAATTAATGCTGGATAAAGACCAAGAGATGCTCGCTCGTCTTTCAAAATCAATTGGAAAACTTAACGTTGCGCATGATTGTCATTAAAGTGGCAGCCAGTGAAGTCTGCTGAATTTCAATATAATTTTTCCCCGGGAATACCAGTTTCCCGCCTTCAGCTGCAGACAAATTGTAGCAATTTCGAAATTCCACAAGTTTACAGCAAAGTTAAATAAAATTTAATGTGCCGTTGGTGGTAGCGTGTGCTTTATGTCAAGCACAGCCGTGGCCAGGTCTGGACTCACCCTGGGCCAGCACCGGGAGGCTGATCCTGGGCATACGTGCGCTGTCTCGCTCTCACATGTAAGCGTGCGTAATATCCTGTGACTAAACGGTTTATGTTTGTTGTGCTTTCAATTTTGTGCACGCGTCTGGCAGCACCTTATGCGATGTCCTGCCAAACAGGACAACGAAGGCAGTGGTGGTGGTGGTTGGTGGCTGCCTTTGACTTTTGCTCATTCGCTACATTCTCTTACTGTCTCCCTCTTTCATTCTCTGTCTGTCCTTTGTTTGTCTGTCTGTTTGTTTGTCTGTTTGTTTGCTGGCACAAAAATCTGTTACAAGGCATTCAGCAGTTTCACGCATCGACGAAGCCAAACGGCGCAGCAATTTATCAAGGTCTCCTGCAGGAGATTCAATAGCCTGTCCTAGACAGCCGCACATGTGGCTTGGAGTGCGTCCTTGTGAGTGTCCTTTACAGCGCTTTGTGTTTGCCAGTGGCAGTTTAACACTCTCATTTGTTATTTACTCAGCAAATAAGTGAGTGTTGTGTAAGTATGTGAAGGAATTGTAAACAGCAGCAGCAACAGCTTAAGCTAGTAACTACTTATCATAAGAATAATCGTAATCAGAAGACAATTATATTACGATTAATTAAGTATAACAAAAATATACTTGCTTTAAAACGCAAATTCTTTGTAAAAACTAAATCAGTTAAACACATAAATAATAAATACCCTTTGCTCCAGATCCGCAACGCGCTACATTACGTGAGCAACTGAACTCAGCGCGCTGTTGTTGTTCTGCTTACATTGTGTGCACGCCCAACACACGCAAGCTGCGCTCTCATTGTTAGCTTTCGTATTAGGCGATCTCAGCCAGTTGCTCTCACACAAACAAACGTACCCGCTAAGCAGCGCTCAGACTTCTCTTTTGAAAGCACACAACTGATCTCAGCTAGCTTAACTGTTCTCACGCACACGTGAGCAGCGCTTAAGGCTCTCTGTTAGAAACTTCACTGTTGACACACACACACATCCATACGTCGCAACGTCAGCGAAGCAGAGCTAGTTGCGCTGTGTGAGAATGTACAAAACTGATCTAAGCCTGCTTTACTGCTCTCACGCACACGCGCTTCTGTAGGGCGTGCTGGCCTCAGCTTGCTTAGCTATTCTAACACACGCATACAAGTAATGCAGCTTTGGTGAAGCTGAAGCAGAGAACAATACCAAATGCAAAAACAAATATTTTCATATTCTTTTTCTTATCTTTATTCTCTGTCAATGCCGTTATGCCCTGCAAAAACAATTGAATGGTTTTATTTTTATGTTGCTTATTGCTATGTAAATTTGTTGTTGTGTTTTCTACGAGTTTATATTGTTCTTCTTTCTGCTTATTTATACAGTGTGGTCTGCATTATAGAACTTAGAGTTAGCAAGTAGTTGGACGAACAATATTTATGTTCATTTTTATATAACTTAAAATTTATTACAATTAATTAATTACATTAATTACTAAATTACAGTTCCTTTACTCACCATATGCCGTTAGTTTACCCGTCCTTTCGGAGAGTTTATACCCGTTCGGATTAAGCGACATTTTCTCCTCTGAAAAAGATAAATGAAAAATTTTTAAATGTCAATTAATGAATGTAAATGACTTTAATGCGAATTTCCTCTGAAAATCGGACATGATTCAATGAGCAAATGTTATGCAATTGCAGCTGAAATATTCCTGAATAAAGGCAAATGCAATATGCAAATGGGGATTACACAATCGACAAACTGAACACAAGAAAAAAACAACAACAAAATGGATACCTACACAAACAATTACATAATCAACACTATGCAAGAGGGAGAGGAGGTGTGGGTGGAAATGGGTGCTGGTGGTGGGAAGAGGAAATGCATCGTTTGGGTAAATAAACAGAAGGAGAGCTATGAACGTATGTATAAACCTTTTACAAGGACAACTGAAGGACAAAACTGGTGTGTGAGTGTGTGGGTGTCTATCAAGCTTATATAGAGAGTATATAACTGCTACCTACACTGATTTCATATACTCAAACTGAGGGGTACCAAAAACTTTGGGAGTACATAGAGACAGACGCCATCTGCATTTGCGCAGTGAGTGTTAAGCTAATTTCCTGTCCCTGGCTAGGACAGCAAGTATATACACATAGGATAACTTGGAGTGGGAGGAGGTAGCAAGTATACAGCACGACAGCTGCTGGCTTAATGCGAAAATCGTTAAATCTGAGCGAAATCTGTGACTTATATAACTCAAAGGGACAGCTCCGATATAACAAGACTTATAGAACTTGAAGTGCTTAGCGATGTCTTACCGATTATCCTGCGGATATCGTCGATGTATTGCTTTAGATAATTCACTTTGACTGCGTATACGTAATAACGTGTGGAAAGCGATACGAAAGCAACAAATAACAATAACAAATAATGTGACGAAGTTTTTGTTTCTTTTTGTTTTCTTGTTTTTTTTTTATGAACGGAAGTTTTGTTTTGAATAAGTTTAGTTAGAGCTCAGAGATGATCTAGATGGCAATGACTAAAGATGACAGCAACTACAATAGAACGAGTTACGACAACTTACAAAAACCTCGTTTCAAACGCAAAAACACACACACAAAACACACACTTTTAACTTGTTAACGAACCGAACGGGACGAAACCACTTGGCTAACTGTAACTTGGTAATTGACTAACGGTTAACTGGGCCAAAAACTTGTAGGTTGGCAAAAAGCAGCTACACTCGCTGACGATCTGCGGAGCTCTGAGCAGCAGCATCCGTTTGGGTTGCCTACGATGCCTTGGCCAAGGCACAACATACACCTACACACCTAGTGTGTGTGTGTTGCATAACCTTCAACAACAGCAGCATTGGCATTTTGTTAGCCCCGCTATGTATGGACACGTCTGTCCTCTGTTTATATGTAAATATGTTTTTCGATGACG
This sequence comes from Drosophila parthenogenetica, assembly GCA_035047505.1. Classification (NCBI taxonomy): domain Eukaryota; kingdom Metazoa; phylum Arthropoda; class Insecta; order Diptera; family Drosophilidae; genus Drosophila; species Drosophila parthenogenetica. Next base: position 5,324,512 of record JAWNPM010000070.1, read on the forward strand.
TCACTGGCATTTTGGGGCAACCATCTTGGCCATCTTGTATTTTTGGTAGGCGGAGCTACAACAATGGGCGGGCAACAGATACATACCAAAGCAGCCCCCATTGCGCAGGCTCCAAACACCTCGAAGTGGAAGCAGACTCTTCCCCCCAAGTGTTGAATGTTTTTTCAACCAATTTAAGTGCCCTGCCTTATTTGTTGTTATTGTAATTGCTTTTTTTTGCACTCTGGTCAAGCACTTTGTCTGTTTTTGCCATGCAATGTGGCAGAATGAAAAGCTAATTAACAAACTAATTTTGCAAACTGTTTTTGACATTTACAATGCCAAAAGTTTTTTATTGCCGCAATTTGTGCAATGGCAAAAACATTGAGGCGAACACAAAAAAGAGTAAGTAATGGAGCAGCATGTGCTTTATATGCATATAGATAGATTTAGTTATATAGTACATATAGCAATGATATTTGTATATAAGTTTTGAGTCCACAGCGCAATTTATGGATTTTTCGAGGCACATGGGAATTTAGGTCAAAGCAGTGCCATGTAAAAAGCAGCAGGAGCAGCAGCAGCAGCGTAGAGCATACAGAACACCTACACACACACACATACTTGTAGCTTTTACAAGATGGCCGCCAGTTGGAGCACTCAAACTCAAACCATTCAATTCAATTGAGTTATTTGCAATTGAATGATTTTCATAGCATAGTTTTCAGCGCCTCCCACACAGACACACACACACTCACACACACAAACTGTGCAGTGATAGAGCAAAGTTATGTAACCATTGAATGCCACTGCTGAAAAACTACCAACACTTTTGACCAACTTGCCAGCAAACAAAGCAAACCAACAAAAAAGCAAAGAATCTTTTAACTTGGCTCGCTTATCTGACCACATGCAGGCATCGCTTTTGGCCCACAAAACTCTTTGTGTCAGTCTTTAAATTGTACTTTACCTAGATTTATTTAACTTAGCTCTAAAATTGAATAAAATTTCGGTATTAATTGAATTTTAGCCACAAATGGAAATCGCTTTTGTTTATTCAAAAACTTTTTTAAAGATTAGCCAATTAGAGTGTCATTTGGTAGTAAAAAGGTTACTTGATTAAATATGCTTATACAGAAAATTATTTAAATTAAATTTGCTACAAATTTAGTTCAAATTCTTGGGAATTTCTGTTAAGCTTTTCTATAAATCGTATTAAATTCTCTGCTGCCATTTATAGCCACTTCATAACAATCCGCTCATTAACCACAGTCGGCTTTTGTTTATTATAGCATAGCAATAATTGTTATCTGTTTGAATAACTGACAGGTTGAAGCTTATCGAAAGCCAAAGCCAAAATGCCATCAATTATAATTAGTTGCTCCTGCTTAGCTCTTATCACTGATTAAAAGGCAAAAACCCACACAAACAAGTGTCGAAATCAAGGGGTTTTTAGCCAGTCAGATAACGCGGTGTTACCTTTGTATTACGTCTGTTGACCCGCTCAGTTTATTAACAACTTTCATTAGTTATTGAAGCTTTTTAAGCTTAAGTAGTTTGCTCGCAACAATCAGTACAAATTGGCACATTCAGCGGTTAAGGCAAATCAAAAAATTACTAAAACTCTAATAAATTTAATTTCTATATTAGTTTTGCATGCATACAGTAAATTTCTGTGCAATTTTTATGCCCATCGAGTGAGCTGTAAGTGTAAAAAAATGTAAAAATGCCAGACAATTTATCTTAGTTGCTTTTGAAGCCAAGTCATTAATTATTTTAGTTGAATTATTTGCTTTGTGACTTGTGTAATAAATTATGAATTAGCAGCATTGTGGGAATTTGTTATAAATTGCTGGCATTTGTAGGTGTTGTGAACACAATATTGTGGCTATTAAGAGCGCAATTTAGTAGTTAGTTTTATGTTTAAAATAATGCTTCAAATAATGTTTCTAAAATTTTAATTTAACATGCAAAAAAGTTATATAATTTTGCTATAATTTTCAGTTGGTACAGAATAAAAAATTATTTTTAATTATAGAAAGAGTAATTATGAGAAAAAACTGTTTTCTTTGACAGTTTACAATGCTGAGCCCATATAAAAAATATACTTGTCTAAATTTAAGAACCTTTTTCTAATAGAAACTGCACTCAAAGACTGTTTCTTGCTGTTAAAATTTCAAGGGTATTCCATAGCTTATACCTTATAAAATGGTTCCACTTGAAAACTAGAGGCTACAGAAGTCTATGTGTGGCTCTTCAAGGATAACTCAAGGACATAACCACAATTTTTTCTCTCTCAACTGAATTCAATTAAAACTGGCCAAAAAAAGGCTGCTGTCATGACTTGTTTGACTTGCTACAAAAAAAACCTAAAGCAAGGACTTGTGCAGGGATAATATTTACCTGGCTGTGTTTGCACGTAGCGCAGATAGGCTCTATAACCCAGATAGGCTAAAATATTTAAATCCTTTGCAGTCGCTTCCGCCTTCGTTGCCAAAAGTTAATTAAAAAACGGAAGCAGCTGCAACTAGGAAACCGGAATAAACTCGATTAAAACGAACTTTGACAAATACTGTAAGTACCCAAAAAGGAGTAATGAGTTTTTAAGGATGTGTCTGCGTTCGCTGGCAGCTTTCAACTGTGACACGGCAGCGCCTACAAGCGGAGTACCAACAACATCAAGTCAAAATTAAGTGAGAAAATCAATGATTTAGGCAGTCAAATAACAGTTTTTTTAGGGAAGCTAAAACTGGAGTCTTTTTAGGCATAACAAAGGCGCAAATCCCTTTGGATTTGACAGATCAAGCGCAGAATATTCGCAGACAAAAGACTCGCGTTTTGTTATTGCCTACTTTCAGGCGCGCGATAATTGCATTTCGAGCGCAATTGCTTCCATTGTACAGCGCTAGGCTGGCTAGTGGGCTTGCCAGCCCAACACCCACTGTATATTACGCATACCACATGTGTTACGGCCATGACTATATTCTTTTATATATCTGATATCTCCATCTCTTTCTAGTACGGTTACAAACAACATGTTTCGCCTGCTATTGGCTGTCGTTTGTTTGTGTTGTGCGCAGTCGCAGTCGCATGGCGCCGTGACGTCACAGCATCCACGTCTATTGCAAGCACTGGGGGATGCTACAAAAGCGCTGCAAGCAGCACAGCAAAGCCTTGAAGACGCATTCAAGGAGCCGCCGTCGCCAGCTCTGACGTCTGACAGTGTAGTTCAGGATTGGAGTTTGGTGTGTAAAGAGCTCTGCGGGTAAGTTCAAGTTTTGGATTCGCTTAACTCTGGGCTAACCCAAATCTTATCTGATAACTCACTGTGTTCCCCTATTTGTGTGTGAGTTTGTGAATTTCCGTGAAAGCTTGTCATAATAAATGACAAATTACTGCACATCAAACTCAAGTACAACAAAATATTTTGGCTGAGTGAAATGTGTTGAGTGTTATGACTTTGGTATTTCGAGTGCTAACCGAAATTTTAGATAACAAACTGAACTGTGTATGACTATGTCTTCTGATTTAAGTGCTAACACGTTTTATTTGATTTTTATGGTGTGATTATTTAGAGCTGGCCTCGGCGTAGCGCCATGTGCGAGTTACTGCCCAGAGTCTGGTGTGGGAATGGTTAAGATCCTGAACGCAAGTTTTGATTTGGCTAAATGCGAGCAGCTGACTGGATCGCAAAATGGTAAGCACAAACAAACAGTTGAATAGAATAGAAAATGTAGTCTTTAAAACAACTATATAGTTTTTAATAAATGTGTTTAGAAATGCCAGAAAAATAGTTTAATGCTTCTTTTCTTATCGAAGGAATAGTTATTAAGAGGTTTTATGAGAGCTCTAACTTTATCTTATTCTAATTCTTCTTTTATTCTTCTCTGAATAATTCTTAGGAAGCAAAACTTTTAAAAATTCAAAGTAAAGACGCCTATAAGTTAATAAATTAAACTAAACTAAACTCTACTAAGCTATTTAAGTTTCCACAACTAAATTCTAAAACTTATTGTGTTCAGCAAAATAATAAATATTTCAAAGATTTAACAGAGTTTGCATAAGACTTGAAAGATTATATCTTATCATTATTAATCCCAGCATTAATTCATTAAAAAGGATTATAATATAGATGCCTTTTTGAAACATTTCTCTAATATTTTATGAGCTTATTTAAGTCTCTTTACTTTTACTATTTATATTTTTTTATGATTAATTTATTTTTTAATTATTTGAAGTAGTAATTTTTCATTTTAATTAATTTCTACTTACTTTTTAACTATTTATTTAAAACTCCCTTACTAAATACCTTACTAAATACGCTTACTCTCTTGCCTTGCTCTCACAGTTACCCAGTGCCAAGGAGTTGAGACGGTTAAAGCGTACGGCGATCGACTTTGCCTGACCTTTTGCCATCAACGCCGTCGCACTCTTAACGGTTGCAGTTCATGTCAGTTGCTAAGTGTTTTGGAAGAAGATAAGAATGAGAATGAAGTAGAGGTCAGTACGAAGCAGCTGGAGACTTCACACGGTTCCACGACTGGCGCTAAACCCAAGGCGATTCAACGATTGGAGATGCTTGCCAGGGCTGCAGATGCAGATCAGCCGGACTGGGACGAAATGTGCAAGACTCTCTGCAAGACTGGCGATGGCGGGTCTTTGTGCAACTGCGATCTATCGCCCTTCACCAGCTAGATCCTTAAGGATTTCGCTGTCAGGGGCATAGATGGCAACAGATTACATATTTATATATGTAACTATAAAATATTTCGTTGTCTTTTTGTTGTACAAAAAAAAAAGGAAACTGAAAAACTAAAAAATCTAAAAAAAAAAAAATATTTAATTTGGTGTCGCACTCTGCGTACGTAAAAAAAGATTTAAAATTTGTGTTAAATGCTAGTGTTGTCTTTGTATTCACTGTTGGTAATTGCGAAAGTTTAGTTGAATTGTATTGTAAAAAAATGCGAAATAAGCACAAAAGTAAAACTATATCAAAATATATACTTAAAGCATAACAAAAAAGCAAAGCAAAGCAAAAACAAAAAAAAAACAAACAAAAACAAATTCCCTATGCGAATCAATTAATTTATAATTAATTTCAATTAAACAAAAATACTAAATAAGAGCAAAAAGAAAAAATGGAAACAGCAAAATCACAAAAGGGCTTCCAGTGCTGCAATTTTGGTATCGCCAGAGGGTCTTAGCCAAGATCCCTAAGGTCCAACTTTGTGGTGCAAAACAAAACCTAAGGATTAGTTGTTAGGAGCAAGGATTAACTGAAGGATAAAACGTAGAAATCACAACCAATTAATGTCAAAAATACACAACATATCGTCGTGAAAAACAATTATTTACTACTACTACTACTACTATAAAAATATCACTTTTGTTTAATTAATGGAATCAGCATATCAATTTTACAAAGGCAGAAGGAAAAATTGATAAATTTTAGTTAAATTATTATAAAAAACAAAACACAAAATATCAACAAAATCAGCATCAATTATGTGTCACAATTATAAATGTTAACCAAGAGTTTAGTGTTGGTTATTAAAACAAAATAATATATATATAGCAAAATTGGTCTATACAAAAGGAATAAAATGAGTTGCGATTGCAAATCAGAGGCTCATTTAAATGGCAAAAAAAATACTTGTTTTTTGTCAATGAAGACATTAATTAAATAAGTGTATTTACTGCAAATATCTCAATGTGCATAAATCTATATATATATATATATATAATAATAACTATAAATACATATACATATATATGCTAAAAAGTGTTTGGAAGACATTTTTTCGCATTTCAGCAAACAACAACAAGCATTTTGGAAGACATGCGTCAATTGCAATAACAACAACTCTTGCAATTAGTTTCTTAAGAGCTTAATTATAGTATACAAAACACACATAAACATAAATTATTATTTATTTATGCATTAATTAATATATTTAAATGGCAAGCACACGTTGTTGTGTACAACGCGACGCTGTGAACGACAATAATTAAATATATATAGAAATGTGTGTAAAGTTTGGTATAAAACAAATACATAAACTAATCACATACATGTTATAAATGTTAGTAAGTTACTCATAATCTGGCACACTCTATAAATGTATGTAATTGCACAAAAAAACAATTAGTTAAATGAAGTTTATGAAGCAAAGTTTATTAATTAATTGTATTATTCAGAGCACATTTATTTGAACATCTTAAATTATTGCGGCTTCAAACGATCAAGTATCAATGTGTAGCATGTTTAAACATTACATAGCACTATATGCTATAACTATAAATAAATAAATAATGCACTTTACATTTATGTATATGTATATGTGTTAGGCGTTGCGTTTCTGCCATGAATACAGCGGCCCACAACAGTAAATGGTCGAAAATCGCTCAAACTAATTACTAGTATTATCATTATAATAACTATAATGAAACAACATCATCATCAATTACAAAACAAAACCAAATAATTAATAAAAAAATTTTTATTTTAATAGTAACTGGCATTGAATTTGATGTCTCAAAAGTATGTAACATCAGCAGCAGAATCTATAACAATAACAATTCAAATTAGCTGAAAGTATTTAAATAACAGTAATAATAATAAACACAAAGCTTAAATAGCATAGTCGAAATCCAACTCCACAGCAGAACAGCCGTAAAAATCGAAATTTAAAGACAATTCCATATTAATGTAACCATAATACAGCACAAAAGCCTACATAAAACTCTAAAATATATTATGTGTTAAATGTTGTAAAGCCCCTCTAAAAACAAAAGTGTGTTTTAATTCTTAAATGGTATGGAATTTTGGGTCTCCGCTACATAGCTCGAGTTTTGAGCCTTCTTAATGCATCAATTCCCAGCTGATTTCCATAATTTTGGCCATTCCGATCTTAGTTTAAATTAAACTTTGATTCTGCATTAAATTTGATTGATTTGGGCATATTAATTTTTTTTTTAAATTTTGAATTTTTGCATAAATATCCCTTGACGTGTTTTTTAAAATTTAAATGGCTCATAACTCATTGAAATCATAAACCATTGCGAAGCGGAATACCATTTTGAACAGGGTTTGGCATTTCTAATAAATCTGCTTTTAACTTATTCATTTTTTGGATTCTAATTTATTCGAAAAATTTCAGATTTTTACATTTTACACTTTTTCCAAAATTTGAAAACCCAGTATTTTTGTCATTTTATGATCGATTTTCAAGCGATATGCCATTTTAATTATGCGTTCCACACCAAATTTATTTAAAAAAATATGTTTACTCTTTTTGGAAGATTTCTTATTGGTTCATTAAATTAATTTTCTTAATATGAAACTGGCTACAACTGTACCCTAGTTGAAAAAGTACCATTATTTTAGGTACTAAATTGTAGCAAAGCTCTTAGTACACATTACGATATGCTGCATACGATATTGCACTGCTTGCTGCGCAACACTAAGCAAGCAGTTTACAGCAACGCTCTCTTAACAGTCTGAGCGGCTTTAACAGCAAGTTAGCAGTTTTGACGGGCGCAATATTTGAAACTAACATTAACAGAAAAAAAACTCGTCTGATTCTTTTAATTTGTTAATATATTTATTATTTTTTTGTTTTTATATATTTTCGTAAGCATTTTATAAAAGAAAATATACTATAACTGGACGTGTGTGTGTTTTGTAATAGGTTTACATATAAAAATTAAGTTATTAGCATTTAACTGTTGTGTAAAATTATTTAACAAAAAACAATTCGGCAAGTTTATTAGTTTAAAGTAGTACACTCATATGCCAAAAATATTCTTGAGTTAAACGAATTAAACTAATGTGTGTTTGCAATAAACAAGGAAGATTTCAGTATTGTGCTTCTGACGTCTAGGACGTCTGTCCTTCTTCTTGTTAAGTACAAAATAAGGCTAGTGTGGCGTTTGTTCTCATGCCGATGTAGAGGATTTAGTGTGTGTGTCAGTTAAAACAAGTTAAGAACAACTTAAATAATTCTGTAACATAAGTTTCTTAACCAATCGACATTGAAGAGCATTTGAGTTTAGTATTTTTTTTTCTATTTCAGTATTTAGTTTATACAATTTTTCCATATTTGCACAATTGTATGTCTAGTTTAGTTAATGATAGTTAGCAAAAATTTGTTACATTATAATCCAATGCTTATAAAAGTTTTACATTATTACAGTTACAATTGGCAAGTATAAGTATTTAAGTATTTTTTGTATGTTTTGTTGTTTTTACCGTTACATTTGTCACTCTGTCTCTTTCTCTCTGTTATCTAATTAGTTAATTAATTATTATTATTAGTAATATCTCGAGTTTTGTCAGAATTGCTGAGTGTCTTTTTCCTTTCCTTTCCTTTTCTATCCGTTTCTGTTGTTAGGTCTTTAGGTTCACCAAATATATGTATGTATGTATATCTCCCTGGTATGATCGAACCTTTGAGGTTCCTTAAGTGCATTTTAGCTAATCGACATACGATTAGTGAGGCGTCTTCATCATTCACCCGCCATTTCATCAATGCGACAACGCACGGCGTGCTCCAACACCTCCAGACTGCCATAGTCCAGCTCCTTAACCAGGCACAAAGTGGCCGACAGCAGATTGGAATTCTAAGAAAAAGAATACCAAATCAGTTTGTCACATAGTTAACAGTATTTACAGTTACTCACTCGATTGACGGGCCTTCGATGACAGCCAGCATAGTGACTCATGACTGTAGCTGACACATTGCTCACCGAATCACTGTAGCGACCCTCGGGGCGTCTATTATAGCGTATACATTAGAGTCAAGTCTATTGATAGCTTATCAGTTAACATACCTCGATCTGGGTCGCTCCTCCTCCCACTCACTGCCGTTCTCCCGTGCACTGCCGTTTCTATACGCATAACGCTCCCCGGTCTCGGGTCCCGCGCTCCGTCGTTGTGGATAATGTAATTGCATTTGACTTCCGTAGGGATTGTGATGCACTTGCGGTGGCTGCTGATGCTGTTGATGCTCCTCCCACTCGGTCAGATCGGTCTGACTATGCCGATAATGGGCTGGATATGGTGAACGATCCGACTGATAGTATTCCTATATAATACAAAACGGAATACCAAAATTAAAAGTGTATCACTATATCCGATTTAAGCTACTTGTTGCCCTTTTTGAGTGCTGCTGTGACGATGCTTACCTTCATCGAGTGCGTGGAAATGCTGGGAGGCAGAGGCGTTGGACGCGTCTCTCTGTAACCCACATGTGGACTCTCCTGATCAGAGCCCGGTGAGTGCTATATACCGTATGGTGGTTGTTGTTGTTAATAGTGTCGTGCGATTTTAGTTGTTGCAGTTGTTGTTTTGGTTGGGATAAGTTAATTGGCAGTTTAGTAATATAATTTTGTAAGTTAATTTATAGATAAAACAAAAGGGATAAGCTTGTTGTCGGGTCTAGAATTAGTTTCTTAAGGTTATTAGAAGCATTCTTAAAAGTTTCATTACAGTTCTCAAATAGATTTAGAAAGAATATCAAAAAGAAGTTAGTGGCATCGCGTTCTTTTGCTTTTAGAAAGTATCTATAACTTCTCTTTAAAGTCTATCTAAAAACTACAAAGTATCTTCAAGTTTTCTTCGAATTTTAACAGTATTTAAAACTAAATTTGTATGTTTTTTAGAAAAGTTTCTTATCAAAATTCATCACAACCCGATGCTTCACTGCCAAAATGAATCTTTGTTAATTTCTTTATACAACAAAAACTGTCCATTACTTTTAACCCAATATATGCCCAAAATTCCAGCATGATCTGCTGATAAACTTGAAAGTTTTTCTAAAAAAAAACTTAGTTTAAATCTTTTCACAGCAGCATTTTCTACACAGCTTTTTTCATGCTTGTTTTTCTCTTCTTTTCTCTTTTGCTGGTTTTTCATAATGACCCATTTAATCAGTTTAGGTTTTTTGTAATTTTTGTGTTTTGGGTTCTGTGGCAATTATGCATGTTTGCCTTGTCTAGTTTTCAGTTTCGCTGCGCTCTGCCCTCCACTAGCTCAAAGTCAAACACACGACTTAACCCAGAAACTTGGGTCTCCACAACCAACAGACACAGAGCGCTACGAATGGAACTAGAGAGCAGAAAAACAGAATAAACCTTAACCAGGCTAGTGCCACAAGAATCGCGTGACTCGTTCACGCGTAACACGTCGTCGTCCCCAAGCGAGGGGCGACCGAGGAGCTTCAAGTGTGACGTGTACACGCCCAAAGAATGGAAAACACAAAACCAGAACTACAACAAAATCTACATTGACTAGGCTCGACAACAAGCTCATCACCCCGGGTTCGTTTTATATATAATATATATGATAATTTCATAGATTTTTCTTTATGCTTAGTAGGCGAAAGGAACTTACATCATATTGATGAAAGGAAGTGCGTTGCTCTTTAGTAATGGTATTATATTTGGGCGATGGCGGGTGCGCGGGTTCCTGAGAAAATGCCATAGAATTTGACAAGCCAAACACAAAAAAAAAAAAAGTAAATGGGTTAGTGTTAAGTTTTTGTTCAATGTGTTCCGGACTCTTTTGAGGGAAGGTAAACGACCTTAGGGTGTTTGCTTAATTATTAACACAAAGGACAACCTTTCAGTCACACGGAATTTCCAGCTATATCAGCGCTCAGCTGGTTTAAGCCCCTAATTTCCACTACTTCCTTCCTGTAGGGGTCAGTTTACCTAAACTCTGTTTACCTTTAAATGATTATGTTGTCTAATTTCTTGCAAAAGAGCTTAAATTATGCTGAGTCTCTTTTAAGTAATTACAATTTCAGCAGGCACAAAGCTATTTATCCTTAAAGCCTCTGACTTTAGCTGTGTATTAGTTACCCAAACTGTGCACCATTCACGCTAGTGACTAAACATTTCTATAAACAATTATGAGCTGAACTTTACTGCCTCTTAAAAACCCTTTTAAACCTCTTTTCCTTCTCCATAAAAGCCCTTTACATAAATTATAGCTACCCCGCTAATTGTTTAACTATTGCCTTAAAATTCAAGCTGTTCAACTCAATTGCAGCTGTCCAGCTTAATAAATATTTAGCTCCATGAAAAGCTAACGTAACTATTATATTATAGTTTATTTACCTCACATTGGCCCCCCACTAAAGGAAACTCAATTAGCGTTATGTCAAACCGTAAATTGTGTTAGCCCAACCCTGACACGCCCCTGTCCCACACACACACACACTACAGTCATACCTTTGTGGGCGTTGGGGGCATGGAGTTTTGCACTTGGTTATTACTACTATATAAATCGATGATATTATTGGTTACACTTCCATCCGAGTTATTTGCAAGCGGACTTGCTAATTGCAGCGGCTTGTTAATAAATTTTGAAATAAATTGGAATTTAAGTTTGTTAGAAATGGGAGTGGCAAGCGAAAGAGTAGAGTTTGTGGCAACAAAGGAATTCAGTTACCTCTTTCATTGGACTCGAACTGCGTCGCTGCTGCTGCTGCTGCTGCTGTTGTTGTTGCATTTGCTGTTGTTGCTGCTGTTCTCGTTGTTCCCTTTGTTGTTCTCGATTCTGTGGCGGTGAGTGTTGCATGGGCTGCTGTTGCGGTGAACTGCGCTGTTGTTGCTGCTGCTGCTGTCTTGCCTCATAGGCATCCTCATAGACATCATCCTCGGCCACGCCACCTCCGCCGCGCAGCGCATCATCCATTTCCTCCTGCGTAACCTCGACATTATCCAATTTCTTGAGGTTGGGCAAAGCGCGTAAAACAATCGAGCGATAACTAAAGTAATACATTAAAGAGTGTTAAGTGAAAGATACTGTATCTGATAACTTGTAGCTAATTACTTTGGTCCCGCACGCTCGCAGCAGGGATTCTCCTCCAACCACAGATACTTGAGCGCTGGTAAATTCTGCAGATACGATATTTCATTGAGATTCTGTATATTATTTTTACGCAAATAGAGCTCCTGTAGTTTTGTGCAGTCTTCAAATGGTGCTAAAGTTGAGATCTTATTGACGCTGCAAGTAGGTTGAAGAAGTAAACGCTTTATAAATATTTATGGGTCAAATATTTTGCTTATTATAGCTGCTATAATTTGTTAAGTTTGTTCCCATTAAAAATCAATTTTCTGCTAATAAAAATCAGTTTTTTTTGCTTTAGATATTTTGCCTTTTTTATGATAAATATTTAATCATCTAATAAATATTATTGTAGAAATATTTACGCTTTAGCAATTGGCTCTTATGAAAGAATTAAATTTACTGTTATTTATAAAAATACAAATTTTATAAATATTTAAAGTTCAGATACTTTAACTCAATTTCCAGCTTTTCCTAATAAATATAAGCTTTATAAATATTTACAGCTTAAAAATTTATATAATAGTTATATTTAGTCAGACCCTAGCACATGTATTCCTTCCTTTCCTCTTAAGCACACATTTAAAAAATATTTCCATAACTTACAGCTTCTATCTTTGTTTTATCCATATTTAATACACATTTTCTTGCAGTGTATTAGCATATTAAGTGACAAAAGACGCCTCGCTTAAATGCTATGAATCAGTTTAAAGTTATGCCGACACGGCCACACAAAAGATACAAAGATACATTTGGTGGCGTGTCGGTTTGGCTGATGCTGTCACGAGGTCATTCACTCTAAGTTGAGGGCACTTTCTTTCGGCGTGTTCTTTTCGTGTACCGCTAGCTGACAGAACATGCCGTGTTAGCTGGACAGCAAGAAAGATACACAGATTCACTAATAGGTGTATCTTTGTCAACGTCTAGGTCAGTTTCAGGGCTAGTTTTGCTAATTGCCGCTAAATTGCGCTGCTTTGATTACTTTCCACTGTCGCACGTTCGCCGATAAGATAAGTCTATATATATATATAAATATCAAATGAATAAAAACAGACTAAACTTAGCTGAACTATTTTCTTTTGGCTGTCTAAATGGCACACGAGTGCATTGCCACGTTGAGTTTTCTTTTTATATACTCTGTGTTTTATATTCATTTATTTATAGCACTAAGCAAAACTGGCACACGATACTCCAGTTAGCTCTATATAAACCCAAAATTATGTACTTAATATGCCTACTTAGCAGTCACTTGGATATCTCTCAAGGTTACCACTCAAATTTCAAGTAGTCGCTTCAAATCCCTCAGCGGTAAATCACAATACGAATCGTATTAACGACGGATACCCGCAAAGTGCCAACAGCACGCAATGCAAATCAATATGAAGTATATTAGCTATCACTCTTGTGCTCAGCGGGAAAGTTATGGGGCAGTGGGGCGTATGAGTAATGTGCTTATTATAAAACTAAAACTACACTAGGGAAAGGAAGGAATGAGTTCTTGTAGCCTTAAATTAAGTCAAACTTTCATTTCTGCTCAATAAAAATATTAAATTTACTTTTAAAACGTCTTTTCAACAGTCTCTGATCTGAAATACATTTTAGGCGCTTAAATCTTAGTTTTCTAATTAAGTAAACTTATTTGTTTGCAGTGTATTTGTAACTGAATTATGTCTATGTGGGCACAAGCACTGATTTATAGCCAGACAAGCTGCCTACGACTCTGCCATTGCCTAGCACAACAAACTTCAGTCTACAATCCAAATAATTCCCAGTTACAGCCTTAAAAGGCAGCACAGAAACGCTGCTTACTCAAACGAAACCAAAAGGGTTTTCTAGCTAAAATTAGTAAAGTGTAGACAAACGAGTACAGAAGTTATTGCCCCGCTATATAAGCTGATAAGACTACATAATTCCCTAATTGAGCAGCAGCAATCGCTGATAACAGCCGCGTTGACTTTTGTGACATCAAACAACCTCTTGGGGATGCAGGGAACTTGAAATCACAGCAGACTTATGGCTGGGAAAATATTCAACTCTTCAATTAAATTTCGATTTGTGCAAGGAAATCAAAAGCATCTGTTAACCACAAGTTTATGTGTCGCGACTTCCTTTTCAGGCGCATAATAAACTGATTAAGACCAGCAAAAAAAAAAAAACTGGTATTTATAGCCAAGACGTGCAATATGCTGCCCAGATGACAGACAGTTTTTGTATATATACATATATATATATTTTTTTTTTTAGCTTGCAAATCGATGGAAACGACCTTGACAATCAAAACAATGATATTTTCTTGCTTTTGCCTTAAAAGGCGACAAAACAACTTATGAAAGATACTTGGCATAATCATCACCTACTGCACAAGTATCTACAAGTACAACCGCATATTGTATATAGTATTAAATCTAGTATCTTTCAGCTTGTAGCTTATAGTTGTATCTTGTATCTTGTATCTGTAGCAAGTGCGTTCTGCCTACGCTCAGCTTGTACTGCCCACACTTTTTTTTCGCTTTTGCGCTGGGCCTTCGCTGGACTCTCGACAAAAGCTAGAAACCTACAAAAAGCCAAGTCGTTGTTGCCAATTTTGGTGCTCCCACAACTTTTGTGCTGTTCGCTGCTTTTTGCATTAATTACGCGCTTGAGCGTGCCAAAGTTTTTTCTCGCTTGCCTGCTGTTGATAATGATGATGATGATGCCGCTGACTCTCGCTGTGCTCGAATGACATCATTTGAGCACAAGTATCTTACGGATAGGTACTTAAATTCCCACTATCTCATTCTATCTCTTCTACACTCTCTCTGTCTTTCTCTGCGTAGATTTATTAAGCGCCGCAAGCGGTTAATTGAAATTAGAAATCAATCAAGAAAACAACGCAGGAAATAAGCGTAACGCTTGTCTAATCTACTGCAGCACCAAAATTGGCTAAATTCATCGAAGAATTTATATAGAGTATTACTTACCTAAGCGCCAAGACCTCCACACCGCGCATGCGTTTGATGATGTTAACATCGCTGAGATCACTACCCCTATAAATAAATAAAGAAAGAACAAAACATGAATTAATCAAAGCAGCTTTGGAGTTCTGTTAAGAAATCAACATAATTAATTAGAGTTAAGGCCTAAGGTTTAGCAGAGAATTTCTTATTGGAAGTAAGATCTAAAAAAAAGTATTTCGTTTATAATAAAAACTAGATCTTAAGTCAAATTTATTTTATATAAGGCAGAACACAATATAAAGTGTATCGTAGGGTATTATCTTGAAAATATGTACGATTTCTCTGAATTTTAACTGTCTTAAGTGGGGAATATAGAAGTATAAACAGAAAACAAATCTACATCTAACTAAAATCTTTCCTTTTTTGTATTAACTGTTAGTTTCCAGTAAACTAAATGAAATTTATTAAATTTTCGATTAATTTTTTGCCTTGAGCAAGTTTTGTCCGCCTCAAGAGCTTTGAGGATGCTTAGCGAAAATGTAGCTCAACTGCCTAGCTATCTAACGGCACTCAAAGCTTTGTAGTGTCAGGCCAAAAGCACGAGTGATGCTTAAGCCGCTGGGGCACCGTCTTGGACTCAAACAGCGGCAAGTGGACAACGCAGGAGAAACTGGTTAGCAGCACTTGGCTTACTGAGGGATTTGGGTTAGTTAGCCAGGCTAACTGGGGTTGGGAGAAGTGGGCAAGAGAAAACAACAGAAGTGGACAGATTTCAGCAGTTATTAGGCTTTCACTGCAGCTTACAGATACATTAGTTGCGTTAGTTACAAGGTATTATTAGTTTAAGCCAACTTACCAGCAATTGAGCTTTTTAATTAGAGCCAAATCCGATTGCTTGGAACGGGCAACAACCATTTCTTCCGTTAGACGCGACATGTTTTGGAGCTGTTGCTTTTGTTGTTAGTGCAATTTGGCTATAATGGCTGCTAACAGGTGTGCCGCAGTCTAAGCACGGGCCTTACTTTTTTTTATTTTTTTATTTTTACTTTTTGTAGTTGGTCTATATAAAAACTGAATGCGCACTCTCTCCGCTTGTGTATGCAGTGTAATTGTGTGTGTTTGTGTCTAGATCTGACCGTTTTTAGACAGCGAAAGGTGAACAACAACAGGTTACAACAAAGTATCTGTATCTGTAGCTGTTGCGGTTGATGTAGCTGTTGCTGTTTTTGTTGTTATTGAAATCAGCAGCGTAGCGTAGGCGTGGGCACAATTTGTAATTATTTAGAGTCACACAAAGTCAGTATCTGTGAATCGTCAGGTAGAAAAATATATAGATAGATAGGCAGACAGATAGATAGATAGTTAGATAGATGGATAGATAAGTGGCTTGCACTTCGTACTACCCGAAAGCTGGAACTGCGCTGGCGTAACTCACACGGATGACTAAGCTCCGTGGTTGTTTTTGTTATTTTTTGTTATTTTATTTGTTTTAGTTGTTGTTGTTGTTGTTGCTGCAGCGTCTGTTGCTTTTTACAAGCGATTGCGCGTTTTTTGTAACTATTAACGTAATTCACTTTTCAACTCGTTCACCGTCGCTCACTATACTTCTCTCTCTTTCTCTCCCACTCTCTTTTTCTCTGTCCCTCGCTGTGTTCGCTAGCTTAACACAACTTTTTTCTCAAATTTTTGTCAATTTTTGTATTGAAATATTTTCTTCATGTTAATATTTGCACACATTCCTTTGCAGCAAACAAAGTCTTTGAAATTTTGTCAGTTTGGATCGATTTTTCCGTTTGTTGAATTAATGTGCATCGCGTTGTTGTCTTTATGAAATATATATGAAAAATTCTTAGGGAATTTATTGTTTAATTATTTGTGCTATGTATTTAGATATATTTATGTGAATATTGGGACACAAATGTAAATGAAAACTTAGTTTCATCGCTTTTGTTTTGCCGTTGTTTTTCACAAAGATTTTCCCATTTTTACATGCACAATTTTCCTAGCTGACTTTTCACTCACTCTTACACTCGCTCACTCACTTACACACATACCAATGCATGCGGACGCGCTCGTTTACAGGTATTCGGTACTGGTTTGCCACTGTGCGTGCGAGCGAAACAGCATTCGGCGCGTAGTGAACACCAACGTTCGTTTCGGCTGAGAGCAATTTTCGGTAAGACGTGCGCTCGTCGAGACAGCGCCGCAACGACTGGCGCTTTGGGGCTGAACGGGAGCTTTCATTGTGTTTGTTTACGAATGTCATGTGAAAGGCAATACGCGTTGGTTGGTGTGCGTGCGTGGCAGTGTCAATGGCAGCCACTTCGTGGCGCTTGCAACATGTTCGAGTTGCAAAAAACAAAAGCAGCTATTTATAAATATTATTAAATACACATCACTTTTGCGCATTTGACAAAATTATTACTAATAACAAAGGTGATTTGCCAAGTTTCGTAGGGTTGTAAAGCGGCAGCAACATATCGATTTCAAAAATTGGTTTTGTTTGTTATCGATAGCCAAGCTTTAACTGGCGGAATTGAAAAAATTTATTTAATTTGCAGCGTATTGCATTTTATACTGTTTAGTAACGTATTAAAGTCAGTTATTTAATTTGCTATAGCTTTAATGAAACATTAAATTCAAATATAGTGCTATAAATAAAACAATGTTTTGACAGCCTTTTAAGTTAAACCTAACAATTAATTTCTTATAACTTAAACTGTTTAATACAAGAGTTTCATTTATTTGCTCGTTTAAGCTAAACGATACTATCGCCAAGATCAACGATAACTGTGCCATCGATAACCGCGATACGTGCTCTGCCGTCGATAACAGCGACAGTAAAAAGGCAAAGGCCGATGATGACGAACGTGAAAAAACTTCTAAAAATAAATGTAAAATTATTAAGCGACAGATCATAGAAGCTGTGTAGTACAAATAGCCAAAAATACAGTGTCCATATAGCCAAATAAACAAGCCATAAACAAACATATATATATAAGCGCACACACATGCACACATAAAGATTTGCAGAAACAAAATGTAAGCAAATTGAAACGGAGGAAAAAAAACACGTCGCGTCGTCGTCGTCGACGTCGTTTCGTGCTGATTTATTTATGAATTAATTTCTCTCTCTATCTCTCGCGTTTAGCTCTGCCGTTTGTTGGGCTTTGTTCACGATTCGGTTCGTAGTCGTCGCAGTCGCTGTCGCTGCCACCGTCGCCGCCTCTGTCGCTGTCGCCTGCTCAATCGCTCGTATGTGTGTGGAATTTTGCAGCATTCATTAGTATTTGTTGTGCTGTGGGACGACAACGACGTCTCCACCTCCGAAATAAAAAATATTTAATTAATAGCAGAGCATAATAATAACGTTAACCTTGGACGGGGTAAAAGGGAATTAATAACAATTGAGAAGCGTTGAGGCGATCGAGAAGCGAGAAGCTAGAAGCATTAGAAAACTTGGAGCTCTGCAGCTGCAGTTGGGAGTCGGAGCACAAACATCTGGCGAGATAAGGGCGCCAGCAGTAACAACCACGAGAACATTTCCAATTCCATTTGCGTTATTAGTATTGCAAATATTGGATAGAAGCAGCGCCAAGATAGAACGAACGAACGTGTATGTATGTCGCGATTACGTCATCGTTTGAGCAATTTAAAATAACAAAAAAAAAAAAAAAGCAGCAACAAAAATTCAAATCAAGTGATTTTCTTGTTCTCCCCTCATCTACGTGTATTTCTAGTTATTTGGCCCAGAAGTGCTTATGTGTCTCTGTGTGTGCGTGATTGCCTAAAATAGGAAAAACAGTCGCAAGATGATTCATGTGGGCGAAAACACCTGGAACCTGCGGATACTGATCACAGATCTGCAGGTGGAGAAAACTCTACGCGTGCGTGGAGATCAGCATATTGGTGGCGTTATGCTGCAACTGGTCGACCCGGAGATGCCCAAGGATTGGTCCGATCATGCGCTCTGGTGGCCTGCTCGCAACATTTGGCTAACACGCACGCGTTCTACGCTGGACCAGGCCGGCGTCCAATCCGATTCATTTCTTTACTTCACACCCATGCATAAAATACTACGTGTGGAGTTACCTGATCTGCGTCAGTTGGACTATCGTGTCAATTTCTCTATTAAAACCTTTGGAGCTGTGGTCAATCTCTGTAAGGATCTGGACATACGCTATCCGGAGGAGCTGTCGCTGTGCAAACCCGTCGAACAGGAGCATTTAAAGAAGAACTTTTCCAAGTTGCCACAAAAGATGATACCCGTCGCTGAGGCGAATGGTACAGGGTATCTCCAACCAGCACCGGACACGAACTCCTTTGTGCCCATCACGAATGCCTACAATGGTAGCAATGGCAGTCTAGATCGCTCCCATGGCAATGGCAATCTGCTGTGTGCTCCTGCCTCGCCATACGGCACAACGCCCAGAAGGGCAGCCACCGCGCCAGGCACGCCCATCAGCTCGCCCACAGGCACCTGGAAGCATAACATGAGCAGTGGTAATGGTTACGCCGCCTACGACTCTGGCTCCAGCTATGGTGATCTACAGGAGAATCTAGCGGTCTCGCCACGCTCACCAAGTCCCGATGTGCGAGCTCGTCTCGTGCGTCCCAAAACGTTGGTGCAGAAGGCACGTCTAAATGTGGGTTGGTTGGACTCCTCGTTGTCCATCATGGAACAAGGTGTGCGGGAATACGATACGCTTTGTCTGCGCTTCAAGTACTACACGTTCTTTGACCTGAATCCCAAGTACGACCAGGTGCGCATCAATCAGCTGTACGAGCAGGCCAAGTGGTCCATACTCAACGAGGAGCTGGACTGCACCGAGGAGGAGACTCTCATGTTTGCTGGCCTGCAGTTCCAGGTGAATCACCAGACGGGTCTGAATCCACTCGGACTGGATTCAAGCAACGATGCCGCTAATCATAAAAACGGCGGTGATGATGACATCGATTCGGCACTTAATGAGCTGCAGATCACATTGGAAGGTCCTGGCGGCGGTGGTGATGCTGGGAACATAACACGCATACCCGAACTGTCGGACTACTTGCGCTTCCTGAAGCCACAGCTGTTCACGCTCAAGGGCTACAAGCGCTACTATTTCACCTACCGGGATCTGCATCTGTATCTCTACAAAACCCAGGACGACTCACGCCGTGGTGCGCCCAGCATCAGCATTAATCTGCGCGGCTGCGAGGTCACACCCGATGTACATCTTGCACAGGGTAAATTCGGCATACGACTGGAGGTGCCGCCAGAAGGCAAGAACGGACCCAACACCGAGTTCTGGGTACGCTGCGAGAACGAGGAGCAATACGCCAAATGGATGGCAGCCTGTCGTTTGGCGGCCAAGGGACGTTCGCTGGCAGACAGCAGCTATGACAGCGAGGTGAGCAGCATACGCTCCCTGCTTCAGATCCAGAAACCCGCCCAGGCGGCGCCTTTGAACATAGATCCTCGCAGTGTCGAAGCGATGGACTATCTGTCACCCAAAATGCTGCGCAAACTATCCAGCAAGGCAGTCCAACGGATTCTAGAGGCGCATGCGAATGTACGCCAACTGCAGCTAATGGACGCGAAGCTGAAGTACATACAGGCGTGGCAATCTCTGCCAGACTTTGGTGTCACACTCTTTGTCATCAAGTTCGATGGGCATAAGAAGGAGGAACTGCTGGGAGTGGCACACAATCGCATCATGCGCATGGACCTAAACACTGGGGATCACATCAAGACGTGGCGCTATAACACCATGAAGGCCTGGAACGTTAACTGGGGCATCAAGTGCATGATGATTCAGTTTCACGACGAGAACGTTGTCTTCTCTTGCCTCTCCGCGGACTGCAAGGTGGTTCATGAGTTCATCGGTGGCTACATCTTCATGTCGATGCGATCCAAGGAAAACAATCAGACGCTTAACGAGGAAATGTTCCACAAACTCACGGGTGGCTGGTCATAAGCTTCACCACCTCCACCATCGAATCCTCCACAATTTCTGTTGCATGTTGTTCCCAAAAACAAAAGTGCCAAGCACAAAAAACCAGAGTAGAAATGGAAACGCTAAACACATGTTTTTTAGCCTCGATGTGAGTGTGTGTGTAAATGTTATTTGGCTAATTTGAAGTGCCGCCTTTTAGGCCTCAAATTGCCAGCGTTAATATCTTAGACTAATAATACTGTAATACTTGTAATACCCCCTGAAATTTTGTGGGAACCCAAAATGTTGTGCCTTCTAACCAAAAGTCAAAAATGTGCGTACTACTAAAAAAAAAGCAAATAACGTGTGTTTTTTATGCCTTCCACGCGTTATCAGTGTAATTTGTGTGTAGTCGACAGCTAATCAGTCGTTTTTTTTTACCTTTTCTATGTCAAGAAACCAGCTAAAGATACAGATACAAATACAGCTGTAGCTGCAGATACAGATACATTTACAGTAACTGACAGTAAGAAAACAAAACTGTTCAAGTGGCCTTGCAAAACTAACTAAAATGAAACGTTTTTTATATATATATTGTATATTTATTAAACAAATTAATAAGCAAATAAATTATTTTATATGTTTTTAATGAGCGTAATGGAAAAATTCCAAGTGTTTTTTCGTTTTTGTTGTTTGGAAACTTGAGCTGCGTTTATTCATGAAGTGATTACTCATTGAGGGGCGTGCTGCAAGTCTGTGTTGATGCAACATGCGATTTTTTTTATTATATAAAGCGTGCTATTGTTATTAATAACTTTTCCAATTCGACTGATAAGCGACTGACAATATTTACTCAGCGCTTACCCAGTCGGAGTGGTGGAATGTAGTGGAAGGGGGGATTAAACGCAAGATATTGCGAATTAAAAGATATATATTGTGTGCTCTGATTGATGACTTATGTGGAAGACACGCTCTTCACTGGGGCGTGTGCTTGTCTCCGGGCAGCAAACTACTTCGCACACAAGGTCAGAAGTGGCATGCAAATGTGAAGTTGCGTTTAATTTAACTCAATTAAGTGAGCTGAGTGTGTAATAGGTTTACAGGGTTCAAGGAGAACTTGTAAATCAGTTTAAACTTTAGAGCTGTTGAATTAGCGCGCAAGTTTAAAATTTCAAAGTGCAGCGATTAATCGAAAACATTTTTCAACAAGCTGGCAGCCCTGTTTGGCGATAAAATGTAGTCACGCCACAATAAATACGTCGTGCACTAGAAAATTATCTTATTTGGAGCAGATAAATTTAATTTTACAAAATATAACAAACATTAGCTAATTTTAAATATTTAATAAAAGTATTTTCAGTTTTATGCAAACCGCAAAAATCTATACAGCGCCATCTCGTGTTTGTTAGCGACACAACTTGGCTAGTAATTTTGCGCTAATCGATAACAATTTTCAAAGCAACTTAGCGATAACACAAACGATAGTTCTGTAGCTCTACCGCATGATTAAGAGCAGACTGGCTAAATAACAAATAAAAGTATTAAACATATTCGTAACTGAAATGGAAGACGAAGACGACACTATTGTGGAGGAGATACCCGTGTTTCTCTCCAAGAACCTCAAGGACAGCCTCTACCTCTTCCAGTACCCAACAAAAACGGAAATTCCAAATCACGACGATGCCGTCGTCGTCAATTGTTGCGTGAAACCGTTTACACAGGAAGTCAAAGTGGATTTCGAGCTGAACATCGAGTCCAAGCACTACGATCGCTTCAAGGGCGAACAGTTTGCAGTGGCTGCCGATGGCAAGAACACATACGGTGCTGTGCCGCCCAAGGGGGCGGAGAGACCCACCTTTAAGCGTGGCATAATGGATAAACAAGCATTTACGAGCACACGATCGCTCACAGACATCTCCAAGTACGTGGTGGGCATCTACACCGATAAGGAACTGCATCTGTCACCGCTGGCAAGCATTGTGCAGCTGCGTCCATCCCTCAGTCACTTCGACAAGGAGGACAAGCGACGCAAGGCCGAGCAAAAGGCACAAAACGATGATGTGGACGATGAGGAAGTTGCTCAACAGGTGACAGTAAAATTTGCACGTGGCACTGGCGCAGGTGCTGCCGCCAAGAAGACCAAGGAACAGCGTGGCACTTACGACAATTTCGTGCAACGCATTGTGGAGGAGCCTTGGTGCGAGACCTACTGGCATGCCAGGAACACACCCACCGCAGAGGTAGAGCGCCAGAAGATGTACAGCACGAATCATCAGGCGAATCAGTCACTATCGCTGCCGGCCAGTGATTACCTGGGCAAGCTGCTGCCCCACGACGAGCACGTGCAACAGGTGGACACAGTCAATGTGTTGCCAGTGTACAACAAGGCCATGTTGAAGACGATGCCGCTAGTGGAACAGCTGCGTGTGCTGCTCAAAGATGCCAAGATACTCTCCTATCCCGATGTCCTGCACATTCTCAGTGAACACATTGATCCGCACGTGAATGCGGACAAAGTGTTGGCCTTGTTGCCACAGGTGGGCATATTGTTGCACGGCAATTGGGTGCCCAAATCGGAGGTGGTCTATCCAGAAAAGATGCTCTCCCATGCCAACGGTGTGCCCGCAGAGCAAATGATACGTGCCAGGGACTACATAGTAAGTGACCACGAAATTTAACTACCCATCGATGTCTAATAACTGTCTTTGTTTGCAGCTCTTTCGATTCTCCCGCACCGCGTACCTATATCGAAACCAGGTGATGACTGCCACCCAATTGCCTCCAGCGGAAACACTGGACGTGCTCAATACTGTGGCGCGTGTGAATGCGACGAAACGTTGGGAGCTTCTGTTGCCACCCGACAAGGACTTCGAGCAGAAGCATGTGGAGTTGGTTCAGCGACAGGAGCTGCATTGGCGTGCCTCGGAGCAGATGTACAGTGAAATGGACTGGGCCAAGGAAACGAAGCGTGTTCGCAAGCGTTCTACACGCAAAAGTGAATCCCAACAACAGCAATTGACAACGACAATGCCGCCGCCTGCAACGCATATGTCCACAGAGACGTAGCAGCGACTAAATGTTCCAAATATTAAAAAGAAAAAACCTTTGTTATAACAGCGTTTGTTTATTTTGAATTTTTAAAAGCAACAGTTAAGCTCGCACTGTTAACTTAACAGCGCCATTTCGAGTATAGCAGCAGTACTAAAATTCGCCATAGCAGACAGCTGCTAATTTATATAAATTAACAAACGGCATCTGGTAACTCGTAATTGAATAAATCTACAGGTGTCTTAAAAATTTTAGCGCTTAACTATTGTGCCAAGTGCCCCGCTCGGTATAAACATCTAAACGATAGGCGTAACATATCATATTGAGCTGTCGACAGTATATTTTACAGCATATTTCATTTCAAAAAGTCTGGTATTCTCTCGACTGCTAAGCTTTGGTCACACTTTTCGCCGTATTCGTGTAATTCGTTTTGATGTACGAAGCACACACAAGTGGCAGCTCGTCGCTCGCGCATGTTAAGAAAATCAAATATTAAAGAAGTTGTTCAACAGCAGACACAACGCACAGCCGAAGTGCAGCACAATAAGGTGTCGTTTATTCGGAAATATATAACCAAAATTTATTTGTGAGTGCAAAAGTGCGATCAAGTGCATTCAAAATCAAGTGAATTTCAAATCAAAGCAAACAGCGACTGCGGCGGCGTCGCTTTGTGTTGCCCGTGTAAACGTGAGCGTGCGTGCGTGTGTGTGAGTGTGTGTTGTTCTTAGGTTCGCTTTTATTAAGATAATTCAAAGTCGCTTTAGTTTTTCGTGTCTCTGCCATCTCTCTCCCTGTTGTTGTTGGCGGCAGCGGTGGCGACTGCGTTTGCGTGGCGCGATGTTCTGCTCTAAGCCATAAAGTGCAGCCGGAGGTAACTCGTGTGTGAGTGCGTGTGTGAAACGTATATATTTTTAAAAAAATATATAAACGAAAAAGAAAAATAGATAACAATGTCGGAGGCCGAACACAAGACCTTGTCACCAAAGCGCAGCGAGCCTGACGCTCTAGCCGCTGCACTCGCTGTTGCACCGGAGCATCAACAACAGCTGCTCTTACATCAAACAACTCAATCGCTGCTCATGGCCAGCTCCATGTTGTGCCCAACACTCGGCCCACCCGCCGCGCCCACTGCACAGATCAAATTCAATGTGGAGGATTTGCTGCACGAGAACAGTGCTCTTCATTCAAAGCTCAAGGAGTTGAGCATTGAACGCGATCGTTTACTCTGCGAGGTAGCCAATCTACGGCTGGAGTTGAACATGTTTGAGCTGAAGCGTTTACCGCTCGACTTGGATGAAGGGTGAGTTTTACTGCAACTACTTAACTTGTTTTTAGTTTGGTGGGGAGTTTTGGGCTGTTTTCCTACTGGGGGGGAAATGAGCTGAGTCAGCGAGTTTGTCGTTGCGTCATGTCCTTTAAGTTCAGCTGTCAAATTGGTGCCAGGGCTGATTCTGGTTTCATTTTTTGCAACCCCAATTTAATGTGCAATTTCCTACCTGTGTGCGTGAGAAAGACAGCGAGAGAGGAAAAGGAAGGGGGAGAGAGTGAACGCGTGTGACAGTCATGGCCAGAATATTGAAGCAACTTTCGATCGCGGTGCTGATTTTTTGTTTTACCGTTTTTTATTTTTACCTTAATGCTTTTTGCAACGCTGACTCAGCCGA
This sequence comes from Drosophila parthenogenetica, assembly GCA_035047505.1. Classification (NCBI taxonomy): domain Eukaryota; kingdom Metazoa; phylum Arthropoda; class Insecta; order Diptera; family Drosophilidae; genus Drosophila; species Drosophila parthenogenetica. The sequence continues at coordinate 5,349,911 of JAWNPM010000070.1, forward strand.
CGCCGCTGGCTTTCATTATGTTGCCGCCGCCTTATCGATCCCCCTTCCACACGTTTGTTTGCATTGCTCTTTAATAAAAACATGTGTATGTGTGTGAGTGTGTGTGTGTGACTGCTACCTTATCAAATGTGCGCTGATAAGCGCTTTGCACTGCCAATAGACAAAAACACACACTCACACACACACACACACACACCTATAAACTCTATTCGATAAGCAGACCAAAAATATCAAACTAGGAATTCAACAACGGAAATTCAATGGCAAGTTTAGGGCAGCTGCTAAGTACACTACTTTTAGTTGTTGTTATTACATTTATTGTTGTTTTTGCTGCTTCTCTTATGCCCGTACTTTCGTGTAGAGATGTGCGCACCAAGGGTATCTGCCTTGCCCTGACCCAAAAATAAGCACGATAAAAGCCTCGAATATTACGATATTGATATTAATTCCAATTGGATTCCAAATTGGAATTATTTTTGTCAACACGGCGCTCTTCAAACACTTAGTTTAAATCGTCTACATAATGTGAGCATGGAAGACAAATGACAACATGGATGATCAATTAATAGCTCAACAGAAATAAATTTTAGAAATAAAATAAAATTGAAGTTTATACAGCGCTCGCTAGACAATTAGAAACTGTTGAATTTTATAGCATTTCTAGCATTGGCACGTCATAAAATTCTACTAGTTGACAGCAAACGATTAAAGTTGCTAACAAATTAGCTTACGCTTAGAAATTTAAATAAATGTAAATTAAACATTTTAATTTACACTTTTTTTTATTAAGAAAGGCAAATATTTTGCATAATATTAGCGATGCTCGAGGTTCGGAGACAATAAGTTTATAAATTTCTATATTTATTTTATGCAAATTTAAAACTTTTATAAGCTATTTAAATATTTCGCAATAAATTACAGCTTTTTCAACATAAAAATCAAAGTATCTCTTATGATTAACTCAGTTTTCCTATTAAAAACTTTAAGTAAATAGGTGTGATTTTATTTATAATAATCACAGTGCTCTACCACACCCATCACTAGCTTTTAAATAACTTAAACTTATAGATAAACCCGCACTTAAGTGCAATGCAAACAGCAGATAAATTTTGTCCACGACACAGAGACACACATATCGGCATTGAAATAGTAACAGTTAATACGGGGGGAGTTCAGAGGGAAAGAGGGCTAAAAAAATCATAGAGATAAAGCTACGAAAGTTAAAAATGAATTTATTTAGTTAACTTTTTTTTCTAGGGGCTTTGTTTTGCGTTGTGGTCATGCCCAGCGTTGAACCCGTTTACGCAAATAAACGCAAGTGTTCAGTTATCTCTAACCGTAGTTTTTGGCCATTTAACCTCCAGTTGATGAAGCTAAAGCTCAGCTAAAAAAAAAACTAAGGTAGAAGATTATTTGGGTAAAGGTTCTTCTCTGTTTCTTTGTTGTTGGCGTTGTATTACTTTACTTTAAAGATTTTTGCGTTGTGTTCACCTTCACCAAAAGCATTATATAAAACAACAAAGTGCAAAAATCAAGCAAAAAAAAAAAAAAAACAAAAACATTTTTTAAAAAAATACACATTCTCAAGATGAAAACGTTGAAAATGCGCGGGCAGCTCAAATGAAGTTGTTGCTGTGATTTTGATTGTTGTTGTTGTTTGTCGTGTTGCTTTTTGGTCAGCCAACACAATTCACAATGTCGTTGGCTTTTCGCCCAGTGCCGCTGTCAGTCCAACAACTCATTAGCCAAGTTATCATCATCTAATAAAGCTAAAACCAACAACAACACGCACACACTCCAGTAACTCCGGATGGAAATTGTCTGTACAAAAAAAGAAAAAAAAAAACTCGAAAAGAAAAAACATTTTGCCCATTTTGAAAAGTCTGCTGAGTGCGATAATTAAGCAAGTTGGTGGAGAAGTCTATTAATTTTAGACGCCCCTTTTTAAACTGGTCATCATGAGCGACAGAGCTGGAAATACTGCAGAGAGAGACTGAGAGGGAGGGAGATACATAATGATAGTAACTAAAGGGATGAGCAACGGTTTTTGTATCACTTAATGAGTGTACACTGTGCCAAAGCTGCTATTTAGCAGTTAAATAGGTGAAGTCTTAATATATATACTAGTTAGATAGTGAATAGCCAGACAAAGAGCGGGAGTCAATAACTTGGTCAACAGCAAGTAGGCAGCCAGTGCAAATATGTAGATCAGTTAGTCGAACAAAGAGCGATAGCACTATATACTAAGCAAATAAAAGATAAAGATAGTTACTGTTATAGATCGGTAAACTTTGGTTCGTCGGTTATCTGTTTTCCATGCGGAAAACTGTGCAAGACCCAATGGGGAGTTGAAAATCGTAGATTCTAGAATATATACATTATAGGAAAATGTTTATTAAGAATTTTGCATGGAAAATATATATTTAGAATTTTACTAAATTAATTAAGAAATAATAGACAATTTACACTGAGCGAAACTATTCGAAAAGTTTAATGAAACTTTTTTAGGACTGAGTTTTAGACTCATTACTAAGTTATTTAATGAGATATCAAGTTGGAAATGTGCAAAACACTTCACTTTTTCTATTAACTTAAATTATGCCAGAAAACAAGTTGGAAAATAAAATAAATTTTGTTAATAAAAGTTTAAAAATATTCCAAATATTTTAAAAAATTTCATGTGTTTACTAAATAGTTTTTGACGGAAATCTTGTGCTTCTCTAGCCTGATTTATAAATTAATTTATAAGTACATAGTTTTTTAATGTTCTCTAATTTATATGCCAAAAAACTATATTTAAATGCCACACTAAACATATAAATTTAGATCTAAAAAAAACGGCCACCGCTTTGATCTATTTGTGTCGCTAAATATTAAAAGATTTTCCAAACAAAACTATAAATATAAATAAAAAACGTATTTAAACTTTCTCTTAAAATATATTTATAAAATATATGAGTTTAAACGACTTTCTCTTGGCAAACTAGTGTATTAAATGTAGTGTATTTAAAAGTCGTGACATTCATTTAGGCTTATGAGCTAGATAAGTATCTTGTTAAATTTGAGTGGTTAGTTTTCATTTCATTTGCATGCAACATTTTTTCTTGTTGTTGGGCGTCGGCGTTGTGGCACCTAATTTTAAAACATGCGTGCAGCAAATGTTTCTTCTGCTCTTGTTTTTTAATTAAAACTTATGCTAAATGGACATGCACTGTGACTCCACCACAAAGAGCCAGATACCGGTGGGTAAGAGAGAGAGGGGGAGTTGTTGGGCATTTGCTGATCTAAGCACTCGAGACAGAGTCTGTGGGAGACCAGTGGAGTCTATGCCACTGCTCCTACCCCTACTGCGACTAGACAATACAAATACAAAATACACACTCGGCTCGTAAACAAACACATAATTATTTATTACGCATGCAATAAACAAAATAAAACAAAATTTTTCTCATGAGCTGCCCAAAAACTACAAAATAAAAAGAGTTTTTCAATTGAAAAATGAGATCATCGAGCAGCGGCAAAAGAATAATAATTAAAATCACTTGTCTATATCATTTCTGAAATGTTTAATAAACAATTGCCACTGGCGTTCGTTTCATTGTTGTTATTGTTGTTTTTGCCTTCACTTTGCATTGCAAATTTGAATTTCACTTGCAAAATGAACATAAAAGTTTTGAAACGACTCAAGTTTAAGTCTCTTGGATTTTAGCGGATTAGTTTTGAGTACGCCAAACGCACAATGTAATCAATTTACGGCTATACAATTTTTTTTTGCATTTATTGTGTCACTGTATGCGTGTGTGTGTCGCCTTTGAGCCTCTGTGGCTTTGACGATGATTGATGGCCATGTAAATTGAACTGTAACTGCAAATGCGGCTCGTTATTTTCTCCTACAAGCAACTTCCGACTCGTGCAGCATTTATTTTTTTTGTCAAACTCGTGGACAGTACAACTCGCCCAACATGGCCATAACACAGTTCACGATCATCATCATCATTATGATCATCAACAGCGCCGTGTTTCATTCATGCATATGCCATGATTGACCCAAAAATGGCAAAAGTCTACAATGAATAGTAAAAAACTGCGAAAAAACAAATGTGGGATTCGCTTTCTGCTTGGATTTTATTATGGAGAACTAAAGTTGGGACTAGACTACTTGAATTTGGTTCTGGTTATGGCCAAAAGACAAAAAGTTACAGCAATTCAACGACGTGGTAATAATGATATAACCAGGTGAAGTGTTTTAAGTCGATAGTTTGGCATAGAAATTGGTAGTATTTGCTACCTTAGCTCACTAATTTGCATATAAAGTGTAGATCTCTATTTTAAGAATTAATTCCTCTAGGAAAACTGTAGTTCGGTTTGTATTTAAAGCCCTTTAAAGTAAAGTTCTTTTCAAAATAAGTTCATTTTAGTTTTTAAAACAAACTGTTAGGTGGAACTTGCCATAAATGGGAAATTTCTTATCCTAACTAATGTCAAAATTTTTATTGTACTGCTTTATTTTTCTCTATGACAAATTGTTTTTAGAAATTAAAGTTCTGTTTCTAAAAACAGAACCCCTTTTTGTTCTTACCTACTTTAAGGTAATGTTGTTTTTAGAATGCTTTTAAATTATAATTTTAAACATGCTACATCATAAATTTATTGGTAATCTCAACTTATTATCTTCAAAGTAATGTTTTATCTTCAGAAACTTTACATTTCTACTCAATTTAAATTTCTTTTTCTGTTTTCTGTCTCCAGAATCATCTGGTGGACTCCAAGTACTCCTATATAATACATTTTTATAACAAATAAAGTTAACTTTATCTTATAGACTTGAAGTCTATGCTTCCTGATCTTTGCCCTAATTCTTAGTCAGCATCTGATATTAGTTGATTGTTATCTAGACTCTTCTGCACTTCCGATAAGATAAAGACGCTGTCAATGTTTCTCCAGCGGAAACTGACTCAACTTTGGGTGCAAATGGCAGCACTTTTAATCTGATTCTATAAGTACTCTGAGTGCGTACTCTTCTCTATCTCAACTCCCAACTATGCTGGAGATGGATTGTGAAAATTCCTATAGAATCTAAAGTGACAGACACTTCCGTTCTGGCGCTTTTGCAATGCCAACCATTTTTCTTCCATTTTCCGTCCGCCAAAACAGCTGCAACTTTTCTTTTTTCTTCTGTTATTTCCGATTTTTTTCTATATGCTTTATTTTTTGGGGTCATCTGTCGAGGGCGCGTGTGTCGACGTCGAAGTCGTCAATCAATTAATGGCGCACCATAAAAAAAAAAGAAAACAAAAATCCGGCGAAAATTTCTTTCAAAACAGCAATTAAAAAAGATGCATTGAGTTTTTTTTCTTCAGTTTTGGATATTTTTGAAAATATTATAAAAGCATTAAAAAATGCGGAACGTGCAACAAAGTGTAGTAGAATTTAGTTCTTTTTTTCGGACTCTTCTTGTCTTTTGTACATTGACCCAAATTCAATGCCTCCCCTCGCATAGAGTGTGTGTGCGGGTGTATGTGTGTGTGTGTGTCTATGAGTGCGTACTTCCTTCTGCTGACCCCACCGTAGAGTGTTTGCTCTCCCTCTGCCACACCCCCTTGCAGAAGCAGCAGCACGCCCCAATTGCTGTAAGTGCCAAGAAAATGCGTCGTTGCTTAATTTCCACACATACACACACAAAGACTGACACACACATACACTTTATTGGTCTTTGAGTGCAGCGACATCAGCAGCACCAGCACCAGCAGCTTCCCTTCCCCTTCACCTCTGCTGCCGCTCCCCTCCCCCGCATATTTAAATTTAATTTTTCGAAATTAAAAGCACGTCAATTTAACAGCTATGCAAGTGTGAGTGTGCCTATGTGTGTGTATGTGTGTGTTGTGCGAGGTGTGCGTATGTGTGTGTAGGCGCTTTGCGATTTATATTTTTAGGTTTTTTTTTCTGCTTTTCTTGTCGTGTTTCAATATTTGGGCTTTGTGTCATATGCGTACAGCAACAACAACAACAACAACAGAAAGAGCAGCGCAGCAGCAGCAATAACAACAGTTACAACAACAACAACAAGACGCTGCTCATCATTCATCTACTCTTTGGGGCTTGACCTTAGATCTCTCTTCATCTCTTATGCTCTCTCCCTGCGTCTGCTGCAGCAGTTGCTTGCTGTTGTTCACTCGCCAACGTCAATGCACGCAGCCCGCGGCGACAGCGCTCTACCCCTTCCACCATTTCTGTTACGCTCTCTCTTCTTTGCGCTGCGCAGTCGCCAAGTGATTGGTGACCATCGACATTGCTGTTTACGCCTGCGTCGGCGTCAACGTCAACGTCAGCGTTAGCGTCGTCGTCACAACGGCGCCGCTTTCAACGCATTCGGCAAACGCCCACAATAAATAAGTTAACGAATATGAATACAAAATTCGAATATACGATTATACGAATATCAATAGTCGTATTTTGTTTTAATGCCTGTGTTTATGTTTTTTTTTATTATTTCATTCATACAAATACAAATAAAAAGCGAAAACGTTAAAAGCGTGAAACGAAAAACATGCAAATTGAAAGCGAATTCAGTTTGTAAGTAAATTTATTTTTATTTATTTTTGTGGAGAACGCGTTTAGTGTTGACCCAGCTAAGCGGCAGTGCCAACTTGGTCAGCATCAGGCGAGTAGCCAAGCGACCAGTTAACCAGCTAGTCAGCCAACCAACCAGAAGATAGCCATTTATGTGGCCCATTAATCGATTGTCAGCAAACGTCGTCGTCGTATTACCTTACCACACTTCCCTTCCCCGCTGTCCCTATGTCTCTCGCTCGCTTACTACCGTTGCCCCTTGCATCCCACTCTTTGGTGTTGCTGCTCAGCGCTAACAACCAGTTGTAGAATGCTCTAACTTTGGCTTAGAGTTGGTTAAGTTTGTTATGTAGGGAGAGCTGAGTGAAGCTTGTTTGGAAGTTCATTTATTGTAGAGTATTTAATTTACTTAGATTTGTGCATTTTCAATTAATAAAAAATTATTTTTACGCTTGTTAATTTGATTTCTAATATTTCTTGTAATATTGGATATCAAGACTACCCCGTCTACTTAATTTTTTAAAGTAATATTGAGTTTAAAAGTATTTTTTGTTAGTTTTATATTTTGCCAAAATTTTATATAACACAAAAATTAATTTATATTAAAATACACCCATTTTTAAGCTACTATTTTAAGTTATAATATGTCATAAATGCCAGCTCATTATAAATTTGTTTAAAAGCCTTATTTGCAGCTTCTTTCTTCCTTATTGACACTATAAATTTCATTGGGTTTCCTAAAAGAAAATCTATAAATTGAGAGCCATAAAAATATTATGCATAAGGAAATACAATAACAAGTAGCTTTAAATATATTAATAAATGTAAATCACCATTTTGTGTTTTACACTTTTAAATAGTGTTATTTATCGCTTTAAAGTTTATTATTATTATTATTCTAAGCAACACATGCGACTCAGCACAGACTTATTTTCAAAGTAATCACGTATTTGTTGCATTCCACAAATTCTGATTAATTGTGCTTTAAACAACAAAGTATTAAGCTCCAACACTATGAAATTTTTGCAGCTTTTGGCTTGATTTAACAGCTTGAAGAACTGACAGACACACACATGAGACACACACACACAGTTATGTGCATTAAGTGCATTCAAACTTCGAGTTTGCTTTGATTTCTAGTTACAGTTTACTGCCTTTTGTTGTTGTTTTAGTTTTAGTTGCTTTTATTGTTGCAGTTGCAAATGTTGTTTCTACTTAGTTGCTCGTATTATGACTCTCTTTGGTGCAGTTGGCTGTTTAGAGAGTTTCGCTGCCGGACTTGTGATTAAATTACATTCGGTTTTGTGGTATAATAGAAATCATCAACAACTATAACAACTCAACAACATTAACAATAACAATAACAATAACAACAACAATTTGATCGTTATGTGCATTGCTGATGAAGTTCAATCATGTAGCCGTGGGAAGAAGCAGCAGACAAGACAAACAAACAGCTCATATCATATCATCATATCGTCGTCTTGAAGAGCGCTTTTCCAGCTTTTCCACATTTTCACAGCTTGTACGTGGTACGTGTGCTTGTTGCATGCCACATTCATTGGCACTTTCATGAAAATTAAGTTAACGTTAATTGCGTTTAGTTGCAGGTTGCAACACCCCCAAAAAGTAAAACTCTCACAGACTCTGTCTCGCTCTATTTTAATTACGACATCCAATTAACATGGCATCTGCCCCACCCCTCACACCCCCTTGGAACGTGACAAATTTGTGGCAATCGCTTGATACCCAAATTGTTGGCTTTAAAGTCTCAAAATTCGTGTTTGTCATATTAACAAAGCTGCAACAAACTCTTCGATAACTAAGCCAACAAGCGCCCCCACACATACGTTAATATATACATGCGCAAGTGTGTGTATAAGTGTGTGTGTGTTTTTGTATCCAAAAACAACATCAAGGCAAACGCAGATTTTCCTTGTGGCCGCCGCGTAGCAAACGCTCTAAAAATAGAGTTTAACAAACTGTAAAAGTATTCATTCCACCACATACAACGCACCCAAAAAAAAAAAAAAAAGAAATAAAAAAAAACACTCAACACTCACAAACACTCATACTATGACACATTGGGGATGACGCGTTGATGCAACGAACGTCTCTGTATGTGTGTGTGTGTGTGTGTGCTTATGGTTGTTGTGCCCATTTTCATCTCTCTCATTCTCATACTCGTTCTCATTTTCATTCTGTTTGAAAATCTCTTGCATTTTGCAAATATGCAACGCAAAATCTCAGCACACATTTCACTCTATGCCTCTATTTGAGACGTCATCGTCCTGTGGCGCTCACTTTACCTTTGTCCTCTCTTGGCAGCATCACCCCCTCGGAGCTGTCTCTTTAGGGCCTCACTTGAGGCTCCTTACTGTGTTGGGGGTGGGCTGAGAGAGGATGGTGGCTCGTACCTCGGGGGCGTTGTGTCTTTCCCAGTGGAACAACGCTCGCTCCCAATGCCACTTCTTTCTGCACTGAGTTCTCGACATTTTTGTTCTTGTGCATCGCCAGTTGGCGCTATAAAAAGGGGTATATAAACTCTGTAAAGCTGTTTGCTTAGCACTTGATTTTTAATTTAAACTAAACTTAAACTTTTGTTATAAAAAGATTTCAAGTTTAAAGTAAAGCTTTAAATGTGGCAAGTTACATTTGTTTTTTTAAAAGTGTCGCTAAAAATAGCCTTAAATAACTATCTTAACTCATAATTATTTTTAGATAATATCTAAATTCTAATTAAAATTATATTCTGTGTTAAATTTTCATTAAACGTTATTTTTAGTCTAAAATTAATAAATTTATTTAATTATACAGTAGCTTTGTATATGAAATAAATCAAATTTGTTTATGCAGCAAGTTTTGTTTAATGTACAATTGTTTATACTAAACTTTTAAAGCAGTAAGTAGTAAAATACTTAAGATTCAACAAATTACATTTAGTAACTAATATTAACACACTTTAAAGCTACTACAAATCATATAAAGTCAGAATATTAATAAAAAGTCTTTTTGTAACAGATATATCACAACAAATTTAATTAAAACTTAACTTTCTGTCACTAATATATCATTCTTAAGTTGACACAAGTTCTATTGGCTCTAATCTAATCCAATATTGTCATATTAAATCTATTTTAATCTTCATTCTATGTTTACGTAATCTTAATAGTTTATAGACAGTGCTTAGCGACACTAAAACACTTAAGCAGATAAGTTAACTGACAGATAAGATATCTGTAAAACAGCAGATGCCAAACTAACTAATCACTATTAGTTGAAGTTATAAAAATGATGATTAATGCTTTTATAAAGTATATTTTTGCACGTAGTAAATTTTCTATCTATTTAAAGTTTTTTTTGTAGAGCATTATAAAGTTTTAAGTGAATATTTTTACGGTTGAATAATGTGTCAAAGACCGTGTTTTTGCAGAGCGCCTTCTTCACCCCAGAGCATGTTCTACAGAATTTTCTGCATCATGAAGTGCACTCCGTTGCATCCCCCTTGCCACAGCCCCTGCATTGCTCCCTCGTCGTGTGCTCTTTAGCGTTTGCTGACTTTTTGCACAGATGACAAAGGAGAAAGGAGCAACGGAGAGGTAGAGAAAGAGGTGGAGATGAAGAGAGTTCCCTCGCGGGATTTGCATGCTTGGCAGCTGCTCCATTTTCACAATTTTTACTTGCTACTAACTGAGTGACAGCACTGCAGTTTTTCACATTTTGCCCGCCAAAAAAAAAAAAAATGTTCCCTACTCCCATTTGATTATTTATTTAGCATAATTAGCTGCCATGAGCAGTGCTAAATTTGTAGCTACATTTGGTTTAAATGGACAAATAGACTGCCAATTCCCCCACACCCCTAACCACCCAAAACTTGCCTCCCTTCAATTCATTTGAAGTCAACTTCAGCTGGCTAATAACTTGTCAGCTTTTCTTTTCTTTTCCTCTGCTAGAAAATTCCTCGTTTTTCTTTCGTATGCATCTTCAGACAATTTGCCTACTCGAAGTTGGTCTGTTGCTGTCTTGTCTGATTGTCTGCTTCTTCGTCTTTTTTATGACTGCAGTTCCCATTTCCATTTTCCATTTTCATTTCGAGTTCATTTCGATGATAATGCTGTGAAGATGCTTTTTAGTTCTACTTGTTGTTGCTGTCGGATTTGGTGGCTGCGCTTTTGTTTACACTTCAGAATTCTGTGAGTTTGTTTTTCCTTCTCATCTTTCAGTTTGTTTGTTTGCCGCTTATCTTACCCCTCCCACTCCCACTACCACTTCCCTCCTTTAGGGGGGGTAGAGGGAATGTGTTTTTATCTAGTTCAAAGTTGGTTGCAAGTTGCATTTTTGATGCGTTTGTGTCTATTTTTTTTGTCGTGCATCTAATGCGTTTGACCCATTTGAATTGGGGGGCGTGCACCCAGAAGATATATCAAGATTGCTCCCACACTGCTCCACGTTCCACTATCCACAATCCACTTGTCAGCCTCGGACTGCGCTTCAAAAATTAATCCATGAGAAGCGCATTCACAAACTCCATTTGAACTTCATCACACAATAAAAAAGCGCAGCACAAAGCAAGTGGGGGAGGGGCTAGGAGAGGGAAATAAACTGCTGCGGGTAAACAGTGTTGGCGGCATTTAATGTGCTAAAAAAGCTACTTTTAAGAAAAGAAATTTCTAAAAATTTGCTATGAATAAATTTGAAAATATGTAAGCGCAAAAGTGGCTAATTTTAAAAGACTTTTATGTTGAAAGTTAGCACTAAAATAAATTTTAAATGCTTTAAAAAGCTAAAAATAAATTTTTTATTTTAATAGCTAATATTTAGCGGTTATAGGAAGCTTTTAATAAATTGGAAACTATATTCATTTTATGTTTTAAACTTTTTTCGCTTCAAAACTAGCCAATTTTACGCCTTTACATGCCAAAAGTCCTAAAAAAAAAGCTAAATATTTAGCTAGTAGACATAAAATTAATTTTTTAACGACGGCAAAAACTATTCAAGCTATAAAACTTAAAATCCAGTTGTAACAAAGGCCTACTTAGTTTAGCCATAAACAAGCCAACATTGCAGCACTGACTGACAGCGGTGTCGTCTCACAATTACAGTTTGCAGTTGCCAATTATCCATTGTACACTTGTTGTTGTTGTTACTGCTGTTGATGATTATTAAATACTTATTTGAAAACCATGTCGAAGTCGTAGTCGTAGTCGAAGTGGAAGTTATAGTCCCATTGGGGTAACCTCGTCAAGTGGTTGCTGTTGTTATTGTGGGTGCATTGCATGCAACGGGGCCATAGAAAGTGCAGACAAATAAACAATACACCCCCTACCATAGCACCACCTCCCATGCCCCCAAACTCACACCACCCCCGACACTTGAGCACGCCCTGATTCAGAGGAGAAAGGAGTTTCCCAAAAAGAACTTATTTTCAATTCGTCACCTTTATTTCTAGTGTTTGTTTTTGAAAGGAATAAAGTAGAAGAAGAACTTAATAACGCCTGGGAATTGTGTGCCAAAATGATTTATTATTTATGTCAGTTGGTAGAGGGTTTACTATTGTTTTAAACTGTATGAGTAACTATAAAGAAATGTTAAGTTGTGGTTGAGATTTTAATCAGAGACGGCTAAATCGTGTTAGGGTGTAAAGTAGAGGTGTAGAAAAGTGTTAAATGAATATTTAACTCAAAAAAATAATGAAAAATTTAAATTTAGATCTACAAATGAGTTTTTACAGAGGCGAAAAGTCATCAAACAAAACAATATGGATTCAAAAACTTTTTAGAAAAAGATTAAAAAAAAAAACATGATTAAAGATGAACTATAATTTTATATAAATCAATTGGAATTTATTTAATAATATAAAAGTAAATAAATTGTAAAAACATACTTTATATAACTAGAATATGTTATACAATTTAAAATACTTTATATTATTATCTTAGTTCAAACTTAGATAGTTAACCCATAATTGTACTGGGTTCCTCATAATTTGTTTCACTTGATAATTCATAGGATTCCTTTAGCAAACAAATTTCCCAGATACTACTTGTATTTTACTTTTTATAAGTAAAGTAATTTAACGAATTTGCTTAGTAAATTTAATGTTTAAAGTGAATGCGTAACAAGAGTTTTAGTGAATCCATATAAATTCATTTTACAAACATTTTTCTTAGTTACTTTTATGTTAATTTAAGCCGCAATCGATTTAAATTACCAATTGATTTCAAGCTAATTATCAAATGCGATTGCAATAAGTGTGCAATTACTCAGCTGCGATTTCTTGCAGTGCATGCAATTATATTTATGGCACAGCTGGCAACGCTGCGAAGACGCTCTTTGTCTTTGCTCCTCTCACAGTCAGTAGCTCTCTCTTTGATGCTCTCTCTCTGCGTCTCACCCCAACACCTTTGGCGAATAAGGGTGGGCAATAAATTTGCGCTAAAGTCGCTGGCCCTTTTCTGCTGCCACTGGGTGTGTGTGTGTGAGTAGACTGAGCATCTTAAGGACGCAGGCACTCAATGCTGTGCCTGGCAAAAACATTCCAGATTCGTGTGGCTCACGTTTGAAGCGGCTGAAATTATTAATACAATGTGCGATGGTATTTGGAACCACCCTTAACGAGGGTCGCCAAAAGCAAAAGGGAGACGGAGAGAGAGAGAGAGAGCGCCAAACGCAATTGTTTCCCCCTTTTTGCGCTCCAAGTAATAACAACAACAAAAGCAACACAATAATGATGGCAAACAATTACCAACTCGCTCTCTTTCGCTCGCTCAACTGCGCTCTCTCTCTCTCTCGCTCTCCGTCTCGACACTCTCTCTGTCGCTCTCGCTGGACAACTGTTAATGGACTCGTTTTAGTTTTAATGATTTTTAATGCTCACATAAAACTATTTAATAGACAATTGGAAAATTAGCAAAAGCGCAGTGTAATTTTGTTATTAGCCTGGCCTAAACAGCACGTGTGGTTTGCTGTGTGTGTGAGTGAGAGAGTTAAAGTGCGAGAGAGAGGGAACTTGCAGCTGTCCTGCAATGCAATTGCTGTTGCTGTTGCATAGCTGCAGTTGCACAAACTCCAAAATGAAGCAACCACCAAGTCAGTTGTCAGTGGAGAAAAACAACCCGCAACACATCTGTTCCATTTGTGCTGAAGGGTCGCGCTCTCTCGAGCTCTCTCTCAAGAGGGTCGTAGAGGCTTACACTCTCTCTCAGTCTCTGCTCTCTCTGGTTGTCGCCGCTTTGGCTCTGTCGACGCCTTTAGTAACGCTCCCAGCTCAGAGTTCAACGTCGCAGCAACGTAATCAGTCTCAAAATACAGTTAGTCGACGTTAGTTTTTCCGCAGACGCTTTTCCGCCTAGCAGCATTTTCACACATCTATATAAATCTATGCATATATATATATATATATATGTAGCTATATATGTAGAAAGAGACAGAGTAGCCTCTAGTTAGCACTTCTAGTGTCTAGTAGTGTCTAGGGATTCCGTGAGGACTTTTCTCTAGTTCTAAACGTCGCGTGTGCTTTCCCCTAAGTGTGTGTGCGTGTGTGTGTCTCTCGGTGTGTGTGTGTGGGAGCGCCTGTTCCGATTTTATTTTTTGCAAAACGTTTCACCCGCCGCCAGCGCCCCGCCTCCTTGAACTACGCCCGCCTCCCCGTCGTCGTCGTAGTCGTCGTGTATGTATTCGTTTGTCTGCGGCCAACCCCGGCATTTACAACGTCCCTGCTCCCGACCCTCCCCCACGCCCACAATGGGACTACTGCTATAATATACTATATGGATTATAAATATATATTTATCGTAAATATATATAACGCGAAATTTGGCCCGCCGTTAATAGAAGTGAACAATTTGTTTTCCTTTTTGGTCTCATCTATTGATTTTTATTCATCATATACATAAATATCTAATGCTCTGGTTGCCAAAGTGTGTTGTAAACCGTCCATAAAAGAAAAAACAACAAAAAACCAAGAACCTAGTTCCACACAGTAAACAAACTAACAACAACAACAAACAACAAAAACAACAACAATTCCGTTTCATTAGACAAACTGCCCGAAGCACTAAAAAAAAGGGTCGTTTGTCTGCCTTAACTAGCCACAAACACAAAAACTCGTTTAAGCAGCGAATCTAAAATAAAATACATATAAATATATATAATATATAAGGGAAATCTATATACTATATACATACATAATGAGCAGCTATACGGCCGCCCAGTACTACAAGACCACCAATATGATTACCTCCAATGAGATCTACTGGTAAGTTTCATTATCCTTTTGTACCTTTTGCCCCGTTTTGGCTTATTCCGTTTTTTGTTTGCCTTTCACTTTGTGCAATTTTCCTGCACTTTTGGGGCATCCGTCCACAAAAAAAGGGGGGCACATCCAGTTGGTGTTGGCAGTTGTGCCATTTTAAAGCTAGATGTGACTGGAATCGGGGTATTTTTAGTAAAGGGAAAGAAAAGTGCTGCAAAAATAATTTAAAATTCATATTCTGCCTCATTAATAAAACTTTTTCATACTTTATCTTGTGGTAAATATTAAGAAACGTTACTAATTTTGTGGTTATTTAATTTTCTTACCCAACTTGGGCTCTTATTTTACGAATTTGTCCATTTAGCTTGTAAAATTTTGTAAATTATTTATCCAGCTGCCACAACCCCTCAGTGCTCCCTATCAATGCCGGCTAAGCAGTTCAAGGTTCGTCTTTGACGAGGTCGCTTGTGACGCAATAATACGCCCACACAGACGTACTCCCACACACACTACTCACTCACAGGCAGAGTGAGCATCCCATTGAAGCTGTGCAGTAAAAACAATAACAACAACAACAAGAGCAGCAGCAAAAATCAATGACATCTTTGCTCTGTTTGTTTCTATTTCTTTCTCTTCCTTTTCTTCGCTCATGGCACTTCCCACCTCACCCCCACCATTGGTTTTATAATTGCCCACACAGAGCAGACCGCCCACGTAGCCCCTTCCTCCACCCACTCGTTCTGCCCCTTCCACCTAATGTTTTGGCCCACACACGAACTTCAGGTCTTTTGCGGATACAAAACAACAATAAAAAGCTAACGCCCACACCCACAAAATGCCGCCCACATAAAATGCACTATTTCTCTAGCAGAGTTTGGATTCCATTCAGCTCAAAAGCAGGCAACACTATTTTAAACACACAATTACACTTGACAGCTGAAAGTATGCTACGTTATTATTAGTGGCAACAGCGCACAAAAGTATGCTCTGATTTTTTATGTGGGTCGTAAGTTCAATTGAAATATGCTGCCAAACTTACCTTTTTTGATGAGCTTATAATAGAATTGTGTAGGAGGTTTAGCTTTTATTGCTGATTCCATTTCCAACGAATATATTATTTTTCATTCTTCTCCAAACTTTCCACAAATATTTTCATTTAATTCTGGCTAAAATCTGCAACAAAGTCACAAAAAGCACAAAAACACATTTTGTGCAGTGAAAAGAGATTATGATAATCCACAGATTTGCGCAAAAATTAACGAGCAGGTTTGTGATGGAAATGTATTTATAAAATTGCCTGACACTATAGAGACTTCCTAAACATGTTGTGACACGAATATAATAAACAGAAAGTTCATTAAATAAACTCTTTTGTTATGGTAAACTGTCAGGGAAACGGATGTGACAAGCTGAGCTTGTTGAAAAATCCATTGAGTTGGAAATAAAATCGATGTTGTTATTGGTAGGGAAATAAGCTGATATCCTTGTACATAAGTATGTATACAGCATATAAGTGTTCGCAGAGCACATAAAAATATTTGTTAGCTGACACAAGTTACATAAAAAAAAGCATAGCTACAAAAGCCTTGAACTCTGACATTTTGGCTGCGAAAAAGCGAATCGAATGAGCAACAACCACAAATTACACACAAACACACACACACACATAGACATTTGCATATACATATTCGTACGATAGATACAAGTAGATATATAGTAGATGAGTATGTACGTAATGCTTCAGACACGCGCTTCAAAAATTCCACGATAAACACGTGATTATATGTACATAACTGGCAATAGTTCTTCAAGTCAACTCAAATGCAACTGTAACAAGTCTGTACAGTCTTATTATCTACAAGAAAACAGTAAAAATAAAAGTATTTTATGAATGACATTTCCGCAAAATAAGCCACTAAAGTAAGGGCCAAATAGGCAAACCGATAGCTGAAAAGGTAGTACGTGCAATCTGGAATAAAAGTTGGTCTACACTAAAAACTCTATTACAAATTTATGACCACTGTCCACTTTATCAATAGATAAATTGTTGAGCTTAGTGGTAGTGGTCTTTGGTATTTAGGATCGATAAGCCCTATTTCTTGTTAATTGCAGAAAATTGTTAAATTGCATTTAATTATTGTTTAACAATTTGCATAACAAGCTAATTGATATGTACTTTAATTGTGTTGGTTTCGTTTTTCCTTATTTTTTTCTGTTTTTTAATAAAAAGTCGTTGCGGCCATGGCTGCATTTTGTATCTTTTTTTTTTACCAGCTTAAGCTCGCAATTATTATAATTATTACCACTTTTTTCTGTTTGGTTGTAATCAAAGTCGCTGTGCAGCAAGTAAGTACAGACCTCGATAAATGACATAAGAGTTATTAACTAAAATCAACAATAAGGAACTGTGAATGGTTCAGTGCGGATTGTCATAAAATGAAACCTGATTACTCATCGCACATTGATAAATCGCATAAAACCCAAACGAGATTTCAAACCAAACTAGTTAAACATACTTGTTGTTCAAAATATATATTTGTGCTTTAGACCCTGTACTTCAAATCGAAGAATGAAGGTTTTATTAAAATTGTGTTTGGCTACAATCAAGAGCTGGAAAACAACAAAAAAAGTTTTAAAAATGACACAAATCAAAAGAATCCTAGTGATTTTTTAAACAAACATGCTTATTAGGTATTAATTTATATTTTATTTAGTCCAAACACTTTTGACTCTAATCAAAAAACTATATCTTAACGGAAAAACAGCTCAAAACCAATATTTGCTTTGGAAAACTATTGAAACCTAGTTTTATTACGTTAATAAAACTCTTAAACTGTTTGTAGACTCGAGTACAGGGTCTTTTTCAGCCAACTTTTCCAACTCTAGCACTTTCAACTAGTTTTCTATTGCAATTAGTAGAGGCTAGTGGAAGTTCACACATTAATATGTACTTAGTTAGTAGCAGCTACTTAGCATTAAATCATCTGACATGTAGTTCAAGTGATCTTTAAACCAACACTAGCAAACACTATACCGCGCTCTTTCTAGCTCTCTCTCACTATCTCTCTCTCCGTTCTGCTGTCTCTCTTTAGCTCAGCTGGCTTTTATTTCGAAAGTCATGCTGTTTAAATATATTCTACTCGATTTTATTGCCTTTGTCTCGAATGCAAATTTCAAGTTCAAAGTTTTTGTTTTGTATTTTCAACTGATCCACGTGATCTAGTCGCAGAGAAACAACTGCTACTCTCTCTAACTCCCTCTCTCCCCCACTCTCTCTTTATAGCTCTTTGCTTTTAGCCATAAATTGCTAATTGATAGCCAGGTTCTTAAGCAGCTTTTATCAATACTCTATCGAGCTGCGATTTCTTTGGCGCTTTTCATTTGTGTTTTTAGTAGGCTTCTGGGTTTGTAGGCCTACGCAAATGTAAATGTAAATGTAGTCAGCCAAAAAGTCGACAGGCCTCAAGAAAGCATCTAAATTAAACTGAAAACCAGTTAAGAAGAGTTGCAAGCGTTAACAGCCAACTGGCTGACGTCATGTGAGGCTAAAACATAAAAAAAAGTGAGGAGTTTAAAGAGGAGTTGAATAAGCAGAGGGGGTTGGAGTGGGGCAAGGGGCAGGGGGAGGAAGTGTTGCCTCAGTTTTGCCGGTTGGCCAGACCAGTTACCAGTTTC
This sequence comes from Drosophila parthenogenetica, assembly GCA_035047505.1. Classification (NCBI taxonomy): domain Eukaryota; kingdom Metazoa; phylum Arthropoda; class Insecta; order Diptera; family Drosophilidae; genus Drosophila; species Drosophila parthenogenetica. The sequence continues at coordinate 5,368,410 of JAWNPM010000070.1, forward strand.
TTGTAGCAGTTGTTGTTACCAACAATGTTGTTGTTGTCGTCCTAGTTGTGAGCCAAATTTCTGGAGTTCCAGTTAGCTGCTCTCTGATTTTGCTGTGGACATCAACAACAGAATGAATACCTGTATGTAAAGCGCTAAGAACTTGGCCAAAAGTGTTGCCCTGTAATCAGCAGGCGTGCAAGCAGTGTATGCTATAATTGCAGGGTATCTTGGCTGGTAGATAAAGCCTAACAGTGTCATAAAATTTAATATTGATAGGCTGTCTATCAGTGATCGATTAGTTACTGATTTGAGCTTAGTATCTACTAATTTTTTAACGTTCAAAACTTCTTAACTTAAACGTATCAATCACATAAATTAAGCAAGTTATTTGGTGGGAAAATTTCAGTTATTTTAGCAGCAAAGTAGCTACAAAATTCGTCTAGCTTCTAGCCTTTTTTTCCACCAAGTACATCCACAACTGCAGCACACAACACTTAAATGTTCTTTCAGGTTTTTCCGCCACTTTTAAGTTGCACAATAGCCGCAATTGCATTGTTGTAGTTGTTGTTGTAGCTATTTTTGTACTATTAGTTACTGTTGTTGTTTTTGCGGTGGTTGTAGCTCTGCATCTCGTTTTGTTGTCTGTGAATTTGCATTGAATCGAAGCTGACGAAATGACGACATCTCGTAATATTTTTTTTTTGGCTTAAAACTCGCACAATTTCCACTCTCTACTAAGCTCTAGTTTATACCCTGTATTTGTGCTGTAAAGTTCATTAGCTTCTGTGTCAGCTGGCCAAAAATAGACTTGGCTTAAAAACAAAACAATCAAGTTAAGATTAAAGTTTCGCATAATGATGTCCAATTTTGGCTAAAACTGATTATGCAAAGCTGATTATATTAATGAGCATCAAGTTAACTTTCATTATTAAGATGATAATGATGATAAACTCTGGTCTTTTGGCTAGTTGTGAACTGCAATTGCGGCATGAAACATAAACATAAACATAAATAAAAATAAATAAATAATAGACTGCTAATCGCTGGTGTACATGAACATTTTCCAATGAACAACATTTCAACGCAATTCGATGAGAAAGCAGCTAAATGCAGTGCGGGAAGGGGAAGGCGGTGAAGTGGGGGAGCTGTAAAATGGGGGCCAGGTGGGTTGGGTCTTGGCTACGTGATTCAGAGCCTAACGAGCATAGAACCCTTGTGGGCGCACTTTCCCAGCCAACCAAACAGCCACAAAAATCGTGCCACATGAGGCAAGAAGAGAAGAAAGAAGCAGACGACGACGACGACTGTTTTGCTTTGGTTTTTTGCCCCGCGGCGCACGCTGCTCTCGTGATTGTTTTGTGATTGATGAAGTCGACGCCAGTGGGCAGCCAAATAGCAGCAACAACTGGGCTTCATTCATGGCCAAGAAACAAGTGAAGTGAGCTGAGGAGTGTAGAGCAGGGGAGAGGTAAAGTGCGGTGAAGTGAGCTGAATTGTGGCATTGCTGAAGTGCAAGTGAAAGTGAAGTTTTTGGCGGCGCTCCGCGTCGCTTTTGTCGTGTACTTCACTACATAGCGGCAAACCACAAAACACTAAAAATTTCCCACTAACATAATTTTCAACAGCAGTAGAAGGAGAAGAAGAAGAAGTGGGAGACAGAGAGGCAGCAGCAACTGATGATGATTATGATGAAAAGAGAGCAGCAAAAAAAGTATTGTATATTGCCCATTTCCATTGCTTGTTGTTGACTGATGTGTTGGCCATGCTGTGTCTTGTTGTTGTTGTTACTTTAGTTGTGTACTTGTTGTTGTTGCTCCAACTGTTGCGGCTGCTGTGAGGCGACGTTGATTGCTCATCTTCATCTTCATTATTGGCGCCTCTGTCTGTGTGTGTGTCTGCTACACATTTAATTAAATACCTTGGCCAAGAGTGAGAGTGAATCTGGAACAATTTTGTACATAAATATAATATTTAAGATAAATTATTCGCCTTATTTTAAAGTCGAAACTCAAATTTCCTGTTAAGAATAATAGAAACGGATAATACTGTTTTCTACAGGGTCTGTTTCAGTTGTTTACACCCTTCTGCTACCATTTTGAACTGCAAAATGGGCCACGAATCAAGTAATTCCATTAAATACTTAGCTTAGTTAATGACTACAGTGGGTAAATTATGTATGTGCACAGCACAAACAGACAATGGAAAATTGTAAACATTTTTCGGTAATTCCCGAAAATTCCACAAATTAATTTTGGTGCGCAAGAAAAGTAACTGTCATCTCTAGGGTTGGATAAACATTGAAGGCACGCTTCATTAAGCCAAGTCGCTTGTCTCATTGCCATTGTCTCAGTCCCCGAAACAACAAAGAGAGAAGGAGAAACATAGAGAGAGGGAGAGAGAGACCCACGTTCACTTTCTAATCACCCAAAGTCAACGTCTATAAGTCTTGTGGCAGCCATGACCGAATGCAATAATCAGCGACAGCGCCGACAGTTCCGACAGACACGAAGGTATTGCCCCCTTCCCCTCTCTAACCTGCCTTCTCCCACCCAACCGTATATGGTATGAACTGAACAATAGGAAAAAGAAGAAGAAGCAGAAGAAAAGTGGGGTTGCAATCGTGTTGTTGACTTTTTTTGGGGAGGTTTGAAGGTCTTTTGGCCCTGCCATATGAATATATATCGTATATATACTCATACTTGTGTACACACACGTATATTTATTCACAAATTGGGTTCAGACGCCTAAGGTCAAGTCAACAACAACAACAACAACGACAGCAACAACTTAACAAGAGTCAAACAGTCGGTAATCGTAATCGTAATCGCATAGTTAGTAACTACATTCGCTATGTTTGCTAATGAAATATACAAAACGATTCATATATGTATGAATAAGCCCTGCACGGGCTGTTCAAGCAGTTATGGGAAGTACTTTTGGGCAAAACGATAAGATAAGATTAGTTAAATGAATGAAATGACCAAAAGTGACATGTAAACGTATCGATAGATATTTTTAGTATTTTTTATGATTTGTGGAATTGTAAAAGGAGATTAGATTGGAGGAAAGTATCTAAATGAGTTCGAAAATCTAGACTAATTAATTTTTGAGAATTTATGGAGTGTTTTAGATTATAATAGATATATGCTTATGAGAAGAAAATAACTTAAACATGAGATAGAAGATAAAATAGACACAGGAATAGGACTATAATTGGATGGAAAAGGTGTAGAGGCAGGGAGTGAAAGACGAATAGGAAAAGAAGGCAGGGAAAAGCGTGTTAGAAGTAACTAATCAGGGAGAAACTGGGAAAGAACCCACAGAATACTCAGCGAATTCAGGGGAACTACGTTACCTTTAGCAACTCTAGAATAATCTGCTCTAGAAAGTACCATATGTTTTCCTACTCGACTCAGACTCACAGCTAAGGCACTCCCTTTAAACAACCCTCGCTTACATGAAGTTGCAGTTGTTGTTGATTTCAGGTTGCTTGTCATCATTGCTGTGAGTCGTTGTTGTTGTTGTTGTGGCTGTTTATTGTTTCATAACAGCTGAGACAAAGTCAGGCAAAAGGTAAATGGGTTTTGTGTACCTTGTGCCTAATGCGTTAATATCATCATCAAAAGCTTGCAAGCTTGCTCATAGATAAATAGATACACACAGGTACACATATGCACACAAACTTTATGTTTATGCTATGTGTGTGTGCACAGTGGGCACAAATTTTGGTTTTTATGACTTTAGTTTTTAACGATGCCAGTGACAGCAATGTCCGACAGCAACTACAACAACAACAATAGCTACTAGCTACTAGCAAGTTTCAATGAAAAGTCAAAACAGGCCGCAGGTCCGGATATAAATGGTTTGTTGTTCACACACTCATTCACACGCACACAGTCATATGTGTGCAGTGGAATACACTCATCATTACGCTTAACGCTTGGCTCAGCCGCTGTGCGCAGCCCACCGCCCCGACACGCCCCCGGTCCTCAATCCCAAGCCCAGACCCAGTCAGCCATTACGAAGCCCATTTTGTTAGTAGCTCGCCGCAAGCGACTAACTATCCAAAAAACTGCCTTACAGCTTGCGTTTACAGCGGCCATAATGTACTCGTACTCATAGTCATACTCGTACTCGTACTCGTACGGCACATGCATAAAAGCACACATACTAAGAGAGCAACGCAAAGAGAGAGGGAGAGCGAGAGCGCCCCCGCCTTCGTTCGCCCTTCGTTCAGTTGGTTGTCGTGAGTCACCTGAGCGTAACGTAAGCGCAGCTTATTGTTATGTTTGTTTGCTCGTGTGCTTCGAGTACTTGTGTTCATTATTTTATTTTACTTTCGTACGTTCATTCACTCTCTCAATCTTGTGCTCTCCCAGTGCAGTTGTTGCTGTTATTGCTCTGAGCAGCTGTTTTTGGTTGTCTCACAAATTTGTGTGATCGCTTTTTGGACACTAACAAGTGTACACCTTTTTATACAGCCGCTTTTAAGTTTGATTATCCGATTGGATCCCCATTTATTCTCCAATTACCCCATAAAAGCTGACAAATCAGCCATAAACTAGTGCACTGCAGATGTTTTCCATGTAAGTAATAGCTTTGGCTTGTATAAAGCAGGGAAAACGCCATTTGCTTGCAATTACAATTAGTCCCACTGTGCAGTAGCACATATAATGTACGTCAATGCTCACTTATACGACTCTATAAGCTTAGACACAGGTGTGCTTGTGTGTGAGTGATAGACGTACTGCAAGTGTTTCGTTTATAGACTGCCAATTGTTTTCGGTAGATAAAATTGAAAAGAACAGCTTAACACAGATACAGAACAGCAGCCACAATAACAACTGGCACTAACACATAGAAAACACACACATACGCACGCACCATTCACTCACTACTTTGGGTGTCTCTCACTCTCTTACTCTCTGCCTAACACACATGTAGTCGGTGAGTGAGAGCAGTGGAATCGGGCTGTCGGGCGTGCGAGCTCACGGCTTGGAAGCTCGCATGCCTTAGTCGGCCAATTTAGTCTCTCTCAAAGTTTCGTCGGGGCAGGCAGCACTGGCAGAGCACAAAGGCAGAGAAATCCGTATGCGCGCGCGCTTTTCTGTTTCAACAACGTCGACGACGCGTTGCCGTCGCAGTCGCAGTCGCTGCCCGATCGTGCGTTTTTGTTGTTAACATTAACATTAACTTGGCTCGCGCGCTCACCTGTGTTAGTCACATCTGTGTTTTAATTTCGATGTTGTTGTTGCAAATCCATTATAGATTTGCTCATACCAAATATTAATTGTTGTTGTTGCTGCCTTCGTGGCCACTTTGCATATACAAAACAAGCAACAAAATTTCAAAATTGAATAACAAATTTTTTGCAGCGCGCGAATTGATTTGCAAACAAAAGTTTGTCTTTGTGAATGTGAATAATTGTGAGTGAGTGTTGAGTGTGTTGAAAGTGAGATACAAATGAAGAAAAATAAAAACAACAACAATAGCAACAACAACAACTTTATTAATTGCAAAATCTACACATAACACGCAGCTCACGACTTTGGCAACGCGTGTCCCATCTCCATGTTATTGTTGTTTTTGTTGCTGTTGTAATTCCACAATATCTGTTTGAAGTTGTTGTTGTTGTTGATTTAGTGGCTGCTGTCAAGCGAGGGCCGGTTTATTAATTTGACATCGTCGTGTGCTCCCCAGTCACAAAAAACATAAAAAATAAAAACACCCAACAAAACCAAAAACAAAACGGAAACCAAAAAAATAACAGCAACACCAACAACAGCAACAGCATTGCACACTATTTTGTTTTTGTAATGTAAAAAATAAAATATAATTAAAGAGAAAATCGCCTTTCTCTGCGCGTATCACAAAAACAATAGTGCCGCCAACAACAACAACTACTGAAATAGGCGTCGACAGCGGGAATAGCAGCAGCAGCGCAGTAGCAGCCACAGCAACAACAGCCACGGCCACTGCCCCGTTACGTTTCGGCAAACACAAGACCAAAGAGTGTGTGTGTGTGTTTGTCGACTCGACTGGAAATTTCTGCTACACATTTTTAATTGAAATTGTAGGCAAGTGCTGAGAGCATAGAGCACAAGCTAAAACTATTAGAGAAACTCTGCCGTCCCTCTGCCTTCAAGCAGCAGAAGCCACACATAACTGTAAACAGACTCCGTAAAAGCTCTGATCGGTTTGCAGCGATGCCATAACATCCTTTACTTATTACTCAACTCAACCGAAAGCTTGACTCACTTGACTTGTATGACTCCAAAAGCTTTACAGCTGATTTGTAACGCAGCTGCAGTGACAGAGAAAGCAATGTTAACCGTTACTTGGCTTCCAAAATAAAATGTTGTATTAAAAAAAAAACTGTCGCTCTGTCACGAAGTTTAAAGGCGCAGTCTCAGCTGCGGCTTCTTCGGCTGCTGCTGCTGCTTCGCTTGTGTAACCACTTGCCAGCAACCAATTACGCTGCGTCGCAGTCGCAGTCGCGTTGTGCAGTTAGTGTTGTTGCATATTGTGTTTCCACTTCCTCTTCCGCTCATTTGAAGCCGCCTCGCTTGCTTGCAGTCGTCCGTCAGTCAGTCAGTCCACAACGCATGCAATTGTTAGGCACCGGAGTGGGAGAATGGGAGAGAGAGTTATAGTGCGAGAGCGAGTGAAAAAGTGTAGAGCGTAGAAAGAGAGTTGAATTACGTGCGCCGTTACTAATGACACGAAAGTGAATAAAGCGTTAAAGCACGGGCCACAAGCGCTGCCTGTGCCTGCCATTGTGGTGAACCGAGCCGAACCTATTGTGACGCCCAACTTGGCACCAAACTGCATTTCGCTCTCTCTCTCTCTCTCTCTCACTCGCTCTCTTTAGTTAATGTGTGCAGTTGTGTTTGTGTGTCGCTGTGTTTGTAATTATAAATTAAATAATTATACAATACAAGCAAAAGAAAACAGCTTGGAACTGATTGCAAGTGCAGTTGTTGCTGCTGTTTCTGTTTTAGTTTCTGCTGCTCGTGCAGTGGAACACCTGTAAAACAAAGGCAGTTTTATCTACACAACAACAACTACAACAACAATAACAAAAAAAAAAACTAGCTATTGTCGTGCAGCTTTAAAGCATAATGAAAATTAAAACCCGACCAAAACCCCAGCAATTTTTCCACTTACCCAAAGGAGTTAAAGAACTAAAACAGAAAACTAAAAACTGAAAACTTGTTCAACTAAAATTGCAATTGCAAAGTTTCTCAGAATATGCTAAAACAGCAACGAATGAACGAAAACAAGTTGAATGCTTTAAGCCAAACAGCAACAACTACAACAACAACTGCTTCTCGATAGTTTGCTAAATAATAAAACATATTCGAAGCTTGGCTTTTATGTGAGTGGGTTTTTCGGGGCAGCATTCTCACAGTGTCCCCTTGCCCCTCTCCCGTTCCCCTGCACCACACCGAGAACAGAACCAAAGAGAACAGAACAGAACAACTGTTGTTTGGTTGTAGGCGACTTGTTTTGGCCAATAATGCCATGACTTGTTGTGGAATCCAAGGCAAGGCTAACACACACACACACACACTTATACAGGGAGACAGCTTTTAGTTTTTCGTGTCTCAATTTCTGACTAATAACAAACAATTGTAACGAATTTGAGCAGAAGACATTACGTTGATCAAGTCATCAATTTTTCAAGCATTTCTGATCATATTCAAAGAAGCTCAAAGAATAAAATAATAAAAAAACAAAGAAACAAGAGACACTTGAGACACTCATCAAAGGTTCTTGAACTTGACAAATAACAGCAGAGATTTCTGAGAGTGGAAAGTGCGGGGGAGTAACAGATTTTGTTGTTTTCCTCTCGATTGAATACAGAAATTAACATATTATAGCGATCTTGATCTTGTCGTGCTGATAAACAAATGCAGATTTTTCCCTTTCAATGCGTCCATTGTCTGCATTATTATGAACACAACAACAACAAAAAAATCTTCTCACGTAAATTTCCATATGATTTATGGATTTATTTAAGTGGATCAGGTCACCATCAGCTCACTTTGCCGCACCTCGGCTGGGCACACTGCCAAAAGAGCTTTCTCGGATTTCTGTCTGCTTGTCTGGCCGAGCTTTTGATTAGTGCAAACGGATGCCAACTGTTCACATCCCTGACATATGTGAGAGTGACAGAGTGTGCGTGCGCGTGTGTGTCACGTTGTGTGCGTGTATTCGCATTCAATTTGAATATTGTGTTTACTTGGCACTCGAATGATCATTTCATTTATTTTTCTAGCTTTGCTACTTTTACTTGCGTTCATCGCTCATCGCAGCGATCGCTGACCTAAAAAGCTACAAAAGCTGATTGAATGCGCTCCAAAAAGAGACTCGAAGAGTTGGAGAGTCGAGAGAGTATGACTTTGCAAGTCTCTCTTCATCTCTCTCTTTCGACTTTGGCTCAATAACGAAATACAATACAATAACAAACATTTTGCAAGTGTCACGCTACCCACTTTGCTTCATTAGCGATTGTCAACTGTCAACGGTGTGTATGTGTGTGTTTCTGTCTCGCTCTTGCTTTCTGTGTCAGTCATTGTTGTTGCTGTTTTATTACAACGTTTTTGAAGGGCATTCACTGAGCTGTTGCTATTGTTGTTGTTTTTTTTTTCTGCTGATGGATTTGTGGCATACGCAATACGCCAAAAAAACGTGTGTGTTTTGTGTTGAGCTAAAGTTAATTTACTAATATTATCGCTTAGAATACAATCAAATAAACGTTATCTAAACGCTAACAAAGACTACGACAAAATGTGAAGAAGAGAGAGGAAAGAAACGAATGAATTCCATAACTAAACCAAAGATAAAATGGCAAAGAAATCAATGTGTGTACATGAGAGCAACAAATAAATGTACATAAATTAACAACGAAAGCAAGAACAATAAATTATAAACGAGGCAACAACAAATCAATTTGCAAATGAATAAAACGAAAGCAAAACAAAAGCAAATCCACAAACAATACGAAGAAACCGAAACAACAAAAACAGTTCGAATCAAAGTCAAACAAATCTACGGAAAGTGAAGGCGAAAGTACTGCCACGCCCCTGTGCTCCCAACGGCGTCAATATAAATACACACATGTATGTGTGTGTGTAAATATTGTAACTGTTTTTGTCAATTGTGAATTGTGAAACGCAACGAATGCGAAAGAGACAACAACATTGCTGTTGTTGTTTCAATCTCCCATTGTTCCAACGATCATGTCCAAGACCAGCAAAAACTGCAGTAGCCACCACCACAACTCCAGCCACAACAACAACAGAAGGCATCTCCCAGTGCCCGCTAACCTTGACGACAGCAGTGGGGGAGAGTCCTTTCTACAGTATGACAGTGATAAGAAACCACCGCCAATTGTTGTTGTTGTCGGCGATGGTCGGAGTCGTGTGCGTCGCGTTGTTCGCACTGCCACACGGCACGTGACCGTTGTCAGTCTCTCCACACGGCATAAGGAGACGCAGACACACACCTCTCATCATGTAACGGCTGTCAGGTAAGAGCCACAAAACAGAAGCAGAATAAAGAAACGTCAGAAAGGGAAGCCGTCTACTAAACGCAGTTACGGTTATCGTGTTATCGTTTGGATTCGCCTTGTTCTAGCTATTTATGGCCTGCATAGGCATAAAACAAATAAAAAACTATAACCCATAAATGCTAAATACGTTTAAAACTGTTATCGCCTTGGTCGTTTATGGCTGTTTTAATTCCACTGCGTTTCAGGGGCAGTGGAACTTGTCTGCTGTGGGGAATTTATGTAGAGTGGGATTTAAAGTGTAGCATACTTTTGGGCTGGTGCATAAAATAAGAAAATTCTGTTAAGTTAACAGCGCTGTTGCTTTGGGTAAAGTCAGCAAAAACTGTTAAGCACTTATATGGGAGTTTTAAATAAAACAATATAATAATAAGTAAACAAATACTGTTATATAATATAAAAGGCCAAAATTAAGGCTTAAATCTTTTTCGTTTTTAAATATTTTATAAAATTCTCTAAATATGTTTTTTAATTCAAATAGCTGTTGCTTTTAACAGGCGAATTGGATGCTTACAGTTTGTTAAGCTGCTCAAATATAATTTAAAGTATCATGCTTTCTATAGTTAAAAAACAGCTACAAATCTTCGATTTAAAATGTAGGAGTTTAGCAAATTATGACAATTCCCCCCTGCCCCCCACACCAACACCAGACTGGGTTTCCCCTGTCAGTTATGTCTGTCAGCTGTCTGGCATTTTATTTGTTTGTTTGCTTTGCGGCCACACTCCATAAAGCATAAGACTGAAAAAATATATACAAGAAATAAAGAACACTAATGTAAAATCAATAACAATTACGGGTGCGCTTTGCTTAAAGGCAAAACGCCGTCGTACGTCGCTGTCGCTGTCGCTGTCGCCTTCTTCGTTGTGGTCAATCGCCGTCTTCAGGTCACGCAAGTCGCCAAAGGGCCGACAAACGTTGCACGAAAAGCGACACTTGTTGCATGCCAAGTAGGCAAGTTAGGAAGTGAAAGAGGAAGTGAGAAATTGAGAATTGAAAATTAGTCGGAGAATATCTAAAAAAAAAAACTTTTTGGCTCGCGAGCAAAGCGCAGTGTGTCAAGATGCAATCAAGCAAGTAGCCAGCGGAGATACAGATACAGATACACTGCTACAGTGTGAGATACAGATACGCTGAACAGCTGGGAACATGTGCAACGGCAAACAATTAGTGGCGACGTGTGGCAGATGTTTTTCCTCGTTTTTCAAACAGGACTCTGGCCAGCACTTAAAAGAGAAAGAGACAGGGATGAGAGTGAGAAAGAGACACAAACAAGTTGTTAGCTGGCAACACTAACAACAAGTTGTTGTTGTCAAGGCGACTACCTGCGCAAAGGACAACAGCAAATTGTTAAGCCAGGTGCATATTTTCAAAAGACCTGCAAAAAAAAATAATAAAGAAGCGGAGAAGTAAAGGAGCGGGGATGGCAGGGAAAACAATCGCAGAAGGATGATACTCAGTCTGGCTATAGAAAATCGTATTGTGCGTGTTCCTGTCCTGTCTTCGACTCCTCTACTCCTTCTGCTGTCTCACTCTACTACGCTGTTATCCTTCAATCCTGTTTATGCCGCTCACTGGGTGCAAACTGCAGCTGCTCTTTGTTCAGTTTTGGAAATCTCTCGTCGTTTCGTTTCTGTGTTTTGAGGTTTGTGTAGTAAACTCATTGAATGCTCTTACCTGATTGCATTTCAGCCACGGCCAACAAACCTATTGGGCCACCAACTGAGACATAATTCAAATCGTTGCAGCGCTATACGAATCACATAATCAATTATTTAGGCAAGCAAGTTTTGTGCTCAGGAAATGAATGTAGAACGTAATTATATATTTGTTTTAAAATAGAATTTGATTTGGAAGAGCAGAAATCCAGTTTGAGTCTGGAAATTATACGATTACTCTACCTAAAAACAATCTCAGCTGCAGTCCACTAATATTATTTAAACCAAAGGTATATTTAGTTATAGTTTAACTCTTTCTTCCATTTTAAGCTTCTATCTACAAACACTTCTCCTTAAGATTTATTCTCCTACAGACTCCTTTCAAATCAACTCCCTCTTGTTAATCAATCGCAATTCAATCTCTTCTCCCTTTTTAATTAGTACAACAGAAATTCCTAGACTGATCTGTTGATGATCTTCCATATTTCCTTCAATCTCTAGCGGAATTTCTGTCTGTTTGTCATCGTTAGCTAATCATTTCCTTTGCTATGATTATCTGAATCTATTCGAGACGATCCATCTACGCCATATGGCACATTACACTCTGATCTGCGCTCTGCCCCCGCATACACTTTCCCTGCTTTTCCCTTCTCTTTTTACGGGGTTTTATCTGGAATAATGGATCCTTTTACGCTTAGGATATTCTCGTTTTACTCACAGCTCATTGTATTGTCTATGGCTTCGTAAGGGTAGAAATTGTTGAGCTCATAACAAAACAGATGCAATTCTCAAAGCGTAGGCAGCTGACAAACACACACAGATACACCGGCACACACAAACACACACACACACTCAGCCTAAACACGTTTTTGGACCTTCATTTGAGCAGTTTGTCGAGCTCTGACCAATTTCTCGGTTTAGTTGAAACGCGAACGTTGCTGGGCGACGACGTCGATTCTTTCGCTTAAAAAAACTGAGACTTGAGACTGAAGAAGCAGAAGACACTGCTTACGAGTGCTTCCTGTGATCGGTCAAACCGTAAACCCAAAAACAAAAATGAAAATAAAAATCTAAATAGTAGACAAAATCGAGTTCGAGTTTTCGTTTTGAATTTGAATTTAAAATTGAATAATATTAAAATTAATGAGCTATGAATTTTGTTGTTCGTGTTTATTGTGATTAATCTTAACCATAACTGTAGACACGACTGTGTGTTTGAGTGTGTTGTGTTTTTTTTAAGTTTAGACTCGTAGAATAGTCAAAATGATCATTTGCGTATCGGGTTTTATAATTGGCGAAAGGTATGCATAAAGCAAACGAAAGTTCTTTATTGAATTTATTTAAATATCCTGCATAAACTGTCATAAGTAATATATAAAGAAATTAAGCTAAAATGTATAAATATGTGATATGTAGTTGGGTTTATTAGTTTTACATATGATCTAGATATGTTTATGGAAAAGGCGTGATAGGCGCCCAAAAGCTCAAAAGTGAATTCAATAATTATTAGATTATATTTTCTTAAACTAAACTAAACAATTTAACTAACTTCCCCCTTCTTTTCCTCTTTCTGCTTGCAGCTTTCCACAGAAGAGCATTGAGCGCAGTGGCTCCACACAGTATGACCTAGCGGGAGCGCCCGTTACAGTGGGTCATGGCTCGACCACGACCACAGATAGTGTCGGCGGCTATGTTTATCTGCAGAATCATTATGCGGGAGGTGGTCACAATTCAGCGGCTACCATAAACTATCCCCCTGCAGCACCACAGCATCCACAGATGATCTATCAGATACAACAGTATCCCACGTGCCATCAGCAGCAACAACAACAGCAGCAGCAACAGCAACAACACCTGCAACAACATTATATGCAAGTACAGGCAACACCAGCCGGTAGTGGACACTTTCATCATCATAATCATCATCTGCTGCACAGTCATGGGCATCATCATCATCATGGTGGTGCTGTGGTCATTGCAGGCAGTGGTGTTGGCACTGGCGCTGTCCTGCAGCAGCAACAACAGCAACACCTGCAACAGCAGCAGCAACAACAACAGCAACAGAATATGCACAAAAAGAACTCAATACGAAACGGGGGCGATGTGCTTAAAAGAACGCGTGCCCAATCAGCGTAAGTAGCCAAAAAATTGTCAAATTGATCAAATACGAGTAGAGCTCATCCAGGCTGTCCAGTCTGTCAGCCTTAATGAGCTTGGACTTTGCATCTAGCGATAAGACAGCTTTTTTTTTGTTTACTCTAGATAACAGACTGACGCACGATAACACTAGCGATACCTGTACAGGTATCACTCACTATGTAAATATTTAAAGTAGACAAGACAACTGACAACTGAGTTTTACGTATATTATTATGACACTTCCTTTAGGGGGTGTGTTCACTTCACTCTCCTCAGCTGCTGGCAGCTGAAACTGTTTTCCTTTAACAGGCGGAAGTTCCTGCTGCATCTGTGATTTGTTTATTTAAGCCAAGTTGTTGTGAGCTGAAAGTGAAACAGGTTTTGAGCAGCAGGCGTAGAGTGTACAGGGAGCACAGTTAACTTCTTGAGATCTTCTTCCTTTCTGACTGTTTTGATTTTGTTTAGCCGCCTTTTAAAGTTGTGAACTCTTTGTAAGTGCTTTGCTTTTATTTTTGTGGCTTAATCGAGAGTTTGAGTGATCTTTTGAGTGTTGTTTCCCAGCACTCCCTTTCAATTATTGCCAGTCATTGTAACAACAAGTGTATGTAGCAAACTTTTTGTATTTGCTCAATCTTTTTGTTTATTTATAGTGTCTTTTCTAAAAGCCGATGTGGTTTTGCTTCTAGCTACAATTTTCTTATACTTATCAGCTAAATCTCTAGATTATTAAATTTAGATAATTTATAAAGACTTTGCTTTAAATTCAAAACATTTTTTAAAGCAAGGAAAGAAGCTCAAATATTCCTGTTTAAATTAAAACAGTTTAGCTGATTTCATTTAGAACCTTATTCAATTTTAGCTGGAATCAGAAGAGCTAAATATTAATCAAATATTTAGTCTACCTTTTTAGCATTATTTATTTATGCAGAGTTTTAGTTTACAGTTGTTTTTAAATTTATAACTTCTCTTGACTTCATTTCCGCTTATTTATCAGCCATTAATCATGCAAATATGATGCTTGAAGATCACTTCTTCTGCCAACAGCTTGTCATTGACCTCACAAGAGAGAGAGAGAGACAGCGTAGTACAGCACAGACTCTCCCTCTATCTAACTTTTCACAAAAGATACTATCTAACTGCTAATTAAAATCACTCTCCCAGAGATACACCAACTTACAGCTCAGTTGTTTGTTATCTGCCTACAAATTCAAATGCGCAAAATTCTAAATAAAAACAAAACAAAATGTGAAAACTTTTTATGACAATAAGCAAATTTAGTTGCCTCCCTTTGGGGGGCCCCCTTTCCCCTTTTTTAACGCTGTTCCCGGCACCTTTTATGGTTGCTCGTGGCAACATTTTAATCAGGTCGAATTGTGTGTTTTGAGTATTTGAAAGATACTCACACGACGCCCAAATAGACGATATCTTATCAGAGCCGAGACTTGCGACTTTTTAGCCAGAGAATTGAAACAGTTATGCGCAAATATTTCGCGTGGTACAACGACAAAAGCAAATAGCGCAGTGTCTATTTATAAATTGTGTGGAAATTCACAAAAAACAAACAGAAAGTGACGTCAAATTTTCCGCTTTCACATCCCCTTAGCTACGAGCTATCACAGGATCTGCTGGACAAACAGATCGAGCTGCTGGAACGCAAGTACGGCGGAGTGCGAGCACGGAATGCCGCGGTGACCATACAACGCGCCTTCCGCCACTACATGATGGTCAAGAAGTTTGCCTCGATTACGGCCATGGCTAAGGCAGAGAAGCGTCTAAGTCGTCGCATGGTCGTTACCGCCTCCAGCATGACCTTGGCTGAGGAAAATGCCTCCCAATCGGCGAATGCCTCCCTATCGTCTGCCTATGGCAGCACCACAGAATCTCAGCTCGAACAGCAGCAGCAACAACAACAACAGGTGACTGCAGGTGCACAGCAGCAGCCACGTGTAACTATAATGGCAGGACCAGCAGGCGCAGGAGCAGCCTCACCTGGACTATCAAGAACGCCGCCAACACGATCGCTGTCAATGCGAGAGCGACGGCAACTGGACTGCAGTCCCATACCAAGAAGTCAGTCAGGTGAGTTAAACAAACGAAACCTAAGGCAGCTTAGAGGCAAACTTTAGCCCTAAAAACTAGAAGTAAAGAAAACTCTAGAAAGAGTTAGTTAAACGTCAGCCAAAGGCACTAAATTTCACTCGATAGAAGTATATCTTTGTTGAGATTATATGTTTTTAAAAACCATTGCATACTTTTAGGTGCTGGATTTTATTTACAGCTGTTTGATCTTTTCATACAGAAATAGCAGTCTTTACCAAGCAAATTAATCAAATAGTTAATAATAAATAAACAGCTCAATCAGTTAGAGGTTTTACAAAAGTATCTAGCATTTAAATTTTAACTTTAGACAGCGAGCTTAATTTCGCAATTTAAGAATTTAAGTACAAATACAAAACTCAGCATAAATCGACACAATTTTATAATAGATACCTAGATAACAGTTTAATAAAATTCCGCTGTGACTAAGCAAACAAAGCGTCTAACAAAAGATAAGGAAAAGTAGCCCCTAAAAAGATTAAAGCCTCTAGCTATCTTTATACTAGAAATAACTTAGGAATTTTAATAATTTGCTGACGAAAGTAAAAAAGAGTAGCTTTGTTTTGGATTTGTTTTAAGTGTAACGAAACCCGTACTAAACTCTCTGCTTTTACAGGTGCCTCACCCGTGTCCATAGCCAGCTCCACCACATCCGTTTCCGGCTTGGCCAGCCATCCTCATGTCAATTTATTGCATGCGGCGGAATCGCATTATTACAATGCCCAAGCGATGCCCACAACAGCAGCGTATTACACCAGCTATCATGGATCTCCGCACGATCTGAGCTTTGCCAGCTCGGCGGACACCTCGTTGAATGCCTCGTGGGTAAACACGAGCGGACACTCCCCGCACACGCCCTACTATTCGGCTGCACAGATCTACATGCGACCCAAGGGCGGCAGCACCACACCCACGCCCAGTTGTGGCAGCCAGGGCAGCGGCAGTGGCAAGAAGGTGCCACCAGAGGTGCCCAAGCGCACCTCTTCAATCACTGCACAGCAACAGAGTCAACTGCTGATGATGCAACGCCAGACGCCTCCACCACCGTCGTTGCTGCGCACCAATGGGC
Source organism: Drosophila parthenogenetica (assembly GCA_035047505.1). Classification (NCBI taxonomy): domain Eukaryota; kingdom Metazoa; phylum Arthropoda; class Insecta; order Diptera; family Drosophilidae; genus Drosophila; species Drosophila parthenogenetica. The sequence continues at coordinate 5,384,927 of JAWNPM010000070.1, forward strand.
TCTGCAAGACAGCGGAGAACGGTAGTCTCACCTCCGTACAGAGCTCTGGCTCCGATTCGAGTGTCACTTCCGCGGAGCGTAATATGAACAGTGATCTGGGCTCGGATCGCAGCAACTCACCGCACACCTGGAAACGCGGCACTGCGCTGAATAGTTCACAGCAGTTTTCCACACACTCAGCAGACTCGACGGGCGTGCAGCTACAGGTCGCAGTGGCTGCAGTAACAGCAACTGGCGGTGTGCCACCCACAGATGATCATGCCATCTCATCGCACACGAGTGCCGCACAGTACGAGCAGCACGAGCAACAGCAGCACGAACAGCAACAGTTGCATGCCGCAGCTGCTGCCGCGGGTGTGGCACAAAACTACAAAATGTCGGAGACAATACGAAAGCGTCAGTATCGTGTGGGTCTCAATCTGTTCAACAAGAAGCCAGAGAAGGGTATTACGTACTTGATACGACGTGGATTCTTGGAGAATACGCCACAGGGCGTGGCACGTTTCCTCATCACACGCAAGGGTCTCTCGCGGCAAATGATTGGCGAGTATCTGGGCAATCTGCAGAATCAGTTTAACATGGCAGTGCTAAGCTGCTTTGCCATGGAACTGGATCTATCGGGACGACAGGTGGATGTGGCGTTACGCAAATTCCAGGCTTACTTCCGTATGCCAGGAGAGGCGCAGAAAATCGAGCGTTTAATGGAGATCTTCTCGCAGCGCTACTGCGAGTGCAATGTGGACATTGTTGGCCGACTGAGATCATCCGATACGGTAAGCAAAGCAGCTACAGTTTGAATCCCCCCAAGCATTTCTAATATCCTTAACTCTTTACAGATCTTTGTGCTGGCATTTGCCATCATCATGTTGAATACGGATCTGCATACGCCGAATTTGAAGCCGGAGCGTCGCATGCGCGTCGAGGACTTTATCAAGAATCTGCGTGGCATCGATGATTGCCATGACATTGACAAGGACATGCTCAGTGGCATCTTTGAGCGCGTCAAATCTGATGAGTTCAAGCCCGGCAGCGATCATGTCACCCAAGTAATGAAAGTTCAGGCCACCATTGTGGGCAAGAAACCAAATCTGGCGCTGCCACATCGTCGTCTGGTGTGCTATTGTCGTCTCTACGAGATCCCCGATGTGAACAAGAAGGAGCGACCTGGTGTGCATCAGCGTGAGGTGTTCCTGTTCAACGATCTGCTGGTCATCACCAAAATCTTTAGCAAGAAGAAAACCTCTGTAACCTACACGTTCCGCAATAGTTTTCCACTTTGCGGTACCGTAGTCAACCTGCTCGATTTACCCAACTACCCGTTCTGCATTCAATTGTCGCAGAAGGTCGATGGCAAAATACTGATTACGTTTAATGCTCGCAATGAACATGATCGTTGCAAGTTTGCCGAGGATCTGAAGGAGTCTATTAGTGAAATGGATGAAATGGAATCGCTGCGCATTGAGGCTGAACTGGAGCGACAGAAGTCGGCCAGAAATCGTGCGACGGGAAACGCCGATAATCGTGACAGTGGCGTTGCCGATGTCGAAGTCTGTCCGTGTCCCTATCCACCGGGCGGTCAAGCAGCCGGAGAGCAGGCATCTAACTCCGCTGACTCCTCACAGCTGAAGCGCAGTGCGCTCAGCAACAGTCTGCTGGACATGCATGAGCAATGTGAGTTGAATTTGCTCTATTAACTAACGTAATTGCTAATTGTATCCCTTATCTCCTCTAGTTGGTAATGAGAAGCCGCAGCGACGTGGCAGCGTTGGTTCCTTGGACAGCGGCATGAGCATCTCATTTCAATCCACGACCACGTCAAGTGCCTCGCGGGAAAATGCAGCTGCAATAGCAGCAGCGGCGAACGCTGCAAATGCCGCATCCAAGATGCGTTTCAATATGCAAGGCACGCCCAATAATGTGTATGCAGCGCCAGGAATGCAAGCGTATACGCATGCCAACTTTGTGCAACAGTCGCAGGCGGCATACATGTTGCAGCAACAGCAGATGATGCAGCAGCAACAGCAGGTGGCAGCTGCACAAATGCAGGCACAAGCTCAAGCTCAGTTGCAGGCGCAAGCGCAGGCACAAGCCCAGGCTCAGGCGCAGATACAGGCACAGGCTGCAGCAGGACCCGTTGTCATGGGCAGAATACCAGGACGTGAACGGAAAGCATCGCGCTCGGACGATTCACGTTCCACAGAGGTCTAAATAGGGCTCAATGTTTTGTATATTTCAGTTACTTAGCGAGCGATAAATATAGTATAAAATAACACGCATCTAATCTATCTAATAAATATAACATAAAAACGAGTCAGATACCAAAATTCCCGAAAACGAATTAGTATAAAACGACGAGTCGAACGCCATTTATTCAAAAGCAACCCTCGCCACATACCCACACGTAACTTCGTAATCCGTAACACAAGCAGCAGCTACATTAATATATATAAAGATATATATTCTTAAATGTTCCTTCGTTCTCTCTGCTAATTATTAATGAACTAATTGTAATCATAATTGTACATAAATTGCAATTTTCGTCTATTCTATGCGATTTAAACTTAACGATTTAAATAAGTTTCCAAAACTAAATGTACATAATACTATATATACTACACAAGATATATATATCTGCTACTATATGTGAAAAATATCCATTATGATAATCGCAACTGCCACAGGCATGGCAACCAAAACTCTTGGTACACCCCTCGTGCAGTTTGTAACTTTGTAACTTTTTTTTTCTTCTCTTTTGTACCTAATCCCCTCGTCTTTCTATCCATAAATATATATAATAAACGCGACGTATTTCTTCTACTTTGTATATTATCATGTATTACTTATCCCCACAATAATTATGTTAATGTAACTAAAAACAGAAATGGCCGATTAATCGGGATTACGAGTATATATCTATATATCTCTCTCAATCTATGCGTGAGTGTATATACCAAGAATATTAATTTAAAGCAATTAGCTATAATTATTCATATTTATAGAGCCAAAACTACCCAAACCTAAAATATATTACATAATAATAATAATAATATAATATAATAACAGTAATGATAATGATAAATAAAAAACAAAATGAATCACCCGATATGTATATGAAAAAGAAAAAGACTTAAAAATTTAAATAAATGAAAAGATATAATACCAAACCATTGAATTTATTTTTACTACGTATCCTTATAAAAGAAGGTCCTTTGAACGAATATGGAACATATCATGGCCATATCCTGGCGAATTTTGGCATGACATGTCTTAAAATACTTTAAGGGATGTTCTATATCGATCAGCATCAACAAATTATGGTGTGATCTGAGGATCAGTAGCTTGAAAAATTTTGGTCTAAAAATTTCCTAAAAACTGGCCAAAAGCAATAAATCCTTGATAACAACCAAACTATCAGGATTATCTAAATGTCCTTTGGTGTGTCAAAAGTGCTAGTCAAGACCCATCGATTGACACTATTTTCAAAAGGATCCTTCAAAGGACTTTCGAAATATGCCTTAAAATAATTTTTAAAAATTTACGTTTTATTTTCGCTCCTGTAAGAATTTTCGTCCTTTTTAGTATATAGTCAACACAGTTAAGGTTAGTTAAGTTTCTATGCCAAAGGACATCCTGATTGTCCTTTAAATGGCTGAGTTACACCCAATTTTTGCCGTTTTGGGCATTTTTCCTTACCAACCCCCTATAAAATTTGTACAAAAAATTTTTGTAAAGATCCTTGAAATCCTTGAATGCATATCGATAGTCCTGGTCATGGTGACAACAAAATCAGTTATCCTTTTTAGATTCACAAGGATATCAAGGCGGTAGAGCTGTGACAAAAATGTCCTTTTTTGGAAAACTGGCCATATCTCGGCCAAATCCTGTCGCATTTCGGTAGGACATGTCTTAAAATGCTCTTGGCGAAGTCCTTTATCTATCGGCATCAAAAAATGATGTGGTCATCTAAGGATCAGCAACTTTTAACATTTTTCCCCTGAAAACCCTAGAAGTATGCAATGAAAAATTCAGAACGTGCAAAATTTGCTTGTATAAATTTTTATATATTTTATTAGTGATTTCAACTTATGTATTATTATTGCTGACTCTACTAATTAAGGCCTTGTACAAAATTATTGTATATATATTTCAGTAGTATGTGCTAAGTTCTATATTCGTACTGTGTGTGTGTGTTGTGGTGTGAGTGTATTTAGGATTACATTTATCAGCATGTTAGTCTAGACGATTATTGCTTTAAACAAATATACAAAAAACTATGCGGTAAAAATGGGATCTAAGCAGAGGTAAAGAATTTCAACTTTACATAAAGTATTGGGAGTTACTTGCTCTCTTTCTCTCACTCACTTTCTCCATCACGCTCGCTCTACTTACAAATAAATTGCACTTGCAAACTCTTTCAGATGCATTCGGATGATTCGCGAGTGTTTTGTTTGGGATTTCGTGTTGTTATTCTTGTGGTTTTTGTTGGGATAACAAAAAGTTTATAAACATTAAAATTAAACTAAACATATTTTGGCACTGTAAATAATAAAATTGCTTCCAATTCAAACAAAAATGGTTGCTACAAAACGGAAACGATTAAATCGATACTCGATAGTCGATATTCGATAATAAAAATTATACAGAGTTTAGAATAAACTGTTGCTTTTGCCAAATGCATTTCGATTTCAATTAAATTTTCCTTTACTTTCTTTCTACACTGATTATGCTAAGGCTGAAGCGGCATCCGGAGCCAACAGAGCTGCTCTGTTGGCTGGAGGCGCCTTCAGTTGCCACTGTGCTTTAGACCATGCCAAAGTCGGTGCAGACGGTTGGAGCTGTCGTTGCCGCTGCCGTCGTTGCTGTCTGGTTGTTCTGCTGCTTCTCCTGGGCACTGCTGGCTGCCACTGCAGCCGCCGCCGCTGCTGCCATGTTGAGCTCCACGAGCGTATCAATACTATTGAGGCTAACACCTTGGAGTATCTTGCGTGCAGCAAGCGATGTGAAATTGAAGGATAAATCTGTGAGGCTGGGAAAATTGTAGAGCTCCTCGTTGCCAGCAGCCAATACATTGCCCATGCCCTGCTCCAGCGATTCCTTGGTAAGACTTAGTCTTCTATCCATCGCCTCCTTGTCAATAGCCTTGTCATTCGCATGATCCTTGAGTGCCAGATTGGGTTCACTTCCCAGTGGATTGCTCGATTTGTGTAGAAGATGCGCCAGCGCCAACTCCTCGCCGCTCATGGAGCACTTCTGCATCTGGCAGACAGACTCGTAGCAGAGATTCTTTAGGTCACTGCTGCTGTCCTTCGAGTGCTTCTCATAGAAATGCAGATTGCCCACAGAGCCGGCAATCTCAAAGTCCTGTTTGGCCAAGGCGGCCAGTTTGAGTGGCTGCTGCAGCTGCGGATCTCCACAGGGTGAATTTGGCTGTGATTCGTTCTTCAGCACATTATTCTTGTAGGCAATGCCATTGGCCAGTTGGAGACACAGTTTTCGGCTGTTGTTCATGGTGGCATCGTTGTTTGTGTTCTTGGCGTATTTGCCACCATCGTACGATGGCGTCTCCGTTGCTGTATTCTCCGGCGAACTTTCGCTAATGAAGGATATTGAATCACAGGTCTCGGAATTGGCCTCCGTTTCGCTTAATGGTTGCTCCGGCACTGACTCCGGCCTGACTGGTGTGGAGCTAGCCATGGGTGAAGTTTGGGCAGCTGTAGCTGTTGTTGCTCCGGCTGGTGTTGATGTCTGCTTGGAGAGCGTCTTCTTAATGATCTCACCCTTTTCGTTCGTCATGGTTTCATTGTTGATGATGAACACATTCGAGTTCTCCAGCATTTTGCCGTTCTCCAGCGTAATGACACTGCGCACCGGTGAATTCTGCACAAAGATCTTGGTGCTGGGTATGCTCTGACCGCCACCATTTGAGCTGGTGGTCACCTGCAGCGTAATCGAGTTGTTGCTACTCGAATTGGGCACTCCATTCGTCGCTGGGTAGGATAACTCCTCCAGTATGCGACTAGGCGTGCTGGAACGCTGGCGTTGCGCCTGCGCCTCGGCCACACGTGCTCGCATTGCCTGATGACGTGGCGTGCCGCGTGGTGAGCCATTCAGCAGCAGTATGGAACGGGAGCTGCCATTTCCATTCGACTGGTGTGGAGGTGTTGCCACCACTGCCGTGTTCGTGGAGCATTGGGAGTCGAGACTAGAGTGACCGCTGGTCTTCTGGCTAAAGGACACTTTGCCGCTGTCAATGCTCGAGGGGCCGCTCGTCAGCATTGACGATGTCTTGCAGGACTCCAGACTGGATGGACCGCTGCTTTGTAAGCTGCGATACGTCGACTTATTATCGGAGCAACCATTGACCAGGCCACTGATCAGATTATCTGCATGGCGCTTCACTGGCGATGCCGACTTGAGCAGCGTCGAGGATCGTGCTGGTGAGCTCTCAAAGATGTGCTTTCCAATTACCGACTTTTGTGCTGTCTTCTGCGACGTAGGTGTGGCTGTAGACGTGGGTGTGGGCGTGGCTGCATGCAGCCGTGACAGCGTTGCCGACGAATGATTCATTTTGATGTGATTGACAACGGCGCTGCTACTGCTGCTACTCGCCGGTATGGACTGCGTGGATCGAGGTAACGAACTGCTGCAATACACCGGAGACCGGCGACGTATAGGCGAACAGTCCCTGGAGGATATCAGAAACGTTGACTCGCTAGACATATGACGGCGATGGCGACGTGGCAGCGTTGACGAGCGCTGACTGAGCTCAGAGCCGTCGTAGAACGTGGAGTTGGAGAGCGTGTGTACAGCGGGCATGTCCTGCAAGGCCAAAAAGAAAGGAGATTAGCACAGAAAGTAGAGAGAGGGAGGTAGGATTCCTGTTTCTATCTTCAAAAACTACTTACGTGATCGGCAGTTTGGGTGCCCACGCTATGAAGATGAACGGCGCGAGTGTTGAACCATTCGGCAGGTGGAAACTGAGCCGAATATGTTTCAATCTGACGTTGTTTGGCGCGTCCGCTGCGTCGGAAAAGCCGTGAGAGCAAAGATCCTTTTTCTAAAAATAAATTATATAAACTTTAGCAGATGTTGAAGGTATGTTTTTAAAAGGCGCTTACTGGGTGATGACGAATCTGTGCTTTGGTATTCCGAACTGCTGCTGTCCGTTGTGTTGAGCGTCTGTGCGTAGGTTTTGGACAGGCTGCGTGTGGAGGCGCAGCGTTGCAGGCGCTTCGATGAACCAAAGAGCCGCAAACTGTGCCGACGTTCCAAGCTGCGCGGTGTGGGAAATGATGCACTGCGTCGCTTGGCCGCACGCGGATAAATGATTTTGTCATTGGGATTACCTAGGAAAAGCAGTAGAGTAAGAGTAGAGTAGGGTTTAGAGTTGGTGAAGAAAACACAGCTTAATTTTGGGTTAAGAGCAGATTTCTTTGGCCATTCCTTCCTACCTCCACAAATGACATCTGCCAAATTTGTTTGTATACATTGATGCGTTAGATCTCCGTCCCGTTCCGTGGATATTTCACCGTAAAGCGAATGCAATGCCTCCGAATTGGACATGAGCATTGTGCGTGCCTCTGGCGGTACCACATCTTGTTGCTGCTCCTCCTCCGCCAGCTGGGAATAGGCCAAACTGCCATTGTTGCTGTGCCCGCCATTCAGTTGATGGTGATTGCTTCTTGGTCTCGAGCGACTGCGTCGTCGTCTGTTGGATATTAATGCACAAACATTTAGCAACATTTAACTCTGAGCCCCAAATTTGAACAGACTTAAGTGTGTCTACTCACTCTGGCGTGAAGATGAAGTAACCCTTTGCGGTCTGGTAGATCTTCTGCTCCTGCATCAGTTGTGCCAACGTATCGTAGATGACCTCCGTGGCTGGGGTGGTCATGTGGGGAAATCTTACTCCCAACTTGCTGCGTACATGCTCAATCGTTGCCGATTGACCCTCGGCGGTTAGGTCCATGATGACGTCACAGAGCGCCTCGGGCAATGGTGTGAACTGTCCCTGAACTGTTGGCGTCACAATGCAATCGTCAATGTCACCTGCAATTGGCCAAAACGAAATGAAATCAAGGAGAAGCGGTCAGTAGTGGTTCATGCTTAAAGCAAAATCAAAACTTATATGGCTAACACAATCACAGGCTGGTCAATTGCCTGGCAGCAGCCGCTTTTGGAAAACTTGGCAAACTTGCTCGCATTTTCTTCAAAAGCAGAAAAAAAATGCTTTTGGATTGGCATTTGGCAATTCGGGGTGACCACCCGAGTGGCCAAATGGATGCTCTTGGCCGTTGCCAGTGCTGGCTTAGTGAATGGTCAAAACCTTGACTCTGCTGTTGGCCATTTTATGATGTTTACTTTTCGTTACCTTTTTCGAGTAATTAAAACGTGAGTGCCACACGCAGAGTGTAATTTCGAGGAGGAGGAGGTTGGAAAAGGAGGGGAGATGGGTATTCAAGAGGTAAATGGAGGGGTGGGAGAGGTTTGTTTCAGAGCTGAGTGGTGTGTCTAAGTGGTTTGCTCCACTTTTTCATTGCTTATTGAATTTGTCATTTGTTTGCTTTTAGTTTTTGTTTAATCTTTGCCGTTTTTGTGTAGTTTATCAGCTATAAGTTTGACTTATAAGCTTAAGACGCGTTTTATTACAGTTGTCTAAAATTTAATCCCATAGAAGTCTTAGAATTTGTTTTACTACTCCAACAGTTGATTGTCAAAATAACTTTGAAGTTTCAACCAGAGTTTATTAGTTTTGAAATCCACCAGGAGGAGACCTGTCTTTCCACTAAGCTACATAGTTTTAAAATACGTCTTTCATCTGTCTTTTTGCTCGCTTAATTATTTCTCTTTCTCCCAATCAAGTAGAAGCTGTCGCTCCCCTTTTGCCTAACCATCGATCACACCTCGCATGCAAGTGCTTGTTATTTTGTCGTTTGTCTTGCAGCTCTTACAACGCTCCCGCTACCACTCCCCCACTACACCTGCTGCACACCTCTGTTCCAGCTGCTGCAGCTTGAGGAGCGTCTGGCAGCCACACAAGCTGCACATGCGCAACAGTTTGTGGCAAGCGATTGCCTTAAAAGGCATTTGGCACATCATTTTTTATAAAATTTATCAAAATACATATATATTTATAATGTTCACGCGTTGTATACTTAATTAAAATGCGCACCCAACAACAACAACAACAACAGCACAAACAACAACAAGCAACAATTATGAACATCAAATTGGGCAGCAGTTTCATGTGTCATGTGTCTTGTGAGTTGTGTGTTTGGATTTTGGCTGGCATTGCCGCATTGTCGCCATCAATTTGTGGAGGCGCCTCCAACAATGCTTCCTACTTGCCAGCTTAACCTCCAAAACGCAGCAGCAACAACAACAACAACACGCCCCCGAAGCAGGTAACAACATTGCAACACAGCAGCAGCAGCAACAGCAAGTGAAGTCAGAGAAAGAGAAGGGAAGCGAAGCGGAATGGGGGCATGCCCCAAAATGAGACCAAGTGTGTGACGACCTCAGTTGTTGTTGCTGCTGCTGCTGCTGTTGTCGTTGTCGAATTCAGTCAGTCTACAGCCTCGTGGCAACAACGTCCTTGCGGCAATTGCATAATTTTTCAAGTTTTCACTTTCTGCCGTTGCAGCTGCTGTTGTTGTTGCTGTTGCTGTTGCTGTGGCTTATCCGGCAGCAATTTGCGCAAACGCAACAGCCACAAATGCCATGTGGGATGGCACCATCGTCAAGGACAATTAGCGCCATTTGATGAGCAAAACTGCAAACAGCCAAATGCGCAAAATGTGCAATTTTTGTAAAAGTCAAACTCCTTGAGCTGCCTACCGTTTCCCCCTTTAATTTTGCACCCCTCCTTTTCAGCAGCTACAACACCTGCTGCACTCGCACTTTCACAAAAAAAAAAGGAAAAAAAATCAAATATAGAAAAGTGCATAACGTGGACAAAATTTGCTTGGCATTTAATCGCTCACTTGGTGGAAAAAGTGTAATTCAAATTGCACTCAATCTCAATCTGAATGCCAAGGCGACAACTCTGCCACTGCAGCGTAACAACAGCGCAACTGCAGTTTGACAACAGCGCAATTTATTTGCCTTCGCTTATCAGCTGTCACATTTGTTACTTTTCTATAAGTTTGGCAGCTAGGCCAAGCACGCCAAATTGTCCTTTTTGCGGGAAAATACTACTAGATATATCCTATATGAACTCATATATCAACATACATATATTTACGACAGCTTGTATACCAAACAGCTCAGTAATTTGTTGGCAAGCAAACAGTTTTATAGTCTTTCTTATGGTAATACAAAAGTCAGGACCTTAAACTTTGACTTGCGTTATGTAAGCGGCAGCCTTGACTAGGTTTATGGCTACAATAAATTGCCAAAAATGAATAATTGCCGCTTTTTCTTTCAGAAAAACTAATAACATTCAATACTAGTTGGAAATTGCTAGTTTTTTTATGTTTTGAAACTTTACAACAACGAGCTATAAATATATTTAAAAAATACTATTACTTAAAGTTTGTAATTAAAATATTTTGGACTGTTTGAACTTAGTGAAAGCTTTAACTATATGAGCTTATTTTTAGTACTTATTTGAGCTTTACTTGACCTTTGGCGTTGCAATTATAGTAAAAAATCATTCGACGGATTATGACTTGTAAAAGTTGTCTGGCAACAGAAATTTGCAATTTTTGACAGACTTTAAAATACTTAGGATTCGCGAAAATTGCACAGATTTTCATGTGTATTATGTACCCCCCCAAATTTTATTAAAAAATGCATTTATTTTTCTTCTTGAATACAATCTAATTTAAATGAATCGTTATTGCTATAAGATAAGTCTTTTTAGTAGCATCTGAAGCATTTTAGTTGAGATTTTCTTATTTTTCTCTATATGAGTTTGTTTTTCCTGGTCATATCTGAGCATTATGCTGCTTAATCGATCTCGTTAGCTTTTCATTTTAATTGTTCTCTTGTCCATAAATTTTGTAGTTTCCTTAAGCACTTTTTTACGAGGCAGAAACAACAGCAAATTTAGCGCTTTGTAACCAAAGTCGCCATTAAATTGATTGTTTGATTGATCAAACCGAAATTGGAGGGACTTGTGCACAAATGCAAATGATAATCTCTCTGTGCAACATAAAATTTGTGCTGCATGTTGCATGTTGCAGTTGCAATTGCTATGCGCTGCTGCCGCGCGAAATGATAATAAATATCGAGAGCGGTAACGAGAGTGAGAGTAAGAGATAGACAGGGAGAGAGGGAGAGGGAGTGAGGTAGGAACACAGCAAACGATTGCTGCATTTTCCCACCAACGCGATCTTGTATTGCTGGCTAAATCTCCTTCCCACTCTGCCCCTACTCCTGGCAACCCTGGCAGTTGCTGCTCCTCCCTCAATCGCCTCATCCGTCTTAAGTAGAGTGAAAGTGTTGCGTTTTGGCTCAAATTGTGTACGTTGTTGTTGTTGCTGTCAGTGTTGCAGTTGTTGTTGTTGCTGTTGTTGACTTCACTGCACTTTGGTTTATGTTATTGTTGTTACTGTTGTTGTTGTTGCTGTTGCTGTTGCCCGCGGACACATATCCTTGTGTTCAATCAAACCAAAGCGACGTCAACGCTGCCGACGCCACGAACTAGAGTCAAGTGTTTTGTAGCTTGAAGGTTGTTTCGTCTACCTCCCACAACCTGCCCCCTCCTGCCACCCTACCTCCCTTCTGCCTGCTGCGAAACATGCTGCAAACATTTTTAGCGCTTGTAGTTTCTGCCATGCATTTTTATGCAAATGAAAAATGTTTCTTGCGATTTCCATTTTTTTTTTTTTTTGTTACCATACAGCCTCTAACATTTCTGCTGCTGTTGTTGTTGTTTTGGCCATTACTGTGATGCAATTGCCGCGAGTTACAATAATCTTGATGTATGATTTTTGTTTTTGTTGCTGCTCTCCCTCATTATTGTTGTTGTTGTTGTTTTATTATTAGAAAAAAAGCAGAAAAGAAACCGATTCGAGCAGTGACTTTAAAATAAAAGAGGAAATCTGCGCACCTATCGTGTTGTTGGCACATTTTCGCGTTGTTTTGTTTGATCTCATAACCGCCAGCGATTCAAGCAACAACAACAACAACAACAACAATGAATCAACAACAGTAACAACAACAACAACAAAAACTGCGGACACCATAAACATTTAAACGCTGTCCATTTCGAAATAATCAATAATTTTTAGCTATCAGTGGCAATTTATTATTATTTTTACTATTTCTCCTCTCCATCTCACCATCTGTGAAGTTTTTCGTTTTTCTCTAGGGGAATCTCGGTAATCGCGATGTGAAGACTACGAAAAGAAGCAAATAAATTAACACTTCCTTAAACGATAAACACAAAATCGACAAAAAGACTCAAAAGAAAACCAACAACAACAACAACTAAACTAATCGTTATTGTTGGATTTTTGAATTCATTTGATTTTCGTTTATTAATTTTAATTACATTAGCCGACAAATGGCCAAAACAGCAATTGCCAATTGCCAATAGATTGGCAAATTGTTAAATGGAAAGGTGGCAAAGATTACGCCTTAAAGGCGTTTACGAGCATTACGATCACATGCACACATTCTCAATAATGTCTCTCTCTATGTGTTACCTTCTCTCTTTCTCTCTATTTACTCTTTTATTGCTAGTTTTTTTTTGTCGTAAAACAAAGCCAACTAAAAGCTTATGATTAAAAGTTTTCTACACAAAAAGTGCCGTAAAATCGCAGTGAAACTTTAGATCAATGCGCTTTTGTATTACTAAAAAGCTTTTCTAGTTAAGTTTGATTTTCAGCTGGTTTTATAGTATTTAATTTGGCATAGGCTGACAGTTTTATATTTGTTAAATATTTGTTTGTTTTTTTTTTAGGTTTAAGTGTTCGCTTTTAAGTGAGCAACAACAATTAACAAGTCATTAAGGATTTTTATGTACTTTAATTATGTAGAATTTTATGGAAATATTTCAACTTGTTCTTTGAGTTTTGTGTAACTAGAAGTCATCAGTTTTGTTCCAATATTTGTATACCTTCAACATAAATACATGGATAAAAGAGTGTGCTAAAAAATAGACTTGTTTAAAATATAAATTGATTTTCTAGGGGAAAAAGTCATCTTATTTAAGTCTTCATATTATTTTCTTATTTATTTTTAATATTTATATATCTCCCTGAATATTTACATCTCAATAACTAAATTATTTTCTTTAAATTCAATTTTTTAACCGCTTTATTTTATTAAAACTAGTTAATTCTAAATGTTCTACACCAAAGCTATTTAAGAACACATTCTCCATAACTTCCTTTACTTAACAGTGTATCTTTCAGTTAATTTATATTTTTTTTCTATTTTGATATGGCAATTTTAGCGTTTTGCTTTTGCAAATTGGTTTCAAGACGTGACGATTAAATGATAAAGTATTTAAACAAACATGACAGACTGGTCTTATGTTTATTGTTAATACCGCTGTTGTTGTTGTTGTTCTAGCTGTTGGTGTAGTTCATGTTTCTCTGCTGCTATTGACACTTCTGCAGACTTAACAGCTAACGGCTTTTGTGATGTTATTCTTAATGAAACTGGTTGAGTTGTCAGTAAACAACACTTGATAGCAGCCGTGAGATCTTCAGCTTCAAGGCAAACCGCTGGGAGGAAGCACTTCCCATCGCCATTCCGTCAGCCTCTTGCCCACTTGCAGCTTTCCCCTCTTAGACATTTACATAAGTTGCCGCCCACAAAGTCGGCTCAGTCTTGGTTATCGCTTGGACAGCTTCAAGTGAGTATCGATATCTCTTTTGGGTTTTTGGCCACCAACTCGACACGTTGTGGAAGACATGTAGAGCGGCAGTTGGAGTAGGATGAGGAGGAGTGAAAGGAGGAGCTGCAGTAGAAGAAGAAGGAGCTAAAATTGCCGTTGCAGTTGCACTCAAAAGCCAAAAAAAATATATGTCTAGCGGCAAACGACAATCACGATTTTGTGTCTGAAATGTTTTTTTTTTGCGCGTTTTCAATTTCCACTTTTTGGCGCAGTGAGCATAAGGGTACGCAGAGCTTATAAGTTGATGGTAACGTAACTAGCTAAAGACTATGCACAGGGTAGCCTGTAGTCGAGCACTTACTACTGCTTTGAGCTTAATTGTTTTTGTTTTTCCTGGAAGGAAAAGGCCACGCAGCGTCCCATAAAAGCAATGATACGCCTGTCCAGCCAATATGCATACCTACAATTTTTATTTTATTTTTATATAGTTTAATCTGCACAATATGTTGTTGTTGTTGTTATTGCTGTTAGTTTGCAAACGTTGCAAGGCGACGCTAATTGTTTCCGTCGGTTAATAAAAATATTTCAGGCCAGTTAACAAATTGAAAACAAGGCAAGATTGCAACTGCATCTGAATACAAAAAATGGCTACAAAACGGAGGCAATTGCGGGCAGCATCAACTTGGTAGACTATTTGCCCGTTTATGCAACGCTTCAGTTTCAGTTTCACGACGGAGGCACAACAAAATGCAAATTGACATTTTACGTGCTTGCAACACTACCAAAAAAAATAAGAAACAATAAAAAAAAAAACAGCTACAAAAACAGCAGCCCAATCTGGCTGGCAAATAAGGAGCAACACGACGACAACAATGATGGCCAACAACAACAGCAACAACAATAAAATGAGGCTCTTTTGGCGACACTTTTTGCCTGTTGAAATCTCTTGCCAAATTTCAACGCCGTCGTTTGTGTTAAAGGTCAATGAGTTTTGTGGGTCCACAGGGCACTGGACCTGAACTGAACCTGGAACTGACTGTCTGTCGATATTTGTTGCCAAAAAAAACTGACTCCTTTTAGCAGTTGTTGTTGTTGTTGTTGTTGTTGTTGCTGTTCCGTTGTGCAATAATCCCAATTGCAAACGCGAGCAATTTCATAGACATTTCAGCTTATGTGTGGAGTCAATAACTTCTCTGACGTCTCTGATGCCAGATACTGTCACCATTGAGCATAATGTGGCACGAATGTTGCCATCTGCTTGCCTGCCTTTCATTGTGTGGCAACGCCTGCTCAATAAGCAGGGACAAATCTAGTAAATAAAGTGGTAGCAACCAAGAAGGGAAATAAAATAAATATTTTACTGCATTAACCATTCAATAAGTTTGTCGGATAGCAACGCTAGTACTTCAAATAAGCTTAAAATAAATCTGTGCTAGGTGGCAACGCTGCCTCAGTTATAGAAGAAATTTCTACACTATAAATGCAATTTTATGCCCACAACTTCTACTGTTATACCAAACATAATTAAACGAATTGGACACACGGAAAACAACGCTGGAAAGTTGCCAGGCACATGGGAAAATTGGGAAAACTTATTGTGTGAAATTGTTGGCCAAGCAATTTGTAAAAGACAATGCGAACTTGGAGTTTAAAGTGGGAGTTTAAGATGGCCATGGTGATGATGATGGCAATCGAAAGAGCAGCAAGAACACTTTCCCGCAATGAGCTCTGAAGCGTAAACGCTTGGAAGAGACCAAGTCCAACTCCCTAAACCAAACCCAATGCTGAACGGGTTGACCTCATTAAAGGCAGTCAACGGCGGCAATCAGCGGGTTGTTATAGACTTTGGAAAACGGCTTTTGGGGAACGTTCAGAGCTGAGAACAATAAAATTACAATAATCGCTTTGGCAACGCTTGATGTGGAGAAGTTCTTCAAAAAGTACCAGAGACAAATGGTGGTGCTCAAGCGAGCATGATGAACTTGCAATGACAACGATAACATCAAGTTTAACTTTAACATTCGACTCAGAATTATAGCGAATCTTTTTTGGTCTGCTCTGGTTACGCTTTGGCGAATTCTTTAACGATGATGAGAAGTTTGTTAACCTTCGCCACGAACTTGGCGTGAAATTGTCTAAAAAATGGCACTTGGCAAGAACCTGAGCAACGCCTAACGGTACTTGATGCCCCAACAAAGCCAGAAATCCCTCAAAATGAAGTGACAGTTTTTTTTGGGGGGAAAGCAAAATGGTTGTGTGGGAATCGTAACAAAACTGTTGTTTGCCAACGATTTGTTAAGTTAATGGCATAAATATTAAACTGCGATTATCAGCTATATAGACAGGCGATCAACAGTAATGGCAATAACAGCAGCAACAACAACAACAATGGTCGATACATCTTGCGGCCACTGTCATGGCCACATTTCACTTTCAACGGTTCAAACATCTCAACGAGAAATCGTGATGAAATTGATTTGCGGCTCTTAACGTTTTGTCTTTTTATTCACAATCATAGTTACCGACAGCTGGAGGGGGTTAAAGCATCCACTCACCCCCTCTCCACTTGCTCTTCTAGCGCTTCGTGGCTGCATCATTTTCTCGCTTTCCAGCTATTTTGCATTTGGCAAGAAACGCAAACGAAAAACAAATGATCATTTGTCTATTTCTGTTATTTTGATATTCCACTGTCAAATTGGCAATGTCTAGCTGTCTCAGTCTGTATCTATTTGGCTCTCTTTCCCTTTTGCCACTTTAACACGAAATTGAATTTAATTTCATTGCTTTTGTTTCTTTTGGCATGTCTGCTGTCTAATTGAGCGAGAAATTGCCGTTGATTGATTGTTTTGC
Organism: Drosophila parthenogenetica; assembly: GCA_035047505.1. Lineage (NCBI taxonomy): Eukaryota > Metazoa > Arthropoda > Insecta > Diptera > Drosophilidae > Drosophila > Drosophila parthenogenetica. The sequence continues at coordinate 5,401,569 of JAWNPM010000070.1, forward strand.
ATGCAATTTGTTATTGTTGCAGTTGCGCTGTCAAATCCACAAAAGAAACACATAAAAAACAAACGATTAAGTTTGATAAATCAAATATTAAAAGAGTTTTTCATTTTCTTTTTCATTTTCTGGCAAATGTAGCTAACGTCAAGTGTTGCCAACTCTGTCAAATGTTGCCGGGTCACAGTCACATGCTGCTTGCACTGCTTGCTGGTATTTCTGCACTGCTTGCCGGCTTGTTTACATTTGCAATTGTCATGTTTATGGTAATTAAGAGCTAATGGGTTCTACGCCATTGCAAGCATTAATTAGTAACATGGAAATTTCTGCATGCCACGACGCGAACTTCAACAATGTATCTGTATCTATGTACAAGTGTACAAGTGTATGTATCTAAGAGAATAACTATTTCCTCAATTGAATTTCTGCAGTGGATAAACTCCCTTGGGGCACTGCCACCAAATCGAAAACTATTAATTTTCGAAACGAGTTCGCCACAATGAAAATACGAGAGACTCTTTTTGGTTCCATCGCTGTCGATTGGCGATCTTTGGCTGGCCATTTATCAATTCAAGTGCCTGGTAGCCATGGCCAAAGACAAGGTTCAACTTTTGTTAAGCTCCGACTTGGCAAGTGTGAAAAAAGCGCCGCAATGATTCGGTAGATTTTAAAGAGAAGAAAAAAATATATACAGTGTCGCATTAGGCGTGCAGGTGTCCATTTAATTGACAGCTAACGAGACACAACGGACTCGCCGACAACAGTGATAAAAAAAAAACAATAGTAAAAAACGAATGATTAAGTATCCAGCAGCCGAAAATAAAAAACCTTAAAAGGAGGATCATGATCTTTGGCACTTTTGGCCATCAATAATCGAAAATTCAGCTTCTACCACACTGACAGTCATAAGCATAGCTACGAACACTATCCAAGTCGCACTGTGTGTTCACGGTCAGATTGTGCACAAAGGGAACTTTGTGTAAATTCCACTGCTCCGACATGGAATGCAGTTTATTTGATGCATCAGTTTCGCTTAAACTCTGCTCTGCACATGGACATGGGGCGAATAGCGTTTCCATAACATAATCCCAGCGTTCTGTGGATCTTTTGATCTGCTGCAATTCGAGTTGTATGTCCAGATCTTCTTGCATGTTTAGATCACAGGTAATTGAGCTCGACTTCGAGTTGGTTACTTGAAACTCCTCCGTTTGCTGTTCTTCTAGGTGCTCTTCAGTGCTCTCCTCTTGCTGATAGTTTTCCCGCTCATAGAGCACATCGGTAAACGCCGACTTGGGCTGCTTTTCCGTACTAACTGGACTACCAAAACCAGTTAGTATGGGTTTTAAGGGCTTGAGCACGTCAGCTGTTTCGCATTCCGGCACCATTACCGACATGGGTGAAGGAAAACGCTGAAAACCTCCACGTAGGTCCTCCAAGTGCAGTTTTTTCTCCAACTGATGCTGTTCCAGCGACAGTATGCGCCAAATGGAGACACCCACTGCATTTTGGCCATGTTTCTTATTGAATTCCCGCTGCACTTTGTACATAAGATAACGCAGCTCACAAAGATTTTGCCAGCGTTTAAAGTCCTCCAATCGCGACTCCTCTGCCTGCTCTGCATGCTCCAGCAGCGACAGACGACACTCCAGTTCCTGTGGCGTCAAACGACGCACTTCATCGGGACTTAAACACAAACGACGTGTCCAAAAGAGCACACGTTTAATTTCCCAGTCCCTCAAACGCTGGCACAGACAATCATCCTCAATATCAAATTCCCTATTATTGCAAAACATTCTGACACTACTTAAATTTAAGGCTTTTTCAAATAATATAAACTAAACTTAAACTATGTTTAGTAAGATTTGTTAAGTGTACTCACCCACAGAGCTGATTATGTACGTTGCTGGTGGCTTGAGCACGCTCCTGGCAAACGCACCGCGAAGTACCTCGAGAGCACAGGGTTCAGCGGTAACGAGCAGCATCCCGGGCGCCACATGTCCGGCATATTTGAGCGCACGTGTGGCAGCTGTCAGTGGGGCATTCCACCAGCATTGCGCATTCGCCGCCAGGAAGTTCTGCAAAACGCAAACAGAGGAAATGTGTGAAAAGCGTTGCAAGTTGAGGCAAAAGAAAAGCAGGAAAGAAAACCAGCAATCGATATAGGTAGAGGCAGACAAGAAAAAAGGAAGGATATAATAAGTTAATTTCTGCGGAATTTACATGGAGTGGCAGCTTTTACTTGAGTTTAGTTTATGCAACGAAATTAATAAGTATTAGCTACTAAAGTTCAACTAAAACTAACAGCAAAAGGTGGAAGAATTTAAGTTGGAGTTTTAGATAGTTTTAGATAGTTTTTACTACACTACAGCTCATAAACTTGCTAGTTCTACCAAGCAAGTTATTTTTTTATTAGAATCTCCATCCGTTGTGCCCATTTTCCCAACAAGCTTCTGTCTATAAAAAACTCAATTGAACAATTAACTATCAATAGAATCCAAATCAAAATATGAATCAGTTACAGCAGCAGAATCAGAGTTGAGTTTTGCCGTTGCACTAATTGACAAATTGCAGTGCGGCAAGTGGCATAATTGAGTTAAGACGCCCCTCACAGACCACTACTCCCCTCTGCCCCTTAACCGACTAACTGCTTAAAGAGTTATCCATCTGTGGGCGTATCGTAATACCCCAAACCAGTTGGCAGCCCGTCAATTAGCTAAGCGGATCGTAGCACGCCTCTGAACAGCAACAAAAACAACAAAAGCAACTACAACAAGAGCTACTTGTGGCAACATATTTGCTGAGGAGGCGCCACAAAGTCGCTGCATCATTGCCTCAATTGTTGTACTTGCTACCGTTATTGTTGTTGTTTTACGTCTTGTTGTTGCTGGGAATGAAATGCCAAATCCTCAACACGTTCTGGCCCATATAATTCGAATACCAAACCAAATGACAGCATTGCATTTATTTATTTCACTCAATTTTATCGACTTTTTTATTATTATTGTAATTTTTTTTTGCTTTTGGGCACAATTTTGTCTGGCTGTTCCACAAATGCAAGAAAAACACTTTTCAAAGCTTTTGTCCGCGAGCCACAAATAAATGTCCAATTTGTGCGGTGACAGGAACACTTGAGGCACGTTTCTGATGTAAACATGGACCCAGGGATCGAGAGCTAAAAGTCACACAAAAGCTTGAGCATAAAGGGAGAAAAGTAGAAGGAAAGGAGAAGAAAAGAAGGAGGCAAGCAGGAGGAATGTAGGTGGCTTAGTCAGAGGAGATTAACAGCGGGGAAAAGATCTTAGGAAATGCAAGTTTAAAGTGCAGTCAAAGGTTTATTTCCAAAAGTTTCTCTTTAGTTTCACTCAAAAAAAAAAAAAAAGAGCCAAGAAAAAAATAAAGTCTGGCTTTATACCTATTTCTTCCGTAGCTTTTATAGTTTCACGCTAATGAACATCACCCAGTTTTTTAGCTTGGTTTTTTAGCTTTGTTGTTGCAGTTGTTGTTGTTGCTTCTCTTTTTCTCTTCAGCGATTTGACCTTTTCGATGCCATTTCTCGATGTGGTCACTCCTAGGCTTTAATGTCGCCAGCACGTCGAGTGTTATACAATGTTGCTAGACGACTGTCTGAATCTTCAACCCCCTGGTACCCTCCTTACCCCTTTGGAGTAGGAAAACAGAAGGATTTGAGGCTCAACTAATGCATGAGCTGGCGCAAAAATTAACTCGTCATTGCCTGATGAACCCGTCATGAACAGAGTCAGTCTCATCTGCCTTTAGCACAGTCCACAGCCAAAAGGGGGCGTGTCTTGTCTGTCACGCGCCGACGCCAGATGACAACGTCCAACATTGCATTATCTATGCAATCATAAACCTTCCAAGCCCTGAGTCTGAGCTCTGAGCTCTCATAACTTGGCTCACTAATTTTCTGCCGCATCATCATGCAAAGGCGGAGAAGTCATGGAGCTAAAGCTCAAGAAATACAATTAATGTTGATGTTGATGGCAAAATCCCTCATCCCAAAAAATGTGTGTGTACGTCTGTCTTCATCTTTTTCGTCTTTGATTTGGCTTTCGGAAGTAATGCAAAACTTTTAATAATCGAATTAAAAGTGTTCGCTATGAAAGTCACTTAACGGCAAAACATTCAACTGAATTTACCCCTGCCGCTTTCATTGGACTTTTACTTATGATGCCATTCATGCAGCGAAATAAAACTCCCACAAAACGCACACACACACACACACACACACACACATTCGCACAATCACGAAATGTAAGTCTCTTTGCGGTGGCTTTAAAAATAAAAGAAGAAAAACTATCACCAGACTCAACTTTAAGATGAACTGAGAGTTGACTGACACAGGGGTGGGGGGACATCTTTCACTGCTGCCTACAGATAATAGCAATTTACAAACAAAAGTGCAGACTTTGAGATCCGGGGACAAGCTTAATAGAGTTATGATGAAGTATAATAATCCTTGACCTTACCACGAACAAACATCAACTTGCAACAGACACAGTGGCAGCCACTTAAAATCAACAATAATAATAGCAGCAAAATAACAGCAGTTTATTTCTGTGTGGTTTTAAAGCGCCATCTATATTTCGTTTTAATTTTCTGCAAGCGATTTGAGTGTCGCACAAAAAAACAATCAAATCAGCAGAGATTTTGAAAAGATTTTAAAACTAATAGAGTAAAAAGACAATGCTGAAAATTGAACGTCTTTAGTAATACTCTACACTTTACTAATAATTAATTTAGGTATATGGAATATATAGCTAATTGTTGCCAATAATATCTTGTCCTACTTTTGTAGCCCAGTTGGCTAAATAATGGCTTATAAATTTCAAAATATTTCCAGCCAGTAAAAAAAAGTTCAAACACAGAGAGTAATAAATTATTTGCCTTCATTTGGCTAATAAATAGCTAGTAAATTTGCAAATATTTGTAATAAATTAGAAAACTATTTGCAGAAAGTATTAAAAATGTATGAAAAATCGTTTAAAGACAGCGTATCATAAATTATTTGGCAAGCAAAGCTCATTAGCTCAATAACAATAACAATAATAATAATAATAATTATTTAAATGACTTTAATGAGTTTTTATTTTTGTTTGTTTGTTTTTGCTGTGAGTTTCTCAAGCATTCGCACAATTACACAACGTGCCCATTCCCAAGTTGAAGTAGAAGTGCTTGTATATATCTGGCAGATACTTCTATCTAAGGGCGTCATCATGGTTTATATGTCTATGTCTGGTCAGTCCATGGAGTGTGTGTCTGGTCAATGCATGTCTTTGTACTAGGAATTTATTTCATGGATAGTCCATAAAACTAGGCGTCTGTCGGAAGCGGTTTTGCTGCACAATTCCAATCAATGCGTACACTGATAAGCGCAGCGTTACGCCCAGAGTTGGTGGGGGGGAACTGAGAACAACCCCTGTGTGATGGACTGAGGGATGGCTGGGAGTTTGAATGCTTTGCAGCGTCTCCAGCAATTTGCACTGCACTTAAAATGCCAACTGGCAACTGCCAACTTCCAACTGATTCGACATGATTTGGTCAGTTCACTTGGGCGTAGCCCTGGTAATGCCTAAGGCGAGGGGGCGAGGGTTGAATCAGTAGTGTATGAATTGGAATTGGTGCAAGTTCATTGACCAGAGATTCTTGGCCCCTGAACATGCGATTTGTTTTATTAGTTTTTGCTAGAGCTTAAGCAGTATTTGTTTGTATTTGGCAAAACAAATTGCAGCTGGCAGCAAATGGGACAAATGGTAAAAACAGCAGAACACCAAACAAAACCAAAGGACTTCTTTGCCAGCACACAGGATGCACATAAAGTTGTATCTGCCTGACAGCACAGCAACGTACGTAGCAGCGACGTATCTTTTGGCAACCCTTTTTGCAATTAATAACAAATATCAACTCAACTAAACTCCATTCAATTCAATTCGTTACAACTTGAGCTTAACTCTCTTTAAATTCCACAACTTTTGGACGAACTCAACCCCTTGGATTTCTATCAAAATGTTCAACTGTCTGAAACTTTTCGTATTGCAAAACTTCTGGCAAATAAAAAGCGAGAGAGAAACTGCACAAAATAAATATGCACATAGACTTACCTACATATATATATGTATCTATAGACTACTATATATAGACTTATTTATCAGCTGTTAAAAATCAGCGCCTCAATTTAAAACCGAAGCGTGAAAAGTCTATTAGGTTGAAGCTGACTGCAAACTTCGAAATACTGTGGGAACAATGAAGTCTGTTGCAGTCAGCTCCAATTTCCACCGACTTGACTGTCCCACTGGTACCCCGTACCCCCCCGCCCACCACCTATACCCTGTACACCGCTGTAACTAGCTGCCATTGGAGCTGCCATCTCATGGCACCTGCTCAGTTGTGTTCTGACGCGGCTTTTGAATTTGATTTGTTGACGTTGTCGTTTGTTTGTTGGATTTGCTATACCCTGTTCTAGGGCACGCATGGAGTACAACGAATTGGAGAAGATTTGCATAACTGCATGGCGAGTTATAGTGCTGGTACAGAGTTTGTTTGGCTTCGATTTACATAACTATGCTAACATTACTGTAATTTATTTAAGGTCTAACTAAAACCAATCATCATTAAGTTGTATAACATTCAAAATTAAATAAACTTAATGCTTTTAAATAAAAATTTGAGTGCTTAACTGTGGGTTGTTGCATTAACAAAGTGTTAAATATAAACTAAAGAAATACTGAATGAAAGGATTATACAAAATAAAAAGTAAATTATATATTTAATTTAAATTATAAAGTAGACAAATATATTTTTAAGCAAAAAACAAACGGATGTTAAAAATCAACTTTAGTAGTTAAATGAAAAATAAACTTATAGAAAATTCACAAAAAAAACCGAAAAAATTAACTTGCCATTAAAAAAATAATGAAAAAATTCATGAACTTAAAAATGAATAGTTAAAATTTGATACTAAAATAAAAAATAAATAACAAACAATTCAAATAAATGATTTAAAAAATGCCAACTTTATTGTATGCTTTAAAAGTTCATTAAGTTTATAAAAAAAAGTATCTCATAGTCTGCCAAGCGCATTGTATCTTCTTCAAAGCAATTGTTGTTATTGTTGTTGGTGCCTTTTGTATTTTGGCGTTGATGCGCAGCTGGCACTTGCTGAAATGTCTGGCCGGATTGGCTGTGGGCTCTGTCATTCATATAGCAGTTAGTTAAATAGCTGCTGCATGCAGTTATGTATCTGTATCTGTAGCTGTAGCTGTAGCCGTGTATGCACAGTACTCTGTCTAGCATTTAGCACGCAACTGTCATTCAATCAATGTGGCAATCATGCAATCAAACTGAGTGCCACTAAGGGCATTAAATCTAAAGCAATATATTTCCCATTTCCCACATTACTACAACTAAGTACTAAAAAGTTTTCCATTCACATCCAACTTGCTTGTCAACGATTTAATGGGAATAGATGAGACTGCTGTCAGAAATTCTAATTGGAATGCATTGCCAGTTGGAGTCAGCAAATGGAAAGATAATTAATCTAAGCTTGAAAATTGCAAACCAATTGAGTTGGTAGAAAAAACTAATAATAACATTATTAGACATTCATTAACAAATGATTGCAATAGTTGAAGTGCATGCGACTCATATAAGATTATAATGTTATTAAAAGAGATTAAGTTTTACTTTTCTTAAGATTTATAGTTGTCAACGGAAGAGGAGGCTCTTCCGACTGGTTGGTTGGTTGGTTGAAAAATAGAGAAAGCGACAAGCAAACAGGTGAAAGAGAATCTACAACTTGTGCACATATATCGTATGTAATCAGGTTTATATGTCTGTCAGTCATTAAAAATGTGAGCTTAAAAATAGAACTGAAAACCGAGTTAGGAAATTTGAACAAAAAGACAAAATACAAACAAAGCGAATGAGTGAATAAATCGTGGTAAGACATGGGTCTAAACAAAGTTTTCCCTCTATTTTCAATGAAAAGTTTTAATTTTTTCAGCTTACAACAATTGTGTATTATAAGAGTTGGCCTTTGGGAACATTTTGTTAGCCAAAAGTTGATAGTTATAGTTCAAGTCGATCAAATTTGAACCATGAAGATGCAGATGAAACAAAAGCTGAGGAAAAACTATAATGTTGCTGCTTTAATTAACTTTTAACCAATTGGCATTTTGGCTAATACCCAGCAGCTAAAAGCCAAACGAGTGTATTGAGTGTACTCGTAAATCTGAATACAAGTTGTATTCGTTTGCACATGTTTGTGATTTCAGCGGTTGTTGTTGTTATTTTTTGTTGCCGGCGTGACTTGAACTGCGGCAGTTGCCACTTTGGTCACTTTGGCCACTCGGACATTGGACACTCCACACTCCACACGACAGACAACAGACTACAGACAACACTTGATAGACTGAGCGTAATCCAAGACGACCTTGTCGTCGACTTTGGTTTGATCGGACTCAAATTGCATAATCCATAAAATAAGAGGGAAAAAACCAAAACAATAAAGAAATAATGATGATTTTCTTCAATTGCACACAAAGCCTACTCAATTTGAGTTGCATTCGTTGTTTTATGCCCTCTCTCTTTGCCTGCTTGCCAATCAAATTAGTTACTTAAAGCAATTGCAATTGAAATTAAAATCAATTATAAGGCGCATGCCACAAAACGCCAAACAATTAAAACCAATTCAACTTTAACTGCAAGTGAGGCGACAAAAATAATGGAAAACGTAAGTTAATTTGTGCCTAAATATTGCGACATCGTTTAAAATTTCATTTAACTCAATCAGCTTAAACGAGGGGCGACGCAGCAATAAATGAAACCAAGGGGAGTCATAACAATCAAAGCTCAATCGTATTGGTTTTGAGCGTGTGCCGATAAATCAATTTGTTTTACTTTATCTTCTGCTTTGAAATCGTATTTGAAGAAACCAGAAAGTTGAAATCGAAATTGGAGATCGAGAAAAGCAGAGCAAATAAGGTATCGCTAACGGGCGAGTGAAGTGAATGGCTTCGATTGTTAACCCGGCCCAGATCAAGACTATAAACTGAAACAGGAATAAAGCTAAATGATTGATTTTTAAGCTATAACCTTCGTTCTAGGCGAATCGCCAACGCATTTCACTTTTTGCCATTTCATTGCCAAATGCGTTCTCAACTTAATAAACTATGACATAATTTTGCAAAATACAAAAAATTAATACAAATGTTTCAAAAAACTTGTTGCAATCTTATTTAGTTGCGACTTTAGTCTCTCTGGTCGTTAAAGTCAAACAATAATAATAATAATAAAATATCACGAAACACAAAAAAAAAAAATACAGTGAAAAAACAACTTGTTTAAGTCTCATGTCATTTGTCTGTTGCAAACACTAAAAAACAAAAAAACTACAGAAAAAATGAGATATAAAATAAACAATGCGGTTCAGAGATCAGTTGAGGTGGGTGCAGACCCAAAAAACTGCAATATGTTTTAATGCCTGGTTATTTAGGGGCTTAGTTAGGGTTTATTTAAGATGGCAGCGAGTACAGAGCGAAAAATAACAAACATTCATTACTTAAAAATAAATTTTTAATATTATTTATATGTTTACCTAAAGAAAAATTGGATTACATTGGGTATTTTCATCTTAACCATTTCTGAATCTTAAAGATACATTTTCGCTTACGGGTATTTCAGAGTCGAGACTCTAATCTAACGTTCTAACTTGTTTAGCTCATAAAACAGTCAAGAATCGGCACTGAAACTGAAATTTTACATTATTCAAGTTACCTCGTTAACTGCAATATGGCAAACAGTGCAAATGTTTAAACATTAGGCAAACTTACCCATAAAAACTGAATTTTTTTTATTATGTTCATGAAAACCTGTGTTTACATGAATCCATTTAATTTTCCACACGAAATGCATAAGCAAAGAAAGTTTTCAAACCATTTGCAGTGGAAAATTTTTCTAGTTGTGAAATTTAAATTTTTATTTAGCTATTTATCATAGGAACACATTAGGCTAAACAACAAATCATTGTTTCATCTATGGCTGTCAAGAAAATGAGAAAACAAACAATTTATTTAAAATATAAACTCTACGCTTAACAAATTATATATATTTCTTAAAGATTTTGTAAATTTTAATTGGTTTTCAATGGATTGCATAAGCTGCGTGTTAATTTCGTCACACTGAATTGGGCATATTTTTCCCATCATTCTGTAGCCGGAAGCTATAAAAAGAGGCACAGTATTAAAAATATACTTAAATATAAATTTAACTGACAATTTTTGATATGCTCATTAAGCCCATTGTTGTCCATGGGAAACGCCCTCAAAATGCGTTGTGAACTAACTTAAAGTTCTCAAAGAAGTTTAGACTTGACTCAACCAAAAAGTGCCACGCCCATCATAATTCACACATGATTGCACACACAACCAACCAAATTTATCATTGAGTTTATTTCTTAGTCACTTCCTGTTCTCTCACTTCAATTTTCAATAATTTTTCAGGCATTTTAGTGGAAGCACATGCCCCAAATTGGCATTGTTTATTGTTTGGCCCTAAACAACATCAGTTTCGACCTCTTCCGATTCACATTCAGAGCACGCTCCATTGTATGCTCTTATCTCTAGAGACTTCTCCATACATATATGTATAAGAAACTGAGAAACTCTACAAACGGAGCCGAGGCACGTAATATTAATTAGCACACTGGACTGGACGGGACTGACTGACTGTCCGACTTGAGCACTTTATGAATGCTTCTTGCTGGATTTTGTAATATGTGTAAATGCATATATGTACCATGTGAATACAGCTTTACTATATATGCAAGTGTCAACAGAAACTCAAGGGAATTACTTGCTTACAGCCACTTTGTGTGCTGTGTGCCAACATTTTTGGTATGCAAACTGCAAAAAAACAACATTAAATAAAACCAGGCTAAAGATAAGAACGCGCTTGACTCTTTTGAAGTGTGTTTTGACCAAAACTGAACTTACAATACGCGTACAAAAATAAATTACTCACTTTTCAGACAATTCGCACGACATTCAGTAAACAATAAATGCCAAAAAGGAGCGAATTACGAGCATTCGAAACACTTGAAAGTCAAAATACATAAATGGCAGCAATTACTGATTTTATTAAGCAAAAAGTAATAACTTCAATTTAATTGCTAATAGAATATAGACAGTTACTGACAATTTGGCTCAGAGTGGCTAGAAAAAGCTGTCAGAGAACAGACTGTAGAATATTATCCTTAAATTAAATTATAATAGTACTTTACTCAAAATAACCGCAATAGATTTGCATACAAAATCTGATATTTTATGATCATTTTTGCGCACTTTTAAAAGGCTTTAATGAGTAGGAAGTAATTCCCAATCATGGGTGTATTTTTTATTGCGTATATTTTGCATATTTTTACTGTGTATTATTATTTTGTTAAATTTTATTTTTAGTCATTTGTAGCGCTACATTAATTAACGCTTCAAACTTGAACTTGACTAGTGACGTCATGCGACAATCAAGTTGCAATACACAACAATGAACAACAGAATAGCAAACAATAAAAACTCAGCCACCGAAAAACTGTATAAAAACCAACAACAACAAAAGTTAACTAATTTAAAATTCAAATTTGTTGTCAACGCACCGCATTGAAGAATGGCTTAAATTAGAGGAAAAGAGGCTAAAGTGAGGGGTAACAGAAATAAAACAAATGCCACAATTTCGTTGGCTTTTAACACTGCAATTTACAATGAACTTCATGAATATGAAAGCAATGCAGTGATTTATTTGCTGTTTACGCTTATCTGCTGCAAACTTGGCAAGAAAAGGAGTAACTTTTTACCAAAGTCATCAATAAAAGTCGACGCTAAAAAATAGAACTTGCTGCTATGTTATAAGCGAGCAAAGTACATGTATAAGCATTAAATAACAATGTTTACTTTTTGCCGATTGTTGCAGTTGCAAGTTGTGTGCTGCAACTTGTTGTCTAGTCGGAGTGACGCCAGCACAAAATTTGCCGCTATTCAAAAGTGTTAAATAAACTTTTCTAGAAATAATAACTGAGTAACCTGTGATCTCGTATCGTTCCAACTCATTTGTTGTCATGGGAAGTACACACAGTGCAACGCACAGTGTGACCTTGGAGTGGAGACAGTATATAGATATATGTAGGTATATTAGTTGTAGTTAAAGCACTTGGAAACCTGTGTTATATTTATAGCTCAGAGTACGCGAGTCACCGATTATCTTTAGTCATTAACTACAATTTGCTTATGCCTTTATTACCGAATTTGTAATCTTTTACTAGCCATATTTTTCATGGCATTTCATTTCACAGACTGTTACTATTTTTAGAAATATTTCAAACTCAAAATGTGAATCACTTTTTACACAGAAAAAAATAATAAAACTCGAAAAGTTGTGAGAAGTTAGCTGAGCTTAGAGTTTCTTCATTTTTCCATTTTTCCATTTTCTTTAATATTTTTTCAACATGTTTAAACTCTTTTTTTCTCTGTGTAGCCATTTGCCAGGCCTCCTTACTCGAAACATCCTCACGCACTTTGAGGCGCCTGAACTGAGCATGAAGACTGGCAGACAGCGGACGTTGGACAGTGAACTTGCAACCAGTTGTGTCCAGAAACCAGTTCGCGAAGTCTGCGTCTCTGTCTGCGTCTCAGTTGATATTCTGTGCTTGGAACTCACCTGAAATATCATATATCCCGAGTCGTACATCCAAAAGTCCTCGGGCGTGTGGCCCGGCTTGCTCAGCTGGATGGCCAGGCAGCGCTGCAGTATGAGGCGGCAGCGTTGTGGACCACCGGGTGATTTGGTGCCCATTGCGTTGCGATTCTTTTTTGTTGTTGTTCTCTAAAAATACACCACACGAAGCGTAGACGAAGACGAAGGCGTTGGGTAAGAAGAGCAGGCACAAGAAGACTGAAGTTCAAGTTGGATGCCACAACACGACGCGGCGGTGGCGGTGTTGGCGGCTCAATTCGTTTGTTGTTGTTGTCGTTACTTTTTTTGTTAATTATCTTTTATTTTTTGTGAATTTTTATTTAACTTTTTTCTGTTGTTGTGCGTTCAAAGCTACATTACAGAGCGTCACTTTTAATGGTCAACGAAAAAACAAAAACGAAGAACTAAAAGAAGAACGAAACTCGTATTAAACTCGGTTTTGTCGATTGGTTGTGTTTGGTTTGGTTTTGCTGTTGTTGTTTGTGTTTTCCTTCTGTTGTTGTTACATTTTTGTTTTCGCACACTTTTATTTTCGACTTTGTTGCTCTTTGCCTTCTTTTATGGCTTTTACTTTGACTCGCATGAACTTATGGGCTGAAGCGACTGAAGCGACAGCGACATATTCGACCGCAACAACAGCGACGCGACGCGACGCACGCGCAATACAAACGAGAGAACAAAAACGAAGATGAAGACGAAGACGGAGACAGAAACAACGTCAACGTCGACGATGAGCACGAACGCAACGCGAATTGCCAACCGAACGTAGCGAGCGACACAAGCAGACTGAGTTGCTGCTGCGACTGCGACAGCGAATGGGGCTGCTGCTGCTGCGACTTCTGCTGCTAATTCTGCTGCTCCGACTGCTGCTGCTGGTATGCTTCGGCTGCTGTTGTCGCATAGCACGAGCGCCAAACGAAGTGACAGCGACGCGAGCTGCTTCGGCTGCGCAAGTGGCGTTTGCATTGGCAACGCAAGCTTTGCTTTTGTTTTTGTTTTCGCACACGATTTTTTTCCACTTCTTCTGTTTTTTTTTTCGTGTTTTTTGGAGAGTCTGCGGCTTTGAAGTTTTGCCTGCGTGTGGAGACTTTTGCGGCTTGCTGAAATGACACAGACAAAGACAGCAATAAAATACGAGAAGCGGCATTAAAACCTTGATTATAAAATCAATTAGACGAACGAAACCAAAAAAGCAGAAGACGAAACAAACTAATAAAAACAAAAATAACACATATTAAGGTGACGTCTCACAGTCTGCAACTGCTCCTAATATTATTGTATTATGATCATCATCATCATCATCAAACTTAACGGTAAGCCAAATTTTTGGCAACTCTCCCACCGGCAGCAGCAACAGCGGCAGCGGCAGCGGCTCATTTCCGTCCCAAATTGCCGGATACAATAATGACTATAAATGAGTTAATTAAAATAAGACGCTTAATCCACAGCTAAAGTCGGTTTCTAGAGCATATAGTAAGTAAACATAAAAGGGATCAGATAATTTAAGTAGTACCGTATTTGTAGCTAGAATTCAATTTGCATGCAGCTAGGAAATGCCAAACGCAGTTTACCTTTTATTGCGCATACGCCATGTATGACACTCGCATGTCAATCAGCTTATTGCATTTTCCTGTCAACTGGCATAACAAATGTAAAATAAAACTGCAATCAAAAATGGCATGAAAAGCAGGAGCTGGGTGTACCTGACTAAAAATCTCCTTGTACGACTTGACACCTGGTTTTCTCCATTCGCAGCACCAAATCTTAATCGAAAGTATAGCCAAGCATACCCGTTACTATTTTATACAGTGTATGTCAAATTGTGCGTCAGCATTAGAAATTTACATTAGATTACGATAGTTTTGTGAGATTTACACGATTATTTGATTCATGTCGCGTTTGCCAGTCAGTCAATCATTCATTCATTCATTTCGTTTATTTTGTGCAAGCCAAGTTAGCCGATGCCTTATCTTTTTGACATTTGTCGCACATTCATCTTCCCAATTCGGTCAATGAGCGCGCGCGCGCTTCTTGGCCATAAAAAACAAGCCACAAATGTCAACTGAGGGAGAGGAAGTGTTTTGAGGGCCAAAAACTCTCTTGGCTACTGTGTAGTCATGGGGAATCTTTTACATTTGAGTTGTAAGCGACAGAAAAAGCAAAGTCGCAAGCAGCCAATTAAATCACGATGATCTCATCGCCCACGTTTTTAAGCCAACAACATTTCGACTCTCAGCGCCTTGGCATTTTGGCCAGATCAAGTGAATGTGCACGGCGAGAAAAATTTAAATATCGAGCTGATATCAAAACGAAAATTAACTGGAGTTCGTAACAAATTAGCTTGAAATACTTGAATTTATGCTGCGAAAATTTAAGCTTAATTTAATAAGTGTAAGCCTTTATTGACTTTTTTTCAGTGTATGTCGTTTATGCTGGTCGAAACATTATCTGCACTGCTCCCTTCCTACCCGACCCTTTACGCATTTTCCTTTTACTATTTATTTATTATACTTTTATTTGTCGACCCATTAAGAGGCGGTCTTTGTTAGAAAACACGTTTCTTAGCCAGAAAAAAAGGCAACTGGCCAACCAACGATAACTTTAACCACATTCCATGAGAAAGAGAATTTGCCAGCTGCGTTGTCTGTCCACTGTCTACTGTCCACTTGGCGTTTTTGGCTTTTGTTTATCTCCCTGTTCATTTCATGTTGTTTGTCTTACAAATCACAAACATTATAAATGGGAGAAACCAACCCAAGCCAACCAAAATCCAAAAAAAAAAGGTGCTAAAAAATCTACATCAATTATTACTATTAATAATAAGCTGTCCAAGATTTTTTTTGGATTGAGATTTGCATAAAGTGTTTTCTATTTGTTTGATTTCAATGCCCTCGGGGGCCCCAGTTTATACAAATATACATACTATAATACTGTATACTTGGAGGTTGTCCAGTCGCTGACTCAGTAATTAAATTTGTGTCTGACTTCGAGTTGCGCTTCACTTTTGAATTTTAATATAAAAATAAAAATGTTTTTCAAGTTTCGAGTGTTTTTTCAAGTCGAACAATTGAGAAAATCAGCAGCTGAACAATGTCCTTGTGTGACCTTGGGGGTGCTAAAAATAAAACATAACTAAATTTGAGACGATGTTGGAATTAAAAGTCGCAAGTTCAAGTTTAAAGTTGAGATCATAAAATCACGAGTTCCTCTAAACTAACTAACAATAACTGACACCCCAACAAAGATGACCTTGTTTATTTCTTGGCCAATATCAAAAATATAACGTTAACTTTCTAAAGTATACATTTTTTTTGTTTCTAACTGATCTGCCCATGATCTGTTGTTCATTGTCATAAGAATGTGATCTGCATATGGCTAACCCTGATCTATTATTCATTGTCTGTGGTTTGTCTTACTCTATTTCAATTCTAAACACTTTTTTTTGTTCTTTTCAGCTCAGACATAAATTTTGAGCAGCATAAAAGAGAGTGGGGAATAGGGAATTCGAAATAATTGGGAGTTTTTAATTTTTTCTGTCAGCTTGAAGAATGGCAACAATTTGGCAATCAGTTCTGCAGAGCAATTTTTCAATTTCTGCTCAAATTTTGCTGTTTCACTGATTAATCTTTTTCTTTTGGCCAAAATTCTGTAGCCCCTTTGGCACTGTCATCGCAGTGATGGCATCAGTAAAGTTTCTAGACGGCACTGACCTTGTAAGCTGCTTAAAAAAGCACATTCCATACAGAAGCTGGGAAAATTTTAGTTAAGCAGGTTGTGTCTCAGAAATGTATAGTTGTGACTTCTTTTTAGATTTAATCAAGAATTGGGAACATGCGATTTAGCTGCTGTTTTTTTCTAATTTAAATTAAATATTTAACAGAAGCTCATAAAAAAATAGTATTATGTGCACAAAAAGCTTTTTAACTGATGCCAATAAACTATCCCTCAAAAATAATTCTAGTTTACTGACGTGGTTGCCTCCTAAAGTGCATATTGAATTAATTTTCTACCCAAGTCAAAACATGCACTCATTAAGATATTTTGCCTCCATACACACATTTATATATTTTTGATATGTTGCACCAATTTGACTCCTCCTCCCACTCCAACTCTCTTTCATCTATCAATATTTGACAGCTTACTTTCAATTGCGACATCTAGTTAGCGCAAAAATTTAAGAGGCAAATAAAACGACACGATCGAGTGGCTAACTGGCTAAATGACTGACTAACAGACTGACTGACTGTTGTGTTGCATCGCATTGAACTGTTGCATGAATGAATCGCTTAATGAAGCGACGTTGCAACTGTGGAGTCTGCAGTTTGAAGCCAACTCAGGAGTGTAGTTGTGTTTGTATGTCTGTTTTTTTGGTGTGTGTTGTGGCTTGTGGTCAGTCCGTCATCGAATGTTATCCACCCGCTGAAGCAACGACAAACGTCTTCGGCCTGCAGCCACCCTGAATGTGTCTCTTTCTCTTATACCCACTCTTACTCTGTCTTTATCTTTCTTTGAGTCTTTCTCTTGCAGTCTTTTGATCCATAATTCAGTTTTACGGTTCAGCGATTGACGCCAGCGTTCGTTGCACGCTCCAAGCCGCATGCTAGCCAATTGCAACAATGTGGCAAAGCAATCGATTTAAGCGCCGCCGCATAAATTGAAGGCAGCCAAAGAGTTTTTACTGTTGTTGTTGTTTGTGTTGTTGTTGCTGCTTCAACGAGTGCTGCCAAAAAGGTTCCTCCAATCTACCAACAACATGATGAATTGTTTTTTCTCTTTGTCGACTTGTTGTTGACTTGCCACAGTTGCAACAGTTGCGGCTGCTGTTGATGTGAATGATGAAGTAGGAAAAATAAAAAGCACACGAAAAATACAAAAAAAAATTGCAAATTGTATCAAAAATTTAAATTTTCGCTTTCATTATGCGGCAACGGTGGCGGTGGCATCAACCCCGCCACAACCACCGGCCCTGTCTCCCCTTTACCCCATTTACTAATGGACTGAATGGAGGTTGTTGCTGTTGTTGTTGTCTGCCATTGTTTTTGGTTTATTTCTTCAGCTTTTCCCTATTTTCAATTTTGACAGCCGCGTTTTTCACAAATAATGAGCTGCTTTTGTTCGCCCACCTCCAGCGGTTCCCCTACCACCTCCCCCGCCACCATTTGTGGCTAAAAAGAAAAGCTAAAGCGTTCACAACATTATTTATTGCCTTTGACCAGGCTGCGACGACGAGGCTGATCTACAAGTTGATATCGAGAGTTACGCAGTTCATTCTGTGTTTGCACACGTCGCGTATACGCAATGTGTAATGAGGCAGTGTCTATTTCATACGCTGCTTCTTCTTACTTAACTGGCATTCACTTTCAACTAATTACGCGCATAAATTAAATGCAAAACAAGCTGCATTACAAATAGTATCTGCTGCAGCAGCAAAAGTAAAATGAGGAACACAACACAGCAGAAAAAACTAAAAAAAAACACAACTCAACACAATTCGCAGCTGGAGAAAGACAAAAGACACGGCGACGACAAAATGAGACTTTTTTCTTAAGTTTTTTGCAGTTTTTTTTATTTTTTCATGAGTTGCTGCAGATGCCTGACTAGAGAGCGAAAGACAGAGACTTAAGGAATGCCAAAGATGTTTGGCGAAGCCAAGAAATGACATGCCATGCTCATGCTCTCAGACCCCATGCTCCCATGCAAGCCCCCACCTCACTGCTCTCCCCTCTCCCTTCGCTGTCATGCTCCTTGCAACTTACAGGCAATCTAAGCGAATGGCAGCCACAGCGGAGACGTCGGCGTCGTTGACGGCGTCGGCGTCTGCCAAGCGGAGACATTGCGGCAGACGTTGCAATAACAATTACAACAACACCAATAATAACAACAAATCAAGAAATTTATAATAAGCGATTGGATTAAGGTAAAAGTCGAGATACTCTAACGATAAGATATAAGTTAGAATGTTTGCTATTTATTTCGGAAATAAAGTTTAAAGTTAGAACAATGCCACTCCTTTATAAAAGGGCTTTATACGCTCATAACTATTTTTTTTTTTTTTTACCAAGTAAACATATACTTTAAATAATTATGAGCTCAACAATCAACTATTTAAGAAACCATAAATAACATACCAATAAATTTGTGTATAAATAAAAATCAACCGACCTCAACTAACACTTTTGAACTCCACTCAATGTGTTTTATTAACCACTGACTATTTACGACTTAATGATTGAAAATTATGTATTTTCAGCAATATGTCAAATGAATTTATGGTCATTATCAATCTTAAGAGATGACAATAAACAGCCATCAAAGTGATGGACACAAAACGTGGCAAGCAATGCGTTGGCCCGCATAAACGCAAGGGCAACCAAATGAGCAGACGACGACAGCAGCAGCAACTACAGCAGCTACCGCAGGAGCTGTGACAATGCCGTTGATAACAAACAACAAATTGATGTGTGCGTGTGTGTGTGTTAGAGTGTGTGTGACTGTGTCAGCTGTGTGTATTTGCTGTGCAATTTTGCAGTGTTGTTGTGGCGTCTTCAATTTCAGCATTCTTTTGGCAGTCTGCATATTTGAAGCTGCAGTTGTAAAGTTGTTGTTACTTGTTATTTTTGTTGCTTTTATTGACAGCACACAAGCGATTCGCATCGATCGTTTCGCAGTTTTGCAGTTTTTAGTAAATTGAGTGAGCTCACGTGTCGTATGCGTAATCTGACCGCCGCTATGAATTTTGCTTGGCGCATTGCAACCAATTTGGCAGCAGCCAAACAATTTCGGGAAGTTGTTATCACAACATTTTGTGTCGTTGTGGTTGCTATTGTTGTTGCTGTGGTTGTTAATGCAATATGAGCAGCGTTTGCTTTTGGTTTATCCAATGAGCAGACTATTCATTTAGGCCGTCTTTTACCGTCTTTCTCTTGAGCTTAGTTGCTATATATCAAATGTTGTTGTTGCTGTTGTTATTGTTGTTGTTGTCTTAGTTATTGCTGTTGTTATTGTTGCTGCTATTGTTGCTGTTTTGGTTTCTCCTGTGTCTTTTCCTTGTCTCGTTTGTCAGACACATTTGACAGTTGTTTGTTATTTTTGCACGTTGACTTTTGTTGCTGTCTGTTTCTCTTTCTCTCTCTCTCTCTCTCCCTGTCTTTCCCTGTCTGTGGCATATTTTCCATATTCCCCCATCCAGTTAGTTGCCTAACAGCCGCCCACTTCATCAGGCACAGGCTGTTCCCCCACCACACATCGCCCCGTCCAACCCCTTTTCATGTCCATGTTTTAGTTTTCAATTTCAATTTTTATGGCAAGTCAAATTTCTGTGATGCCTCGTTTCGTTTCGTTTTGTTTGCCAGTTTCGAGGAAGTTAAAATTTGCATAGAAAAATGGAAATTAACAAGACCATTTGACTGGCTGTCTGTCAGTCCATCTGTGTGTTTGTCCTGCCTCCCCCGCTCTCCTCACCCCCTTGAATCCTATGTTTAGAGTTCGTCCTGTTTGGACATTTGTCGCTCTGTGTCTATATTTAGGCTCTGTGGTAACATGTTTGACCAACTGAACTGACTGAATGACTGACTGCCACAGTTGGTGCCAGTTGCATAGCCTATTTTATCCCCAGCCCCTCCCCGCCCTCTTCAATCACTCCCAAAGTATCTGCAGTGATGTAATCAACGTAATGCATGCGACAAAACTTTCAGCTCGAATTTCAATTTCAATTTTTCTGAGTTGGGGCCCCGAGTTGAAAAAGAGATCAAAGATCGCAAACGATTGCATCGCATTGCATGCATAATCGAATAATCGCATAATCGTATAATTAATAATTAATATTTAATACTTGTTGTTTGGGCTGAGAGTTACAAAAAAAAGTTTCACTTGTTTAAAAAAAGTGTTTACATAAATGCAACTCGGATTTTCGTTATTGTTGCTTTCGGTTTCAACTCAATCTTGCAGTCCTGAGTGTTCGTGTTGTTGTTGTTGCTTTTGTTTTTGTTTTCTCTCACGTGACCTCCAAGGCAAACCTCACGTACAAGGATTTTATGATCGACCCACGGTACTTATATAAAAAAAAAACAGAAAAATATCTTTTAAAAATGCTGCTAGTATCTTTTGTATCTTTTGTGTGTATCTCGTGTATCTGTTTTAGCTTTTTTCATATCTTTTTGGGAAAAGTGAAAATTGATGCATGCCCAAAGCATAAAGGAAGCGACTGCAGCTATAGAGTGCCGCCACTCTCGCCCCTCGCCCGCTGGCAGGCTACTCCCTTGCCTCGCTTCAATTTCCTTATGGATTTTAATATTTTTTTATAAGCCAGTCACGGAAATTCGTTTAAAACTTAATGAAAATGAGGCAGGCGCCAAAAGACGTGCACATCCACTAAAAAAGAGAGAGGAGGTGAAGGTGGAGGGGTAAATTCCCCTAAAGATTTCCCACAGCCGAAATTGGCCAAATGTTAATTGAGTTTTGAGCCAAGTCTTTGTCGCATCAGTTGCTGAAAAATAACTAAACATGTTTTTATTATCTTTTGTTGCTCAGATGAAATTGCTATTTAGTTATTTAGATTTGTTAATGGCAAATACAAATAGCGTTCATTGCCAAGAAAAATGATGTCATAATAAACGGGTAAATAAAAGTGGCCAAGAGATGAAGACACAAAAGAGACAGAGAAGCGCCAAAAAGTCAAATTAGTACACGTTAAAAAACACAAAACGAAGCAAAGCAAATTCACCAAATTGAAACACAAACTGAGAGTGAAGTGGATAAAGTAGAAACTAAGGAGACGACCAGACCAGACTCAGAAAGGTGGAAGGAGTTTGAAAGTGGGAGCCACAACGAATGTCTAAACAGGCTTGCCAGCCAAAATGAATGGAGGCTGACGGGCAGTTAAGCTGGCCAAGTTAACAGCAGCAACTTAGAGACGGCGACTAACTCAAATCTGTAGCTGTAGGAGGCAAAAAACGGACAGCAAATACAATAATTAGATCACAAACAGACTCCGAGTGAAGCAGCGGCAACATGACTGACAGCAGAGAGGAAAGGTGCAGCAGAGGAAACTGCTACAAAGTAGCTCTGGAGGGGAAACTCAAGTGAACTGGAGGTGAGTCGTAACTAAACATGGAGTTGTGCACTTTGATTGCAGCTTGTTCTTGTTGACTCACAGCAGGGCGAGCAACTAACTAAGTTGTTAATATTATGATTTTGTAGTCAGCATATGCCCTGTACATCTCTCATTAAATAATCGACTACACACAGTGATTCATTAGCATTTAAAGTCGAAACATGCTGGAGAATTCTAATAGTTGAACATGTGATTTTACTGTAAGGGGTTTTGAGTGCCGTCAATTAGCGTAGAGTCAATAATTTTGTTGGCTTTAGAAATGGGCTTTTGAGCCTGTAGACTTTGAAGCTTTCAGGCTATTGATCTTGCATTGGCATTGACAGTTGGTCTATGAACTTTACAGTTGATTTTTATAGACAACTTTTAATGTAACTGAAGTTTACAACTCAAAGTATGCAGAGTAAAAAGCAAGAACTTTTTGAAAACAAGTCTGCTTTATTTTAACTATAAGTACCTATAATTTAAGTGCTTCAATAATCAATGTTTGTAGAGTGAAAAGTCAGATATTTTTCAAAATAAATCTGCTTAATTTTATGTTTAACTCACGTATGTTTAAGAACTTGAAATTGTAGTTTAAGTGGTTTTATATTGATGCTTTTTTATGCCAAATATTTTGCTTTAAGCCTTTAGTTTATTTACCTAAATTCCTCTGAAACTTAAGAGCTCTGGTGT
The DNA here is from genome assembly GCA_035047505.1 of Drosophila parthenogenetica. Taxonomy (NCBI): domain Eukaryota; kingdom Metazoa; phylum Arthropoda; class Insecta; order Diptera; family Drosophilidae; genus Drosophila; species Drosophila parthenogenetica. The sequence continues at coordinate 5,424,103 of JAWNPM010000070.1, forward strand.
CAGTTTCAAGCTTCTCAAGCCAAAGTATCTTAAAGGGTATGCAACTAGTTTCACTCTTCTAAGCTACAATTGCAATTCTATAGTGTTGTTAGGGTCGTTGCTGTCGATGCTGTGAGCAACTTTATGACAGCAGCAATTGTTGCTGTTGCTGCAGTTGCTGGGGTCGCATTTTGTGAGACAAGCGTGTTGCTTGTTGTGTCTTAAGACATGCAAAACTGTTGCCAAGTTGCATGTGCAGCAGCTTCCTACAACTACAACAACAACGGCAACAACTGCAACACACTTGTGTGTGAAAAACTAAACTCAATTACTCAACAAACACAGTAACCTACTTCATAAAACCAGCAACAACAACAACAATAAAGCGCTGTTAACAACTACAACAAACAACAAGAAAAGCAACAAATTCATTTTCGCTTTTTATATCTTTTTTTTTACTATGGTTTTAGTTGTCTTGAAAGAGTCCTTCAAGCGTGACAATCACATGGAACAGTTGTTGTTACTGTTGTTGCTGCTGATTTATAGTTTTCATTTTGCAGAGCTTGCTGCAGCTTGTTGGATGTTGTAAAAGGAAATGTCAATTCTGTTGCCCGTTTGCCAAAAAAAAATGTTGTGGAACAAAAAAAACAATGAAACACGAAACATTTGCGGCATCGTTGGCCAATGTGTAATGTAAGCAGAGGGTGGGAAGAGCAGTTGGGGGGTTCTGTAAAGCGGTGTAGGTAATGTAAGTCATATAACAAATTTTTGCAACTGGATTTGGCGGCAACAACAGCTGAGCGCAGATCAGGGGGCAGCATACGGGGGACAGTTTTTAGCCGCAAGAATCAGTTTCCACACGGAACCAGAATCAAATCGCATGAAATCGAATGAAATCTCCTTTAGTTCTTCGCCTTTGGTTCTCTTAAAGTTCTTTTGTAATTTTTTTCTCATGCTGGGCAGAGGCTTTCTCCTTATGCGGTCAGCGCCAGGGACTGGGAATGGGTATGGGAATGGGCTTTAAAAACCGGCTAACAACGTTGGCAATAACAACAGCGAAACTCCTTCGCGTGCTGGCCAACACTTTGCTGAAATATGTGCCCAATCCAGTTTGGGTCTCTTTTTTTTTTTTTTTTGGGCCTAAATGGCCGCCTTGGCAGAATTTTGTTAGCTTAAGAACAACAAAATAAGAAGAAAAGCAAAAATACAAAGCGAAGCGCCCATTTGCAGACTTTTCAGAACATAAGAATGGAACTTAAGACCTCGGGACCTGGAAGTCCAACTCAAACGAGGAGCGAGTCTGAGAGACTACAACTCAGTCCCAGACTGGATCGTGAGTCAGCAAAGTTGAAAGCGCAAAAATAACAACAAACTTAAAATCAATGTTGATTTATTGCTGGCTTATTAGAATGAGAATGTGCGAAACACAGTGGAGAAAGACAGGAATAGGCACAGCAGAGAAAGAAGCAAAAGAAAGAAAGAGCAATATACGAGAAAAGAATCATGTTATGCAGAGTTCTTAGAAGAAGCGCTACGCAGACTAAGGTCCAATAGGCCTTTTTATGGTAAGGCACTGAAAACATGTATTTCTAATACTTCTACACTGAGCGATAAACACAAGAGCTTTGGGGCAGATTTGTTCAACGCTTTGTTCAGTTGTCAAATGTCAAATTCAGTCAAAGTCATAAATATCTGGCAGACAAAACTGTCCGACGAAAAAGGGTATTTTAGGCGCTTCAAATATTCTTAAAAATATGTGTTGAATTTTATTTAAATTTAACAGTCTTTACAAAAAATATAAAGGCAAATTTAGCTCACTTTGATATACATTTAGCTTAAAATATTATTTTATTAGCGTTCGACTAACAAATTCGTTTTTTAAAAATCTCAAATTTTCCTCTCAATCATCACAAATTCAATCATTCTGCTAAGACAATGCTAATAAAGTCTTAATGTTTGTATAAATGTCTCTTTATCGCAGCAAATCCCCCTACTAATTGCAATTAATTATTTAATTTCTTTATAAGCAAACGTATAAGACTTTCTTTCTGTTTATCTATCGTCCAATTAATTAGTTTCGCCATAATTAAAGTGCATTTAATGTTCGTTATGGCCATGTGTCTATATATACATTTGACTTAACATTCTTTTGGCCAGAAACTGACGCTTGTTGGCCTTTGGTTTTCATTTCTTGGAACTCTTTTTGATTCGTATTCAATAACATAAGAGCTAACATATGTACGCCAGTGTGTATGTGTAGCTTTATTGGGTTGTATTTGTGTATTGGTCATGGCAATCTAATATAAAGCACAATAAAAACTTGAATATTGCTATTTGCAACACGTCAACAACAATAACAGCAAAATAACAACAACAATCACGCCAAGGCAATGAACGGCTGACGATCGCTGATAAGCTCCAGAGCTGGCAAGGAATGAAGCCGGAGTCAGTTTGGGAGTAGGACTGAGAGTCGGAGTGGGAGCTGCGGACAAAGCTGGAGCTGGAAAACTGCAGCTAAACTCAGTGGCAGCGTTCAGCCAAAAGAAAGCACTATAAGATACCCTGTAGTAAGTGTAAAGCTTGTGTTTTACATTCTCAATCTGCTAGAAGAGTCGAGCGGAGAACTAGAAGCAGCAAACTTGGTATAGAGTCTGTTAACCAGCTCAAATGTATATAAATTTATACCCATCAGTCCCACATCGATCAAATGCGTACAGAGTATCTCCCAGCCCAGCTCCAGCACTCCACTCCCACTTTCTTACTTGTTTTCTACTACTACTTTTTTGTCAGGACGAGAGCTTTGGGCCGCTTATGCAGATAACGGTTGAGCGCGAGTCTCGTGTTGACCATTTTTATGGCTATTTCAATTTTTTTGCTGTTGCTTTTCTTTTCGCTTGCTGCCATTACCAATTAATAGTCGTCGCGAGAAATTTGCATGGCCAAAAGGAAAGTGACAAAAAATAAAAACTAAAAAAGAGTAAAACATTAAAATAGACAAGAAAGTAGCAACTACAGTTTGGTAGTCAAATGGCCAAAAGATTGCAGGCGTCAAAACGACACGATAATTTGAGTCTAAAGCAGCAGTTTCAGTTCGAGCTACGTTTTGTGGCCTAAACACGAAATGCTAATTGTTATGTATATAGGGTAACGCACGAGTAGAGAGAGGGGTGGGGTGGTACCAAGAAGAGGGGGAGAGGTACTGACAGCAAATTGGATTTTGGCGCCTTGAAAGTGAGAGTGACACCTGTTGTGAGGCTGTTTTGCTGACGCTGCGTGTGTGAATTATGCACTTTGTTAACCGATCCATTCGATCATCAAAATGTGGCAACACATCTCTGGCCAAAACGTGCCGCATCACAACTAAACGCCGCTGGCCACAATGATCGATAAGCCAAGATCCAAGATTGAAGATTCAAGACGAAACGCATTAAGTTTCATATGCCGATCATTATTTTAAATTATGCGCACGAGCGATCGCCGAACTTAACTCAGCTCAATTTAAGCCAAGTCAAGACAAGTCAAGTCGAGTCTGTCTGTGTTTGGGGCCAATGAGGCAGCATAAACACAACACACAAGTCAAAAGCCCATTCAATGGTTTCATTTGCATAGCATGTGAGAAAAACTGATTTATAAAAGCAACAAAAAAACATGAAAAAAAGATGAAGAGTAAAGAAAAACGAAACACTTTTGCTTTTTTACTTTACTTAATTCAATTTGTGATGAATTGACAGCTCAAGCAGTTGATGATTTCATTACCGAGGCTAACAAAAGACAGGTGTTGTCAGAATCAAAATGAGCTGCAATTAATTAGAAGTAAAGCTTAATTAAAATAATAAGTCACTATAAAATTATGCAAATACTGCACACTAGACACCCACAAATCTGAGAAGCAGATAGAGAGAGAGAGTGAGAGAGATAGTCGTTCAGAGAGTCTTCATTTGAAAACATTTCCACTGATGACACATTACTGTCAGTCGGTGTTATGAGCTAAATTTATTGACGTTGCCCAAAAAGAATATTTTCGTGTCAGCGCATGCCAAGTACTCGTTTTGGTTAAGTTTTTTTTTACCCCAGAGAGAGAGGGTCCCCCATTTAAGAATGTCACATGCATCTTGTTGCAGGCATTTGAGCATTTGATTTGTGTGTGGCACCAAAAACTGACGAGAAAAAAGCCAAAACAACAAACTCTACGGGATGAGCAAACTAGTGTACAAATTTATGATGAAACAGAAATACTCTTGCCTTAGAGTAAAATAGTTTTTCTTTGAAAGAAAAGCATTTACTTGGGAAAGAAAATGTTAACTTGAATCAGAAATAAAATAATTATTGTGAAAAAAGACATAATAAACCAAGATGTGGCTGAAATATCACATTATTTATCAAGAGATATAATGTACAGATATCTAGCCGACAATTCCCAGACACCGACTAGGCACCTAGTTATCTGCCATAGTTGGGTAGATATCACAGATAAGTATAGACACAGACAAGTACTATAAGTCATGAGTCATTAGATATTATTGAACTGGAGAGACAGCTAACTCGTCTTCTGCTGCTTATAAATAAATATAATTTAGTTTGTCACCGGGTTATGTATATGCCACAAACTGTGGCAGGCGCTGCAAGCGTGCCAAGCGCTATGAAAAAGCGATCAGAACCAAAAGAGACCACAACCAAAAAAAAGAAAATTCAATTTGAATTTGAGTTGTGTTAAGTATAAAAGAAGATCTCAAAGTGGGAGGCAAAAGATCATTTCGTAATGCTGTTGACGCACAGCAAACGGAAAAGCTGAATGAAAATCTGTGGAAATAAAGAAAAACTTAAGGAAAAGCGTTGACATTTTGTGGCTAACAACAAACAACTGCAACAGGAGAAATTTATTATAAAAATTCCAATGGAATTTATGTGCGGAATTTTGTAAATCGTTGGGCTTCGCCTGTCGTGACATAAATTAACGTAAAGAGGTGTGTGTGTAGTGGTGTGTGGAGCGTGTGTATGCGGTGGTTTTTCTTGGGTTAGTGGTGCAGTGTTGCAGTGGTGCAGCGATGCGAGTGCTGCTCTGATGCAACCGCCCGCGCAAGTTTTAATTTTAATTATCATAATTATAACTAATTATTCAACATTTTGTTAGAGTGCATGCAACTAATTAGTCTATCCCTCTCTCTCTTTCTCACTGTTTCACCCTCTAGCTCTTTCACTTTCTTCTTTATAAGAAGTTATAAAAAAACATTCAATAAGTTTGTTCAGCGATGCGTTCGCCTTGGCTGCTGCTGCTGCTGTAATCATTTAATTTAAAATCAGCGGCTTTTGTTTTTATGTAATTGCTGCTTAATTACAAGCAATTAAAATGCGACGCATTAAATTTCGTATGTATTTTTGGAGGCGTTTAAAGTTGCCTGTTGCTGCTGCTTCTTCATCCACACACTTTTTATGTGGCATTTAAAATTTATGCATTAATGTGTTTTGGAAGTTTACGAGCAAACGCCTCCTAAATGGGGTCAAGAGCTGACAGGAGTTAGAGTCGTCGTCGTTGTCGTCACAGTCGATTCTTCACTTTATTGATGAAGGCTTTTCTTGCTGCCCCTCGCTTTCCATTACATAATCATAATCATCATTATCAGCAACTCTAGATACGCTGCTCATCATGATGATCATAATTTGTTGTCCACTTGGCGCCTCAAGCTCCAAACTGTCCACTTGAACTGCATTTAGGTTCGTTTTGAGTTTTTTTCTTTCTTTTTTCTGCTTCTTCTTTTCTCTCTACTTGTGCTCAGTTGATCAAGTGCAGGCTGTAAAGGTTGAAGACAGCTCCACTTCCATATGCACATAAGTAATTAAAGTTTTATGCCCTATTAAATGTAAAAAAACTAAAGGTATTACGACTATAACGCACAGCTGCAATGGGGAAGTGAATGCAATGCAAATTATTCACTTCCAAATGCCCCTAATACCCAGAAAATGGGGGAAAGAGAAATTACGCAATTTTTTGTAGGTGCCAAATTGTTGGCAGAATAATACACTGTTAAAAAATGATCAATTGTTGTCCTTGACATCAGTTTAAAACTACTAAAATTGAGATTTCTTTAACCAACAACATTTGTAAATAGAAAAATTTAGTTAAAAACTTTTGAGAATTCAAAAAATAAAAATTTTGTTTAAAGTCTGTAAAAATTCTTATAATTTGTAATTTGTGGACGCTTATTTTTTCACATTTAATTACTTAAAAATATATAAATTTTAAATCAGTTAAATAACATTTTTACAGTACCATAAAGGTGACTTCTTTATGATTATTTACTAAAAGTATTACTTAAAACATTTATATCTTCAGCCTAATTTATAACAGTGTACCATAAACTTGACTGTTTCTCCTGATATTTGACAGTTATTAGAGTAGTGTATACCAATTTCGTGGTCATATTTATTGGTTGTAAACGCATTTATTTCTCCATTCCTACATTTTTATTTTTTTTATTTTGTATTTTGTTTGATTTTCACAACTCGCGGGCATTTAAATTGTCTTCAATTGCGCCCATTGCATAATTAAGACAGCACTTCCAATCTGGCCACAATGTCTGATTGTCTGCCCCATTTGAGTGACTGACTAACGTGGCTAACTGACAGCCCATCAGCAAAAGCAGCAACAGCAGCAGCAACACCACATGGATAGCAGTCGCTTTCCCGTTGTGTGTTAGGTCCGGAGTTGGGACTTAGCGGACTAATCCGTGGCAAGTTTTTCGATGCATCATCGCATAATCAAAGAGCCATAAAAACAAATAATCATTATTAAGCAAAACAAGCCAATTAATGCTGCAGCAACAACAACAACAACAGCAGCAATACCAACTGCCTGCAACAGTAATTAAATGAAAATAAAACACCAAGATTCGGTCAACACACAGTCGATTTGTGGCATGAAAACAGTAATCGAGAAAACCCAAAAAAAAATAAATAAAACAGGTCTACCCTGGGGAGTTCCAGCCTACAATAAAGGGTAGGGTGTGCGGAGACTTCGGATTACGGGGTATCTATAATTGCAGCTGGCCAGCTTACGGCTAATTTTGCCATTTGCGTGCAATAATAAAGCGATAAATTGTGGCAGCAACAACAATAATACTCCAACTACAATACAACAGCAAAAAAACTACAAAATTGTACAAAAAATAACAAAACTAAAGCTGAAACTGAAAACCGGGAAGAATATTCAAGTCATGCCGGCAATTAGTGTTGAAAATCGCCAACAAAACGGGCAAATAATACAGCATATATCATATACAAACACATATACAAAATGTTTATACAATTACTTTGTGTTTGTGCAAATATTACTCATACGCAGCGTTGAGAATGCTGACATTGATGATGAATCAAATCAAAGTGCGTCCTTTACAGCAATTTTAAAACTTGTATTTTGCAGTGAAAGTTGTGCCCAAGCAACGAATTTTTTGTAGTTGTTGTATTACAGTAGCTACAACAACAAAAAAGCCCAACCTAGGGCAATATCGTGTTGCCGATCGTTTCAATTGATAAACAAAACCAAAAAAAAGCTAAAAGGCTAGTGAAAAAAAAGCTGTTGCCAGCGGGAGATTTCAGAAAATACTTTTCGGCTCGCCTCATTGAGGCCTGCGTCGACTTGGCCATTAATACTCGAACTGGAGTTGGAGTTAGAGTTGGACCAAGAGCTAGAGCTAGTGCTGGAGGAAACACGTTGGGGTCAACGCTAATTGATTTGGAAAGGCTTTTCAGGTCGGTCAGTGGCATAAAGCATAAATTGCCATAGCTAAAAGTCTACACAATTATCAAAATGATACGCCTTAGGCGATCACAAATTCAATTTCCGCAAAGAATTCAAATCCATCAACTATAATTACTCAAAAATCAACAAAATCAACTTGTGCCATTATAAGTGATACCTGAGTCACTTAAAAGGGCAATGAACAAAATTAAACACACTAAAGAAAATACATAAATAATTTACATTAATGTTTTACAAATAAACTTGTAAGTTGTTTAATTAATATAAAAGTTTTATAAATTTTAAAGGTTTTTCATTTAGAATTCAAAATTTGTCAGTCAAATATTAAAAACTCCTTTCAGTTGGTCTTCTTTTAGTACAAATTATATAATAATTGTTTCTTTGGCTAACATATTTACTTTTTAAACTTTTTCTTGAACAATTTCCTCAACAAATTTCATAATTTCTTTAAATTAAATTAAATAATTCCAACAATATTTTTAAAACCAATTTCTTAGCACTTCTATTTCAAGTATTTCTATAAACTGCCTGAAAAATTCAATATTTTCTTCTCTCCAAATAAATGTACTAACAAAAATTTCTTTGTCGGCTTAAAGTGCATGAAAAATTAAACATTTCTTTAGATAATTGGATGCTAGTTATTTTCGTTTAGTTGTGGCTAAATGTGGATGTTTCCCATGGCCACCAAAGTGAAGACACCATTATTGGCATTGAATTTTCTTTCACTTGATTCAAAACAATTTTCAGTGACTTTTCATGTATGTACATTTCAAATTTGAAATATTTCTCAGTGCGTTTCATATACGCAGTTAAAGTTTTGTGACTTTGTTGTCTCTTGACTGTTTTCTGTTTTTTGATGGCATTTGGAACTGTGTCCGTCTGTTCATCAAGTCCGAATTGTCCGGCTTGTTTGCCATTTCAAGTGCTGAATTTTTCATGTGCATTTAATTAGTTGAATTATGGCTGTGAAATGTGGCAACTACTGGTAGTAAGTGGCAGCAAGTGGCAAAGAGGCAAAAAGGCAGACAGTGGAGCATATAAACCAAACAATCTAATAGTAAAAGAAACTAACTGAAAAATAATAATAAAGTAAACACTTTTGCCATCCATATTATGCGACAACTTTCGCGAAATTATTTTATAGACTGCCGGACGGCAAGCAGTTGATATTTTTTTCACTATCCGTCCGTCTTAATGTCCGTCCATCTGTCTGTTTGTTTATTTTCTTTATTTTTTATTTTGATAGCTATCAATTGGACAATTGTCACCTTTCGAATTTTCGTGGAAAGTGGCCAAAGTGTTGGCTCTAAACAGACTAAGTATATGCAAAGTGGCAGCGTTGCAGCTGCAAGGACGTCTGTGCCAAGTTGCTTGCCCCAAACTACTGTTCCGCCGTCCGCTTGCCCCTCTCTAAACACTTGTCGTGCACTAAATTGAGCTTAATTTCAATTTGTATCTCTCGGTATCTCGCAGTATAAGGGCCGCCCGTGAGCTAAACAACCTCCAAATGAAATAAAACCGCAGATAAAAATCTCGAGTTTTTCCACAATTTTACTCTACGTACCATACACACATACAAACACACATACATATACTTGTATATATTTTTCCATTTTAATTTTTGTCAGTCTGACGGCGACTTGACCCAGTTACATTTGTTGATGTTTTTTTTGTAGTTTTTTTCCTCTTTTTAGTATTATTTGTTCTTCCACATTGTAATTAGTGACGAGAATTGTTTATAATGAGACTCGAAACAGAAACTGAAACTTGAGAGACAAAGAAGGTATGAAAAACTACATTTGTGGGTCGCCTTTTTGGCTTTTCTTGGCGTTTTGTATTTATCCAAATTGCAGTGGCATAATTAAAAGATTGCCGACATAATTAGCCCAGCAATTGAGAATGATACGAGTAGATTAAAATCTTAAAGTCCAACTGGGTATTCTTTTCTTAAGTTTAGAGTTCAAATTGTGCCAAGTTTAATAGTGAAGGACGTAATGAACTTAACCAAGTAGTAGAAAAGCTAAAGATAATTAAAGCAGCTAAGCTTGGGATAAAGCTTTCTTATTTGTCTACTTGTCCAACTACAAATTCTACTCTATCTCATTGTTATTTAAGAACTTTTCCCATATCTAACTGCATTTTATCCACAGTCGCAGCTGCTGCTCTTAACGTTTTGGCCTTTTTCTCAAAACTAAAAGCTACAAAGTGTCATCAGGTCAAGATGAGGTCGTCAAGTTGAGTCAACCTTAAGATTAAATATTCTTCTGCAGCTGCAAACCCAAACTGATTGACGTTCAAACCAAACTCACACACATTTCCGGCCAACGTGAGCGCCAAGAGATCTAAGAGGGGGTTACTAGGGTGCAGAAGGGGTTTCAGAGGGGATAACAAATCAGGTCAGAGGTTTGGGTTCGATTGTTTATGGGCACGTGTCTATAGATAACTCAATGGAAATCTGAGCTCGTTAACTGAAAGTGAACGAAAGTGAAAACGCAGATATATCAACAAAAGTCTAATCAGTGCAACTAAGTAAAAACTACAACAACAATAGAAAACTGGGCAACAAGCAAAGTACACACAACAACTGAAACAACAACAACAATAACAAGCCACATATCATGCTTGAAACTCTCTTTCTGTGTCATTGACAGACGTCGTTGGGTCGTTTATTCGTTTGACTCGACGACTTTGCGACTGAATGACTGAATGACTGACTGACAAATGAAAACTCAATTGGCTATCGCAAGACAATCAAAAGACGCGAAGAAGCGAGCAAGACAACGATGACAACGATGCTGCTCCACTGTTTGTTGTGATTGTTGTTGTCGTTGCAAACATTACACATTACAACTAGGCAAAAGAAATGACAACAACTACAACAACAACAAACAGACGAAAATTCACTTTCACTCATCGGTCTTTTAATTTCTGAAAACGTCATCTTGTCGCTTTGTGTGTTGCTGCCACACAAAAACCAGCAACAACCACAAACAACCTCTAAAATAACAACAAACAATAAACATTTAAAAGATGTCGCTGATTGATGCACCCAACAGCAGCAACACAACAGCAGATGAACGCCAGAGGGCGCTCTAAAGTAGAACAAACGAAATTTGTCAACGCCTACTCCTTTTATTTCTACTCTTTATTTTACACGCCCCCGCACCGCCCCACCACGCCCCCTTTCTGTGCTGTGCGCCTCTCCTTCTGGCTGTCCAATTAAATGCAAATTTTGTTTTAGAAATCGTTTGCCAGCGGCGCTGCAAACTGCAGCCAAAAGATGCAAATGCCAGTGCGAGAGAGATGGAGAGAGTGGGCAAGTGTGTGTTGGAGTAAGAGAGCAGAAGAGTCGTGTCTTTTGGGGTCCAGTTCCACTGGCTGACCACCCACATGGACGGTCGCTTTGGCGCTACAAACGTCTCACTTCGAGCCGCGCGCCATTTGTTGAAATTTATGTGCATTTTGATGAAAGCGCCAACTTTGTGTGGGTGTGGAACGCCCCTTTCCCCGCTCCACACACTTCCAGCCTACCTCACTCTTCCCGCCACTCTGTGCTTTTGTTTTTCTTTAAACTTTTCAGAGATCTCTTCAATATTTATACATTTTTATTGCTTGTCTTGTTTTGGCGATTTCTCGCGTTGGCATTGGAAATGCAAATGAAAATTTGGTTTAAACTGTTGACAGCGAAAGAGTAAGAGAAGAAAGGCAGAGAGAGAGAGTGAGTAAAGGGCAGTGCAGTTAAAGCGGAAGTTGGTAGTTGAAGCAGCGAAAGCAATTGAAGAATTGGAATAGCGTGAAGTGAAGTTTTTGCAAAGCGAACTTGAATTTGTTTGCAGTTATGTAAGAAAATTGGCAATGAAAATAGGGAAAGCAGAGAGATAAGCAAAGGGAGAGCAAAGATCTCCGAGGCAGCAAATCAGAATATACAGCTTAGGAGTACAAAAATGTAGACTAGAATGGACTGTGGCTAAAATATAAAGCTTTAAGTTAAGACTTTTAAAAAGGAATAAATTCTATTATTAATACTTTAAAACATATAAATTCCGTTACTTTTTTCCTTATTTACAGGCCTAAAACACCACTAAATTGTTAGTACTCTTAGGTTAACTCTAAACCTGTCCAACTTAACTCAGCCTACTTCAGTTATCGCCTGGCTGCGTCTACTTTTTTTTAGCCATAAGTAAAATCTATGCATGTTACATGCTACACATCCCTGATAAAAGATCAACAATCATTTGCTTGCCTTTAAAAATAGACAACAAATTTACGACTCCAGCAAACATTTTGGCCGGCAGTTTATTTTTGCTGCTTTTGGCCAAAACCATTTGGTTTGCTAAGCACAGAAACAGCTGCATAATCATCATGCTGCTGCTCATTATCGGCCAAGAAATTTCTTTGTTTTCTTTACATCTTTTGCCAATTATATTTTGTGGTAATAATTTGGCTCATTTCAATTGTTCGAAATTAATTTGTTTCCGTTTGTAATTAAATTGCAAACTTTGCTTTTCTCATTGTTGGCTGTGGCTGCTGTTTTGGTTGTTGTTCTTTTAATTGTTGTTGTGCAAATCGGGTCAAGCTGCTGAACTGACCTTAATCGCAACTTGTGCGCAATTTAAAGTTTTTCTGTATGTTTTTCAAAGTCTTTGTTGGAATCGCTTGAAGTTACCTTCAAAACCATTCGGATAAATATGTTTCTCTGTCTGTCTTGAGTTGAAATACTGGCAAATCATTGGCACAAAGTTATTGCCAGCATTTCTATTTGGAGAATGTGAAATCCGAGCCGTTTCAATCTACCAGCCTCACCCACCTTATGCCGTGTGCTTCGATTGTCTTTTTTGCGCATAATTGCGGCTTTTTTTATTTTATTTATATTTCTTTACTTTGTAAATTTCTTGCCAATTCATGAAGTTTAATTGCAAGTTGTTATGAGCAGCTTAGACCTAGAGCTCCCTCTATGAATGTATGTGTGTGTTTTTTGTGGCCTACGGCAAATGTTCCTCCCTTTCAGCCAAGTCTCTTTCTCTTTCTGCTGCTATTTTTAGCCGTAACTCTCCCTGTCGGACTGTCTGGTCCAACGATTGATGTGCTTATGCAATGCAACCCTTGCCCCAAACTAAAGTCTTTAGTTTTCTGTATTTAGTAGTCAGTTTTCAGTTTTGCAACCTTATCGGCCTTATGCGCATCGCTGGCTTTGAAGTTCAGTTCCAGGCACGCAAATATCAAAAAGCAATGCGGGCCAAACAATTATGAATGCCACAAGCGGGTATGCGCAGCTAAAAGATATCCTAAATAAGCGGAAAGAGGTGTTACAAAAAAAGCAACGACTTTTTGCACAAATACTTCTTCTTTTTAAAAGCTATCGCTTGCTTTTCAGAAATGTTTCTTAATTTTAGCGGAAACTTTTGCCATAGGAAAGGAGATGAAAGAAAAAAGAAAGGAGCTTACAGGGTATTTTGGTACACAACTTTATAAAGAAAAGTCCAGCAAAGTTTTCAAATGAAATTAAAATTTTTATCATTTTGACTAATTTTTGCTGCATGCAAAAAAAAGATGGAAAAGCAAACGCGAAAGCCAAAAAGCCGACAAGCAACAGCCAACAATGAGAATGGCCAAAACAACCAACAACGGGACCGACACCGAGACCGAGACACGCAAAACTAAAGTGCAAAATGTCACGGCGCGATAAATTGTAACGCCCGAGAGCGGAAATGAACCTTATGAAGGTCCTGCTTAGGCGCCCTCTACAACTGACGTGTTCCCTTTTTTTGGCCAAAAAAAATATAAAAACAGAAACGAAATGCAACAAAACTCACTTTTCTAAACGAAAAACGAAGTTCAAAACCAAAAACAAAATAAAAGCGATTCATTTGCCGCAGTCTAGACAAGAATTTGCAACTGCAATGGCCAAGACTGGAGTGGGGAGAGTCGGGTGAAACGGGCAGATAGTTATCAGGGGTTGCGGATTGAGGGTTAGGTGTGACTGCCAAAAAGGACATTAAATCATTCAGCACGTAAAAGCCAGACCCTGGCCAAGAGCCGGTCGAGGCCAGACACACAACAAGGCTAACAAAATTTCGAGTGTATCTGTATCTATAAGTACGTGTATCTGTGTGTGCGCTGCGCCAAAATAATAGTAATTTGGCTAATTCAAAAATTGCAGCTATCGACGCGTTGCTGTTGTTGTTGCCAGTTGTTTGTTGTTGTTACTGCTTTCCATGCTGTTTATTGCTATTCGTTTTTGCTTCTAGCCATGAACTTGAAAATGAAAATGTTGAAATTGGTTTTTATTTTCCCATTTTTTTTTTCTTCTTTTGCTTCTCTTTCCCATTTCGGGCTGACAAAGTGAAAATTAACAACTATTCTTGTTATTGTTTCACTTACTGCTGGTATTGTTATTGTTTTGCCGTAACAAAAAACCATTTAATGCCCTTGAAAATTGTACTCAAAAACAAACAAAAAAGAAACAAACTTTGGTTACAATGCAACAAATTGTTTAGCTGATTGTTGTCATGACATTTATACAAAATGATATTATGGTTTTTGAGTTTTTGCAATTGTTTGTAGTTGATTTGTTGACTGATAATAGTAATGAATGGTGTTTGTGGTATTGCAAGAGTCAACAGAGTTCATCTATATTTGGAGATAAGAGCAAGAGAGCTACTTTAGAGACTCGTAGCCGTTTAATTTAAGATCCACAATGATCATTTCTAATTTAAATATGTTACTTCAATTTATTTTAGTGCATTTTGTTATTTATTTGCACATAAAAATAATTAAAATAATTTAAACCCAAAAGTTTTTTTTAAAACACTTCAAAATTCAATTAAACTATAATTAACTAATTAAATAACAATCAAATCAACTCACAGCTAGAATATGCAGCAAAAAGTCAGTTATTTAAATACAGGCGTTGCCAAATGGGGCGTATACGTAATTTACAGGCACTGCTTATAGCTCATACGCCCCGTGTGCTTGCTAGACAAACAAAACAGACAGACGAACAGACACGCAGACAGATAGACAAACATCGACCGTTGTCTAGAAGAGGTAAATGAACAGTAGCTGGAGGCCAGTTATAAAGTGTTTTTAATGACCAAAATCGACGGAGTTTGGCTTGGCCTGGCTTGGCTTTAATTAAAGAGCCAGCAAATGAAAAGACACAACAACAACAATAACAACGACAACGAAGACAACAAAAATTTGCATTACCAACAAAGACGAAAATGAAATTGTGTAATTGAATTGAAAATGAAATTGAATTGAATGCAGATGCAGATGAGGCAAGAAAAAAAAAATAGTTGAATCTGGCGGCTACTTAACAACGCGGAAATGTGCCATGACTAACTAACTAGTCACTAACTAAGACGGCAAGCAGTTGGCTCAATTGAATTATTATGCAATTTGCAATTAGCATAAATTGAATCAATGACTGATGGACAAAGAAAGAGACTTAAAGAGCTAAAGAGCCAGTTAGATACTTAAGAATGCCAAAAGCAGCAAACACTCGACTAGGTCAACCATTTATTCATTCATTCATACGACTTGCAACCAATTGCTCAATGGGATATCAAGCAAGAAGTGCAGACGCGAAGAGAGAGGTAAATCAAGCGAGTTAACATGCAAAGAGTCAACGAGCTTTGTTTACTCATTTGCCGCAACATTTTGTCAGGCAAATAATGAAAAGTTGTTTCCATTGTTTGATATTTGCATTTGGCAATTGAGACCACCACATGGCACAAAACCATACAGAGAACACTAAAGAAGAACCAAATTGAAAAACCAACAACCTCCATCGTCACTTACATTGCCATTTGCCATCTTCATATAACAAAACTCAAGTGGATGTGATTTCGTCATCATTTGTTGCTTCTTCCAAATGCTCGAACTTAGCCAACAGCAACAAACTCGAGTGCATTTCGCAGTGCAGTGTTGCCAGAATTCACGCACTAAAAAAGCTAGTTTATCAATAAGAAGTAGCTAAATTAAAGCTAGAGAAACACTGCTTAGTTTTTAATACTCTAACATGGAAATTAATTTTATTTTTATGTAAAAGATCACAAAATTTGTGCTGATTTACCCTATAAAATCTTCAGGAGCCAAACAAAGCTAGATCTAACTCTAAAATCTATGCCTAATCTAGCTAAACTGCCAACACTGCTCATCTGCTGTAAATCTTAGCTGCAAAATCTGTGTAAAAGGCGCTCGAGTGCCAAAGGCGCTGCGTCATGGACTCATAGTTCTTGGTCCCAGCCAAGAAACCAAGAAAGAGAGAGTCAAAGTCCAAAATGTGAATACAAAATGCGCTATAAATAAACAAAACTACAATGCAAACTGAACTGAGGCTGAAGAACTCAAGACTGTAAAAGCTAAAAGATGCGACTGCACAGCGACCTCAACAAATCTCAACAAGCTGTAAGCAATCTGGCTTAATCATGTGAGAAACGTTCAAAGATCAAAAAAAAAGCACAAAACACAACAAAATTCAACATGCAACAGCGTTGCACACACAAATACACAAACAAACACACATACAGACACACTCATACAGCGAATTCAAGTTTTTTTTTGCAATAAAGATGACGACAATGCGCAGAGAGTGTTCTGACCAGGTCTGATCTACCATATGACTCAACCAACTGCTTCTAGCCACAAACAAACAAAAACAGTCAGCGCAAAAAAACAGATGAGTTTAACTAGGCGAAGCTGTAATGCACTTTAGTAGATAGTTCAGGAAAAGTATGAAGTTTTGTTATAAGAATTTAAACGATTATAATATATATAAAATCTAAATTTTACATAAAAATATAGGACTCTTTTTTATCTACTAAGAGTAGAGAAAATTTTTCAAAAATATTATGGAAAAGACTTCAAAAAGTCTAATATTGTATGCCTTCTAAAGTCCCTCAACTTTGGTAGATTATAGACAAGAAGCAGCTGGCCAAAAGCCGCTGAGAAGGAAATACGATTTCCAGGAAATGCGCTAAACTGAGTCAAGCTAAAACCAAAACCAAAGATATGCTCCTGCTCAGGATGATGCTTACAAAGCCAGCGCTGTAAGATATGAGTCAGAGACAGGAAACAGTTTAAAATAAAACGTTGTGTGGCTGGGAAAATCAAGGAAAATTTGTAGTGTACACTTTGGAAAAAATCGGATGAGAACGAAAGCGAAACGCAGCGAGGCAAAGACCTTAAAAGACTAAACTAAAGCCCACAGCTAATTAAAGGGCTGAGGAAATAGAGAGAGAGAAAGAAGAGAGGGAAGCACAGAGGAAAGTGCTGAACTGAAACGGTATAACAACAATGAAAAATCGGGCGCTTCCTGGGCAGAAGAAAAGCGCCGTGAAAAACAAACTTGTTCATCTTCAGACTAACGAGGTGAGCAGCAGTTGAGTCGAGGTGGGAGGTGCAACAACAGGCAGATTGGACAGGTAACAAACAGTTGTTGGCAAGTGCAAGTGTAACAACAGCTGCAGGGGCAGTTGCTGTAGGGTTGTGTTGGTGCGGGGGTGGCGGTGTGTTGGGTGTAGGCCGGGCCAAGACAATAAACAAATAAATTACATGAAAGCGGTGCTGCCACAGTTTTTCTTTAGCTTTTCTTTCTGGCTGCCAAACGAGATAGATAATCACAATGAAGCGGCACGAACTGTGTGTGTGTGTGTGTGCAGCAAAATGTGGCATCCTCATTAACCCACAGAGTGCAGCACACACGCTGCCACCCTCTGTGTGTGTGCTAAAAGTGAAAGTCATGGCGCAAAAAAAAGAGTACTCCCCTCTTTCTGTCTCCCTCTCTCCGTCTGCCTGTCTCTGTCTTGGCACCATCATAACACCAAGTCAAAGTAATTGGCTAGTTTGAGCACATGGGTTAATTAAAACGCCAGCCACGCACTTTTCGCGTCTCGATAACTCTCAATAAATCTATCGAATGTAAATCTCTCAATATATGCACAGATGTGTGCAAATATTTGTGCAAAAAAAACCGCAAATGCCGCAAATCTCAAATCGTTGCATCCGTGAGATGCCTTTGAAATGTACTCGCACTTTGGAGTTGAACGATTTGCATTACTTTTGATTTTTAACTTGGCTTTAACCATTTCACTTCCAACTCGGCTCGGCTCTTCCGCATCTGAGCTG
The DNA here is from genome assembly GCA_035047505.1 of Drosophila parthenogenetica. NCBI lineage: Eukaryota > Metazoa > Arthropoda > Insecta > Diptera > Drosophilidae > Drosophila > Drosophila parthenogenetica. The sequence continues at coordinate 5,441,969 of JAWNPM010000070.1, forward strand.
AGAAAGTCTGTCTATAGAAAGCTGCTCTCAATGAGATTCAATAAATTTTGCTGCTGCCTCCGTGTGGCAGCCACTTAAAGTTGATAGCTATATTTAAGTCCAGCTGTAGTGGACTGGCAGTGGGGGAGAGGTAGCAGTTCGCTTTTGTGGGTCATGCAGCAGGCCTCCTACTCAGGTGGACACTCAATTGGGTCAAAACAGTTGGCCAGCTCATTACCAACTATTGATATTACTCGGTGTGTGTGTGCAGAGACTCGCTTCCGCTCGGTCTAACACATTGCAATTGAAATTTAATCAGCGACACTTGGTTTTCTCACACAGAATAGTAAAGGAAAACTGGTGGAAAAATCTACAGTGGAGAGACTTAACTGCTAAAGACCCTGTAGTGCTTGTATAGCTATAGAAAAGAAGTTTGCTTCAATTTACAAAACTAAAACTAAGCTAAACTTGATCTGCGTGCAGCTTAAAGTAGTCAAAATAGTCTTTAAGCTGTTTTCCAAGCTTTAAGTTTAAGTCTTTCAGCCTCCTGCTCTTTTATCACATACCGGGTCTAAAAATAATATTGAATTGCCACTTGGATTGTTGGCCACTTGGCTGCTTTGGCCTCGTCACGTGGGCATGACAGTTAACAAACCCTCCTAGACGACTCAATAAACTAGGCAACTAGGCACTATTGACAGTGCACACTCGCACACACACACACACACAACTCAAACACACACTGCCAACTTGAGATTGAGATTGTGCAATGGGTGGGCTAAGAATCTGAGCCAAAAAGACCCAGCTGGTCTGGCCTGACAGACCTTGCCAAACGGTAAATGTTGTACTCAGTTGTGCCTACAACATGTGTGTGTGTGTGTGTGTGTGTTTGTTTTGGGGTGGGGGAACCTAGAGGCTGGCTAACATTACCATAGCCCACATATTTAAGTATCCCCCACATGTAAAACTCATATGTAAGTAGTATGAGATAGCTGCATTGACATGCTCTGAATACTGGCCATACTACGCTTATTGTGAATGCTGGCAATACCCTAGAAACAAATAGACAAACAAACACGGAGTATAAGCAGTTAGGAACGTGTGACAAAAATAATGCATTTAAGACTTGAGACTATGTCTCTTTTTAAAGACTAAATAAGCTACTTCTTATCGATTGTATGTATGAATGTTGTCTTATTTTCTTCTACCTTTTAACTCCTACGATTTAGCAACTGTTTAAACTGTACAACAAGGGTATCTCTTAGTACATCATCCCTTTTGCCTGCTCTGCTGTGGCACTTGCAGCAGCCCGTTTTATTTGCCGCTGGCTTGAGAATGGCATTTTGATTTATTGGCTTGTTTTTGCGCTCAGTTTCAGCGGCGACTTGGCTTGAATTATGCAATCCGGCTATAAAGTGCAGTCAGGCAGCCAAACAGCCAAACAGGCGCTATAAATTCTCGAAATGCGTTTTTTGGCTCACTGATTTTTTCCCACAATTTGCAAACAATAATGAAAACTGCTCAGTGGCTGCTGTTTGCCGTTTTGCTGACTGCCTAATTAAATGAAATAGCTGCACTCAATAAAAAATAAACTAAATAGTTATAAAAAACAACAATAACAAAATACAAATGCAGCTAACTGAAAAATTGCAGCATGCCACAAGTGGCCGGCCGGCAACGGCAACGGCAACGAACAACGACCGATAACAGCGGCAACAACAAAAATTGGCAGCAAAAAGGCAGCCAATTAAGGCCAATTTAGTTGCAGCAACGCCAAGCGGCGACACAAAAACAACATAAAAAAACTTAAAACACATAATCAGTAGTGGAAAAACGACAACAAAAACAACTCGGCATGCAAATGAGAGCAGAAATGAGCCGAACAACAACCAAAAGTAACTTGATACAAACAGCAACAACGACAACGGTGGCAAAAATTATGTATAGCCAGATATTTGTTAAAAAATTTCACATTTGTTTTTCTGTGAGAAAAATGTAAAGCAGCAGCAACGGCAAAAAAAAGCTTTGACAGTTGTTTTTGTTGTTGTTGTGCATCTGTGCAGTGCAAAAGAAGGAAGCGAGAGAGACAGAGAGGAATGGAGAGCGACGATAGCAGAGCAAAAGCTGTGATATCGATAACGCGCAATCGGTAACAATCGAAGCGCTGTTGATTAATGTGACCAGGCGTTGACAAGAGCAGCGCAGCAGCCGCAACAACAACACCACTACAACTGCAAGTGTGTCAGCGTCAAGTGCAGTCGCTGCCGCAGTGAAATCTTTTGTAGTTGTTGTTGCTGCTGTCGTTGTTGTTGGTATTTTCAATAACAATTGTTAAATGCGACTGCGCAGCGTTTGCAAGCCCAAGGCGGAGTGCGGCTTTGAAGCTGGAAAAAAAATAAACCAACAACAATAACGGCTCAGTAACGAGCAACGGGCTGAGATTTTTTTTATTTATATATCTCTGTTGGTTTTTTTTGGCATGTAAAAGGCCTCGCGCTGCGCCCATTAAGTCTTAGCTTTAACTTGAGGCCTAAAGCCGGCGCAAGTGCCCAAGTGGATGACCTTTTCATTTTAATTTCAATTCTGAACGTTTCTTTTGTTGTGGTTTTTTTTTCTGGTTGGGGTTTTGGTTTGTGCGCGCAGAGCCGAATCTAATTGTTAGTGCAATCAGTTCAAAAACTCAACTCAAGTGCTTAAGAGAAGGCGAAGCTTTAAACTTCATGCACTGTTGGTGTTAACAGGCAAGCAGACATTATCATCATAACAAAATGAACAATCAATTTGGACATAGACACACACAACACACACACACAAACTCACAGTGAGGCCAAGTTGTACGCACACCCACGCAAGCGGTAAAGTTTGCTGACACTGTCGTTACTGCAGGTGGCAACTCCAACTCGTTTTAGTCAGGTAGCCGCTGCTGCTCTGCTGCGAGCAGCACAAGAAGCAAAAACATTCGCACACACTTGTTCACTTTCTTCTTCAGCATGTACGACGTATGAGTGTTATGTCTCTCTCTGTGTGTGTGAGTGTGTTTGTGTGCATGTGTGTGCAAGCATCCCAACAACATGCTGAAAGTAACTGTATCTTGTTGCAACTTTATCTTACCTGTTCAGCGAATTAGCAATATGGCCGCTAAAAATATGTGTCGCTTTCAATTGCAATTCCAATTGCAATTCAGACGAACTTTAGCCCAGGCCTAAAAACACAAACACACACACACGCACAAGTTATGAACACGCGCGCACCGGGAACGCATCGAACACTTGCACAAATATTAGTTCGTCAGTAGAAAAAAAATAGAGTAATAGTTTTAAGACACTTGAAATACGTTTATTTGTTTTTCCTTTTTAGCGGCAGAGCAGCGTTCTATGCAGAAATACTGTATGCGGCGCGAGTTCTCAAATGCAGCGCCAAACGAAAGCAACAACAAAATGCAAAGCGAGCGGACTTCACGTTGTGCTCTTTGAAAGATTACAGTTACAGTTACAAAACTGCAGACTGCAGTATCCAATGCGACTGTTAACTCCAATGTTAAAAGTTAAGCTCGAAATGGCAATGTTAAGCTTACGTTATTCTGTTAGTTATGCGTTGCGTGGTATTGTTTTGCCGGCTTTGAATTATTGAGTAGAATTTAAGTTGTTATGTGGTTTCTAAGCTTATGGGTAGCAGCAGTAACTAAAGGTGACTGTAACTAAATAGTATCATGTGGATATTTCTTATACTTAGACTGAAATGCTTACGCTTCGCAGCATATGGCAGCGCTTGCACTAGTTTTATTTTATCTAACAATCTGGCAACGTGAATTTAACTGAATTTTTGCGTCGGCGCAGAAAGTAGACTTTTTTCTTCTTTGTAGAAATTTTTCCAGTCCAGCTTTCAGAGAGAAATTCTAACGAAAATATGTTGAAGTCAGAAGTTCAACACCAATACTGGATAACCAAAAAGGTTGTGCAACGCAAGCTAGGCAGCAAGGAGGACAAACACATCATATCCTCTGATGCCGAGCTGGATGCCAAAATCGAAATTTTCAAATCGATAAGCGACACTAGCACGGAACTCTGCAAAATCATTGACCAGTACCAAGAGCGCCTCTGCATATTGTCGCAAGAGGAATGTGTGTTCGGGCGCTTCCTCAAGGAGGCGGGCAAGCGCAGCAAAACCACTGGCGGCAGCATCACAAACACAGGCAAGGCAATGTCCTTTGCAGGACAGCAGCGGATGTGCGTCCGTGTACCTTTATTGAGACTACAGCACGAGGTGGACGTGTATCGGTGTCGTGCCGTCAAGGACACAGAACTAACGCTGCAGACAATGGAAAAGGAACGCACCGAATATCGTGCTGCGCTGTCATGGATGAAGCATACGGCCAGCCAGGACATGGATCCGGATACGGGCAAAGGACTCGACAAGTTCCGAACGGCCCAGGCGCACGTGCGTGCGGCCAAGCATAATTTCGATGGCTATTCTATGGACTCGATACAGAAAATTGATTTGCTTGCCGCTGCACGTTGCAATATGTATTCCCATGCACTGGTGGCATATTTGGCGGAGCTCAAGACCTTTGCCCAGAAAGCCGCTTCCACATTCCAGACCATCTCCAATGCACTTGTGCTGAAACCCAAATACGACTTCTGTGTGCTTAAGGAATTGTCACAGAACGAAGGTGCTGCCGACGACGACACACAGGATCCGGTAGCGCCTCTCGAGGTCGTTGATAAAGATCAGTCCTTGTTCTTTGCGGTAGGTTATTAGCCATAAAGTATTTGTACTCAGATTAATCATTTATTTGCTTGCAGGAGGATTACCAGGATAAACCCGCCTCTGATGCGCAGCCGCCCACTGAAGTCTCGTCCACAGCGCCGCCCACTTGTGGGGACAACGAATCCTTGCTCATCGAGCTGTCCAAGCAGCTGGAGGAGAGTCCGCTGATTGACTCACCGCTGCCTGATGCTCCACTGCTAGACACCAGCAGCGGCGGCAACCACAACATGAGCAACAACAAATTCTGGGCACGCATGTTTAGTCAGCCGTTGACAGCGGCTAGTGCGGTACCAGCAACAACTGGAGCTCCTGTGCCTGCTCCAGCGTCAGCCAAGTCCAGCAGCAACAATCCGTGGTTGGAGCTATTTGCGGATCTCGATCCGCTGGCTAATCCGCAAGCGTTTGACCTGAAACTGAGCGGCGGACGACGCGTAGCCGAGCAGACATAAAACTGGACTGTGGTGGCCATTGTCGTCAGAGTTTCCAGGTTTCCAGGCGCAGCAAAGCAAACCGAATCACAACTAGAGCTGTATTAATAGTTTAATTTAATCCACACAAGCCAAAAACACCCCTACACCCCCTCACACGAAGCAACTCTTAGCTTTTTCACAGTAATCTACATGTTATACCCATGGCAGAGGGTGTTATAGACGCCATGAATTAAGCCTACGCTGCTAGGGTATCCCAACTTCGGTATTGCCGATTTTGTGCATTAATTTCTTGTTTTAAAATTATAGAAAAACTCGTTTTGGATGTAACTTTTCGCTAAACGTTCAAAACTTTGTATCTTTTATTTAAATAAAATGTATATTGGACACAGCAGCTACGGCAGCTTAGTGGGATGTGGAGCAGGATTGGGACTGGACTCGGGCTCGGGCTTGATTTGGATACTGGTAGTTGGAGGTGTTTCTGGTGCAACAACAACAACATTAGTAGCAGCAGCGGTAGCAGGTGAAGTTTCCTGGCTCGCACTCATTTAACAGCCGCTTGTGCCTCCTTCTTGGAGTTGACCAACTCGACGAGTTCCTTGACACGACGCAAGCAATCCTTTTTACTGCGATTGGGTATGCAGGCAGCAATGGCATCCCAGCGATCGGGTGTCGTGGTTGGATAAGTTTTCATTGCCTGCTCCAGCAGCGCTTGCTCCTCCTTTGTCCAAGTCTTGGAGGCAGCTGAAGTTACTCCATTGGTGGTTGGAGCTGTGCCATTCTGTTTGCTTGTCTCTACTGCCGGTGTTGTCGCTTGCTCCTCCTTCTTCTGGTGATTACTATTTACGCCATTCTGTTTACAATTTTCCTTCTCTTTGGAATCTGATGGATCTCCGAGCGTTATGTCGTTCGTGGTGTGGACCTCCTTTTTGGATTTCTCAAAACTCTGGAAGGCCGCCTCATTGGCATGCGTTTTAAGCGTGCTCTTGGAGTGGTCACTGTGCTGCAGTGCCTTGGCCTTGTTCAGCACATCACGGGCTGTGACCACACCACCTCCAGCGGCATTGCAATGCTGATTGATGAAGGTGGCAATGACATCCCAGCGTTGTGCCGTACCAGCTGGAAACAGATTCACTGCTTTGATGAGCAGCTGGACATTCTCGTTGCTCCAGACTTCGCTCTTTTTCACCTCCTTAACACCCGCCTTGGGTGTGGTCTCTTGTTTCTTCTGCTGTGCCATGTTGAGCTCCTCCAGCTCTGCGGCAATCTTCTGCTCAGCTGTGTGCAGAGCAGCCACAAAGGATTCGCGTCCCTTGGTCTCCATGGCCTTGTTCAGGGTTTGCAGCTCGGCCAGACTGAAAGTTTCGCAAATCTTTTCGGCACCCTCCATATGCTTCAGCTGATCCTTATCGTTTTTGGCATAGTATTTGCAATCCTTGAGCTTATCCCGCAACGTTTTGCGTTCCTTCTTGAGCAACTTCTTTTGCTGTTCCCGCTCAATGCGTATCTGCTCGATACGCTTCTGTTCGGCCTTGTCGGCCTTCTCTTTGGCAAGAGCTGCCTCACGTACCGCCCGCTCCAGTTCGGCCTTTTGGGCCTGGGCAGCATCCATTTTGGCCCGTTTGGCTGCCGCCTTGCGATCCTTTTCCTCCTGCTTGAATCTTTGGATGCGTTTGTCATTGTTGTAAGCCAAATCGACTAGGGCACGAATTCGTGTCATTTCCTCCTTTTTACGCTTAATACGCGCCACTTTATTCTCCTTTTCAATCCAACGACGCTCGTCACGATCCTGTCCCTTCTCCTTATCTTCCTCATCCAAATAGCTGAACTCACGCCATGACTTGAAATCGTACCAGAAATTATAGAATCTCTCGACCTCCTCACGTTTGGCGTCTACCTCGCCAAATGGCGGCACTTGCGGCTTTTCGCTCCAGCGTGCATTCAAATTGAAATACTTATTAAATGAGTTAAAGTAGTTGCTATCGATGTCCGTCTGTGTGGGGAATGCGTCATCAAACTCTGGATCCACTGAGTCGTAGCTGCGACGCGTTTTCGAAGTGCCTGACAAAGTAAAACAATTGAATTTGAATTATGCTTTCGCGCCAAACTGTTATCGATAACAATAAGTTGGTCAGTCACTTGGCAACAAAATAAACTATGAAAATTTTAAAAGTTTTTCAACTGCACAAACACAAATTTTATAAAATTAAACTGTTAACTTAAACTGTTGACTATCGTTGACTGACTTCCATAGATTTCAAATTTAGGCGCCAAAAGGCTTGAGTAACTCAACTATCGATAACGATAAGCTGCAATCTCAATGTGACAAAAGGAATTCGCAAATTGTTAGTTAACAAATGCTGAGATCACAGAGATCAGAAATGATTTTTTCTGGATAACTTACCGAGTATTTCGTAGGCCTTTGTTATGCATGTAAAGTAATCGTCGTCGGTAATAACCTCCTCGCCTTTGGCTTTTCGCTTATCCGGATGATGCTGCAGCACCATGCGTCTGTATGCCCGACGTATATCATCATCACTAGCTTCGTATCTGTGTGTTGGACGAGAAATCGCGCAGTTGTTAATACACGTGCACAAAAACACACGAGTGGGGGTGCGCAGGGGGTTATAGACAAACGTGCACAGTTCTGCATGTGTGCGAAATTGTAACTCACCTTAATTTTCCAAGGCCAAGTACACTATAATGATCTTGATCCTTCCACTCTTTAGGATCAAGGGATTTGAGGTAGCTTATATCGACATCCTCGCCAGCGCCCGCCAATTTCTCATCTGAATCGCTACGCTCAACGCCATTCGTATCGCCAATTTGGCGGCGTGCGTTGAAATATGCGCAGCCAACGCGTTCGATTTTATGACGCGCTACCTTCAACGCTGGACACTCCAATTCTAGGCTGTTCGTCATTATGTGTGTTTAAGTGTGTCCGTGTGTGTGCTCGCTTATGTGTGGTGGGTGTGGAGTGTCAGTTGGTGCGAGTGTGTGGTTTTTAGCAATAACTTAATGCTCCAAATTACATAAAGCACACGGCACTACCTCGAATTTTGTGTGGAAAACCCGAAAAGAATGTGTAATTAATTCACTTCACTACCGCATGCTAGAGCTCAGTGTGGAGAACCGACAAAAGAGACATAGCAAAAAAAATCAAGAAGAAGAATACGATAGCAAACAATGTATCGATAACAGCTGCACAATTCTGCGAAACTTGTGCAACACTAACTTTTACATCGATAGCTCAACGAAAAATGTTGCCGCCTTCGTTTAATTACACACACAATACAATTTCTTGCTGAAAGCTGAAAGCAACTAACTGAAAACTAAACCACCAAAAATAAAATATGCATTAATTAAATTTTGTAATAAACTAAGAAAATGCTCTATGGATTGTTTGAGTTAACGTTAAATCGAAAAAGTTGCTTTGAATGCCAAGTTCTAGCTGACACAATATTCACAGTTCGAAATGCTATCGATAATATTCGTTTCGATTGTGACAGCTGAGTAGTGCCCTTACTGCTTTTAACACACCATAAAGTAAATAAAAAATGGTGCTTGCAAAATATCTCTGTCAAACATGAATAAATCTCAGGAGAGGAGCACCAGCTCCGCTATCTCCACACCGAATGTGGTCAACGAGGAGCTGCACAATGTAAGCGATACGTTCTACACTAGCCAGCGGAAGGGGAGTCACGTTTTCCGTGTTCGTTTGGATGCCACGGGATTTACACTCCAGCGCGAATCACCAAATGGCGTGACGATCAAAGAGCAAACCGTTAAACTTTGTGACATTGTCGGTGCTCGCTGCATGCGTCTGAAAAAGTCGTCGCGCAGTTTGGCCCGTTGTGCTTGCGTAAATCCCGGCACGCCTGGTGGTGCGGGTGGCGCTGCTGCCCGCAAGGCTGCCACGCCCAGTAAATGCAGCACAGCCAGCAAGGAGGAATACGTCTGCGATGGCGGCAATGCCAGCGCCTATCTCTATCTCTTTGCTTATGTGCTTAAAAAGAAGAGCTTACGCAGCAGCCTCCATAGGGAGCGTACGGTGTTGACGCTCCGCTTCCGATCCTTCGATACCTTTGAGGATAATATGCGTGAGGCCGATCGTTGGTATCGCGCTCTTCGCTGGCAGCTGCACAACACGCTGGAGGAGATATTTGTGGATCGGCTGGACGAGTCACGTCGCCGGCGTGCTGTGGTGTTGCTCAATCCCAAATCGGGATCGGGTAATGCACGAGAAGTCTTTAACATGCATGTGGCACCAGTGCTCAATGAAGCAGAGGTGCCCTACGAACTGTTTGTAACCAAGCATTCCAATTACGCCATCGAATTTATGAGCACACGTCGCCTGGACGACTGGTGCTCCATCATAGCCGTCGGCGGAGACGGTCTATTCCATGAAATTGTCAATGGATTGCTGCGCCGAGAGGATTGGGCCAAAGTGCTGGACAGCATTGCCTTGGGCATTATACCTTGCGGATCGGGAAACGGTCTGGCACGCTCCATATCCCATGGCTACAAGTGAGTTGGTTTCCCTATGCTACTCCCTTAAGCTCTGATTAACTCCTATTCTTTCAGTGAGCCGTACTTCAGTAATCCCGTGCTGGGTGCTGCCTTGACCGTCATCAGTGGACGCAGTTCTCCAATGGACATGGTGCGTGTGCAGTTAGGGAACCGTGTTATGTATTCATTCTTGTCTATTGGTTGGGGCCTGATTTCCGATGTGGACATTGAGAGCGAGTGCATACGTATGTTTGGCTACCAGAGATTTACCATTTGGACTCTTTACCGTTGGGCCAACTTGCGTACATACAATGGCAAGATCAGCTATCTACTAGCGGAGGAAACCCCTGAGCCCACAGCACAGTCCTTGGAGCAGCGTAAGATGCAGTCCAGTCGTAGCTGCAATGTGCACATCGACAAGTTGTGCACTGGCAATCAATGTCATCGATCCACAGAGTATTTGCCGCAGGAATTCGAGGACGTCATCTCCCTGGAAACGTCCATCAATCAATCGTTTCGTTCACGTTGTGACAGTTGGTTATCCGGTGGATCTCGTCGCAGCTGCTACTATTCCATATCAGAGAGTATCTATCATAGCCTGGCAGATGAGAGTGAATTCACAAGGGAACCATCAACCTTGGGATTGACGGAAAATCAGAACTTTGGTCCGCCCAGCAGTCTGCCCCCACTGGATGAACCTCTGCCCGAGGCAGCTGGCTGGCTGGTGGAGCAGGGCGAGTTTGTCATGATGCATGCCATCTATCAATCACATCTTGGCATTGATTGCCATTTTGCACCCAAGGCACAGCTGAATGATGGCAAAATCTATTTAGTCTTGATACGGGGTGGCATCAGTCGCCCACAACTGTTGAGCTTTTTGTACAACATGAGTACGGGCACACATCTGCCGGAGAAGAACAATGCGTACATCAAGGTGCTTCCGGTGCGTGCGTTTCGTTTGGAGCCACATGACAATCACGGCATCATCGCAGTCGATGGCGAACGTATTGAATTTGGACCGCTTCAGGCGGAAATTCTGCCGGGAATTGCACGCGTCATGATACCGAAATGAGGCTGGGAAGAGGGGGAGGGAAGTGATATGCGGGAGGCTGGGAGGGGCGGGGCCAATTGGGTAGGCACATCAAGAATCTCACACAACGAGCAATAACTAATAATCTCCATTGGGAAACTCAAGCATTTGTATTTGTAGTTTTAGAAGAATTCCGTTGTTAGGTTTGTCGGTATCTGAATCTTAAACATTCACACCTGTATACAACAGATATATATATTTAATTTTTATTCCAGTAGTTAAGCTACAACAAATTTTATAACCTTCTTGTTAACATTTTTAAATACTATGGCAGTTATTAACAAAGAAATATATGTATATGTAAACATAAATGAAAATGAAACTGTTTTTTAAAGCTAATATTTTTATAATTTTAATTTTACATTTTCAGTTTTGAAAACGGTTTCTTCACAGCTCAACAGCTTAAATTTCAAACGAAACAGCTGTTTTCGGATTACTGATTAGTGGCAACCCTGGCGATGTCAAATCTATCGATAACTGATAATTGAAGCGCAGTAAAAAAATATCTTGTGAAAAAATAAAACTTGTGGACAAGTTTTCTAATAGTTGAGCCAAGAAAGTGTCTAATTGCAGTGTGCATACCAAGGAGTGTGTGGCAAAGTTGTTAAGAAAGCCAAAGAGGCGTAGAAATACAGGGTATATTTGGTGCATAACACAAACAATATGTCGGAGGAGGAGCTGGCGCCAATCAACGAGCAGGACCTGAAAGACCTTAAGCAGCGTATGAAACTAATTGCTGACGCTGATCCCAGTCAGTATCATAATGATTTCTCGCTGCGACGCTTTTTGCGGGCATTTAAGACAACAGACGCCGCTTTCCAAGTGAGTCACAAATTGGGTATACCCGGGGACAGTGGGTGCTATTGTTTTGACAGGCACGCTGTAAAATACAGGGTGTCTTGAAACTAATAACCTCTCTTACCATCTGTTTAGTGTATCAAATTGTCGGCTTGCCCGATAAGAACTACTTTGTATTCATAATTTCCACCCACATGGTGACATTGAGCTTATTCTAATGCCACCCACTCTTTCAGGCCATACTCAAGACGAACAAGTGGCGTGAATCATATGGCGTGGCCACGCTTAGTGATGTGGATTGGAGCAATTTTAAGAACAAGGCGCGTGTGTTGCGACATCGTGACTGTATTGGACGTCCAGTGATTTATATACCGTCCAAAAACCATTCCACGGCACGCGATATTGATGAACTAACGCGTTTCATTGTCTGCAATCTGGAGGAGGCTTGTAAAAAGTGCTTCGAGGAAGTGACCGATCGTTTGTGCATTGTCTTCGATTTGGCTGAGTTCAGCACCTCGTGCATGGACTATCAGCTAGTACAGAATCTTATTTGGCTGCTGGGCAAGCATTATCCAGAGCGTCTCGGTGTTTGTTTGATCATAAATGCTCCAGGAATCTTCTCAACCATTTGGCCAGGCATTCGTGTGCTGCTCGATGACAACACGTCCAAGAAGGTTAAGTTTGTCAACAATGAAGCGGAACTTTGTCAGTATCTGATACCGGATATACTACCAACGGACATGTAATCTACTCCTACAATACCTATAACCAAAGCTTTCGATCCAATTAGTCATAGACATACACATATCTCCATATGAGGCACTTGTGACATTAAGCGACGACGTGTACCTTCTAGTAACCAGTACCTAAGACGTTGTATTTATATATATGTATATCTATGCAGAAAGATTCAATATAGTTCCAACTCCACGCAAACAAATGGATTGTATACATAAAGCAAACATGAAAAATAACAAATGAATGTATTTAATTTGTAGAGCAAATATGAAAAACTGTTGTTTGTAAAATTTATTGTAATTGTATTGTGCATACTATGTAATATTTTAGATAAATATTTATCTATGCATATATATTATTGTTTTTATGAATGTGAGTAATAACATTGGTGTGTATAAATAAAGTTGTAAAACAAAATCTGAGCCCATTGACGCACCCTAACAAAACGTTCTACATTTAGAAATTCTTATCTCAGTCAACAGTGATAAGGCATATACATAAAAATTCGAAAGTTATTATGGCTGGCAAATTGCCGATAATATTATCAAAACAAACAATTGATTACATTCGCAATTCGAAGCCTTATCAGTTTGCCGCCAATCGCAGTGCTGCCAGTGGACAAGAAAAAAGTGGTAAAGTCCGGCAACTTTGGCCGCAGAGTGTGGAGTAAAAAGAAGGTAAGCGACTTTATACGTTCATGTGCAGGCTGTGTCGTCACAGTAAGTGGTGCATTAAAAGTCATGGCTACAGCTTTTAAATAAGCCATTTAATTTTTAATTACCTTATTGTTTTAAAATAATAGCTTTTCAGAGCCACATCTGATGTGTTTGAAATCTATGTATTTATGATGCTGTGTGTCATAGTGACGTCACATCCCCGCATTATTTGGGTGCCTGCATTGCGCAACCCCAACAGGTTATGCGCCATGATACTGGTTTAATTTTGTATTATCTAAATCTGGAGCATTTTTGTGATAACCGATTCGTTGTTGACAGCAAACATGAAACTAAACAAAATCAACTGCGAAGCAAATTCAGTTTGCCAGTGGTCGGCACAGAAATTACAGTGAAACACGAAGCGTCGCCGAAATGACAACAAAGGCATCTCACATCGCAGCGCTGGACGTTGGGACGACATATTTGCGATGCTTTATTCTTGACGAGCACTGTGTGGTCAAGGGGTCAGCAGCAGATACAGTGAGATAATTGAGTGGCCGCAGTGCAAAGTACCAAAGTTCTGGTTCAAACCTGTTATATTTTTCTATACTTTTATGCAGGTTGAATTACTAAATCCACAGCCGGGTTATTTTGAAATCGAACCTGAGGGATTGTGGCGCAAGATAGTCAAGGTGATAACGGAATCAATAAGAGGTACACACTTAAAAGTATAATGTCACACCCACACACACACACACACACACATACCAAGCGATAAGTGTACTAATCCTAATCTGTTTCAATCACTCTTAGATGCCAAGCTGACACCTCAAAATATTGCCTGCCTAACGATATCAACTCAGCGTTGCACGTTCCTCACTTGGAATCACCGCACCCAAGATTATTATCACAATTTCATTACCTGGAAAGATTTGCGTGCCGACGATCTTGTACAGAAATGGAATTCCAGCTGCTCGTTGCGTTCCATGAACGGCCTTTCGTATCTCATGTATCTGCTGACTCGCAATGCACGATTTCTTGCCGGAAGTGTGCTCAAGTTGATGAACGGACAGGTGACACCACGCCTGCTTTACGAGATTGCCAACAACAAGAGACTAATGCAGGCTTTGCGTGCGAAGAAAGCGCGCCTGGAGCTGCTTGACTCTTGGATCCTGCACAAATTACGATCGGGTAACGGCGTCGATCCGGATGTGGAGCATATAACCGATATAACCTCGAGCACTGCCACTGGGCTGTACGATCCGTTTACCTTGGGCTGGTCACCGCTGGTGCGTCATCTGTTTGGCATTGATGTAAGTTTGTTTAGTTCCAAGTGGCTTCCCGTTTTCTCTACATAATCTACTTGTAGTTGGACATAATGCCTCGCGTGGTGGACAACAGTTACAGGAACTTTGGACATGTGCATCCTGCCGCCTTTGGTCCCGATTGGGGCGACACGAAGATCCCTATTGCGGCTTCACTCAGCGATCAAACGGCGTCCATGTGGGGCTCGCAATGTTTTAGCACCGGCGATGTCAAGGTCACCATGGGCACGGGTGCCTTCCTCAACCTGATAACGGGTCCACAGTGCAAAGCTGTGCTGAGTGGCATGTATCCACTGGTCGCCTGGCAGTTAAAGCAGGAGCGTCGGAAAACCGATACCGTTTACTGTGTAGAGGGCGCTGCCCATGACTTTGGCACGGTCGTCACTTGGGCACAGTCTTGTGGACTGTTTGATAATCCCGCCGATACCTCAAATATAGCCACATCTGTGCCTGATACAAATGACGTTTACTTTATGCCCGCATTCAGTGGTTTGGGTGTAAGTAGCACAATGATTTCCTGCCTGATTAAAGCCCTTTTTTAACAAAAGCTCATCCTCTGCAGCCTCCGGTAAACGATTATCGTGCGGCTAGTGGATTTATTGGCATGACACCGTCCACCAGCAGAGCGCATATGGTGCGTGCTTTGCTCGAGAGCATCGTCTTCAGGGTCGTGCAGCTCATCGAGAGCGCCGAGAAGGAAACCAAACAAAAGCTCAAGATAATTAAGTTAGTTTGGAGCCCCAATCCTATCCAATCTTCTACTGATTCCCTTCTCTTCTTTTACAGAGTGGATGGCGGTGTTTCTCGCAATGATTTCGTGTGTCAATTCCTCGCCGATGCCAGTGGCTTGAGCGTGGAGCGTGCCGAGTACACAGAGTCCAGCATCATGGGTGCCACCTATCTGGCCGGTGTGAATCATGGAATTTGGCGAAATTTGGAGGAGCTAAAGGGTTTCCGTAAAGTACAGCAGATTTTCCAGCCACAGCCAAAGCAAAAATCAATCATTGAGCGCCGCATGTCGAGATGGAGCGAAGCCATCGAGAGATTCAGTGGTTGGTACTAAGATTACAGGGTATCTTTCAGTATGATATTATTATTTTGTTGTTTAATTAATTGCTAAAAGTTTTATGAGAAATGGTAAAGTACAAAGAACATGAAACAGTTAAAAAAGAAGGAAGTTTGTGGGCTTTTTAAAGTGGAATTCAGTCTCAGTTGAATCGTTGCTGGAAACTTTGTTGTTGGTTGAACAACATTTGTTGCTGTTGTTGTTGCTGCTGCTGTTGTTGTTGCTGCTGCTGTTGCTGTTGTTGCTGCTGCTGATGATGGAAATCCTGTTGATTTCCCGTCCCCGATAAACGAACCCGTTTCGCATTTGGTTCATTGGGATTCATTTGTTGCTGTTGCTGCTGTTGTTGCTGCTGCTGTTGTTGCTGTTGCTGCTGTTGTTGTTGTTGCTGCTGCTGTTGTTGTCGCTTATTGTCGGACTTGTCCTCCTGATCGTCATCGGTGAGGAACTCACGCTTGGGATACGGTATCGGGCAGCCCGCAAAGACGTCCTGCGTTGGCAGTGGCTCCTCCTGGAAATACTGATCTTGCATGGCCTGCTCGGACGTTATCCTTTTGTTTGGATCCATAAGCAGCAGCTTCTGCAGCAAATGGAATGCTTTGCTATCGGGTTTAATCTTGTGCCGCTCCATGTACTTGGCCAGCGAACAGGCGGAATAAGTGGAACGTTTGAAGTCCTTGGTGAGCGTATGATGCTCAGGCATCTTCTTGATATCCTCCCAATCCTTGTCCTGTGGAAAACCCATCACATTGAATATGCGATCCAGCTGATCGTGATGGTAAGGGTTGCTCGTCTTAAT
This sequence comes from Drosophila parthenogenetica, assembly GCA_035047505.1. Lineage (NCBI taxonomy): Eukaryota > Metazoa > Arthropoda > Insecta > Diptera > Drosophilidae > Drosophila > Drosophila parthenogenetica. Next base: position 5,458,124 of record JAWNPM010000070.1, read on the forward strand.
GTCCTCCTGGCGGCAGTGGAAAATGGGCTCCGACGTCAGCAGCTCAGCAAATATGCAGCCTATTGCCCAAATATCAATGGCTTTCGTATAATGCCGAGCACCTAGCAAAAGTTCCGGTGCTCGATACCAAAATGTGACCACAACGGGATCCAAATCGGCCAGCGGTTTCAGTGGCGCATTAAACAAGCGAGCAAAGCCCATATCAGCAATTTTAACACGTCCACGCTCATTGCCATCGCCCATGACGAGTATATTGGCCGGCTTCAGATCCCGATGGAGCACCCAATTGCTGTGCAGATAGTGAATCCCGTCGAGAATCTGATAGAGCAGACTCTTGACCATTCCGCGCGGTACAACCACTTGCTTTTTGGTTGCCTTGGCAGCACGATGGAACTTGATGATGTGCCACAGGTCATGCTCCGCGTAGTCAATGAGCAGAAAAACCTTGCGATCGCTGTGCGAGAGAAACACTCGGATGAGCGTTATGACATTCTGGTGCTTCAATTCCCGTAACAATGCAATCTCACGACAGGCCGACATAGACAGACCTGTGCCATCTATTTGCTTCAAGGCGTACTCCTTGCCGTCACTGGGAAAACAATGAAAATGAAATTTTCAATTGGCCCTGAAGCGGCTGTGAAAACTCTCACCTGGTCTCCTTCCATTTGGCCTTGTACACATGGCCGTAGGTGCCGCGTCCCACTTTGCAGCCCTCGTAATTAAACAAGTCCTCCACCTTGGTACGCTCCATTTGCGTTTTCATCTTAAAATCGTAATCCATTTTGGCAAATTAATTTGCTGCCGCTTTAACTCAGCTGTTTGTCAACAAAAATTCGATTAGAGATGAGACAAACGGAAAAAGTCCAAAACGATAACAAATTAACAAAACAGGGCTGTCAGTCGATAACAATTGGAGCGATAAAAACAGCTGTTCAACAAATCACCAATCGATTTGTACTGTCGCATGAAAACAACGTGCGTTAAAATCTAGTTCTCTACGCGCAACAATTTAAACAAGTTAACTTTATAAATTTACCAATATGGCTAAACGAAATGTGCGTGCAAAGGCCAAGAGCGCCATTGGTGCCGTTAAGCAGAAGGCGCAAGAAGCAAGAGCACAAATAAACAAGGCCTCGCGCCAGGAGAAATTACTACACAAAACGCTGTCGCCAAGGCAAACAACAACAAAGAAGGAAAAATCCGAGCAAAAACACAATAAATTGTTGAAAAAATTTATGAAAACCAAAAAAGACATCAAGGAAGAGAATGCACGCAAGAATCGAGAGAAAACTAAGGTCATTGGTGATCTACAGCCACTGCGCGATGCGTTGCCCTCACTTGGGGATCTCTACACTATGGCCAAGAGCAAGAAACCCGAGACCCCCGAGGAAGCGGAGCCCGTGGAGAAACTTAGTATCAAGAAGAAGATTAGAATGAGAAGGGAAGAATATGCTGCCAAACTTCATTCCTTTGAGAAACTGATCAGGGATAAGAATTTCCGCAAGAATCCAAGGGAAATTGTCGCCAATCACATACGCAACAAGTACAAACCGATAGATCAAATGGAAGACGATGCAGAATAGTTTAAAAAATAGTTGTAATAAAACAAGAAATTTAAAGAAATTATTTTGATTTGGTTTTTATTTATTAAGAAATATCATTAATACATAATAATAATATATTATGCATAGGTTTTTATCATATAACGATATTACACAGAAGAATGTAAAATTTAAGCATTATAAAGTAAATCGGGGATTGTTTTAGTTAACAGAACGCAAGTAAAAGTTAGTTATAATAGTCGCGAAGACAATAGAGAAAAACTGTTGAAATCTTTACGAAACTAGAGAATTATAATAGCTACTTTAATCATAGCCAGCAAAGAGATTTTCAGAAGAAACTTCTGTTTTGGGTTCGGCTTGGTATTGTTTTTCTTACAGTTTTCTATATATCTATATATATATTTAATTTTATGGCTCGATTATGCTTTTTTTATATTTGTTTTTTATTATTCCAGTGAGATCATTGCAAATCTTATTATTTTTACGAATTCTTCAGTTTGCAATCAACAGCAAAGTTTAACATAGTATTTATATATTTTATTGAAATTATTTAATTATAGTTTCTTCAAATGGCATTTACTGAATCATTAGCTGTACATAAATATTTTATGTAGTTGTATTGGTATTTAATTTATGTGTATGGCTCTCGGTTAACGGCGACAAATGGGCGTAGTTAAACATAATCAGGGCTTGTCAACTATATATATTTTGTATATCGAATAATGTCTGATCTTAATCATTAATTATTTATAACCGTCACAAAGCACGTGAGGGACACAAATGTTTTCTTTTTTCGCAAATATAAAGCTTAAAACTCGACTAAACTTAGGTTACAATTACAACCTACCGCGTTACAGTGTTACATCGTTATCGTGAAAGTCGGGTTTCGTATATATATATACATATATTTGAATATATATGTTGCTTGTGGGCGTTTTGGAAAGGGTTATTTTGTTTTCTTTGTTATTTTATATAGAATAGAAAATATATTTGTATTTTTATATATGTCTATATATGTGTATATATAGTTTCAACTAAATCTAGGTTTACTTTTTGCACATTTATGAGTTTAGAAACAACAAACTTAAACTAAGTTCCAAAAATTCTGCACTACGTGATTTAACGATTTCATTTTTGTTTACTTATTCAGCAGAAACATTAATAAACTGTAAAAGAGGAGAGAAAATTGTTATTATTTTTATAGTATTGGATTCCAATTTTCATCACTAGTTGGATCACCCCTAAGGAAGTATTATACGCACCGGAAATTAATGCCCTTGTTGGCCAACATTCGATTACATTCGCTGGAGCCAGAACCATTACCATCCGGCAAGGGCAGCACATAATAATCGCTTTCAGTGCTCTAAAAATTTAAAACAAATAATTTAACTTCTTTAACGTTTAGTCAGCACAATAGTTTTACCGTTTCTGTGAATTCATGCTTATAGATCTGCGTGGAGACCTTCATGTCGGAGAAGGGACCCTTAAGGGCAAAGAAGTGTATGCTCATGGGTGTGCTAGTCTTGGTTTTCAATATAAGCTGATAGGTAATGGTGCGTTCATTCGATTGGTGTGGATCGCGTTGGCTATTATTGATGCGGGCCTTGACCACCCACTGCTGATTGAAGGCCGAAAAGCGAGCCGTCTCATAGTACAGCTTGTGGACATACTCATCAGTGCGATAAGGTTTCATTTGCAGATCTACAAAGACAATTCAGGTTTACTGCCAGAATTTTATGCGCTAGTTAAAACTCTACCATTGAAGATGATCTTCTCATAGCTAAGCAGATCAATCAAGGTATTAAACATTTTCTTTTCCTCTTTGATCTTGACATCATGTGCCTCCAAGGCAGCCATCACCTCATAGCCAGATTTCTGTGGATGCAGACAGTTGCGCTCGTGCTCGGTAGCTGTAAGTAGTAGTTAGGATGGTAAAGGTTCTTCATGGCGTATTTTTTACAGTGCTCACTCTCATGATGCGGTCCACGCCACTGACAACCAATGCGATGATATTTGCATTTCGTGGGACGCTCCTGGCATTCGTGTTGCTCATGGCGTTCCAGCGATTTGTAGGGAAATTCTTTGTTGCAGAACTAAAAGGGAGAAAAAAAGAGCATGAACTTACTGTGGAAAAGTCGGTTGTTTTTCATAATTTACCTGACACTCGCTGGGTAGCTCGGAGGCGGCTTTTTCCACAGCCAAGTTACGCGAAGCTGTGCTCTTGGAGATTTCCACGCGGCAATTGGGGCATGTGGCAATCTGATCCCGTAGGCTATACACCATAAAGAGAGCAGAAAAAATAAAAGTTATTAAATCAGATTTTTGGAAAATATTTGGTAGTTGGGAAGGTAAGGAAAAGTGTATGTTCAAATCACAGTAAATAATTTTTCATGTTGTTTAATTTTCGCTTTTGAGTTTCATACCGTCCATCCGCCAGGAGATGGGTGAAGCAGGCGGCGCACATCAGGTGTCCCATTTGGCACTGCAAGTACAGAGAGCAGAGTGGAAAGAAGAAGAGTTTTAGTAACACTGAACAACACAGAATTTTAAGTTAAATAAATATATTTAAACTAAATGCAAAAAATACAAATGTGGAATATAAATTAACCTGCAATTAAAGAAAAAAAGAAGAAAAAAGTTGCTATTAGTCAAAATACGCCTTGTTGCAAAAGTTTTGAGTGTGTGTGTGTGGTGGTTTGTGAGGAAAATTCATGAAAAATGTAGGAAAATTCATGGGAAAACTCTGATATTTTTTTGGAGTGTAGGAGAAGGTGCGAATTTCTCTGAAATGGATGGATTATGTGGGTGTACATTATGAGTTTATAGCTTTATGTTGGATTCCTGTTCGGGCTCCTTAAACATAGTATATATTTTTTTTAAATAAAAACGCTTATTTTGTATTTGGTTTTGAATTAAACAAATTTGCATTGCCTGCAAACATTTATTGATCACATTTTCTTTCATAATTCACTATTTTGTACAATTCAAACATTAATACAGCTACTTGCTCTGATTGTTAAATACTTAGCAGTAATAATAGTTAACAATTACAACATTTCTAGTGTCGTTTAAATTTGTAAGATTTTTAAGATTTTTTTGAGTGTATTTTGTATGTAGTTTATGTGTGCTTACAAAAGTTAGCTAAATTGGTAATCGATTTCATTGACTTAACTAGATTATTTATTAGAGAGAGAGATAGATAGATAGAGTTAAGATAGTTTGAGTGGTTAGAGTCGTTAGGCTGTATGGAGTGTGGAATGAACTCCATGATTAAAGTAAAAAGTTAAGTTTAATTTTATTTTTTCTTTTATCAGCCAATTGTTGGAAAATTATGAGTGTTTCTTGATGTATGACAGACATTTTGTAGGGTGGAAAATGGTTTTTTTTTTTTCTAGATAAGCCAAAAGAAAGGTCAAGAGTGTAGTTTCCGCCCTGCTGTTAATTTCCATTACTGGTTTTTCCTTTTTTTCATTTTTCTTTTTTGCACAGAATGCGGGCGACGCTTGGGTTTTGGTTAATTATCTTTGCTCGAAGCGTGATAAAAACGCATTTTTTTTGACTGTGTATGCTTTGTTTGTTTTGGTCTCGTATTGCCTGCATTTTCGAGAATTTCTATTTACGGAGTGACATGTGCGATATGTATGTGTGTGTGTGTAGTAGTAGTAGTGTGTGTATATATTTTAAATTAAATATGTCCCTCTATTTTAAAAGATAAGAGCACGTTTGTTATTTTTTGTCAGGCATCTGAGGCAATTTATAGACAGGCACATACACGCATACATACATACCAGTGGGATATGTATGTATCTGTATTGCACCCTAAATCCCATTTCAATTTCCAGTTACAACATTCTCTTTCAAGTTGAATGAACTTCGTAGCATAAAACATTTGGTAGTAGATTGTAAGCATTATTTATGACCTACAATGCTTAAAAAGCCAGCTGCGACAATTGTTTAAAACAAACCTGACCTCTTAACAAAAAAAAAAAAAAAAAGAGAAGATCGACGAAAAAATGAAATAAAAACAAACAGAATTGTGAACTTGTTTTTACTCTCTTCGTTTGCTTCTTTTTAAATGCTCCCCATTTTGTTACGCTCGCTCACGCGACAGACATAACAAAACCCAGCTGATGATGTTTTGGTAGATAGGCACACATACACATAAACACATGCGTCGTACATGGCAGGCACATGTGTGCGTGTGTATATGTATGTAAGTAGCCCTGTCAACAGCAAAGAGAAGCAGCAAAAAGAACAGTGGCTTCTAGTAGGGTGAAATAAGACGGAAGACAATACAAAAACAACAACAAGAAGCACAGTAATAACGTCGCAGCTTAGGTAAAAGGAATAATCACAAATACGCTAGAGTTTACAGGTTTCAGGTATTGAGCCAAAACAGGTAAAACGAGTTTGTCTTAGAGAGATTACAGTTTGCTGCAAATCACAACAATAACAACCTGTGCATAACAAATCTTAAGTGCTGCCCTTGCACACATACTTTAGTGCACCGAAACACACACACAAACACACATGTATATACATATACACAAACTAATAATCATTCAATCGTTGCCAATTAAATGCCATGGAAAACTTTCAAAGTGCGTAGTAGTTTTTTTTTTGTTTTTCGTTCTTTTTTCATTTTGGTTTCCAATTGTTTTTCCTTTGCCACAAACAGCTGACCATGTTACTTTACGAAGCTGTGAGTGGGAACGGGACAATACGATTGTTGACACTGACATGGGTGGAGGGAAAGAGAGAGAACAACAACTGGCAGCAAAAGCAAAACAATAACAGAGAGCGCGAAGTGAATATGGACAAGCGAGAGAGGAAAATAACTCATGTATCAGCGTATTTATGTAAGTAAATGTGTGTGAGTAGAGATATGCATATATGTATGTACATACATAAATATGAAATGCAGAATTAGCTGTTGCCTTTAGTTAATACATTAATACACAATGATTTTGTTGTTAAAATGTATACTTAAACCTTAAATTTATTATTATGCAGCTGACGAAATTTAATGTTCGTTGTTGGGTCAAAGTTATGACGCAGTAATTTTGAGCTATGTATGTATGTGTGTGTTTGTGTTTGCTATTGGTATAGGGACTTAAAAGAGAGAGACTAAAAATGAACCAAAGAAACATTTAAAAGAGAGCGAGAGAAAATGATAGAAAGTCCAAACAGCAAAACTACAGCACTATGAGAGAAAAGGCTTAGAAAGCAAATGTAGAAATCAACAAGAACTGAGATAAGTATGTATATACATACATATTTATGTATGTATGTGTGTACGTATATATGATTTAACGCACACATAACACTTTGTTAATTGTTTATAAATTGGCTCAATAAATTATTAAATTGACAAAGCTGCCAAACTGAAGCAACAAAATTGATGATAAACGTGTGCATCAATGAATGTAGAAGAAAAGTGTACACACACACATACACTCATATGTAGTACATAAGCGTACATAAATATGGCTCAAAAGCAAATTGAATGAAAGAGGAAATGACAGACGCGCAGACAGACAATTGGATGTGTGAATGTGTATGTATGCGTGTATGTGAACAAAGCAAACAAACACTGACGTTGCGTTGTTAGCATTTTTATTTTCCGATTGAGGGCGGAGCGGAGAGGGGCGGGACTAGTGGAACGGAGGGTAAAGGCAATGACGACGGCGACGACAGCAGCGATGGCGCCGCTGCGGAGGTCGCACGGGCAACAGCTAAAAATAGGCCACGAATAAAAAGAATACATAACGGCTCCCATTTCACAATATGTAAATAGCGCATCTCAGTAAGGCAGCCTCAGTTATTATCCCGAGAGACAGATACGCAAACATACTTATTTACTTACATACGCACGAGTGTGTCTGTGTGTGAGTAAATCTAGTAAGGAATGCACTTCGCATATTTGGAACTTATGACGCAACAGCGGAAAAACGCCAGCAATTTAAGCTGTTAATAAAAAGAGTGTGTTACAGTAAAATGTTACTGCGCAGATAGTTGCGTGGTTGGGGGAGCGGGTCAGTGGCGTGAGCATAGAAAGCAGGGTTGCTTTGGTTTGCTCACCTAAAACGCAATAGAAGTGCAGCAGCATGGCGAGAACTGCATGCTACACACTCTCACACACACAGCCACACGTACTTGCTTGCAGCGTTAATGCGTGCGAGTGAGTGCGCTATATATGACTACATACTTACAATACGATCAAATGGGGTGGGAGGCGGCTAGGGGGTAGGTGCCGCAAGGGCCTGGCATTGTCATATTTTCAAGGCAAATGCAGCGGACATTTTGGCGAACGTAACCATAGACAAGGCGAGGTAAGCAAAAAAAAATCTACACCGTTTTTAATCACACATGTATGTGTATATTATTTTTGTTCCTTTTTCTGTTCTGCTTTGGGGCAACCGTTTGGGCTCTCTCTCTCTCGCTCGCTCGCTCTGCCGAGGCTTGGCCAGGCCAGCTGTGTGCGATGCGCTTAACGGTGGAGGCAGTGGTGCACGGCGTGTGGGAGTGGCTGCTGCTTACAGCTGAGTTTGCGTTTGCTTTTGCTCGATTTGTTTTGTATACAGAGAATTGGTCACCCATACACACACACACACGCACGCACGCACAAAGAGAGCACGTAAGTAAATACATACATATGTACATATGGGTCTTTGTGTTCATACTTTTAAATTATTTCAAAATTGAAATTGAAGATAAAACATATTGGGTGTGCATGCTTCAATTAACTCACCTGATACATGGCCGTTTTGGGCAGATCCAAGCATACGGCACAGCATAGAGCTGTCGAGATGCGATAGGCGAGCTTCTCGGTTGTTGCGGTACCAGTTCCAGCTGGTCCGCCACCGCTGCCACCGCCCGACAACGAGCTCGAAGAGGAGGAAGCTGCATTCGGATCAAGCATTTGTTTCTTAGCTGGCGGCTCGCCGCTACTCTGCGTATCTAACGGTACTCCCACCGATATGCTGCTGCTTCCTCCCCCCGCCGAAGAGGTTGAGGCCTGCATTTGTAATTGCATTGTTGTCACCTGGTTGTCGCCCAGCATTGGCAATGTGGACGAGGGTGGCTGCTGCACCGCTGAACTAGAGGATTCTACTGTGGACATATTGTCTATTTGCCTATTTTTTTCCCCTATTTATTTGTTTCTTTACTTCTTTCGTCAATATTTTTCAATTTTGTTAATGAAAATTGTTTTCTTCTCTTCCTAGTTTACATTCGCATACACACGCACACACACATTCACCAATACAGCACCAGAAATGCAGTGCAGTTTTGTGATTTTTTGTATTCTCACAACTTTTTTGCTCTCCACTCCCACTTTTAATAAAACAACTTTTTCCGTAATACGTCCGTTCGCTTTAAAAGTTACAGCTATATTGAAACGAAAGAGAGCTGACAATCAAGAAACTGAGAGATGTGTCAAAACCATAACAGACTGTTAAGCAGTACTTGTTCAATTAAATATAGAGTTACCTCTGTTATACTCAAATGGTCGTGTTATGTAAGCGGCAAAAACATATGTTTTTGTTTTGGTTTTTTACTTTGGCTTAAATAAATTTGTGTTTAACTGAATCGTTGTTTCTTTGTTTCAATTATCTAAATAGTTGTCAAGCCATGCCAATAATAACCTTTGAGTTAAGAAACAATTATTTTATTTAATAAACATTAATTTATTGCCTCTAAAAGAGCACTTATGTAATCGATTATTTACAAATAGGGCCTGTCCATTGGATTCTTCTTTGCCTTCTTGTCGCGTGCTCGCGGGAACCAGCGATGTTTAGTGGTATGTGTCAACTTCATCAGTTCCTGACGTGAGACCTCTGGATGCTTGTTTTTAAATGCACTCATTGCCGACTGCAGCGCGGTTTCCTTTATGACTTCTGAAGATTGCGACTCGACGACCTGCGGCAGCGGTTTTGTATGCTCGTAGGGAAATGGAGTCTCTGGATGCCAGGCAACAATTGTTTTACCATTTTTTGTCACAGCTATGCTATCCACAAGGCTTTTGCCACCCAATGCATTTTTATTTATGGCATTTTTAGTTATATTTGTTGAAAACAAACGACAGCCGGAATATAAACGTGCCGACAACATTTTAACCAGTGTGGCTGCAACTTTAATAGCACATAAACACCAAAATGAAAATTATCGACTCATCTAAAAATGGGAATCGATATATCGACATCGGCTGTGGAATCGATTTTAGTTTTAGCTGTAGAACAGCTGCGAAACCGAGCGAAACAATTAAAGCGCAAAATAGCTATATTAAACTGTTTTAACCCACAATCAGTGGTATAAATATTCAAATACATATATTGCCATCGATGCAAGTAGAGTAAAGTATTAAAATACGGTTCGCACTTACCGAAACAGACGAATGCGTTTGCTTTGTAAGTAAAATTTCGCACGTTTGTTTACATACTTCTTTAAGATTCTTATAATGTATTCCTAACAGATAAGAAGCAGTCAAAACATTATAAGAATGAGTGAACGTGGACGTAGTCGCGCAAACCAGCGCACACCGGCAAACCGCAAACGGTTACTGGATGATTACGAAGATCCCCTCGAGCTTGAAGGGAACATTGTGGTCAAGAATGAAATTTGTCCCGAAGTTTTGCCCAGCGATATCCTGCCAGATCCAGATGAGGAGGTATTTGGTATGGTCGACAGTCACGACTTGGTGGCGGAACATCAGCGTATGATGTATGGCGTGGATATGGGAACAAATGATCAGCACACCATTGCCGAACGTCTCGGTACCTTGGAACGTAAGGTCGACTTTCTGCTCAGTATAAACTCAAAGATCTTGGCCAGGGTGGATAAGATCTGTGAGGATGTGCGCGGTGGACCTGCGCAGCAGCCCAATGAATTTCCCATTATGGATATAGAAGATCTGGAATCTATAGATGCTCAGATAGCAAATAATCGAAAGAAATATGTAAGCAGGAGCTTAACTAAATCTTCTTATAAAAACAATTTAATTATTTGTCAATTCACAGATCGAAATATTCAAAATGATGCTGAAACCACACGGATTTGTAAAGCACGTTGAGCGTTTCTTCGATCGAAGTGTTTTAATGCAAATGAACTATAGTGGAGCCAATTCCAAAGTTGCTTTATCAGATTATAACAATTTAAACATGGCATTATATGGTAAATATATGCATTTACTAGCCCACTGCTCATTTTAATAACATTCTTTCAATTTCTGTACAGAATCTCAAAAAACCACTGAGGGTTTTACCATCGGCGACTATTCTAAGATAGTTCGCGAGGCCTTTGTTAAGGCCAAAAATCGTTGTTACAAGTCTGTGAAAAGAAATAAGTTTTCTAATGTAGAATAAATGAAACCAGTTCATTTAAGTTAAGGTATAAATGTTAGTTTAAGTGCCGTTTAGAATATAAGCAAATCTTTAAAAGTTGTCATACGTCTGAGTCTAAAGCGTAAAAATGTTTTATTATTTATTATATCGTTTATTTTACTGTAAGTATGTTTTTTAATGAAGGCTTTTAGTATTTTGTTTATTTACTTTAAACTTTTTGTGCGTTAGCAGTAGGCGCCTCTGTTAATTAACAGTGGAATGTTTATCGATAGTTTTAGTTTGGCTAACAGTGCTGGAAAATGTTACATTCCATGGCGGTTATTTTGAATGTGTTTAATAAACCCTATCTTCAGTTTTGTCTTAAGTCTTTAAACCATTTTCTTTATACTTTGGCCAATTTGTGCACTTATTGCTGCTTAAATTTATGTCAACAAGTCAAAAGGTCATATAATTAATATTCTATGCTCACATCCGTTTGCCCCTCGGCCAAAATGCTTATGAGTTGGGTTCCGGCAATATCGCCGCACTGTTAAAGCTGCTTTCATTTTTCTATGCCACTTGACTGCAGTGTTGTCGCTTTCCTACCCTTGGCAGGGATGCTAATATTTTATTGAGTGCTTCAAATTTATTTTGAATAAACACAAAATGTTGGCCTCCGTCGTCTTTGGTAGTAGTCACGGTAACGTGTCGTCATCAGCGCTGTAGATGATGTTCCTGCTGCTGTTGCTGCTGCTTGTGCAAAATAAATGCCGCCAATTTCACACTTTGGCCGCTACACAAAAAAGCAGGAAATTCATTGTTGGCCTGTGGCAAATGTTTATTTATGTACTTTTTATCCCCTTAGATTTTTCTGTGGTGTGTGTTATTAACAGACTATAGCAGCGATATGTGCGTTAGATTGTATTACGATTTTGATTTTTATTTAATTTGCATTCCAGACCGCAATTAATTAAGCTGACAAATCAGCGAATAAAAACCAAAGCGAATTTATCTGGGCAATTGGGCCCTGGATAAAGGAGCCGAAAACAAAAACAAAAACAAATATCAGTCATTTGGCTGTCGATGTCCTCGGTTATGTGCCATAAAAACGATACCGAAACAAAAGCTGAAAGTAAAGAAAAAGAAACGATGAAATGTCACAAATACATTGCGTATACGCACTGTACGGTTATCGCTCATACGTATACAATTCCATCGCAAAATTTATTATACGAAACGCTGCAGGGGCAAAAACTATGCATGTACCATGTTCATGTCCATGGCAAAAATGCCATTGCCACGCCCCCTTTTAGACCATTTCGTAACGCCTTCAATGTGGGGGTGGCGCACATAAAAGGCGGCAAAGCAAATTGTCCTCCATTTGTTTTGCCTGATAATGTCTCAATAAAATCTGTAAGGTGTTCACGTATCCGTTTCTCTTTCACTCCATCTACCTTGCTCATGTCTGTTTGTGTCGTCCTGTGTGCATGTTTTAGGTGTGTGTTATGGCCAATACGCCCGCCACTTAACTGTGCTTACTCCTCACACACACTCACACTCTTAGATATGCATATTGAGCCGCTCTAACGAAACTATTTTGTAATTACCAAAGTTGTTAAATTTAACGACAAATGTCCTTTGTGTGTACCAGGAAAACTTTATGTTCTGTCTTCTAGCACAAAGCCAGCTGTTTAATTAAATAGTTTTCATTCATTTATGATTTAAAACAGCATTTGGCTTTAATTACTTGCCTGTGAAATCAAGTGGAGAGCAAATTTTAGCTAGAATTTCTTGTTTCAGAGTCGTTTTCAAACTGGAAAGATTGTGAAAACTTTATGGGCTATGATTTGCAACTGAAATTAATTAAAAATAAATATTTTATATATTTTATTTGCAAGTTTTTCTTTTAAAAATGAATTTATAATATTTTTTATTTAATTCTTAGCTTTGGTCTTTAGCTTTTTAAGATCAAAAATTTGAAAAATTTGCCTATATATTGTTTTATTTTTAATTTTCTTAATTAAAAATTAGTAAATAATTGTTTTATTAAAAAATGTACTTACTTTTAGCTATAAATTCTTCAAGTTACAGCTGAGTATAATAATAAGTTGCCAAATCTTTGTGTAACTCGGCATACCCCTTGCCTTCTTGCATACGTTTTCTTAGCCAACTGTTTGTCCGAGTCTTTTCCAAGGTTGTCACTAAGCAATTATGCAACCAAGTGCAAAACGTTTGCTGCACTTTCATGTCATAAATATAAAGTTTTAATTGTCAGGAACAAATCAACACAGAGTCCACATAGATTTTAATTATAGATAGTTGGAAATTTGTTGATCGAAATTTAAAATTGATTTAAGGTCGTAAAATTAATTTATTAAGTTTATAAACTTTGCAATTTCCTACCTTTATTTAATACCGTTTTAAAGTCTGAAAATGAATTTATTTTTACACAAAAACGTGACTTGCTGCGAATTAACTTTCTTGATGTGTGTCAGACTCGTTGCGAAGCGTATAAATTTGCAGCTAATCAATTTATGGCTTTGCATGCCACAAATTCAACGAATCTCTTGTCGAAACAGACCTTGAACAAATATATATATAAAAAAAACAAGAAATTAATACGTATATAGAGAATATATGTACAGGGACAGTCACAATGGTTGTGTCACTGCCTTTTCAATTTCGATAAAGAGCTGTGCCGATTTGCACGCCTAAGCCTCCATTTCAAATCATGGACAAAGTTTCCCACACGGCCATAACACTCAATCGAATGTGTGAAATTTCCCTTTTCATAGCTGAATTAAATTCCAATGCGCACGCACAACAGACACCACACACACACACACACACACACACCCAACACACACAACATATACACATGCCCATTTATCTATATGGAGATATATCTACTTGGAGTGCGAGTATCTAAAGCTCTCCAATCACACGCACAGTGGTCGTTCTGTGGTCACAAAAGCCTTTTGTTTCAATTTTAGATTTTTAATTGGATTTGATACTATTTTATTTGATTTGGCTTTGAATTTTGTAGTTTTATATATTTTGTTTTGCTATTTAAGGCTGCATTTGGTCAATTTAACTATTTAGGCAGCTGTTTGCCATCTCTAAAACTATTAAATACCACTGCTATGTATGCCCCACTGTGCATGATTTGTTTAACTTTTCCATAAGCTATTTTCTTTTTATAACTCTTTGCCAGAAATTTAATTTTTTGCAACACAAATTTGTCTATTTTTGCCACTGTAAGTATCTGTTACATGTTTAAATTTCTTATAGTTTTCCCTAACTTTATTTCTTAACATAATTTCCATAAACTTATCCTCATTAATTTCAAAAATACTGCACTTTTGACCACTGTGCCTGATTTGTTTTCGTTTTTTTAGGCAGCGTTCAATTTGAATGCCTTTTCCTTCTAATTTCCTTTATCGAATTTACGATTTGTTGGCCATGTCATCAGCTCAGCTTCGATATACATGTGTATACATATATAAGAAAAACAACAAAGCGATTTTTCCCCATCTGTGCTTTGCATTTTCCTGAGAAACGCTTTTCTTTTTGTCGATTTTCTTTTTTAAACACAGCAAACGATTTTGGTGCTTTATTCGCCAAGGGTTACAAATTTCTGCCTGTCTGACAAATGAGGCTTCATAAAATATGCTTCGCCAAAAAATAATATAACAAAAGGAAAAAGGAAAAGCTAGTGCAGGGAAAATGTCAACGTATCTGTTGGTGTTTTGGCCCATAACCTTTACTGGCCTTGGCATTGGCAGTGGCTGTGGCGGTGGCTGTGGCCCACGCACTTCTGACATTTTGAAAAAGCGCAGTTGCAGTCGCTGCACGTGGAAAGCGCCAAAAACAGAGAGAGAGAGAAAACTGGCTAATAGTATGCGCTACAACTGTAAACCGGAAAACCTCATTTCCGCTACGCTTCCACACGCCACTCCCGAGCAATTTTCTACCCTCTAAAACAACAAAAAGAATTTCTCTGCAGACAATAATAAAAATGATAATAATAATAAGAACTGGCAAAGCAAGAAAATGGTCACGTATTGTGCCAAAAAAAATTGTATCTTATGGGGTGTGTAGGGGTGTGTGTGTGTGTGGATTGTGAAAACAGTTGTGTTTGGTCTTAAAGTTTAAGAACTTTTCTAAGCCTGAAAACAACTTGCTGCATAATGAGATAACAACTGCTGACATAATTATTAAGTATACGCATAGTTTCACAGCAGTTAAAGAGTTGCACGACTTTTAGAAGCACAGTTTAGTTAGTTTTAAGTCAGAGAGTCAGTCAGATCAGAGCACAACCACATAGCCCTTTACTTGCCTACAAAAGCAGCGCTAAAGTTGCCCAAAAATAATTACAGCCTGGCTTTTAATTCCCAAGTGATTTTAGTGCAGACATTTACTCAACAAATCAACATTAATTATTTTATAGCTTATATACTCTGTAAATATTGAGTTGTGTTTCGCACTAACTGCTTGATTGACGTATTTTTAGCACTTGTCTGTGGTTTGACAGACAACTTAGTGTGAATTTGTAATGGAAAACAGCTTTCCATAACTCAACTACAATGGAGCATGTGGCATGTGGCATTTCCGTGGAAAATCCCATATCCAAATCAAGAATCCTTCACCTCAATCACTTTGGAATTTCTATGCTAGAAATATGCTTTTGTGGCATTTGAAATGGTAACTGGAAACGAGTTTCATTCGGTCTGTTAGCAATTCAAATCCATTTAAATGCAGTTCAGTTATTTGCAAGTATTTTCAATGTTCAGTTTCACTCGAAAATGGATTTGTTGCTTAACTTTGGCGGTGAGCCATTGGAAAAATTGTTCGTCATTCAGTGCAAATGTTCAGCTATGCACCAAAGTAGTTACATTTACACACTACCACACACAGGCACCAAAATACACCCACTCTTACACTCACACTTTTAGTCTTGGCGCTACTCATACATGTATTCATGGTCATACTACTTAGTTTTTACTTGCACTATGTTGGCTGTGGTGGTGTGTGTCTGTGCGTGTGTGTAACTTGGTTTATTGCTGGCACTTTCAATACTCTGCCGGCTATAAAAAGTAAAGTATTAAAGTGTCCATTTAAAGCTGAGCCTAGTAGATGTATAAATTGATTTATTTACATATTTATATCCCAACCAGTCTGTTAACGATATTACCCTTTGGTACAGGGTATAAGTAAAGGCTATTCTCTGTTAATTGGCTTAAAAGCTACAACTCGTAGCTTCAAATTACACAAACATTTCAACGGATTAACTCATTCCATTTGCTTTCAGTCTTAACTACTTCAGACATCGTTTAGTTTATATTTAAGCCCGAAATACCAAACTTTGTTTTAATGCCTTCACAGGGTATACTGTAGTCGACACCACTCCACTACTCTTCATTTAAAATTCCTTCTGTTCCGCCTCTTAAGTGACTTGTCTTTAAGTTGCCACATTTTTGGGCAAAACTAAAAATAGCTGGCTCAATAGATCTGTGA
Source organism: Drosophila parthenogenetica (assembly GCA_035047505.1). Taxonomy (NCBI): domain Eukaryota; kingdom Metazoa; phylum Arthropoda; class Insecta; order Diptera; family Drosophilidae; genus Drosophila; species Drosophila parthenogenetica. The sequence goes on from JAWNPM010000070.1 coordinate 5,474,523, forward strand.
TATGACTTGGGATATAGTCGACTATGCAAATTTGCCACTGATAAGCATAAACGTTATGCAAAGGAAGCAAAAGCAGCAAAAGAAATGACAGAGAAGCCAATAATTTGGCCACTGTTTTAGCCACTTGCCTCTTGGCAAATTTGGTCATAAAAAACATTGCTTCATCTGCTGCTTCTGCTGCTTTGGTTACTGGCTACTGTTTACTGGTTTTAGCCTTACAAGTTTTGACAGACCAAACGGATTTTCAGGGGACTTGAATAAACTAAGCTGATTGACTTAAGCATAACGCAGTCTTTCCACTCGATGAGAGTTGGCCAAAGTAACAACAGCAACAACATTAACAACAACAAAAGTGTCAATGACTTGGCCACTAAGTCCTGAACTTGGACATGGCTAATGGACGGTGGTTCGACAGCAAAGCTGCTCTTAAGTCAATTTCATTTTGCTCATTTCCTCAAAAAATAGCAAAGTGGTTCAGGACACCACAGGAGAACTGCTTCAAGTAGGAACCGGAAGGATGTTAGCTGACAGCAAAGTCAGTCAAAAAAGTCACAGTCAGCAGCAGCAAGAGTCGCGTGTTTCCGCTTAAAAGTTTGCTCGGTAAATTAATGCCAACCAAGTCCAAGCTTAGAAATATCCGAGCAGCTTTTCTCTGTTGTCTGTTGACTTTGTCGTGGTACGAGACTAATTGCCATTTAATGGCAATGACAATTTGATAAAAAAAAAGAACAGTTGCAATTGTTATCTTAGCTGAAATGTCAGCACAAAGTCTAAGCTAACAATAGGGACATAAAAGTACAATTGTTTTAAAAATAACCAAGAAATCGAACAAACAAAAAATAATTGAAATTGAGTAGACCCAAAGAAAATAGCCAAGCTTTTTAGCAGTTTATGTCAGTTACTTGTTTTTCGTGCTGCCCATAATAATTCATAAATTTTCATGTGGGTTTTTCGAGACTTGTCTGTTTTGTAGTACAGTATTTTATTTTTGGCTTGTAACTCCCACTGGTCTGTGGCTACAGCTCGACAATTTGATCCGGGTCAGCGGTTTTCATTTTCTCCGTGTATTTATTTATAATTATTATTGGCAGTTTGGCGTAAACCTCTTACTGTGGGCTTATGACAACGGTCAAGTTGAGCGCTGTCAAATAAAGTTAACAAAAATAATAAAAAACAAATAAAAAAAAATTTAACTAAATAGCAGCAAAAAGGGTGACTTATTTAGCCCCAAAAAGTTCATTGTCACAGACAATTGAAAGTTTTTGGCACAGTTTATAAAACGAATCCTTTTTTTTGTGTCTGTGCAAGTCAACGACTTTTCTCTGAATAAAAGCCAGCTTTGTTTTGGTTTTAATTCCTTAGTTTAAGTACTTAGTCAGCGCTAAATTATTTAGTTTAATTAGCGCGTTACACTTGCTGTATGCTAAAGCCAAAAAGCTTGGTTTAAGTCGCCTGGCTTAAAATGTAGAAAAATAAACTGAAACTTGTGTTCGAAAAGCATTCAAACTGTCATAAACTGTAAATACAGACTAAAAGCTAGCGCAGTGAACGCTGCGGGCAACCAAACAGCATCTGTGGAGCAGGAGCGTTTCAGTGGGAGAAAGGGGCGCCCAGGGAAGAAAAAAGTTTAGCAAAGGAAGGGATTTTATCAAAACTATCAATGAAACTATCAATGAAAGATTAAGGAATATTTATTTACCCGGTGTAGCAGGCTGATGGCATACCAATACCATGTTAACCACTAACAGTGCCATCACTATTGTTAACAGTGCCATAATGAGCAAACATAAATAAGATAGTTATCTCACTCTAACTAATAAGAAAAGCAGGGATAGAGGCAGCTTTAAGGAATAACATAAGAAAAGATCATTCAAATAGAGACGCCAACAAGAGAAGATGCAATAAAGCGCAAGTGAAATAAATAAAGAAATAAAAAAATTAAGAGTGAAATAAATAGTTTTTGTATATTTCACTGCATTCCGCTCCTGTTAAAGCGAAGCAGAAGCGCAACCAGATTTAAAGTTCAATGGAGAGTTTTCTGGCTTGGGCATAAGCAGGAGTTGTATGTGAAAAGTCAGGGACTCAGACAGTCAATATCCAGCAGGCAACGTGTATTGTCATGTACATACAGACAAAGAGACACACATACACAAACTCAGAGGGTAGCCCACTCATACACACACTTACACACACACACACACTTTACTCCTGTTAGTCTGTTTGCTGGCTTAACTCTTTGGTATGACACATCGGCTAAAATGTTTGGCGGCGCTAGAAGTGAGCGTGGCATTAAAGCGCCTGCAGCCTTCATTAGTTCAATGACAATGTTGTTTTCGTTGTTGTTATTATTTGTGTGTCTTGGGCCTGCAGCAGCCGTTGGCTCAGTGTCCCTCTCTCTCTCTCTCTCCTCTCTACTCTGTGTCTCTCAGTGGGTGTCTGCTCTTTGACATCAGCCGTTTGGTTTTTAATTTTCAGCGACATGCAGTTTGTCACTGTCTACCTGAGGCTGTGAGTGTAAGAGTGTGTGGGTGTGTGTGTGTCTCTGTCTCCCTTTAAGGCTCCTTCTCTTGTCCTTTACTGCTGCTGTGCCTTTTCTCTGATTAATTGAATACCACCTGATGCAGCACCTGCAATTCCAGCCAAGAACATACCGAATATGCAAATTAAAATTGTTTTTAAAATGTTCTTTCCTTTTCTCTGTCTCCCACTACCACCCCTCACTCACCAGCTCTTCCTCTCTCTCTCTCATCTGCTTGCCCGTTGACATTTTGAAAGAGTTTTTAATCAGTTGCTAAGCTTTTGACTAATTTCCCGTCCTAGCCACGTTCACACCGCAACTTCTTTTTGTTTCCTTACTCGGGAAGACATAAGGAACTTAAGCAGCTAAGATTACTGCTAATACTGTTAAAGTGGCTAAAATGCATTAGCCTGCAACTTGAGCTATTTATACTGTACTAAGTGTGTAGGGTGTATATAGTTTGGGCCAACTTTCGCCAGCTGTTGTTCATCATGGCCAAATGCTCATTAATTTGTTGGTAAGTCTACACGTGTATTATGTGCCTGCTGGTGGGCCACCACGTAGTTGGTAGAGGGAAGTTTGGCCAATGTATTAAGAGCTTGATTCAGTTCCGACAATGCCTTTTGTTTTATGCAAACTTTGTTAATTACTTGCACCAATGGCCAAGTGGGTAAGTCGTTCGTTGGTTGCTTGGCTGGTTGGTTGGTTGGTGGCTCATTTGCTCAGTGGTTCAATGGTACAGGTGGTGCAAAAGTTAAGCTGTTTTGTATTCTGGCCCATTGCCGTTGTGTTGGCCAACAAAAGCGAAAACAATTTTTCAATTAGGTATTCAACAATTTGTTTTTCCACCAAAATGTGTGGCAACAAAAGGAAATTGCAGTAGCTTAAGTAGGGTGGAATGGACTTAAATACCCTGTAAATTTTATAATTTTAATTTTTAATGCCCATAAAGTTTTGTTTTAAATAATAAGACTTAAATACTATTTAATAAAAATAATTTTTTACTTATAACAATTTAAAAATTTAAAATTATAGGGTATTTTATGGCTTTTTGACACTATAAGTGTTACGCTTTGTAGCAAAACTTAAAATCGCTGCTATTTTTTAATAAACATTTTTTTATTTCTTCCGTTAAATTAAAAATTCAATCAGCAAATATTTTTAAATTTAATCAAATCGAAAAAAATTGCATAAATATTTAATAAATAACTAAAAAAGTTTTAATTTAAATACGTTAACATAAGATAATGTCAGCAAATTTTTCCAAATTTATCTGAGAAAATTGTTTATTATGCTTAGCCGGAAATTGACATTCAGTTTGATCTATTTCCGCTTCATGTCAAACGCGAATTTGTGTAATTTTCATTAAGTTGTAGTTATATTTACTAACTTGGCTTTAAGACTAGCTGCCATAGCAGTTTTTTGGCCCAACATAGCCGCTTTTTTGGGAAGCTCGCCCAGGCACTAGACCAACTCATTGGCCAAATAAAGTGCCCTTAATTTATGGCCCAATTAAGTGGCGAGTGCATTAGAAATTCCAACTGGCCACATGATGTTGCATCGTGTTTTTTCTGTTCTAACTGCATTAAAGCCAACTTAAATATTTGGCCGAACTGATCTGTTGTAGCAAATAAGTTTTTGTTCATGTTTATGTTGGTAAAATGAACTGCCAACTTGCTGCTGCGAGTGCTGTCAACTGCATTATTTAGTTGCAACTCCAACAGAGTGCAACAATGTACTGCAGCTTCGACAGGAGAACCTTAAGTGTCTGCTTCAAGTAGTAAAACAATAAACTAACTGTCAGATTGACATTAAGTATGCGCATACAAAGTACTTTGGGTATTTATAGGTACTATATAAACAAGAGATTGGGTCGTAAAATATGTGACATTAAGCACTGCTCCAGTTGCTTATAAATCAGCATTTAAAAAGCGGTTTTTCTTAGGTTTTCCTAGTTTTTTAATTGCAAGATAAATGCACTCGGCTCATAAATTGTCTCGCTTAAGTCACTGAGACTTTGCCAATAGATGCAAACCGCCTTCGTACGTAGTACGTACGCCCATCAAGACGCCATTAATATGCCTGGTAACTACGCCCACTCACAAGAAAAATGATCTACAAAAGGGCGTGGGTTGGGGGCGGTTTGCCCACTTGGCTTGTGAGTAGTTTAATGTAGAGCAAGGCAAAGCAGCACTCCTACTGTTGATTAGGACCATTGCAAGTCTTAAATTTAAGAGCCAACTTAATTTAATATATAAAAATATGGTCACCCTAAAACGAAGAAAGCGTTTAAACTCCGAACCTCAAGTATACCAGGCGAATTGACGCAAGCATGGTCACCCTAAAACGATAATATAATAAGTAATGGTCACCCTTAAAAAATAAAGTATATAAAAGCCATTAATAACTTTCCTAACTACTAAAACTTCTCTGAAGTTTAACATAATAATTACTCTGAAAGTTATTAACTTGCTCATTACTCTGGTCACTCTAAAAGTGTTGAGCTACAATTTACTAAATTGCTCACAACTTTAATGCTTTATAATTTCCTGGACTCCCTTGAATTGTGGTTAGCTCATAACTTTTGGCAGACTGCTGTCAATCTGCCTGTCAACTCTACTTAGGTACGCATGGTCACTCTTGCGAATAAAAAACTAGCACTTGAAGTACAGTAAAGCATAAGCAGAGAATATATAATAAATATTGATTGCAAAGCGTAAATATGAAAGTAAATAAAAGCTGGTCTGCCTGGATTTGCAGTGCTGTCAATTTGTGAACAACTTTCAAAGCTCAAAAGATAGAAAAAGTGATGGAAAAAGTTAAAATAAATAAAGTGCAATAAGAAAATATTATGAGAAATGAAAACTGCAGTTGAAGCATGAAAAAGTATGGCCAGCCTAAGGCTGTTGCTTTGATACTGACCTCATCGTCTGACAGGAATGGAAAGCAAATTGTAAACAATATACCAGCATTTATCTAACTAAATATTTCAGTTGTTGCCATGACGAAAAAAAAAAGTTATCCACGTGTTGCCAATTACGATTTGGCCAAAATGAAATTCGATATGCGCGCGATGTAGTATATAAATATATATAGAATATATATGAGATTGCTTCCGCTATTTGTTGACACTCGATCATTAATTAAATTGGCGCATGGCAGGAGGTAAAAGTCAAGACTTGAAGCAATCATATTGAAAGCGCCAAAGTTAATTGATTAACGATGATTGGTGGGGAGTAGGTAGAGCAGTGAGTAGAGGAGTGAGGAGTTACAGATAAGCAGGAGCGGTCCTTGAACGGATGTATCTGCGGATGTGCGTTGGGCTCGAACGGAAAAGTGAAAGTGAACAAGGCAAGGCGGCAATTCGCAACAGGAGCACAATTTGCTATATTAAATTGCCATTAATATGGGCCCTGAACGAAAGGAAAAGTAGGAGAAAAAAACACAGCTAACTGGGTCAATACGCATACGCCGTGTGGCACACAAAGCAGGCTGATTAGATAGCGACTAGTCGCATGTCTAAGAACAACAGCATTTCAAAAAAAAAGCAGTAGAAAAAAAAAACTGCAACTCGGCCATTTGGCTAACTTTTAAATCACAGACTGTTGGCCAATCTGCCTGTCTTTTCCTACTATTTTCCACTTATCCGCTTTTCCTCGATTTCTCTTTGTTTGTTTTGCTGGGTAAAAATGATTTATGATATAAACGAGCGGCATACACGAATGCAAATGGCGAATGGTCAACAGCATAGCAACACACACTCAAACACACTCCCTCTTATACACACTTGAAGCCCAGAAATGCGAATATGGATCCATTTTGTAGTCATAGCCGGAACCGTAAGCCAAAAACGGTTGCACACATTGCACTATAGCGGAAATTATGGCTTAAAGTTTGTTTAGCCCACGTTCTGAATGACTGTGATTGACGTTGCATGTTTGCGGTTTCATTTTAATTGCAGAAAAACCCTACTTAAGTTCGTGACTGTTTAAATTAAATGTACGCAAAACTTTTCTATATTTATTACTGCATAAATTATGGCAGAAGGAAATAACTTAAACCTTGATTTCCGCTTTATTGTAAGTAGAAGTGCGTAGTCCCTCAGAGTAAAAGCTAAGAATTTTGTAGTAAAATAAATTTTCCAAATAAAGAAAAAGAAAGAAGTTGTCACTGAGTTTAAAGTTATGAATTTTGTAGTTAAAAAAGCTTAAAAAATAACTATATTTCTCACAAAAGAAGAAAATGTGCGTGAAAAAGCAGTTAAGAAGTTAGCAGAAAAAAGCTTTTTGACTACGACAAAAGTAACTAAAGTCAAAGCCAATTTAAGTAGCACATTTGTTTCTTAATCTTGCTTTCTAGACTTTTGTCTCTACTTTGCCTAAAAAAACACTTTCATATTCCATTAGCAAAAGTGGCATTTAATTTTTTAAACAGTCTGAAACTAAGCTAATAAGCCATTTAGTTATAGCTTCTTGGAAAAAGTTTTTAATATGCTTGCTGTAGACTTTGGTGAGAATTCGATTAAAAATTTTAATATGAAATCCATCAACTGTAAGTCTGACGTTGGCAATCTTTTATCGATGGCGTGCACCGATGCATAAACTACATAAGCATGAATATGCAGCATATTAAATACTTGCATCAAGAAATTATGCTGCATCACAGTGCTTCTAAGAAAATCAATTCATATTTCATACCCAAACTCACATAAAATGTGTAACAATATAAAGTATAATTTCTCAGCTGAATATTTGATCCTTTTGTATAATTTTGTGTAATTTCTTGCAGCTGTTAAAATTAATGTGCTCGAATTTGCGAGCTTTTAATGGGCTATAATTTGTTGTAAATGCTTTGGCATTAAAGACTAAACCGCAAAACATCGAATGCCTAAATTGACACCCCCAAAAAGCTGCTTTGAAATTACTCATACGCGGCGTGTGCCCATGGAATGCCATGAGACTGGCATTTTGTGGCTTTTAATCTGCTTTTACCTATGAGTATTTACGAGTATTTGCTAAATTAGTTAAAACCCAGTGATAGCTATTTAATGGAGTATACAAAAGTCTTTTAAACGGCATACTATAGGGTAGAATGATTGAGTTTTCATGGAAATGTCAGACAATTCGACAAAACTCATTATTTTACTTGATTTGCATGCGATGTAAGCATATTAAATAAACTTTCCAGCTCGATTACAACTATTTTCCTTTTGTATTGTTGATGGAATTTTCCGACAACAAACAGAAATAAATGCAATATTGCAGGCATGCCTCATTGTGGCCATCAGTCAATGTGAAATAAGTAAAGAAAAGAGAAAATATACTCAGAGAGATTGTTTACATTCGATATCACTTGAATTACGCAATAGAAAATAGACCAAAAGGGGACACGAGCACAATGGGAAAAATCACAAATGGCAAAGGCAACGGCAACAGCACAGGCAATTTAAGGGTCCAGACAGAAGCTTCATTACTATCACGAAAGGAATAATGGCAGAAAACTCTCACTCGAGGGAAAGACAACGACAGATGATGATATCTGTACTTGATTTATGCCTTGTCATTCGATAATTTAAAGTTGTTGCCGACTGGTTGCCAGTTAATGGACAGCTGCCACAACTGTGGCACAAGTGGGCACAAGTGGTAATAGAAATCATTTTGTGCATATATAACTTTAATTTTAAGTTGTAATTGACAGCAATTGTAATTGGCCTAAAGCTTTACGTTGAATTGAGCTTTGCGTTGAGTTGAGCTAGGTTGCAATCCAGTAATTAGCGTATAAATCAAGTAAAAGTTGCTGTTGTTGTTGCTCAACGCTTCAAGGTATTAATTAGGCTTGAAGAACAAACGCTACACGCGCCAAAGAAATTAACTTCGTCTTTGTAAACTTAATAAAAAAGTTTCGGTTTTTGCCTCTTTCCTTTGGCTTCATTCCCAGCGTTGGCAACTAGCCTATTGACAACTTTTCTTCGCCTGCCTTAACAACGCCCAAACGGGCCAAACAGGCAACAACAATAGACGGAAAAGCCACACCAATAGGCGGAACAAAAAAAAAACGAAAACTTTTCTCTTAATAATTAAATTTGTTACACTTTTTTTTCGTTGTTTTCCAGTTTTTTGTTAATATTTGTTAATGAGTTTTCGAATTTGCAACCAGCATGCACTTAATACAAACAGTTTAGAAAAGTCACGCTAGTGGAAAATGAAAGCAATTTTCATTTTCAATAAAGTTTTGCTGTTTTTCCCTTATTTTTTTCTGATCTGCTTGCGTATAAAGTTGGCAATTGCTTTAAGCTCTTTGCTGTAACTAATTTTGTTAGAAGCCTTTGGCACAATGCAAAATAATTTAATTTTTGAAAAAGGTTTTAAGTAAATTTATTCAAAAACGATTTTCGCATTTACTGACTTTTTAAACTGCTTAATTTTCGCTTTAAGCGGAAAATGGAAATTTGAAGCCAATTTTTGGTTTTGCCATCTCATTTGAGCAAAATTTTTTGTGGTTCTTTTGGCCAAAGGCATTTCCTTACGGCCGACCCGTTAAACAGAAAGTGGTATGCCAATTTGTACAGCTACTTTTGGCAAATGGCGTAAAAAAATGTTTAGCGGAAATGCTTTTCGACCGGTTTGCTGTTGGGTTTTGGGTGTTTTTTGGGGGTTCTTTTTGACACGCCCGACAAAAAGGAAATCCGCTAAATTGTGGCAGATTTATGCACATTCCAAGGACCAAAAACCAAAGTCCGAGCCCCTAAGCAAAAGGCATTCCAAATACCCGTTGGGCAAACACGTTTTAATGAATTTATGCCCAGGTGGGGCTTGAAAAAGTGTCGTCTCTTTAGAAACGCTTAAGTATCTGTCGCAAACATTATTGCTGTTTGCTGACTTTAAGTGGAAGAACAAGACGAACAACAAAGTCAAATGCCATTTTAATTGGCGCCACGGGTGTTGGCTTTGACTGTCTGATGCTGACAGCCATTTGAACAGGTCACAGGACGCTAGAGAACTTGCTATCCGCCATTCGCCATTTGCAAATCGCAATTCGCTTTCACGATTTCCACTTTCAAGTTGTGCCCATTTCCATTGCGCTCAATTAAAACTTGCGCTTCGATGTTCAGCCAACTAAGAAAAAAAAAAAAAAAAAATACACAGCGAAGCCGTCATCCGGACCGCAACTTGGCTGTGCCTTTTGACTCAGACTTTTGCTGGCCTGCAATGTCCAAATAACAAATGTGCAAAGTTCAGTGATTTAAATGCGCCAACCATGTCTTGGAGCCCTTGGGCTCCACCGGGAAAACCAATGTCAACGTCAACGCCAACGTTAACTTTGAAATGACTTTAACACATTTTCTTGGCCTTCATTCCTACATAATGTTGCGAATTCTAATTTGGGTTGAGTTCCGTTGAGTTGCAGTGAGAAATTGGCTAATGAATTTAATTAATGACTCGCAGTAAGTTGACGATTTTTGTAATTTTGGTTAGTTGTCAACTATAAGAGCAGCAGTAACTAAAGATGGGATGATAAAAAAGGACGGCTGAAAGTAGGCAACACTTTTTTTTACTTATTTGCAAAGTTTGTGGAAAAGTGTTGCATGCTTTTAGGCTGTTCATTTTATTGTATGTAAAACGACGGCTAATAAAAACTTATGTGTTTAAAGGCAATATTTTAAACATTTCGGTCAAATAATATATCAGAAAAAGATAAAACTCTCTCCATAATTTTCATCAGTTTTCAAACTTCTCACATTAAATTCCAAGTCTTAAATTTGTCTACTTTTGACACTCAATTTTTTATTTTGTATAAATTGTCACTGTGCGAAAGAAATTAAATTAAATTGTACTGAAGCAGAGCAAACTTTAAACACGCATAACTCATAAACGATTATAACTATAAAAAAAAACTTAAAAACTTCTATATAAATAACTGAATTATTTTTGTGCCTTTGCAGTTATGAGTCTAATAATGCCCAGTGTTGTGATAAAAAAGGGTGTATGCCAATTGTTGGCTTTGAACAAGTTTTATATACAACAATGGCTGAAAACCTATGATACAATTATCTTTGACGCGGACGGTGTGCTCTGGCAAAGGGAGGAAGTTATCGAGGGAGCACCGGAGACATTTAATGCACTGCGTGCAATGGGTAAAAAGGTTTTTATCTGCACAAATCATTCGGGTTCGTCGTGTTCTGTGCTGTGCAACAAGGCACAAAAGATGGGATTTCTCATAAATGCCAATGAGATAATGTCATCTTCCATGGCATTGGCCAGGTATCTCCAGGAGCGGAAGTTCAACAAAAAGGTATTCATTGTGGGCGAGCAGGGCATAGCTGATGAACTGAAGTCCGTGGGCATTCAATCGCTGCCATTGGCCGAGGAGCCATTAAAAGGTTCCACTCTGCGTGAACATTTGCAGCAAATCCAATTGGATGCTGATGTGGGTGCCGTTGCCGTTGGAGTTGATAGCAATTTGAATATGTTGAAAATGGCCAAGGCCTGTTCGTATTTAATTGATCAAAAGGTTTTGTTTTTGGCCACCAATCGGGATCGTGCTTTTCCTGTTGCACCCAGCCGTTACACACCTGGCGCAGGTGTCATGGTTGCTGCCATTCAAGCGGCCACAAAGCGCACACCTTTCACCTGCGGCAAACCCAACACTTACATGTGTTTAAATCTCATTCGAGATGGTTTAATAAATCCAGAACGCACGCTGATGGTGGGCGATACGTAAGCAGAATTTTTCTATAAATATTTAAAGAATTTTAAGTTAAGTTTGGTTTTTATTTAGCTTGTATACAGACATACAATTTGGCTATAATTGCGGTTTTCAGACACTGCTTGTGGGTACTGGTGTGAGCAGTTTGGAGGATGTGTCTAAGGCACAGAAGTCTCAGAAGCCCATGATGTATCAACAGATACCAGATCTTTATGTGCCTAAACTAGCCGATTTGCTCAAGTTTCTACCCTCCAGAAATGGCTAAATAGCGTAACAAAATTTAATATTAAGTTTGCTCAGTTGTATCGAACTAAAGTTATGTAATTAAAATAAACAATTTGCTTTTAAATTATTAACTACTTTTAAATAGAAACAAAACAACGAATTAAAGGGAAATATATAAAAAAATATAAAAGATTAAATAGGAATTGTGGATTTTTTCCCTACTAAATATTGCATACATGGAACAAATATACGTTTCTAGAGACAACTGAACTGCCATAGATAGGAAAAGCTTATAAATCTCCTAGGAAACTCAGCCATTCATGCTTCAGCTTTCAATTAAAAATTAAAATCAGTTTTTAAACAGTTCAAATAACTGTCAAAATATTTTATTTCGGACTATTTAGAAATGGGACAGTAGTCTGTTTAGATAAATTGAATTTTTAACAAGCCATGTTCAAGCAGACCTGCACCAATCTTACAAAATTACCCAAACAGCGAGTTCGACAATGGATTAGCACATTTGAGACAATCATCTGCGATGCTGATGGTGTGCTCTGGCACTTTGATAAAGCGATCGATGGTTCGCCGGAGACTTTTAATTTGTTACAATCGAGTGGAAGACGTACATTTGTAGTAACAAACAACTCATCTGCGGCAAGTGAGGTTATTATTAAAAAAGCAACGGATTTTGGTTTTGAAATCAAAGATGGTTCAATGTTGACATCGGCAATGTCAGTTGCCAATTATTTGGCAAAGAAAAAGTTTACAAAGAAAGTGTATGTGGTGGGAGAAAAGGGTATTAAGGAGGAATTGGCCAAGGTGGACATTTGTTCGTTCACTGCGGGTCCGGAAAAAACGGATATACCAATGTTAAAATTTTGCAAGGAGTTAAAATTCGATCCACAAGTTGGCGCCGTTGTTGTGGGCAAGGACGATACATTCACTGTGCATAGCATAATACGAGCTTGTGGCTATTTATTAAATCAACGTGTGCTCTTTTTGGGCACCTGCTTGGACGGTGCTTATCCCATTGGCAAGCGTTGTGTGCTTGTGGGTGCTGGTGCCATGATAGCGGCAATCAAAACGATAAGTGGACGGAAGCCTCTTATTTTGGGTAAACCGAATCCATGGATGGTAAATGAGCCACAAAGTTGTGGTCTGATTAATCCAGAGACAACACTGATGATTGGAGATACGTAAGTGAATAAAACTTAACTTGATTAAATTAATTAACTTAATTAATTGTTTATTCATTTCAGACTTAAGACAGATATACTGTTTGCCCATAACAACGGATTCCAGTCGCTGTTTGTGGGTACGGGTGTCGATACTTTAAATGATGTAGAATCGATTCGTTGCAGTGGTAACCAGAAGTTGTTGGCCATGTTACCGGATGCCTATTTGCCCAGTTTGGCACATCTGCAAGAATTTATTTGCTAGTTTTTTTTTTCTTTAATAAATTGACTTTATTTGACATCTCTGTCGGTGTGCTCTGCACAACGCTTATTTGCATACAAATTTGTGAATTAATACTTTATCGGGTTGTTCACGGTTATCCCCAGCACGTTTGGCCTTTAAGCCATTTTTTATCGTCGCCTGTCGTCTAAAGTGCCTTGAATCCTTGTCAAAAGTTGTACACAAATGCAGTTGCCGCCGCACAAACTCGACACATTGTCAACGACACAACGCGACGACGTCATCATGTCGCCATGTGGTTTATTCCCAACTGTTCTCTCATTTTCTACTTTTTTTTCCGCTGTTTAACACCCATGCACTTAAGAATCGGGCAAGTACTCGGACTGCCAACAACAGACGACAACAGCTTTTTTTTTCGAGCGCCCTTTTGGCTAGGGATTGCGGCAAGTACAGAAATGTAACCCAACAGTGACCAGTGGCCACGTTGGCGACAGCTGCGCACGGCATTAAAATTATGGCTGGGAAAAAAGTGTAGCATACATCTCAGCGCAGCGAAATTCCATGACCAGTGCTGCCATTTTAGCTCATTGGAATCTACAGAATGATCAGTTCGGCAGGTTTTACAGCCAAAATATTCAAATTACCCGTTACCCGCAACTTTGAATTGATATTCTGAGGCACTCCGTCGTCAAATCTTCAATTGGCATACCATTTTAGAGTCGGGAGTACACTTACTATTAATTGCATTCAAAAAATTCTAATTATATTAAAAATAATTTTTGATCAAATTTTTGAAAATTTGTAAAATTTGTAAAAATTTTTCAAAATTGGGTCGATTTTAAAAATTTCTAGTTTTGATAAAGATTGATTCTACCAGTTCCCTACAGTTCAGAAAGGTACGACTTATTGCGTAATCGCTTCTTTTGGCTGAGCTGTGCTCATGCAAAGTTCAAAAAATTTGTCATTTTAAGCATTTTTGAAATCTTGTCGGTTTCTGTTAGACAACTGCATAGCACACTGTTCGTTAAGATCCACATTATAGTCTTATCTTTCTCTTATTACATTTTGTAGCTTTCTTAACTTCATTTCGCTTGAGAAATTGAGGCAGCACTGGTTTTGAGGAACTGTTTTCTGCATTTTATACGCTATAATTGTAGCATATGTGCTAAGCGTTACTTAGCTTTTGTATTTACGCTTGAAATCACAGTGATTTGACTACGCAGAAAATCAAGGGCCTTAACTGTAAATTCAGCAGAAATGCTGCGCAGATTATTGCTGTTAAAGTGAGTGTTTTGTTTAAGAAAAGAACGGCCTAAGGCATAGAATTGCATAAAAGTAATTTAAATGACTTTAAATAGAAATAGAGTTACTTTGCTTTGTTTATTTAGATTTTATTTACTAATTGGAATTGGTATTCAAAATTCTCTAGCATCAATTTTTTATTAAAAACATGTTGCATACTTTTCAGGGCACAAAAACCAACTGCTTAGCTAGCTTTCACTTTAGGAAAGCATATAAGCAAATTAAAACTCAGTGCGTCACTACCAGCGCCAAGTATAAGAAAACTATAAAATTCTAAGAAATTTAATTAGAGATTCGCCCACAATTTGCTTACTATTAATTTAAGAGAGTAAAGTTATTTCGCAGCCACATTTTTTGCTGTTGCAACTTTTCAATTTATTTATTTTCGATTGTTGTTTTTGCTTGTTGTTTTAGGTACACACGCGTCAGTTGTGTTTTTCCATATATATTTTGTTATTTTTTGTTTGGCAAGCATTGTTGATGTTTCGACTATGTGTATAAAGAAGTCAAACAAAGAGAAATACTCACACTACATAGAGAACTAAACTTAAGAGTGTCTGTAGGCGGAGCTGTGACCGTAATTGTGACCGTTCAAAGCTAATTATATGAATGGAATGGAACAGTGTCTCTTTTGTGTAGTCATACTTATACTTAAGTGCGTAGCCGTGGGATGGTTAAGATCTCAACTTTAGATAGTGGCAGGCATTTTGCCTATGCCTGTGACGCCTCACAGCTGACACACACTGGCTGCTTGTCATTTGGCATAAAGTAGAGTCTGGGGAATTTGTGCTTATAAAACGGAAGTTGTGTGTGTCGACGGCATGAATGTTGTTCTTTAAGTAGTTTACGGCAAAAATTTCGACTTGAAAAGTTGCTTGGGTAAAAGTTGTGCTCGTTTGAACTTGAACATCACATGGTCATGATTAATTAAATTTGAAGCTGAGCAGCTTCGATATGCTTGTTAGTGACAAAAGGGAAGCTAATTAATTAACAAACACAATGACGGGGTCAAAACTTTACTGTGTTTCATTGGGATGGACAACAACTTTATATATCATTTGTCAAAGGCAGCCATAAACTCATCATCATCATCATCATCGCCATCGTCATCGTCATCTTTTTTTGGTGCTGCCGACCGATAATCCCTATGGCATTAAAAACACATCAAACTGTTTTAGACTTCTCTCTGCTGACAGAATGTCATCAACACTAAAAATATACAAAATGTATAAAGAAAAAATATAAAAATAAATAAAATGCAAAAGGGAATGGGAAAGGAACAGAATAACTCTACTGAGGCTTGGCTCCCACTGTTGACATTATCCAAACTGATTTATAGTCTTTATCACAAAGCCAAGACTCGGCACTCGAATGCGGCGAGCATAATAAAGGTACAACAAAAGCAAACAACGTTCTCTAAGCCATTTTGTCGCAATGGCAAATTTTCATAGCATACTTTTGGGAGCAGCACATAAACGTGCCAAAATTTGCTCGACTTCATACCCAAACTCTGCTCTACATGCATAAATTTAGCAATTTTAATTAGTTGTGCATTTATTAGAATCCTTGTGTTCTTTCTCAGCTCACGCTTATGGCTCGTAATTCAATTGGGAAATGCTCAGAAACGGGGTGAAAAGCCAACACGACTTCTGTGTAAAAAGCTTATCTCTATTATATTTTATAGTTAGGGTATTTTACAGTCGCTGCCTGGCTTAGTTTTTGTCAGTCTTATGATTATGTATATCTTAAATTGGCTTCTTTGGTGACATTAAACTCCGAGCTCTCACCACGTGCTTAGCATAGGCAAATGCGTTAAGATGCTGTCATCTCATTCTCTTCCACTCTGCCTGCCTGCTTAGGACTTCATCAGGTGAAACTTTGGCTGACCCTGTTCTGCATTTGGTTTTGTTTTTGGTTTTGTTGTACACGCCCATTGAGGGCGTTGCTTGTAAATTGAATTGTAAGTGGCCATTAGAATGTGCTCGTTACCATTTTCAATCTGTCTGCCACTGCCAGTGCTTCTGCCTCTGCCTCTGCCTCTTGCCAAAGTAAACTTTAACTATAACGATCTGTCTCGGGAGTGCTATTAAAATGGGTAATAAATAATTCCGCACCAGTTTCAATTGCACATTTGTTAAATTTCATATATATATATATAGATTTGATTTTTATTGAATTCTCTCGAGCAAATAGTATTTAACTTGAGTTTCGTTTAAAACTAAACTAAAACTAAATTAAATTTAAATATTTAGCATGTATTTATATATTTATAATGTTATTTATTTATGCCATTTATGCTTTGCATTAGCTAACGTAATTACCATAAATGTAGCTTAATTATTTACACTTTTTATTAAATTTTAATTTAGACAATAGCAACATTTTTCTTGAGGGAGGTAAAGTTTTAAATAAATTCAATTTCTGAACACCTGAAAATGTCTTTTACCAAAGAAACGCGCGCGTGTGTGTGTATTGGTGTGTGTGAGCGTGTCTATATGTGTTTGTAATGAAGTTAAATTGAGCTACTTGAGTTAATGCTATGAGGCTTTACCCATTTTATCGAATTCATCGTTAACTTTTGTTAACTTAACTTTGGGTCAACTTTTATCAACTTTTTTCTCTTGACAACTTGACATATTCCAGTGCCGCGGTCCCCAAAGTCCCATCGACAACAAAATATGAACTGCTATCGATAAATAAAATAAAAAAAACTTTTCGTTAATTTAAAGCTAGCCGATTGGCAATAAAGTAGGGTCAAAATAAAAGAGAGATGCGATGAAAGTAAGAAGAAGAACAGAAAATCATTTATCAAGCTTTGCTGGAAAATGCAGTGGAAAGTAGATTTAATTAAAAGCAAAAAACTTGATGCTAATAAATAAAAGTTTTGCGCTACCAACGCTTGGGTCAGCCACATTCCGGACTTCCCCCTTTTAGCCAATAGTGGAGTGGTGGACGGTTGAAAAGTTTTACAGCTTAATTTAGTATAAAAATTGGTAAGAAATTCAATGGATTGAGCAACAGAAACTTGCAAATAAGCAACAAAAGCAAAAGTATCGAAAAACAAATTAAGTGTTTTTTTTTTTTTGGTTTTTGTTTTTGGTTTTTGGCAAAGTCTTGTAAAACACGACTTGAGTTCGACTGGAAACTTTTCTATGAGTTTGTTAAACAAATTGTCAACTAATCGAATTGAATTAGTAATTTTGTGGTGGGGTTGCTGAGTTTCTGGGAAATCAAATTAATATTGAGTTTAATTTTTGCTGCAGTTTAGTCGATATCAAGATATCACAAAGACTTGGGACGAAATTTAGTTATTTTTTATAGGATGTTTTCAGTAGGACAGTTTTATTTTTACTTTTCACTCTAAAATCAACGCTAGTTACGCTTCTCAGTCGAGCCAATGGCTAAGCTGTCTGCTCTGTACTTGCTGTAGTCAGTCTTGCGTCTAAAAAGTTATCGAAAAAAGCGAAAAATCGATAACAACTCGATTAATTTTTAAATTTTGACAGAAAACCTTTTGAAAATTAATTTTAGGATCGACATCAAGCACGTTTTTATAAGAAATTGCTGTAGTTTGTTGCTGGCTGAGTTGTGTTAAGTGTGTAAGAGATAGTAAGCGAGGAAAAGAGAGAGATAGATAGAGAGAGAAACACTTAACGCTTATCACAAAATAACGCGACGCTTGGCGCGCTCAATTATCGTAAGTAAATATGTATAGTAGTTAGATATTTACATAATAAATATGACTAGTAGACTAAGAAATACCCTAGACGTGTCGTAGCTAATGCTAATGCCTCAAAAGCCCGATGAGACGTGACCCAGTTTCTTGCCATCGACCGACCAATCCAAGCCCAGAGCTGTATTATTATTGGTGGTCGAATTCGTTGTGGACACGGAACGTTGCAGCTCCCGTGGTCCCGGATAGTAGACCACTGGTCCTGGAGACGGTGCACGATTACGTTTAATTTTGATTAAACCCGGTGACCCGGACACTTGTGTGAGTCGTACACTGTTCAGTGAGGTATTGCCGACTCCGCCGCTGCCTCCGCTGCCCGCTGTGGTCACCAGATACGTAGTAGTGGTGCTCCGCTGTGTGCCGTGACGAGAGAAACGGCCGGACGATCGATGGTTCATGGTGCCATCGCCGTTGTTCGATATGGAGCTCTCGTAGTGTATAAGATCCGGTTGGTCACGACTCAAGCGTCGCTTGAAAAAAATGAGTAAAAAAATGCGCTTAAACTTTTCGCCAAAAATGATGTAAATCAGAAAATTAACGCTGCTATTGACGGTGATCAGAAGATTGGAGACCTTCGTGACCTTATGATCAATTTCACTGTAGAATGCCTCGGTAATGTTTAGTACCAATGGTGGAGAGTTGAGCATAAAGAAGACAACAACGACACAAAGTAACATCGTTGCCAGTCCAATTTCACGTCTCTCCGAACGGGACAAACGTTGTCGCTCCCGATTCGCACGCTTCACCTGCCTGTAGATCAGGCAGTTGAGTATGGCCAGCGTGAAGAAGGGTATTATATAGTTGACAATCAGATAGCACCAGTTGATGTACCAGTTAATATAGCTCGGCTCAACTCTCAGATCCGAGGGCCTCACACAATGCAGCACTATTGTCGTGTTCGGCAGCTGTGTCGTCACAATGTTCACCTCCCAAAATCGTGGCATATTGTAGGCAAAAGCGAAGCACACGCACACTATGAAGTAGATCTTAGCCCTGCCATAGGTGCAGAGAGCACGTGCACGCAGTGGATGACAGACGGCCACATAACGCTCCAGGGTCACCGTGAAGGTCATATAAATGCTAGCCGTTTGGGCGACCATGCCAATGGGAAAAACCGCCGGTGAAATAAACGGATACACGTAGTTGTAATACCCAAAGAAGTGACCCGTATACGGATATATCGAGGGTATGCCGAACAGCAGCATCGATGTTATAATCAACATGGTATCGCAGCGTGCCAGTCCCGTAAGCAAATAATTAATACTTGATCTCATCTGGGGTCTCGAGAGTATTATCATTGATATCACATTGCCCAAAATGCCCAGAATGCCAACGACATTCAGCAAAACGCCACAGACCCAGAACTCGATGCGTGTGTTTGCCAAATGTGGATTATATTCCGGATAACATGTGTGCCGCCAGGCACGTTCATCCAGATACAGCTCATCATGTGTAGCATTGGGGTAGTTACTAATATTTCCTAGTGGATTATAGGTGGTGCTGCTGTAGAGCAGCTTCTGCCCCGCCTCGGCGAGCATGGGCGCCAGTGTGGAGCCCAGGGAATCGGCCAGTTCGTAGCGTACTGCATCCTGTGCGCTTGAGCTTTGACCCGTGACACTTTCCAGAAACTGATCCTCATTGATGGGCCAATCGAATTCGGTGCCTGGTGCCGACGGTGGCATTATAGCCGGTAATTCACCATTCATTTGGAATCTCTGTAGTTTTCTCTGTGTATCGAATTTTTCTGTTGTTCGTGGATTGATTTAGTTGGCTGTAAACTGTGCAGCATTTAAACTTGTGTCGTAACATAAATTGTTGTCGTGTTGTTGTTCACAGGGTCACACCTGAGTGTCCTTACGTTCTACAGTGCTTCGTGACTTTGACTTTTATGTTGGCGTTGCCTAAGCACCTTTTTGCCTAGCCTTTTTCCGCTTTTCCAGCACTCACAGTTGCCACTTTTTTTTATAGTGTTGCGGTGGTCACAGTTGTTGTAGTTGTTGTTGCTGTTGTTCGTGCTGCTACGCGTCGTTGACACTTTAAGCTGCAAAAGAGGAAATGAAAAATGGAAGGTCTTTAGTACACAGGGCTATTGTTGTTGTTGTTGTTGGTGTTGCTATTGTTAACACTCGAACAGAATACAAAAAAAGTACAAAACTAAACAAAAAACTTTTGACCACAATTTTGCTTGGCTATTTGTTGCAACAATTGATGCAGAAACTAGGCGTTAACAAAAGTTTTTAGTAGTCATTCAGCTATTATTAATGCTCTGCTCATGCTTTCACACGTACTGAAATTTAAAGTGCGAGTTTTAATCTGTAGCTTAAAGGGTGTTTGAAAAATTGGGCCTTAAGTTAAAATGAAATGTGCTCTAATTTCATTCAGAGTTTGACTTAACAACGCATTAAATAAGGCCTGTAAATAGTGGCTCACAAAATTTTTTTTACAGCCAGTTTATTACTATTTCCTGTTGTAGAAAATGTTAATTTTCCACAGCATAATTTTCTGCCTCAACGCTATTAACTTTATGTGCTGAAAATATTTATAAGCAGCTAGCGTATGACGGTTCCTAGAACTCCATATTTAACAGCTTAGTCTGCTACACAAAAGAAAATTCAGCTGAATTCATTTTCTAGTGGGAAAACATAGAAGATTTTCATTAGCAACATTTCAGACCTAAGTAAATACAAATTTACACTCGAATGTCAATATTAAAAGCTTCTTATTTAAGTAGAGTCCATTTCTTGGAATTTAAGTTGCAGTTAATTCTAAGAAACTCCACTTTCTTTGCATTTAAGTGTTGCCTAATTAAACAAAAGCCTTTAGTTAATCGTCAATAAAATTATTGGCATTTTAATGCCAAACTCATTTGTAATTTAATTGATAAGTTAAGTGTGCCTTTGACAAGCTCATTTCAAATTCCTTTGATTAAAGTTATGGAAAAGTGTGTGGGCAGCAGATTTAAACAGCACGACTAAGAAACCAGATACTATATTAAATAATTTTCTAAGAACTTTTCGTTTGCTTAGCATTTGTAATCTGCAATCAAAGGGAAACTTTTTTGTCGACAATAGTACACGTGTTATTACTAAGTCACTTAATCAATTAAGTGCTTTCAGAGCTTATTATAACCTTCAGTTAAGTGATATAGAACTGATAGCCCAGTTGCCTTGAGGTTATGCCACCAATTCAAGCAGCAATTAAATTAAAGTGCCTTCAATTTACTACAACAAACACACACATATAGAGGCTGATTAATGCCGTGTCTAGAAATTAGGGCTTAAACAAATCAGACAAAAGCACGACCGCATTATGATTGAAAGAAAATGCGAGCACACGCACATATCACAGCTCTATAATCAAATCAATAGGGAAGTTACAGTTTTTCAAGTCTTTGGCATGATTTGTGGCCATGGAAATAAATTAATAAAATATTTGTGTTGTTCCTGTTGTTGCTGAGTTGTCATTCTGGTGATTTGCAGCACACAAAACATTATGAGCTGCTGGTGTGACTCATGGCCGTGTCCAACATGACGTATGCGTGTTGTTGGCATGCAACATTTGTTATGCCAGCAGCTGCAGTAAATCGCTTTCTACTAAACTAAAACCGCAAACTGCAACTGCTGCCATAGTTGTAGCGGTTAACGGTAACTGTAACTGTAACTGTAACTATAACTGTAACTGCAACGGTTGTTTATATTTTGTTTGGTTTTTGTGGCATGTTAAATGCCTTACGATTTGTAGCGCATACGTCATGTGGCGCCCAGGTGTCACTAAGCATTTAACTGCTGCCAAAGGCCAAATGGAAATCATATTCATGTGTTCCGTGTCCTGCGTTCTGTTAAGGCGATTATAGCAATTATACACATTTGCATAGAAACAAGGAGCGAGTGTTAGTCAGTCTGTGCGTCTGAGACCAATGACCACTGTGATGCTCGCTCGTGCTTTCCATTTGGGAATCCAGCAATTATAATGTCAATTAGTTTTAATGCCAAAGACCCTTTTTTTTTGTAACCACTTGCAACTGCTTGACGACTCGCACGTGCCTCAACTCGCTCTCATACTTTTTATGGCTCCAACGTCAAATGGGCGACGTGAAAACTCTTGGTCAAATCCAATCGGTTTGCCATTGGCTTGTCCTCCCAACCATTTTGACTGCCAACATTTTATTCGAGTGTTTTTATTTTATTTTTTTTTATTATTTCTGTTGCTGCGACATTATGGCGACTGTTTTTCCTTTTCCTATGTTTTTTCTCTTTCTCTGCTGTGCAACCTGGCACGCCACAAAAAGTATTCTGGCTTTTTAATATTTGAACACATGGCCAGGGGCAAATTTGTTGGAAAACTAGCTTAATGTCATATTTTTGTTATAAAAACATGTTAAATTATTTTAGAATCTTTTTATATATTCTGTGCAACTGTTTTGGCATTCCTTTCAAGTCATTTAACAGCTTAATTAAATATACAAAATGAAATGAATTTTATATTAAATAAAAACAACCAGAAATAAATGAATAATTATAAATTACTCGATTAAGTGGCGCTTATAGATACAAATTTGTAGGACAGTTTAATGAGCATAAATACCAATAATTTACAACTAACACTAATTACATGACATGGCCGTGTAATTCGTACTATAAATCGCACTTACACAAAGTGTGCTTAATGCTCGAGCAGCTGTTAATTGCTTTAAAATGTCAGAATAATTAAAAGCACTGCACAAAATCAAAATTAAACACATGCCAGCAACGAGCAGAGTGCAGAGTTCGTTTACTTTGAAGCGTGTTTACTTTTGCTTTCTGATCGTCTGGGCAACACGTATACGCCCCCCTATTTTGCTCGCACCAAAAACTAATGAATGAATGGTGTCTTGTAAACAATTTGCGGTCGAACAACCGGCAAAACAATAGTTGCAATTAATCTTTTAGTTACGGAATGACATTGAACTTAATTTGTTGTTTTCCGAAAGCAATTTGCATTTAAAATTACATCAAGAAGGGATTTTCATTTCCTTTTTTTCCTCCCACTGCTGCTTCTGCTGAAAAACTAAAAGTTTGTTCTTGTTGTTTGTCAGCTAACGAGGCGACTGACTGTCTGCATTTCATTTCGATTTCACTTCTAGCTCTGCCATGCCTTTCTATCAACTGTCTGCTTCCAACTCACAGTGTGTGTGTGGGTGTATGATGTTTGGCATGTGCTCTTATATATATAGTATATTAATACACGAATATATATATTTTGTGTCGCGTTCTTTCACTCCACTGGTCGTATGCTTAATATTTGTAAATTTGAATACAACTGTTGGCTCACACTCATTAAAATAAAATGGAAAAACTCATTGAAAACAAATAAAAATGCATAATTTATTGCAAACGGTTTAAAGCTGCATAAATTTAAACCACATAAACAAACGAAAAGTTAAATAAAAACGTTTGGGTGTTTGGCTAAGTAAATTTTAGTTGATCTGTTTATGGTTTGTCTGTTAATGGAATGCCGAGGCAACTGAATAGTTTGTGTGTTAAATTGAAAACAATTGCTTTTTTTTACTCAATTAAATTTTTAAATAAGAAAGAAATTGACTTCCTCTAACGAAAGTTTATTTATTTCGATAAAAAATTGTTTAACGCTTGCACAAATTAAGTAGAAACTGTTTTCAACTATTTTTTCATCAATTAAATGTTCAAATTTGTTTTAAAATCTATCCAAATAAATTAACAAATAAATTTAAAAATGCTTCTCCTCTGAGCAGACCACATTTTCCAGTTTCCACTGGCTTTTCGCAGGCATTTTTTTGATACATATATCTTTTGAAATGTATTTAATTAAAAGCTTAAGTTTATTAATTTATGCGACTTGTTGGCCAGCTGTAAATGATGTGGGGGCTTCACCAAATGACACTAGACATCGTCTGTATCTCTGCTTAATTCCATTGTGTGTGTTTGCCTTTTTTTATACAACATATGCGACACATGTAGGCAAAGTTATCAGCGATTTTTGGAGGCATTGTTGTCGCTCTCTCTATATGTGTAAGTGTATAATGTGAAATCGAGTTGAGTCGAGTCAAGTCGCGTCGAGTAATTTATGAATGCATGTGCTTTTGGGAGGGTATATAGAATTTATAGCATGCGAGACAACATATAAATTGAAATAAAATATAGACTACAATGAGCTATGCTCAACTGAGTAGAAGTATAAGAATTTTGAGTATTCACGCCTGCCGCAAATTAAAAAAATAGCAGCGGATTTTATAATTATTATATATGAAAAGACACTCAAAAGAGAGGCAGATAGAGAGACTGAGAAAGAGAGAAAGAGGTGAAATAACTCTTGCGATTTATTTTTAGTTGACAGTTTCAAGGCTTTTGCTTTAGCGAAAGCAAAGCAAACATGAAAATTCATCTTTTTTTTTCTTTTCGTGTGCTTCACAAAGAAATGTTAAGAAAATTCGCAAGAGCGTAGGGTAAAAGACTCAGCTTGGTTTTCATATTTTTTTGTATTTTTAATCTACATATTTTGACTTTAATGAGGCAATTGCAATGCGTGGAATGCAAAAGCATCAGCAAGGGATAATTGTGCGAATTCGCACAATTTGATTGCTCAATGAGCTCAGGTTAGCTTCGTTTCTCCTGCTCTCTCTTAACCGCAGGTTAAGCCTGTGTTCTCTCCCACTCGCACTACATAAAGCTGTTGATTTATGCCCGAGTGCGTCTATTATCCTTTTCATGCTGCTTACCGCTCCTCCACGGTCATGTGTCTGTCTGGTAATGTGTTCTATGTACCCCATTAAAATGCTGTTGCTAACTTTTATGTAAATGACTGGTTTTTCGTTTTGCTATTGCTGCAGTGTGATATACGCTGTACCATGCGGCGTGTACTTAATAATCTCGACATTAAGTGGCAGCACTCACAATGCCACAATTTGCTATGCATCACTTAGACTGAAGGCCATACAAAGGCATGTTCAAGCCTTAGAATATCCTTAGTTGCAGTTTAATTCCATTTTAAATGCTTTTAAAAACAATTTAAACCACAAGAAAACACGTCTAGTTTTTTGTGTTTATTTACTGTCATTATAGTTTAAACAACCAGAGGTAAACTAAACAGAACTGTGGTTTCTTGGACAAACAAATCTGTTTATTTGACAGTAGAGGCATCAACAATTCTTAAATTTGTGCAAATTATCCAAATACGTTATGTGTTTTTAAGTTAATTAAGCTCGTCTGCAAACGCATAAGAAAATTTATGTTTCTACTAATTTATTTTACTGCTCAATAAATAATAAATAAATACAATGAATTTCCTTGAGTTCTGGGCAGTAATAAAGCATTACAGTTCTCCCCCCAAAATGTTTAAATGTTTTTTACATGAATTCAGTTGTATGTGCTGTAGGCTGTTTACCTTTCTTTTGCTTATTTAAAATAACAAGCTGCTTGTTGTTTATTATCTTTTTATTATCATTCAGTTTTACATAGACAGGCAGTAAGCAGCATATGAAAGAAAAATCATTCACGGGGAGTGGAAAACTCTTGTGAAAATTCTTGAAATTTAATTACATTTGTACGACGAGTGTTGAGTTTAAATTGTTTATGGCATTGTACCTTGATTCGATTTAGGACCTTAAAACTTAATATGCAAATGCTTATTGCCAATGATAATCTCAAGAACTTCCATTTGGCATACAAACAACAACAACAGCAATAAGAGAAATGACAACAACATTTAACAACATCGTAAAAAAGTCACTTGACATTTTTGTGTACGCTTAAAAAAACATTTTTATGAGATTTTTGCGAAAATTATAAGAAAAGGTGAAGAGCACGACTAAAAGATATGCTGCAAGCCAAAAGTTTGGCTGGCGAAGTCTTAAGAAACTAACGAAAAACTGGGAACAAATTTTTTTGTAAATAAAACTGAGAATTTTAATGTCTTAAGATCATTTTATGCAGCTTTCCTACCTTAAGTTTAGTAATTAAAAATTTTTTAAATATAAAAAGCACTTTTAATAACTACAAAAATATTTTTTCAAGTTTCTTAAAACCTTCCTTAAACATTTTGTAAAATAAAATTTGTATAATTGTCTCTGCCATTCAAACTTTTTTTTTTCTTAAACAAATTCTTCAGTTCAAGCACCTGTTGTCTCTAAACAGTCTACCCACGTAGTTGTTCACCTTTTTACAGGGTATTTCCAAAGAATAAACATGCTCACATTTTTCTTTTAATAGGCTTATTACAATTTATTCACTTACCTTGGGGAAAATTATAATTTACAATGTGTACGGCTGTCTCCTTATCTCGATCTCCACTACTTCTCTTTGTATCCGAGTTCCACATCATTTTTTTTATTCCTGCATTCCTCAAAGCTGCAGCTCATTTGTCGCCGCGTTTATTCCCAGACGCCTACGCGTTGACTCATTTGCATATATGAGTGCATATATATTTATGTATAAAAAAACTCAGTCAGCCATCAATGGCGAGGGATGCCATCACTTAAAGATAATTACCGGGCTGTATAGGGAACGATTACAATATCAGCCACAAACACACACGCTCACACACACACACTCAAACACACACGTATTCATATTTCTTTATGTTGAATTCGTTTTCGAGTTGACAGTGCTAATTTGTTGATTTGTTTTCACGTTTCTTATGATTTTATTCCTCTGCTTTTTTGTAGGTGTGTGTGTTGCTCTCTTTTTCTTCGTTTTGGCTAATAAATGTATATTTATTTTATTTATTTATAAATTTATGTGCTGTTGTCATGCTTATAGATTTCGATATTTCCATCTGTTTTTTATACTTTGGCTTTTAATGGTTGCACGTTTTTCACTTGTTTATTTAGTTTTTGTAAACAAATTAAATTTAATTACAATTAATTGAGCATTCCGCTTTTATAATATGTCTTGATAAACACAAATATCAGCAATCGCTTGCTCTCGCTCTCTCTCTCTCTCTCTCTCTCTCTCTTTCTCTTTCTCTTCGGATTTCTCTTGATTTGCCACACACGCACACACAATTTTCACTCTCACTTTGCTAGTGATATTATTATATTATTTTTAAACACACAACCGTGAGTTGTATCTATGATTTTCTTTGAGAGGGAGCCCTGAGGCAGGTCCACTTTGCGCACGACCACGTTGAATGCTGACAGCCAACTGCGCCGCCAAACGAAAATCGGCGAGTTTTCCGCCAGTCGACAATAGAAAATGTTCAAAATTTTATTACGCATGCGCCATGTTGCCAGGCTCGTTTTGCCAGCTGTTTGAATTTTCATTCATAAAAACCATTGGCGCCGTTACTACACGCTCTTATTGTGTGTAAGTATGAGTGTGTGTTGTTGCAACATTGTTGCGCTGCCTGTAAACTGTGGCAAGTTGCGGTTGCCTGCTAACAATGCCTAGTAAATGCCAAAGGCAATCAACTCTTGCATATGAAAACGATGCGACCCAGTTACAATAAATGCACCCCTTAAACACACTTATGACTACACATTGCACACACTTTTCTTTTTCACACTTCACTCACTTTCCGGCTAGGAAATTGCCACGACTAGCAGTGCAGAAAGGACTGGGAAATTATTTTGCATATTTAATGACAACTTTATAATATTTTCATGTTACTTTTCCACAACTTTTCTTGACTCAACATTTCACTTAACATTTCAATTGGATTTTCTTGTGCCCTTTGCTCAGTTCTGGGAATATCTCAGCGTTAAATCAGTAGTCAATATGTTGCCACGTTTTTGCTGATGAAGCCCCAGAAAATCCTTAACACTTTTTGGCATCATCAGGAACTAAGCCCAATATGGAGTATATATAAATATATATATATATATATATATATATATGTATGTGGCTCAAATTCAATTGAAGCTGCTTTTGACGCATTTGATTATTAGTTTTTGCTTCCATTGGCAAACAATTTTTTTGGTCTTTTCCTTTGATTTTCTTTTGGTGGGGGGTTTGCTTTGCATGAAAAGCCTTAGCAAAGCACAGGCAGCAAAGCCTGCTAAGGAAAAGCTAAGCACAATAAATGGAAAAGGGGAAAACAAAACAAGAACCAAAAAAGAAAGAAAGAAATCCTCGTAGAAGTGTGAATATTAAAAGTTCAGAGTTTTCCAAGCTGGCGACAATGAAAGAAATTCTTTTACTTAATACTCAGCAGTAAGGGGTAGCTGAGTGTTGTGCCAAAAAATTGAAAGTCAATTTAATAAGCAAGTTAAAAGTTATATTACATTTTTGTAAGCTGTTTTGACAAGTAAATTGTTAAAGAAACAGGCAAATGTCTGGAGCTTTGAGCATCGGTCTTTACAGGGTGTTTGGCAGTGCAGCAGTGTAATAACTAAAGGGTATTAGCTGCTCGTTCCTGCTCTGCTGCCACTCTATCACTTGTTTAAGTTGCCATTATGCGGTATTTCTTTTCCGCCTTACGTATGAATACCCAAGAAATAAACCAGAAAAAAACGAAAAAAAATGCGAAAAAGAGCAGAAAAAAGTATATAAAAAAGCGAGAAAAAAACTAAATTTTTTAAATAGTATATTTTTATTATTTGTTGGCTACGCGTGCGGACCAAGTGGCGCCTGTTTGGCTGCCTGTCAGTCGAACTACTCGGTGTAGTTTTTATGTTCCTTTATTTTTCTTTATTTTGGGTTTTTTTTTGGCTAAAATAACAATCTGAAGTGCTTTTTTGCTTAGCCCCAGTCCCTCTTATAGTGTTCAACGGGGTTTACGATCTTTCTTGCATGTGTTTGCCATATGAGTGGAATAACAATGACGATGTGAGAGCTTTACTTGCTATCCAAATGCTATTTTTAGTGCTCTGCCTCTCCTACCAACTAATTTCATTAGAGTTTTCATTGTTGATGGCCACGTAAGTCAGCTTTAATAGCATTTAAAACTCAAATGAAAATTGTGGGAAATTTTCTCGAGGCTTCCGGTTGATTTAGCCAACGGGGTATCAGGCAGCAATTTATATAAGGATCTCAACTACAAACTGTCACTGTGCGCAACATTACACAACACAACACAACGCAACATAGAGCAGGATAACTCGAATGCCAGGACACCCACTGGCATTGGATTTATTGGCAAACTGACCACAGACCAACAACTAAATACACAACATTCATTGTATTTCGACGGACTCGGAGATTAAAGTTCAACTTCAACTTGTGCGCTGCTCCGTGCGACGACTGATAAACTGAAAACTGAAAAAAATCCCCCCGTTCCTTCCTTTGTTTCCTCCTTTTTCGCTCTTGTCATGAAAATTGACTTAAATCTAAATCCAAACTGAGCGCGTGGGAATGAAACTAACTCAACTGCAGGTTTTCCACTTGAGACAGTTTAACGCTGACATTTTGTATATTTATGTCGTATTTTTTCGACAATAGCTTCGCTTTGGACCAAGTTAAGCGAGGACACACGGTAATGGCAACTGAAATTGCAAGCCAAGAACAGTGGCAGCTATGAATGCATGTGAGTGTGTGCGTGTGTGTGACAAGTGTCATAAGAATATGTGAGAGAAAAGACAGATGAGTTGTGACTCTGCTTAGAGACATGCACTGAGACAAAAAAATCAGAAATAGTTAAAGAAAACTAATAGAATTTAAGTAAAAACAAGTTAGAAAGACTACAGACCGCGTACTCCTTCTAGTGGTGGCTCTAGCTCTTGTAGTTTCTGAGATCTGGGATCCTTCTAAACTCCTCTACTCTTTTAAAGAGTACGGGATCTAAAAATTAGCTAAATATTTAGTTTATTAAGCATAATACTCTAAAACTTTTAACTCGAAAATTTAATGAAATTTTTTCCCAGACTTTAGTTTCAAAACCTTTTTTTTTGCGTGTAAACTGACATCTAATTCAAAAATTGATTAATCGAAGCAGGTGAAATCCACAAAACAACTCAATTTATAAAAACTCCAAGACAATAGCGACTGACTGACTGAATGACTTGTATGTGATATTTCTTGACAGTTTATTATTAATAGATAAAATGTGAACTCAAATCAACTAAGCAGCGTCAAAATATGTGAAGAAATTGTGAAAAATTCCGCTCCTCTGTTCCCGAGAAGCAGTGACCTCTGGATGCCGTAGAAAGAACAACTTGAACTAGAACTAGGCGAAAAACCTTTAGACAACATAAAGTATAACACAATCATATAAATTTCGTATTTGTGGTAATAAATTGTGGTAGTCATTGCTATAATACAATACAGTCATGTCTGCCAATAATGGCCAGATGTGAATGGAGTCTACGTCATTTGGCAATTGCCAATTGGCGTCGGCAAACTTTTAGCCGCAGAAATGTATGTATGTTGTTATAAATATTACTATAAATATATGTATATGTGTATAGAAATCTAAGTATTATTTTTATGTTTATTGCTACGCTGTGCAAATCATGAAAATTCTAATGAGCACACTATACAGTGGAGCCCCAAAGCTCATAACAACTGACTGATAAGAGACAAACTGGAAATTTTCTATTGTTTCACGCTTATCACACGATGTTTTATGTGGCAGCCAAGCGAAGGTTAAGGCTTAAAGGACTTTGTTTTTGGCATTGTTTCGACCTTTTGTGGGGTTAATCAAAAACAGCTTATCACCTTGTTGTTGCTCAAATCCTTTGAGACAGCAGCTGGCAGAAAAACACACACACACAGAGGGTAGAGACTTACACAGATACTCATAGGGACTTGCCGGAAACGGAAACGCGCACTGTGCAACGTGTACTCAGTTTACTTGTTTTGACGAGCGACACTGCAAACTGCTTTCGTTGCTATTTAGCCATAAATCAGCCAACAGTTTGACGGCAACTTAAGCCAAACTGCCCTGGCTTTGATTACTGGTCTTACGCGTGCCGAGTTGCTCGTTGCCTTCGTGCAAAAAGAGCAAAGAGAAAAAACACACAAAGAAAAATGAAACAGAATTTGTTAAACGAAACGTAAACAACTTAATTTTTAAAATGTACTTGAGCTGTTTGCTGATAAGCAATCTCTTTTTTAGCTACGAATTTGTGTGGAATTCTATAGAAAATAAAAACATAACTTTGTGGGGAGCCTAAACCAATTTTATTTGAATTGTTTGTTGCTCTGCCACAATCAGTTACATAATAATAGCTATTTTATAACCGAATCATATGTTTCAAATTTGTCTAACTCTTAAGTTGCAGTAGTACGTGTGTATGTGTGTGTGTATGTGTGGAAAACATAAATAATTGATGGGCTTTGTGTGTTTGTCACACACAAGTAAAAAGTAAATAAGTTCTATTTTCCGGATTTCTAGAGGGAGAATCAATAATTTATATGCATGTTCCGGGCCATATGGTTGTGAATTTATAAGCTAAAATATGCACGAAAAATAAATAAAGTTTCACTCGACCAAAAGGCACAAGTCAAAAGTTAAACACAGAGCGAGACAATGGAGAAAAGTGGAATATTTTATTGTAGCCAGTGTTGTTTACCTGTGTGTGAGTGTGTGTGTGTGTGTGTGTGTGGACAACTGTTTTTGGTAGCGCTGTGATTTGGTAGCTTTTGCCAAGGGGATCAATGGAAGCCATCATCGAAACCCACACACAACATGCCACAAAAAAGCGGACGACAACAATTTTCGAGCTGAGCAATCAGCACCTACAAAACGAGCAAGTGAAAGGAAGAGAGAGAAAGTTAGATAGATAGAAAAAGAAAGAGAAAGATAGACAGAGAGGGACTGAGTGTGGTTAGAAATGTGACTCGACTTTGCTTTGGATTTGGCCTTCCGCTTGAAGTTGGCTGCGGCAGAAAAATGCCAAACGGAAGTTGTGCGCAACGATCCAAGTCCTGACATTTGCATAAAAAATTCCATTGCCAAAACGGAAACATGTTTCTTCTTTCACTCGATACGGCCCACCAACCGCCTGCCGCTCATAATTATACGACTTTGAAGCCCCATGCAATTACCCCGCAGTGTATAGTATACCATATATATCTAGCTGTACATCCGCTTGTCAGACAGCACTCTGACACTCTGACAGTCTGACGGTTTTTCATTTTTAAAGCTGTAGGTGCCAAAAAGGACACCGAGGACAACAAGAGCACTGGGAATACGTATAATACACCTATACGCAATACGCATTACACGTAAATTATGCATGCTACATGCTGAATTGGGCGTACAAAATTCCATGCCATTGTCTACCCTGGTCCCAGTCCCATTTTACTGCTAAATTTACCTACATAAATGTGAAAGCAATCGCGTGGGCCACAAGAATTACGAGTAAATATGTCGACAATGGGCGGTACCAGCAGTGTATAGGACAGGGCAGCAGGAGCTAAATGAAAAGGGGATGCGGGGCTGATGCCGAGCAGCTCGTCGTTAAATCAAATCAACGGTACATTAGTCGCGCACGCACGCCCAACTTGTCGCAGCGGGGTGCACAGTGGTTCCAAATGAAGTCGAAAGACAAGTGACAGGAGGAAAAGTGGTGCTGAGATTAAAATATAACAGCAAAAGCAAAGGCGAGAGTGGATAGGAAGCTGTATTTATTTAAAGGCGTCAGAAGTATGAGTAATTAACTGAAAGAGAGAATGTTTTAGGCATAAATATAAATTAGCAAAAAATGCATAAATTAAACATGTTTTACTATACATTTATTAAGCTACTGTCATAACAAGTATAAATTTTACTTATAGTTTGCGGTATTTAAACAATACTTGAAGTTTTTGTTATATAAAATTAATTACAAAGCCACAACTCAATTTTTAACCAACATATAATGGTCTAAGCCCCATTTACTCACAGACTTGCAGTCTGTACAGCTTTTATACAAATAAACTTTATGCTAAGTTTGTATTTGCTATGCACTTTATCAACTTTTAATTAAGTTTGCCTGTGGTTAAGATAAAAGGAATTATTTAAAACAAACCTACGCTGAGCAGTTAATAAAGTAGTTATGAAAAGCAGAAACTTTTGCATCATATTATTGACTAAAACTCATAATAAATAATGAAAAGGCCTTTGCTGAGGTTAGACTAGTCGTTTCATCATGTTTAGTTTGTGGTTTGGCATTTAAATTCGACTTTCTGCCCACTGTACGTCACGTCTGAATACCAGAGCTAATGACTTGCGAGTTGATGACGAAACATATGAAATACACGAGTCTGGGTAAATGTAAATATGAAGTACATGTTGTACAGTGTACACTGTACAGCGTACACAAATAATTTGCACAACTGTGTGACATTGGTTTGGCTTTGAAGTTACTCCCGACAGTGGTCTACTCCCAATACTACCTGTTACAAAGACGAGGCAGTATGTTATTTATTAGCATAGGAATATATTGTCTGTCTGAAATGCGATATCCTTTGGTTGTCGGCTGTCGTGTGTTTAAAATGGCACACGGGGCGTATGCGTGTCGGGCGCTCGCTCTTATTCACTTAATGCCTCTTGTCTCGTTGATTTTTGGGAGTGTGCACAACCAAAATTGTTAATTGAATTAACTGTAAAAGGCTTAGGACGAGCGCACGTGCCATTTTAGCCCTGTAACCCAACTGACATGGGTCAGTGCAACCTTTTCACCCCTGAACCCCTTGAACTCATGAACTTGGAGCCCATAATTTGGCACCAGGTGCGTTTTAGAGAGCCCTACAGCATGACTTGTGTGTTGTCGCGCAACTCCGGATGCTCCACAGGTTTCTCAATGGTTAAACAGCGAAGACTCTCAATCTTGGCCACAATCTCGTTGCGCAGCTCCTCGAAGGGTCGCATCAGGCGTACGTGCTGTGCATCATCGCGACCCTGGAAAAGTGTCTCGCCCTCAAAGTCAACGTACTTGTGCTTGCGAGCGCTGAGCAACGTGCCCAACAATTTGTCAGAGATATGATTATACATCTGTAAGGCAGAGAAAAAGTATTAATCTTTAAATTAAAAGCTAATTTGTGAGTGTAAGAGAAGACATGGAGCTATGGAAAAGCTATAAAAATAAGCATAAAAATTAAATACAAGCGGTAGAGGCGACTGTGGAAGACCTTGTAGTTGTTCTAGAGTTAAACAACTTACTGTAGACTGATGGTTCTTACCTCAAAGAGCTCACCGAACTTTAAGCTTTTGTCCGGCAAATTTTCAGTAGGCGAATTTGCATTGATCAGCTCGCACAGCTGTAGAATGTCCTGCAAGGACAAGACCTGAGCCTGCAGAGCGCGCTGCTCCGAGAGGCTGCCCGGCGGTGCGGTGCCATATTCGTCCTTAGGGAAACTGGGCTTGGGCACATCGCGCACACTGAAGTGGGAAAAGGGATTGAGACGCTGCCATTGCTGATGCTGTTTCACATGCTCATTAAAGAGCAGAATGCGTGACAGCACGGTGTTGTCCTGCAAAAGCACACTAAATAAAAGAGAAGCTAAAGAAATTGACTAAAACTCACCTCAGTTTTCAGTTGTTCTGCCATTTAATGCAACGGAAATTTCTACTAGCTCATTGTTGTACTTAAATTTCGATAATTTGGAATGAAAAATTGAAAAGCCGTAAAACTGTGAAGCTGAAAAGCGTAAAATGGCCTGCTATCTGGTGCCAGTTGGCACGCAGTTTGCGCAACTGTTGTGCAAACAAATCAAAGTGCTATCATTGAACATTTTGACAGCAGGTCAGCCACTAAGCTGTATCGATGGCCAACTGTTTCAGCTAATGGCACGCATTAGTTGTTAGACTTTTTTTTTTTGTTGGGCAATAGAAAGGTCAAAAGGTTGAATCAGTCGCAGCGCATTTCGATTAATCAAGCCAAAAAAGCAATTGCCTTAAACTTAAAGCCAAAGCAACAAGAACATTGGTCGTGGTCATGGATATGAGGATAAGACGGAAACGGGCAGCAAACTAGCACCATAAATTGTGACCCAGAATGGCGCGCAAACAGGCGGAAGCATTTTGAGCTTACAGCGTAGAGTAAAACAGGAAATACAATACAAATTTCCTACAGAGTAAAACCAGTCCACAGAACCAAAAGAATTAATGAAACAAAACGGCAAAAGGGAAAGACAAAAAAAGGAAGAGAAAAACAAAACACAGTAGAAGATCAAGTTGTTAAGGTTGTCGCAACTAAAATACACTAACTTATAGGCGAATTAACGAAAATGGTTTTGTGAAAGTGATGTCATTAGCCTTAGTAAACAATCAGATTAGGTTACTAATCGCAGAGCCACTAGTGACTATATTAAACTGGACTTAAGTATGCACAAATTGTAGTAGTATTAACTAAAGTTGAAGGCTAATTTGCTAGGAAATTGGTTACGCTGGAAAAGCGAATGGTTATTTAAAATGTGTTTGAAAATATAGTGAATTTAAGGCTGCTAAATATTCTAATTAATAATTAATAAATATTAATACATATACAATTTGTTTCTCTGCATTTATTAAATAATTTTTTACAATTAATTATTGTTTCATTTATTTCACTGGAATTTTGTTGTAAATATTTTATTAAAACTTTTTTGAATTACTATTAATAAAATGCGTTAAATAAATGTAAGCTGAAAGCTCTTAATAGGCAGATAAATAATAAATCAATTTAAAATATTATTAAATGTATATTTTCTGATTTATGCAGTAAAAACAATTTGATTATCATAATTACAACAATTTTATTAAATAAATTACAGAAAAGGCAAGTGCAAACCACAAAACGCCCATAAATTGTTCAAGCTAAAGCTTCCGTTTCCGCTTGTTAAAGCAAAATGGCGGTCAACAGCTGGCGCACAGAGCGCATAGAGCATTTGTCAAACCAAAATCAGTTTTTGCTGAATAAACACAGTTTTTGTTAAGCATAAATTCTTCCGTTTCTATGCAAGTATCGAATAACTCAGAATTTCTGATGGAATTGATGGAATTTGTGAATCTTTACTACCTACTGTACATATTGGCAGCACGTTGAGCTCGCAGCGTTAAGGATGACGTCCTTCAAGTGTTTAAGCTAGCAAAGATAGTAAATACACCCGGGGAAGAAGAGAATTTCCGAGAACAGACAGCTAGAGGATTTGGCGGGACAGCTAGATAAATAGAGGAAAATGGCGCCACTTCCGTTGAGCAATAAACATTAATGTGCAATTAAAGCTGGTGTCTGGCTTGCTCCCCCATCGAACTAAAGAAGTTTACTTTGGAGTGAGCGGAATAGGCGGAGGTGGGGCCTGTAGAGTGTCTGTATTTGATTTTCCGCACTTGGTGTGATTAACGCTTGGCGCCCATGTATTAGCTTTTAGTTATTTACGGTCAAAGCTTCGATTTGTCATGGCATTCAATAGGACTTTGATGTCTGATATTTGTACCACTGGGATTATTGGCATTTAGCACAAAAGAATTGCTAAAAAAATCCACTTGAATCCCATGTCAAAGATGGTCTTTAAACTGACTTAAAGCACAAATTCATTGCAATGACTTTAAGCTGGTGAAACAGCTTGCATTTTATGTAAATTACGCATACGCAGCGTATGCTGCAACCAAGGGAGAAAATACATTAAAAATGCTGGTATTTTAAAGCCGAGACGAGTCGAGTCGACTCGAGTAAAAATGCTAAGCTTTTGAGGCAACAACTGGCATGGAAGGTTGACAGCTTGCAGTTAAGCCTGTCGTCCAAGTGGATCTGCATGTTGTTTGCATTCCATAACAAGAATTTGCTTGTCGCTCTTTGCAGCTGCTACAATGTCTACTACTTTCGCACGGAAGTAGCTTGGTAAATGGTAAATGACTCAAGATGCAGTAGCTGAGAGTGGAGTGTTAGTCTCTGGATTTAAATCTTGCCTTCAATTTTCGAATGGTGTTTTAAGTGATTTTTCCCATATGCCCTAAATTGATGACATGTTTGTATAAAAAAACTGCTGCTGCATAATTCAATTTCAAAGCCCGGAATGATTTTGTAATGTAAGTGTCGCAGACGAGTGATTTTTATGGCAACTTGGCAAACGAAGCACGTGCTACAATAAATATTCTGTTTTCTGGCATATTGGATTGAAAATGTGCCGCCTAAATGCATGTGTGTGTGTGTGTGTGTGGTTGTGCGTGTGGTTAACACCTGTTTGCCTTTAAACTCGGTAGCAAAACAAAAGCAATTTCAACTTTGTCGTGAATTGGTTAAAATGTATCATTAATAACATTTGCTGAACTGATTTATTTATTTTTGGCGACATTGTTTATCTGCTTCAGTGTCAAATTTTGATAAATTATACAAACTGTTTGCATTTTGGCCCTAAATGTTAAGGCTTTAATATATTTTTAGCAGCTGTCAGTTGCATTTTTTCAGCTCCATTTGCTTGCGTTCAACTGACAGGCGTTTAATGCGCTGTATTTTCTTTTTGCTCAACGCTGTCCACTGGGCATAAAAAAGAATGAAATCAAGATTCCCATGTCGTCCATGTGGCGGCCAGACAATGACCTCGCAAACAAACCAGAAAAGCCAACAAATTGTACATGGTATATATAAATCGGCTAGTGGACAAAAAATTAGCTAACTCACCAGCGAATGACAACAAACAAAGGCAACGAATAAAGTATGTGGTGCATTGTTAAATACGCTACCAAAGGGTATAAGGAAGAGCAGATTTTAAAGTATTGAAAATCGATTAATTCTTATAACTTAATATAGTTAAAAGCTATATGTTTGGGTTCTAAAAAGTGGTTTACATTTCGCTGAACTTTCTTAAGGTTTTTAAACTTCTTTTATTAAAAAATTAATTTAAAAAATGTGCCTAATTTAATAAAGTCTTATTTAAAAATCAAGTAAATATTCTGTTATAAATACTACCTTGACATCTGAGTATGTTTTGTATGATAAAATTGACTTGGCAAAGTTGAAAAGTATAGAAAGTTTTTTGCTAACACCCTCACAGGTTGAACGCTCAAGTTAGCACAGAAAAAAGTTGAATAGAAAATTGAATTACTTTGTAAACAATCTGTTCTATATTGCAAAAAAATCAATTTAAAACTCATGACATTCTCTACGCTGCTTGCGGTTCAAATTAAAGTATTTCTAAGAAAATTATTTCCTGAGTTTTGTGCCTAATTTAATTAACTAACTTCCTACAAAATTTTAAGTATTTTATTACAGGATATTTGAACGCCAGCAAGTGCGAAATGTAGCAACATTTACTCTTTGTTTGTTTGGCTGCCTGCTGGCACAAAATGGCGCTTGTCGCCCGAAAGTATGCAACAGCGGGCACATATCTGTAGCAAACACAGCTACACACACACACACATTCCCATAGAGCGCTATGAACTTCATGTGTATGAAAAATGGCTGAATGTTGCCTGTCCATTGATTTGATTGACACTTTTATTGACATACAGTTACGGTTGTTAGTTTTGTTGTTGTGAAAGTTCATGCTCTTCTTGTTCTTCTTCTTCATGTTTCTTGTTTTTGTCAGCGGGTTTTACGACCTGAGCTATGTCTGAACGGACTAAGCTTTTAAGCCAATTTAGTATTTGGCCGGCTAAGCGTAAAGATTGCGGAATTTCGTCATGTTTATACGCATATTTTTCTGCTCCATGCATTATTTATTATGCATAAATTGAATGTGTTTCATTTCTGTTCGTTTTTCTGTGTTCATTTTTATTACAACTTTATGGCTTGCTCAAATTTGTTTGAACTAAATAATGATTTGATTTGTGTTAAATTCAAGCGATTAACTCAAGAGTCTATAAAGTTTATAATGTGTGAAATAATGAGATTATTAATAATAAAAGCCATGCATACACTTAGTTGCCTTTTTATGTGGGAAAACCTTTTTAAAACGGAGTTCAGTTGAGTTTTTTTATTGTTATTGAGCTATAAGATTTGCTGACGTCTTCTCAGCCATTTTTGCTACAATTTTTAAAGCATCGCAACACACGCGGAATTCAATTTAAAAGCTTGTTTAAGTTCTGCGCAGACTTCTATGCTTCTACGCTTATCTTGGCCAGTCTAACTGCCAGTTCTAATTGCGCTGCAAGGGAAATAGGGATAACAAAGCATTGACTGCGTAGAGACGTTAGGGGCCAAGGGACGAATGTCGGCTAATTAAATTTTGTGGTCGCCAGCGGAGAAGTCTGCAATGAAATTTCATGGCACTTTCTCTCGGGGACTCACTTTCGGGCACTTTTTTCACTTATTTGTTGGGACTTTTTTGTGCTTTTTTTTTTTACTGCGTGTTGCTGTAACAATAGCCAAGTTTACTCGTAAATTATGACATTTGGCAGTTCATTGTTTTGTTGCTGGTTTGAGTTCACAAAACATGTGGTAAGCTGACCGCAATACAAACACAATCGCTTCGTAATTAATCAGGCTATATTTCCACTTAATCGCAAGCCATGATTTTTGCACGCAATTGTTGAGTGTTCGGGTTATTACTTTTGCTTTCATTTCCATGCACGTTTATATACGCATTCACAGTGCCATTTTCATATTAATTTTCATTATGTTGGCGCTGCCACAGCGTGGGGCATGCACCAAATTGCCTGTGTTGGCCTTGGTCAGCTGGGGCTCAACAGAAAAAAACTAGTAAAAAATCCAATTTAAATATGCATAACATGATGGTGTAAGCATTTGATGTTGTTAGTCGCGGTTCCTGGTGTCCCTTAATTAACCATTTGAAGTCCAACTGTGACCAGGCCACAATATCATCACAGTTGTAGTCCTGTTTGCTGTGTCTTGTGTCCTGTGCCCTCTGTGACAAGGACAAGCGCCAGGCACAAGAATTTCAATTCTCTTACCAAATAAATGTCTAACACAAATGCCGGCTTTATGCTTATAATGCTGCCTGCATACAGCATATCCAGCAGCTGAAACTAGCAAAGGGTATGCAGTTTTTAATCTACAGATATTTCAACTTTTAATTGTTCTTCGGCCATTAAAAAAACTTGTTCCTTTGTGCTATTTTTTTCTGAGATAAGTTTTTATATTTTTCTGATTTTTATTTGCTATAATTCCACATAATTCCTACGGCAATTCGCAGCTTTGTTGATTTATTAAAGTTGTTAGGCCCCCTCAGAGGTTTTTTTGTGGGTTTTATGATTGGCCTACGCACTTGGCCAATTGGTTTACAGCCTGAGCTCGAGAGCAATGTGGCGCCTCCAGCTCCGTGGTACATTGATTCACAGCAAATTTATGCTAATTGCCAACAATATTTTTCTTCTACTTTGCTGTCTAAAAATAGCTAAAGTTGAAGTAACTTTCACTCTTACTCCGTAACTAAACTTTCTCGCCTTCTTTCTACCGTTTCTTGGTCTTGATTAGTTGCCGTGAATTTAATTTGCCTAAATTAATTAGCTTTGCCTTAAAATTAAATGCCTAATCAACTTAACTGTTTCGTTGGCTATGCTACTTGCCTTAGGCGCCCCAAAAAAATTGTCTATACGAGTTATTTTTGCCAGACACTCTGGACTTTCTTGATTGTTGTTGATGTTGAACTTGGCGTATGCGTAATATTTGCACAGTGGTCTGAGGGAAAAGTTTTAAATGCTATCGCAAGCATTGTTAAGTTTGTTTTGTGCTTGAATTTTTCATAGCCAAAACAAGCACACAGCACACTCTATACACACACTCCAACACACAATCGAAAACATACACACAAAATGGCGTGCTGACAAGCAAAACAGTTTGGTAACAATATCTAAACTGAAACTCTGGTCAGCAGACGATGACGTACTTGTTATTGCTGCACAAACAAGTTAAAGTGTGGTAAATAGACTGTTATAGACCCTGTACTTATATTTAAAAAGCCTCAAAGCTTAGCCAAGAAGTTTTCCTGGGTCTCTATGTGGTTTACCGTCTTAGTACAGGGTCTACATATATATAGACAAACGAGGTCTTTCGTCATTTCTGCGCGTCATTGCTCTGCCAACCACTTGTGGTTGAAAAACTTTCACATTTGCCACTGACGCTGCAGCTGAAGCTCTTGTGCAGCACAATGCATTGAGTGATGACTAAATTACTTGCAAAGTTTTCCCCCTGCATCGATAGCGGAGCGTGGAAAACGGTATAGCTTGTAGGGAGTTTTCCAAACGAGACAAAGCTGACAGCGCGAATTTTCAAAGCGCGAGTCCCTGACTGGAAAACTCAAAGCTAAACAAGAAATGTAATTACAAGAATGAAATACAGGACACTTGACCTACATCCTACAACAAACGAAGGGTGGCAATTACTTTCGCACGTTTGCTCAACAAAGGGCAATAAGCGGAGGACAACCAAGGTGTGGGCAGGGGAAGTGAGGCTGGCAAAAAAAGGTTGCGCCTTTGTGAAAATCCAGACACTCTGTCAGCCAATGAAACTTATTGCAAGCCTTTGCAATATTCCCAGGATCGCTGGCGATGTCTGCGCTCATAAACTGGAAAGAGGTCAATGTATTTTTTGTTTATTTGCAGTGCTGCCCTGTAAAAGTGTACCACAACACCCACTCCACACCACTTGCCTGCCCAACAGGCCTGTTTCTCCCTTACCATTATATTGTCGCTCGTAAAATCCCTAAGCATACGAGGCCCATTTCATGGGGAAAAGTCGTCTGTTTTTCCACACTTTTCCTTGCTGCTGTCAGACATTCAACGCTCTAAATATAAATTTACGTTAGATGCGTGGGTGTGGCATGCCTCAAGTCATCATAACTTCTGCTCCAAGCGTGGCAACTTCTACGGAACTTGCCTCGTCGTATCCTCCAGCTCCTCTTGCTGCCCTCTGCCCTGCTAAGCCAATATATGTTTGTGCACATTCCCATTGTCCATAAATCAAATGTCGCTTTTGAAGTTGCACATTTCTTTGGGTCTCGTTGCTGAGGACTTTGCTAAGATAACTGAAACTATGTGTATTTCAGCTGGCAAACAATTCAGACACACACTCCCACACGCACACGCCGGGACCACCAAAAACGCAGGGGCGTAGCTGTAACAGCAAGTACTAGAGTGGCTAATACCCTGGAATTTTTGGCTGAGCGTAGAGTAAGTTTTTTGAAGCATTGTTAACGTTTCCCAAACTGCATAAGTTTTCTTATCACATTTTGTAGCACTGAAAAAACTTAACAACAGTTGCTCAAAGGTTCAATACCCTAGAATTTTTAGCTTGACAAAGAAACAGTTTTCCAATCAATAATTTATGTTTAATGCTTCAAATTTTTCACATTTTTATATTTTTGCACCCTCAAACCGCCCATATACCCCCTTCTCGCACTTACAGGGCATGTCAAAATGGCTGCTACAACTTCATGCATATACAAACACGCTATAGATATGGATATGGAAATTTGTACAACTTGACATTTCTCGTTTCACACCATTTGCCTTGACTCACATTTCTCTTACACTCCGAAAGAAATTTAAAATCGAGCGATTTTCAAGCGAATTGCCAAAGTTTCTGGCGCCGTCACTGCCACGCCCCCTAAGACGGGCATAGGGCAGTTCTCGTTTTTTTTATGCCTTCGGTTTTGCGACTTTAAATGTGTACACAGATCACATGCGAAATTCGTTTGTAAATGCAAATTTAATGCATAAATTGGACAGCCAAAAATATGCCGACGACAAGCGACAACAACAACAACAACAACAACCACGGGGACCTACAGGGATAACAAATAAATTATAATTTGCGTTATGCTGTCCCGTTATAAGGCAATCAAAGTCGCAGCCAACGAAATTGAATTAAACTCCTCTGGCCTGCTAGACAGGCGAGCGCCTAAGTGAATTAGCGAGTAGACCCGAATTTGCTACACCCCTCAAATGCTAGAAGTCGGGCGCTTTATGCCTTTTCCGCTTGCGTGCGCCTGCCAGAATGAGAATGGAGAACATCAGAATGATAAGTCAAGCGAAGGTTGCCCACGAAATGATAATAAAAGTGTGCCACACACACAGAGAGACTGTTACAACACGTATACGCCATGTGCGACATGCACAATGGCAACTTTGTGTGTTGGGGCGTGTGCATGTAAGTGGGTGTGTGTGTGTGTGTGTGGCTGAGTGTGAGAACACATACACATGTGTGTAGTTCCAGTTAATTGCCTGGGTCCTTTCGAGTTGCAGCGAGTTAATCGCCAGCACGGTAAACGCTTCAAAGCATCCTTTATGCTCTTCCGCATGCCACTAGTGCTTCCTGCTGCCCCACCTCGCAACTCCTACACCCTCAAGCTGCTTTAGCTTCTCTTTTATTGTGCAGATAAGTCACGGCCCCAGGCATGAGACTACTACATAAAACGCATTGTCATGCTCTCAGTCTCTTAGTCTCTCAGTCTCTGTATCTTATAGTCTCCTAGTCTCTTAGTCTCCTGGTCTCTCTGTCCTGCCGCAATCTCTTGCAATCTTGCTATCTGACAAACTGACAATGCCACATGCTAGTTCCACACATGACTGACATGTAAATTAAGATTACACTTGGAACATTCTTTACTTTTGCCCTATCTGCGAGCGTTCAGCAAAAAATTGAATATTGCACGTTGTCAACAAGTGGCTTGGCAACATTTTGTGGTTTGGCTACATTTGTGGCCAAGCGTTGGCAACATTTTTATGCGTCTGAAACATGTGAGGATTGGCAGCATATGTAGCTAAGTATTGGCTACATTTATGGGTACAAGTGTTGCCAAGTTGGCATTGAGAAGGGTTTGCTTTGCTGCTGTTTATGAGACAGCGGGTATGCTAGAACTGAAAGTAGGCATGGCAATATCTTGACAATTGCATAAGAGTTTAAAAACTGCAGAGAAGTTGAAAGTTTAAACAACTTATAGCTAATGTGGCATGAAGTACCATTGGCTATGGGGTATGCTAGACCACAGAGTAAGCAAGTAATTTATCATAAGTCTTAGGTATAAGATTACAAATAAAATTTGCAAGCATTTGAGCATAACTTATCTATTTTGACCAACAAAAGCCAGCAGTAGGGTATGTTAGACTGCAGACTACTGCCTCAAATAAAACTCTTATGTTTTAAAACAATTTTTACTGCTATTTTAATACCCATTACCTCAAACTACTTAGTTCATTCTATTCTTACAGCTGAACTCATAGTTCATCAGCTTGAACTACGTCACTTTTTAGACTTCCCTAACCACAAGTACAGCCACACTCGCCGCTGGCAGTCTGCCACCTGAGACTAACGAAATAAAACGCAATAAATTGGCAAACAAAATGTATTTAAGCAGAAATCTTAACACAAATTTGTTGCTAAGTTTAATTTTTGTTTTCATTTGAGTTGATTGTGTCGTCTGCAGGCATTTTTTGTGGTGTTTTTGTTGTGTGCTTTTATTACATTTCCGCTGCGTTGGCTAATTTTATAAATAATTAGTTGTAATTATGGCCAAATACAATTTTAGCCAAACGCTGATTGCTTTTCGCTTTTTCTCTTTTCTGCCTGCAGTTGACATTCATGTTGTTTTCTGTTTCCTTATCAAATTGCGAACTGTTGAAATAATCATGGGAATTTGCTTTTAGTGTTTATCTCATTTATTTATTTCGCTCACAAATGGCATTAATGTTTTGTGTTAG
Organism: Drosophila parthenogenetica; assembly: GCA_035047505.1. Lineage (NCBI taxonomy): Eukaryota > Metazoa > Arthropoda > Insecta > Diptera > Drosophilidae > Drosophila > Drosophila parthenogenetica. The sequence continues at coordinate 5,518,874 of JAWNPM010000070.1, forward strand.
TATGCGTTTCTTTTGTTTACCCAATTTGCTGTGGGCCATATCAATTAACTGAAATGTTTCGCGTTTTTGCGAATGAGACTCTGATTTCAAGTGAGAGTAAGAGCGTACTCGAAATTGAGTGTGTTGAGTGTTAACTGCGCGTATCATGCACCTGTGTGGCAGACATTTTTACCTCGAATTGCTCATAAATTTTATGTTAATTGCACAAGGACATAAGCACACATGGCAGCTGGCCCGAATACATGTAACTCGCACCTTTATCGCTCACCTTTAAACTGTCTTTTGTGCCAATTGCCACTTAAAGTCAAATACAGCGCATTAAAAGTTAATATAATCTGGCCTGAATGTTCAACTCTTGCCACTTGCTCGAGCAAGCTTTAAGGCGCATAAAACTATGCTATTATTTTGTGGTTACGCGCCAGGCAGTGATGCTCAGTTTGTGTGTGTTGAAAGTAGCTAAAGTGTGGACTAATTTAATGCTAGCAAAAGTACTCAAAAGTACTTGGAGATAACAGACAAAATTCAATCAACATAAATTGTTTATAGCTATTGTATTTCAAAGTTGGAAAACAGCTAGACTTTTAGCTAGCAAAATACCTTTGGACTTCTACTGACTTTTTCCTACATGTAGCTAAACGGCCAACACTTGTATTATTTGGCTCTCTAGCACCTGGTGGCCAAGTTCTGGCCAACGTGTTGTTCTCTAGCAACTAAGTTATAAGTGTCTGTGTGTGTGTTTAGTTGTGGTTAATTTGTAACAGGCAATTTTGGGTTTGCAATTAACATAATTTGTGTAGGAGCAACTGAAGGAGTGCATACACTGCCTGCTACTTGCCACTTGCCACTTGCTACTTGACACAGTTAACTGTCCAGCAGCAAGAACGTAACTTGCTTGCCACGTGCCACGTGTGCCACATGTCCAGGCAATTAATTGTCGAGGCGGTGCAACAACATAACAAGCATTTAATGATTGTCCTAGTTACGCAAGCAACTGCCACCACCACCTCCTGTGCTGGTCAAATAAATGACCGAACTGATTTCCATATTAATTGGCAATTGCTTGAAGTATTCAAGCAAAGATTACGCATACGCCGCATGTGCTGACAATCCTGATTCTCAACGTGTATGTAAATGTAGCTGAGTGGCTTTTGAGGTTGCCTGTCTGCGCTGACAGACTTTTATCCCCCCTAGGACGGGGACTAAGCCACAAATTGAAGTCGTCAAAATGGCTACGAAATTTGGGTACACAGTTTGGCGCACACGCCCAACAAAAGGTCAAATACATATAAATCAACAGTTGCAAAAACACAAAAAGTTTTCATGTTTTTCAACCACACACATTTTAATGGCAAGTCATTTGGTTCATCCCCTCTCTTTTCCTCCTACTCCCTCTCTCTCCCATTGCCTGCTTAATGAGATAGCCAGTAAATGCTGCGAGGCACATTATTTCAAATTAATATTCAATTATGAGCCATTTCTATTGATTTTTATACTCTCTGCAAGAGTATATTGGGTTTGTGCAAATGTATGTAACAGGCAGAAGGAGGCGTGGCAGACCCCATAAAGTATATATATTCTTGATCAGCGTCACAAGCCGAGTCGATATAGCCATGTCCGTCTGTCCGTCTGTCCGTCTGTCTGTCTGTCTGTCTGTCCGTCTGTCTGTCCGTATGAACAAACAGATTTCGGAGATGGTAAGAGCTACAAGTTCGAATTTGGTCTCTATCGACTCGATATTTAGTCAGTCAATACAAGAATCTTTTTTTTTTTCGATGCCACGCCCCATTCGCCCACAATGAGCAAAAAACTAGACATACCTCGGAAAAAATAGATGTTTTCGGTTAATATCTCAGTAACTATGGCACTTAGGAATACCAATTTTGGTACACGTGTTCCTAAAGGCCGCATAAATCCAATGACATCAAAAGTTTTGGGCTGCCACGCCCCCTTTTTCCGCAAGAAATAAAAGTAAATTTCAAACTTGCATGCCGTTTTTAAAGCATTTATTCTTATCGTACAGTGTTGTTATTTATGATTCGTTTGAAGACGTATCATGTCAAACTCTCCAGAAAGTTTCATAAGAATCCGACCATAAACAAGAAAGCAATGCAGCAACAAAGATTTTATTCTAAAGCAATGAGCGCGAGAGAGACAGCGCTAGTCGTGCCGACCAATAGTATTCATACACACATATGTATGTGCATACATTTAACGTCAAACGAATTTGTATGTACATACAGACAAACACATGTATGCTTGATTATGCTTATCTTTTTTTTGTTTTAACGTATTCTAATACAAGAACTATCTATTGTAATGTCTGAATACCGATTTAAGTATTATAATTGGGAATAAACGCAGAGAGTATTATACGGTCGGGCGTGTTCGACAGTACTTTTCTTTCTTGTTGTGGCTGTAATTGTTGTTGTTGTCGCCGCTGTGTCTGTGTTGGCATTGTTGAAAGTTACATAATTGATGTGGCAAAAAAAAATCGAGAACGGCTGCAACTGTCTGCTTACTTCATTAGCGAAACCAAGCACGTTATGCCATGAACTCTTATATTATATTATGTACCACATGTCGTATGCGTTATGAACTCTTGGCCAAACTATGAATGCCGCAAGACCTTTGCCTGCTATTTAATGGGCATATTTTGTATATTAAATTTGCTTGTGGCACCGCAACATTTATCACACACACACACACACATGCTGCCAAAGTTCTTAACCTCAGACTGTGGCTCTGTTTCCTTATCCCGACCCCTTCCCTACCTCCGTTCATCACTCATTTCTGTCCAGTTTGTTACTGCGGCTTTTTAATGCGTTTTTAATTGTTGCTGCCACAAGTTGCCACCAGGAAGTGTCGTTTTAATGACTTGCAGCCACTTCCTTTAACTCTACGCTGCTTTCATCTCCTTTTTTTTAATGCCCGGCCATTAAAGCCAACGGCAGGAAATATGTATGCCTGGCTATATATCAGCTGAAAATGATATAACCACAGTTAACATTTAAGCGGGTTAATTAATTTTAACTACGCCTTCAAAGTATGCCGTCTACTTTAGGGGTAACTGGGTTCACCCTTGTGCACCATAAAAAAATCTTTTACACCCCTAAAAGAAAATTTGTTTTATGTATTTTCCGCGACACTTTTTTATACCCGTTCAGCAGTTGGCAACAGAAATTGGCAATAAATCAACTGATAATGTCAGCACATTTAACAACACCACCTCACTGCGGGTAGCTACTTGCTACGGGATGGTGCGGGGTGGTACACGCTTGTGGTTGCTTTCCTGTCTGATAAACTTTTGGCCTGTTTGCGGCCTTTGATATGTGGATACCGCAAATCAGAAGCCAAGTTTACAGTTGTCACAACTTTTGGGCCCTCAAATCAGTGACGAATTTAGCCATTTTCCCCCTTTTTTGGTTCGTTTGCATAGTAAATTTGTGGAACTTCCTAAAACAAGCACAAAAAGGAAATAAATGTCACAGAAGTTTTTCATGCTCAAACAAAATAACAGCAATAAAAAGGGGCTCGTAATTAAGGGGTATACCTGACCCAGAAAAGTCACAACAAACACATAGTTTATTTAGCAAAAGCAAATCGATACAATCTATGCAAATGAGCACTGGAAAACAATCTAATCTTGGAACTCGCAAGGCGGAACTTGAAACATTCCCATTATCAACATCATAAACGCAATTCGTTTTACTATCGTTGCTAATTTTAAAATTTATGTCTTAATCTCAATACATTTAGTTGCGTTTGGCTTGAACTTTGGCCGAGCTGCTACGTTCAATCACCGAGCAAATGGTATCAAATGCCGACTGCAAACTATCAACAAACTCCTTGCCCTGCGCCTGATCCTTGTACGTGGTTACAATGGCGCCAGCCATCTCATTGGTAATAGAATAACTACAAGTAGAATAATTTATAAGTAAAGATTTCTATATATAGCAAGCTACCTTAGCGACTCACCCAAGTCCCAGACCGTCCTTGACAACTGGGCCAAAGGAACCGGCTATCACCGTGTCCGCGCCCAGCGTCGAAGTGCTTATAATATTATAGTTGATGCGCTTGTAGGCTTCAGTCTCGTACAGCGCCGGCTGTGGCAATCCCTCCAGCTGAGCTGTGTGTTTCAGTGCAAACAGATGACGATCAAATCCTTGTCCCATGGCCGCCTCCTTGGTCAGTTGGCCATGAACACTGCTGCATTTATCAATCATGGCACGCAATTCGCCAGCGCTGAGCTGCTTCTGAGCGGGTTGGAGTATGGCCTCGCAGAAGGCACGCGTTGCCATTGTACAGGGACGCATTGTTTCGGTACGGCCATGCTTAAAGGCCGATGTGCTGCAGGATTCATAGGTGCCCACGTAGCGCTGGAAGGCCTGACGATAGGCCAGCTGAAAGGAGAGCTGCATTATCGAATCAGGACTCAGACCATGACGCTTACAGGTGCCCTTGTTCAATTGCGGATACTTCAACACATTCATATCCAGTGTGGACATTATTTTCGCGTTCTTAGCAAAAGCTGTCTCCACAGCAGCCCGCGTTGTATCATCCACTTCAAAGTCAAGGTAACGCACATTACTGCTATCCCCATCGGCGGGAGTATGTGGAGTGCTGGTAGATACGTAGGGCTGCTTGGTGGTGTCTTTCACCATCTCGTTGAGGTAGCGCAGCACAGCAACGCCATCGCCCCAGGAGTGCTCAAAGTTAATGGATGTGGTGCCATCTGCGCTGATCACCAGCGATATGGATTTGTCGAACCAACTGTAAAGGGAACACAGTTTAATTTAATTAATATATTGGTGGCTAAGGCTGCAGGGTTTACTAAAGTTTAACTCTGAGGTTTCCTACCCACCGATTTGTTGCCTTGCCCGCCAGCAGTTCCTTTAGCAATGGAACGGGATTATCATCATTGTAGAGCCCATCCTCCTCGGAGTCTAAACTCAGACAGAACAAGGCAGCATCTACTTCACGCTGCAGCAGTTCTGCATTCCTGGAGCTGCTGACGAGATGAATACGCGTCTTGGCCCAGTCATCGCGTTGAGATGATGTTAACACACCCAGAGGCACGCTGGCTGGTTGCTTTTCCGAATCCAGTTGGATAATGCTCTTGAGACGACCCAGAATGACACTAGGACTCTCTATGTAGCCGCTGCTGTCGAGGACATTCATCGTGTACATGTTGCCACGTCGCATGACCAGAATGTGCTTGGAATTGGGCGACAAAACCAACTCATCTTTGCCTATTCTTGGTATGCGTGAGGTGCCAAAGAGGCGACTGTATTGACTCATGTCCAGCGGGAAGGCCTTGAAGGCATATGAAGCGTAGGTGGCGAAGGCCTTGGGTGCAACGCTCATCCAGCGCCTATAGCTATCCGTATCGGTCTTCTTGGGGTTCATGTGATAGATTTCCGGCTCCAGCTTATTGGCTTGCAGTGAGCGCCAGAAGCGCAGGGAGCTGATGATCATGTTTGTGGCACGAACCACCTGTGGCTGATACTCCGACCGCGTTTCGTTTCTCAACACAACAAGGGGATTGTAGTTGAGGGGCAGTGGCACACGATCCGCCAGATACATATCGAACCAGGGCTGGGATATGTAGCTAGTGTGTTTGTTGGCGTCATCGCGTTGCTTTAGCTTCGCATGCAATTCCATGCCAATGCCCTGACGAAACTCCTCAACCACCTGTTGCGTGTGTCTGTGTTCATCAGGGCTGACTATAGGTTGCACTGCGGCTAGAAATCTCTCGCAGGACTTTTCCAACAGCGGTATGGGCAGGCGGGGCAAAGAACGCTGGAAGTAGAGCGTCGGTAGCTTGGAAGTTTGCAGGTATTGGTAATGATTACCATGAGTTGTTGTTGTTGTGGCGCTGCGTGTTGCAGTCGCATTTGCAGTCACAGACGCCGATACGGCGCCCAGGCGACTCTTATTCACATTTAATCTCAGCATTATTCACAATTAAGTCGGTTTAATTTAATAGAAAGCGCAGCGGTAATCAAAGTCCACTAGTCGACGTAAACAAGCAACAACAACTAGCGAGCGACAACCGCAACAAAAAGACAACTAAGCTGAGAGAAAATATACGAACTGCGTCGCTCAGCTGTTGTTGGTATTTTTTAGTATTTCAGCCCGATCAGCTGATCGCGGTATTACTATCGATTAACGCTAAACATAATCGATATATCGCATACGTGCCCAACGATAGTCGATCATGGCAAGCTCAAATAGTATCGCCGCGATGAACACGAATATCGGTGCCGGTTTTTTCACCTCAGTGAAAACGAAATTCAATTTGTATATTTCTTGTAAGAATTTAATCGTACTTTCACCTTTCGCGCTTCGGTTTGTTTGCATAGACGGTATGCGGTCGGTCAAGTGCTTCTGGGCTAAGTCTCTGTGCGGTATTGACATGGTCAACAGAAGCAGCGTTGAACGTCGTCCCCCGTGTGGCGAAATAAAGGAAAAAACGGTAAATCGCGCACACGTACACGAACACGTACACATACATATACAAATTAAATGAAGCAAAATGCAAATGCGTATAAAAATTTTATGCTTTGCCGAACTTAACGAGCAACCTTTAGCTTATCGATTTCGTCGTTTACAATTTGCCCACGAATTGAAGTAAGCCATAAAGTTTTTGGCGCCCTCTCGGCTTCTTTGGAATTAAGAAAAAAAGTGTTTGCTTCTTGGTCGGGCGAGTGGCCCATTTGCATAAAATTGAGCGTGAGCAGCGGATACTGAAATGAATGTGTATGCGGATGCGAATGTGAATGCGGGTGCGGATGCAGTGTAATTGGCCAAAGTGGAATTGCGTTAATATTTAACAAGCCAACAAAAGTGCATAAAGTGAAGCACACTATAATGCAGACTCCCATGGCCACAGCGACTCCGGATGCAAAGCGCCAAAAGCCTTCGCGAAAAAAAGCGGGGAATTGACACGCCGGGCGCCATTAAAACGCAGGCTCCTTTAAACGTTAATACGCTCAAAACGAGGTCAAACGGTGAAACCATCATGCTGCGAATTTAATTCAATCATATTCGCACCTGTAATTGTGTAAATGTAATATTTACCGTCAGGGTGACAGGTATGTAAATATCACATGATATTTCGTTTAAATAATTATATTTACGTACATAATTCAATATTTAGCCCAATGAGCGGGAAATGAGCATGCGTTGATATAATTTGTATTAACGCCTACAATACAAATATTTAATTGGCATTTAACCTCGCTACCAATATGCAATTAATTAAAGCGTTATGAGGTACTCAGAAAGTATAATTTAATATAATGTTGAACTTATTTTATGTTATTTTTTCTTTTTACATGCTGAGAGAAAATACTCTATAGTTGCTAACATTTTTTCTATTTTAACATTACGTTTACATTTTCTACTCCTGTGCTAATAAGCTTTGCTCTCTTTGTCTCTCGCTCTCGCATGAATGCAGCGGCTTAAGTCGCGCGCCAGACTTAATGCGTAGTGTGCACTTAATATGACTGTCCCGCTCTTACTCAGTGGAGCTTTAGTATTTCGACATAACATGACATTTACATTTACTTTACTCTTAATTTTACTCCCCTTGACACTCGCTGTCAATTGTCAATGGCAGCTATTGTCTGTTTCGCTCTAGCTTAGGGCACTCAAGCCTTTCGTCATAACATAACATTTACATTTTCTACTTTACTCTACTTTTCTTTCGCTCTCAATTGACTTAAGTGATCGCTGTGCTCTTTTTTGGGTGTACCAAAGTTTTACTAGAGGGTATACTGTAGTCAATCCATCATTATATTTCTTAATATTCATTTTGATGGTCATTATTAATTAATTATGCTCGTATTCATGGCAGCGGTTCTGGTTTTTGATTTTCCATGGCGAGTAAATGGCCAGAAATCGCATTAACCAAGAAGTTTGTTTCCCTGCGGGGAAATTGGAAAATTTGGGGAGAGCAAATGCTGTTGGTGAAAAGTGTCGACAGCAGAAGCGAGAAAAAATAAGTTGAATAAATGTAGCAAAAAAAAATATTTGTGAATGCGAAATCAACGTTGCTTTTGAACAGTTTCTCCCGCCGAACAATAAAACTTTTGTTCGTTCATTCGGTTGAACTGGGACGCGGAATGGACGTCAATTTGTCTACCCCGTCGAAGAAAATTCCGATGCGTGCATGGAAAAGGTCAAATTGTCAAGGGATTGGCTGAGACTAAGGCAAAGACTGCGGCTGTGGCTGATGGGAATAACCACTGTCAGACGATTGTCAGTTCGTGTTGGCCAAAAAAAAAAAAAAAAGGCAGAGAAATAACGAAGTTGAATGGTGTGAAAATGTTTGCTGCCTTTGACGGGTTATTGAACAAGTCGGGAGAGTTGTTTTCCCGGGACACTCGGGTTAACGGAGTTAACAATAGAAGGACTTCAATGGCATTCGAATGATCAGGTGAATCAGCAGAAAACACGACTTTTCCATTTCTACTAATGTGTGTTGTTTTGATTTCAAAGGATTTAAGTTTTGTACAATGTCGCCTTGTTCCAAGTTTAGCATGAATGCGTCAGCACAAAATGTTTCACTCAAGCATATCATTGGCCTATCCATGAAACGGCCTTTAAAAATGGCAAAGATGACGCAGCCCACGAGCAATTTACATATGGAGCAGCGTCATCATCCACTTTTTGACAGTGGAGAAACGGAAACAAATGGGATGCGGTACAGGAAAATAGAGAGAAAGGAAGAGGAAGAGCAAGAGAGTGAGAGCGGGAAATGCGAATATGCTTCAGTGCACCACAATAAGATTAAAAAAGCTAAATCAAATGTAAGCAATGCTGGCAAGAAGAAAAAATTAAGTATACAACGTATATATATGTGTAAGAAAAATGACAGGACTTGATCCTGGCATGGCTTTTCCACAATTTCCTTTGTTGCTGCTCATGCTCCCGCTGCTGGTGCTGCTACAATTTGCGCCCCAGGCATTCGAACTCAATTTAAATTTAATTTCTCTTACTGGGCGTGCTTGACAAAATACGTAAAGCCTGCAGATTAGGCGTACAGTGCCTTACAATCGCAAACGCCCACTTGTCCATGTCTTACACTGTCAGCCAGATTTCTCAGATAATGAATATGTAAATCAGTTCCGTTTATGACTACATTTTTTATGTGTGTGTTCAGTGTTTTGGGACTTCAGTTTATTTCGATAATATGAAATGACTTTTACTTCATGTTTATTGTCACAAGCCAAATAAATAATGCACATAATTAGTTAATTTAGTGTACAACGAACTTGTACAGTTACTCTCACATATACACCATACACACTTACAAACCACTTATTATTAATTTATGTACAGTAGACAAAAGCTGACCAGCAGCATAATTAATATACGTCAGTATAGGAAGACAGAGTAAACATCTGAGTTTCATCCACAATGACAGCGACAGCGATACAAGGTTCAATGTCACCCAACAATCGATACTTGATGCAGAGGTTCCTTGCAAAGTTCAACATGTGCTGCTACTTTAAAGGTTGACAGATTCCATAATATAACAGGCGAAAGTTCTTTAACATTTCACAGAAAGTCGCCTTAGGTCGTCCTTTGTACCACGAATCGTCTTACGCTTGTCCGTCTATGTAAACGTTAACAAAATTGCAATGTTTATCCTTTTGGTCAACTTGTCAAAGGTTAAGGCACGTTTATGTCTCCGTTTGGTTATTACAAGATATTGAAAATCGATACCTAATTGCTAGACACATATTTTCAAATTAGTTAGTAAAGGCTATGAAGGCTATCGTATAAGCCTACAGAAATTGTCTGTAACCTTAAAGATTTGAACCACTTACTGAGCTTTAAGAACTTTTGTGGGAAATGCCCATTTGGAAAGTTCATTTTGACCATTGTTCGAAACAATCAGATAATTCCTAATAAAGTACTTTTGATAGTTTTTTTTTTGGCGGCAATTAATGGTATTAATTTGTACAAATTATTTTTGACTTTCGACATTAAGCGCTGCTTTATGTTTTAACAAATTGTTTGCAAATGCGTGTGCAACTTTTTCTTTTCTTTTGGGGCAAAATCATCAACGCCGCATTATTTGATGAAGGCCAGACAAATTACGCTGTTTTGTGCTTTGTTGGGCTTCAAAATGGAGTTGGCGTTGGTGTTTTCTTCGGGAGGTACTGAGATTCTGATTGCTTGGGCATGTCGGGAGAAATGTGGGAAAGGCAGGCAGGCATAATATCATTTTTCACAGCTGTACACACTGAATGGGGCACATTAAATTGCTATAAAGTCATCGCGCTGGAAGTAAAAGTCGCGGCAACATGTGAGTGGCAAGAAAGGAGCATGCAACGGAGGGACATTTAACGTTGGCTTGTTATAAATTCAATTTTTCACCAACCCGAGCAACATGCTCGTAGTAATTATAAGAGTTTTCTTTATTTTTGGAAATTTCAGCAGTGTTTGCCGCGCTACGAGCAGATTGAATTGTTTGCCTTGAACGCCTACAATTTTCTTAAGGATTTTCTTTTGTTATTTTCTTTCAGTTTCTTTTCTGGGGGTTTTGTTGTTGGCGTGTTAGCCAGAGCTTTAGCAATTTTTATGGTCAGCAATTAACAACTGGAGTGCCGCTAAAAGTAGGCAACACTTTTTCACATGTGCTGTTGTTGGTTTTGCGGGCTGCCGTGCCGTCCGCCATTAATCAACATGGCGTCGGCTGCTGCACAAACACACACACAAACTTACACTCACTTCCCTAACTCCAGCTAACTTTGTAATGGCCCTTAAATTGCCCGTTACACGGCAATCGTAATGAAATCGAAATGAAGGGGGAAATGCGAGCAAATAAATCACGTACCAAATTTACCGCCAACTAAAAATACGAGAATATACAAAACGGGCAACAATTGTGCGTCAGCAGCGGTCTTAAATATGTATGAATATATGAAGAATTCCATTTTCAATGCCACTGGGCGAATTGTTGGCCATTATAAAGCCAGAGTATGCGTCATTTGTTCATATTGTGTTTGGTGGCTTTTGAAGCTCCCGTTTGTTGGTTTTTCATTTCAAATTATTATTAATGTTGCTTTAGCGCCATGCAGAAATTGCAGAAGCAACGAAAATGCGGTTTATTGAATTATTATGGCGAAATTTTTGCATGCTGTCGCCAGACAAATTGCGAAATACCACTCGAAAGTATGTGATTGACGTCAAAAGCTTTTTTGGCCAACCAAACCATCAGTGGGATTTTGCTAACAACCATCACAACATCCCACACACACACACATACACACAAAGCAACAATTTAAATAGGCAGCTATGACTCAACTTCCGCAGGACTTTAGCATAAAACGTCCTTTGTCGAGCTTTGATTGGAAACTGTTACACAAGTCCCAAATCGAATTGATGGAATTAAGAGCAATTTCATTCATTTAATCAAAGCAATTGTGCCTATAAATAAACATCGACAGGTTTGTTAATTTATTTTGCAATTACTTAAGCTGTGTTGCAATTATGTTATGATAGTTTAACACACGTATTTACCAACTCTCTTTTACTAATTGCTTGCATCCTTCGTGTATTTATTTTACTCGAAAATGTCGTTCGATTTTGTCAAATACGTTGTAAATTGGATTGAACGAATTTTCATTTTATATTATTTATTTTTCAATGCAATTTTTAAATGCTCTTTTTTCACTGCTTCATTTTTTGTAAATATTTGTTTATAAAAATATTGGAATATTTCACAAAGTGGCCCTTAACATGGTATTGAGTATTGGGAGAGTAAACAACGTTTTATTAGATTTAAAATATATACATATATATATATATATATATATATATATATATATATATATATATATATATATATATATATATATATATATATATATATATATATATATATACAAATGATTTAATATTTATTAAGTTTTTCATGCATATCAGAATGTTTGCACCTGTGTTTTTTTTTTTTTCATTTCATTTTTATTCTAAGAACGCACATATTGCTGAAATTGGAACATTTTCGATTTCATTCTGTTGAATGGAAACTTAATTTCCGCAAGTGGAAGCCAAAAATGCCCAATAGTGATGCCACAAAAAAAAAAAAAAAAAAAAAAAACTCCCAATGGAATGCAATACAATACAGAAAAGAATACTTGGAAAGAGAAGAAAATGAAATGAAGTGAAAGTGAAAAATAAGAAAAAGCTGGAAAATGTGCCTGATAAACTCATGGTATGCATTTGGCATTACGTATTCAGTTGCCAACGTCCAGAATTTCCATTTGTCGAGTGCATTGTGCATGGACAGACGTGATTGCCTTGGTCCCCTGCATTTATTTGCATATTTACCTGTCTCCGATTGAGTATTTCTAGGTATTTATCTTACATCAAGTTGGCATTTGAGAATTGAACTGAGATTGAAGCATTCTTTCTGTGTGATTGCCATGCAAATTGAATGTCCTGACAGTTGGTAGTTGAGTTGGCTTTGACTTGTGTTTATCAAATTACATAAGCCACTTGATTACACCTCAATTTTAGCCTGTTAGCCGTATGCTGAAACCGTAATCTTGGCTTTTATCACATTTCCACAATTGCTAAGAAACTACATAACTGTCTTTGCCCACTCAATGGAATTTTTTATGAATAATATTTTATTAATTTACGAAAGAAAAATAAACAATGGCACACGCATGAATAATTGAAGCTGGTTACATGAACTTTCGCCCACCACTTGGTGGGATGTGTGGGCGTGGCAATCGTAACATCTGCATAATGTTGCCTTTAGCGAATAAATGTGTAGCCGTATTTGCATTACCTTCTTGTTACAGGCAGCTTAAAATAACAACTGAAAGATGTATGTGCTGTTGTTACTTGTGTTGCCACTTTTCTTGTTGTTCTTGTTGTATTTCTTGGCTCCGCATTCCTCCAGAGAGAACGATAGTTTGGGATTGGGACAGAGAAAGGAGGAGAAATACGCGTTTCCAGCAGCTTAGTGTTAATTCCCAAGAAACTCAAAGGCAGCTATAGTTACACTATACACACACTTACACCCAAAAAAGTACACTCTCCTCCACACACACACACATTACCGAGGACATCAAGTGCCATTTCGCTTGAGTAAGTTGAGCGAAATTAAAAAAAAAAGTAAAGAATAAAACAGAAGAAAATAAAAATAAGGAATTGCAAGAGACTCGCGTATGAATTGCTGCGAATAAGGGCGAAATGCTTGCAAAGTACTGGCGATGAAGGACCTCGACCAAAACGTCGAGGTCTCAACTGTGATGCCTGCAGGTTAAAGTGCAGCAAATTTAATTTTTGCTTCATATATTTACAACAGTTTTCCAGGGAATACAAGAAGCCAGACTATTAAAAATATTTGCAACTAGTGAATATAATAAAACATAGAAACCATAAACAGCTTCGCTCATAGAAATTTGCCTAAATTTATATAGAAATAATTATAATTTAAATTTGTTTAGTTTTACAGGGTATTCAAGTGCACATTTAACGTCAAGTATTATGCGCTTACTTGCAAATTGCGTTTGCAATTGTATCTTTTGCAAGTGCATCTAGATACATACACATTCACACTCACTCACACACATTCAGTTGCCTTTATTATTGTGAATATGGAAGAGTTAACAATGGCTGCCTTTCAACATTCAGTTCCGTTGGACGCATTGTTGATGCTTTTGGCCATATATAGGCAATGGCCCTCAGCTTTGCCTGAGAGACTGTTGCAGTTTTGGCTTCCCTTAAAATGCATACAATCTTTTATTTTTGCCACAACGTTCAACTCGTACTCGAAACACACGCACACACTCAAAAGTGTGTGCCATTATGTGCATTTTGGCAACATCCTTTAAAAAATGTTAAAAATATACGTCTCTTGCTAACCAGTTGGTCGCTTATTTGGCAATCATTTGACCATAAAGTCTTTAAGCCGATTTAAATTGCATGTACATAGGGTGTGGTTGAAAGGACTTACACATCATGACTTTATAATGTAGAATAAAAATGGCTTTAATAGAAATTTTCAAAAGAAAAGAAAATATTCTACAGTTGGTTTAATTTAACCTAATATATTGTGTTAACCAAGCTTCATTAAATTTACAAATGGAATATGAAAAGTTCTGCTGGTTCCACTAATCAGTTAATATTGAGTCAAATGTTTCATTCTCAAGACGCTGACAATGCAGACAATCCATAGTTTCACACAGACTTTAAGAGATATACACACACAGATACGCATAATGTAGATACACTTACACGTTTCGTTCGTTTTGTTCGAGTTTGATCAAAGGCAAGAAAATAACATATTAATTCCATTATGGTCATGACAATTCCACCAAAAGAGAGTCAAGAAAAGAGCAAAGGGTCTTTCCAGCGATGCCTTAATGCGACACGGAGTCGGATTTGTCAACATTGCGTATACGCCATGTATATACGTCTGCTCTAGTTGCTTTATGTTCTTTGATTCGCATTGTTGATGATGGTCAAGATGAACTAAATTTGCTACTGATTACGCATCAACTGCCAAGGGTAACTCAAACTCCATCGAGACTTGTATTCGAATGATACAGAGAAGCGAACAATAAGCAACAAGAAAAAACCTGTTTTGACTTTGGGCTACTTGCAATTCCTTAGGGACATTTCCCGAGGGAAAAGTCTGTAAGTAAATAAACAGTCTTGGACTGTGAGTACAAACAATATGTTTGCCATTTGTATGCCAATATGTAGATAGTTTCCGGCTACGTGCGCAAACAAACTCGAATTAAGTATTATTCGTACACTCACCCACACACACAGAAACAAAAGTTGTAATAATCACACAGACACAAAGGTCAGGGTGGGTGTGTATTTACTGAATTATTTTATTGTCTAATCGAATAAATACCTTATAAAAGCCGGAATATAAAGACCATTTATCATCGACTGTCAGCGCATAATTAACAGATTTTTTTCTACTTTTATTGTTTAACAAATTAATTAAACTATTTTTTCTGCTTTGTTTGGTTTGCTAAGGTATCAAATTCCCAATTGACATAACACATTAGAGAAATATTTATTTTGAATTAAATTTAAATGTAATGTGCAATTTTCAGGTCGTTAAATTAAGCATACGCAACGTGATACTATTGTTGCTATGCATTAGGTGTGGTGTGTTTGTTGGCATTTCTGTGCACAGTCAGCCAAATGATTTAACAGACATCAAAGGTGAGATAGGTACAGCACAAAGGTGGGCGTGGCCATGGCCTGTGGTGTCTCACATGTGCGCTCGTGTGCCAGTAATTTATCACGCTGAGCTCTAAAGTCTGATGTTGCACGGAATTTATAGTAAATTTGCACTTTAAAATTCAAGCAAATTAACCTTCCAGGACTTAATTACACCAATTTATTTATAAAAATATTTAATTTACACAAGTTGGTCAATTTGCTTTAGACTTGATTGTGAATTGATTACGTATTCAAATAAATATAAAAAGTCTGATATTTTTGTGTTTTTAAGGCTTTTGATTAGCATACTACATTTCTTTCGCTTTACAGGGCATTTAAAAGCAATTTCCAATTCATAATTGTATAAATGAATATTCGTAAACAATCCTTCACCTAAATATGCAAATATTTTACTCTTTTTTTTTGAATTGGCAACAAAAGCGACGCAAAATGGATAACAAAATGGCATGAATAAGGCGCAAGCATTGTTTGTCCTTAACAATAAAAATTATAATGCAAAGAAAAATAAAAGGAACAACAAAATCATAATAATAAATTCTCAAATCATGCCGCTAAAAGTGTAAGTAATATGAATACACACAGACAGGCACAACATACACACATTGGCTGTAAAATATTCATGCGCCTCAATAAACTGACAGGCAAAAGAAAAGATGTCCTTTGCAGCAGAAGGAACAAAAAAAAAATAAAGAATAAAGGAAAGGCATTAAAGTGAAACAGGATAGATAAAACTCGAGCGGCAAGAAAAATAACAGCACAAAAGGCAAAAAGACAAATAATGAGAAGAGGAAGCAGAACTGCGTCAACTAACAGCGAATATGCATTACAAATATTGCAGATCCTCGCACAAGGAGGCAGTTACTCAGTTCGTGAGTTCCTCAATTCCTCAAGGCTTCGTCGTTGGTGATGCAAAGAAAACTATGGTCGCACAGCAATTATGGGCTCAACGAAAAAAGCCATTTAAAGCATAATGCCTAGTCTCTATCCAAGTGGCCCAAAGTGCCCTTAGTGCAGACCGATAGCGAGACTATCCTGAGTGGTGTGGGGGGAGGGGTGTCCCTCGTCTAGGATAAAGGAATAAAATTGATTAGAAAAGTGTTGGCGTGTGTAATCAATGGAACCACAGACTGGACTGGCTCGTTATCAGCTGGTAATTTGATTATTTTAATGCGCTAAATGAATTATCAGTCGGGGCGCGGCCATCATCAAAATGAATAGGCGTGGCCAAACTATGACCCTGACTGCCAGATGAATAAATTGATATATTGATTGACCGAGAACTTTCAACGGCAATTGTCTGAGATGGATATGATGTCGAAAGCAAACACAGACTCAAGTGACAACATTCTATTCACTTTATTTCTCAGTTATATTCTGAAGCAACAAATAATACTGTCCACTTGTGCGTATCATCTGGAAAAGTGAAAATAAAAAATCATTGAGTTATGGAAAAATCATATAAAATATGCGTATGTACATACAGACATTAGGGTGGGTAATGACATTTTTGTAAACCACGATACATCCAGACTGAAGGTTTGATTCGAACGCATTATCATCATTCTGGTGAGTTGACGAAATTCCCTGGATTCTTCGTACCACAAACAATGATAGAATGCCCTTGGTATGAGTTCGCTCTGCAATAAAAAAAATAATGAAAAAGAGAAGAGTAGCAGTGAAATAGAAACCCACAGCCGTTGCAAAGCGTTGACCATTATAGCAGTAGATGACAATTTGATAGCCACCGGCCGAGAGATACATAAACATCCTCAGTGTTGTAAAAATGCTCGTAGACTGTTGCAAAAAAAAAAGGGAACATGTTAAGAAAGGATAAAAAGCAGCAAAGTCAAATAAATTCCTACAATGCCAACACTCATTTGAAACAGAATCAAACCCCAGCAGAAAAGACTCAGCATAAATTGTATTATAATAATGTGCCTAAAAGTGTTATTCAACTCCAGAGCAAAGCTAAGAGAGAAAACGAGAGAGAATTTGTTACTGTGTGGCAAGTAAATACTCATGTGCACTTACGCTGCTACACGCTGATATTGATAGATGCAACAACGCATGTATTGAACACGACGCTCCTGTGGCACCAACTTTGATGTGGAGCACTCAATCATGTGGCTCAGCGACTGCATTAAGCCAACACAATGCAGACACAGGACGATGAAGAGCACGTCAAAGCCAAGAGTACCTGATAATGTGGCAAGGCAGTAATCAATTGGTTAAGTAGTTTACAAACCCACTCAAATCACACTGATAAAAAAAAGCACTAGCTTTTTATTGTTTACACTAAAATTAACGCCAATAAAAAAAGGCATTTGTGGGTCTTAAAAATTATGTTTCTATGTAGTTTATCACACACTTAAAGAACCTGTTTTTGTCAGTGCAGTGTTGTTCACTCACCCATGCCACAGATGTAAAGGTTAGCACTCTCAAAGCAAAGTGGTATGTAGTAGTAGGGAAAGGTCATGCCCTTGTCCATCCAGCCAGGATATAAAGACGGCAATGCTGTCGGTGAAATCAATCAGTCAAACAAACCTATCTATTTATCTATTTTGTTTTATTTTTTTTTTTTTGGGAACAACTCACGCAAGACAACCTCAAAGCTGTGTGGGTCCTGGGTCGAATAGCGATACAAATTGATGACCAGCGAGGTGACAAAGTAATTTAACAAGATACAACTGCAGGCAACCAGATAGAACAACAATTGGCGTCGTTTACTGATCCAACACCGATTCATAATATCCTCAACTTCCTGACGCAGAGGCTGCTCAATAGGCAGATCTATAAATAGAAAACTTTTGCATTTAATATACGTATTTAGTCTGGTGTCTCATCAGTCTCTCTCCACCTGCCACAACTCCGAATAATTCGCAGTCGAGCAACAGTTCATGGCGACAGGCGCGACGCAGTAGTATGTAGAATTTTCTTGGCGCCAGCAGAAAGTAGACCATTTTCACAACTGCCATAAAGCACTGAAAAACTGTGCTCACAGACTGCAAATGCAAAAAATATATATATATACTTATATCTATTAAACAATTTGTATTCTAATGCGATTTAATTGAGAGAGCGAACCTCTGTGATGCGCGGAATGTCATGAATGTAGCGTATAAAAAGCTGCCAATGGCCATAATACGACGCCAGACACATTGCAATGAGTACAATGCTCCATCTAAAGATTTGAGATATTAATAACTGTGATTTCGATTAGTCTGCTTTAATAATATGCATATTTCATACAATTTAAGCAAAAAATCCCATTTCGTTGGCTTCAACATATTATAGCCAATGGTCCAGGTAACTCGTATCATCTCTCTGATCCTGTAATAGTTTAACTTCTCCAGTGCTTTAGCCTCACTTTGGGTATACATTTTGACTAATTAACAGTTAGCGCTGACAAATCAGGCATTTATAGACTTATTAAGTGGGCGTGTCGTTCAATACAATTAATTATTACACGACAATTAACGATTGTGTGAGCTGTAACGCCCCATTACGTGTGAGGCTGCACTTAATGATTCATAAGGTATTGAGTGTCCCAAATGAATACCTATAAATATTTATTGCTATAAAAAGGTAAGGGCTTTCGAAGACTTGGCAACTCTAAAAAGTTTTCTGAAAGCTTTAAAATGTCAGTCAAAGAACCAAAAAATGCTTTCGCTGAGCTTTTTGTGTGTTTATGACATTTCTTTACGCTTTTTAGAAAGCTCCACTGTTCAGGTAATAAATAAAGGACTGCTAGAAATAAAGCTGTGTCGAGCTTTTGCCATAATCTTCCCATAAACAAGTCAGTTGCTTAAATTTTGCTCAATGATTTATATATTTCCATGATATTTCGCTCAATATAGTTTTGAATATGTTTTAATAAATTTTATTTGGTTTCTTTTCAACGATTTTAATTTGCTTATGGTTTTCATTTTGTTTTTTGTTTTGTTAATGGTATTCACGTTTGCTGATTTACAATCTTAAAATATACATATTGTTTATTAAATAATTTTTTAATATAATAATTAATATTACATAATAACATTTTGAGTTTTTCTTCTTGTTGCTTGCTTTCTGTTTGCAGTTTTTATTTTACCTTTTAATATTAATGTTAATGCATTTACAGCTGCAGCTGTTTATTTTAAAAATAATTTAGAAAAATAGTAACAATTCCAAATCAAAAACATTTCTGTATAAAAAATTGCAGTGCCATTTGATTACTCATATCTCGTACATATTTTTGTTATTAAATAAAAAACTATCATTGAAAACGACGCATTTGTAAATGCCTGCGTGTGTGTGTGTGTGAAATAAATATTTACAAAAGTCATTATATTATTCGGCGCGATGTTCACTATTAGAAAATTAAGTATACGCAACGTGGAATGTGGCCAGTGCTCACCAAAAGTTGTGTAGAAACATCGAAACGAATTGCTTACAAAATTTGGTTGCATTTCAAGCATTTAATTTTAAATCTAATGCTTTTAATAACATACATATTTACTTTAAATCGAATCCTTGGCTTTATAGTAATTTGTATTATTTACGCTTACTTTCTTGAGTTTTATTTTTGTAGTTAAAAAAAGCGGACTTTGAGATTGATGGCTTCTCATAATAAAATTTGGTGTTTTGTGAATATACAGTGTATGTGTGTGCTTGGGTGTATATGTATGTGTTTGTTGTGTGTGTTTTTGTTTGTGAGTGAAGTCATATTCCTTTACTGATATGTTTCTAAGAGGCTAATTTGCATTTGATTTTTATCCAATTCTCGATCTTAACGCATCTGCTTCTCATATTTATGCTTGCCTTTCGAAAAGTTTATATTTTATTTTAGGTATTTTTTTCGTTTTAAAGAGAACTTGTAGATTTGACATTGGAAATGGTTTACAACCAATCGAACCGACAATAAAATTATGTTGGACACTTCGAGGCTTTATTTATAATTATTCATATGATTTGCATTTCTTTTTACAACAGCATTTTTATATTCATAATTAATCGTAATTTTAATATACTTTTCGCTGGTAATGCATGGCGTATGCTTAATATCTGTAGGAATAATCATTAATTATTTAATAAATGCTTGAATTTATTGGTTTGCTTTTCATTTCTTAGCGTAAAAATTTGCTTGCATAAATAGAAACTGCTTTGTTTGGTTTTGTTTTTGCAGGCCATTCGATTTTGTCTAGAATATTATATCAAATGCGTTTTAATAATGCGAATTCAATAAATTTTGTTCTCTCAATCAATCTCAACATCATTATCAATATATCAATACACACAACATGGAATGTTTCGGGCACAACTTATAGGATGGACTCACATGGAAACACACAAATAATCTTTAACATACATAACTTGAATAATTGACTAAATATTTAAGGGATTTTGTTGTGGGAAACCTAATTGGTAAACAATTGTCCAGATTATCTAGGATTCATATGCTGACATATATTGCTTATGTTGGGGTTTAGACAAGACAGGTGTAAAGTTATTCAATTAAACCGAAAATCGTTTAAAATTTTACGTGAAGCTGCAACTTTTAAAGTTTCATTTTGTTTAACTTTTAACTAACACACAAGACGACGCATACACTTAAAAAGCTGCGACAAAATATCACCACTATATCAACAGAAGGAAAACTATAGATGAGTAAAGAAACATCCTTCATAATGTCATTTAATGTTTTAACGATTTTCTACTACACCGAAACAATCTCATTAGTCAATTACGTACATCTCATACCTCTAATAGAATAGTTATTTATGGGCTCAAAGCTAAACTTAAATGTACTCCTGTAGTTTCTTCTGTAGACAGTGCTTAACTGTGCTGTAGCTGAAAATTTTGGATGGACAATTGTTTGAAATTCTAGCTGAGCTGCGACACAATTGAGTCTGTTTACTGGAGGAACTACAGGAGTGTAGATATTTAAATTCTAAGAATTTCAACTATGCAGGGTATAGTTGCATGGAGAGGGGAAACGAAGCACTAACAAGAAGCCTTACCCTTACACATACATATAAACGAACTTTTGCATAACGATTTTATCTACTTTTGGTATTTTTTTTTAGGATTTTCTTTAGGTTTTTTTTTGTTTTGTTTACTGAATTTTCAATCGATTTATCTAGATGTAAATGGTTCCGCCAAACGGCATTTGTTATCTTTTGTTATGAGATTTGACCAAAAATATTTTTAGTATTTTTTTGTTTGTGAAGATTTAGTTTTAAATATATATATATATATATATATATATATATATTTGTTTGTTTGTTTGTATATATTCTATGTATGTAAATATGCCGCGAATTGTAATTGCAATGGATGTGTGTGTATATATATGATTATTATTGTATATATAAGTATTTGCATTTAAAATATGATTATTATTTGTAATTTGTTCTATTTTGTCGACAATGTTTTAGGCTTTTGTGGTGATTTCGTCTATATGCTGTAAGCTGTAAATAAATTTTCTTTTGTTTTTTTTGGTTTTTGCATTTACAATAGATTAGCTTTAGCTTAGGGTTCTATTTACATGTAAAATTTTATGTATTTTTGGTGTTTTTATTTTCTGGTATTTATTTGTACGGCATGCGCGGCATCGCAACGATATTTGCAATTGGTTTTCTTCATTTTTTTGGGATTTTTTCTTTCTGTAGTATTTTAGTTGATTTTTCAGTTTCAGTTATTGTAAAAATATGTAACGTCAACGCTTCCCTATATCTGCATCTCAATTTAGACTAGGATACTGTTCATTGCTTTTATATAATTCACATTCCATTTTCGCTAACTTTGCTATCACTTTGAGTTTTTGTTTTGTTTTGGTTTGGATTTACCATAGGTTTATAATTATAGTATAGTACAATAACTATTAAGCGCTCTTGGTGTCTGTCTTCACTAATTGCTACGTTGTCCCACCTCCAGTTGTTTCTCCTCCAGCGTTGCCTGCTCCTGTCCCAGCTCCTGCTCCTCCTCCACCGTCTCTGCCTGCATCGTCGCGGTTTTGTGGCTGCAACAGTGCACGCTGCTCATCGTTCGCTTCACTCTCACCCTCACCATCCGCCTCGGTTTCCGCTTCCGCCTCGACATTGTCTTGCGGTTTCACCGGAGTTGCCTCCAGCAATTGCGTCTGCCTCGCTGGTGAGGTGAATGTTGTTTCCGAGTCTGTTTTAGTGAGGACAAAATATAAACTGTTAGCATAGGAATCGCATAAAGAGATTTATTTAAGGTGCTACAAAGATACTTCTGCTATACAATAAGCTGCTAATGTGTGTGTTGGTGTGTTTGTGAATGAGTGTGTTTAAGTGTAGTGTTTAAAGGCCAATTACTACAGCTTCACATTAAAATAGAAATAACAACAAAAATCGCATGGTGAATGATGTATTTTAACCAAGCTACCAACTGCTGATTAATTGGACAACTGCTCAGGTGTACAAATGGTGTACAGAGGTGTACAGTGAGTGCAGAAGATAGTAGATAGAGTATATATATATATAGAGTTAAAGGTAAAGATTTATCCAATTCCAGCTGAAAACAAATTGCTCTCCTTGCCTGCAACTTTGAGTCCATCATTGGTGTAGGGTTTTTTTGGGGGATATTGTAAGTGGCTTAATCTGATTAATCAGAATGCATCATCGAAGACAGTAACTAGAGGAAAGTTGAGTTCGTTTCAGTGGTGTTGATTTCAGTAGAGTTGATGAGAGAGAATAGAACAGAATTGTTGTTTGTTTTGTGTAAAGTGTTTGTTTTTTGTGGGGTATTCAGAGCCAAAAGTCTGTATTACTTAGTTGATTTTTTGTCAATCGTTAAGTGTACTAGAGCAAGTTACTCACCCAGACTGCTGTCCCGTGTCTGACTGGGATCGTAGCGTCCATCGCTGGACGTCTGTGCCGAGAGCGAGGAGCGTGAGAGCACAGGTTTTACCTGGCGAAGTGCTTGCTCTTCGGGATAGCGTGGAGTCTGGAATTTGGTTGGCTTCGTTTGCAATGTAGCTGGACCAGATCTTTGGTGTATTAGGGTGCGATGCCTGAGGGGTGGTGGGGATATAGACTTAGCTAAAACTGAATGAGGTAATTTATTCGGTGAGTAATCGCTGCCAGATTCGCCCTGTAAATAAAGCAGAACTTAGTTGTTGTCGAAGAGGTTTTGTGAATGTATTTTGTACCAAGACAGTGCCATTATCAGATACACCCGAGCCGGACATGTTATCCGCCAAGAGACGTTCGCTTTCCGGGTCGGATAGCACGCGTGAGATATCAGACTTGTTTTTCAGTATCGACTTGGAACGCCGGTGATGCTCCAGATTTGGCGATGCATCAATCGAGTCTATCGATGAGGAATGCTTGCTCTCAAATTTGGCTGTAAAAAGAATAGTATTTTAAATTATTTTCCTTCCCACATTTTGTTCTCCTCTAACCTTTGGCGCCCGCATTTTGTATGCCGAACAAACGCTGATTGATCAGTTTGGTGGCAGTGGCTAAGCTCTTGCCCGGCATAAAGGCCGAGCGCTTCTTTTTGCTACCGCTGGCAATGCAAGCGGCAGCGCTACCAGTTGATGTTGATGCTCCCGTAGCTGAACCGGATCCGGTACCATCCGCTCGCATATTGTCCTCGGAGAGCTTGGTGTCCTCGAAGCGGGCACGTGGCTTCGAGCTGCTGGGACGTATCGCTGTGAAGCTCTGCTGGAAACGCGTCTTGCGATGCTTTGGCACTGAGTTCTCATTCAGGCTGACGCGACTGCCGCGCTCCTGCACATCAAAGTTCTGATAGACATCGTCCAGCGGACTCAGACCTCCGGCCGCCAGATTCCTTAGCGCCGTATCACCGGACGCACTCTTCTTCACCTGTGCGCGCATGGACAGACCGGAAGCGGAAACCGTGGGTGGCAGGCCAACAATAAATCCCGTAGAGCTGCTAATGTTTGTGCCACGGCAGGACTCTTTCTCCAGCGGATTTATGTATAGATTATCCATGTCAATGTCCAGTGCACAGGCCTCGTCGTTGAAATCCGCTGTGAGATCACCTTGCGAAAGAAACGGATGTGTCTGACAGCTGGCATATGTGTCTGAGCTGTCCACACTGGCCAGATCGGCATTGTTGTTGTTGTTGTTGTTGCTGTTGCTGCAAATGCCCGCGTAGTTGCCATTGCCAAACAACAGCAAACCATTGGACGACGTTGCCTGTCCGGAACTGATTCCACCTGCTGCTCCCACTGTTGTTGTGTTGAAGTTGTTGTTGTAGTTGTGATTGAAATTGCTCAGAATCGGTGCTCCGTAGCGCTGAGTGACCTCCAATGGCAGTGCAATGGTTGTGGACGTCGTTGTGCCATACGACGACGATGTGGATGAT
Organism: Drosophila parthenogenetica; assembly: GCA_035047505.1. Lineage (NCBI taxonomy): Eukaryota > Metazoa > Arthropoda > Insecta > Diptera > Drosophilidae > Drosophila > Drosophila parthenogenetica. The sequence goes on from JAWNPM010000070.1 coordinate 5,543,447, forward strand.
GATTGTGAAATGATGGGCATAATGCTGGCACTGCTGTAAGCTGGCAAGTCTCCCGGCGCCGTTAGCAATTGCAATTGCTGTGGCCCAACATCCGGGGCGAGAAGGCCAAATTGATTGGCCTGTCGGTTGGCCGAAAGATTCGCAGCTGCCATACGCATCTCCAGGCAAATGGGCTTATGGAAGTCAGATGTTGGAAGCGAGATAACGCCCTCCGCATCGGTGTATTCCTTGAAGTCCTGCAAGGCAAAGAAAATTGAGTGCTCGAATCATGAATATGTTTAAAGCTGAGCTCGCTCTCTCTCAGGGCCAGACACAGTCAGTGGTCAGTAGGCAGCAATTGGTAGCGGCAACGGCAAACGGGACCTTCAGTTAACTTGGCTTAAATTGCAGTTGTGTGCACTGTAAATTTGTTGTTGCTTCTCAAGACCATTCAAACATGCAACTAAAATGCATCAAGTTAAATTCAAACGTGCAACGTTCAGTCACTAATTAAATTGTAATTATTTTTAACAAACAATGAAGAAAAAACGAAAAAAAAAAACCAAAACCAAACAATAACAAACTTTGGAAATAAATTAACTAAAGTGAAATAAATAGTTAAGAGCTGTCTCTGCTTTTACTTACCCGCGAAAAAAGGAAATCAGCTCAAGGTCTTTCGTGGGTTTCCAGCTCACAAACGTACAAAATGATAAATCTAATTGCCAATTTAAAATTAAAACAGTTTTTCCATCTCTTTTTTTGAGGGAAAACTGAAAAACTTGAATGCGAGCAATACGATAGTATGGAAAATAATCAGTAGAAGAAAGTTGTGTGCCAATAGATTGTAGAAAATAGTGCGAGTTAAATGTTCAAATCAATAATCAATTATATTTTATTTATTGCAGTTTTTTGTTGTTTGTTTTTTGTTTTTTTTTTTGTTGTGTTTTGTATTTTTCTTTCCATAACATTGTAATAATTTATTATACTTTGGTTAATTTGTTGTTCTTGCTACTAATTTGACTAATGATTATAAACAAACGATTGATTTAAAACTAATTGTAATTCTGTGCTTAGTGTTAAAAAAAAAAACGAAGAATTGAATTTAAAACTCATCTCTCATTTCTGAAGGCCCTAAGCTTAAAACACTCGATAGATCATAGATAAATAATATATGTATATATAGAGTATAATAATATATAGTAACACATGCTGCTTTTGGTTTTCATTTGTTTATGTTTTAACGCTTCTTGTTTGTTGTTGTTCTCTTTTGTTTTTGTTTGTTGTTGTGTGTTTGTGTTGAGTAATAATTAATTAATTAAATTCTTAGAATTTGCTATGTCTTTCTTTAGCTTTCACGTCACGCACGATTATAATAATAATAATGTAATTAATAATTAATAGAATTCATTTAATTAGAATTAAAGCTAATTTAACGTGTAACCATTTTTGTTTTTGTTGAATTCGTTGTAGTTGTTGTAGTTTTTGGTGTTTTTTCTCTAATTTGTAATAATGTTTTTATACTTTTTAATTTTTTATTAAAGCACAATTAATGTGTGTTGTGTGTGTGTGTTTATGCTTTATGTTTCGATGAGTTAAATTTTGTAATATTATTTTGTGTGTGTGTGTGTGTTCGTCGTTAGATTGACTGATTGACCGCTTGACAGGTCAATCAATAAGCCAAATGCTCTAAAGAAATTTTGTTACTAAACGCTATTCGCACGCAATGGAATACATTCGCCTTGACATCCTGGCAAACCCTTTAAGTAAAAGAAATGAAAAAAGAAACAAAGTCAACATAAAATTTGTCACATTTCTTAGCTGTGCGCTCTTTCTTCAGCTTCTTCTTCTTCATATTGTTCTTTATCTTCTGCTTTACACACAAATAATTAAAAAAAAATAATAAATAATTTAATTATTAACACACGAACAAAAGACGAACTTCAGTATTGGTTTCACTTTGGTTTTGTTTTGTTTGTTTGGACAATAATCACGATGTGCAGTTGTCTCACAGATCAGACACACGAGGGGAGTTTTGTAGTGGAAGGAATCACAGATAATATATATCGATAGTGCCCTCCTCGATCATGCGCTTGAGTGCCATATAATTCTTTGGAGATGGCGGCGGTCTGGCCAATCTCTTGATGCTATATTCCCTGTCGTGAAATACACAAATGCGATCCTGCAATATGTACACAGTCCTTGCATCAAAAATTAGTTTCCAACTCTGATTGGTGACTACTTGGAACGGACTCAAGGAGGCAACTTACGGGGGCTCTGGGGAAAGCCTATGCCAAGCATGATCTCTAGTTATGTTTACCTAACTCTTCTCAGTATACATGATGTGCGTGTTTTTTATTTTTTTGAATTTACAATTAGTTCAAATTAGTCACAAGAAAATCAAAACAAAAAGAAACGTATAAAAAATAGTGTGCAAGTGCTGTTATATAGATAATACTTGATAGATTTTACCCAAAGAGTTAGAGTTAAGAGTTAAGCATGCGGACTACACATAAAGCAGAAGTCAAAGATAAGTGTGTGTGTGTGTGGATTTTATATAAGTATTAGTTGTCTGCAGTAGTTATTAGTGACATAATCAAAGTAATTGGTATAATTATTGGTTAAGGGGAATCAATCGATTTGTCTTGGTTGTCGATTTTACCTTTGTTGTACAGAAACAGCATTCGAATTCCACGGGAACATCCTGCTCCAGATTGTCCATACGCTGGTTCTGCAGGTTCTCGAGCGCCACTTGGCGACGCAACTCGGCCACTTCCTATAAGTATGGTTTTGGGTTGGGCAAATTGTAAATGCAAAATCGAAAATACAACAGAAAGAAGAAAGATACAAATAACTAACTGTATGCATACAAGAGCATGCTGCATTAACACACACACAGAGATAAATATTTAATGCTATATTAATAGTTATAGTTAAGAGATTTTCTCGAAATAAACAAACAGTTTCATGCTCATGCAGTAGAAAATTCTGAAGCGAAATTTTGTGCGAAAAGCCGAGTGAAAAACTGTTCTGCGAACTTTAAACGTGAAGGCGTGTGTGTTGTGTATTTAATTGTGTTGTGTCAAGAACTAAGTAAGACTTGTGTTTTTAGTCTAGTTCGAATTCTTAGGCAGTTAAAAAAGAGACTTTTCTTCGACAAGCTAAATGATCTGCTCTGAATGTGCTCTAAATGCGCTTAAGCAATTTGCTTTGGATCGGTAAGTCTGCGGTGTATCTCAAAGACTCTAAACTCTAAAGTATTTAATATTTAAGTCGCACTGTTTATCGTCCTGTGTGCACGCGGCACTCAACATCAGCCCAGAATGAATGGAAAACGCGAAGATTCTCAATCGGAATCCAATATCGATATCGAGGAAGTCAACACAAAACTCGATGATCAGTTGAAGAGTCTTAAAAACTGGGATGGCACAGCGGACGATAGCGGTTCTCAGCGGGTTTCTCAATGTGATTCCTTGACTCCCACTGCCAGCACCTGTGCGAGTCTTGAACCAAGTTTTAGCACTACTTGCCAGACACAGCGGTCAACGGACTGCGATCCATTTCAAGCACATCAAAACCCACAGCAGCCATATCCACCACAGCAACAGCAGCCGCAGTGTCCTCTGCAGCAACAACCGCAATATGCACCAGCTGAATTGGATGATTCAGAGCAGCGTGGCAAGGAGCTGCGTAAATTGGTGCAACATTTGTATGTGGCACAGGCACGTGTTCAGCTGGAGGCCACTGAAATCCACAAGGCTCAGGCGGTCGCAAGTTCAGCGCAGGCTCAACTGGAAGACACCGCTAATCATGTGCGCACCATCACAGCCACGTTGCACAATGCCCAGCAGGAGGTGGCAGCTGCCGCAATTCGTGCGCAGATTGCACAACTGCAGCTGGCAGCACATGATCAGCTGTTGTTTGCTGCACGCCAGGATGTGGACTCGCTCTCCTCGCAGGTTGTTGGTCTGCAGGCTGCCGAGGGAATTGTGCAACCCAAGTTAACAGTGGATCTCCATGCGCTGCTCGATAAACTGAGGCAACCGTTGCAGCATTTCGATAGACCTACACCGGTGCCCATGATCATAACTCTACCGCCATTAAACGAGGAGCATGCGCAGCCAGTACCCGATAGTGATGTAGGCGCCGCAGTGGGCATGCCCAGTGAGGTTGGGCAAAACAGTAACAGCAAGCAACAGGAGCATGCAAAGGCTGCCATCTAATTTAATTTAATTATCCCATTTTGTGCATATATTTTTGTATTTCTATTAATCAGTTCCTTTTATGAAATATATATATTTTTGCTTTATCTAGTCTGGTGTGTGTTGGGTACGTTGTTATATGTAAATGACAATAATGGTTTTAGGCACACAGATAGTTAGCAGCGGCAATAATAAAACATAGATCGTTATTATATACTATAATTTAAAGAATATGAGGGATTAGAATAAACACAAAAAGCTTTATAATACATAATACAGACCACATATTAACCCCATCAGCTAGATTATTAAAGGGACAAAAACTGTTACCCAGAATATTGTACTAAATTTTTAAAAATTATAAATGGGTATACTCTTTATAAAAATAGACTATTGATTCTCAAATTCCATTTATCTGTAAAGTAATTTTATAGAAATATTTAAAACTCACACATTTCTTTATTTTTTAATTATATTCAGAACTTTTTTCACTAAAATTAAGTTTATCTAATTTTTAGATGACTCTTTTCATTATTGATCACTTATATAAACTTTTTAGCCAGTAAACTATAAAATACGAGCATCAAAAGTAGAAAAAGAGATAAGTAGACAAGACAAGATCAGAAAATAAAGGAATTGACTTTAACTGATAAATAACATAACCAAAAGATATGATAAAATATAGAGACAAGCAATAATGCAAATTGGTTTTAAGCATTCGAGCAGCTGAAATGCGTTCATATTCATATCGATATGAAATCTAGATTGGAAACTTGAAGACATTCTTAAAATGCAAAATATTATACGAATTTGTAGGTCGAATTTGAATTTGAATTGGAATTTCGAATTGATTAGTAAAAAAACGAAAAGTTAGCGATATGTTCAGCCTCTGAAAATTAGTCCAGTGAAAAGAACAATTTTCACTTTCATACAATATCAATCAATAGAATCGAATTGAAAATTTTGGTGTTAGATATTTGAAAAGAGTATTTATAGCAGTGGCAAGTAGTAGTAGTATGCATTAGAGTTAGAGTATTTTGAGTTCTTTGTGTATACTTTGAATGTACCTCCTTACTGCGTCCCCGTAAAATCTAAAAGTTGAAATGTGTTTTTGTTTGTTATCGAACTTTAATAATATTTGCTAGCTCTTGCATGTTGTTAAGTAGTTAATGTTATTTGTTGTTGTGTTTGTGAGTTTGATTCAAATAAATTATAAATTAAAATGAAGCAACAATTTTGCTTAATCAGTCTAGAAACTACAAAAAAATATTTCTTTCGATTGGTGTAAACTAATAACTAAAGTGTTTTGCCTGAACTGAAGTCGATTGGTTTTCTGAGATAAAACGTGTGATAAATATTTAAAACTATAATGATAATAATAGTTTGTAATAATGATAAGTGTATTGTTTATAAATAGTTGAAATATTTAGCTCCAGTTAACGGCTTCACATTTACTAATACATAGTTACGGTTTAAGAACTTTGAAAACATTAAGATATATTTGAAGATATTACGAGCACTTGGCTTGGACTACACACTTAGTTGGTGCTCCCAGCACTCTCGTATTCCCAAGCACCCACACTTACCCCGGGCGTTATCATCATCTGTATAGGCAGTCCCTTTTGGTTTGACGCTATGGTCTGTGCATCCTCCGCTTGTCCCGATCCCGCCGCTGCTCCAGTCCCGGCTGCTGCTGCTGCAGCTCCTCCTGCTGCTGCGTTTTCCTGTGCAGCACTGCTTGATGTTGCCACGGCTGTTGCCGCACTTGAAGCTGCTACCATGGCCAGATTATTGGCCACGCCACCTCCACCTGTTAGCAATTGCTTCTGCTGCTGTTGTTGCTGCTGTTGTTGTTGTTGTGTTTGCAGCAATGCCTGCTGCTCACGCTTGTAGCTCTCCATGGCCATCATTGAGGTCTGCCTGGCATTGGGATTATCGAAACTGTATGGAGGCACTGCATCCTGCTCAGAGCTGGAGCCGCGGCGCTGTGTGCGAGTTTGGCAAAGAAGTCAAGAAACAGTTAGTAACAGTAATACATATTTCTTGTAAGTACAACGGGAATTGGGTATACCCCTGACCAGAGCTCCGGCTCACATTAGGACAGTGAAAACGGCTATTGTTTCTTACGAACAGTGTTTCACGGCATCCAAATAATTTTTGATAAAAAGTGTCCCTTTTAAATAGTTATATATATTAATCTAAATCAAATACTAACATTTCGTCAATTTAAACTAAATTTATAAGCATAATTTAGTAAGAAATGTTTAAATTAAAGAGAATATAGATAATTTGCAGGCCATTTACTTTACAACAAATAAGTATAGTATTAAATAAGAAATAAAATTTCAATATTTAATATATAAATTAAACTCAGTGTTTAACAATTTGGAAAATCTCTTACATTAGTTATGTAGATTTGAAATTGAACGATATACATAAATTTAACAAACATCTACATTATTTAAAAAGCTTGAGGATTGTTTGAAAACTTATTCTGAGAAAGTCTACAGACTTTTATTTTAAATATTTAGCATAGCTAAAAATTAAAAGAAATTTCGTATTGTATTATGGGTTACCTTATCGAAATTGATTAGAAATATTGCAGTAAGGATGAATCGTTTGAACGGAATCTGAATAGAATTTATTGGCTTATTACTTACGTGATGCATGTTGGAGTTACGCAAGTTGGCTACGTGCTCATAGTTCTTGTAGCATCCGGTGCCGGTGGTGGCTGGATTGCGACCGCTGGTCGATTCCCCTTCCGTGCTGTTGCCGTCCCCGTCCGTTTGGGAGAGATTGTGTCCTGTGGGCGATCGGCGTAGCGCGTGGGTTAAACGGTGCCAATTTTTTAGTGATCGTGTGTGACTTTCGCGTTTTTCTGCATTGCGTATGTGTATGTTTATGTGTGTGTAAGTGTATGTGTATGTTGGTGTTGTTTGTGTTATATATTAGATACATTTGTGTGAAAACGCGACACGTTAGTATTGTTGTATGTTGTTTGGATTGTTGTTTGATTGGTGTTGTGGTTTTTGTCGTTTTGGTAGCACACGCAAAAAGCCATGAATGCATTTTGTAGCCATTTTGAAATGAATTTTTAGTTTTTTTCATCAGTTTTATTATTTTGTTGTACGCATTTGTTTAGCCGTTTTTGCAATTGTCATTCGCCATGTTTGGTAAATTGTTTTTGTTTGTTTGGTTTCATTTGTTTTGTTTTTTTATGGATTGAAGTGGAGCGTTTTGTTTTTTATTGGGTTTCGTTGTGTAGATGAGACGATATTTTAAATTAAAAGAGGAATAAAAGAAAGAGATATGCATTATGAATGTCGTTATGGAATTATGCAATTGTTGTTGCTGTTAATTGACATTGTTAATTATTATCAATGGCGACGACGACGATTATGTGATAAATGCAAACGACGTTGATGTTAAAATGACGACGACTAAAAACTTACTGATATTTAAATGTTAACAATTTAACAGTTTGTTAGATATTACAGTAACAACAACATTAAACGGTCAACAGTACGACGATAACATGTGTGTGTGTGTATGAATGAATTTAGTAACTATTAGTAAGCTAATTGTTAGTGTTTGTGTGTTTAGATTAACATTTAGTTTAAGTTTATTAAGTATAGAGTGAAACTATTTAACGGTTAGTTGTGAGTAGCTAATTAAAGTTAGTTGACACAATGAAAACAACAGTTATAAGAAGAAACAGAGCTTAACTGCTTATTAAGATAGTTATAGAGCTGATGATCAATAATTTATTCAAATTTATGTTAAACGCAAAAATAATTTATTCAACTTATCTGAACTTTATACAGAAAATAGCTCAGTCTAGCTGGAAAAAATTTCCCTCTGTTCAAATGATTCAAATGGTCGATTTATAAACTCAAATGTATTTTTTGTATGATTGCTTCGGCAAAACAAATGTACGAGACAAAAGACTGGTTATTTGGCATTAAAGACAACTGACAATTGCCCAGACAAAAATCACATTTCATGGTCATTTACGTCGTCAGTGTTATGTGTTCGTTTTTTTATGGCTAAAATGCTTAACTCAAAATCGAACTGATAACTATGATGGGCAATAATATTCTCACACTCTTATTAGAATGGTAATAATGGTAATAAGCAGAGCAAAAATTGATTTGTTTGATGTCGGTTTTGGATATAGTTTATTTTAGTTAAAAAATAAATCAAATTTGTAAATTTTTTTGGTTTTTTGATTCTGATGAAAAGCTTAAATTAGTTGAGCAACAATTGAATTGTTTACCTTTTTCATTGGCTTTTTATTGGGATTATGGATAATATTTTTAATAACATATGTTAAAGTTTAAGGCTTGACAGAGAGGCGAACAATTAAAAGCGGATCTTGTCAAACATCAAACACAGCATAGATAGTTAGTTCGATAGTTAACTGCGATAGTTAGTACGATAGTTATCGCTTAGGCATGTTAAATGAAATACAGCGTATTAGGTTTTGGTTTTATTGCTAATTTCACAGACACACAAAGTATTATTTTGGGGGCATTTTACAGTAGTACAGATACAATGAGTACAGACACAATTATTTTGGGATTACGATTACGATTACGATTAGTACGATAAGTAACAGTAATTATATATGTAGTTGTTCATACATGGCTTGAGCATAAGGAGCGTACAGTTTCAATACGATACGATACGATAAAGATGTAGATAGATATAGTAGATATAGAATAGTTTGGATAGATAGAGAGAGTAGATGCATGCAGCGTTACATAAATCCACTCTTTGACGCATTTTTTATAAACAAATAAAATGTAAGGGAACTTAGAAAAAATGTAAAGGAAAACAGCACATTGGAAATTTACACACACACGGAACTAAAAGTGGTTGTCATCTATATTTTTTTTTTTTTTTTTCTTGAAAAAAGAAGTAAAAGGCACGTAAAAGGCAAATGTCGCTTGAAGCATTTTTATTTAACATTTATAATCCGATCCGATTTTGTAAACTATGCAATTTCGAACTGTGCACAATGATAGAAATATTTGAACAATATATATGTATATTTATTTATTCGATTGCAAATCAAGAGAAATATAAAATTTCCTGTTGTTTTGATTATTACTATAATAAATTCTTTTAACTGAAATCCCAAAGAAAATAAAGGAACAAATCGTGAAGGTATTTTTTTAAAGTTATTCACATTATGGGCTTTATATATATTTGTTTTTGTATAACTTTACTTAACTCTGCTCAGCGCGGTTTAGCTTAAGATCTACAATTTGTTAAACACTTAATAGAACTTTGCAAACTGCTATGGATAAATATGTTACGTAGTCTTACGAGTACACATTGAGTTTATTGTTTCACTTTTTAGAAAAAGAAACATTAAATTATTATATGGATGTTGTTGTTGTTGTTGTGTTTTGTTTTTTTGCTGCAAACTAAGCGCGTTCGGCTTTAAATAAGGCATTTTTTAATATTATTTATATAATTTAATTATTATAATATTAATTTTGCTATTTTTCTTGGTTGATTACTGAACTTTACTTATGCGTTTTTAGGAACATTTAGCCAAGTATCAATTTATAAATATATTTAATATATATGTGTGTATATATATTAATGTCTGCTTGTATATATGTTTAACTACATACAATTTTGATGTCCTTTGCCCACTTTGAGGCGCTAAATTATAAACTAAGCTTAGTCTCTCTCTGTTTTTCGGCTACAACAACTAATTTCATAAATAAGGCTGACGTTTTTATATGTATCGCATAAATGTAGTTTGGTTTTCTTTTTTTTGCTGGCCCAGGATCAGTACTACAGATATCTGCATTCAATTTTTGGAGGGATTCTCAATCTATGTCCTGGCAGTAACAAGATCTGACTTGCTGCCAGAACATACAAGCTTCGACTTTGCCGAAGTTCTAATCGTTATCGTTTTTAATTTTTGATTTTTTTTTTGACTATTGTGCTCAACAAATGCCTGGAATGTTTCACTTTTGTTTTCTTTGCTAGTTATAGGCCTAGTTAATAGCTACGTTTAAATTACGTACTAAATTAAAATTGTGCTTACGCGGATTGTTTCTCAACAGTTTGTTTAGTTTCTTTGGTTTGGTTGTGGCGTGTTGTTAGCATTTTTTTATTGGAATGGGAACTGTGCAATTGGTCCCACACTCCACTCGAAGTTGGCCACATACACACATCAACGCGAACAGCTTATGTGCCCACTGTACACTACAGTGGAGACATGTTTAAATAAACACACACTTAGAAGGCACTTGAAAGTTTTGCTTTGTTTTGAAATTAAAAGAAAAGCAAATAAAAAATATAACTTTTGCAAATAATTGTGAGAAATATTAAAAAGAAACATCAGCAAATTTGAGCAGATGCGATACCGAATGCGCAGTGTTATCGATAATTGGATTATCGAAACATTCTTATTATTTTCATAGACATTTCAATAATATTTTCAAGTGCTGATGGCATTTGGTTAACAACAAAAGGAGAACAACGCAAATACGACAATTAGCAAAACTTTCAATACGGCGTACGAGAAAATTAATTGAAAGTTGCACACAAATTACGCATGCGCAGTGTGAATTAAAACAACGTTTGACAACACTGCGTATGCGTAATGCGTGCACTTTACAAAATCTGTTACAAGCAGCGGCATGTGTGTATGAGCGTGTGTGACGGGTGTAGTATGTGTGTGTGTGTGAGTGTGTCTGATTGTGTGCTCATGGCGCCTAAAAGCATTTTACATTTAATCACAACATTTAATTTCGATAGCCTTTTGCCTAAACGGAAGTACATCATTTTCTTTTGATTGGGTTTTGTTTTGGTTTCCTCTTACGAGTATAAATAGCAGCAAACTGGTAAACTGGAAGCCAATGTCTAAAAAACTAGCACTAACTATGAACAGTGGAACTGGATTAGCTAAGTATACAAGTAAGTAGAAGGGAAGTTCTTTGGTTTGCTCTCATACACATTTACAATAACAATTTCGATTACACGTTTTTTTTTTTCTCTTTTGGCTAAGACTAGATTGTGTTGGTGTGTTCTGTGTGTTAGTGTGTGTGTGTGGTGTAGTTGGTACATAACAAGTTGCATTTTGTCTAATTTACATATACAATAACAGTTTAGCTTTACGATACTCTTTTCAACTAGTTTTAGTTTAGCTAAATTTAGGCTTAGTGTAATATGGCTCTGGTTGTGTGGTTTTTGTGGTTCTGGTTTTCTTGTTCTTTATGGGTATCGGTTGTTGTTTCTGTGGTTGCACGACTTCTTCTAACGACTGTCCTCGTTGTCGCTGGAACTATTCTGCTGTTGGGTCTCACGTTCCTCCAGCAAACTGCGATTCAGCTCCTGAATTCTAGCAGAAAGCGCCCTTCGACGTGGTGTGCCAAATGAGGGCAATGGCGGTGACTCTATCAATGTATTTTTCTCGCCTTCGAGTCCGGTATTGGTTAGAAAGTTGTTTGATTTTTTTTTAAGGTTTGTGATTAGCAACAAAATTTAAATGGCAACCAAAGTGCGTTGGTGTGTATTTATGTGTATGTGTGTGTGAGTGTGTGGTTGGAAAAGTTTTTGGTTTGAGATTTAAGAAGTGAACGCGACGAGTCGAGTTTGTTAAATTTTTGGGATAAATTGAAGTTAACATTTGTGTAAAAGAGTAGAAAAAGTAGAAGAGCAGAGAAAAGAACAAGTTGTTGGTAAACTATTTTCATATTGAAGCTTAGTTTGTTCTTCAATTCAGCTTTGAGGATAGACTTATAATTGTGTTGGTCTTGTGTATTTCATTGTTTATTGTTTTTTTTTTTTTTTTTTTTTTGAGTGATGATTTGGTTGTCGTTTCGCACAAATAACTCTATCCAAGGCTTTTGTTTGTTTTATTTGCTAAATAATTAACTACATGTGTCTAAGAGAATGAATATATAATACGAGTTATGTAAATGGGTTTTACGAGTATGTAATCAGCACTTGAAAATTCACTAAAATGTACTCAATTGGTTTATAATATATAATATTTTATATGTATTAAATTACTGTAATTTGTAATCATAATTTATAATTCGAAATGGCAACTCTAGTTTGAACATTCAAATTTGCTATGTATATATGTTGATATATAGTTTTATGGATAATTATTTAGTTTTATAATGTAAAAGAAATCAAGCTTAGCGTAGTCAATTTCACAAAGGAAATCAATAACAATTTCGGTCTTGGCGCAATATGAAACAATGCCAAAAAAGAACTAATTGATGAATTAAGCAAACTTACAGACAATGCAAACTTAAATTGAGAAATGCAACAAACCTGGTGGGACTTAATAAACTATATTTTAAACTAGTATACAAGTATATATAATCTTATAACTACAGTTTTTAGGGCAAATATACAGACTCCTAGCTACGAGGGGCTATTCAAAAAATACGTTTGTGTTGCAGCTCTGTAAAGTTTTATTTTGATGGATTAAAAGATTGGAAATTTCGGCATTCAGAGCTGCAACATTCAATGCCTATAAACCTGTGTGCATTGCGATTTATATTTACAAAATACTTTAAATGGAAACGTGACTTAAAGAGCAGAATAGAGAATAAGTTTGTATATATAAATATGTTTAGTTAAGCTGGGGGTGTATTATCTAAGCTAAGCGCAAAGACTACAACTTGTTAAGGAGTTGAGTTCGAGTTTGAAATTGAAGTTTTGAGTGATTAATTTGCTGAATTTGCATTTGATTGCATTTGATACGCTACGTATACGCAATATATGTTAGTCACCTGGAGCGCTTTGCACATCAAGGGTTTGCCTGCCTATATTGGGGGTGCTTTGTCTTTTACCTTTCGGATGCACAACATTAGTTTGCTTGCCTAAAATTAGACACGATGGGGAATCGAAGTTAGCATGTATTGGTGTATCAGAAAGGAGATTTAAAAAAAGGTTGCCTACTTCAGGCGCGGGCTTTAAAATGGCCTGCGTGTGGGTGTGTTTTGTATCTGTGTGTGTGTGTTGTTGTTTAAGTGCGCTTCTGGGCTTTGTACAAGTGAAATCCCCACTAATTTCTTGTTTAAATGCGTTAAGTACAAAAGCATTTAGCTAATTGCGTGTATATATGTGTGTGTGTTGTGTCTGCTTGTTGTATATCATGAGCTTAGTGTTGGCTTTGTAACCGGCGGCATTTTGTGTCCGCTTGGGCTTAAGGCAGCTGCTAAATTGAGCAGGTGGTAAGGCAGTTAGTACAAAGGTAAGATAAGATAATTTAAGGCCTAGAGTCTACGAAAACTTAAAAGTAATTCAATTTACTTAACTAGTTAACAAATTCGATTCACAATTACTTAGATTAAATACAAAATTTGATTCAATTTGCCCGAAAATTTCTATCATCTTACGGCAGTCTATTATTTGGAAATTTGATTTTGAATAGGATCGACTATTTAAATGCTATTTACACGCCTTCATAGATAGTTCAAAACGAATAAAATGTATCAATAAGGCAAATGAAAATGGAAAAGCATAAAACATGCTAGGCAAATGAAAAAGGAGAATAAGCGAAGCAAACAATTAGTATGTACAAATTAAGATCGTTTGGCAAAGCTACTTGAAGATAGTTAAGCGTAGGCAGATAACAGCATATATACGATAGTTGTATAAACATAGTTAGAGCTCAGTTCTCAAGTAAATTGAGAAGACTGATGGTGTGAATGTGTGTAGTAATCGTGTACCACTTACCTGTGTCGACAATCACATCGATGAGATCCATTGATTTGGCAAACGCATCTTTAAGATTGATATGATGGAAGGAGACAATGCTACCCTCGCGTTTGGCACGATCGAGCGCCTCGCGTCGCTTGAGGGCCTTCTCGCGTCGCATCTGATTCTTATAAAATTCAGCAAAATTGTTAACGATGATGGGAATAGGCAAAGCGATTACCAGAACACCGCATATGCAACACACAGTACCAATAACCTTTCCCAGTGCAGTAGTGGGATAGATGTCCCCGTAGCCAACAGTTGTCATTGTAATACCCGCCCACCAAAATGTTTCCGGTATTGAAACGAATTTTGTATCCTTTTCATCCTTTTCGGCAAAATATGCCAGCGAAGAAAATATGAGAACGCCCATGGCCAGGAACAGCATTAGTAGACCGAGTTCCTTATATGAGTTACGCAGCGTAAAGCCTAACGACTGCAGGCCCGTTGAGTGACGGGCCAGCTTAAGGATTCGCAGGATGCGCATGATGCGGAATACTTGCACCACCCGGCGCACATCCTGGAACTGGTCCGTTGCATTCTTATTCGTTTCCAATAAAAATAACGAAACAAAGTATGGGAGTATTGCCAATAGATCGATTATGTTAAGGCCGCCCTTAAAGAACTTCCATTTGTCCGGTGAGGCGCTAAATCTAAGTATATACTCTAGGGTAAACCACGTGATACACACGGCCTCAACCATTGCCAATTGCGGATTATCCTGTGGTGTACCATTGTCAAGGTGTTGTAGTTGTGGTAGGGTGTTCAACGTCAGGGCTATGGTAGACAGGACTATGAATAGTATGGATATCACTGCGATAACCTGCGAACAAAATTAAGAACAATCGAAACGTTTTGACGAGACCATTCATCATCACAACAACAACGATCACAACGATAACGATAGCGATAGCTATATATACATATATATATACACACATATATATAGCTCGATATATAAAGGTACATATATACATATATACAGATATTTAATTAATCATTCAAACATACAAAGTTACAACAATTAGCGACTTCGTTTTTGTTCTCTTTTCCATAACGATAACGACTTCGACATCGACATCGATATCATTTCATTCTCATGTTGTTAATTTCGATTATTTGGTTTTTTGAGGGGGCGGAAACCGATTAATAATCTTTCGATTAAAACGATTAAAGCAAACATTCAGTTAGCTTAGCGCATAATAAAAAACGTTTAGTTTTCTCGGTCATCAAAAGTGTTGTGGGTCTCAGAAACATTTCGCAGATGTTGTTGGATCGTTCTATATTAACTGTCTATAGTTATATACTATATCTTGTGGGTACACTCATTAAGGGGATTTCAACGCATTCAATGGGTATAACTCCTATTTAGTTGGTTTTATTTTTCTGGTACTATTCCAAGGCTGCTGTACTTTATGTGAAGTATATCATTTGTAATCCTTCTTCTTTATCATTATTATAAAAAAAAACAATAAATTAATTAAAACACATTTCAAAACAAAAAGATAAACTCAGATTTAAGTGAAAATTAAACTCAGGTGTTTTGCTTTTTTTCGATATCAGATAGAGCTCTACAAACTTGGATTAGTTAGTAAATTGTTGAAAGGTGTTTGCTTTGGCTGAGAGTTGAGAGAAGAAGTTTAGTTTGATTAAGTTGTGTGTATTTTGTTTCAAGGAAACATGTCTCTCTGTTAGTTTTATATGTGTTTGGATATGTTGGCAATGTGGTTGTGTATGGCTGTGATTGTGGTTTGGGTTCTGTTTTTTGTAGGTGCATGTCATATGGGTGGATTAAATGTGTGTGTTGTTGTGTGTATCTGGGCGTGTGTGAGTTTTTGTTAGCGATTTGCGCATCTCAAAGATGGACAACGGGCACAGCTGTGTAAGTTACTATAAAAGTAAGTGTTTCAGTGTGTGTTTTGTGTATTTGGACATTAGACATGACGTAACACAAAAACGTAAGACATTTACGCAATTACTAATTGTACAGAGACAGACTGAGAGTGAGAGAGAAAGATAGATAGTTAGAAAAAGTTATAGGATTGGCTTCTTATATGGATTGTTATTGGTTTGGGCTTACTCCTCGATATACTATTGTTATATGTCAGGGTCTGTGTTAAATAAGAGACGCTACCATCGGGTCTGCAGTCGACTTTTTCAATTCATTGTTAAATCAATTTATATCATATCAATTTCAATTTGTGGACAAATCTTTTTGTGGTGTTTTTATGTATTTCGTAACGCTGTCGTGTGTTTTTATTTATTTTTATTTTTTGTTGAATACGATGAGTATAAACAGAAAATTCCTACTTAAAAATATGAGTCGATAATTGGGAAAATTACGAATACACATATTTAGTATGACGAGTAGGTCAAAAAGATAGTACGGACTAGCATACGATAATTACAAAGAAAGAAATTCATCAATGCATTATAACTTTCGATTCAAACGAGCTAGGAGTTACGAATACTTAAATTCTAATAGGAAAAATCAATTCAATTCAATTCATTTTAAATCAAATCAAAAACCAAATGGAAACAAACCAAATGATATAGGTATATAACCAATAAATAATTGCAGATGCATGGAATCGATAAATAATTTAATTCTTTTGCTTTTGGTGAATTAGTCAAATTGTGTGCAATTATTTTAAGGTCATCAAAATCAATGCATAATACAGAGAAGAAAATACAGAAAACAATTTTGAGTACTATGAAATTTGTTTTGGGGGTTTTGTTCTCATGTAATTTTGCTAAGAACTGTTTCATTACAAGACCAAAAGGGGGCTCAAAGGGGCGAGATCGGGGGGGGCGTGTCGGTTTATCTATTTTGCATTTTGAAGTGGCCAAATGTCAAAATGTTTTGACAGCAAACGAGTGCAATTTCAATTTCAATGCCAGCAAAGGCTGAAAGAAGGAGAAGAAAGGAACACGGGGTAGAGCAGCAAAGAGAGAGTAAGATAGAGAAATGGGGAGAGAGAGCTAGAGAAGCAGGAAGTCTGATTGCCATATTAGGTCACATTTCCTTACACTGCATATATATTTTGTGGCTGTGTATGTGTTTGGTTGTGTGTATGTCTGTATATGCGTGTGCATGTAAGTGTGTGTGTGTTATTGAGTGTGAGACTGACATATGACTTGACAGTAGAAGTAGAGGGGGCCAAAACTATAGTTTGAAGAAGGAGGTGGAAACTGCAGCTGACACAACATTAAATTGGAAAGCCTTTTAAACAATTGACAAAATTGCTTTTCTGGTTTATTTAACATTTGTGTGTCTCTCTACACACACACACACATATCTCTACGACTCGTATCTATATATGTGTGTGAGGGGGTGTGTGCGTGTATGTGTTTAAATATTGGCACAATAGAGCTGTGTCCAGATCTACCATAGTAGGCCACTGTACGCAACCACGCAAATTTCTCTTTACTTTTCGCCTCAATTACGAGATTCGTTACGAGTAAATGAACACAAATTTTGCATGGTACGAGGGAAGGAATGGGAAAAGACATAGAATGAGAGGGGGGTACTTAATTTCTTGACTTGAGGGATTATTATTGAATTTAGGTTATGCAAATGACATACTACGACGAAGTACTAAGTAGTTTAGCTAGTAGTTGAGATAAATAATATTTAAATGATTACATAAAAAGATAATAAGATAACAATACACAAAAGGATATATGATAACAAACAAGATACAGAAATGTATATAGATTGAAAGATATCATAACAGAAAATGAAGTCAAACAAAGTATAAGACAAAAAGGTGCTTTCATTTAGCAGCTCTTAAGCGCTCGGGCAGTACAAACGATGGAGAAATAGTACAAAACTAGAGAGGAAATAGAGACAGAGAGAGATAGAATAGTATACAGACATAGATAGAGATAGAAAGAGAGAGAGAAAGGGAGAGTGAAGCCTACATAATTATATACACATTTTTTTATTGGCCACAATCGATTGCAATTTAAGTGGTCTTTCAGTCTTCAGACATTCAAACTTCGGGAAAGTTATTCAAATTTTTAATTTGGTTTAAGGAGGTTTTTAGGCTGAGGGGGGGCTGGGAGTTTACTGGGTACAACTTACTACTTGACATGATTTGTTATGCATGAATTTCACAATTAAACTATTACTTTTATACTTATGGTTTTTTATTTTAATTTTAATATTAATTTTAAAATATACTTTTTGTTTAGTTTTGTTTTATTTTCTTTCGATTGAACAGAATGCATTGGAGATGTTTGAAACAATAAACTGATTTTGTACTTGTGTTTAGGTTTGTGCGAATTTTGGAACTGCTACCACTGCTGCTCAGTCATGATTGAGAGGGGGGCTTCTGGGCGGGGACTTTAACAGGAATAGGTTGACAGAAAAAAAAGTTGATGGATATCGCAATACGCATAATACGCAACTTGGGCGCAGCTTGAAGACGCAATTTGGCCAACTTGTCTATAAACTAGAAACTATACAAGACTAATTACTAAATTCAAAAAATCAAAACCAAAATCAGGTGTATAAAACAACTAGAAGCACAGCCCGTGACCAATTTATGAGCATTGCTTAGATTTACAAAAGCGTTTGCCTCAAAAATCAACTATCAAAAGCCAAAATGATAATCACAAAAATACACACACTGAAGCGTCTGAGTTGAATTGAAAACAATAAAAGTGAAATTTGAATTAACTTCCCTGTAGTCATTGGTTAATCCACTTGAATTACCAAAAAATGGGCGAGTTTTATTATATTACAAAACACAAAGGTGGACTGGAAAAATGTGGCAAAAAAGTATTGAATAAAATCAAAAAGACACGTATTTAAAAATATTGGTGTGACAGAAAGTGAAAGAAGAACATGCGAAGGCAAGAAGTTTTGGGACAAAATACAAGTATAGACATACATATATATACATAAAGTTTATCACACAAATACGACTTAAAAAACTATTTACTATACAAGACAATATAATATATGTAGGTATATAAAAATGTGGAAAAAATTTGGATGGTTAAATGAAAAAACATTCAATATACATTTATCCAGTTGTTTTTTTTTATAGAATAGAAAAGTGCTCATACGCCACGTGGGCATAAACTTTAAATTGTATTTTTGTTTCTTATTGTTTTGTGGTATATTTGATATATTTGGTGTGTGCACTGGTGCTTTTGGGAGTGTTGGAAGTGAAGGTTTGATTTTCGATTAAAAATGAGCAAGGGCTAAAGTAACGCACCGTCTTGCACTAAACTAGAACTACAAGTAGCTCACTACACAATTGAGTGAGTGTTGTAGATGTGTGGGTGTGTGTGTGTGTGTTTGTGTGTTTGGTTCTGTTTGTATTGTGGTTATCGGTTTTACAGTTGTTTTTTTCTAACGGTTTATATCGGTTAGGGGTCGGGGGTGCACGAGTTGGTTCGCATACTTTGTTCGACTCACTAAAAAACAAACAAAATTCGATACAAACTGGCTATAGAATTCAGTTTAACCGACTACATCATTCTATACTTGGCATTCAAATGCAGCAAATTTGGTGGGTTAATATTTCAAGTTATTATATTCTTTGTTTATGTTTCGTATTTGTATTTGTTTCGGTATAAATAACTATAACTAAAAGGTAAATAATAAATACATGTCTGACTACGAGTGTCTTTCCAATTGAGAAGAAAAAAAATCAATGAAACTATTAAATATGTTTTAAATGCATTTTGAGATTAGTTTGAAGCACCATTGAGGTTAGTAATATACAGGTTATCTTGTGTTTGAGTGTATGTAAGTGTATGTGTGTGTTTGTGTTTGTATTGAGACTGATCCGATTGAAGGTACTTAGTAATTGAAGAAGCCAATAGACCAATAGTTACAACAATCAATGTCAATGATAAGATATACGTTAAAACACAACAGTAATATAAATATATAGAGATTTTTAGGAAATTTCTTGATGCAAATAGAATAGACAACAAGACATCAAATACGATTATCGAGAACACGTACGATTATATATACGACAGATGGATTGTATATATAGATCGTGCCGCAAAATCAAACATAAAATCGAACATAGAAAGGATACACAATAAAACATCGAGTTCAATTTTTATAGATTGTTGGGTATTTTTGTTGTTGTTTGCGTGTATTAAGTATTAACAGAATAATTGAATTATTTGTTGTTGTATGAATGGTAACAAAGTATTATTAAATTGTTTTTTAGATATTGTACACGGCAAATGTTTGTCTTGTGAGCGCGTTTTCCTTGCCATCAGTTTGGGTATTTGGTATTTACGAGTTTTGTATTTTGGTAGTTTGTATTGGTTTATTAGAATTGTCTCTTTCAACGTGGGTTCAATGATCAAAAAGATAAGAGTTCTGAGTAGCTCTGAGTATATCTTATTTAGAAATGCTACTCTTCATTTTCTTTTTTGTGGTTCTCATATTTATCTTGTTCGTATAAAAAAGGATTTTGATTTAGGCGAGGTATTAAAGAAATCAAATAAAAACATACAAAACCAAAAAAGTTATTTTCGTTTTCTTTTCTCTTCTGACTTTTTGTTAGTAGTTGAAGAAAAATTTAAATAAAAAGTTTAAGAGTACAACTGGCAAAGAGCTCTGGAAATTTTTCATTACCTTTGTAATAAATGACAAAATCATGAGTTGTGTTAAATATTTTTCTATCTTTTTTTTGTTTGTGTTTATTGCATTGGCTTAAATTGGTTAAAAAGGCAAAAAATTCCAATTCAAATAATAAAGAAATTTTATTATTAGAAAAGCGAAATCTTTGAATCCAATTAAGCAATTCAAAAGCCAATACAAAGGTTGTTAAGGAAAATAAAAAGAAATAAAAAGTCATATTTGTTGTTGTTTTTGTTTTATTTTTTAAAAATCATAAAATACATAAAGAAACTAAAAAGGAACTTAAAATCGAATGAAAAATTATAGGAGATGCACCCAAATATGTTGTAATTATTTCCATTTTCGGTCATTCGCTAAAGCTAAAGCTAACATAAATCGGGACAAAGGCAAAATATCGGCTGTATTATACAAGCTGAAGCCAAAATCTGAGAAACTAAGAGTGAGTGAGATTTGTGTGTATTTATAGATGTGTGGTTTTGGGTCTTGATCTGAGATAAATATGGTACAAGAGCGGGCGGTGGGGGCGTGGCAGCTAACAGCACAGCGTTTATAGACAGCGCCAGCGAGGGACGCTCGAAGTTGTGTGAATGCTGTGCTGTTAGGCCAAAGCCTAGAGCTTTGTATAATAAAACTTAGGTCTATTAACTGCACCCTCTATGGAAAATGGAAATGTATTACAACACGACTTTGGCCGCTTCTCCCCAGAGTTCTTTATCTATACAATATTTTCGAGGATTTCTACAGCACACCTGCCGCCTGGTCATATCGCTTATTGCCCATTCCCAAACATTGTTACAGGGTATTTGGTTTTTTTTTTCGTTTGGGATGTAAGAAAATATTAGAGATAAACAGAGAGATATTACTTCACCATCATCATCAACAATTATGAGATTAAAATTGATATATAAATATATATATAAAGAGTATGTATAATAAGTAGATATATTTTAATATATGTAAATTTTTCATATACTGTGTGTGAATTAAAAAAAGGTTAGAATAGAAAACGATTAGTAAATAATTTGGTAGTTTTTTTTGCAATTTTGCTCTTTGCGATATATAACAATAGTTATATAAATAAATGTTGATCAAATTTGTCGGTGTCACGACGTTTGGTGTTTAGTGACAGATACTTAACACAGTTATAAATATATAGAAAAATAAAACAATACTAAAAATTAACTCAACAGCTAATGATTGAAGATCAAAGAGGAGTGAGGGTGTGTGTTTGTGAGGGGAAATTCGAACAAATGTTAAGTGTAAATTAAAAATCGTATAAAACAATTGAAGAAAACTTTGTTGCATACTCTTCGGGGCCGTCAAAAGTTGATTTCAAGAGTCCTTACATGTACAGTCATGTACAAAACATATCAGAACTAGAACTAGAAACTTGAAACTCAAACGAGAACTTGAACCTCGACTAAATAGCAGTCCAGTACGAGTGTGTCCTGTACTTTATAAGCTGCCCTCGTAATGTGATGTTGTTTTGAGGCACAACACAAAAGCAATTGATTTACACAGCGAAAGACAACGAGAATTTGAAATGAGCTGTGATTAGGCATAGAAGAATTATGTATAAAATGTATAGAGTAGATTTGTATTATACAGTGTCACAGTCACAACATACAGCTGCTGCCAAAAGTCTTGGCACAGGCGTAAAATTGTATTAAGTTTCGTTCTCGCAAAATTGGCGGCAATCTCTGAGCTGTATATTATTAATATTTTAATGTATTTACAGCGGCGTTAGCAAAGCCAGTTAAATAACAAACGAACAAAGCAATATATCGATAACTATGTATATCGATAAAACTGCCCCAAGACAGTTCTGAAACTTGTTTAATAATTTTATCAAGAGCAAGCATTTATCAAACGCAAAAGCAAATTTGGCGGCTTCCTAGAGTCTTAAGATTTATATATATATATATATATGATAGATATAGATCTGGTGATATTATATATATGTATATTAAGTTTATAAAGGCGGTATATGTTACAGCATTTTGAAGTTTCTTTTATGTATCTTTTAACACTATTTTTTGTTCTGCTCGGCAGTGAAATTTGTATTTTACAAAGTGCTGCAAATGCCGCGCTAAATGATGTACTAAAAGTAATCAAACTAAGATTGATAGATTGACGAAAATGAAGATCAATATATAATGATGAAGAGAGATATATAATGATAAGAATAACTTAAGAACAGTTAAAACGAAGACGATCAGGTAACAGAGGAGAGTAGAAGTAAAGATTGTTATTATTTTTATAGGTTTTTGTTTCTTACGCTGGACACTTGACATTGACACAAACGGATACGGTTACGGATACGAATATATATAGTTAAATAGGTATGTTTTGGATAAGTAGTTAAGACATTAAGCTGGCAACTGATTGGACTTACCCTTGCGGCAAAACTCGTATTCGGTTTCTCAAGCAATTCCCAGAGATACTTTTGATATTCAGCGCATTTACCTTCGCCGAATTCCTCCTCATCCCGTTGCCTCAATGACTCCGCCTCCTTGCGCATTTCCTCGTGAACATTTTCCTTACGTTGATGGTATTTGTGCTGGCAACATGACTCCAAATAGAGTTCGTCAACGCCCCAATACTCCAGATCATCACTAAAAGCAAGCACGCACATTTCTTCCACAATATGCAATTTCCCGGTGCGATAGAAATTTAAAATTGAGCTAAAACTCTTTGGATGGCGATCGAAAAAGTATTCGTTATCGACTAGGGAATAATCGTCGCACAGCTCAATAATGGCCTCATGGGTGGTGCACTCCCTAAGCCTGCCGAGCCGCGTGTGGGGCAGACGTTCCAGGGTGCGCCACAATACCTCGTGCTTAACGCCACCAACATTGATGGAGACGCGGCTGTTCATTTGCTTTGATTGTGCTATCATGAACGGCTCCGGCGGCGGTATGGAGGACATGGATCTGGAATGCGTGCGCTGTAAGGCGCCAGTTGTATTGCTATGACTGATGCCGGCATTTGAGCTAGCGCCACCTGTTGGCGGCAGCATAACAACACCGACACCAACCACACCGCCTGCACCGCCGCCGAGGCTGCCAGTGGGGCCGCCAATGCTGCCACCACCAATGCCGCTGCCGGCTCCCCCAACACCACCACCACCAGCGAGTGCCATTTGTTGCTGTTGTTGTTGCTGCTGCTGCTGTTGCTGTGCAAAAATTTGCTGGGAAGTTGTGGGATTTGAATGCGTTGGTGATGTAACTGGGAATGGAGCGTAACGAACTTCCTTGCCAATGGCACCGGTGCTGCCACTGCCACCGCCTGTGCCACCACCTGCGCTACTGCCACCGCCAACTGTTGCTGCTGTCGTACGTATGACTCCAGGAGCTGGCATGCCAGCAACAGCTGTTGCTCCTGCGGCGGATGGGCCAGCAATGTTGCTGCCATCAGCATAATCCATGTGACGATTGTTGAGGATAATACCGCCGATGGCATTAGTTGGATTAGTGTTATAAGCATGACTGCCAGTTGCTGCGACAGTTCCGCCGATGCAACCATATGAACTAGCTCCACCGGTTCCCATCGCTCGCTCCCAATCGACATTACCGCTTGTATCGTAATAGGGTTGATTATCGCCGATATCGGTTGAGTTCGCAAGTTGCAATCCACGCGCAGTTGCCTCGTGTTGCTGGTAAAACAGTTCTTGTTGCTGTTGTTGTTGAAGTTTTTGTTGCTTTGACTGTTGTTGTTGTTGTTGTTGCTGAGTTTGCTGTTGTTGTTGTTGCTGTTGCTGTTGTTGGCCAGCAGCCTGTCCACCATGCAATTGCCCGACCATTTGTAACACTCCATTATTGTTTTGAAGCGGTGTTGTTTCACCCGTTGCCCAGCGTACCGCCTCACGGTCCCTGTCGCGTTCGCCGACCATAAGTCTGCTGCAGTTACACATTTTCCAACCGAGATTTTTTAAATCAGATTATGGTTTAAAAGATTGATTGTAGAACATATTTTATACTTACCGCTACATCGCGTCAATTGTTGTCATTACATCCACCACCGTCCTGCCAGCGTTGTACTGTTTGTCACTCCTTCTTTTGTATGGTCCTGGTCTTTGTTTTCGTCTTTGTCTCCTACGTTTACTACCACTGCTGGCTGCAACTGCACAATTGATTTCAATTATTTCCGTATCTGGAAATCTATATCTTCAGCAATTGAACATCAATTATAGTCGGTTTCTGGCACGCTTTTGGCTTTGAGTTCTATTCCTTAGCTGCTTCTTCTTACATAAGTCTCTCAATGGCGTTGTTGTTGTTGCTGTAGTTTTATGCTGTTTTCTGGTCGTTGTTGTTGCGTGTTTAGGCTATGATCACAGTTATTTTCTGGGGATTTTTGGGGTGTTGGATTTTGTTTGTCGAACTGCGGCTGGTTTAGGCGAATATTGGCAGCATTGTGTGGGGTTAGCTCTCTAATACGCTTGTGTTTTGTGCTGGGATATATAGCTGCAAATAGAAGAAATTGGCAAATATATTAAACAGCAATTACTATGATAACAGAGCTCTGTAAATTTGCATAGTTTATTGTGTTATTGACACGCCTTTATTTATAAATAAATCAATAGTTGTTGACGTCTGATAAGATAATGCGGCGATAAGCGACGCAATGCAAATTCCATAGCATACTTTTTGGGGCAAACTGCAGACATGAGCAAACACACACACAAAGAGACAACGAATGCAACGAGCGTTATCACCTGGTATTCAGGTCAGACCCTTTCTTCCCTTATTTATTGTGGTTAATTTGCAATTGCCGAAGGCTAAGCGCACACACATTTCTGCATTACAATTCGCGCAGTTAGCAGACAAAAAATACGCACACACAAGCGCACACATGTGCTTGTGCTGGCTATTTGAACGACGACAAATACGAGCAAACCAATTTGGTTCAGTGTTTTTGCTATTTGAGCTTTGGCCTTTGCCTAATTCGCATTTTCTGCCGCATTGAAATCAAATTTGAATTTTTATGCCAAACGGAAATGCATTGTAATAAGCGTAAGGTTTGCGTTTTTGCGTTTTTCTGTTCCCATGTAAGTTATGCATTGTTTGCGCACTCTGCGAATTGCCCATAAAATGTTAATTAAGCGTTCGCAAAATGTGCAGATAAAATCAGAAATAAAACAACAACAAATTTTAGAAATAGAAATAGAAATAAACCATACTGCAGTGACCTTGACTTACTGCTGACTTATGATTATTTTCATTCATGAATTTGAGAAAGTGCGGAAGTGGAAAAGGAGTTAAGAAATTGAAAGCTAAATAAATTTATAGAAAGTTAACCAATCTTTGGGTTTAAAGTATTAAAAAATAACCGACTGAACGGATTTACATTTCCAGCTACATATATCGCCCTGAAGTCATGACTTTTGTTGCTATTAATCATGCCAGATTTCATAATTCTCTATTCCATTAATTGCAGGGTATTTCGTGACCCGGTGTAACCCTGACGCTTGCCCTGTCGCCTGATTATATACATTTCACTTGCGAATCCAAGTCAACATTTTAGTTTGGCATGCAAGGGCCAAAATGATTGGTCTCTGAGCAAATTATATAGTTTTGCTTGATTTTAGTCAGCTTAAATTGTTATTTATTAGCATTCTTGGATGGCAAACAAATGAAAATAAGAAAGGTAATCACAAATTAAGGGACTGTAGGCAAAATGCGCGCATTTTTGACAACATTGTTCGAGATTTTGTTGCATGTTGTGTTGCTTGTGGATTGTTATGCGAGTCGCGTGTTTCGATTCAAAACTTTATGCAATTATTTTTCGCGCAAAATGAGTATAAATGGCATGCAAATAAAGTCGAGTTGTTGTTGTTGTAACTGGCACATGCAACATGTTAACCTCCTGACTTGCCACTTGATTGTGCTGCGAATCGTAAGTTGCAAGTCGCGTGTGTGTGCCATAAGTCAAGTGTCCAAAGTTCACCTTGAAACCTGTTGAATTGCCTTGAGAGCGAACGCTTTTTCCCCATTGTTATGGCACTCGTCGGAGTTGTTATTTTAATTGTTGCTAAAAGTTAAATTGCAATTAATTTGCGGCTTTATTAAAGCAAAGACTTGCCACGCCTACTGCGCCTACGTCAACGATTTTCTTCTGCTTCTCGCATTTCTTGCGCGTTTTGCGTAATTCCATTTGACAGCTTATCCCTTGTCATAAAATGGCCAAGATAATAACGCTTAAATTTATGACTGCAACGCCCACACACACACACACACACAAGCACTCACATCACACACAGACATGTACACTTGGGTCACATCAACTCATAAATCTTGGACATAATTTGCTTACACGTATGCACAAATTACAAAATGAAGACTTAATTGCCCATAAATAGTTTGATAATGTCCCTTGGGGAGAGACACATGTGTGTGTGTGTGTGTGTGAAGTGAAAGAAAGCCAGCCACGTTTCAGGTTACGTCTTCGAAAAACATACCTAATGGGTATCTACAACAACATCAACAAAAAGGCAAACAATAACTAGACGTTCAACTAGAGCCATTAAAAAAGCTGCTTAGCAATTTCACGCTCAGCCAATTTCGATGACATAGCTGAAAATTGGCATTGGGAAAGGCGGGAAGGTTTGGAGGGCGTGATTAATGATTTCTTTGCCTTGGGACACTAATTGAAAATGGCCAAGAAATTGTAAACACACACACAAACATACAAAATGGAAAAACAATTAGCCAAAAGGCAGCGCAATCAACAAAGTGAAACCAGAGGCCAAAGGTCCAAAGATAAAGCAAAACTTGGCTAAACAAATTCAGGATTATTTCCCACAAATTTGACTTAAATAAAAAGAGAAAGTTTGCTGAAAATTGCTTAAATTTGTATACATTTCTAAGCCAACTACATAAAATTGGTTTAAACAGCATTTACAGTCTGAGCTTAATATCTACTATAACAAGAGAAACAGATTTTGGTTACAGCCACAACTTTTAATGCTAACAAATTTAGCTGCTTACAGCATTGTTGGCCAAGAAAGTGGTATTATTGGCTTAGAGAACTCATCCCTTTTGCACAATTCCAAGCCAAGAAAAGACTAAACATTTCTTATACTTTTGAATGCAGGACATATTTCATGTGCCAAAATTCCACTTAGTTGCTAAAAGCGTCGACTTCGAAATGCGAAATGCAAGCTAAATCATTTGCATAGCTGGTGGCGCCTCCGAATGCAGTATGCAGCTACAATAACAACAAGCGTAACAACAACAAAATGAAACGCAAATATGCATTGAGTACAATGGAAAAGCGTGTCAGTGTTGTTTTGGGCAAATGAAAAACATTTATTGCCGACTCTTAAGGCCCGTTTTGTTGTCGACGTTTACTAAATTTATGGCGTCATTTGGTTTTGTTGCACTTGTTCTTGTTGTTGTTATTGCTTGGCTCTGTTGCAAACAATTCACAAGTCAAGTGCATTTATATTTAAGTGTATTTATTGTTGTTGGTCTTGGTCTTGGGGCTGTAAATGCGTCAGCGTTAACCTCAACACTCAAGTCAGTGCCTCTGGTCATGTACACACCGTTACGCTGTGTAGATGTGTGTGCCTGAGTGTGCTACTCCTTGTTTTTTGCCACCATGTTGCCCTAGCCACTTCCGGCCTCAAGCACTTCCGCTGCGCTGCTGCTGCCTCGGCTGACCCTTGACTGCCATTGGCAATTGCTCTAATTTTGTTAGCGACCACAAATAAAAATTTCGAACAAATTTAGAAAGTCCCACACACACTCGCCAACACACACACACACACAGCGACTAAGTGAAACACTTTGCACACTTTCCATTTTCGAAAAGAACAAAAAAAAAAGAACGCAAGTTACTCTAATTTTTATTCGCCTTTTGTTTTGGTTTTTTGCGTGAGAGCTCAACTTATTGGCCATTGGCATGCAAGCATCTTGACCAAGTTTGCCCAACTTGGCCTTGACTGGCGGTGGGTGGGGCTAGGTGTATTATGACTGCGAGAAAGTGTGTGTATGTGTGGGCGCATTCATAGTGTCTGCTAAATGTGCGCTTTCAGCCATGCTTCCTCCATTCCTTCACTTTCTTTCTTCTTAGTCTTTCCTCTCTTGGTTTCTCTCTCTTTTATGCGCGCCACAATTGTTGCACTTAGGAACTGTAGCATATTTTGCAAGGCCCCACTGCGTGTTTTAGCCTTTTATTGAGTTACTCAGCGGTTTTTGTGGTTTTATGAGTATCGTTCCACATGCCACATGGCGTCATTTCTTCGACTACGACCACAAGCACATGGAGAGCAACAGTCGCCGCAGCCTTTCATAAAATCAATAGCAAAAAGCAAATGTCAAGCGTTTTTAATCTAATTAAATAGGAAACTTGAGCAAAGTTCTTAATCAAGTTGCCAAATGATTTATAGCCATTTTAATAATATTAAGAAAAATATATTTTCAAAAGGAATTTACGGGGGAAATGTAGTAAAAACAAATGGAAATCCGTGTAGCAGCCATAAAAAAACAATTTTAATTGCCAATAAAGTTTTTTAAACTGATTGATTCTTAGTCAATAAAGAAAACTACTTAAACAAAGAAAAACCGATTGAAATATTCACTTAAAGTTTACGATGCCCAATAAAGTACAGAAAAATAAACAAAAATGGATCAATAAATATGCATTACCATCGAAAATTTAATGATGTTAAACTTAAACTAATGGAAATAGGAAAACTAAATATAAAAGTAATTTTGCAATTTAATTAAAAGTTCATTGAAGTACGCAGACCCACGTAATTTTTCTCCCAAGTGCATGAACTTTATACAGCAACAAAAAAAACCTAATGTTGAATAATTAATTAAATATTCAGAAATTTGCCAGTATAATCAAATGACAAAACAGATTTTTGTTCAAAAGTTTGTTTGTTGAAGCGACAAACACAAATTGATTACATTCATTATGATGAACACAGACCCTTGTCAGAGTGCTGGAATCAGAATCAGAATTAGAGACTGAAAGGCGTGTCATTAACCTTTTTGCGGCATTGTGTAGTGTTTTTGTGGCAAGTTGCTTGTTGCTTCTGAATGCTGTTGGGAATGACTGAGTATGAATTCCATGGTTTTTTACATTCGTTTTCTGCTGCGATGAAGTAAAATTGCGCCTGGGCGTATGCAACGTAAATTTTGTGGCGACATTTTTGTTGTCCTGACAACTGCACATAAAATATTCATTGGGAAAACCATGCCCAGTTGGCCAGTTTTGTTATCCATCGCAACGGTCATTCAACGGTAACTCTTAGCCATAATTCATATATGGATTATTGATTT
Organism: Drosophila parthenogenetica; assembly: GCA_035047505.1. Classification (NCBI taxonomy): domain Eukaryota; kingdom Metazoa; phylum Arthropoda; class Insecta; order Diptera; family Drosophilidae; genus Drosophila; species Drosophila parthenogenetica. Next base: position 5,573,281 of record JAWNPM010000070.1, read on the forward strand.
TCGATTATGGCCATTGCTCTCGTTTTCTAGGCTCAATTACTTGTCTTCTTCTTGTTCTTGTCTGTCTATCTAACTGTTTTCTGTATTCTGCCTGGTGCCAACCTGTTTGCTGTGCGTGTATCGCCTAATAAGGTGTAGACACGCACACACTCTCAGCCCACATCCCCTACACTACAGAGACAAAAAGTGAGATACATCGAGTTCTTTTATACAATATTTATAATGCACTCAAATTGCTTTCTTTGTTTTCTCGCTTTATTTGCTTTTGTTTTATTTATTTATCCACTATTACTTCTAAATGCGCAGTAAGTACATTAATCAAATGGCCTGCCATCGATCTGTCCCTCTTTCACCCACTCTTTGCTTCTCTTTTCCACCTGCTGTCTAACTTTCCCAGTCTGTTTTTGTCTCGTGTGAAACACCTGAAACATTTGATGTCATATGAAATGTTTCAGCTGCCAACGTTTGATAATGATAAATGGCTCTCTGGCTTGGCGGACGGCAGAACATGCTCTCCCCTACGCCCTTTTGCTTTCGACACGCCCCTCCGCTTCCCTTCTTCGTGGAAGTTCACTGCTGGCCGTGTAGCTTATGCATTTATTTATAGTCCAAACGCATCTATTAATGTTAAATCAATTTGATTTTGTTATATCTCAGATGAGCTCAATCTTCTCTCTTTTCTACAAATTCTTTTTTTAAGTATAAATAAATAATGTGCGGCTACTGTGGCTGCAAATCACTTAAAATTCCATACATCCCGCTGGCTGTATGAATGAGTATTTTGGCCTAGACGCTATTAAACCCGTTTAGATTAATTGGCATCGAAAAATACTTGGTTGAGATTAATCGCGTGCCAGTTCACAATTAAACTACGGAGAACTCGTAACTAGTTACTATAACTTTTTGTACAATTTTGTTGCCACGTGTCTCACAAATTGATCATTTATCTATACTAGACTTTGAAGTATGTCAAAAGTTTCATTTTAATTGCGAATTAATTGGCAATTGCAAGCCTTTGAAAACAGCATCTCCTCTTAGAGCTATTTCTATTGATCTCTTTCATAAAAAATAAATCAAATGCCCTGTAAACTGCTTTTGAATGGGTGTGTGCTGTCCGCAAAGAGGAGATTTGGACTTTGAAGTAACAGTTTAAAACAAGTTGTGCAGCAAAGCGGAAATCCGCTCATAGTTTCAACAGAATTCTGTTTAAAATGTAAAATTTCCTATTGGCCTTTGACAGCTTTTGTAGGCAGGATAATTCATCAGATTTTTCTATAGCATTCCGAGTTGTTTCATTCTATAATTTTTCATTTGTTCCGCTATGCATTTGTATTTTTTTCTTTCCACAGTGGCACCAACAAATTACGCCATTAATTTTTCCCGATTTCTGGCATACGAATGCGTTTTGCAAAATTTCAGCATGTCGAATTTTTCTTCTATTTGTTGTTGTTGTTTTTGCTGTAGTCGATGTGCAGGAATGCGGCATGCGAAGTAAATCTTTGAACTCATAAAAATCGATGAGCGCACGCAGCCAATTTGTTTACCCAACAGAGATACAAACAATCTGTACCAGTTTATACCGAACAAACGAATACGTCTTTGTTGTGATCTTCTTACTGTGACGTCATTGTAAAAATGTTGTGTGCTCAGCTCAGGGGAAATTCTCTTTATCTATCTCTCCCTCTCTCTTTCTGTATTTCTCTGTTTGTTTATTTGCAATTTGCACATTTAACTTTGCTACTAAATTAAACCACATATATATGTATAGATTTATATATGGATCAGGTCTTAGGCCACTTGGAAATTGGCCAACAACTTAAAACAATTGCATAAATTGCCTACTTCTGGCTGTGACTGAGGCTGTGGCTAAGTCTTGGCTTCTGACTGTGATTTGGTTATGGATGAGCGGTTCCCCAGTGCGTATGTGTGTTGTCTCCAATCTGCTGAATCTGCTGACTTCAACTTTGTCTGTGAGTTTTTGCTTGGCGCCGCACCGCGTGTGGGAAAAAGTACAAAAGAAAAGTATAGAAAACGCGCTGATCTGGAAAGCAAGTGAAGGACGCGATACAGAATGCCTTAAAGCATTAAAAACAGAGAACAGAAGGAAGTTTATATGTACTTGCAGTTCTTTTAAAGCATAGAGAAATTTATAAAATGTTTCGCACAGTTTCTTAAGGAGATATTCATAAAGAAAGCCGTAGGCTTAAAAGCTTAGTTTAGAATTAATGAATTTCCATGGAGCTCATTGTGTGGCACAAAGCAACAGGAAATTGAAAACCAAATCAAACTAAAATCCCTTATTTTGTTTAAAACACATATCACGTATACGCAGCGTACAACAAGCTACCCAAAATTCACACACACAAACAACACACACTCCGTGTGTAAGAGAAACGTGAGCAAGTGGTGCAAAAAGTGTTGCGTACAATTTTAAGGGGCGCTTTAATTTCCTGCAACGGCCTTGAGACAACAAATTGAAATTCATAACAATAATAATGAGGGACAAGAACCCAAAAACGGTTGACTAACTGCCGTAAAAGGCAACCGAAGACCGTCACAAGAAGAGAAGGACGAGAAATTGCCTGCTGTATCCTGGATGTCAGTGCAAATCCTTCGTCAAATGCAAAACAAATGAGCTTACAAATGTGTTTATTTTATCGAGGGAAAAATCCTGGGCCAAAAGCGCTTGCAGTTTCTTGTTATCCTCCATCTCTAAGCGAGCAGATTATGATAAATGAATTTTATAACATTTCACTTTGAAATACAATTTCAAATATTGAATCTGGCAAACGAATTTGCATTTGCAGATTGTAGCAAATATTTGCAAATCTCTTTGTAATTAAAAATTAAATCGAAATGTTACTCACAAATAGTGCAAATTTGTTGTGCGTATACTTAATATGGCAGCAATTTATATGAGACTGTCTGCTGATTTGCATGCAAATAAGAAAAGCACTCAGATTTACATAAACATAATGCAGAATACCTGAGACACCCAACCAAAACTCTCTGTTAAGTAGCCTTCAAAAAAGTGAAATTCTGGCAAGATTTTCCGCTTGCTTTAGTCGCAAAATAAAATGAAATTCATTTCACAGAATAAAAAATTGTGAAAAATTCAAATGCGATTAGTGCAGATTTTGTTTTGTGTCGCACACAAACACACTCGCACACACAAAAGAGCTAACACACGCACTGCTCGAAAGGACGAGATTTTGAAACAGGATACGTTTGAATTCTGCGCTGGTTTGAGCAGCAATCGTAAAATAAATATATGTGTACAACAACAAAACGCACACCAAAAGGGGCAATAACACAAACAACACGAAAAAGAACAACAACCAGAGCTACAACAATAGTAACAATAGAAAACAACAACAATGGCGAGTGGCACACGCAGGAAACAAACACAGAAAATGGAAAGCAATGAAAGAAAATATGTAATAATAATAATAATTCGTATAGCGGTACGCATGTTCCCCTTTACGCTCTGTACATCCCCTTGGATTACTCTACTCATAAAAACTGTAGCACGTTGTTGTCCTGGCTACTCGCTTTTCCCACTGTTTACTGCAATTTTGCGTTTGCTTTTTGTTGTTTTACTCCAATTTGGTTGAGTTTTATTCCAGTCAACACATTGACACTGAAAACGACGCCGATGCCGACGTTATCTCTTACTCTCTCGTACTTCCACTCTCTCATGGCATTTCTCTCTCACTCTCTCTTCTCGTTTCACTCTTTGCGCAAGTCCTTCCAGTTGGCATTTTGATAAACACCTCTTTGTCTTACATTTGTGTTGCTTTTCAACTTCTTTTGCCGATCTGCTGTCAATCATAAACACTAATTAAATGTCAAACTTTTCTTTATTTTATTTTTATAGTTTTTCATTTCCAATAGACTAAAATCTCCCCCTCGTATTACTCCTAAGGCGCCGGGATGTAACGCTAACATTGAACTCTTTCCACTTGGAGTGTTTTGGTTTCTTGCTATGGGAGGCATGCCGTGCGCAGCTTTATGCGAAGCGAATGAGCAGCCAAAGCGCAGAGCTCAACCAATGACGTCATCAGTTTGCTTGTACACCTCGTAATGAGGTTGTTAGAAGTTGTACGATGAAACGGTCGACCTACTTTGGGTCTCAGCACCCAAAACGAAGCCGCCTCGTGCGCATGGGAAGTTCTTCTATTTTTTTTTCGGATACTGAATGAAAATTGGAAACAGGATACAACGCGCTCTTGCCTGTATTATTGTTGTAGTAAGTGTTGTTGTTGTTGTATTGTAAGTCGGTTAGCGATTTGTACGTCTTGTGGCATGAATGCGGGTACGCGTGCACTCAAGTTCGTGTTGTGGTGTCGTTGAAGTGGCTATTTCGACAGTTGAAGGTGCTGCATTCGAGTCTTGGCTCATAACTGCAAAACGCTGCTGCTGCTGCTGTGCCGACTGGCCGCAAGTCAGCAAACGAAACTACACTGAGCAAAACAAATGCAAACTAATTTTATATCTTATTGGAAAAAACTATGGCAAATTATATTAATACAGAAAAATTCCTGATAGGATTTTAAGAAGTGTTAGTTTACTTGTAAAAAATATTTAGTGCCTGTTTTTTCCAGTGCAGCTTTTCATAACAGGCGTTCAAGGAAGCTTAGCATTGTCTAAGTTTTTCTTTTGATAATTTACATCTCAATATATACATATAAAATAGGAATTGCTTACGCAGGGACCTTGCTAGCATCCCTGAAGTACCGCCAACAAGGACTAAGACCATAATGAAGGCATTCTGCTGCCTCGCACCTTGGGCACCTGAGGTGCTCCTTCAGCTACAGGCTACACACAGTGATTTAACCGCAATGCGAGCGGCGCTCACTCCATGTGGCCTTGGTCCAGAACAGGTACAAAGCATTCTCTTCCGCTTCTCCTGCCCCAGCCCCTCCCTACCACCTGACGAGGTGTCGTTTAGCCTCACCTATGCCCTTTGGTGGCGCATGGAAATATTGCCACTAGGCGAAGAGCCATGAGACAGCCGTGTAACAGATTCAGCTGAGTTTCTGGTTACATCAGAGAACGAAACGCACATAACTTCAAATTAACAGTGGACGCTACAAATGAAGGTCGCTCTGTAGCGCGTGGCATGCAACGTGTGACACTATCATTCATTGTTACGACCAGCGTTGATTGGCTTTCTGAGTTGGATTAATTAAGTAACCGCCACAAGCCAAAAAGAAGAATACTTTATTGTGTATACTATGTGCATTATATATATATTTTTTTTAATTTCGTTTATTGCAAACGCTGTTTCATCCCATTGTGCTATTATTATTATTTTTATTATGATTATTATCATTGTGTGGTCAGTTTGTTTTGTGGCTTCCTATCTAGTATTTTGGCTTTTCCTTTTGTTATCCATCTATTCATTTTGTCCAATAACAACAACAAAAACTTGATACAATTCAATGATTTTCACTGTATTGAATTCTCATTTCCTGCCTACGTTTGCGGCTTCAGCAAGGGCTTTGCAAAAATGTAATATCTGTGTCTATTTTTGGCAACAAGCCCAAACAAGGCAACAACAATGTCCCTGCTGACCCCGGTCAAACAGTCAAATGGGCATTTTTTCCCTATTCCCTTTTGTTTTAGTCATTTTGTTGATTTAACACTTTGGTTTCTATTAAAATAGCTTTTAATTGATTTGGATAGATTTGGGCCATTTACTAAATTAAATTTTAGCGGCAGTGCTTAAAAATTAATTGATTTAAGTTTTCTTTTGATTGATCAACTTGTTTAAAATAAACTAATTTACTGATTTTTATGCATGTTCATTTGAACAGTACACGACACGACTAATTGTCACTAAACCAATGTATAAATAAACATATTTTTTCACTCTTTTTGTTGTTGTTGTTCCTCAGTTTCTCAATTTCTGTCGTTTCCAGTCGCTGCGTTTGTTATCCGTTTTCTGGGCCAATTGCCAAACAGAATATTTTGTTTGTTTTTTCTCATTTCTCATTTGTTCATTACCAACTGCTGCTCGTGTATTTGACAAGTCCACTGACAACATAAATACGCGAGCATTTAAATCCCTTAACGTTCTACCTCCGCCCATTTTTCCACCACCTCAACTCAAACAGTCACAACATTGCCAAATGCGCTTGGTTTTCTTTGTTTTGTACTTTTGAAGTGCCTTCAAATTAACGCAATTGAGTGAGTTGTGTATTAGGAAGAGAAGGAAAAGGAAGGTGCTACCTGAAGACGCAATCACATGCCAACAAATTATTTTTGGGCAAAGAAACTGCAATAAAAATGACAAATGAGCAACTAATAGAAAGCCCTTTAAGTTATAGATAGTTAAGGTAAGCTATTGTACCTTTTGTGAGAGTATTCCCAGTCAACCCATTACAAATCAATCAAACTGAAACATGCGCCATTTTGCCATATAGTATTCACAGTTATTGCATATTATTCGCCCGATTTGTTGGGCTACGTGTGAAAAACAGAAAGCAAAAAGTTTCGACAAATTTAGTCGTATATTTCTGTATTTTGCAAAAAGGCAAATTGTAATAAATGTGCATTGGCCATGGCCCGAAAGAAGCATTCACGTATCGTAGAATGCCACACAATGTTTGATAAATTTTGCTACAACATTCTCCATAGTCAGCAATCAAATGGTTATTCTTCATTGGAAATGCAGAAGGGAAATGGAAAATGCTACAAAATACGAGTCGGCAGTGTGTATGAGTGTAAATAGTGTAACACAATATCGATTGTTATGTTTAGTATATAGCGCAGTTTATGACTTACAGCCAAAATAACAACAACAACAAAAACAATAATAAATGAAGTGACTTAAATCGCCAGACACAGTGGGGCCAATAGACACGCATTCGTTCTCAATTACAATTACAATTACGATTACGATTACCATTACAGTTACAATTACGATGACGCTGACGTGTCTTTATGTGTGGCAAGGAAAATGCTGGTGGGAGAAAAAAACCATTCAAGGTCGACTGATGGGCAATATAAACTAATTGCGTACAAGTATCAAGTAAGCAGATAGCATAATTTGTTTATATGTCGGCAGTTTGAAATAAACAATAACATGAGAAAGTGCGCACTTATATATCTAACGACAGCTCAAGAGTCATTCAATTCAAAGCTCAGTAAAGCACACTGGGGTTGACACGACTGTACTTTGACCCTGTGAGAGGTATAAACACAATTTTCTACACTTTTTTGTTTATAATAAATATTTGTATACATTTGACTTTTATATTCCCCTATCAAACTTATATTACCCTTGCTGCAGGGTAAAGCAGGGGCTACGCAAACCACAAAAGCCAAAATGTTTTTCTTTTTCGCTGGTTCTGAGTATTTTTCCTATTCGGTTTGGTTTTTTCGGTTTTCGGTTTTTCGGCTTTGTTTGTCATCATAGACCTTCGTAGCACCCTTCAATAGATCTCTGGCGTGAGTTCAAGCGACAACGTCAAGGTGGAATTTCAGTAATGAACCAAATTCTGTTTTATTTTTATATTTTTGGCCTGGCTACATTAACGACAACGTCCGTGTCCGTGTCCATACCTCTGTCTGTGTTTGTGCTTTATGGACCAGCTGACGGCTCGACTGACTGACGATGTGCTCTGACATTTGTGCTATTTATACTTGTATGTGTTTGTGTCCACGCCCACACCTTCGCCTGCGCCCCTGCGCTACGCCCTATGCGCTTCTTTTTGAAGTGCTCGTGCATTTCAGCGCATGATTTTAATTGGCTTTTCAGCGAGCATCAACAATTGTTTATGGCCTTTATCATAGGCCAACAGCTGATTCAAAACAAAACAAAAAAAAGATGCAACAAAAATATAGTTTATAAGCAGCATAACTAAGCTATTTATAGCTTAAAGAATTGTTGTTGCTCTTTATCTCCTTGTTGTTGTTATTATTGTTCTTGATGACACACAGCGGAAGTTTAAAATTTATTTTAACATTCACGCTCGATTGAATTTTGATTTGTTTACAGTATTTCGTTTTTTTTTTTCTTTTTAATAAATTCAAGTGTTTATATATTGAATGAAACAATATTTGCAAATAGTTTGCAATCGATTGAGCCAATTTTCCAGTAATATAAACAATTTCAATGGAATTAAATAATTGTTTTTTATGAACTGAATACCATAACAATGCACGATTAGCCTTTGATTTGATTTGAATTGAAAAAATATTAGTAAAGTAAACAAAATTAATGGTCAATTACAGTTTTTGTTTCCTTTAAATGATTGGGTTTTTATGAATTAATTATGTTTAAGCACAGCAGATTAAGTATACGTCAGCGAGTATTCCTTGGAAAAAAAAATAAACAATTACTCAATGATCGTTAATGACAATAATAATTGCCATTATATCGTGCATTATTCAGTTATGGATTTTTATTGCCCACTCGAGAATGAAACTGACTCTGGCTCTGGCACAGTGGGACAGGAAGGACAGTGGCATGACTGTGAAAGAATTGACATTGGCTCTAGAGCATACATAAAACACATTTGCATATGCATTGTCATGACTTTTTAAATTAATTTAATGCACTTGGCAGTTTTAATTGCGCATTACTTGAACAAACGAGCCATAAATTTTGCGTAGTTGAAGCCATAAATGCCAGTTTTTACAGCCACATTTTATTGGCCTGTAACGCGTTTCTTTGCTTATCCACAATACGCAGTCTCGTACTCGGTTTTTCTTCTCCTTTTCCAACACTTCCCCACGACCTCGCTCTTGGCGCTCTGTGCAATTGTTTTCTTTTCGCCTTTGTCTTATTTTGTTTGCATGCATGTTTGTGTTTGCGGCTGTGCGCCATTATCCATGAACACGCCAGAGGACTACAAACTGACGACAATTGCATGTCCACCATGGTGGTGTGGAGTGGGTCTGAAAGCGGCAAACGACAAACAATCTCAATGTATGCAAAAACATGATACGCCCAATGGCCAATGAACAATGTGCACATTTTGTTAACAATGTGTGATACACAATCAAGTTTTAATGTTTACTCTCGATATAAAAATTTAATTATAGGGCGTGGCATGTGTAGGTGTGTTTATTAACACCTGAAATTTAAGAAAAACTAGGCCAAAGCTAGGCAAACATTATTATTTATGTTTATGATGTTTTAAATAACATTTGCTTTCAACTTAATTATTTTTTCGTCTAAAATGATTGCCATGAAATGCAATTATTTTAGCATTGACAATTTATTTATATTATTTATTTAAACTATACGCAATTTCGTTTATTTTTCCCAATTAAATTTCGCTGTCTTAAATTTGCAACGTTGTACTCAAACAATTAGCCCAGAAATTCATTTCCTATTAAAAATATAATTAATTTCATTCAAATATGCAAATGATTTCCTACCACATTTCTAGCTTGTGTTTGGCTCATGAATAAATAAGTCCATTTAAGTAACATTATGCACATTTTAATTAACTTTATTACGTTTTAAATATGCTGCCAATTCATTTAATATGCATTTTCCCATGTTTTGCTGATTTATTAAACCGTTTTACTAATTTTCCCATGACACGTCTAATTTGTTTGGCCAAGGTAAAGACAAATTTCTAATGTCTTTAAAGCCGAAATCAATAAAGCCACAACAATGCTCAAACAATTGGTTGACAGGTGTCGCTAACAAGACACCCATAAGCGTCTTATGTTGCACATGCTTGTCCTACAGCCCTCCCTCCTCCGACATACCACGCCCTTAGGGTGGTTCTGCCACATAGCTGACATAATTTACGAGCTGGAAGAACTAGCCACAACTTGCCTGAGAAATGCCAAGAAGAAACACAATTAAAGCGCATCATAAAATGTAATTTATGGGCCGAGTTGGGTTTCGGTTGTGGATTGGGGAAATGTAATGGGGTTTGGTTTGGTCAACCCTCGCATAATGCAGCTGCTGCTTTTGACACTGCACTGAATTTATGTTGATTGCATTGCGTATACGCAGTGTGCGCTAAAATTACCAACATGACACAATCTAAACGGAAATAAATTCGCATTCGTGCGCCAAGTGCAAATTGCTATGGAAATGCAACACAGCAGAAGCAACACCGCCGTCTGCTTTGATGATGGTGGTGATGGTGTTGCCTGGCGGTGCCGCTGCTAGTTGTAAAAGCGTCGGCGTAGTCTAAAATAAGTGCAGCTAATAAACATAATGACCTTCTGCAATGGAAGCTTTTACTCTGCCGGCAGCCACAGAGTTAATGGCACAAAACTTTCCTCATTGGGGCATGTCCGACCTCTGCTGGCATCTTATCAGCTGCTATTTTTCACGTTAGTCGCATTTTTAAATTGATGACGCCACCACACAGACCACGAAGCCATCAACCCACCAAAACACCACCCACAGACGGCAGCGACGTCGGCGTACACTTAGACGTTGGCAGCATTTTCTGCCTTTTATTATTGTTGTTGCGGTGCTGTGTGTAAATGTGAAAATGAGTTTTTCCTAGTTGGCAGGCGGCAAAATTAAATTTTTATCTGAAAATGTATGAGCGAAAGAGCGCAAAAAATATTGCAACAATAAATATTGTTATACTCGTAACGTAACGTAAATTGTGTGTGTGTGTGTGCGAGTATGTATGTGTTCAAGCCGCAACGAAGCTGAACATATGTATGCCGTTAAACGATTTTTCATCATTTTTCATTGCGTTATGGAAAGTAATACGGGGTCTTTTCTACACATTCGATTCCTGAATTCGATTATATTCGTTTTATTCAGTAGTAGTGTGCGTATGTGTGTGTGTATTCGTATAAACAAAACAGAACTTTGGCGTTTTGTTTATAACCAAGTGTTTTCGCTTGAATGGCAAGCGCCAAACAATAACAACTGAGGAATGACCCTAAAAACCTGTTCGATGGAATATAAACAACGTTAATTACGCATACGCCATGTTGACACTCGCGCAGCACACACGAAATGAATTGGCGCCGCAAATATGCAGAAATTTATCAAAATATTTTTATGAATTTCAAGTGTATTAATAGACGATTGTTGTAAAATAATTAAAAACAACAAATGAAGGCAACGCACACACACGCACATCCCACATGAGTAAGAGTTTATTTTGGTGTGCAGCAGTTTTTCAATTTTCGCTAAATTAAAAATAAAATTTACACACACCGAGGCACACACACACATGTTTAGAGAGGTAGGAGTGTGTCCATGGCATCACGCTGCACTGCAGCCACAATTGCCGGCTATTTCAGTTGGCCCACATTGAAGAGAGATAAAGAGAGAGGGAGAGAGATCAGCCTTGCGTTTTAATGCGCTCAATGTATCTCTCTTTCTCTCCCACTCTCTCTAATCTCTCCGTGACCTGTGCTCATTGAAAATCATTGCTATTTTTAGGCCTTTGGGAAACCACCTGATAAACGCAAAATAACAAAAAAATCTCAAAAGCAAACAGATCACCAAATCTGAAGTATTTTAGCCTAATTCCATTTGTTTTATTTCTTTCTTGGAACACCACGTCTTAAGTATTTCCAACTATTTATTTAATAAATACTCGAAAACAAGTTTTAACAGCCGCCACTTAAATGTAGAATGCAACGTTGTTGTGCCTTAAATGTTGTTGATTTAATGCTGGCAACTTGATGCGCCTTGTTAAGAAACAAACATAACGTGGCAAACTATTTCCTGTGTGTGTTTACATTTCAATTTTCCAATAATGGAATTTATAATGCGAGAAGATCACGTGGAAACACTTTACTCTTAATTCGTTCATAATTAAATATTTATTTAAAAAGTGTTTTCAATTAACTATTCAATTTGTAATAATTTCCAAAAGTTTATTTATTTATTTAACCACAAATTGTGTAATAATTTGTTGTCTGCCACAACTTTCCCAATTAGCTGAGCAACTTTCAAATTCGAGGGCGGGTGCGACTGCGATGGCTAAATAAAGAAACAAAACAAGAATTGTTTTTGTTTACAAACACACAAATTGATTGCCAAGCATTTTCCAATTTCTGCTTTCGTTTCGTGTGCTTCGTATTTACGTTCTCAAAATTGAGTGCGAATGGTGAGTACGAGTTTTGAGTACTTGCGTTTCCTAATTTAAAGTTGCTTCGAGTGTATCTGTCAGCTGCAGATACATAAATGTTGGCACAACAGCAACACAAACTGCATCATTAAGCGTCGGCTGCTGCAACTAAAGCAAAGCGGAGCTGGAGGGGGAATTGGTGTGGAAAACAATGCCTTATGTGACATGCAAATGTCAAGATGTTGCCGGTTCAGTGACGCACTATAGCTACAGAGATCCTGATGCGCTGTGTCTCTAAACGTGGCTAAAACAATAGAGACAGTCAGGCTGTAACTTGCTGCCTGCAGGCAAACGACAACAAATGCATTCATGCATGACTCTTGCACACACGCACACCCTCTTATACACACTCTTACACCCACTCACACACACTCATTCTTAATTGTTTTTCGCCTTTTGCTTGGCTGCGCCCTTTGACAGCGTTTAGCGAAGCTCGAGCGCAGCGAAACGAGATAATCTGCAAGCAATTGAGTTGAGCGGGATTGGGATTGGGATTGAAACAGTCATGGTTACTATATAACGATATATACCACGCATATGTATGTATATATAGTCAACCCTATACTCCAGAGAGTTAGCCACACAGTGTTGCCTACTTTCTGGCGCAAATTGTATCGCAATTTGTGAGAGTCCTTGTGGGAAATGTTGATGGTCATATGCAAGAAATTAGTAGCACACTCTTGTTGCTCAATTCAATTACAGTTTGGAGTATGCAAACAGCACACACAAAAAGTATACACACAGCAGCACACAGAGCCGTACACCCCACTGTGGCGAGTTGGACGTTGTCAACATCGCTCTCAGCGCCGTGTCCTGCCGTGAGCTAATCGATACAATCGCTCGGCGGGTTGCCTGTTTGCATTTGTGCCACAAAATGCCGCAATTGTCAATCAATTGCATGGAAATTATGTCAGTCACAAGCCCACGAGCCTTAGAATTGTGCCTCCCTCTCCCTCTTACGCTATATCTCCTTCTCTATTGCTCTACTGCTTTCTCTCTGTTTGTGTTGAAGTCGCCTGTCAGTGGCAGTCGCCAAAAAGGAATTGAAAAATCGACAAACACATATACACACAATTTTACACACATAGGGTGTTCTAAAATGGTTGTCTGCCAGCTGCAGTAACTGTTCGAGTTGTGTAAACAGTTTGTGATAATCTCACTTGAGCATAAAGTGCTTACTGCTAGACCAAAAAAAAATAACAGAGAGAGAAAAATAGAATATAAAGCATACGCCACGTTGTCGAGTTGATGGTAATGACGACGTTGATGTGATGATTGTGATTATACAGCCAATGCTTAACGCTTCAAGTGTGCTTATGACAGCATCAACATCTCTATCAACACTCTTACACACACCCACACACACTCCCCCAGCAACCACACACATACACTTGAGCAAGCGACGCAAAAATAACTATAAATAAAGTTTATGCGTAAATTGTTTGTATAGAAAATAGAATTTAGAAGAAGATAAAGTAAATAAGGAAATTGTTATGTAAGAAAGTATTAATTTCATTTAATAATACTTCAATTAATTATAATTAATAAATAACTGTTGTGACTGTCTTACTTTCAGTCAGTCCTGTAAAAAGCTTCTTCTTACTTTAAAGCAAATATTTATCTAAGTCATTTTTCGATCTTATTTTCTATTCTCAAATGTCTCATGTCACTTCTTTTCTGAAATCCCATAAATGCGAATTTATCACGTTACACTTTGACGCATAAACTTTCGTTGAAAGCAAAGTTCTCAAGTTTTGCTGTAAGCTGTTTAAATTGGACATTTTACAACCACATCGTTTTTTCGCCGACAAAAGCCAATCAAAAATCCAAGTAAAGAGCCATCATTTAGCATGGTGCGATATATATTGAAGTGGAAAATAGGATTTCCATATGGGGGTAAAAATAAATATGGCTGGATAAAGAGCAATTCAAATAAATAAATATTAAAATATGGCAAGCAATGCAAAGAGTTGAAATACGTAAATTTATGAGCAAAACGATTTATATTATTTATCTTTGTTTTTAATATTTATTTGATGCTGATGCTGAGCAGTTTTTTCTCATCTTCATCTGAAATGCCAAACAAACAAATCATCAGCGTTGCCGTTACCGTTGGCAAAAAGCAGAGAAAAGAATAAAAAAAGGAAAATATTTCAAACAACAAAACGGAAGTTTTTCATCATTAAAATCACTCAACAAATTTCAGGTTTTGGGTGTATTAGGTTTAAAAAGCTCTAAAGAAAATCGATAGATATGAAATTTCCTGTTTAGCGTTTGGTTGGGTAGATATAATCACAGGGTATGTCAGAGATGATTTCATGATTTTTTCTACGTAACTTAAGGCACTTGAGTTTCGTAGGATATCTATTAGTCATGCTCATGCTGTTCTACTTCTGTCTTAGCTCTCTCACATGCCCAATGAACATAATTTCATAATTTTTACGACAAGTGCTGTGAGGCATTTCATTTATTTGCCACCGAGTGCCTTATGGAAGTACTCGCATTTTCTAGGAGCCCGACGCACATAAAAATTGATTTGTATATTTATGAATCAAATAAACTTTTCAATTTTATTGATTTGTTTGTGATTTCTGAGTACACTGATCTGACTACAGATGACTGCTAATATATATATTCCTCTTCCCTTTATTATAATTTCAGATTTCGATTGGATTCCGCAAGAGCTGCCAAGTGACAAAAGTTCGAGGCGGCTTTTAAGTAAATTGAAAAGCGCAAATGAATGAATTGCGCCCAAAAGTAAGTGTTTTTTAGTCTACCTTTTTCTGCCAGCCGAGCTATTTATAGCTCAAGCGTTAAATATAACCCGAGTTTAGTAGAAAAGGTTAAAGTAGTCCTAAATTATTCCGGTAAAAACAAAAGTTTCGCAACTGAAAGCGAACAGTAGCTTAAGATGCGGTTGAGTGCGCTCATTAAATAGTAAAGGTTCTCATCTGAATAGCAGCTACACACAGATACAAGTTAGAGATACATGACCATGAGGATGGAAATGGATTCGCTGGGGCACATTGAGAGATGGCCACATTATTGACGGTTCAGGCATTATTAATTATTTGAGGAGCGCACTCTGGCGTCTTATGCTCTCCAGCTGGGTAATGAGAAAACATGCCAGTACAGGTGTGTAACTGGACAGGTCGGCTTGATTTCTCCATGCCCCGTGCCCTGTTGTACTCTCTCTCTGCTCAGGAAGCAGCTCGTTTCCGACTCTGTGCCACGTCCTTGTCTCGCTGCGTGAGCCTTCCAGCAAATATTTATAATATATACAGTGTTGCTTCACGTACACAAGCTGAGTGCTTGCTGTGTTATTGTTGCCATTGCACACAGTCGCCAACAAAGTCTTTGCAACTGCTAGCATCGTGCAACAGCCGGAGGCGCCTCGTTTTAACATTTCAGTTAAAATGAAGCCATATGTTCACATTACGAGCTACGTGTTTCATGCAGGTAAAAGCTCCAAATGGCAGCACAGTAAAGCTACGCTTAAACAAACTTAGTTCACAAAACAAACTGGTGTGCTCTGATAACTTTACTGTAACCGTTGCAGATATAAGCTTAGAAACTCCATTCGATTGGCAAGTTTTGTTTATAACTACAGTTCACTTTGAACTTGAGTTCGTTATAGTCAGCTGCCACTGTAGCTAGGTTTATGCACGTCCTTTCGGCTGCTGCAGCTGCTGTGGCATAAATAAACAAACAGCGCTGCTTGCAAGCCAAAAAACACAGAACCAAAGTCACAGCCAGCGTTATTGCTTGCAACAGAATGTGGCAGCAAAACAGCAGCTGCAGATAAAGTAGCGAACATTATGCCCGTGTGGCCATTACCTGTGCCCAGAGCTGAGTCACCAACTTTAACATGACACCACAAAGCTGACGGATGCCGGGATCAGCATCACAATGGGAATCGTAGTTGAAGTCAAGTTTTGCCTGGAAACTGAGCTTAAACTTGTACCGAAAGTGTTGTTTACAGACCCTGTAATTGGGTAATATCAGAGCTCGATAAAAACAGAAAAGCAGGGGTGGTCTAGCTTAAAAATATTAAAGCTACCTAGTTCAAAGTTTGTATACTGTTCTGAACAAAACAGGGTCTCTTATAGACGCGTTCTCTCTCCTATTGCCTGACTGACGTTTTGTGCTCTTTGTACACTTTACATATTATTCACGGCGTGCAGAAAAAAAATTGTGTTTTTCAATTTTCTTAGAAGCTTTGATCTGAGCCAGCACGACATGACCCCTGCCCTGCACATGCCGCTATAAACACGCTGCCTACACCTCTCACTTCCCCTATCTTACGTTCTCTCTTTCACTCTCTTGACTGCTATTTTTGCTGCCCTTCGCTCTCTGTTTCTAGTTCGCTATTTCTCACTCTTTTGCTATCTGTGGCGTTGTTGCGACAGGCCAAAGGATGTTATCGCTTCTCGCTTGGCACGGGCAAACTTTGCGACAACTTGTGCCTCCACCCGGCCCCTTTGGGCAGTGTAGCCCAAGCTCCCACGCCTCTGCCCGCCTCTGTAATGCTTGTGTATGTGTGCAGCTGACAGTAACAAGTTCAACAAAGCGCCAGGCGCTTTTAACTTTATTAAGATATCACAAACATACGCATGCACGCCCCTCAACTGTCACGCCCACTTTGGTGGCACGCTTCAACAGACTTTTCATATAATTTGAACCAATGACAAGCGTAAGAAGCAGCAGCCGTAGAAAGAAGAGTTCGTGGGCATAGAAAGGGGTACATGAAGGGGTTTTTCACTTAATTGAATTTCAACGCCATTAAAAATGAATTATGCCAACCCGTTATATGAGATGATGAGAATTGTGAGTTTCCAGTTGCCACAACGTAGCTTTGATAATTATTAGTATCATCATTATGAAGTTGCATTATCATAATGCTGGTGGTGATGTTGGTGCTGCTGCTGTTGATGATGCTAATGGTGCCTGCAGCAGCCTTGACAGCAACACTTTACCCTACACTCCAGCCCCAAAGCCTTCCTACACATAATTACAGCAAGTCAGCTGACAGCGGAGACAGCAGAGGGAGTAGTGACCGAATTGGGAGGGGGAGTAGGACCGGAGACAACCGCAACCACGTTGCAACGGAAGAAGCAAGTCTGCGGTGTTGATGAAAGCTTGAAATGGGAATACTTGAACTCAGTGATGCAGGATTATTATTACAATTGCACTGAGAGAAAGAAAAACAGCTGTTAATTGTCAGGGATAAGCCAAGTTAATTAAATGTGAAACAACTAAGCTGAGCTTTTAGTTAAGTTGGGTTTTAACATTTCTATGTACTTGAATCTGTTCTTAACAGCTTCTTAAATTAAAATTTCCACTGTAAACTTCCACATCGCTCAGTGTTAATTAAAAGCTAGAAGAAATTTAATCAAGTCGCTCTTCATTCATCAGTTTTTCTGTCCTCTTTGCTGCCATTCATTATTATTATTTTTCCAACTTTGGCAGAAATTTATTCAATTTCCTCTGCTCTCGTTTCTATATTTTTTCTTTGCTAACAAATTAATTTTTAATGCACAGTTTGCAACACACTCTTTGCCACTTTTTCTCTGCCTGCCTAGTTTGATGAGCTCGTTGCGGTTGCAGCTTGACAATATGCCACAAAACGGCAGTTGCAGCCGCAACAATTGCATTTAAACATTTTGCAGCGCGTTGTGCGTTCTAAGTGCTTTACCACAATTACTGAACTCATAAAAAGACAAAGTGATGGAGAGGGGAAGGGAAAGAAAGCAATGAGTTGCAAGTATTTGTCGTTTAACATAAATATGTTGCCACTTGCTAGCTAAAAGTAGCGTAAACATAGCGGAAACGGAAGCGGAGCTGAAACGGATATGAAGCTAAAGACAAACTCGCATATTTCGTTGGGCAATACAATTAATCTTAGGACTTGTTGACCCACACACATATACAATCACTCACTAACCAAATGAGTTTGCCGCAAGACAAGCAGCAAAGATTAATTATATTGCGTATACGCCGCGTTGGCGTTACGCCTCTTTAGGCGTGAGCCATTGACACTCAATTCATTGAAAAGCGCAGAGCAGAACCAAACGAAATATGTGAATGTATAGTATAAGTTCGGTAAGTTTAGAGGCTGTACATTAATAATACATAAGCCAGGCGGTAGTCAGTTTCTTTTCAGGCTGTTTATTTGGTGGCAAGGACAACGACAGTTGGCTCCAGCAGTCTGTGACATGGGGCAGCAAACCAATGTTGTTTGGCGGATTGCCGCTCCAGTTGCCCAATTGAAAGAGGATTTTGTGTGTGGCACGCTGCCTTTTCTTCGTCATCGTCGTTGTCGTTGTCGTCTTCTTCTGCCACTTGTGTTTTCTTGGCAGCCATTTCGTGACCTGACGACAACAAACAAGCGCTAAAGGAGCACACGGTAGACGGCACACGGAAAGTTTTGACGGCTTTTGCCAAAAGCCTCAATCCCCGCGCTTTAAAGCTGCTTTTTGGGTAACGCCCACACATATATGAATTTCTTTTTCATTTTTTGGGGTCTGGTGCACCTGCAGAATGCAGAAAACACTTTGCGGCTCATGTCAGCCATAAAGGCAGAGCAGGGAAACAAGAGAAAATGAGTGGAAAGCACGCTGGTGACTGTTGAACTCCCACGCGAAGCAGGCACAAGAACAACAGCGTCGCATGTGTGCCAAAAAAAAATAAGAGGGAGAAAAATAATCAAGAAAGCCTGGGAAAAGCCGCCACCTAGAGGCGCTGCTGAGAAACTTGCCACAGAGTCGTTGCCACTGATTTTTATCGAGAACATAAAAAAACTCAAAAGCGGAAAACACGAAAGTCAACAACGAATCCAAAGTATGAAACAAGACGATGGCAAGATATCCTTGTTACACTTTTCCAAATGCTCGTAACTAAATTAGATTACAGGGTATGCAAGGTCCTTTAACTGCCCAGCAAGAAACAACAACAACAACAGAAACAGCAGCAAAAGCTAAAAAAACTTATGGCGAACTTTTTTGCAAATCATCAAAAGTGCATTCAGACGCGGAAACGAGTGCACATTGTGAATGTGAATTGGGGATTGCGAGTACTCACACAACTACCGAGTGTATGTCAATATATACGCTATATGTATATATATATTTATATCGTGTAGTTCTGGGTGCTGTCGCTGTTTGTCATATGCACTCGGCTGCTTGCCAAATATTGATTATGCCTTCAAAAAATGAATGGAAGCTCGCTTCGCTGGCTTTTGCCTAAGTGGAAGATGCGCTGAAGTCGAAGTAGGCTGAAGTTGCACTGGCGAAGGATAATGAAAGGGGGTAGGGTGACAGGAAGTTGACAACGTATGCACGTCATCGGGCAAAGGACATCCGGGATAACTAATGCACAAAGGCATCTTAGACTCAGCTACATATATTCTAGAGATAGAGTCAATCGCAACTGTCACAAAATGTGTCAAGTGCTGTGACACAAGTGCCATAAACTTTACCATTAGTTGGCCCCCAAAATAAAAAGTAAAACAAGTTAACAACATCAATGGTCCAAATAAGCGGTTTCTACATGTTTATAAGCTTCATCCTGTCAGGATAATGACACGACCCCAAAAGCGAATGGCAAAAGTTTACGGCTTAATGTTGCATGACTTTCAAGACATAATCGCATTCACAGTTAAAAATGAGCAACAAAAAAGTAAAGAAACTGAAATGAAATCAAGAAAAGTGAAAAGTGTTTTCAACTTTCCGCAGTGGGTCATCATTTTAATGTGTCAATCAACAAAGTTGAATAAACTGATGAACTGCGATTGGCACGTGAGCAGCCGACGTATACGTAATATGTTCAAGTTTACCAAGAAACCTACGCAACTGGAGCTAGAACTTTAGATTTTAATGAGACCGGCAACTTTTTAATGCTGTAAAGTCCTTCCAAGTGGAAGTTTTAAAAGCCTTGAGTTAAATATTTATGGATTAAGTAGTAGAAAAATTTTGCTTAGTTGTTATTAAATTAAATTTTGTAGTGAGTTGGCTGTGGAAGTGTTTAAGTGGGCATTCAATTCACTGCATGAATAGCTTATTTGAGTTTGGTTTAAAGCGGTAGCTAATACTGATTTAAATTCGCATTATTTACTATGAAAGCTTAGCTTTAAGTTATTTAAAAAGGACAGAAAACCCTATTTATTGTCAAGCACTTAAAAGGTATTTGTGTTAAGCTCTCTATGAATTTTATTTATAATCCTCCAACAATGTTTGCTATTTATTAAAACTAAAGATTAAATGTCTCTCTAATGACTCTTAAATACTTCTATTTTCGCTATGATTTTGCACTCAGCAATCAATTTAACATAAGTGTTTTGTAATTTCCATTCAGGCTTCATTTTATGTCTATATTAATGCCTATTAAAATGCTTTCAAGTATTTAAGGCTTCTCAACTTAAACCAAAAGTTCTTTGCTGCAATTTAACCCACATTTTCGACACTTAAGTTGCAAGCCAGGCCCATCAATAAGGTTTGCAAACCATTAAAATAAACAACAAATAGACAACACTTATTGCAAGAGCAAGCAGAAATAATTCAGCTAGAGTTCAACTCGTAAATTCAAATTGTTCAGAGTATAAAACTATAAGGAGAGTGCACTTTGGCGTTCCAGTATTTTGGTGTAAATTGTTCAAGACGCCGTTTATTTTTGGCCTTATTTTGTTTTTTGGGCACACCCTTGTACTGCCAATGAAATTATTGAGCCATTAAGAGCCGTGCACTCGCCCTGTCACATTTGTTTACACTTCTGCAGCTTTTGTTTTGTTGCCTTTTATCACCTGTGAGTTTGAATTTTATGGCATTGGCGTGCCTCGCCCTCGTCTATCTCTCTCCCGCTTAGACAAAGTAATCGCACCTTTCACTCAAATTGTCAAGACTCATAAATTTTAGTACGCAAACACACGCAGAGTTAAAATACATACACACCTAGCTTATCAGTCTATCGGTCAGGACTAACTGATTGCTTATCAAACTCACGTACGTAACTGCATTTTGGGATGGGCTAAAGAAGTCAAACCAAAACGAGACTAATGCCATTTGACAAGTTTGAAATGTGTTTACTCAGCTTGTTGTAATTGCTATTGATAAAAGCACACAAAAAGAGTGAATGGAAAACATAATAAACCCGTCGCTTTATTGTGTTTTTGGGGGACAAAAAGTTGGAGTATATTAAAGTAGCATGTCAAATTAGAAAGCTAATTGACTCATAAAAGTGAAGCCAAGACTGCAATTTGTGTTGTGTTGTGTGGCACAAGCGAAATAATATGCTAAGTTGCCGAAATTAGTCAAAATATCGATTGAATTAACATAATTTCATAGGCAGCACGACGACAGCGCTCCCTTGACACCCCTTGCGACAAATAACACATACGCCCTCGTGTACAAGCGAATAAAATATTTTCGAACAAGCTTATAAAATTTGCAAGTCAAACGTTTGACGTACTTACCTGACTAGTAGAAGTTCACGCACAGTTGAGTTGTGTGTATATATATTGAGTTATATACGTTATTTATATGCAGGTATAGGTATAGGCAAGGCTATAGTTAAGAAAGAGTTTGTTTTTTTAGAGTTGAAACGTCGCTGTCGCTTTCGCTTTGCTTTACTTTCGCTTGCTTTAAGGCCACGCACTGAGACGCATTTTCATCATTTTCCACAGCTCGGGCTTACATTTTATACCACCGAATTTGTCACAGACACTCGCGCGCTTTACGACCAACGGAGACAGATACAGATACAGATATAGATATAGATACAAATACAGATATACAACATATATATATGGAATATTCTTCACTTCAATTATTTTACACACAAACAGACTCAGACACACACACACACACCCGCAGAGCAAAACAATGTTGATTTTGGCTACAATTTGCATTGAGCATTCGCCCTAAGAACAGCAGGACATTGGCTATAAAAACTACGGCCAGCAACAACAACTAATAGCTAAAAAAATAAAAGAAATGAAAAGCTGGGGGAAAATTCTTTTCTCTTTGTGTGAAAGCAAAGGAAATTCTTTCATTTATAACTGTTTGACAGTGAAAGAAACAAAAGACAAATATTGTGTGTGAGTAAAAGTAGACAAATAAAAACTTATTTGGTTGTCATTTATGGTAATGCGTATACGCCGTGTTGGCCACGAGTTTTCCTATGAAATTTTCAAAAGAAACTTCGTCTCCCTGAATCCTAGTTTGAGTTTTAGTTTTAGTTTCTGTTCGTTTCATTTCATTTCATTGGTCTCCACATTCGCGTCCGTTTGTCTGCTTTGCTGTACGCCTATCTGTCTGCGTTTTGGCTGCCACTTCCCCTGTGTTCACTCTAGCTACTCCCTGTTGGTGTATTGGCATTGGTGTTGGTGTTGTGCTGGGTACACGCCTTACTTTCAAACCACATTCATTCGCACACAATTTTTATTTTATTTGAAAAGGAAAACAAAAAAAAACTGCGAAAAACTGAAAACACTTTTCTATATTTTATGCACAATTTGAATTATTTGTATTTGTTATTAAATTGTTAAATGATTTAGTTAATTTATTTTGCTGTTGTTTGTGCATTTACATGCTACGGTTTGTTGGGTTCTTTCCGCTTTTCACAATTTTCCAGCACAACACGCTCCAAAGTTTAGCCACGAACTGAGCCAGCCAAGGCAAAACTTCACATCAAGAAGCGTCAGAAAAATGGGGGAAAAAAGAACCGAAAAAGGCAACAAAAAACACAGAACGAAAGAAAATTAGATAGAGAAGGAAAACCCGAAAGCGAGAGGCTTCCATTCCAATGCTTCCAATACAATCCTTTGTACGAGGACGAAGCCACAAAACACGAGGCGCACTCAGAGTATGGAATGTGTTATTTTGGAAGCCACTTGTGGGTGTTGTTGCTGCCTGGAAAGCTCACGCTCTCTCTACAGTTCTCACTTTCTCTCGCTCTCCCACTGTCTCTCACTCTACTTCTCTTTCGGTACTAAGCTTTGCTCTCTGTTGTGTGCGTGACTGGCAATTGTGCGTGTCCTGGACGCTCTCTTGAGTCTCGTTGCTAAACTCGTTCTTGTTACCAACTTTGAGTCATTTAGTCACTTAATTTACTTAGACCAAACTTGACTGATTATAATGCAGTTCATTTAAGCTAAAATACATGGGTGTGTGCGTCTGTTTGTGTGTGTGTGTGTGTGTGTGTATTTGTTGTACTCATATGTTTCATTTTCCGCCTTTGTTGTTGTTTCCACTTTTGAAAAAGTTTTTGAATATTTATTGGCCATGCTTTTGGCTTTTTGTGCGGGCGCAACGAGAATAACGTTAAAAATAGATGCCGCAGGCCTCGCTCGCAGTGGCAGCGGCAGAGACGTCGACAGCGACGCCAAACAGCGACAGCATCAAGTTCAGGCCGCAAACTGATGACAGACAGAGAGACAAACAGACGGCACATGGACAAACAGAGAAAGAGAGAAAGGTAGATAGCAAGAGCGGGAGAGGAAGAAGCAGCGGAAACTTTTGACCTTAGTCAAAATGTAAACGTGACAATGTGTGTGTTGGTGTTTGTGTGTGTCTGTCATTCTTGTTAACAGTTTATGCCTGGCTAATTGGCCTGCCCTTTGGGTAACCAATGGGGCACTTTAGTCAAAGCGCCTAACGAATAATTAATACAACTGCAAAGTTTAGCATACAAGGAGACTACGACTAACTCTTAACTGTTAACGGGCAACTAGTCAAGCTACTAGCTAATTACAATTGCTGCATTAATAATAGCTTTAATAACAACAATGCCGCCGCGCCCTGTTTGACGCATGTCCCCTTACTCCGCTCTCTCCCTCTCTCTGCCTATCTCTTTTGCCACTCCGCTATTCCTGCCCACTTCCCCCTTTTATATTCTATGCCGCTGCTCAACGCTTTTATGATTATTGCGACGCCGCGTCTGCGTCTGTTCCGTGTGTTTTTTTTTTTGCTCCCCAAACTGACGCCAAGAGCAAGCACTCCCCATTCCATCCCCTGCTTACCCTTCTTCTGCTTCTTCTGTCCCCCCCTTAAACTGTTGTCAATCATAACCCATACCCTGTAAATGTGATTTTGTTTTTCTTGAGCACTGCTGCTGCTTTGGTAATTTGTTGTTGTTTGTGAGATGGTTGCCTAGTTTTCGATTTTTGTGCCATTTATCTGTTGTAAGTGGCCGTCTGGAGTTGTGGCAAGTCATGGGAGGCGGGGTTGGTTGGGCGCTGCCTTGTGACTCGTAAAGTGAAAGTCCTTTTGCGGATGCGGCAGGCATTATTAATGTGCAGACATTTGATTGCGGTCCCCCATGCGCCACTTAGGATTAGGAACTAGCGCTCGTTTCAGGATTATGCTGTGTGTTCTTTTTTTGGCCAGGCTAAAATCAAGTTCTTCTCTCTCTCTCTCTCTATTTGCTCCATACTTTATACTACTCAGTAAACTGTGTGTGTTTGTGAAGAAAAATCAATGGATTGCTTTTGGCTGCTGTGCTGTGCTGACTGTGTGTGTGTGTGTGTTTGCGTGTGTTTTTCAGCATTTTCCGCTGTTTTCTGCACTTTTAAACGCGTCACTAGAAATTTGCGATACTAATATTTGCTACACTAGCGTTAAGTGTGTTTGTTTGTGTGTGTTTTAGCTCTGTGTGTACGTGTCTTTTTGGCTTTGCTGTTTTGTCATGTTGTGCCTTTTAGTCGCACTTGATTTATTGGACGCTTATAGCTTAATTTTTTATTATTCACTAATATATTCATTTCTTTTCATTTCTCTTTTCCATTTTCTTTTGCCTTCTTTCCAATACTTTCTTGCATTTGTCGCACATTTCTCATAAATTTTGTTCTTTGTGAACTTGTAAATAATTTTTTTTGCGACGACACTTTTTGTTGCACTTGCACGCATCGGTTGCGGCATCGGTTACGGAAACCACATCGAACGCTTCGGTTTTCAAGGTAAACACACCCGATGCAATGCGAATTTTTTAATGCATTTCACTTTAGTTAACTAAATTTTGTAATCTATTTAGTATATTTATTTTATTACAAATTTTTGTACTGTTCGTTTTGATTGCGACCCTTATTTTATGGCGTGAGAGAAGCAGGGGGGAAAGGAAGAATCTTTCGAGTATTCAGAACACGCAACGACACGTCACGACACGTCCGTTTACAGCTGTGGTCGTTACTCCACTGAAGACCAAACACCGAGCACCGCACACTGAACACCGCACACAGAACGCTGAACACTGAACACTGAACGTTGAAATGATGATGGCGTTGGCAATGGCGACCGCATCAACATTTTCACAATAGAAAAACTTTTTCACGCGCTCGCTCTCACTCTCTCTCTCTCTTTCTCTCTCTCACACTCTCTGGCGCTCTCACTCTGCACTACCGTGGCCCACTCTCTGTGTTTTGCTCTCTCTTTTTAGCTTGCTGATTTTGTTATTGTTGCGGTCGCTGTTCTTTGAGTGATAAACCCAAAGCGACCCATAGAACGCGTTAATTTTCGCCTGTTTTCTTAACTTTTATTTTTTTGTTTTCCACAACGTTTTTATTCATTGTCAAGTTGAGTTTTCTTGTTATCGTTTGGCTGGGAGTTTTCCCATCTTTTTGTGCCTGTTCCTGGCTTTTATTATTTATGGTCACTTAGTTGGGGCACGTGACAGTTCATTATGCATAAATTTAAAGCATATGGATATGTTTTGCTCGTATTGGTCTTTTATTACTTATTTCATATGTAAACATGTGTTTGTACATGACATGTGTGTGTGTTTTTTTGATGAAAAGAAAAGTTTTTTGCCATCCGACAGCAATGAATATAAATTAGAAAACATAAAAGCTAAAAAAGGAAGTAAAACTAAGACTGTTGTGAGCTAAAACTAAGAAAACTTCAAAACAACTATAAAAACTAAACACTTGACTTGAATAACTCATAACAAACTCAATTAATTAGTTTTAAACTCAATAATTTTGACAAAAAAATGTTTTTTTTAATACTTTTTACTCAAACGAAATTTTGTTGAGCATTTTCTAAATTAATTTTCATTCAAAAACTTTTCAAATTTATTCGAATTATGCTGACGTGCGTGGTTTAGCAAGCAGCTTTTGTCAGGCGCTGCTGCTGCACAGCACATAACACAACCAAAAAGACTAACCAACTGCTGACTCTTTCACGCATTAGCTGCTGAGTAAACGCGCGCGTTTTGTGCGCGTTTCGCACGCGTTTTCAGTGCAGTTTCGAGGTGTCGTGAAAGATTTTGATGTTTTTTTTTATATGTTGGCTGTTCGTACAATATTGATAGCTCAATTTGACAGTGCTGCGATCAAGATACTGTCTGTACTTTGCTATCGAACGCAATCAGCTAAATAAACGCCAAGAGCAACAAGTTGACGTTTTCATTAGCCAACAACTTTGGAGACGCGGCCACGCAATAGGCCAGCAAATCTGTCAGCCAGATAGGCAGTTTGGCCCAGGTAGCCTCTAATTAAACATTTCGTAATTGAAACTAAGCCCTGAGCGCCCTATTGGTACAGGGAGTGAGGAAGGGGGTAGTGGGAGGCATTAGAGGAGGGGCCTACAATGAGTTACGTGGTCTTTGCAAATGGTCCCGATACGATTTGGCGTAGGGCTGCCTTTTGATTAATGAGCAGCTTAAGTGATACCGGGCAAACTGGCAAACTGAGGCTGAGAAGAAGAAAGACAAGCCCAGCTGATGAAGTCACTAATTTGACTTAAAAACGCATTAAAAACCATTTTCGATAAAAGCCCAATACAACAACTACAACTCGCACACACACAGACGTGTACCAATGCGATCAAAATAAGCAATATCGCAGGGTTTTTCCGTATTTCTCGATATGCCCGTAGTCGGGTCTATCCACACTTGTGAAAGTTGTGCAAAAACAAAGTCTAAAAACATAAAGATAATGCCTAAATATATGTTGAAAATTAGCATAAGTTATCACAAATTTCCATGAAGAATTTTAAGAAGCAAAAGCAGCAGAAATTCTTCAAGAAAAACCCTTTTAAAACTCGAGTTTTAAACTCACATATATTCCAAAATTATTTAAAATTTATTTATAATTTATTTAACTATATATTCACTTGTGACAACTACTTATTAATTTATTGCAACACTTTTGGCTATTAAATGCTGCGATCGTTAAATTTTTTTTGCAAGTTATTAATGTCTTAAGAGTTCATAAACTTTTGCCAATCAAAATATTATTTATTATTTTAATATTTTGGTGAATTTATAATATTTGGACAAAATATATAGTAAATTGATTTAAATGGACTGTAATATCAATATACAAATTATGAAATAAATGCAAAAGCCTCCCACAAATTGTGCGTGGTGTTTGCAGAGCCAATAAAACGCCTTTTGCGTGTTTGTCCAAGTCCAAGCTCGCGACATGCCATAGAAGTTTGCATTTAAAGATGTCTTTTTGGCAAACAGCAAAAAAAAAAAAAAAAGAGGAAAAAAATCAGCATCCATATGTATGTGTACAATAAAGAGAAGAGATAAAAGCTGAAATAACCTTCATTGGCCATAAAAATCAAAAGCATCTGCTAACAATGAATTGTGTCTATGGCCAGCAAAAACAAAAGCAAAGCAACAACAACAGCAGTCAGCAAAAAAAGAAGAAAAAAAAATACACAGAAAACAACAACGACAAAATCGCAAAAATAAATTTACAATTTAAATAAATTCACTTTATTACAGTTTGGCATATTCGCGACAATGTAAAACGCATAATAAAAATTGACAATAAATAAAATAAAGTCGCTTTATTCGTTTTCAAAATGGGCTGTCTGTGTAGCTAATGAACTTCCGGTGTTTGCTCGATCGATGTGTGTGGAAGCGATAAGATAAGAGGCAAAGCGTTTAGGCATCTATCAGATAAATGCATTCAGTATGAATCATTTGTTGGGGCGACTAAAGAGAGAAGAGTTCAAAGGTCGTTGGCGAACAGATATCAAGTGTTGCCCTGCGACCCTTTCGATACCTCCCTCATCCACTCTCTCTGCCTGTCTCTGTCTGTTGCGAAGTGCAGTCGAGTAACCGGCATGACGTCTGTCACAAAATTTGTTGTTAATTCAGCCGCTGATCGCAGCTCGCTGCTTGTGGCTCTCTGCTCGCTTCATAGACCTGGCTCACAAGCTGGCTTAAGTCAAGTTTGGGCCACACGCTCAGTTGGCTACGAGCTGCAGCCGCGATTGGGCCAGCCGCGTGTTACGGAAACCGAAATTGAAACTCATAATCAAAATCGAAACTCAAAATCTTTGACTTGCCTTTCTACGTTGCGAACGTGTTAAGTTTTTTTAATTTGTCGCATTTTCAAGTGAATCGTCGTTGTTTTGCCGCTAAAAACGAAACACAAAAATCACAAATCTCAAATCAAAACAAAAGCGAAGACAAAACAACAAAAACAAAACATAAGTTTTATAACAACCAAATAAGTAAAGTTAATTAAATATTAATTCGAGAAATTACTCGATTGCAGTGCAAGAAATTGGAATTGTGCTCAAAAATTCGTTTGTGTGAAAACATTTTTATTTATAACCAACAAACAATTTGGTGAGTAATTAATTATGGATTGGATTATGGAATTGCATTCCATCATATAAATAATTTTCAAATGATTTTTAAATGAACACAACTTGAGTTCAAGACAAACATCGACTGATTTTCAATTTGAAGAAGAATTAAAAAAAAAAACTTTGAAGCACATGTAACGAAAAGTTTAATAGAAAAAAACAATAAAAACAACAAAAATAAATAAACCCAACAAATTAAATAAAATGAAGCCAATGAAACAAAAACAAAGCACAAGACAAGAGTAACAGCAACAGCAAAAACAACAACAAACACTAACAACAACCTTGAAAAGTCGTGCTTAATTTCTCAGTTATACTCAAGTATAAAATATATGCTTAAAAAATTATAATGAAGCGATCTTTTGGTATTGGTATTTGGTATTTTGGTATTTATATCGGTCCATTGTCTTTCCAAGCTGCCAAAATCCCAGTCTGCATGTGTGTGTGTGTGTGTGGTACTGTGAGCTGCCAAATTAGTGCCAAATTAAGTTAAATCATTTTTATTGAAGTCCAAATTAATGGGTGAAAGCTAAACTAATTGAGCCAACACCACAACGAGTGGGAGTAGCAGTGTATTATGGAAGCCAGTGGAAAATTTGTTAAACACACACAAAGTTGTTACCAGAATTCCGTTATGTTGCAATCTTTATAGACAAATATCACACATAGTGTCATAAAACTTTAAATCTGACAGATTCAGGGATAGACTGACTGAAAGCTACAACAAAATATTATTTTTATTCCCACGACAAGGGCAAAAATATAACAGCAATTAATCGTCAGACTATTTGTTTCTTTTTTGTAGATTTGCGTCTTTATTACGACCAATTTGTTGTACTTTGCTGATCAGTTTGCAGTTTCTGCGAACTTCTTTTGACGCACACAAATTAGCAGGAAAATCAGTGAATGGACTGTGATATAATTTGAAACAAAAGCCATAAAACTTTATTTATTTCATTCCTAATTACCATTTTTAAATTGATTTAGAATAGATCTTTATTGAACCCCTGAGAGCCAAGTATTTGTGCCACATAATAAAATATTTATTGCATGTCATTTAAGTTTATTGCAGTCACTTTTAGTTCAAAATAATTATGGCAAATATAATTAGAAAAAATAAATATAAATTAACAACTTTGTTAATTGCCTTGTTGCAAATATTGTCGCAATTTTCAGTGCACTTTAGTGCGAACAAAACGCCTTAATGCCGTGCAAATGTCTAAATAGTCAATAAGCCATAAAATGTCTTGAACAGCAGCCAAAAACGAACAGAAAAAAACCGCCAACAACAATGGCCATTTTATGATTTATGAGCTGATGAACTGGCTGTAAAATAAAAAAAAAACGAGGTACACTGCGCAACATGGATAATACCCAAATACAAGCCCAAAGCGTGGGTGCAACTAAGTATGTGTCAGAGTTGAGTTTAAGTCTCAGTTTGAGTTGAGTTTATGCCATTAGCAAATGTCGCTAAATGGCCAAAATGTCCAAATGCCACAACTGCCAACAAATGACACAAATGGCCCAAAATGTTGAGTTTTATGGTCCCATTGTGTTGTGTGGCTTTTAAACACACGCACACACACAGACAGACAGCTATTTGATTGATTTATGAATAACGTAGAAACGAAAGTGACAAGCGTTTCATGTGTCCCAAGCTGGAGCCTTGACCATGCTCAACGATCCCGGAAATCCTATCAGACATTACGACAATATCGACTCCCATTGAGCACAGGTGTCTGTCTTTTGTGGAGCACAACAGCACAAGTTCTATTCAAACGCAATGACATGACGTGTTTGTGTTTCTGTTTTTTATCTGCTTCTAATTGTAGTTTGTTATTTTATTTCTATAGATCCATAACACTTGGCCTGACACGGAATCCGGTTTTCATTTGATTTGCTCTTGATTTGAGTAGCTTTCAGTCGATTCTTTTTTTGTTCTGTTTATTTTTTATACCATATTTATATTCTGATTATGAATTCAATTTTTATTCTTTTTATTTGCGGTAGCTGTTGAATTAGTAACGGTGATTAGCTTTGGGGACTTCCATGTTCCACAACGCACGCATATCTTATCGCATTTATAATTTTAATTATATAATTTGCTTCATTTGATTTAGAGCACGCCAACACATTTGGGGAATTGCCCACACAGTACGTATACGTAATTAAACATGCAGACTAATTGAAAGCTTTTCCTGCAACTATCAATTAACAGCTACTTAATAATAATCTTCATTATCGTTAAGTATTGACCTAAGACAATTGTCGGCAATTATTTAAGCTGCCAATTGAAACGTCCACAGACAACAGCAGCTAAGTGCAATTGCAGTTTGTGGGCGTGGCTCTGCTCAAGTGATTAACTAAGTAACTAAAGTTGTAAGTGTCTCAGATTTCAACACTTTCACTTTCAGGCACTGATATTTTCGCAATTGTTAATTTTTTGACTCGACTTTAGCTGAACTCAACTGAACTCGACACAAAATTAGCGCCATTAACCCGATGTCTTTATGAGTGCTAAAAAATGTGTGGAAAATACATATTATTGTTTGTCTCACTGCAATTGCAATTGTTTGCAGAACAAACGACTTTAAGTTTTCCATTTTCCGTGTCAAGTTAAGTTATGAAAAGCAAACTTCAAGTGTTTAGTGTGCATAATTCTTTGAAATTATGCAGATTTTGGCTAAGAGTAGACAAATCTAATGTGTATGCGCAATAAATGTGAATTTTTACAGATATAAGGTTGACTTAAAAAGATTGGGACTGGACAGAGGGAGAGACAATCGCAGTTTCGAGTGGAAGCACCCAATTATCAGCTAGTTTACATTAGAATCTTTTCAACTACAGCTTCTTAAAGTTTACTTTATTTCGTTAAGTTTTAAATCTCTTCATTAGAACCTTAATTTATAAAATAAGAAAGTGGTTTCTGAGTAGCTAAAGCTTAAGCCAGTTTTAATGCTTGCTCACATTTAAATTCTTATTTGATTTGCTTAATAAGTTAATTATATTCCGTGTAAACAACTGGCGAAATGCCGCATTTACTTAGTATAATTGATACGTACATAATTAAGTGATTTATTGCAATTTCTCCCAAGAAAAACAAAGCAAAAAAAAAACATACAGATAATCAAGTATTACCGACACTTACTTTCAGCTCATCAGCCAAAACTGACATCACGCTGCCGCCAAAAAAAACCGACAGAAACAAAAACAAAAAATAAAATAAACTATCTAAAGTCAAGTCAAGTTGGGTATCTGAATCTGAATCTGAACAGATACGCAAATGCAAATGCAAATCCCCAAAACCCAACGACGAATGAATTGACAATGACAAAGAGTATTACACGTCTCCGTCTCCACACTTCTAGTAGTAGTTTTAGTGCTATTCTCTTTACCTATGTGGTGAGTATAAATCCACGCCACGCCACGCCCTCTTCTGCCCAACACTCAAAGACCATTCAATCTCAATAGATATTAGCTTGTACTTCAATCGCATTCAGTTCACCGCCATCATGCGGCTTATATGGCGCACCGCCTTGCCAATTTCTGCCAGCACCGCCAGGACAGACGCCCAAGTAAGTACAAGTAATATACCTAAATTTACATCTTTATGTATATATAAAGTATGGTATATAAAGCTAATTTATATAATATTCATTCTGGTTTACAGCTGTGCCAGGCCCGGCAAAACCTATTGCGAGCACGTCGATAACTATCCCACGTAAGTCTTTCATAGCGCTCAGAGAGCCGGCTAATGGTCACACAATGCCAACACACATAAATAACACACTTAATGTGCCAGCTTCAAAATCGAAGAGCCAACAACAAAAAACTAGAGGAAGAAACAACAAGAAATAAATGCAAATGCATTTCAAACAAATGTTTGTTCGTTCACTGTCTTCAAAAATTCAATTCCAAATTTAAACAGCCAAAAAAAAAAACTTGTTTTTGCCAACATGTATCTCATCTATTGTCCATAATACCTGTTGGGTGCTAGTTGCTAGCTGTTAACTAACTGCTTCTGCCGTTTCCGCGACGCCAGATCACGTACTCAGAGCAGCGATTGTGCTGCCAGTTGCTGATGCTGCTGTGATTTCGGCTGCTGCTGTGGTTTGATGCTGCTCGACCAGCTGGCTGAGCTCCTTGACCCAATAAACTTGAATTGACAGTTCAAGACACTTTGTCTGTGACGACGCGCCGCGTGCTTCTCGAATATTTATGAATGCCTCGCTGAATAACTTAGCATTTTTATGCCCTAACCAAGGGGTATGCTAACTAAGTAAGGCAGTTGGTTGTACAAAAATATAGAAATATTAGTTGCCTTCCCTTTTGACTTTTATATTTTAAGTAATTTATTATTTAAAGTTCCAAAAACAGCCTAGAATCTGAACACATTCGAAAGAACATTCTCAGTTCTGCTTGCTTCTGAACCATTGGCTATTGCACTGCTTGCCATTGCGCTGCACACAGAACTGCAAGCAGTGCATTCTTACAGCTTCCGCAACAGATCGTTTGCTGCTTTACAAAATGGCTGCTACAGAAAAGCAGCGTTTATTGGCAGACTAAATAACAAAATGGCTGCTTAACAGGCATATAGCTAAAGCAAAGATTTCCACACGTCTTGCCAACCATTTCTCAGGAAGAGCATACAAAAGTCACTGCATTTTGTTATTAATATTTTCCGAACATATTCAAATTTATTTGTATAGTGAACTTGTGGTCAGTCCGTTGCGGTTAACGTGATTGTGTTGCTATTTTTAGAGAAAATTTCTTCGATTTAAATAATATGTACGTTAGTGGCTGCGACTACACGCAATGATAATGATAATGTTAATGTTTATGATAAGCCCGACGCCAGTTAAAGGCCGCAATTTGGCGCCAGACTCAGCAATTAAGTAGTCAATTTTATGATGCCTATGGAATTCGGTTATTGCATAATTCTAAAAAGAAAAAAAAAACACCAGCACCGGTTAGAAAACAAAAAAACAAACATAAAATAATAATAAATAAATAAAAATAAACAAAGTTCCGTTTGGGAAATGCCGGAGGCCGTTTTCACCGCTATAATTTTTATATATTTTTTATTTTGCTGGCACGTGACACGCATGTGAGATGAATATTTGCTGATAAGAGGGCGAGTGCCAGTACGAGTGCGAGTGCGAGTACTCATATCAATTTATGAATAACTGTAATCGTATTTACATACATAACTTGTCTGGCTGCATATTAAACATGATTTAACTGTGCCTACCTGCCGGTCTTGTTGTTGGCCTCTTCTGTCTTTCTGAGCGTTGCATAAGTTTTTTTTTTTTTTCCTTTAGCTTAATTTGCTCAAATTTTTTCTGTTGTCGACAAGTGAATGATGATCTTGCACTTTCCCATGCGACAGTGATCTCTTGCATCATCCCCAAGCGGAAAATTAATAAGCTGAACGCATTGTCTTCTCACACAGGTATCTCATCAAAAGTCTTGTACGTAAATGGGGCTACGAGGCAGCCTCTTTGCTGGTGGACGAGACCTGGGAGGAGTTCACATCTGTCACGTCTGTCTTCTACGATCCCAAGTACATATTTCCTCAACGCGATTTCAACAGTGGTCAAGACTTCAATGGCTATAACTATCAGACACCCTTTGGCGGTGTGCCACATCGTGGACAAGGCAATTCGCTGTTTGCACCCAATCCCACAGCAGAGTCGCCCACGTGAGTATTTTCATTGTCTGGCCCATCAAATCTTAATCATTTTCTTCATCTCTTACAGCTATCTCTTGTACACTTCGGCGGGGCAGCGCCAGGGTAATTCACAAGCTTCAGGGCCTCCAGCAACAGGATCAACTCAGTTGTTCTACAATAATGCCGGCAGAACACCTTATAATGCCACACTCTGGCTCAAACGCATCGTTCGTGATCTGAGTCTCAAGCAGAAGGCGATTCAAGCCACTGCCGAGCAGCTGGAGCGAGAAATAGCCGAGCGGGAACTGGCCAAACAAGAGCTGGCCGACCATCAGGAGGAAATCAAGCAGAGGGAGCAGGAAGAGGAGAAGCAGCAGAAAGAAGAGCAGAAGGAGCTGCAGCGTAGCGTGCGTGATGTATCGCTTAACATGGATCTCTTAGACATTGTGGGTGTCAGCGACAACAGCAACAACAACAACAAAAGAAAAACACAGCGCACCAAGCGACAGAGTCCGACGCGCTCAACGCTCTGTGAAACAACATCGCAGTTTATAACGCCACAAGCGGCGCTCAACTCCCGTGGCAATTGGATGTTTGTTGTCAACGAGGAGAACACAGCCCGACAAATGGTGAAGGCGGAGCTTTGTGCGTAAGTAGCACCCATTTAAACTTATTCTAAGCTAAAGTTTGAGAATTTCTCGCGTTTTGCACGCGTTTTTCTGTACGCTAACAGACGTCTGTACTCGCAAAAGGCCGTTTCTGTTAGCTAACAGTGCTCTTAGTTGACAGTTGTCTGTGCTAGGCAGCAGCAGTGGTTGCTGTCTGCGCTAAGCTAAGCAGTTTCGTATACTAGCAAGCAGTTCATAATTAGTTTAAGAGCTGAACTGCTTGCATTTAAACTGTTTGCCTCGGAAAGTAAACTTTCAGTTGCACTTTCAATTTGAAAACTACAAAATTAGTAGCATTATTTAAATAAACAAGTTGTTTCCTTTGTAAATATATAAACCACATATTGACAAACAAGCAACTTGTTCAGTTAACAACTTTTCAATGTAAATCCTTTGTCAGTTACTTTTAAATCAGCTTGCTTTATTACCTTATAGATATATTAATTTTATGCTTACACATTCCTGCTGAAACTTGCCCCAATGTTTCCCAATCGATTCACGTACTCTCTACCTGCTTTTTATTGTGTTAATTGTTGCTCAATTCGAGCACAACACTTGTAATCAGTGGCAAAGGTATCACTATCAAAATGCTCCCCTCTCTCCCGCAGTCAATACGCAGCAGGACAGCGTCAAAAAAGTGAATAGGAGAGAATGAGAAGTGTTTGATTCCCCTTGTGTTGACAATTTTAGTTAGGGGAATGCTCTATCCAAATACCCTATAGGTATGGGGAAGTGAGAAGGTATATGGGCATGGGCACGTGGGCAGAAGTGCAAGCCATGAGTATGTGTATGGGTATGTGCATGGCTATGTTTTGTGTCATAATTGCGGCTAAACGAATTACAACACCCCGAAATAAAAGCAGGAGAGAGACCAAGATTACCGCAGTGACATTCATTCATTCCCCCTTTTTTCTGCCCAGTTCAATGTTGTTTTACACTCTCTCTCTCTCAAACTCAGACTCGAACCTTTTAAAAAGCGCAAACAGCGTTAAAAAAAATAGGGTGATGAATTTGAAGTAGAGTCAGTGCGGTGTAGAGTCGCTAATGCATCTATATGTTTAGCTGGGGTCGGTCAATGCGTGTCCTAATTGTTTACCCGCTTGTCCTGCGTCCCCTTTTTTATCGAGTCACTCCCTGCGAGTACTTAGCGCACAATTTGCCTAACCAAATGCGCACCTGAATGCACTGGCGCATAAATCTTGGCCCGGTAGAAACAAGCGTGTAAGAAGCTGATAGCAACAGCTGTTTGGGATTCTGAATCCAACAGAGGGACTAAAGTGCCAGAATCCCGTTGCCTTAACTCCTTATCAATTACGTACGATTCCCGTTTTAACGAGTTCGTTAAACTTTCAACTTTGCAGCCGGCGCTTCTCTTACCTTTTTTTTTTATTTTTATTTTCGTTTTGAACCTTTCGCGTTTATTTATGTGCTCAGCGCACAACTAAATTTTCTACAGTTGTTGATTTTTCGCATTTTAACATTTGTTGTTTCCGTTTTGGTGTTTGGTGTTTTTTTTTTTTTTTCTTTTTTCTTCTCTTTTTGTTTCATAATTTTTGCAGCTCTAACACATGCTCGAACCTGTGCGATTTGCCCAACGGTTATAACTCCAGGTGCGAGCAGAAGTTTGTACAAAAACGTTTAATTGCGCTTCAGGGCAATGGCCAAAATCTCTACACGGACACGTTCTGGTTTCCCAGTTGTTGTGTCTGTACGATAGCCGCAAATTAAGCAGCAGCCGAGAAGAACCAGCAGAGGAACAGGACCGGAACAAGCCCAAGCAAAGGAGACAGCAATACAGGGATGACAGGCCAGAGAGGGAGAGCGAATGAGTGCGCACTCTATTTGTCCGCTTGTTGTCATCAGCATATAATTATTGAGCGTTGAAATTCGATATGAAAATGATT
The DNA here is from genome assembly GCA_035047505.1 of Drosophila parthenogenetica. Classification (NCBI taxonomy): domain Eukaryota; kingdom Metazoa; phylum Arthropoda; class Insecta; order Diptera; family Drosophilidae; genus Drosophila; species Drosophila parthenogenetica. The sequence continues at coordinate 5,610,205 of JAWNPM010000070.1, forward strand.
TTTGCAGCACATAATTGATAACTAAATTTAAAAAAACATATACGCACACACACACACGCCACTTCATAAACACACACTCACAAGCGCACACGCACACACACACACATATACTGTAGTTTTACATTTAATTTAAAATCAAAATCACAAAACAGAGTTAGAAAAACAAGAAGAACAACAAAAACAACAACTACATAAGGCAACATAATGGAAAATCTATTCAATAAACGAACGAAATAATTTGAAATTTATGTTTTCATATGGGAAAATAGCAACGAATGAAGGATGCTCTGTAAATTACAAAGATTTGTAAAGGTAGAATGGACATGGAAGTGAAAGGAAATGAGCAAATGAAAGCGGAAGGAACTTATATAGAAAATTATATTAAATCTCAAATTTTAAATGTATCTATTATAATTATTTGTATATCTATAAGCTTTATTTCTTTTTTTCTATTCATTAATATAATTACAGTTTAATTTTATATTAAATTCTCTTACACAACTCTTCAAAAAGTAACTTCTAGTCCATCACAAACTCATAACTTCAGCTTTCAAACTGTGTATCTGAAATTGGTACAGCAAATCGTTGTGTATGCAATATGCAAATCATCAATTAGATTAGATGATTGAGCCCTCGGCCTCGTTGCGGTGCTGTAATTAATGGAATTTTCGGTGTGTCACAGTTAAATAATAATTGCAATAACATCCAAGAGCAACAGCAGCAACAAAACAACATTGAGAAACACCTGCAGCTGCTGCTTTTGCCGATGCTGCAATTGGAATTATGTTTCATAAATCCACAAAACAATAATCATAAAATAACATCAGGTGTCACGCGCAAAAACCCAAACCAAAAATGTAAAGTAAAATATAAAAGGGTCTTCAAATCGAGTTGGACAATTGAGGAATTGAAAGCAGCAGGGATTGACTGTGTGACAAGTTGTGGAAATGAAATGTACTTAACAGAAGGATGTAACTTACTACGTATAATTTATTAATATTACTTTAATCGTTATGCTTTTAATGAAAGCTGAATTTTGATTTATAGTTTGCTACTTTAAAAACTACTAACTTGTATTTATGGCTGGTGAAATGTATCCTTTTTGCTTTATGTTTAATATTTGATTATTACTAAAAGGTAATTTTATGTGAGTCAAAGTAATAAAGCTTTTAACTATTGAAGATATTTTTTAATTTAAGCTGTTACTTTTAAAACACTTCTTTGAATGATTTCTTTAATCAAATTCTATTATGAATTTCCAACACTTTCTGACATTTAAGATACTTTCTGGCGTTGAAAACTAAAAGCTTTTATTAATATATATTTTTACTTGTTGTGATATCAAAATTATATCGTATTTATGGCTTTAAATAATAAGTTAATCTAAAAAAAATAGATGACAAATAAAAGTATCTTCAAGATACTATTCTCTTTTGCTTAGTAAGCAATAAGTTTGGCACACCCTTTAGTTATAAACCAGTAAGTATTTAAATTTACTCTTGAAGCCAAAACAATTTCATAAAGCAAGGTGCAAAAGTTTCCCTAGTTTGGCCAGTTTTCTTACCTGTTGTGGAAAATCTGCGCACAGTTTGTGGCAGCAATGCGAAGTGAGAAACTCAAAGTGGAACAACGAACTGACACACAGTCGGACATACCCACCCACTGTGAGGCAGTTTCAACTCCAAACAGAGAGTATGAGTGTGTGTGTGTAGTGTGTGTGAGGGTTAATCTGTGCTGTGCATGTGCGTGTGTGAGCATTGAGTTTTAGCAATGATTAGCATCACGAAATGGAAAACTATTGTTCCAATACGCAGCAGTGCGTCGCACAGAAACTCAGGTAAAAGATACCAAAGAGCAGAGAACGACATTGACAAATCTCAGGTAATGCCAATAGCTGATAGAACAATGGCAGCAGAGAGCAGCTAAGGATACAAAATTTGCCACAATTAAAATGTCAGGCTGCAAACAACTAACAAAAAATTGGAATTCTAAAATGAATCTATGATTTAAATGCAAGAACTGCAAATGCATTAAGCTCTTGTTTGAACTGCGAACTGCGGTCAGCAACGTCGTCGTCATCATCATTGTTATCAACAACTTCATTATGAACAGCATGAACATCATTGCTCAGCTTTTAGCTCTCAGTTCGCTGCTCGCAGTCAGGTCCAGATCCAGGTCCAAGTCCATTGAGCAGCAGCTGAAGTTTTTGCCAGAGCACAAAAACAAATGCTACTGCGGCGCTGTTGGCTCTGCTGGCTGCCTGGCAACGAGCAAAGGGAGGAAGAGAAATAGAGAGAGCAAGCGAGCGAGAGGTGAAGAGTGAGTGAGAGCGAGCAAAGGAAGCAGCAAAGCGCACAAAGCAACAGCAATAATAACAACAACAACAGCAACAGCAGCGGGCAATAATAATGCAGCAGTGACTGCGACGCCGACGCCAACGGCGCAGTCGACGCCTGGCAGCGACGCTGGCAGCCGCTGTGTTGTGTATAAAAATTTAACATCTGCTCCTTTCATGATTTCGGAAAACTCAAAACTCGTACGACAGCAACAACAACAGCAACAGCAGCAGGGCTGTAATGGAACAAATATAAATGTGTGCATATGTGTGGTGTGTGTGTGTGTGTGTTTGTATTTGTGTATGTCTGTTGTTGCTGCTGGCTGTTAATGCATTTGGCTTGCGTTACTCGTATTACGTGTGCATTTCTGCCGCAGAAAGATCTCTTCTCTTATTTTTTTTAGCAGCAACAACAACAAGGACAGCAGCAACATAGCTCACAGGACATAGACCGGATGGGTCCTTGTTGAACGTTAACCGAATGACTCGCGTGCATTCAACTTCAGCTACAACTTTAACTCCGATTCCGATGGCAGTTCCTGCTCCTCAGCTCCAAACTCTGACTCCATTCCAACTCCGATTGCAACTGCAGCTATCAGCCTCAGTTTCAGCTTCATCCTCAGCTACAGTTCCAGTTGCTCCTGCGACAAAACTTTTGCTGCTCCTTTTTGCTTGCCGCATGCAGTAAAGTGTTGCTGTTGTTCTTGTTGTTGCTGCTGTTGCTGCCTGCTGTTTGCTACCCTTAAGTCGCTAAGAGTTTTACAATTTCTTGAAGAGTTGTGTAACGTTATCTTGGGAAGCAATTGAGAAAGGCTTGGCAACAGCATTGAGTATGGTAGTTGAAGAAATCTTTAGTAGAATCTTAGCTAGAAAATATCCCAGAAAAAGTTTCAATAATTTGGTATTGAGCTTAGCTCTTTTACTACCTAAAAAATTGTTTAGTTAGAGCATCTAAGTGTCGACTTACTGGCAAAACTGCTAGCACGACAAAAGTTCTTTTCATTTTTGCTTCAAGTTTTTTGCGAGACGCGCGCGTTTGTTTCATTTTTCAAATACTTTTGCTGCAACTGTCAGATACTTTGGCCTTGTTGTAGCTGCTGCCAATGTTGTTGTTGTTGCTGTTGCTGTTGCATGCCGCATGTAATGTGAATGTCCTTTGTTGCTTCACAAAGGACACGCAGCGTGTAGTAGACTAAAAGAGAGAGGAAGAAAGAGAGCGATAGAGAGAGAGAGAGTTAGCCGATTAGGTTTAATGAAAGCTTAAGTTACTTTGTTGCACGCACAACCTGCAGCTAAACTTGCGCACACTTTTTGCAATGCAGCAAACGCTGCTGTCGAAGTGGCAAAGTCAAGAGGCAAAAATCCAAGACCAATACGAACAGCAACAACAGCAGCAGTTGTTATTGTCGTTGTTGTTGTTGCAGTTGCAATTGCCCAAACAACTAGCCAGCAACTGCTGCATTTCTGCCTCTTCTTGCCCCTTTTTCTTAACGCTGCCGCTGTCCCTGACCCTTGCACTTACCCTGCGCTTGTCCTTGCCTCTTGCCGCTTGCCTATTGCCACACAGCGCCGGCTGCGTCTGCTGTTTGTGCAGATGTAACTTTACGAGTCGATGAAAATCGTCTTGGTTTCTTACTCAGTGAGTGCAAAGGTGTGTGTGTGTGTGTGTGCCTGCTGTATTTACCTGGTGTTAATGTGTGTGTGATTTTGGTGTGTGTGTTTTAGGACAGGTCAGTGTTTCGCAGCAGTTTACGCATTAGCGTCTAAGGGTTGCGTTTTATACGAATTTCCATTACGCAATGCAAATAAGCCACAATAAACCTCGCTTTCCCTTCTCTACCTCTCTCTCTCTCTCTCTCCTCCTCTCTTGATCTCTTACCAACCCTCTCCCTTTGTCATCCATCATTGCATTCGTTTGCATTCCGTTTCCCACGCCATTCAACAATGCAACTGTCAAGGTTTTTTGCCAGTTCCTTTTTATGTGCTGCCCAAAGCACTGCGTGTCCACCGCCCACTTTCTCCACTCAACAGGCCCCCTCTATGCCCTCCCCCACCCACTGCATACTGGGCATCAAAAGGCTCCTGGCAGCAACAACAACCAGCTTGAAACATGGCCGAAAAAGCAGAAAAAACGAACACAAGCTCAACTAATAGTTTGCAGCGAGAAAAAAAAAGTGAAATGAAATCAACTGACATATAGAGGAAGCAGAGCACCAAAAGGAGGAGAGGAGGGAGTGTGGAGAGGCAGGCAGAGTGGCAGCACACGGACTAGGACTCTTTACAAAAGCTGCCAGCAAAAAAAAATGAAATAAAGAAGGCAAATTGTACCAAAATCCCGCAACAACAGCAGCAGAGCAGCAACAGCAGCAGCAGCAGCAGTCAGTGCCAGGCAAGGATATGGCACACACACACTCCCTTCCACACACACACACACACACACACAGCGTTACGCCCACAAGGTCCAGGCTTCAAATAGAAATGAGAGCAGCAGCAACAACTGTGGCAGCGACAGCAGCAGCAGCAACAGCGAAATAAAACCAGAAAATATTCGCTGTTTGCTGTTGTTGTTGTTGTTGCTGCTGTTGCATTGCTCATAGATTGCAAGTTCGCATTGTGCGCGCGAAACTAGGGAAAAAATTTTTTAATTGGAACAACAACTGTACAGGAGACGCAGCAGCAGCAGCAGTGGAGCAGAGGCAGCGGCAGCAACAGCAACAACAACAAGAGCGCACTTCAAACGCCGCATCGTCGTTGCCATGTGTGTGTGTTTATTTGTGCATGTGTATGTGTGTTTGTGTGAGCAGCGACCACATGCAGCTGCTGGTGTTTGTTTGGCTGCAGGACATGCTCGACAGCCAGGACATGCAACAGCAACTGCTACAACAGCAACAACAAGCAGCAGCTTTCATGGTTTGAGTTGCCGATCGAAGGTTGCAAGCGAACGCAGCGCAACTAGTTGCAAACACAGGGTGATTCGGGTGGCAACTTAGAGGCTTATAGGAATTTTAGCGAGGGAATATTTACATGAATTGAATATAAATAAAAAAAAAATAACATATTTAATAAATAAATTATTTATTAAGCTATTTTAATAATTAATTTTATTAAATTTTCCTTACACTTATTCCTGTGCCAAAATCGTTTATTATATGACTTGAAGTGCTGCATAATAAATTCAGCATATTTTATAATATTTCAAATTTCACATATTTTTTATAAACAATATTTATTTATTTAAATTTATTACTCTACTACCATTTTCTAATTCAATTGAGTCGCTCGTATTATTTATTGCTGCGCTGCCAACAAGTTGCAGTTCGTTGTGTTTGGTTGTGTTGCTCCAACAATTGGTTGTGGTTGCGGTTGTGTCTGGTTCGACGTCGAGCCAATGCGTTGCTGGTGCTGCTACTGCGGGCGCTGCTGCTGTTGGCCGTGTTGTTGGTGTTGCTGTTGCTGTCGCTGCTCTGCTGGCGCTGTTGCTGCTGGCGTCGGGGTTGGTTTGCCGTTCGCTTGTGCACGGCACAATCAGTTGTTGTGTATCCTTCGAAGGGTGAAAAGTTTCCTAAATACAAAAACTTTTGCACCGTCGCCGTCGCTTCGTTCGAGCGCCAGAAACGAGTGCGAGTTGCCTATTCGCCCGCTGCGAATTGCGTACTGCGAATTGCGAATTGTGAACCGCGAATTTGTGAATTCTGAATGCTATGCGGTGGCAAGTTCTAACTGTATTTCAAATAAACGTGTTTTTTGGTTTAGTTCCGCGTTGAATTTTCCTTTTCATGCCACAAACGACTACGACAACAACAACTAAACACTATTAATTAAATAATTAATTAAGTAAGCAATCTAGTTAAATACTTTGATTGAAAAGGAAAACGAGTTTCAAATGTGTGTGTGACAACAACAGCAGAAAACTGGCAATTATGTTGCTCAAGTGATTAGTGCCAACAACAACAACAACAACAGCAAAGAGAATAACAACAACAACAAGTACCGCAAATGTTTGCACTTATTTAGCAACATTTATAATTTGCCTGCATCTTCGCAACGTTTCTTTGCGTTAATTCTCTTTTCTCTTTTCGTGTCGCGTTCGCATCTTTTCGCTCGCTTTCGTTCGGTTTGTAAACAGTTAAATTTTTAATTCACTCTCTCCCTACTCCTCCTCCTACTCCTTCAGTGCCCCCCAGTTCACCGTCTTAGCTTTCGTTTTCGTTCTCGTTTTACGTTCACGTGCGCGCTTCGCGTTTACCGTTCCTAACGGCAGTTCTTTTGGGAGCTTAAGAGAGTTTAATCGAATGCAGTTCAACAACAACAACAACAACAGCAGCTTGACAAACACAGCAGCAATCGATCAATGGCAATGGATTAACAATGGTTTGTAGCATTTTTCAAGAATTTATTTGAAAATAATTGAAATTTTTATAGAAATTTGCAAATAAGAAATGTTTTATGAGCTGCTTTAATTTATGAGGGGTGTCAAGAATTGCTTGGTAAATTTTATATCACAAAAAAGTGAAAGGTTTATAATATTTCCTCATTTGTTTAGAGAATTTGGTGCCAAGAAATCATTACATTTTTTTTTTAAACAGTCTTTGTTCTTTATTTAAATATATGTAGTAAAAATCTAGAATCTTCCAGAATCATTTTATTTTTCAAATCAAAATTAAAAGTATATTTTTATGTTTAAGTAATTCGATTTTGATCAAATTTGTGTAGAGCTAAAACAACAATATCTACAATATTAATTGTTTATTAGGTTAAAAATATAACTAAAACTAATTAACGAAAACTTTTGCTTAGAAGAGAAATTATTTGTGTTCATGACTCAAGAAACACGAACCATTTATTTTTTTATATAAAATATCAAGAGTTTTATATAGTTCTATTGTCAAAATATATTTTAGTTTTGAACCAAAACCCAGTTCTGTATTACTCTGTACACTGTACTCTCTTTCCAACGATCAATAATTTAAATTCAGTTGCTATCAGTTTCTACCGTCGGCATTTATTACGACGCAATTCTTAGTGCTTGTAAATCTCCAACAATTTTAAATGTGAGCATTAAATGTTTATTGAATTACCTGCAAAATTTGTTAGTTCCTGTTAAAACAAACAAAAGCAAACAACACAGCAAAAAGCGTAAATAAGAATAATATTTTCGGAAGCATTTAAGATCAAGTTACAAAAGTCGTAAGCCGCCGAAACACTTGCTACGGATTTCTGTGTGTATGTTTTGCTTTTGGTACATAAACAGGCAAATTTGAGCGGATTTATTGGCGGATTTGATGACGATGACCAAAAAAAAAGAAGGAAACGCAGAAACGAAGTAAAGTGAAAAAGAAAACAAGCGACAAATGCAAGCAAAACAAACATGCGAAAAGCGAAATAAAATTAAATGAACGCAGAACGCAACACAAGACGTTGCCACATAAAAAATAACAACAACAACAACTGAAAAAACAACAACAAAAGCTGGCAACAGTCTTCGATTTGTTGTTGTTGCTATCGTTAGTCCCGAAAATTGACACAAAAAACATTTGAGATGAGTAATGACAATAAACACGCGGCAACAGTCCAAAAAAAAAAAAGCAACAAGAAACAGAACTTGAAGATACTCGTACTCACAGATACATTTGGAGGAAGAAGCAGCGGCAGAATGCCAAAACTGTTGCTGCCAGCAGCAGCAGCAACAACAGCAAGACGACCAATAAAGCGAGCATCACAGACGCCGCCAATCCGCTAGATACATTTGTATCTGAGTGGCGCATATGCGACTTCACGACGTTTGTCAAGTTAAATTAAAAACGCAGCTCAAGGCTCCAGAAGAGTTATGCGCCTTCTTGCGAAAACGTGCAAAGAACGTGCAAAGAGAACAAGTAGCTAAGGCAAAAGATACTCGTAGCTGCAGATACAGATATAGATACATTCAACACTCGACTTTGCTGCTGGCTCGTAACTAACTAACAGTAACGTGCGTACTTCAAGGCAAACGCGCGCAAACTTCAAGATACACTCAGCCAAGCACACATACACACAACCACACACACACACTCAGTCACACACACATACAGAGCAAGAGGTTCTTTTGGCGCGCGCAAAACAGAAGCGCCAAAAATAAAATCCACACTGCAAAAAAAAAAACGAAAGCGAGGCTGAAGAAAGAGGAGTCAAAGAGGCAAGCGGAGAGAATGGAGTGAGGGAAGAGGGGCACTGAAGTCAGCCTCCCAAATGAGGCAGAGCCAGAGCAACCCACGCCCAAAACTGGAAACTGAAACTGAAACAGAAACTCAAAATGAAAACTGAAAGATGTAGAAGCAGCAGAAGAAACAGAAGCACAAGGAGGTGGAGTAGGAGGTAGAGCAGAAAAGGGGAGTGAAAGAGAGACAGTTGAAGCTGCCTTCAACATCGGCAATAAAGAGAATTTAAAGCGCCATAGAAGCTGATGACAGAAAGCAGCGTAAAATAAATAAAAATAAAAATAATAAAGCAACACAAATTGAGCAAAGCGGCAGCAGCAACAACAACAGCAACGACTGTAAAACGAAGTTCAAGTTCAAGCAGCGCATATGTAGCTCCAGCTATAGCTGTATCTGTATCTGTATCTTTCAGTTTGTGTATCTTTGCACATGCTGCCTGCAATTTGTCTGACCAAAAGGCGTCCACATGTGCCGCCAACTGGACGCGCCTCTGCATGTACAAACATGTTGTTGTTGTTGTTGCTGCCGCTGTTTGTTATTTGTTGTTGTTGCGTCTATTTCTGTTTGCGCGTTTTTATGAGTCTTGTATCTTGGAAATGCAGTTGCCGTTGCAGTTGCCGCTAAAGTTAATGCTGCTGCTGCGACCCCCAATGAATTAATGCCTTTGGCTAAAAATAAACACGCACTTTGTTGCATATACCGCAGCAATGTCAGTAGCACGCACACACACACAGACACCCACACACCTACTCTCGCACACACACACTTACACACACACACTTGCTACGTTTTCATTCATAAAACACAAGTAGATGCCAAAAAAAAAGCACGCGCAGGTAGCAAAAGAAGGCAACGCTAAAGGACACGGCAGGCAAATTAAGGCTTTGACCTAGAGAAAAACAAACAACACACACACAGCGTACACTCACACACCTACACACACACTTACGCCCACTCCAAGCTCAGCGTGTGCTTGTAACGTTAACGGTAACGTGCGTGACTTTCAAAGTATGCGAAATGACATGCTCGTAAATCTGCTTGTGTGTAAGAGTGTTGGGTGTGTGTCGGGAGTGTGTGTGTGTGTTTGCTGTGCGTGCATGACTGTGTGTGTGTTTGGTTAGCTCCTTTGCATGGCTTCATTGTGGCACACAGCACGTTTTATTTCATTGCATATTCCACATGCTCCACTCGGTGCTCTTTATGCTCCCCTCTCTCACTCCCTCGCTTCTCTCTCTCTCGCTCTTTTCGCTGCTTCTTGCTCTCTTCACTCCTTCTGCCCTTTGTGCCAAAGCTTCCCGCATCGAATAACTCAATTTACACGTGACACATCGCCACGTAAATTAACCCATTAGTAGAATCATGATTCTCACTTTTGAAATACTGCCAGAAATTTTAGTTATGTACAAAATATGTTAGCTGCATATTTAGAGCGTAGTTGTAAATTGTTTAAGTTAAGAGTTAGTAAGATAAGTAGAGCAGAATATAGTCAAACATGTGACAGTTTAGTTACTTTGAAAACAAAATATAATTTTTATCTAAAAAACTACTGAAAATTCTGATACCAATGGGTTAAACACATATTTTTAAAAGTAGCCAAATTACTGCCAAACTTCTTGAGCTGCAAAAAAAGGCTAAAAATAAACACACTCACACGTTATAATATACGTAATTGGTAATGCTTCTAGGGCTTCAGGCAAGGCTTACTCCCTAACAACACAAGCTCTGAAATGCATTAATACTTGTACTAAAATGTTAAAAATGTAATAATGTTTAACCCACTCTTTCCTCTTACTTCCACACTCCCCACCCTCTACTCATTGTAGTTGTGCATATTAAAAAGTTTTGTCTTAATTGTGTTGTACTGTCCGTAAAACAGTTGAGTTTCTTGCAACTGTGAACATAATGCACGTATTTGTAAATATTTTAATAAATATTTTAGCATTTTTCTGCTGCTGCTGCTGCAAACAATTTGAAACAAATTTGAAAGTTTTAAGCAAGCGGACAGAAACAAAGTCAGATACAATATTAAAATGAGTATTTTCTTGCACAAGGGAGCGAAACGGGGCGTATGCGCAATATGTGCAGTTGTTCAGTTGTTCGCAGTTGTAACGCAAGCCAAAAGCTTTATTCAAAGCAAATGTTGCTGGCAGTGCGTCAGCTTGACAGACAGCCAAAAGATGAACAGAGTTGGGGAGAGACAGACAGTAGAACAGCTAGACAGACAGACAGACAGGTAACAGCAGCAGTTGAAGCAGGATAACTGCCAGTTGGTGTTGCACTTGTTTTAGCCACATTGCTCTGCTTGTTGTTCTTGTCGTGCAGAAGTCAGTTTCGGCTACGCACAGGTAGCACAGCAACAGCAACAACAACAACAGCAGCAGCAACATAAACTCCTGCCCAGTTGCACCCTCGCCTCGTCATGCTTCAATTCCCTTTGAGCATTTTCCTCTATTCTGCACATGCAACGTACTAGTGTGTGTCTGTGTGTGTAGTAGGGTGTGCATGTGTGTATTGTGTATGGCTGTAGCCTAGTTTATGCACCCAAAAGCAGCGCAGAGTCACCTAAATTCGCTGTTGTTGCTGCCGTGCTGTTGCCGTCGCCGCAGTTGCTGCTACATTTGCCCTTCTTCTGCAAATGACGCATTGTTCGCTGGCACACTATATACTGCTATACAGAGTTATATATATTCTATATATACATTTGATATACAACTGTGTGTTTCTGTTACTTGCTTAAAAAATTTCCAAATGTTGCTAACTCTGCAGCGGCAACAGCAACAGAAATTGAAGTGAATTGCGCGCATTGTTCGCAGTTTCGCTTTTGTATGCCTTCACACACAGCACACACATACCACACACACTACTCACACACACTCTACACACACATGGGCACCACAAACAGCGCTTGCTTTATTTGCTTAGCAAACCAAGCTCTAAAAGTTGTGCGCTAAATTTGACAGGAATTTGAGCAGAGGCTTTTCTACTTATCAGTGTCTTCTCTAGACGATAAGATATAGAAATTTGATTATCAGTGAAGTAGGGAGAATTTTGGAAGGGGGAGGGGGTAAGTAGCTGTTATGTCACTGGACGGAAATGGACGAGCTGCGAGCGCAAAGTTATAAAACTTTTGTAGCGTTTCCGATTTGAATAAGGAAAGTCTTGATTTATCTTCAGAGCCTGCGAGAAGGAAGCGCTAATTGTGCACATGTTGCAGTTGCAACTGCCACACACTCACACACACACACGCACACCCATGCACACTTGTACATTGGCCTAATTTTGAAATCGGGATCTTTATCGCTGAGGCACAATACTCGTAACTCGTAAAGCGCGTCTCGTAACTTGCCACATGCAACTTGCCCCCTTTGAGCTGATCATCCGCCCCTCTCTCTCCATCTGCCTCGCTCTGCTCTCTCCGCTCCCCGTCTCTCTCTCTCGCAACATATAAATATATACGAGTCGCAATTTGCTGCAGGATGGAAACGCGAAACGAAACGAACTCGCATAAAACGGAAAGTGCAGCAAATTGTGGCAGCTGCAACATCACAATTTTTTTTTTCTCCTCCTCCTTATTTTTGCTGCGTCTTTTGCTTCTCCTTCTGCTGCGCTTCTTCATCGTCTTTGACTGTTTCTCCTGCAGTTCGCCGATCTTAACTCAGTTGCAGGTTCTCTGTGTTTTTTTTTTTTTTTTTTTTGCTGGCCGTTGGCCTTTTACCGTTTCATACGCTGGACATTGCCACAGCGGCAACAGCAGCAAGGGGCATGCTACGAAAGCCACTCAAATGGCAATTGCAGCACGCAAATTGTAAGCGACAACATAATCAGTCTTTAATTGTCATTCGGCAACACATTGTTGCAACTTGCCATTTGCTCAAGTCGTAAAATCCTTAAGAAAACTGTAGACACAGAGACTATTAAGCAGAATTTTAGACTCATTGGCAAATGTGAATTATAGTAAAATTATAGTTAATTTAGATATTAATTAATCTTATGTATGTGTAGAAGTGTTTTAATCTGGCGAGGGCTAGAGCTAAGATCAAGTTCAAAGGGAGTTTTCTTAGCTAAGACATAAATTAGTCAAACATTTTTAACTGAGGAATTAATTTATAGAGTCCTAAGTGTCTTAGCATTACTTTTGAGTTACAAATAAATATCTTATATAGTAGTTAGAGCTACTTAAAAATTATTTGGCAGAGTTACATTTATTATTATTTTTTTTGCACATTTTATGAGACTTTAAATAGAATTCTCAGCAATTTTTTATTAAGCACACTTTATTTATGGCTGTTAATTGTTTTTCCAATTAAATTAACTAACAGTTGGCTTATGCTCTATAATTAACATTTAAAAGTTATTAACTTTTGTTGGTGCTTTAAGCAATGCCAAGTCAGAACTTTATTTACTGACTGCAGATCGACTTCTTAACTTTGGCCTAAGGCAATTTTTAGCTACTTCAACACCTCAAAAAGCCAACACAAAAAAACGTTACTTTAGAGTGTGTAGCACACACACACACACTTGTACACACACACACTTACACACAATTACACTCACAGCGACATCGCATTGAACTTTGTGAAGCGCAACGAAATGTTGGCAGCTTGAATAAAAAAACAAAAAAAAACGCCAAAGGACGCGCAAAAAAAATGTACACCTGTGCCACTTTTTTTATGAGAATAAAATACAAAAGAGACAAAACAACAACAACAACAAAAAAGAAGCAGAAAAAGAAAAAAATAATGCGAGTAACTGCGAAAAAAATGGCGAAAAAAAGCAAGAAAATGACAACAGCGAAAAGCAACTGAAAAACGCAGCAAGTGCGAGTGTTGTGTGTGTATAAGTGAGTATAGAAGTGTGTGTGTGTGTGTGTGTGTGTGTAGCAGCTCTTACAAAGCCAAAGCATAACTTACAAGCAACAACAACAACGGCAATAAAAAGTCAGAAGTGAGTGTCCTTTACATTTTTTTCTCTGCTCGCAGTCGCAGTCGCTGCCTCTGTCGCTGCCGCTGCTGCAGTGCTGCTTCCTGCCAACACGGACTTGGACTTGGCCAACGCCGCTCATTATATAGTCAAAGACCATAATTATGTGTTGAAGTTTGTAGATGTTTTTAAGTGAGTGAGAGCCAAAGTAGAAGAAGAGCGACAAGGAACAACGATAATGGTTAAGAAAAAAATAAAGAAAAGAATAAAACGAATAATGGTAGCAGGAACAGGCTAAAAGAAGTCCTAGTCTGAGCAGGGCAAGCACAAACTTGAAACTCCTTAAGGAATTGTTTAAAAATCACTTTAACTTCGCCATTTTTTTGCTTTCTTACACAAATTTCTAATCACACAAATTTCTATGTGATCATTTACAGCTTTTTCACCAAAGGATTTGAGGAAACAACAACAACAAGTAGAAGAAAATAAAACAACAACAACTTTGGCAAACGAAATTGAAGAGCAAAATTTACTTTTTGGCCAAATTAATCAAAAATTAAAAACTTCAAATGAAAAACCAAAAGCAAACAAAAAAAGGCATTAAACGAAAACAAACAAAATCAACTAATTAAATAATAATTTAATTAAAAATTAACTTATAACAAACAAAGCGATAATGTTTAATTAATTTGTAAGCAGAGAAACCAACAAACAAACAAACGGAAGACAAAGATTTTTACACTTAAGGCCTACAAATATTAAGTAATTTTTAATTGCATAACGTATTTAAATCATTTAACAAGAAAAGCTGCAAACTATTTTTTATATATTTAAAATATTTAAACAAACAAACAAAAAGCAAATCAAATTTCAAAAGCAAAAACCAGAGTACAAAATTCATAAAACATCAATTATACAAAACGTAACGTAAAAAGCAAATAAAATAATCGAATAATATCAGCAAGCTAAATAATCAATAAAAATATATTAACAAATATATATTTAAGTATATATTAATAAACAAATACAAATCAACAACGCATACAACAAAATACAAATTTACAAATTACAAATTTACAAATTTTTCTAACAAGAAGTCGAAGTCTGAGACACAAACAGCACAAAAATAAAAGGAAAATTGCTTAAAATAATTACAAATACAACAAATCAATTCAAATTTATATAAACAACAACAATTTCTTAGCTGCCGTTTACAACAACAACAAATAAGCATCTTTAAACCACGAATAAAGTACAAAATATATTGAATTTTCAAACTTACAAATTTTTAACAAACAAATTTAATAGTAGCACTTTTACAACAACAACAACAAAACAATACAACAAATATTAAAATAGCAATTATATATATTAATAAATAATTACAAATATTTAACGAATACTAAGCTTAAGCAATAAATTAAAAATATTAAATACAATTTTACATAAATTACAACAAACAACAAGATTCAAAGGCACAAACAACCAGTGAGTTCAAAATAAAATTAACAAATTAAAAATTAATAATTACAAATTATTTAAAAACAAATTAAATCAATATCGAAGAAAAACTACCTCAAGAGCAGTGAGTTGTACAAAAATAACGAAAGGAAAATTAAACAAATATTTAGAGTAGCTTTTTGGCCAGTGTATAAGTGGAACTTTCTGCACTCCCCTCGCTCCCTCGCTGCCTCTCCCCCTATTCCCCCTTCCGAAAAACGCAGCGCAGTGGCTCAAAAGCTGCGCAGCCATGCAATTCGGCGGACTTAAATGGCGTCTACAATAATCGCACAGAGCAGCACAGGCGGCAACGTCGATTCCACATCGGCCAATAGCAACAGCAGCAACACATTGCCAGCAATATCGGCAACAGTCGCATCAGCAGCAGCTGATCTACACAATACGCATCTCAATCAGCTGAGCAGTCTCAGTCAACACTATACGACGCCGTATCATCATCATCACTACCACCAACAGCAGCAGCAACATTTACATCAGCAGCAACCGCAGCAGCATTACCAGCAACAGACGGAGCAACAGCCCCACTGGGATTACTATGCACGGCAGCAACCAACGGTCACTGCCAACAACAACAGCAATAGCATCACCAACGGCAACGGCAACAACTCGAGCGACAACAATAACATTAGCAGCAGCAACACAAATGTTGCAGCTCCTTTGGGTAGCAGCAACAGCAGCAGCAGCAATGCTAATGGTACTGCTGCCAGTGGCAGCAATGGCCACGGACACGGCCACGCACACGCCCATAATCATCACGCCCATGGCGGACACAGTGATGTCAACAATGCCGTTGCTGTTGCCGCCACCGCCCCCGTTGCAGTAAATGCAACCAACGGCAACAACAACAACTCGAATTCTAACTCAAACTCAAACTCCAACGGCAGCTATACACGTCCTTGGGAAATGGAGTCCAAGGACAGCGTGCCACCACATCAACAGCAGCAGCAACAGCAGCTGCAACAGCAACAACAACAGCACCAGCAACAACAGCAACAAACTCAAGCACAGCCGAAGAGCGGCTTTGAGCCCTTCTCAAAGTTGCCCTCATTCCAGAGTCAATTTCACGGCTTCAACGAGCAACTGTTGCCCGATGGCACACCCATGCCGATGCCCATTGGTGCAACAGCAACCGCCGCAGCAGCAACAGCCGCAGCAGCCGCAGCTGCAGCCGCCGCAGCGGGCGTAAGTTCGCTGCAAACAGTGGCCATGTCACCGGCGAGCATCTCAGTGAGTTCGCCGGGTATGATGAGCGTGGGTTCACCCCTGACGCAACTACCAGGGATGCAGACGAGCATAACACCGCCATCGGGCAGTTTTACGCCACTGGGAGCACCACCGCCACCGCCAAATGCGTTCCACCATATGCACCACTCGCATCACAGGGCCGCAGGTGCAGCAGGATATCCACTAATGCCGGCAGCAACAACAGCATTTGGGGATCTGCAACTTTATCAGCCACTGACGCCGGGCTTTGCACCGCTGATCAAGAAGGAGGCGAGCGGTGGAGCGGTGTCGTCTGGTGGGGATTACGATATGCTTACGGGTATATCAATCAAGAAGGAAGACTTTGATCTCAGCAACAGCAACACGCATTTGCAGCATCAGCAACATTTGCAACAGCAGCAGCAACAACAGCAGCAGCAGCAGCAACTGCAGCAGCAGCAGCACCTGCAACAACATGGTCACACCGGACTGGGCGTGGCAGTTGGCATGCATACGCCCACATCGTATGACGGCAACAACAGCAACAGTTTTCCCCATGCGGCCAGCAGCAGCGGCAGCCACACCCCCCACACCACACAGCCGCATACGCCCACGCCAGCAACAACGGCGAATCCGATCAAAGCGGAAAAGTTGCTCAAATCTCCGATAGCTCGGCTCGAGGCCAGAAAAAAGGAGAGACGGAAACAGCGGCCCAATTCGTTAGAGTCCAGTGCCGAGAGTGAGGCCAGCGGCATGGACATAGACCCAAGTGGCAACAATCCGGGCCAAGTGGATGCCGTCTCGAGTACGGCGAACTTTAAGAGCCCGATGAGTGCCCTGGGCATGGGCGATAGCAACGATGCCAATCAGAATGGATGCGATAAACAGGTAAGTTCAAAGCTTAAAACGCGCGTATTGGCGATAACTGGCAAACGCTGCAAATAATAGGAACACCCATCCACCATAACCATAACCTACCACCAACAAACACAACAACAACTACTACACGAAACACACTACCAACAACAACATAACGAACTACAACCACAACAACAACACTATCAACAACTACCCAACCACTCCACCAACAACAACTCCTTCTCTTCTTCTTCTACCGCCTCTGTCTTACAGTCAAAGAAGAAACGCAAACGCTGCGGCGAATGCATCGGTTGCCAGCGCAAGGATAACTGCGGCGAGTGCGCTCCGTGCCGCAACGACAAGAGCCATCAGATCTGCAAACAACGTCGCTGCGAGAAGCTCACCGAGAAGAAGGTAAGTTCAATACACTGAAAGAAATTATATGTAGTAAGTACCAGAGTTAACGCCTAAAACAAGTACTCCAATCAAATATTTCCCACCCGATTCAAGACTAACCGATGTTACCAAATTCCGCACACCATTTCGAGCTGCTTTTAGTCCTTTATAACCTTTTTCACACTGTACACTTTGTACATGAAAATACAACCAGTTAACAGTCATTCAACCAACTGCCAATCGGGCAAATCGACTATGCGAACAGTTGACCAGTTGAAGCTTTCGGCCATTCAGATTTTGTTTTTTTGTGAATGCAATTCCCAGGCTCTGTCTTGGCCACGTTCTCGGCCGCAGTTGCGTCCTCGGTCTGGACCAGATTCAGCGGCTTACGAGTATTCCATTCATTCAACACAAAAAGTTACTCAATGAAAACGGCGCACACTTGGAACAGCAACGGCAACAAGCATAAGCAACGGTGTTGCTGTCAGTGCACAGTGGAGCAAAGCTTCCAAAATATGTATAAACAAATAGTTAAAAAGTATGAAGCACTGGTTAAATTTAAATTGAAATTTACTAGCTGAAAAAAATATATAAAATTTTTAATTTTATTACAAATCTTACCGCAATAAACCAATCTGAGCACACTGTGCGTCAGTGGTCAAAAACAGCCTCAGATTAAACTGGTTTCTCGGTTTTTGCTGCTCGCGGCTACGACAAAAGTTCGCGCGGTCTTTCGCTCCAGCGGTCAGTCACTCAAGATTTATGTCAGCACAACAGATGTTCCATTCGAAGTCGGTGCAAATTAATGCAGCCTGTTTCCCCCCTGTTCCTGCACTCCGATCTCCCCACTGACGCGCTCTCCTGCTCTCTTTAATCACATGCAATTGCCTCAGTTGCAGCTTGTGACTGAATCGACGTTTAACTAGTAACCTACAAGCTCCAGTCTCTCTCGCTCGCTTACTCTCTGTGTGCGTGTGTGAGTGTATTCAAGTACTTGCGTACATGCTGTCGAGTGCTTGTACAGTATACGCTCGCGTATCCTTAAACTCTTAAACTCTCAGCTTCCCAGGCGACGACTGCAGATGAGTTTCGTTCATTTTCCCATTCAGTTTGCATTGCGTTTCGGAATCACTTAAGAGCCCGGAGCCGCAGGCAGAGAAACAAGCGCATATCCTTTAAGGAAATCAGGTTACACACACACACACACACACACTCATACACATGCATATATAGATATGTTAAGTGCGCTACATGAAGTCCATTTGGGAACTCAAGTGGTTGTGGTTATGTGACGTCTTAATGCAAGTTCATTGCCCGCAAGGACAGCGCAGGACACTTGCATAAGCACATGCAGCAAAGCTGCAAGCAACTCCTTGATTTCTAACACCGAAATCAGCTGGGAATACTACACCCTGTCCCTCTATCTCTCTCTGTCTCTCTTTAAACTAACATTGCGTACTGATCGGTTTGAAAATTAAGGTCATGTTTCCATTTGAACGCGTTTGCCGGGCTTCAAATGCAGACACAGACACAGAAAGAGCACAGAAAGACAACAAACTAAGAATAACAACAACAAAATGAAGCAGAGGAAGAAGCAGAAGAACAAGAATAACTATGGCAATGCCAATATGCCGTATGAAATAAAACAACAATAAAAACGATAATAACGAAACGAGGCAGCAACAATAAAAACAACAACAAAAGAAGAAAAGCAAACGATGTTCGCAGCCGCTGCCTGCAGGAGCAGATGTTCACAACTTACAAACACACATACATGGAGACACACACTCACACGCAAATACAAACAGACAGACAGTCAGCGACTGACAGACAGACAGACAGACATAAATAAATAAGCGACTGCGCAACGTTTTGTCTCGCTGCTACGATCAACGCCGACAGCGACAGCTAAGCGAGCTGCGCTGCCAGCTGAGGCAGCAAACAGGAAACCGAAAATGAAACGAACACGCAGCAAATAGCAAACGTAAGCCAGAGCGAGACAGCGTGCTAGATAGTTAGGAGAGAGCAGATAGTGTCGCGCGACTGCTCACACAATTAAGAAGGAGGTTGACAGGAGAGAACTGGCGTAGAGCGCGGCGACTGCGCGAGCCTCACAAAAGGTTGTCAAACAAGAAAATGGCACGCAAAGCGTCGCAGTCAAAGTCGCCGTTTGCAGTTGTTGATCGACGCGCTGTCCACTATCTCTGCTGTCGCTGTAGCTGCGTCTCTCTGACGACACACATAGATAAAGTTGTAAATTTTGCAGTCGCTGTGCCATCAGTTGACATGTCAATACTCACACACACACACACACACACACATGCACACACTCGTGAGTGTTTCTTCTTCCTTGCTTGCTTCCTATACTCACACAATTGGCGCTTTATTTTATATCTTCCTCTGCTTTATCATCATCATTATTATTATTATTCCTACTGTTGTTGTTTGTACAACACGCGTACAAGCTGCAGTAGCCCATGTTTTTCACACTGCCCAACATAAATTCAATTATGCCAGCAGACAATTAAGCTTGACTTGACTGAGCAAGTGCAGCTAATCGATATGGGAGTGTATCGAATATGTTCCACTTTATTTGGCATTTATCTTGATTATGAACCTTTTTTTAATGGAGTTTTTACTCTAGAAAATCTAGATAATATTGTAAATAGATTAAAGATACGATATAATTTTTTAAAGTAATTTTCTATAGCGATAATTATTAAATTTCTTTATTATTACTCATCAGTTCGAACAAAAATATATAAAACTGCATTCAATAATTATTGAATATATTAATCTGATTATGAAATCTATTTGATCGATTTGAAGCTTTTCATACAAAGCTTTTCTAGATCGTTGATCTTTCCTAAAACTCTTTCTGTAGCTTTGACATATGATTAATGCCTTAATAATCTGTTCTATAGTGTATTTCTGTCTGCTCTACAAACTGTGCTTTCACGGTCTTCAAGCACAATGTGTGCTCTCAAAAGTATTTATTAAAAAAGTCGTCTTGTCTCATTGTTTTTTATGTATTTCTTTCTTTTTTTTTCGCGGAAGTTCTCTTGGGATCCACCATATTTTCTTTGTATATATTTTAGTGCTGTTTTTTTGTTGGGTTCTTCAATCGAACGCGGATCAATGCACTTTTTGACTTATTTCTGCGGTATTTCTGCAGCTCCAGTAATTTAATACGCTCAGTAACTTTTTTTTTTATTTTAAGTTGAGTTTAAGTTTCAGTTTCACTTTGGTTTTGTTTCTGTTTGGTTTTCGCTGCGCAGCTGGTCACACTTATAGCAGGAACTCGAGTGCTTCTCCAAACACTTCTCTGCTCTTCTCTCAGTCTGTTTTTACTTTCACAAATCAGGCCAAAAAGTAAAGTACAAAAAATAAAAATGCCTCGAGCACAAGTCATTAACTTGGCTATTTGAATTGCGATGCCACGCCCCGCTACGCCTGCACGCCCCCGCTAGTGTGCCTCTGGAAAGCTGAGGATGCTTCCTGTCGCGGGATTCGTAGACCTTAAATATGCAGTTTTCTTAGGAATTTTCTCATTAAAATCGTTATTTTTTTTTGTATTCTTTCATTCCATCTACTTCAGCGTTTCTAACAAATAAGGCAAATCAACAACAACAGCAAGGAGAACAAGAACATGATGAGCAAATATTAAAAGGCGTCTGGTCTAAAGAAAGTCGCCAAAAGGAAAAGCGACGAATCAAATAAACGCCCTCTTTGGGAATGGACAACCTTTTCCAAGTTGGGGACAGGGTTCGGGGCAGGCTTTGGTTTGAGTGATTGACTTCATTCTTGTGTGTTTGTGGGTGGGTGGATGTGTGCTCTGTATTCGCATTGTCCTTGTATTGTAATCGTCGAAAGCTTCTTTAGCTTTGCTCTTGCTGTTTCCATTTTAGACATTTTCTTCTTTTTTTTTCAATTTCACTTTTGTGGCCGCAGGACACTTGCCCCAAACGAAAACCATGTGTTAGTATGCGTGTGTGTATCTGTGTGTGGTGGCAACTTCATCAAACTAAATGCACTTCATGAACTAACCCTAAGTCTAAAAGCAGTCAGAACAACTTAAAGGTTTCACTTCATGCATACGAAATGCAGCAAAGTATCTCAGAGAAAGAGATAGAAAGGAATGAGCAAAGAGTGTAATAAAAAGAGAGAGAGAGAGAGAACTGGGAGTGCAATGCTCCTACTTGAGCACACACCGTTCGTGACATACTCCCAAGCCTGACAGCAATCGTGCTCGTCCTTCGTCCTGGCCTCGAGCCTCTGGCATATATACACATGCACACAGAACTTGGCACGTTAGCTCCAGGAAAACAGGATAAAACACACACACACACATGCACACTGTGGCACACTTGATACTTGAGCAAATGTTGTTGATGATAATGAGCTTCAGCTTGAGCTTCATTATGATCATTGCCTGCGCCTTTGTGTTGTGCAATCTGATACGTTCTCGTGGTCTTGTTCCACTCGTATCCAGTTGCAGCAGCTACCTTTCTTGCTCTCTCACTCTTCCTCTATTCCTCGCTGCCTCTACTCTCAGCTGAGTTAAATTTTCTTCTATTTTGGCAGTTTTGTGCAACATTTTCTAGCTAAAAATTGACGCTTATGTCCAGGTGCTGGTCATAGCCACAATATTGCTGCAATCATTCAATTTGTAGCTACAATACGCACATCTGCACACACACTCAGAGCTCCTACGTGTGTTTCTTTGTGTGTGCCATGCCTGCGGCAGAGTTCATTGCACCAAAAAAAATGAAAAAGATAAACTCTGGAATTGTTAAGTCCAGTTGTAGGAACTCTTCGCTCTCTCAGTCTTTGCCTTTGCCACAAATCCGATTGAATTTTGTTTTATTTCCTTTTTGCTGTGCTCCAAATGCATATTCAACTGTCGACTACACACACATACACACACACACACTGCAAGAAACATCTGCATTTGTTTCTCGGTTTCTCGCTTGTCTGCACATCTGCTCATATTGTTCCTTTTTCATTTAATTTCTGCTGTTTTTCTTTAGCCTGATCCTGCAGCAGGACTTAAGTCCAAAACGTGCCACATTGCCGTTGCACTCACTTTGACTCACACACACATTTACATTCTATGCACGCACACATTTAAGCACTCGTAAATCTATTCACATATAAATATAAATAGTTGATAGACAAAACTATTATTATTTTTTCTGTTTTGGGTATAGCGGGAGGGAAATTTTAAGCTGCTTATGCAGAGCATGTAATCCCCAATTTCTTCTCTCTCTCCCCTTCTCTACATCCCCCTTTATCACTCGTATCTACGCCCCATTGCGCCCATTCTTTGGCTTTTTGTTCAAAATTAAAATGAATACTTTAATTCATAAATTGCCATTTTTGGTCGTGTTTTGTTTTTGATACCCTGTAAATGTTTAGAGAAGGTTTGCCCTAGCTGCTAAGCACGCAAAAAAATATTTAATAAATTGTAAATATTTTAAATTAAAGATAGAAAGACAAATTTTTAGTTTAAAAATAGTCTGTCATTTTTTTAAGGGTATCTTAGGCCAGTTATACCCTATATTACCTCTATATTTCTTATTTTTAATGCACTCCACACGGCTTTTATGGCAAATGGCCGCAAAAATTGCCAATTAGAGGGCTTTTTATTTGAACAGTCGACCGCACATGTAATTTAAGCATATAATATATTTGTGAAAAAAATCTTGTATATATTTGCATATATGTATATATATAAATATTGTTTATTGCACATATGAATTTATTAATTTTGAGCTGACAATGGCAGCCGCTTCAGTCGCTTTATTTGTTTTACAATTTCATTTTGAATGCATTTATTTTAATTTAAATTTATTTCTTTTTCTCTCTCTATTTTTTTGCAGGAACCCAAAACGAAAGCCGTATGTATAAATATTTTTTATTTAACACCTAAACATATTTTTATATAATTTAATGAGTAATTTGTGTTTGCACAAGGATTTTGCTTATCAGAATTATACATAAGATAAGAATCTAAGACGGAGTTCCGGGAATTTCTTAAGCTTTGCTAACAAATTCAAATTCCTCTTTCGTTATCTTATCAAATGAATAATTATGCTATATATAGCTATATGTTATATATCTTTTAATAACTGAATAGTTGCTTTAATTGTGCTCTCTTGGTTACTTGACCTTGAGACAGTTTTGTGCGTGCAGAGAAACCCTTTTGGCTAGATTATGCAAATCTTGTTAGGTTCTTATTGTTTGCCGCAAATGTATCTAAGTATCTTTGTATCTATGTGCTTGTGTGTGCCGCATTGTGTGGCAGCTTCTTGTTGCTGTTGCTGTAGTTTTTTTTCAGTCTGTTTTGTCTCTTCTTTCACCAGCAGATTTTTTATCTGCCGCATAAATTAAATAATAAAACGGTTATGCGAGTGTGTGAGTGTGTGTGTTGGTGCAATTCTATGCATATGTGAGTGTGTGTGTGTGTGTGTGTTGTCTGTCTGTGCAATTGAGTTGTTGTTGTTGTGAAAATGATTTGTTGCTGTTGCCGCGACGGCTGCTTACGTGGATGAAGCTTGTTGATGGGTTGCTGCTGCTGCTACTGCTGGTGGTTGTTGATGATAATCATTCATTCCGCTAGTCGAACTACACACACTCAAACACACACACACATCAACTTAAATCTGCGCTGATTATAATGCGTTGTTTAATTTTAATAAATAAATTTTCACATCCTTGTTAAGCGCACATTGAGTGCGACAACAACAAGCAGCAACAATAAAGCGTATGTTAAAAAACTCGGCATTGATTAAAATTCAGAAAAAAGTTTCAGAAAACAGCGTTAAATGTAAATGAATGTTATGTAATTAAGCAAGCAACAACACTGCGTATACTTAATACGCAATTTGCATAGAGCACTTGAGCAAAGACGCTGCCTGTTGGCCTCGTAAGTAGTTAAAGGACAAAACTACCGCATTGTGTGCTCAAGAACACACTCACACACATACTGACACACACACTAACGAGCTGAAAATGCGACATTGCATTTTCAGTTGGAAAAACTGTGCAGTGAAAAATGATTTTCGCAGTTGCTCATTTTAATGAGACAAATTGTCAAGAAAGCAAAAAAATAAAGAAATTAGGAAGGAAAATGCAAAGGGAAGGTGAGACACGACGTTAATTGAAGAGTGTAGAAAGGGATGGATAAAAAGAGGGAGGGAGAAAGGGGGAGAGAGAGCAAATGAGGTTAACAAGCAGCAGCTGGCAGTAAATAGATATGCAATTAAGCATTCTGCTTATTGTTTATTAATAAACAACAACAAAGCCAAATAAAAAGCCAAAAAAAAAGGAAAGCAGTAATATTAAGACTGCAGTCGCTAATTGCCACAGCAACTGCGCAAAAGAGACAGTGAGTTAGGATGAGAGGGAGAAAGGTAGATAGAAACTTGTAAGCAAGCGAAAAAGAGCGAAAATGTTTCGCTGTTAGCGACCATGCGTTGCATTTCAAGGATACAGGATACACACAGACACACACACACACACATTTATATATATTAGCACATTTAACCCTTTTTACACATTTTGTTGCTCTGCATTTCTATTTTTGAAGTGCATTTCGCCCTGGAAAGCGGCACTTCTTTACTGCCCGTTGGCTCAATTTAAATATCAACGATGCATAGCCAAAACTGACAGGACAGGGAAACTAACTGCCTCGTATACCCTGGCATTTAACTGAAGATGAAAGACAATGCACATTAAATGACACGCAAATGAAAAGCGATATGAGTGGGTTAAAAAATAACAGTGGGTTAAAGGGAACAATGGGTTAAAAAAGAAAGCTATTTAAAGGCTATGGACTGAAAGTGAAAACTTGGTAGTATTAAATGCATAAAATGGTTTATCCAAACTCATAAAATTTAATTGCTTCTCATACAAAATTTAGTTCAAAGTTTTTTTAGTTTTTAAGTTTTCCTCAACTCAAAACTTCCGTTTCTCAAGACTACAGAGCATTGCAAAGTCGAGCTTACCTAATAACATTAAGTTGTACTTTTCTGCAGCTCTATCATTGCGGTAGTATGTGTGTGCTATGTGTTTGTATGTGTTTGTTTGGTGTTTCTGTGTGCAAGGTGCAATTGCAGCGCATTTTTCAGCTTGACCGCTTCGAGAGTGCGAGTGCGAGTGGTAGAGTTCGAGCGACCCTTTTGGTCCCTTGGAAAACCAAACTCGCACCACAGCAGTGAGAAATGAAACGAGGCGTTTGTCAGTTTCTCAGTTTGTCAGTTAAATGTGAGCTCAGCTGAGAAAAACAGGGGGTTGTCCATAGGTAAATACGTGAACACATGCATAAATGATGATGATGGAGTTGCTCTCCCTTCCTCTCTCACACACACTCCCTCTCCCTGTGTGTTAGTTTAGAGGGTCAGCAGGTTACAGGTTACAGTTTACAGGTTACATTTCACTTGCCTAATTGCAGACCAAAACTAAATGCTGGCAAACATTAAACTCATGTCACAAGTTGTCAACACTCGCAGACAGACAGAACTGTTAGCCATGTTCTGGTAAATCCGTTTAAGCCAAGTCATCCATATCGAAAATTGGCAGAGATGAGAAAATCACAAAAAAATAAAAAAGAGACTGAAAAAGCAACGTACAATTTCAATTTCCAAAAAATTGGCAGAGCAAAGAAAAATAACACGAAAATGAAGTAAAAGTTTGCTCAAAAGTGCCTATCAAGCAGTAACAACAACAACAATTTGGCATATCTTTTGATTGCATTTTGACAACAACAACATCAGAAACAACAACATTTGAGACTGGGCATATTGTTGGCAAAAAACAAAAGCCGCACTTTCAAATCGATTTTTGATTATTTTGTGTTATCATTGCGTTCTTTTGTGCTGTTGTTGTTGTGTTGCTGTTGTCCCTACACCCTGTAAGAGCAGGCAGTGGGGTGTAAGCGAAGGGACCTAACTTTTAGTTACAAAAATTAAGTTCAAGCTGCTTTAAGTCTGCTAAAAAGCTTCCATTTTTAGTCTGCGAAATTTACAGGATATCTACACGCTCACACTCTTGGGTATTAAGGGCTGTGCGTCATCCCCAAACTGTTGTAAATTCAATTTAATTTTTCTTAAATATTATTTGAGACAATTTCGCATGCATTACGAGTACGCGCTGTGAGTTTGGAGTTTCGAATACAATTTTTGTAAGTGTATTTGTGTGTGTGTGTGTGTATTTTCTGCAAGTAAATTTTATCATGTTTACTTTCAATAACTTGCGTGGGTTGGGGCAAACAGTAAGAGGCGAGTAGCAGGGGCACATGGCATGTGGCAGTACAAACTGCTATCCACGTTCCAATTCGGCAACCTGACAACAAACAAAAATATTGTTGTTTTCCCTATTTATTTTATTTATAGCTGAGAGCCTTTTTTTCTCTCGCTCTCAGTATTTTTTCGCTTTCTTTTTTTTTTGGCTGGATTTCACGGCTTTTGTTTGTCGGCGCAAATTGAAAACATAATTGAAACAATAAATTCAATATTCTTGCTATATCAATTTCAATACGAAAGCGAAAGAGTTGCCAGTGCTGTAAAATGCTGAGGAAATTAGCTTATAGCACTTTCCCAGTACCCAAAAAAAAAAAAAAAAAGAAGTGAGAGAAACAAAAAAAAAAATCAATTTAATTTTGTCGATTTCCTGTTTTTGTTTTTTGTTTTTTGTTTTTTTTTTTTTGTTGAACTAAAAGTTGTGCCTTGTTCCTTGTTTCTTGAGCTGACATTCTGGGTGCTGGGCAACACTGTCAAACAACTCAAGTCATTTACTAAAGTACGAAAGTATAAAAAGTCCTGGCGTGCATAAACATCCCTTAACAGGCGCTGCTGCTGCTTCTGCTGGTGCTGCTGTGGGGGTGGTTCACAAAACTGTAGAAAGAATGAAAAAAAAAGAAGAAATTTAAAAAGAAATGTTTTTCAAAAGGGCAGCTAACAAACAACAGCAGCAACAACAACAAAAACCTGCACATAAAGTGCGCTAAAAAATTTCACGTCACGTAGCTGCTGTTAGTTGTTGTTGCTGCTGCTGTTGTTGTCCAAAACGCGGCGTTACATAAAAATGCTGCAGCAGCAACAGCAGCAGAACTTTGCACTTAGCACGCACCGACACACACACACACACATACACACTGGCACTCGCACACACACGTGCTATGAAACAATTTAGCGCTTGCTGCATTTACAAGCCCAAAGTTGCAGCATTTTCTGCATTGCAACTTCTCTAATTGCACGCGCAACACCCGAAGGACACAGCAGCAACAGCAACAGCAACAACAACAACAACAATAATTTTTAACAACTTTAACCCATGGGGGAGACTTACACGCACGCATTAAGTAAACGGCAAAGCTCTTGTTGTTGTTGCTGTTGTTGCTGCTGGCACATCATCAGCTATGCAAACAAATACGCATAAATATGCACACGCACACACTCAGCAATACGCTCACGCACACTTTTAATGCAAAAATACAAAAAAATTAAGAGAAAGAACAGGAAAAATATTGCAAACAAAAAATGCGAAAAACTCAACACGCACAACAGCAACAACTTCAACGCACAGCAGCAACATGGCACGAGTGTAGCATGTGAAATGCTGCTAGGCTAACGGAAACATGTGCAAATAAGGCAACACATAGTCGCCATACACATCCACACACGCCCACACCACAAATCCTGCCACTTGAGCTTACCACCTGACGCACACGGTATGCAAACGCTTTGAAGCTGAGGCTTACGCATATTGCGTATACGCTCTGAGGGACAGCACACTGCAATGGCTTCTGCATGACGCACTTTTTCGTGGCAGGGCAGTGTATGAGTGCCTGGGTGTGAGTGTGTGGCAAGAAGTTCTTGCTTGTCGCTTGTAGTTGGCTGCAAATATTTGCATTGCAGCTAAGATTGTCACCCTAAAAATTGAATACTGCCTGGGCAGATATATATATATACTAGATATATGCATATATATAGTATAAATAGAGCTGTATGTGCTTGGCATTACCCTCGTCATTGCACACTTGGTGGCATTCCCAAGCATTCCCAAAGCATTGCATTGCAATTTCCATTTCTTCTGCCCTCTCAGCTAAAAGTTGCTGCTTCTGCTGCTGGCGATTGTCGCCTTTGATAAACTGATGTTGCTGCTGCTGCCGCTGCTTGTGCTGAGCTACTTTGTCGTTGTTAATTATAAAAATTTTCCAGTTTAGTTTAGAGCGCAATGGTGGCAGGGGGAGTAAAAGAGGGACAGAAGAAAGCGACTTCTAAGCGACGCACAAAAGTATGCTACACTTTTTAGCTGACGCCTTTGCTGGGCAAGTTTAAGTATATAAGCGTTTATACATATAAAACCCCAAGTATATACAAAGCTATATACTGTGTGTATGTAAACATGTTTGTACAAATTGCAAGCAAGCATTTTACGCTGCCAGCACAGTTAGAGGGCGTGCCAAGGGGAAGAGGGGTGCAGGGGCAGGGGAACAACAAAAGTTTAAGAAAAAGAAAACTGTGCAAATAAAACTTTTTGCTTTCGCTGTTGCTGCTGCTGCTGCTGATGCTGCGTTGGCTTTGGCAAAAGTCCTTGCCAAGGGTAAATGCAAAATTTACAAACACACACACACACAAATACACTGACGGTTGCTGCCGCGTGGCAAGTGGCAAGCACAAAATTGAGAAAAGTATGCGTGCTGGCCAAAAGATGTTGCCAGAGTCGCGTCAAAAAAATAAAAATGCCAAAGCAACGAGTGCAAATAAAATGGCGAACTGCTGCCAAAACGTAAAAGAGGGGCAAAGAAACGGCTTTGATTTTGAGGGGGGCGTGTCAGCGGGCAGGAAAGGGAGCAGGAGCAGTAGCAGGAAAGGACGTGGCGCCAAGGAGCATTGCAGCTGCTATGTAGAATGCTTCACTGCACTTGACTATTATTGAAGTTACGCCAGAATCCTTGTACGTTCCCCTACACCGCTACACCTCCTACTCCTACACCTCCTACTTGCAAACACCAACTCTTACCGCTTGTTTAGGATTGAGTTGTTGCCGTTGAAACTTTCGCCTTTGGGAGCTAGCTCAGCAAACAGCAGCAACATCTTTTGCCCTAGCTTCGTGGCATCCTTGGCAGCAGCTTCTGCTGCTCCAACCTTCGCTCCTTTCCCTACCACTACCCCTCCTGATACTCCTTAAACCTCTTTTCACTTCCATTGCCGCATCGTCATCGTCCTTTGCATATTTGAGCGCGCGAGTCGCGTTGTTGCCTTCGTCTTGCCACTTTTTGCATTTTTTATGTGTTGGTAGGTCATTGTACGTACAAAAGCCACTTTTACTGCGCCACCAACAGCAACAGCCACAGCAGCAACTGCAGCTGCAACACCAACACCAACAGCAGCAGCCACATTGGTATTAAATAGGAGTGTAAAGAGCTGTTGATGGACTTGGTTCTACTCTGTAGACAGTTGGCTGCTTAGGGGCTGTTATTTAGCTTATGAGTCTGTGGACATAATACAGCTTAGACAAGTGACGAAACTTCTAACAGTTTAAGTAAATTAATTATAGACTGTTAGTTTTTACGCTGCCTAGTGACTAAAGTTCTATGCTTACTATCAGCCAAAAGTTACCCAAACTATTTCGATTTCATACAACCTTCTCTCGATACTCTGTTACGGTCTATAACTATAGCGAAACTATAACAACAACAACTGCAACTGCTGTGCAGCAAAGTTTTCCTGCTGCCAAATTAAACAAATTTTTTGGCTCAAAGCGAGTCGAGTTTGTTTCCTTCTTTTTACTGTATTTATTTGTTCGCTTTTCTGTTCCTCTGTTCCTTTTTTTTGGTCAACTTGAGCGCATTTTTAATGCACTTTTATGGTAGTGTTGGGTGCATATTTTTTTGTGGAGGATAGAGTGGTAGTGGGTGGGGGCGTGGCACTCTATTATACTCCATCAAATGCAATTTGCTGCTCGCTCTGTCAACTCGAGCGAGTTATTTGCATTTCTTGTTGTTTCCCCAAAATGCAGAAAAGTTCTCCATTTTTTTTGTTCTTTGTTGTTGCATAATTTGAGTTGTTAGCAGAGTTTTTCGGCTGCCTGTTGTTGCTGCTTAAAAATTTTGATTGAAATGGATTTTTAATTTGTGCGGCAGCTTGACAAATGCCAAATGCATAAATCATTTATTTTCCTTTATTTTTTTTTATTTGGTATATCACACGACAAATTAAAAATTAATGCAATGTCATAGTCGCCTTTTGCTACCCCCATAACGCCCACTCCTCTGGCCGCCCCCAGCCACAAAATGGCTGAACAAAAATTGCATCAATGCTGCAGATTAACCACATGGAAGTGCGGGTATCTCCGTTACCAGAGACTCACACTAAATACGACAATGCGACGATGCGACGGCACATTTTTATCGATTTTCCTCACAGCTCTACCAAATGCAGGCATCGAAATATATATATATTATATATATATATATCTAGATATATTTATTTGCAACCCCAAAAACGCGTTCATACACAGTTTTATTTTTATTTTATTTCACTTCTTTCTTCTTCTATGTTTTGCTTCTTTTCCAACTCCGCTCTGCTTCTCCTTTCCTCTGTCTCTCTGTCTTTGTGCTCTGCTGCGTGGCACGCACTTTTAGAAAGCACCAGAAAAATCACAAAAACTGAAAAATGAAGCTGCAAACGCAGTATTATAGTGTCTGCATGTGTGTCTGTGTCTGTGTCTGCTTGGGTGTGTCTGTGTGTGTGGGTTGTGCCTGAGCAAAAAGAAAGCAAGCAAAGAGTGGCGAAAAAAATTCGCATTGAGGGTTGAAAATAAATTGCTTTTAATTTGATTTCAACTCAATTAAATCCTAGAAATGGAATGGAATTTCAAATTAATTCCTTGCTCCTTGGCGCATCCTTGCTGCATTAACTAATGCAGCATTGGCTGCTAAAACAACCACAGAACATGGCAATAGTTAGCATACAGAGTCACTGGCCATTACAGGGTCTAACTGTGGGGTATGTGCGACTCAAAAGTGCACAGCTGTCGCTGATTGCACTCTTAATGGGCTGTCAAATCTTTTGTTAAGTAACTTATAGCTATAAGCATGATTTATTAATTATGGAGTTGGACTTATCAGCCGTTTAGGAGTTTAGAAATATTTTTAGTAGATTTAGATTTGAGGAACACAAAATATAAAGGTTCTGTTGCTGTCTCAAGCTGTGTCCAAGTCTTTCAACTAAACCGCACACAATCACTGCCTCTTTTCGCCCCCTCATCACGCTCTTAACCCGGATCGAGCACCGTTTTCTTGCCTCACACAAATTGTGTCACAAAGTGTTTTGTTGTACCCCTTTTGCCACACTCATTTTCATTGGCTTTTGCCGCTACCTCAACAAAACAATAAAATTGCCTTCCCCTCTCGCTGTTTGCCACCCTTCACCCCCCTTTGCGCAGTGCTGAACTTGACCTTGATAAATTTTTGAAGTGAGCTTTTTAGCACATATCAAAATGGTTACATCTCAAGGGGCCTCTCACAGTGAGACAAGGAAGAGAGAGAGGGGGAAAGGGACTGCTGGGTAGCAAGGTATTAAACGCCAAGTGTCGGCATTGTCACCTCACACAGCTCAGTTCAGTTCAGCTCAGCCCCAATCCCCTTTTGACATTGAAAATTTTCGCATCTGAATTGCGTGTAGCAAATCGACGATGACGCATTTTGCCACACACACAGACACCCCCATGTATACCTCTATGTGTATGTATCTAGAATATGCAGGCTTACATATATATGTGACCAGCATAGTGCTGCAGGGTTGGCTTCAATTACGCTGAACAAAAACTCACCCCCAAGTCGCACAGAAGTCAACCCCCGAAAAAAAGAAAATAAAGCAGAGAACGCAATCAAAATGGCAAATGGTCGCTGTAAAAACGCAAAAACACAACAAAGCCAAGAAGAAACAGGGAATAAAGAATGCAGGAAAGGAAGAGCAAGAGGAAAGAAATAAAAGTAAATTCAGCCTGGCGGTAATAACGTGAACAATCCCAATGAATCATTTGAGCATTCTTGCAGGCAACTTGCGGATTTGAAAGCCAACACCTAAAACACAGACAGTCAGGCAGTCAGACTGCCAGACAGACAGTGGCAGTAGTTGCCAGACTGCGAGACTGCCAGACAAACCGACAGCAGTTAGTCATTTAGTCGTCACGCAATCTCAGCCACAGACTTCAAGGACATTCGCCACAGCGCAGGCTAATCAGCACCCCAAAAAACGCAAGCCCCAGTCACGCCCTAACAGCCCCCTTAGCTACACACCCACACTCATATTTTGGGGGGCTGCTGTCGTCACGAAAGTGATAATCAAAATAAACAAAGATTAGCAGTGCGTCGAGTCGACACTTCCGGTCCCCCCTCAATTTCTTTTCCGCTTCCTGTCTGCGTCGGAAAAGGTGCGTTTAACCTTGAAAGTAATTTGCCAAACGGCAGGCTATGAAAATCAATATTGTGCCTACTAAAGCTAAGCACACTCCCCCCCTGCCTGCTCTTCCCTTAGGTCAAAGGGTTGCTGCTCTAATTCGCCCCCGAAAAAAGGGAAATCATTTGTGTGGAAATAATTAATATTTTTGGCACATTTACCCAGAGAATTTAGCTGCTGCAGCAGGTCAAGGCTGTCATTCAATTAAAATCAGAGCCACAGCGAGGGTTGCCTAGACAGTTGAATGAACTCTGCAGAGTTTGATAAGCACCTCAGTTAGGCAGACCAAAAAAAGGGGAAAGGCAGCAACAAGTTGGGACTTGAGCCCTCAAGACGGCCAGCAATACATCAAGCGAAGGGTTGCCGAAAGCCCAAAGTACACAAAGTAATACACACACATACACTGACTCGTAGAGAGCCACACGCACATTGAGTTGTGCCCAAAAAAGCGTTGGCAACTTTTTATGGGGCGCCCATTTGCTCATTATGATGACGACTTCTGTTCGTTGTTGCTGTTATTGTTGGGATGAGAGGAGAGAACGGAGCAGGGTAGAATGTGTCATAAAATGCGCAACAGTCTACAGTCTGCATGTGCGGGCTTTCAGCATTTTGATAGGGCTACTCGCAGCTCGGAGCAGCTCCACTTTTTATGCTCTTTTTTTCTGCTGCCTGAATTTTACTCGGCACCTACCCGAAATCCACTTGGCCTAGGTCAGGTTCTCAAATGATTGCGTGTGAGTGTATATGTGTGTGTGTGCGTGTGGCCTTTGCGGTTTAACTTGGCTACCTGTTGCACACACACACACTCACACACACACACATGCCGTCGGGGCTTTTTGAGCCCGCAAAGAAGCCAAATTGCGTCTCATTATTGTGTCGCAGCTGCTGACGAAACGAGTAGCGACTTTTTGTTGGTTCTTTTGCTTTTCTCTTCTTTTTTCTCTTGTCGTTAACGACAAAAAAGGTCAACTAATAACGGCAATTAAGTCAACATGCGTTTGCATTTCTTGTTCTTGGCGCTAATAAAGTTAACAGCAAAAAATTGTGCCAAAAGCAGAATGCAAAAAAGATGAAAATTACAATGATTTCAAAATTGATTCCTTGACGGGTTTTTTTTGTTGTTGTCGGTGTCTGCTCATAAGTTGTCAGCGCCTTTAAAGGAGCCGGAAACAGCTGCTCAATGGAGGAGTATGAGTGTGTGTGTGCCTGAGTGTGTGTGTGTGCTTTTGCTTGCCTATTTTTGGCCCAATTTCAGGCAGCTTTTGTAGGTCGTCGGCCTCGTTTCGCTTTCGGTTCTTAGCAACGTCTTCGGCCAACTTGAATGTGTGCCTAAGCTTGTGAGTGTGTGTGTCTAAGTATACTTGTGTGTGTGTACTTTTATTGCTGTTGTGTCTATGTAAAAGGTTGACGACTTGTCGCAGCCATGTTTTTATTTATTATGAACTGCAGCCTTCACTTCCGGTTGCCATTTTGGCGCCACTCTCTAGCATTTAATGTGCTTTGTAGAGCACTGAATTTAACAGAAATAAAACAGTATTTTAAATGACTGAGTTTAATGAGAGGCATGGAGTTTAAACGAACTCACTTTGTGGTTTCAAATTTACTTAGCTATCAGTTGAGTAAGCAATACAATTTATAAGCTGTTAGAAATATATCTAAGCAGCTAAAGTATAAAAGTTACAATCATATGTAGAATGAAATAAATTAATAAGAAACTTAGTAAATGTTATTAGCTTAAAATTTCTTCATGAATTCATAAACTAGTTAAGTTTTTAGCTGCTAAAAAACCATTTTGAAGCTAGTTTCTTAAATTGTCTGCAATCCTTATAGAAAAGACTGTACTTATTTTTAAAACAATTAAGAAATCCCCAAAGAAAACACTCGATTAGTCAGTTTGCTTCAGTGAAGTTTACTTTGTCTTGAAATCAGTCACTTAATTGCTATTGAATTTGCTCTTCTTGTGTTGTGCGTGTGTGTTTTTGGACACAACTGTACACTGGGAATGCCAGCAGTGGCATATCAATTTCGAGCAGAGTCTGTCAAATCACCTCTGAAAACTCTTAGCTTGACTAATTTTAGATCAGCATTTTCCCCAACAACTTAACATTTATATATATTTATGTGTGTATATACCAAAATCTCAAGCCCATGTGACATCGACAAGATGTCGTCGTGTTTTTTTGAGGGGGCAACTGCAACTGCAACTGGCACTGCGACTGCGACTGCGTCTGCGTCTGGGTCTCAAAAGCCTGGGAGCACGAATGCGACTGTGTCTTTGGCTGGGAGTGGAGAGCATGGCACGCTTGCAGCTTGCATTAAAATAATTGCTTCCGAAGTGACAACTGCAGCTAAAAGTGGATGTGAATGTGAATGTGGATGTAGATGTGGCTGCGATTGCAGCCCTTGACAAAGATGCTGCTGCTGTTGTTGCTGCTGTTGTTGATGTGCCGGCAACATGTGCTCCCTCCCATGTGCTGCCAGTGTGCGCGCCTGCGCGTGCCAACATTGTAAATGTTGCCGCAGTCTTTGCTGCTCTTCTCCTCTCTACAGTCTTCAATCATCCCCTCTCCCCTTGACTGCTCATTCTCCTCATCCGTGGCAGTTGCATCTGCCTGACGTTGCTTATTTACCGTTAAGGCGCAGCCGTCTGTCACTCAGAATACAAGGGAAAATAAAAAAATATATATCCCCCGATCTTTGCCGTGCGCATTCCTGCAGCACTCCTGCGAAGCATTTGCGTCCATTTCCACATAACAAACTCCCCCTCAGCTGGTTCCCCTCTGTAAACCGTTACCCACCACTCTCTTGGCGCTCATCTGTGCCCATATGTCGCGTCTGCGTCTGCTGCGTCTATTTTTGTACCGATTGCTGCGCCTGCGCATACACATGTGTGTGCACATGCGTGTGTGTGCTGAAGATTTCCATTTCCATATCCATTTGGATTCTCAATTTTCCGTTTACCGTTGCGCGTTCGTTTTCCCAGCACTTTGCTTAATGGGCTTCTGAGCGTAGGAGCACTTTAAGACACAGCCGCGTCTCAGACTCTGGGAATTATATTTATGAGTTTTTTGTGCCGGAAATAGATGCCGAGTTTTGGTTTTATCGTCGCTGGCTATAATTCTTGGAGCATTTGTCATGCTTATTGGAATTATCAATGGCTCATCTTACAGGCCAGCGCGCATCCCCAGAATTCCCAGTTGCACAATCTTCAATTTGGTTTAAGAGTGTGGGGAATTCTAAGGAAGGTCATTGGCATTCTTTCGATAAATTGACTACGTTACTTAAAATTGTAGAGATGATAGGAAATTTTATTGCATTTTTTTTTAATTTGCAAACTTACTTTATGTTTACATATTTAAAGTACTAAAAAGGTATAAAGCTCTAGTAGTCATCATAAATCGCTTCAAATGTTCTGCAAGCAGTGTTCTAAAAACGCTAACAAAACGCGCGCAGCTGCACAACTTGCAACAAGCTGTGCGCTGCTTGCCAGTCTAAAGTACTGCTTGTGAGCAGTACACTGCTTGGAAACTCAAATCATACAAGCAGTTGAGCTGCTGTTAACAGCTGCTGTTAACAACGCTGTCTTTTCTTTTAACTGTTAACTTGTTAACAGCAGCGCAACAAGCAGTGTTCTTAACAGCGCTGGTTTGTGTCTAAACTAAGTTGGCTACGCGCCAGTTTTAAATGAAAAATACCGCAAATTTATGTAGCCATCAAATGCATTTGACTTTTTTATAGTTTTTCAAATTTACAATCATCTTTAATGTCATAAACAAATCGTAACATTTCCTAAGCTACTTGTAACAGTTGTTAATTTGTTTATAAGTTAAACTGTCAACAGTTGTGTTAATTAACTTTTAATAAACATTAAGGTAGCAATAATGCTTTGAATTAAACGTAATTTTATTTATTATAGTTTATTATTAATAATTTTTGTTATTTCAGATTATTTATGGCGCCGATGGCCAACCTGTGCGTCCAGATGCCAAGCGTGGGCGTGGCAAGGGCAAGTCAAGTGGCGCCAATGCGACCACAGCAGCAGTTAATGCCACAGCAGTTGCCGCTGGCAATGGAACACCAACAACTGGGGTAAGTCCATTCATCCATACAATCATTTGGCCATTTGGGCATTTATCCATAATATTTTCCCACCGTTTTGTGCCGTCATTCAACCATTTTGAACCACTGTTAATGCCGTCAGCTACTTGACTTTTATTACACGAGGCCATGGTCACACAATCCCAGTCGACAGTCGAGAGAGTCAAGCTAATTAAGTCACGCGGCAACGGTAGACAGTTTGTCTGCGGTTGCACAGACCCAGACCCAGACCCAGACCCGGTATCAGTCCCAGTCTCAGTCCCAGACGCAGAACGAGTGCCCGAGTCAGTCCCCGTCTCAGTCTCCGACCCATTCGGAGTGCCAGGCCTAGACCTAGACCCAAAGGCAAAGACCAGACTCGGAGTCAAATGCTGACTCAGTCAGCAGTGGCAAGTTTGAATGGCTTTCGCGGCATGTGCCACATGCCCGGCAAAAACATTTTCCACGTCATCACGCTGCGGCATCCGCATTGTTTGCGCAGGCAAATGGGCAACGACAAAACTCTCAGCCCGACCCAATCCCCTCTGCAGCAGCCAACGGCAGTAGCAACATAATCCATCCACTGCGCGGGGCACGTAGCCAGGCATTTGGGGTCACCATTCCGTCTCTCTCGCTCCCCCTCTCTCTCTCTCTCTTACTCTCCATGGCATCAACTTCATCAAAATGAACACAGAAATAAAAAAAATACAAAGCGAAAAAGGGCAGACAAAGTTACGCTTCCAAAAGGCGATTGCCACCGAAGTAGCAACAACATGGGGCACGTAGCAAGAGTCGCACAGTCGCAGACACAAAAGGCAGAGAGATGTGAATAGTGACAGGGACAGGGACCGGGACAGAGACCCAGCTACTTAGAGAAGGGTCTTTGGTAGCAACAGCAGCAGCAGCAACAACAACAACGGGGAATTCACAGTGACTGCAAATGGGACTTACACTTGGACTCGGTCTGGGACTATGTCTGTGACTGGGATTCGAGCTCTTGTCTGACATTGGCCTCTGTCTTTTTGGGGCTTTCATTTGCCTTGCTTTGACTTTGACCTTTGGCCTCTCGGGCTTGACACGCAACTTTCATAGACATTTGCCGGCATTTCCCTTTTTAGCTTTTCCTACATTTTTATTTGGGTTCGCATTCAAGGTCGCGCTTCGACTCGTAAAAAGTTGTCTAATTTAATAGTCATTCACACAGTTTGTTTACGTTGACGTCATCACACATCCCGGCAAAAAGGCCGAAAGGCAGCATTCAACAGGCAGCCTTTGTGGCCGGGTCAACAGTTTGTTTGTGGCCAACTTGGCGGCAATTAGGCCGTGATTAGCTTGTTATTGTTTGTACTTATTAGCAAGCAAGCACAATTAAGTAGGTACAAAAGTGTGAATGGAAATGGACAGTTTCTAGGAGTTTTGAATGGAATATAAATACTACGCTAGTGACGAAAGCAGAGCCTAAAATGCATAGTGTAAAGAAGGAACTTAGAGGAAAGATTTATTTGAGCTCAGACTCAAATCTTCTAATGATTTTCTTGGAAAGCAGCTAGTTCTCTGTACATTCATCTATTGAGAATCCACCCTATGTTAATATACTCTACCAATAACCTTTCTATAACTGATATGCAACCAACTTTCTTAAACATTCGATAAGTTGGAAAGGAGTTCTCTACAAATAAAGTTAGCAAACTCATTGATGAACTTCCTGCGTTGCTGCTCTATTAAATGGAAATCTGCATATCTAGTTCAAGGCTGTCTTCATACAAAACTTTTCACACAAGTTTTGCGCACCGCTCCTTGCCGCAAAATGTGGCACGCAACATTGACAATGTCATCATATAAAGCGTCTTGCAGAAACAGGACACGGGGTGTGTGTTTTGGGTCGTAAAAAAGTCAAGAGTCATTGAGAGCAGGGAACTGTCCTTGTGAACTTTGGTGTGGCATGCCGCAGACGATTGTCGCCGTTTGCTGCCGTTGCTGCTGCTTTAATCTGACGATTTGTCTTGCGAAACGGCAGCGGCAACAGCTGTGTTTATGTCCGCAACTCTCAACGCGCAGCGTCAATGAAGCGTTGATTATGTCGTCATTGCTGCCACAAACACACACAGTTGCACGCATACTGTGGCATGACTCCCTGGTGCGACACACACAGACACACTTGACATTCCTTTTGGCAAAACCCATAAAAACGCAGACAACGTTGGCAACTGGCAACTGGCAACCGGCAACAAGCAACAAGCAACTTGCCACATCCTTAGCAGCGTCGTAGCCAAATCACGTTGCTTCATAAAATGCCAAGCTCAAGAGTGTAAAAGAGACACACAGTGGGTGAGTGAGGGGCACAGAGCGAACGTGCAACAAGTCGCCAAGTGGCTGCCTCGTATTCCTTTGCTTTGACTTTGACTCCAATTCCGATTCCGACGCTGTCTTTGCCTCCGACTACAACTCCAACTCCATGTCTCCCACTGCCACTGCCTCTGTGTCTGCATCTGCCTCTGTCTGTGGCATCAACGTGCTGCGTGCCTCTAATGTTGCCACGCTTGACATTGAATGCTGCAGCTTCTTTAAGTTTTGCGCTGCGGTTGAGCAGCCGTTGGCTTTGAATTGGTCTTGCCACACGGTGTTTGCCACACGGTCTTGCTGCCGCTTCCTCCAAGTCTGCATCTGAGTCTGAGTCTGAGTCTTGCTCTTGACTTGTTCTTTCTTTCAATGTCGTTCTCGTTCTCGTTTTGGTGCTTGCCTTGTTGCACGTTGCCAGCAAGTTGCTGCTGCTGCTGCCACAGTTGCTGCTGCCGTTGCAAAGTTAGTCCATGTTGTTGCAGCCTTTTGTTGGCTGGTGAAAGTGAAGTTTTCCTGCGCTTGCCCCAGTGACCAACAACAGCTGCCAGCAGCTGCTGCCACAACTGCCACCAGTGCCTCTTTGCCTGTTTGCCTTTTTGGGGCTGCCAAAAATGCAGGTCGCGTTGAATTGGCATTTTGGCAGCTCGTGACCTTTATCGCCTGCCACAAAGCACCGAAACAACAACAGCAGCAACTGCAGCTGCAATAAAAAAACGACATGAAACATGTTGCAAGGACAAACGCCAAACGTAGCTGCAACTCAGTCGATTGCTGACGCTGCTGACACCTACACAACAGTGCTGACAAAGCAGCCTTTTTGCAGGCAGATTTAGCCTTGTGGGCATGAATTTCACGTCCATCCAGCCTTTTTCCTAACGTTTGTTGCCAACACTGTTACACACTTTCAGTTACAATCTGATCCGTGGATTGGCCAATGTGCAATGTGGCCAAATCAGCTGCCGCATTCATGTTTGCATGTTGTTGCAAGCGCATTTTTGGCAAAGCACAAAACACAGAAAACAGAAAACAGAGCGAACCATTGTTCATGTCCGTGTCGGGTCGGTGTCCGTGTCCGTGTCGTGGCCACGGCCTTTTGTTGCCTGTTGGCCCAGAGGCTGTCCCTGTTCCTGGCCCTGTCCCGTTGCCACTTGCCAAGAGTTACCTTTTGGCACGGTCACAGTGCCACGGCCAATGCCATCGTTATCCACACCAACTTGCAACTTGTTGCAGTGTCGTCGTCATGCAATCTGCATACGTGCACCGCACAGTCGTTTATAGGCTGCTCTTAATGGTCAGCCTGTCAGGCTAACACAAACACTGTGCAATCAGATTTTGGTTGGAGTTGTAGTAAATAAAAAGGACTCTATTTCGTTAGACTTTGCGGCATTTAATTAATTAAATGGATTTTGTGTAAGCAAAGAAAACATTTTTCTATGTTTTTCTTTGAGTTATTGGTTATTAAAGAAGATTTGTAAATAAATAATAAATAAAATTCTATATTTTATTCCACTCAATAGTTCTAAGTTGATTTCTCTAACACTTCTACCACAAGTCGTAAGATTGAATCTAAAATTATTTATTTAAAAATCTATCTTAGATTGTTTCCTCTTTACAAAACACTGCCTTTTTCCTACCCTCTGCTGTATTTTATGTTTTATGCATTACACTTTTGTAGCACAGTGTAAACTTTAGCATATTTTCACTGTCGTGTTGTGCAGTGATTTTTATTTATTTGCTTTTTGTTGAATTTAACACCCACGCCCTTGCAAATGAACTGAATTTTTATGAAAAGTTCTGTGGCGAGCAAACGTGCAACATGCGAAACGACGCGTCGTTGGCGGCAATTAGTCAAACAGAGAGAAAGGGGAGAAAGAGATGTGGAGAGTGAGAGGGAGAGGAAGAAGCGAAGAAAAGAGTAAAGAGTTAGACGTAGAAGCTGGTTGCCCCAGAGATGCAATCAGCTGTCACAATGTTTGGACACGAGCAAAGCAGAGTGCGATAGAAAGAAAGAGAGATAGTGAGAGAGAGAGTAAGCGAGTGAGAGGGAGAAAGGAGAAGGAGCAGACCCCCCAGGCGTCAAAACAGCGGTAGCTCTGGCAGCCACTGTGCAGAGTCAGAGTCAGAGACCCAGTCCAACTGCGAGTCAGAGAACTACTCAGAGACTGAGTGTGGCCTGTGGCAGTGGCAGTTTCAGTGGCAAGTTGAATGGAAGCCGCACGCTGCACTTAACGTCTAATTAGGCGCCGCTCAAAAGCCGCTCAACGGGTTGTGGCCTGGCTAACAAGCTGACAAACAGACAGCGAGACAGACAAGCTAAAAGACTGTCCGGACAAACAGACAGACAGACCAACTAACTGGCTGCCTGTTGGCCAGTTCGCTGCCTGCTTGCCTGTTGGCCACACAATGTCATAGCTTGTCCGCGACTTGGCCACACCTTGGCCATCAGTCAAAACACACATATAGAAAACAGCAAAAAAAAAGGCTAAAAGTGAGGCAAGGAGACGACGGTAGACACATAAATGGGCAACACATGCGGCACATGTTGGCGCCACGGCGGCTACCTCAGTAGCGCCACCACCAGCCGTGACAGCGAGTGAGCACTGTGATTGTGGCAGCAACAAGCAGCACACAAGCTACTCCTACGTGCGCTGTGGCACTGCGGCCATGTGGCCATGCCAATGATACCCAAAGAGCTTACAAGAGGCTCGTAAAAAACAGAGCCACAAACAGGCAGCAGTCGACAGGCAACAGACACGGGGCAACTGCCAGACAATTTGTCGTCCGTCCTCAACAGCAGTAACAACAACACTTGGCAACACTTGTGATGTCCCAAACCGAAATGTAATCGAGACGTGAACGAGTCTCAGTTCGGGTCTCAGACTTTTGGCACACGCAGCACGTGAGCAGCTCCCAGTTCCCAGTTGCCAGTTCCCAGTTGCCAGTTCCCTGTTGCCAACTCTTAGCTCTAAGCATATCGCTGCCAGTTCTCAGTTCCCAAGCTTCTTGTTATGCTTGATTTTTATGAAAGCAAAGATGGCACTATGGATAGAAATGCCTAATACTTGGGCATAAAAAGAATTCATCGGGGATTTTCATTTTTTGAAAAGCTAGGCTAAAAATAATTAACATTCGTTGGCTTGGCTAGCAGTTTTAACACAAGAAATGCAGCTTTATTGTTTAAATACTAATTTTATTAAAGTTTGAAGTATTTTTTAGTACACTTTCAAGTCTAAAATTATGTATCTAAAGTTTACAGAACTTTTTTTTAAAATTGTTGCAGGAATTACCAACTTAAGAACTTATTTCTCGCTTCTAAGTTAGTTTAACTTTTTGAGCTTAAAACTGCCTATTTTGCCCACAGTGCGCTTGTGCTGTGGCATGCGTCGATCTGTGGCACTTAAGCTGA
The DNA here is from genome assembly GCA_035047505.1 of Drosophila parthenogenetica. NCBI lineage: Eukaryota > Metazoa > Arthropoda > Insecta > Diptera > Drosophilidae > Drosophila > Drosophila parthenogenetica. Next base: position 5,652,925 of record JAWNPM010000070.1, read on the forward strand.
ACAATGAACAGCGTTGCTAAAGCCTCGCAACCAACAACTTTCAACCGGCAGCAACAGCTGTCGACACACAATTTGGCTCCTGTTGCTGTCGTTGCTGTCGCTTTCTGTGTGTGTTTGGGCCACATCAAAAGCTAGCCCCGAGGCAACCAAACGCTGCTGTCTGTTGCCAATTGAAATCTGACCGAGCTGAAAAAGAGCGCGCAACAACAGCAGCAACAGCCACTGACAGCAAACCATTTCAATGTCAAGGTTTCATTTTTTGGGCCTCTCTTTTTGGCGGAAACAAGTTCAAGTTCAAGGTCGCACGACTGGGTCAAGGTCGCTACAAATAAAAACCACTGTTCATGCTAATAATAATAAGTAGCAACAACAAACAAATGGCAACAACAAGAGCAGAAAAAAGGTCATTGCGCTTCATTATGTCCGGGGAGTTGAATTAACCCTTTGCTGCTCCTGTTTGCTGTGTGCTCGCTGTGCAAAGGTCCTTGACACGCGCACGCACTTGACCCTTTTGGAAGCAGAGCACAAAAATAAAAAGGGCAACGATACTGTTGTCGTAGCAATATCCTGAATGTCCTGCGGCTATTCAAAGCCATTCAACTGACTCGGCTTTCCTTTCCTTGCCTTTCCTTTTTATGCCCGAAATTTTGTTTTGCTTCTCTAGGTTTCTGTTCCGTTTTTTTTTCTCATTCTGTATCCTTTTTCGGGCTGCCAAGTGTCGTCAACCTTTTGTCAGTGTCCTTTTTTTATTTTTTTTGACTTTTTTTTGTTGTTATTGGGCTGCTGACTTGGCAACTGTTGCTGCTGCCGCTGTCGAGTCAAGGACCTGCGCCTGTAGCGCAATTTGCATGTCCTTTTCAACAAAGTTTCATTCGCTCTCTCTCTGTTTCTCTGTCTCCTTTGGCTGCCGTCTCTTTCTTCTTCGCTTGTTGCTGTCCGGCTTAGCACAGCTGCCAGACAAACGTCTGGCCAACGTCTAAGCGGCAATCCCAAAAGCAGCTTTGAAGGGTTTCGCATCCGACTCCTTTTCCCTTTCTTCACTGCTGAACAAAGAAAATAAAAATAGAAAACACAAGTTTTTCCTTACGCATTTTTCTTTTCTGGCTAAAAGTGATTGACCTTTTTTCTTCATCTCTTCGGTACTCACTCAGCTTTTTCTTGACAATTATTAAATCAATTTCTCTGCTTTGCACATTTAAATTCAATTTAAGTCTTACGATTTTTCCTTCTTGGCAAATTTTTGTGTAATTAATTTTCCTTGCAACACAGGGACGAGAGCAGCAGCAGCGGTAGTGGCAACAACAGCAGCAAACAATAAAATTTACAACTTTACGCATACACAGACTTAAACAAAAGCCAAGCACTTCCGTTTCCTGTGCGCTACACACACACACACACACACACACGCACACCAAGGCAGACAAAATTGCAGCAATAAATTTGAAATTCAATTTAAAATGAACATAAATTGCTTAAACTTTCGAAGCATGTCATTTTTAAAACATTTTTCAACTAACACACACTCACACACTCACACACACATACACACTCATTTATACACTCACACACACACGTATGCGCTGCCATAAAGCGCATTAAGCGCTTTAAGGCACAAAATGCTGCCATAAAAATCGTTTGCTCGTTAATTTCTTGTGTACTTGTTTTTTATTTACTGCTCTTTCTCTCTCTACCTCTACCTCCCTCTGTCTTTATCTGCTCCCCACCATCTGCTTCGACCTCCCACTTTGTTCTCCTGCTCTTTCTCTTAGTTTTTGCCTCTCTGTCTGACTTGTTGTCTCTCACACTCTTGCTGTCTTTCTCTTGCCTTGTCTTACGCCCCAAAACTCCTCACTGTCCTTCTCCCACTCCCCTCAGTCTTGGCTCTAGCAACCACCAAAGTGGCCCCAACCCCTCACGCACACACTTACATACACAGACACATATACGTATATAGCTCTCAGCTGTTGTTGCTTTTGTTGCTCGCACATAGCAGCAACTGAAGCTTCGACTACATGTATACACACACACACAGTTGATAAATGTGCATGCCTGGCATACACACACACACACACATACACGCGCACATTTATATATGTATAAGTATATGCCGTGTTGTCTATATAGCACATCACACGAGGGCTGCTTTGGCGGTACTTAAAGCAGACTAGGGTATTGAAAAGCAGTTTATTTAAAAAAAATATTTAAACTACAATTTTAAATATTAATAAATACTTATTTTTATAAAAGAGGTTAATTAGATGCAGTTTTAGGCACCCCGCTAAATTTTGCCCCTGTGTTTGCTGCTTTTAAGTCTTACCATTTAACAAAAAAGCTTTAAAATTAAATATAATAAACAAAAGTCGCATTGAAAAAATAATAAATTAATTAAAAACTTAAGAAATTTTAAAAAGTTTGATTTGTCTATTATTTAATTTATTTTTAATACATTTTCTTTAACAACTTTGTACTCTTGAAGCTCCACTCGCTTGGCTGAGTCTGCTGAGCAAAAAAGTAAGCAAGAAAAAGCGACGACGACGACGACGATAGCGATGGCAGCCGTAAAGCTTTTCAATTGCCACCCAACGCCCTGCCACTTGCCCCTCTGGCACGCCCACTTTGGCATACGAAATGCGCGTCTATAATGCCTTATATAAACAAGCGAGCTCACACAAAAACACAATCACACATAAATACATACGTATGCATGTACATGTCTGCCCTCTGTGTCTGTGTCTGTGTGTGAGGGGGAGTAGTGGGCGTGCCTGGGCGTTGGGCGTGGAGTCTGCCGTGGAATCGCTTTAATTTTGGCATGCATTAAGTGCGCTCACGGGGGTTGTTTCAGTTTCAGTTCCTGTTCGCATTCGCGTTCAGCTATTTTTATATTTATTCTATTTATTTTTATTTTTATTTATATACTTAACTTCGTTGCTTTGTTTCTTGCCTGCATTTTTTTGGCAGCACTTTAATTTTCACTTAAAGTCGAGGCTTAATTTAGCATAGCATACTTTTCAGCGCTGTTTACTCTACGCGTTGTTGTTGTTGTTGTTGGCGGTCTCTTCGCAATTGCTTTACGCATTTTGCCAGGCAATTTGCAATTTGACTCAATGTTTGAAGTGCGGCGTACCCTCTGCCCGCTTTGCCCCCTCATTGCGCTCCTTTGCTGCACAAGCCCCTCGGGAATTGACTCCAAGCCATTGTTCGTGTGCGCAGCTACAAACACAACATACACACACACACACACAACTATATTCTAACACACTCACTCGTATTGTCTGTGATTAGTTCAACCCTTAAAACATGAAACGGCGCCATTGCATTGGCATTGCTCATACGACGTGTTGTCTTCCGTCCGTTGTCCTTTGTCCGCTGTCTGTTGTCTGCTGTCTGCTGTCTGTTGTTGTCTTTGGCAGTCAACACACACAAACACTCGCATATGCTGTGCAACTAATTTTCTTTGTTTTTCAATATTTTCTGCGCTTTTATCACATTCTCTTTGTGCGTCTCTTCAGTCTCTCTCGCAGCCTCTTGCTATTCGCACAAAGATCTTCTGTTTGCTGTAGTTGTTGTTGTTGTTGTTGTTGCTTTGGCTGTTACTGTTTAATGCAATGTCACACCGAAACGTTGTCTGGTCTCTTCCCTGCACAGTCTCGTCTGCTGCTCTTAACCTCTTGTTGCCCCAACCTGTCACTTTTAGCCCCCTTGAGCGAACTGCCAAAACGGTCATAGACATGACTCGAACTTTGTCACATTGAAAATTGTTGTTGTCTGCAATAGATATTCTCCATCACTAGCCAGCACTGCTTCACCACTCTCTCCACTATCTATCAGTTAACGCAATCTGCGCGCTCCGCTCTCCGCTGTCCTGTCTGCTGCTGCCTAATGCACATTTGATGGCACTCGCTAATTGCTTGATTGGCAATGCGATTTCCCACGCACGCAAGAGACTGAAACTTATGCTCTACAGGGGGTTAAAGTGAGCAGAGCGGGAAAGAGAGATAGCAGTCGCGGTCGCACTTCAAATGTACATTTGGCGATTTAAAGCATTGCGATAAGCACGAAAAGGAATTAAACATAAATTATAATTAATAAAGCGAATGCAGAACGCCCTCGCACACACATACACACACGCCCCGCTCACGACCAAAGGGCGTGACAGTCAGAAAAAGCGAAAACGCCAGCAAAAAACAATAACAACAAGAGCAGCACACTGAAAAATATTTGCGCTGCATTAAACATCATATAGCGCTCTCACTCGCACACTTGCTGTGCTGCTTCCACTTCTAACTCTTCTACTGGCACAGCAAAAACTAAAGAAGAAGAAGAGAACACATAAATTACAGACAAGCGCAAAAAAAAAAAATAAACCAAACAAGGAACGAAGCAAAGCCCAAAAGAAACAGGCACAAGAAGAACAAGCAGAAGCTGAAGTGGAAGAAGCAGGGGCTACAGAGGAGCAAAAAAGATGGAAAAATGAAAATGATAAATTGCAAACTGCACATAATTATGCAATTAAAGTTCGACGTTGTTGCGCTGTGTACAATGTTGTTGCTGTTATTATTATTATTGCCTGGGTTGGGCCAGCAGCAACAACAGCAACAGCAACTTAGTTTGCCTGCAAATAACAGCTGCAACAACAACAGCATTAAGTATAGCAAAAGAAAGACAACAGAAAAGCAGAAGAAGAAGAAGAAAAAGTAGAAACAAGAGCACAACAAAAAAGTGCAACAGTCGCTTTGACTTGAAATTGTTGATAGTTTTGCCTGATTGTTTTATGCCACAACACAACTCAACTCAATGTAAACAACAGAGAGCAGAGCAAAAAGTAAAACCAACAACCTAAAGCTAAAGCACAACAAAAAGAGTCTAAGAAAACTTGACAAGAAATCTATTTAAGTCGAACAATACGATCAGCAAACTGAGACAATCCTATTAGCGTGTGAAAGATGTAAAACTTGAGAGGGGAAAACTTACAGAAACTCTGTAAAAAACTGACAGATCTTCAAGGTAAACGCAGCGATTAGACGATTAGGCAGACGTTAAATCGATAAAACTTTGAGGTTTAGTGGGGTAAAAAAATATATAACTACGCTATACTGCATAAAAAGAAAACTTGTTGTCTAAAGACTGGAATATTTAATTGGAAAACTGGCAACGGTATTTAAAAATAATGTGTAATGAAAGTTAAGTATAAAACAGTTTTAAGCAGCGCTTAAAATTATATTTACTGAGTTTACTGGGCTTTTAAATAAGTGGAGAAGGAGCGATTATAGAGTTCTAGTTGTGCCTTTAAGAGCGAATTATTTTATAAGAAAAAAGTGTGCTATAAGAAAGACATTTCAGATATTTATTTGACTAAACATATACTAATTTTCAGCACATTTCTTAGCTTCTTCCCAACGCAGACAAAGTTGCACCGATTTTTGTTAGCAATTTATATTAGTTATTAAATTGTCTAGCACTTTAATTAAGTTTTAATTTGTTTTTCATATTCTTCTGCTCAGCCCGCCCACGCTGCGCTTGACTAATTTGCAATAAATACTGCACTTTAATTGAGAATCTTGTTAGTAACTGTTGCGTGGTGTTAATTGCACTGCTAAGTAACCGACTGTTGATGCTACATTGTATTCATGCTGTAGGAGAACTAGAGGGAAGCAGAGGCAGAGTGTAGTGTAGTGAAAAGGGGCACTGACTTTGCGTGCTGATAAACATGCCACGCCCATTGCTTGTGCAAAATAAGCAGCCCTACAATTTGCTGCAATTTCCTGGCCAATTTGGAGAACTTCAGAGCTCACTTAAGCCATGAAGTAGCAACAGCAGCTGTTGCTGTTGCTGTTGTCGCATAATTGTTGGCGCCTTTTGCAACAATTGCTGCTCTCAATTATGTTGAATAATTTTTATACTCTCTGCAAGAGTATATTGGGTTTGTGCAAATGTATGTAACAGGCAGAAGGAGGCGTGGCAGACCCCATAAAGTATATATATTCTTGATCAGAATCACAAGCCGAGTCGATATAGCCATGTCCGTCTGTCCGTCTGTCCGTCTGACCGTCTGTCCGTCTGACCGTCTGTCCGTCTGTCCGTCCGTATGAACACACAGATTTCAGAGATGGTAAGAGCTACAAGTTCGAATTTGGTCTCTATCGACTCGATATTTAGTCAGTCAATACAAGAATCTTTTTTTTTTTCGATGCCACGCCCCATTCGCCCACAATGAGCAAAAAACTAGACATACCTCGGAAAAAATAGATGTTTTCGGTTAATATCTCAGTAACTATGGCACTTAGGAATACCAATTTTGGTACACGTGTTCCTAAAGGCCGCATAAATCCAATGACATCAAAAGTTTTGGGCTGCCACGCCCCCTTTTTCCGCAAGAAATAAAAGTAAATTTCAAACTTGCATACCGTTTTTAAAGCATTTATTCTTATCGTACAGTGTTGTTATTTATGATTCGTTTGAAGACGTATCATGTCAAACTCTCCAGAAAGTTTCATAAGAATCCGACCATAAACAAGAAAGCAATGCAGCAACAAAGATTTTATTCTAAAGCAATGAGCGCGAGAGAGACAGCGCTAGTCGTGCCGACCAATAGTATTCATACACACATATGTATGTGCATACATTTAACGTCAAACGAATTTGTATGTACATACAGACAAACACATGTATGCTTGATTATGCTTATCTTTTTTTTGTTTTAACGTATTCTAATACAAGAACTATCTATTGTAATGTCTGAATACCGATTTAAGTATTATAATTGGGAATAAACGCAGAGAGTATTATACGGTCGGGCGTGTTCGACTGTACTTTTCTTTCTTGTTTAATTTGTTTGTTTTATGCATTTAAAATGCAACAGTAAAAATGGATTTTACATTTAATGAATTTATATTTATTTTTCGCTTTGAAGTTGTCTTTGCTAGTTGTTGTTGTTGTCGTAACTGTTGCTGTTGCGTTTGGTCTGTGTTTTATTATATAAATTATTAATTTTAATTTTCTGCATGCATACTCCAGTGCACAGTAAGGTATACACACACACACACGCACACACTCACGCACACGCCCACATGCACAAATTGCGTGGCACGCCCCATAACAACAACAACACGATCATCATCCCGTTGATTATCATCATCATCATCGTCGTCGTCATTGCTGTTCTTTTGTGTCTGGCAATTAATTTTAAATTGGGCGTGCATACGAAAAATATTCGTAGTTTTCTTCCTTTTACATTTACGCGACGGTAATGTGCACTTTACGCTTGTATTGTTTACTATGTGTGTGTGTGTGTGTTTGTGTTTACTGTACGTGTGTGTGTGACTGTGTTAGTGTTGATTTTGTCGTGCACTTTGGAGGCAAAAGCAGAAAACCCACCAGAAACCTGTATTAAATGAATTTTGAGCGTTTTTAATTTTTAATGCGCTTCGCTTGACGTTGTTGCTGTTGCTGTTGCTGCTCCTTCTTGCTCTACCTCTTTCTCTTTCTTTAGCTTCTTCCACTGCTACTCCTGCCCACCTTCTTCGTTGTTGTTGTACTCTGCTTGCTTGCATTTTCCGCACATTTGCATTGCACTTTTGGTTTCAGGGCGTCGTTCACTAAATTCCCCAACAATTCAGCAGCTCTGGCCCCACAGTCTCTGTGCATATTGTTTTACATTTAAGAATTTAATGAAGCAGCAACTGGAATTCCAATCAAATCCATAACAAATAAACGTTTAAATTTTAGTTTACAACATTTAATTAAATATATTTGAGTGGGTATACTTTGAGCTCTGAAGGTTTAAAAAGCTTTCTAACTATTTTTAGTATACCTTTAAAGTGGCTTAAAGAGCTCTTCAAAGCTGTACACAACACTCCACACTTTGGTCTTAGTTTTAGAACATTTTAGCTAAAATTTAAACATATTTAAAGCCCTAAAAGGCTGTCCATTTCCCATATCTCCTTAGCCCCATCAAGTGCCCTCAGCAAATTTGTTTCCTTAGCCAAAGTTTCTGCTGATTATGTGCTCAAAGCAAATTTTAATGTGCTTCCTAATGTTATTAGTAAAGTTCTTCAACTGTAATTTGCTGCCATAACCGATTCTCAATCATCTTGTTAAACAAATTGCATGACAGACAGTTTTGTTAGCCTCGAATGCCATGAAAACAAGTTTCAATAGTTGCCAAGCACAATTTAATTGGTTCCATTATGCAGAAAACACACACGCACACCTTTCTACACACCTTTGTACACCACATATGCATATTATTATATTTGCTAGGACTTTTCTGTGCATAGTGTGACCAGCTGCCTTCAATAATAAAATAAACAAACTCGTCGCCTGGCAACCAAGCAGCTACCAAACCCCCACCAACGCCCACAGCCCGTTCAATTTCCGCGCCCATTAATGTGAAACCTTCCCCCTCCCACAACCCACCTCACCCCTGAAGATTTGAGCAACCCTTTTTAACTGAATGGCAGCAAAAAGTTTGGAAAACCCGCCCTTCAATAACTCACACTAAACACATTTCATTTGCTTAAAATTCCAATTCACTTGAAAATTTGAATATTTTGCATATTTTGTGTGTGTGAAGTACACTGGGTGTGTGTGTGTGTTTGTGCTTAAAATGCCTGCAACATTTTTTAGATTTCTAAACGATTTTTTGTTTTTGTTTTCTTTTATTTTCCTGTTATTTTTTTTGAGCTGCAGAAAAACATTAAAGAAAATTGCTAGCGAAAACTGGAAAACTCTTTGCGTCCGGAAAATTCCGGCAGCTAATAATAAAAAATAATAATAATAAAAATTGCAAATATTTTGTTTTTTGTTATTTGTTATTTGCTTTGAACGAGCGTGGACCATAAAAATTGTTGCTTATGCTTGATTTTCTGAGGCAGCTTTATAAATAATTCATATGCGCGTACAACAAATTAAAAACCAGCCAGAAACAGACAGTGGAGAGGGCTGAGAGGCAGAGAGCGAGGGAAAATAATATAATAAAATAAGAAAAAACATGTAGTAGAAGAAACGAAAGCATTGAGGAAGCTTATTGATTTTCTTACGTGCCACACAGCTGAGGTGCACAAACAGCTCACACCCCTCTCTGCCTAAAGCCCCCTTAAAACCCCCCTCTACCTACCCGCCACTGCTGTCAATTTCGATTGCTTTAAAGCCAAACGAAGCGGGCAAAAAATTTAAAAATAAAGGCAATTTTTATAGCAATTTGCATGAATAAACTATAAAATAAACATATAAATATAAATAATGTGTTGCCACAGATACGATCACAACAACAATAACAATATTGATGTGGAAAAGGAGCAAAAGAGTGGGGGGGGGGGGGGAAGAGAGAGTAAAAGAGAGGGAGAATAACAACAATCGACAAAGTTTGCAGCAAAGCAAACAGAAAAGCAATAAGAAGCAAGAAAAAGCAGCAGCAGCAAACTGAAAATAATCGAAGCAGCCATGAGAAAAAAACAATAACAAAATGGCAGCCATGGCAAGAAGAAGCAGAGCAGCAAGCAGCGAGCAGCGACAGCAGAAGAAGTAGAGGAAGAAAGCAAACAAAAATAAATAATGGAAAACTGTTTCGCTTTCTCAATTTGGTTTTCTCCGGCAAGAAAAATAACAAGAAATTGCTGGAAACACAAAGAGAAAAATAAAATAAATTGCATCATAAAGCTGTAAGCGAAACAGAGAGGGAGAGAGAGAGTGCGCGAGTGGAAGCGTGTGAAAGAGATGGCTAAACTAATACTAGTGCCACTACTAACAAAATAAGATAAAGTAGAAAAACAGTTAAATTAGAATTTTATGCAAATTAGACAAATTTATAGAAGAAAACTGCAACGGAACGGAAGGTGACCAGGTAGATGGTACTGCGGTGGTGCAGTGTGGAGGTACTGCGGTGGGTTGGTGGGTTATCGCTACTGCTTTGCAGGCCGCTAATTACTTGGTAATAAATTAACAAATTTAATACACAAATTGCCAGCAATTTACGCATCTTTTTTTCTATTTTTAGCTACCGCTTTTTTTATGCAAATCTTTTGGCGTGGAGTTTTGCAGAAAATTGTGCAAAATTAATGTGCTAATTAAGTCAAATATTTTTTGGATTTTATAATGAACTGACGGCGAAAATGTTGACAACCAAACAAGCGCAAAGCAGCAGCGACAATAATAATAATAACAAAACTGTAAACATGTTGTGGCGCCCAACGTGTGTGTGTCCGTGTGTGTGTGTGACTGTATTTTAGTTGGCAAAAACATGAAATTTGTCACTGGCACAAGCCAAACAAAGTTGGCGTGACATGACAACTCTGGTGCCTGTTAGGCAAATATTTGTGGACTCTGCGGAGTCTGTTTGAGTTTGGCTTATTAGAAAACTTGGCCAGCCAAAAGGAGGTCTAGAAACGCTAATGAGCAAGGAACTTTAACTGGTTGAGAATTTTTTAATAAAAAGCCCATCAAATGCAATCTTCTAAGCGATCGTTTTAGTAACTTTTCTCCATTTTTCTGAGCAGAACTTTTGGTTGAACAAACTGTGATGCAAGCTGAATGAGCTGTATGTGTGTTGTCTCTCTCCCACTGCACTCCGCTCTCTCCAGCTCTGTCATGCTTGTTGCAGCATTAAAACTTTGATAATTACATAACTTTTACTATATGTATATATCGTGTAATATACATAGAAGTAGTTTATGTATATGCGAAATCTCGAAAATGTTTGCTACAAATTTTTGCCACAGCCCAGACGGAGGCGTAATGCCTGCCAGAGAGAGGGGGCGTGGCTGCAGGCACAGCCATAATAAATAAACGTAAATTTTGCATGTGGCGAGTTAATGCAAACAGGCAAACACACACACACACAACACACACCCAAGCACACACACAGTGGTCTGAGGGCAACAGCAGGAAAATGTAAAATTAATGCATAAAGTTTACAGCAACAAGAACAGGCAAACAAAAACAAACAAAAAAGACAAAATGCAGCAGAGAAACAGAAATGAAAATACGAGTAAATAATGTTCGTTGATAAAAACAGGCTATAGTTTGAGGTTAAGTTTGGTTTTAACATTTTAGAGTTTTCCATTTTTGGCTTTTGGGGACTACAATTTTTTAGACTTTTTGTTAAGAACATTTTGGTGTAATTATTATAAGGCAGCAGCTACTCAACGCCAGCGGAAGTGATGAAAATGTGATGATGAGCATAGCACAAACAAACCGGAAACGGAAACGGAAGTTGCCAAATGATTATGCAAATGCTACGAATGGAAGCCTCACCAAAATGCATCTCCAGGGACATTTGCAGCAAAATAAATTAGAAATTAGACATGAGTGGCGAAAAACTCGCGTAGTTCTAAGGGCATTTCCTTGGGTCTTAGCACAAGTATATTGCTATGCAACTTGTATTTACTTGCAACATCTGGTTGCATAGTTTTCGCTTTTAATTTCGAGAAGTTTGCTCGAGTGTGCAACACTCGTGCGGTTTCTGCGGCTGGGCGGGTTGTTAAACAGGCAAAAGTCAACTCTTTTTGCGATCAGCAAACAGCAAAACGGCAAACTACAAAAACTACAAGTAGAGGGGATAATAAAGTACACAAGCTGCTTTTAATGTTCCATTAAAATGGAGCATGCTATGTGTGTGTGTGTGTGTGTGTGAGTGGCTTTGTGTGTGTGCTGTTGGAGGTGTTGCTGTTTGGTCAGTGTCTGCCTTGAAAGCTAACTAAAGCCATAAAAGCAGCAACAACAACAAACACACATATATTGCAAAACAAAATGGCCACTTTCACAGCAGCTCGACCCGCCATTTTATATTATTATTTTTGCCTGCTTTAACACACACTCGCACACACACACAGCGAGCTCTGGCAACATTTTTAATATTGCAGCCCATTTCATTTGTTATTTGTTTTGTTCCTTTTATTATTATTTCTGTGCTGCTTTTTCTGCTCTCACCACTCTCCACTCATTCTCCTCCCTCTGCTCCTACTTCACTTTTATTATTTCATGAGTTTCGATATGAACGCCACATAATTCAATGACGTTAGCATTATGAGCTTGCACAAAATTCTGTTGTATTCCATTGTATTCGTTTGTACTTTGCTCATTTTTACTTTTTTGTGACAAATGAACTTGCCACCCGTCTGATAAATTGGCTTGCAACTGCTAGTTGCAGTTGCAGTTCAAATGTCGCACGCGAAAATAGCAAAGATATAAACAAACTTGATGATAATTGCACAGACAGGGCAGCAGCAGAAGCAGCAACATCAGAGGCTCTGTCTCTTTTTTGGGCGGCATGTTGTGCCACACCCACGCCCACATGGCACAAGCACGCCCTAAAAATACAGGGAGTAGGTGAGGGTGAGAGAGAGAGAGAGAGAAAGAGCGACGCCCACACCCTGTGGAAACTCTCACACAGCGTTTCCTTTGGCAGCGTCATTTCCTGCGCCTTTTCTAAAGGGTATCATAACTATGTCATCAGTTTGAACTTTTTCATATAGAAATATGTGTCTGTTATCAGAATTGAAAATTTTGCTAGTGGGAAAACATGTAACTCGTCGCTAGTACTCAGAGTTTGAGGCATTTAGGAGTAAGAAATTATTAGAAATCTGTTAGTTAAGTCAATAACCAAGCGAATTTTAAAAGGAATGCCGTTTTGGTAATGAACTCAGCTTTAATCTTCTTTTAAATATTATTGTTACTTAAATTCTAAATTTTTATTGCATTTTTAAAAATTTTGCACTTGACATTTTTTTTTTTAAATTCGACGTCTTGTAGATTTAACAAAATTATAGCGATTTCAACGAGTAATACCATTCTGATTATGGTTTCTCCCTTATGTTGAATCGATTTCAACGAGTAATACCATTCTGATTATGGTTTCTCCCTTATGAGTAGTAAAATATTGTGCGTTTAGTATTTTTAAATTTTTTTAGATTTTTTGATATATTTCCATATTTTTTCTTAAAATTTGATCTGCCATACTTTGGTCAAATCCATACCGATTTTGATCGGCTGCACCAATTTCTTCATGGTTTGATTAATATATTAATTTTGCTTACCAGCTAAATGCATATTTTGAATTTAAATTTTCTCGATTTTTTTGATAATTTTGCATACTTACCCCTTAATGATTTTTCTAAAATTTTGATCTATCAAAAATTGCTCGAAGTTTAACCGATTTTGATGGATTAAACCATTCTGATTATGATTTCACCTCAATATTGTCTCAGTATTAAAGCTTTATACATTTTTTGCTGGTCCAAGTCTGACAGTTTCCTAGCCAATCCTTTAAAGAGCACACGCCATTCGACTTTAGTCACTTGCTCTCTTTGCTTTCCTGTTTTTTGTTTTCAGTGTGTTTTTTTTTTGCTTTTTTCTGCCTTTTTTGTTTCTTTTCTCGTTTTTCGTGCGACTTGCAATTTTCATATCATTTAATTAAAATCGCAAATTTCGTACACGTTTTCATTTTCGTTGCTCGTTCTTGGCGCATTTGCTTGGGTTTTATTTTTATTATTTTTATGGCCGGTAAAAACACTGCAAAAGTGCAAAAGGCAGAAAATTAAAAATACTTCGATGCCGCGCCAAACAAACAAGCAAAAAAAAAAAAAGAAAAAGAAAGGAAAGGAGAAAAAAAGAATGAAGTAAGAAGCGAAGAGAAGACACGCAAACGAATTGAATCGAATTGAATTGAAATGGAGTTGAGTTAAGTTGACTTGAGTTCGAGTTCAGTTCAGTTCGGTTTTCAGAATTGTGCCTGAAATCGAGTCTGGAGTTCTGCGTCTCGATATCATCTTGAGACAGAGGAAGCGGGCGTAACGCCATTAAATTGCGGTTCCATTTCGTTTGGGGGACTCCCCGCTGTTTTAATACCTTTTATATAGGCCTTCATCGCATTTGCTTTGATTTATTTTGCTGGATTTAGAAGTTTTCAGTTTTAAGTCAAGTTTTTTGCCGGCATTCAATTTAAATTTGTTGATTGTGTTCGCTGTTCGCTTTAAATTAGGCAACTATATAAATATGCATATAAAATGTAGCGCAAAAAAAAACACTAACGAAATAAATTAGAAAAATAAAGAACGAAGCGTTGAGAAAAATGACTTTCATTTAGATCACATGAAAATTGTGTTGATTTTTTTGTTTTATTTTTATTTTTTTAATTTCATTTTACTTTTAAATTATGTGCCTGCTGTCGTTGCTTTTGCTGCTGCTTCTTCTTCTTTGTTCTTGCTGCTGCTGCTTCTTTTGCTTGTGTGAGTGAGATGCAAAAAGCAAACTAATCAAAAAATTCAATTTCCTTGGAAAATTTAATTTTGCTCAGGGAAAATTCAATTTACCAGCTTTTTTCGGTGCGCTCGCTCTCTCGCGGCCCCTTCGCACACACAAACACACACACACACACCCCACACACATACATACACACTGGAAGTAAGGTCGTGTCTTTTTAGTGCTACACTTTGCGTTGAGCATTTTGCTTTTTGTGTAGATTTTTGCTACGGCATCGCAGCCAAAGATAAACATTTTTAATTTTATTAACAACAATTTGCAGTCTTTTGTGTAGTCGTAACACTCACTCTCAAGCTGTCCCTCTCACTCTCCATGTCTTTCTCCACTTTTGGTTTGTGTCACATGCGTTTCATTTAATAACTTATTACCTGACACAGAATTGGGCTTTGTTTGGCGCTGTTGGCAAAAACCATTTAGGTGTTTTAGCCCGCAAAGTATGCAGCACATTTTCCATGTAATTTAATTAATATTTATGCGTCTTTTAATGGCCAAAAGAGGTTGAGAGCAGCAGCATAGCAACATGGCAATTCATTTGCCCAAAAGGTCACGGCCAAAAGTGCGCGAGTGGCAATAACAACAACAACAATAACAACAATGGCCATAACAAGTTAGCCCAGACCTGCAGCTGCATTTTGTAGCTGCCTTTTACAGCCGCAGCTCGCCTTGACTCTGGCCCGGCAAAACTGGCCAAAAGCAACAGCAACAACAGCGCCAACAACAACAACAATCAGCGCTAAAATAAAACAAGTTTGTTGGCGTTGCTGGCCTGGCTCTGGGCGCGATTTAAACATATTTTTAGCCACACACAATTGCATGCATATTAAAAAAGAAAAAAACAGAGAAAAAACACAGAAAAAAAGCAAAACAAAAGCAAAAAAAAACTCAAGGGGTTGGCTCATGAAATATTCTGACCCCGAAGCAGTGGTTTGACTGCTCCTTCAGTCCCTGTACCTCTTCCTCTCCCTGTCTCCATCTCTAAATCAGTTCTTTGCTTAGCTCTCTTCGGTGTTTTCAGCTTAGGACTTTAGTTTTGGCTTTGACTTTGGCTTAGAAGATTTAAGCGCTTGGATTCGCCGTTCCAGCTATGCTTCATTAACTTTCAACTTTATTTTAGCTTCTTGCTCGCTCTGCCCTCTTTTTCTCTCTCTCTCTCTCTCTCTCTCTCTCTCTCTGCACATTCTTTACAGCCCAATGACACTGGCGGAAATGCCAAAAGAGCTTTTAACATTTACAAGTGATTAATTACATTGCCTTAAAGCTAAAACGCTTTAAGTTTTTAGACTAAGAAACTCTAAAACTTACCCAAATTTAACTTAAACTTTATTTTAGCGGCATGTACTTCAAACTTTGCTTTAATACAAAGCTCTAAAGTAAGTTTTAGTTGTATTAATTGGAAAAAGAGCCTTCAAATAGACCTCTAAAATAATGTTAAATTCTTTGAGTTGAATTTAAATGAAGTAGACCTTCTAAACAAAGCTTTGACTGAATGCAATCTACTTTCAACTACAGAATATCAAAGCTGCGATTTTAAAGAAAGCTTGAGCGTCTTAATTTTCAGCAGAAAAACTGATTGAAGTATAATTTTTAATCAAATCTTTGCTTCAAATTTAATTAAATTAAAGTTTAGCTTTCAAACAAAGCTCCGTCAACTCTCATACTTCATTTTCATCCCCCTTCCAACTTTAAGCTTGTTAATTTGAGCCATTCGCTGCCTGCTTAAGTGCCACTTTCAGCTAGTGTCATTAGCCCAAAGACATTAAGTTAAGACTTTCAATTTGGCGTATGCTGATCAAACTCTCAACTATCTGTCTCAAGAAGCTTCCAATAATTAAATGTCGCTATTAAGCCAGGCAATAACAATGGCAACAGCAGCAGCAACAACAGCAATAACAATGGCAACAAAAACTAAAACAAATACAACAACAACAAAAACATTCACAATGGCAACAAGAACAAAATGTTCATTAAAAGGACCAAGGCAAATATTAAAAGTGAAAATGCAATTTATGTGTCCATTGTCTTTACACAACGTCGAGCAACAACACGAACTGAACTACAACAACAACAAGCTTAACGCCTTTTTGTCGTAAATTTTATACAACTTCTTCTGTATTTTTTTCTGTTTTACTCGCTCCCACTCCCACTGCTCCTCCTCACTTGCCATTCTTGCTCATTTCCTCCGCATTCGTTTTTCAATTTTTCGCACATTTTTCTCTGGTCGCTGTTGTTGCATGCCCTTTTTAAGCATTTATGTCCTTTTTGTTGCCTGGTTGTAAAATGCACTTAAGCCCAGCGCAAACTGGCAGGGCCAGAAGTACAGTGGAGGCAGTGGAGTAGGGCATAAAGGGGCGGGAGGACAGCAGTAGGCTGCTTGCAACGCGCAACTTATAAGCGAAGATGCGGCAGCTACAGCTACAAGCCGCCAGCGCGAAGGTTGCAGCATTCACAATATTTTGCCCATAACTTTGATTTGCTGTTATTATACCCTGTAGGGAATGGGGCTTTCTAGAGGGGCGTGTTTTGGATTGTAAAGGGCAACAAAGAACAGAAGATAAACTAAAGAGAGTTAGAATTACTTATACCAAAAACTAAAGGTACAAAAAAGCTATGAAAGAAATCACTAATTATGTTGTAAAGGTAAAAGATAGATTATTTTAAAAAACATGGCGAAAATTCAACAGGAAATAAATTAGCATAGAATAAAGAAGAGATAACTTTAAATAGAAGAATTAAACACAATCCTAACGGAAGTTTATATAGTTTGTATGTGAAATCGTTGGCGTAAATGCATTCTAAATTGTTTACTTTCAAAAACTCTGTCTGTAGATTTATATCTATGGTTATAATTAATTTATACTACAGATGCAAGCGATATATAACCAAAATTGCCTTTTCTAAGTTATTTTTAAGAAATTGTATGCGAAAATTCGTTTTTAATCTACCAAATAAATAAAATATTTATTAAAAATATTTTAAGTGCAGCTTAGCTTAGGCAAAGTCCGTCACTTTACAGCGCAGCTTTGGGTCTATCAAACCCCTTTGCAGGCTGCTTGTTGTTGGTATTTTTATATTGTTGTTGTTGTTGTTATTGCACTTAAACTCAAACTCAAAACTCTGCCTCTTTTTTTTCTGCTGCTGCGCCTCCTTCACCCGTTCACTACTCCTCATCTGCTCCCCAGCTCACTCACTCTCTCCTGCTGCCTGCTGCCTGCTGCTCCTTGTGCCCCATTCAGCTTGCCTTGCTTTTATTCTGCTGCTTTTTTTTGCCCTCGTCGTCGGCATCGTTCGTTGTTGGTTGTTCGCTGTTGGTTGTTGGTATATACCTTTTAAATATTCGCTGGCGGCCATAAATCATTCGAGGTTATGTTGAATTTTTAGACAATTTTTTATGCATTTAGTTTGTTGTTGTGTCTTCTCTTTGGTCCCTGTTGTCTCCGCTGTTTTCTCTCTTTCGCTTTGTCTTTGCTCTGGCATGATTTGTTGTTTATAGCTGCCTTGTTTCGTCTTCTTCTTTTTCTTCTGTGCTCTTTTTTTTTGGGCCAGCGTATAAATAAAATAGTGGCGAAACTTTCCCCCTCTGCCACACCCCTCCTTCGCTCTATTAACGTCTTTTAAAATGGAAAATAAGTTTTTATTTTTTCAAGTCTGTTATAAAAATGAAATGAAAGACAGGCAATTAAAAGACGCAACTGCTTTTGGCCAAGTTCTGTTTGGCTAATGATTTGGCGGCCCTTTAGATCAGCCGTTTAATCAACAATTTGTCTCACCGTATTGCTGTTGGCCAAGTTGAAAAACGCAGCGACATCACATGCAAATTCTGTTTGCAATTTCGCGCCCACCAATCGCCTCTCGGCCAAAACAGTCTGGCCACGTTAGTACCCCTTAACTCACTCCACTTTCAGCCACGTTACAGCAGCCTTTGGCTGTGCTTTTGGCCGTGCAAACATTTAAATGCATGAAAGCGAAAGGATTTTGCCAAAGTCCGAAAATCAAACAGCAAAAAATTGCGACGCGCCGCAAAAAAATGAAAAAAAAAACAAGGAGGGCAGCACAAGAGAGGGCTGATAGAAAGAGTGGGAGAGGGAAAGCGAGTGCTGTTGCCAGACAGCGAACGTTTTGGCGACTCTGGCTCTAAATAAAACTGGCCGCGTTGTTTTTCCAGTTGACCAGGCTATAAAAGGGCGCTGCCAGCTACACCAAAAGAGAGAGAGAGAGAGAGAGAGAGGGAGAGTAGAGAGTCAGTGAGAGTGCGAGTGAGAGCTTTGCTCCGTCTGACTGTGATACACTTATTTTTTCTGCATGCACGCGCGTGTTTTTAATTAAGTGCAAAATAATGAATTTCATGTGCGATTTTTGTTTGTTTTTGGTTTTATTTTTGGCGAGTGAAAGTGAATTTTGGTCACACTGTACAGCAGGGTTGTCAGACAAAACAGGCGGACGGCTGAGGACAGAGACGGACAGACAATTAGCGCACTTTTAGGCGCTTAATGCAATTTCTTTTTCCTTCAATTTTTTTGTTGCATTTTTTGCAGTGCATTTAACGCTGGCCACATTTCATTATAGCCAAATATGGCAGCTGACTTAATGCAATTTTCGCGTAACGCCATGAAAACTGTGCGCTTCTTGCAGCGACATTTTCCAAACGAGAGAAACACATACACACAGCTGCCTCCTCCACCCTCTCTCTGTTACACACTCACTCATATAGCCATCTCTGTCTGTCTTGGCCAACATGGCACGTAATTCAATTTCGAACTGAAGTTAAAATTCAATTAAAATGAGTCAACTTGAGCGTAATGCAATTTTCCCAGCCAATGCCATTAGTGAAATATTAACGCAAAAAGCAGAAAGCAACGCGCAACTGATAAAGCCAAAGACATGGCCAAAACAACAACAACATCAACAGCAACAGCAACTTAAACAACAACTACGAGCAGCGAATTCATAAAAATGTGCAGTGAAATATGGCCAACAACTGCGGCCCAAAAGCGAGCACTCCCAGCCCTGCTGTTAATACGTTTTTGCCCTTAATTTATGTTAAAAGAAATAAATTTGTTAAGCAAAAGGCAAAAACAAAAAAAATACTTTCAACATAATTACATTTTGGTCAGCGCTGTGCCAAATTAATTGTTTAAAGACAATCTTTTGACACGCTTGAGTCAGTTTGGAATGGTTTTTATACAGTTTGTGTATTGGTATAAATTGTGGATGGATTTTAAGTTGGCTTAAGCTGGGAATAGTGAGAATGATTCATTTGCTTAACTTAAATATATTATAAGTAAATTTTAGCCTTTTATTTAGATACTCTTGAGACAGTTTTTCTGGACAAGAAACAGTTTCTAAAGCTTTTAAATTACAGTTGGTGTATTGGAATACATTGTGGATGGATTTAGAGTAGGATTGAGCTGGGAATAGTGCGAAAGTTTCTCTGGTTTTACTTCTATATTTATTTAAATAAATTTTGAGTAAGTTTTAGCATTTTATTTAGCTACTTTTAAGATAGTTTTTGTAGACTGTAGACACAGTCATCTTGTGCTTAATGTTTGAAAAGAAGTTTGACTGAAGTTTCAACCTTTCAACATAATTTCCAGTTAATTTTTTGAATGGCTCTTTTGATTTTAAGCCAGTTTTTAAGTATTTTAAGTACTTCTTAATGTTTATGAGTTTCAAAAGAGTTTTTTAGTCATTATGTTTAAAGTTTATAATCAGTTATCTGATTAATTAAATATTAGAGCGTCAACAGAGCTTGATTTACTTTTTTTAGTCATGTTTTAATGCACTTCCTGTTGAGTTTTTAGTAAAACTCTTTAAGCAACTATACAAATATTTAGTAAAATACTTTTCAGCAGCTTTATAGTCTACCAACAGTAAGCTTAAGCTGTTTTTTATTTCAATTTTAAGCCATACAACACACACACACACCCAGATACCCCAAAATTCCTTAGCTTCATAGACCATATACCAGCTGAGATATGAGCCATTCTATCTTAACAATTTTGAATTTTTATGGTAGTTTCTGTTCAGCAACCGAAAGTCATTTTGAGCGCATATTATTTATTAGTTTTATGCTGCTAACAATTTGATCAGTTTGTTGTTGTCTTCGTGCTAGTTGTTGTTGTAAAATGTTGTCATATTTCAGCGTCCCAAACAGCTGCTGCTGCTTCTCTCTCTCACATCACAAACTTTTCAATATTTTGTTGTGTTCATCGTTTCTCTCTCTCTTTCCCTTTACCCATCTCTCTCCCTCTCTCTCTCTTTTGTGTATTTCCGCCTGTCGCTTCGCTCGTTATGTAACCCATAAAAAGTCGGCAAATGCGACTCCACGGCACGCGCCTAAAAGTATGCTATAATTCAACGCGCACACATGCCACCTACTCCCTACGTCCATAACTCCCTACCCACCCCTACAGCACATGTGTGTGTGTGTGCGGCTATAAAAAAACGAATGAAATTATTAAATTTTATGTAGCGTAAATTCTTTACGACAAACGCGAAAAATAAAAGGAAAATCGAGAAAATGTTCAAAAAAAAAAGAAGGAAAACACACGACATTTTCTTACACTTGAGCAATTTGCAAATGTTTTCGTTGTTCTTTTTTTTTTTTTTGAGTTGGTTTAAACCATTTGCTGTGGTTACCACTTGACACATGTATTTCACTAGCTCAACTAGCGCAAGTTTTCTTTGCTTTTCTGCACTTTTCTTTACTGTGGGGATGAGGGCTGGATAGTGAAGAGTGGGGAATTAACAAAAGCCGAATCTGCGCGTAAAAATTGTGTGTGGAAACATTTTTCGTCTGACATTGAAAAATGCTCGGTCACGTTTTGGGGGCGAAAAATGCTGCTATTTTTTTTGAGGGTGGGGCAACAACAACAACAACAATAACTGAAATATTTCATCAAGCGGCGTTCGGTAGGTGTAGGAGAGAGAGAGGAGTGTGGCTCAGTTGAGGTGTGGGAAGAACTTCAACTTCACAGACAACAAATTTGTGTTGTGTTTCTTGTTTTTATTTTTTTTTGTGTGCTTTTCTCTTTTGCAATTTTTATTTTTATTTATTTATATGGCTTTTATCCTTTTTGCGCCATTGTTGCTCGTTGGACAGCTCGTGACTCGGCGGTTGTTGTTGTGGGCCATTAAAACGACGCAGCATAATGGCAGCAAAAAGGTAAAAATAAGAACGAAGCAGAAGGCAGAGCAGCAACCAAACATAAATTAAACTACCTGTCGCTCCAGTGGCGTGCTGCATAACCCCCCTCTACTACCCCTGCCCCAGCTTTACCTAAACTCCAGCTAAGCTAAATTAGTTGCTTGCATTAAATTCTAATTTATTTTTTCAAAACTAATCATGATTTTCTTTCTTTCTTTGCAGGTAAGTTTTGATCATTTCTGTGTTTTTGACCCACTGTGCGCGTAAGTAACTGTTATTACTGCTGCTGGACGCCACTGGCTTGTGGCTTATTAAATTTAACATATTTTCCACACGAAAATTGCAGTTTGCAATGCATTTTATTACACACATTTTGGACCTCTCGACTGGACCAAAAAGAGACGAGTTCTGGGTGTGTGTGTGTGCGCTGTGACGCCGCAGGATATTCTGCGCATCCTTACACACGCTGACAGAGAAAGCAGACACATAGTTAGAGTGGTACAGGGAGATAGTGATAGAAAGAGAGAGATATATAAAATAATGTGCTCACAAATATGCAAATAACTTGCAAAATTCGTTATATCGACAACGACAAGGACAGCCGAGGAGTAGAAGAGGGGGTAGTGGGTAAGGAAGGGTAGTGCAGGCAGTTGTTGTGCCAACCACAAGAAATGCAGCACACAGATTGCATTATTCGTATTGTTGTGCACACACACACGTCCTTAGATAATGAAGCTGATTGGCATAAATCCTATTAGGAAACGTAATGTGAATTTTCTTTAAAGATTAAAAGCAATGCACAAGTGTAACAAAAGTTTAAGCAAATAAGCTTTAAAGTATAAAATAAAGTTAACAGAGCAGGCATATGTTAGATAACATATACTGTTAACTTGAAACGTTAACAGAAGTGGCTAAGAAAGGTACTAAAATAAGCATAACTCAGTGAATTATACTTAACAGAATATCAGTATGTTAATTAACAGAAATGTTAAGTTTGCTATGTTAACTAAATAGACTATCAAACAAGTTCAGGTTAGACCATAAACTTGATTTACAGAGGGGAACTAAGCGAATTTGCTTAACAGAATTTGTGTATTTTAGTTAACATAAAATGTTAATGTTCGTAACAGCCGGAAATTTGAACATAACAGCTGCCAATTAGTTAAAAGTCCAGCAAAACTTGTAAAACCACAAAACTTTGACGATTTTCTTAACATAATTTTAGTATGTTAACTAGCATTAAATGTTAATTAGTATAACTGAAGCAAATACAAACTTTCTCTAAAATTTTCTTAAAAACAAATGATTGACTAATACCCAGAAATAACTAAAAACTAAACCAGTTCAAGCAGCGCTTATTAAAGTCAGCAAAATAGTGAACTATTATTACTCAAAGCTCAAGAGCAATTAGTCACGTTAGTCAAGTGCTTTTATTTGGCTTCGTTCAGCTGCTTTGTTCCCATTTCCTTGAGACTCTAGTGAAGTCCTCAGATTCTAGAGACTCCCGCAGCCTCTCACCAGAGAAGCGCATTGCAATTACTCAGCTAAAACTGCCCACTCATCAAAAAACGCTAACTAGACTAAAGTCTGGCAGACGGCAAAGGAGTGCGGAGAAGCTGCGTTGACTGCGAGACTAAAAGCAAAAACAAATAAATTCCAAAAATGAGTTATTAATGGCAATCAATCAAAAGAACGGCAAAATGTTTGCTAGCAAAAACTGATTGCAGTAAAACTGGCAAAAGCAAATACAGCAAAACAACAAACGAACGCAAAAAACCAAAACACAGAAAGAAGCGTAAGAAAAAAAAAATAAATAAACCGCGAGGAATACATAAATTGATTGATTGATTTAATGAATGATTGATTAATGCATTTCTGCTGCAAATTCCGCATACAAAATGCAGCAAGAACAACAACAAAAACAACAGCAAACAAGAGCAACCTCCAAATGGAAGTTGCAGAACGCAGAACGCTAAACGTGGCCTTCAGTCTCTGCTGCTGCTGATGCTTCTTCCACTTCTTCTTCTACTGCTTCTACACACAGCCTTCAGCAAGTGCCAGACAGGCAAGCGGGGAGCAGAGAGCTGAGCGCAGCGAGAAGAGAAGTTGTTGGAGAAGTTGCTGCTGCTGCTGCTGTTGCTGTCTAGTTATTGGCCCTGACACTAGAGCGAGCTGACTCTGACAGCTAAGCGAGCAGGAATAGAGAGGGAAAGGGGAAGAAAGAGAGTTGAAATATGAAGAGGGATGCTGCAAGAGTAGAAGAGGCGAAGCGGGGCAGTCTGCGTTGAGGGAGGTACTGCGAACTGCTATAAAATGCATTTTCAATTAGGCATAATTCCAGCAGTCTACAAAATCGAAACGAGCTCTAAACGAGCGACGCGTCGCTTTAAAACACAACAATGCAAATTTTTGATTATTATAAACTTAAGTGGAGTTTTAAAATAACAGAG
Source organism: Drosophila parthenogenetica (assembly GCA_035047505.1). Lineage (NCBI taxonomy): Eukaryota > Metazoa > Arthropoda > Insecta > Diptera > Drosophilidae > Drosophila > Drosophila parthenogenetica. The sequence goes on from JAWNPM010000070.1 coordinate 5,676,775, forward strand.
TTAAATTCAAAGTTAATTTACTTTAAGTTTAAAAGAACCTAAAATTGGTCCTTTAGTTTAGGAACTTGTACAAGCTGTTTCTAACACAAAAATGTTATCTTACAGTCACTTAACAGTCAGACAACATAGAGTGAGTCTAGTTTAAGATGCAGCTAAACTAGCAGAAATTGAACAACACTTAACCTTAGGGGACTTTAACATAGCAAAGTGCTGTTAAGATGTTAGTAAAAGCGGCCTGAAATGTTAGCTAACAGCTGTTTAACATTAACTAACACTACAGCTGATAAATTGAATATTTTCTTATAGTAACTTAACTTAAAATTAAATTAAATTGCTTGTCAAAACATAACTAAATTCAGTTTTCCAGAAAAAACTACATTTTCACTAACTTCTAAATTGCAAAACTGGTTAAAATAGTCTAAGCCAACCCAGTTAAGAAATCACACAAAATCCGATACTTAAAATAATATTTAAACTATAAAATACATTGAAGACATTTTGAAAATCTTCAAAGTATATTTTTAGCTTTAAAAGTTTACAGTTCCCCTTAAAAGACTTAACAAAATAATTAACTATATATAAAAGCTTCGTCTGTAACGTTTACTTTGGCAACTATGCATTTTCCATTTAAACTTTAGAAAATATTCTTTAAGTTGGCGCCATAAAAAATGCATCAAAATAAATTGCGTAATTAGAAGAAATTAAAAAGCACAACAATAGAAAAGAAGAGAGCGAGTAGAGCGAGCAGGAGAGAAGGAGGGGAAAGAGTAGGCGAGCGAGCGAGCAAAACAAAAAGCAACAAAAACTTGCACAAGGATTTTTAATAACGTGGAAAACACAAGAAAAAAGCAAATATTGATGCAGCCGCAAATTTCAATTAAGAACAGGAAGAAGCAGACAACGACGACGACGACGGTGACGGCGACGTCAGCGTCAACCGCAACGTAGTGGCGTCGCAGCCGCAGCGAATGTGAGAGAGAGCGCGAACAAAAGAGAGAGCATGAGTGAGCGAGGGAGTGAGAGAGACAGACAGCGAGCAAGAGAGTGAGCGAGCCAAGTGCCTGTAAAACATTTGATGTAATAAAATAACGTATACGCCACCGAGCTGCAGAATGAGACGACCAAGACGGAGACGGCAAAGGAGTGAAGGAAGAGGGTGAGCGGAGAAAGGAGCTGGGTAGCAAACCCACCCTTGTCATTACCGATGCCAAGCAGAGCGAAACGCACACACATACACACAGCATAAGAGCAATTTAAGCCGCAGGAATGCAGGAAAGACATGAGCCGGGTTCAAGAGTAGGAAACATTGAATTTTTGGGCAGAATAGAAGCCACAGCCGGAACGGCAGCGGCAGCGGCAACGAGAATGGGAACAGGAACAGGAAGGAAGGAAGCAAAGCCAAAGCGAAACGAAATAAAAGGAAACCAAAAAGAAAATTCGGGGCGCTGGCAAATTGATAAAAACAAAAAGCGAAAAATACAAGAAAATTGAGCGCAAAACAAAAAAGTCAATAAAACTTTGCAGCATACTCCAAGGCGCAAGGCAAGGCGGTGAGCAGCAAGTGGCAGGACAAGGAAGGGACTAAGAGGAAGGCAGTAAAACGAGGCAGTTGCAAATGTAATAATTATTGCGCGCCATGAAAATCAATGGCGGCAGCAGCAAATTGCTGGGAAAAGCGGAAGTTCCGCACAAAAAAGTAAAGGCGGAAGAGAAGTGCAAGGGGGGGCGGAGGAAAGGCCAGGAAAACGTAGACAGGACGAAGCAATTCGTGCGAAAATTGCCCAAAAACTGACAACGAAGATGATGACGACGTAGGACGACAGCCACGAGGACAACGACGTCGTTGGAGCCGAGGACACGGCGTCGTGGCCGCCGTCAAAATGGCGCAACAAAAGCGCAAAATCAGGAAAAAGAAAGTCGAGCACAAAGCAAAAGTAGCAAAAATTGAGCGCAAACTCGCAGCAGGCAGGCAGTGGAAAGACAGCAAGGAGGCAGAAAGGAGAAGAAAGAAGCAGGAAACAAGCAGCAGCAGAAGCCGAAGCAGCAGAAGAAGCAACGACAGAAAGCGGAAGTAACGTGGAAAAGCCCCAAGCAGAAAGAAGCAAGCCACAAAGCGCACGAGCCGATGAAACTCAGTGCATAGCGAGGCGAAGTACGTCAATGTCTGCCATTGTGTGTGTGTGTGTGTGTGTGTGTGTGTGTACGGGTGTGTGTGTGTGTGTGCTTGCCATTGTATGCGCGTTCGCACAACATTTTGCTACCCTTGGCTGCCAAACGCCGTCCCTGCCGCCCCCTTTTGGCACAGCCCCAGCACACGTCTGAGGCATATCGATTTTTGTGCCTGTATGTGTGTGTGTGTGAGGGTTTGTGTGTATGTGTGTGTGTGTGTTTTGGCCCCATGTCCTGGGCGCGTCGTATTTAGGGCCAAGTTTGGTGCCTTTTGTGCCAACTTTGGAACGTCAGCTATTTTTAGAATTTGGCCTGTGCCAATGTCAATGAACCAATGACAATGCTAATGACAATTCTAATGATAATAGTAATGAGATTTGCAATGAAAAGCAGCTAAAGTAAATTAGACTTAGAAATAGGAAATCAACTGCATAAAAAAGGTGTCAAGACTTGCACTAGGCAAAGGAGTCAGCTACTACAGTGCAGCCTCACTAACAAAGGCCAATTGCGTAACAAGGCTAAGAGTAGAAACAATAAGAAGGATTGGGAAGACAAGGAAGAGAAGGAGGTGAAGCGAAGAAAGCGAAAAGGTGTTGAAAGAATTGTTGTGGAAAAGTTTTCATCGCGTGAAACTTTTGTGTGAAACGTCAACAGAGCAAAACTCGACAGAAGGAAGACTGTGGAAAGCCTGAGTACACTGAGCGAAAGCAGTGTGAACTAAATGTGGATTATAAGTACAAGTTAAGCTACTTTTCATTGCGAGCTTCATTCAAATTAAAATGTGTCTGAAATAAGATTTTGAACTTAAGATTTGAGTAACATTTTAAGCAGTTTTATTGCTTGTTAATAGTGATTTCGCTCAGTGTAAGCTTTAGCAGCAGACTGCCAACTGAGAGCTGGCAAAACACTCAACAGTTAGCGCGCTGCGAGCGAGCAAGTGAGCGGTGGCAACAGCAACAACAACAACAACAGTTGACGGCAGTTCACAGCAAAGCGCGTGCGAAAGTAAAACGTGGCTAAAAGGTTGTGGCACAAAAGAATTGACTTGCCACTTGCCACTTGCTACTTGCCGTCTGTTGGGGCTTCAGCACCGTTAGATGCTTCTGTTGTCTCGCAGTCCCTCTCAGTCTTTCCGTCTCCGAGTCTCGTTCGGTGTCTGGAGCTGGCGTTGCCCCGGCGTGTGGCGTGTGGCACATGGCAACGGCAGAGGCAACGGCTACAACTCCTGCGACTAGGAAAACTGTTTCACGCTTTCCCTTGTCGACAGCAGACACAAGGTTGTATCCCAACTCAACTCAACTCACTGTGTGTGAAAGAGAACGAGACACGGAGGGAAAGAAAGAGAGAGCATTTGTGTCTGAAGGTTGACATTATGAACTTGAAAGTTGTAGCAGAGATGAACTGAGGGTACGCTGGAAAAAAGGGTGGGAAGGGGGCAAGGCAGGGACCAGGGGAAGTCACATTTTTATGAATGAATGCATGACGATACGTTTGAGTAAGGAAAGCAACTGTTACGCTAACGCTAACAGAGGAAAGCCAAGCCAAGTCAAGCCATGTGGCAGCCACACGTTGAACGTTGAATGTAAAGCGTCGTTTTGCGGGACTTCCCCCAAGTGGGCAAATGTCTGACGCGTTGTCCGGGCAACACCGGGCACCGGCAAAAGGAAATCCAAATGCTATTTTTGCGTGCACACAGCTGACGTGCCACACTTTGGGGCACAACACACACACACACACACATACAGTCAAACACACATCGTGTGCCACGACGGGGAATCCCTCGTTTTCACTTATCGTGCCTCAGTGGAGTTTTTTTTTATGCTCCTCTTGTTTCTTTTGTTGCTGTTTGTTTTGCTTTTCGAATGTCAGCTGTTCCGTGACATCAGCGTCATCAATTACGCATGCAACAACAAAAGAGTGGCAACAACACGGCAACAACATCAGGCTACAAACGGGCAACTGGCCCATAAAACGAGGTCAAAACTATCAGCAAACAAAAATTGCCGACCAGTTGCCAGTTTGGCAGACGCCAGAGGCCGCTGGCCATTGAATCCACAAAACAAAACACCTGCCGCCGATTGATTTCGCGTGCAACAGCAGCAACAACAACAACAACAGCAGCAACAGAGGCAACGGCGTCAATGAATGAAACACACACACGCAGGAATACAACTCACACACAGACACACACACTCACACACTTTGCTCTGCCCAACTGCGTTTTTTGCACATTACTCATACGCCGCGTGCAACGCAGCAAAAAAGACAGCCAACTGGGCGGCAGCTTAAATGGGCGTTTATGCCACAAAGGGTTGCACGCAGCGTTTGGGACTTGTGCACTGTGCCACATTGTCACACACACACACACACCCAGAATGCATTACGATGCAAAAATTCAATTTTTTACGTGCGCTGCCCCAAAAAAAAAGTGGGAAAAGCACTTAAAAAGTTTTCTAGTCTTGCAGGCGTTGGTAATAGACAAAAACTAGCTGCATTAAATGGAATTTGGCATCAAATTTATAGAATTTTAAGCAAATTGTGGGTGGAAATTGAATTGAGGGGGGTTTTATGGCATTGAAGTAAGTAATTTTTTGAAACCTTTAGAAAAACTAAAAAGTTAATTGTGTAAGGAAGTAAAACACTTGGAATTTTTGGCCCAAAATCTTTGCCAATTACTATTAGAACTGCCAAGAAAAAGTGATAAAACTGAATTATTTTAAAAACATGTTGAAATTTTTAGAGCGCTTACAGTAAATGATTATTTGTAGACTGAAAGTGCTAGTATTTATAAGCTTGGAAAGGGTTTAAAATGAGACTGGCAGCTTAAATTAACCAATTGACTACTTAAATATATATTTAATAGCTACCAAAATTAGCTTAATAATATTAGCAACAATTTCTGCTACACTTTCCCTTTGCTTTCCATAAATTTCTTCACAAATCCCTTTAGTTCTCCCTTCCGTTTCAATACGTTTCCACTGCCCTGCTGTCAACACTAACTACAAATACTTTGAGTATCCCAACTGCCTGACCACAAAATAAAAATCCCTTTTGGTTTCTGCTCTCTACAGTTTAGTTCTGTTCAGTTCATTCCAGTTAGCTGCAGTTTTGGTTGTTTGGCCATTTCCACGACATTTGCACTTTTATTTTCAATTTCAATTGCTCTTGTTTTGTTCCTTCTTTTTGTTGCTGTTTTTTGCACGCGTCGCGTAATTTGAATTTTTATGCAGCCACAACAACAACACGAAACGGCAGTGGAAGTGGCATGCCACAAAAGTTTGTCGACCTATATAAACGTCGGATTCTGGCAGCTGGCAGAAGTTCCCTCTGCAGCCCCTAGACTCCACACTTTTCCCTGCTTGCCACATCTGCCTGCCACACTGTGTTGGATACGTGTAATGCAAGTTCAAAGCAACAACAACAACAGTGGCAACAACAACAATTGCAACTATTTTTAAGCGTCACGTAGTTCGTTACTCGCAAATGCAACAACCTGTTGTACGGAAAAATCCTGCGGCCAGGCTCGCTGGAAACTTCTTTTTATGTTCCTCATGTTTTTCTCCCATTTTCGTTTCCATTTTCATTTTCTTTTTGCCTTTATTTTTTGTGTAACAGGCACTAAAAGAGTGCAAAACTAGTGAAAGTCTTTCAGGCAGTTGGCAACGCAACTTTTAATTGCCAGACAATTGAATGGGAGCTGTAGGGGAGTGGGAGCAGGGTGGGGGTGAAAACTACCCTCAACCCAGTGAAAGAAGCAAGCACAAAAGAAAGAAGCAGTAGAAGAAGGTGCGGTCGTCGCGCAGGTTCAGCCCAAAAAGAGGGTGCAAGAGATTAGAAGGTGTGTGTGCTGGTGTGTGTCTGTGTGTGAGTTACCTCCCACCACCCCTTCTTGAGGCAATGGGGGTGTAGGTAGGTTAGATAGGGTGGTGCTTTCTCAGTCTGCTTTTTTGGGTGGCGCTTTTAACAAACGATAGCAATTTAGAAAGATGCCAGAGGTATGCAAATTTATTGCCGGAAATGTAATTTACAAAATACGCTGCAGGCAAAATGGACGTCAACGTTGACAGCGACAGAGACAGCGACTGAGACAGAGGCAGAGCAATTTGACATCGCTGCTGTTGTTGCTTTTGAACTTTGGCTTGAGGATTTTGAATCTTGAATCTTGATGAATGTCATCATGTTTTGGGGCCACAAGTCAGATGTCAGCTTTGATTAGAGCCTTGAAAACTGATGCGAAAGTCCATCCAAAACAACAGACAACAAAAATAAAACCAAAAGCAGCAAAATCGCCTTTATCAACAACAACAACAACAAAATGTGCTGAAGGGTGAGCTTACAACGTTTTTACATTACACAAACAATCAATGCGGCGCATGCGCAAGACAGAGAGAGCGACAGCCAGAGAGCGCGTAGACAAAGAGAGCATACAAAGTGTGTGCTAGTGAGAGCGCAATCACTAAAAGAGCGCAACGCGTAAGCAGAGAGCGCTGCAGCAGCACTGAAATGCAAGCAGCCCCCAAATAGCAAAACCATCAAAAACAACAACAACGAAATAGTTGTGGAAATGGAAGGAAGCACACAAAATTAGCAAACAACAAAAAATCTAAAAAGGAATAAGAAAATTGGCAGCGCGACAGACGCAGCAGCAGCAGAAGATAAAACAGAAGAAGCGCAATAAGAAGACGTCGCAAAAGAAATTAGTTGAAGGAGGCTACAAAATATTGCAGCTTATGCAAAAGGCAGCAGCAGCAGCAACAACACACGAGACAACAAAGAAATGAGACGCGACGCTGCTGCTGCCGCTCTTCTTGTTGTTGCTGGAAGAAGAAAAAGAGCCAAGAGGCAAAACGCAAAAGGAACGCCAACGCCAACGACAACGACAAAGTGCAGCAGCGAGGCCAGCTAAGAAAGTGCAAGAGCGTGTGTTTGTTTCTGTGTGTGTGTGTATGTGCGTCGGCGGCGACAGCGACAGCAGGAAAATATTTTATATAGACATGCCGTTTCCCCACTCGCCCTTCTTCATTACCCCCCCACACACACACACACTCTTGCGCTCTCTCTCACTCCTTGTCTCTCACTCTGTCCCTCTCTTTGGCAATCATTTTCATTTCCATTTTGCCTTTTGCATTTGCATTTCCAATGCCTTTGCCGCCTGTACTTTCCGCCTTTTGGCATTTTGTGGCGTCTCTGTGTTCGCGAAATGCGCGCAACAAAAGACGAAACAAAGTGCAAGACGCACATGAGAATAATTGAATTTTATTACATTGTTTGGAGAGGCACACACACACACACACACACACACACGCTACACACATGCAGCGCTGTCTCCCCAACTTGTGCATGTGTGCAAGTGTATGTCGGTGTATGTGAGTGTCTGAGCGCAGCAACCACCAAGGCTAGGCTGCAGCAGCAAGCAGCAAACAACAACGATGACGACGACGACGTCAACGACGGCGACAGCGACGTCAATGCGCGGCAGCAGCGAGCGCCTCCAAGACCAAGAGAATAATGACCCCAAGGCTTCGTAGCTGCTCTTGTTGTTGTTGTCGCTGCCTCTGCTGCTGCTTTTATTGACTGCTATTTTATATGTGGAGAGCGCGCGCTCTGCTCACCGTTTGCATTTGTGTGTATGTGTGTGTGTGCTTGTGAGAGTTTGTTGTTGTATTGGTGTTTTGCTGTTGCAGTTTTGTTGTCGCTTGTCGCCGAAGAAGAGCAAGAAGCAGAAGAAGCCGGCATATGCTGCGACTGCGGTTGGCCTCACAACGCCCCTCCCGCGCTCTCCACATGCCATCATCTTCAGTGCTGCTCTGCTGCTGTTGGCGTTCGCATCTCCAGCTCCAGTTCTGAAAAAGAGGTCGATGGTGGGTGTTGTTCGCTGGACAAGTAGGTGTGTAAGGGGGCAAGGGGAGGGAAAAGGGGAAGACAGCTGCTTAGAACAGCGCTGCTAAAATGAAAACTGCAAAAATTATACTTATGATGGCTGCTGCTTGCGAATTTGTTGTTGTTGTAGCGTCGCAACGTCAGCAGCAGCAGCAGCGACAACAACGTCAGCAGCGGCAGCAAAGACAACAAAGCGAATTCGAACAAAAAATAAACAAATGGCAAAAAAATAAAAGCAAAATAAATAATGAGACAACAGCTGCGGCTCCACTCTACAAAATAATGAGGATTTTTCCTGGCGTTGCTGAGTTTTCAGAAAAAATTATAAAAGCATTTTATGGCAAAAAGAGAAAAGAAGGAAATGCCAAAATGGCCAAAGCAGCGACGCCAAAAAAAAAAATAATAATAATAATAAAAATAAAATTGTGAACACACACACGCACACAAACAGGCACGCAACGCACACACACACAAAGACAAAGTTAAAATAATAATAAAACAAAATTGAAATTTGTAATGAAGCCACTTTTTCCACCTCTTGAAACTCTCTTGCGTGCATAAGAGCGTGTGTGTGCGTGTGTGTGAGGGGGCGGAAATTGGTTGGTTACTCGCGGAGAACGAGAGAGCGCGTCTAGGAGGGGGAATGTGCAGGGGAGCAGTGGTAGGGGGAGCTGAGAGCGCCTTGCTCAATGGGTGGCATGAAATATTGCCGGCTGAAGTTTTTGCAAATGAGTTGCGTAGCAAACAAAGAAAATGTAAGCAAAAACAAAAACAGAGAGACATCAACACACACACACACACACTCTTATGCACGCACTCTCTCCCACACACACACACACACACGCACACACAGTTACTTCAATGCAGATAGTTGTTTGTAGAAGCAATAAAAATCTTTCAGCAATTGCAGCTGTTGAAGTCAGTCATCAATTTTTACATCAATCCAACAAGCCAACAATCCATCAAACCAATTGGACTCGCACTCGAATTTGTTGTTAGGGTCACCTTAAATCCAATTGCTATGGAATTATTCCAATCCATTTGGATTCGATTACAAAAGGATTGCAAACAATTTATTCCAATTTACTTTCGGATTTGCAGTCAAATTGGATTAAATTTTGAAATCTCTGCAGAAAATCTTGCTTAATTTCCGCTAGCAAGCTTAAAGTTAAAATAAATTTGATTAAAATTAAGCTAATTTTATTTATTAAATTACTAAGTGTTTTCTTTTTCTCTTACTTTGCAGGTAAGCTTACATTCCTTTTCCCACTACTATTTGTGCATTGAGGTCAAAAAACGTATTAAAAGTTTAGTAAGTAGCTCAAAATCAGTTTCCGCCCCTCCACTGCGCCGCCTCTACTTAAGTGATCGGTAAATCTAATGCGACAAATGCCATTTCCAACAATTCACATTCACTATCAGAATTCCACAAACAAACAAAAAAAAAGAAAAGGAGCTGAAAAAAATGCGAAAAAGGGAAAAGAAACGAATTAAAAACGCACCAAAATGCCAAAAGAACTGAAAGCGGCGCATTTCAGTGCAAAACATGTCAGGAGTAGTATTTGTTGGGTAGCAGCAGGGGGGTAAGGGGGGTAGCCACCCCCTTCCTGTTAAGTCTCCTGCCTCCTGTCTTCGTCTTTGGCGTGGAGTTTTTTGTCTTTGCGTTGTTGTGGTCGCTGCTGCTGCCGCTGCTGTTGCTGCGTTTTCGTTTTCAGTTTTTTGTGCCTTTTTCGGTTTACCGCAGTTATTTTTTACTACCTTTTTTCGTAGCAGCTCTCACACACACAAACACACGCACACAGCTGTAACACAAAGAGCTGCGTCGCTGTTGACGTTGACGTCGCTGCTTTAGTCGCCGTTGCCGGTGTTGGTGTTGTTGCCTTTCAGCATTCGCTCTCACGCTTACTCTCAATCTCACTGGCTCACTCTCGCTCTCTCGCTCTGAGAGCAACACACATACGCTAGCATACGGCGCTCCGTAATGGCGGCAAACACGTTTTTTTTTTGTTGTTGTTGCCTTTTGCGCTTGCTTCTTCGTCTTTGGCTCTCTGAACGCTCGCATGCGCTCTCGCGGCGTCGGCAGCAGCAGCAGTAGTAGCCGCAGCAGCGGCAGCTCCACCACCACACACACGTAAATGAACTCACACTCACACTGATACTCTCACTCACACTCACAGAAAAAACAAGCAAAAGCAACGCCAATTGCTGCTGCTGCTTGTCGCTGTCGTTGTCGTCGTCGCCGCCGTTGCCGTTGCCGTAGCCGTAGCCGTTGCCGTCGTCGTTGCCGTCGCCGTCACCGTCGCCGCCGTCGTACACATATCTGTGTATTTGTGTATTGGTGTATCTGTATCTTTTACGCTGCCTTACACTCCACACGTTCAGATTCAGATTCATTCTGTAAACGCGATTCCTCGAGGACGTAACGGTGAAACGTCGGCAACGGCAAGCGCGCTTTCCGACTAACTCAACGGTTGCCCAACGGTTGCCCAGCAGTTGAGCTTTTGAGTTTTGAGTTTTTGGCCTTTGTCTCTCTCTCACACACTCATACTCTCTCACTCAGTCTCTCTGCCACTCCGCCTCCGTGTATCCGTGTGCCACCGTCTACATCTCCTGCGTGTGCATTTGTAGTGGTAACAAAAAAAAAATTCGAGAATTCTCAAAAACACGCGCGACACAACTTCAAATTCAAATTCGAATTCAAAAACGAAATCGAAATATTTTTGCATGCAAAAAATCGCGTGCTCAAATTCTAAATCAACTGTGTGTGCGTGTGTGTGAATGTGCGTACGTGTGTGTGCGCCCCCGTGTGTGCGTGTGTGTGTGCTCATGTCGTTGAGTGCGTGCATAAATTCTTTAACTAAAATTGATTGTTTATTTCCGTTGCTGCAACGGCAGCAGCGACCAAAACAACAACAACAACAGCAGCAGCGGCAACAATGCTGCCAATGTGACTCACACACAAACAACAACAACAACAAAGAGAATAAGAAGAGCAGCAACAACAACAACAATAACAACAATAACAAAAGCTAATAGATAACAAACTAAAGCAATTCAAGTAACTAACGAAATTTGGGGCAGTTGCCAATTGAAAAATGTGATTTTGTTATCAGCGCATTAAATTCCATTTATATACTCACACACACACACATACACATATACAGCTAGTAAACGTGTGTGTGTTGATTGAAAGAGAACGAGAAGAAGCGATCGAACCGTGAAGCAACAACAACAAAGAAATAAATAAAAGTTTTTTCGCGCTCAAAATCTAAATAGATTTCAAATTTAATTTTAAATTTAAATTTAAATTTAAATTGAAAATAAAATGTCATGACGAGTGCAACAATTGAGTGTGGCATGAAATTAAATAATTTTCAACAAGAACCGTGTCTGACAATACGTAAATAGCGGGAGAATAAAAAGCTTAACAACTTTAGCAATAAATGTGTAAATAAATGGAAATAACAATTTAATTGTTTAATTGTGTTGTGCGAGTAAATAAAAAAAAAACAAAACAAAAACAAATCAAAAATCAAGCAAAACAACAGTAAATTATAATTAAATAATCTAGTAGTTAAACAAAAAAAAAGGCAACTAAGTAATACTTAAAATCCGTGCAATCTATTTCTAAAATAATAACACCAACTACAACTACAACAATAATTACACATCAGCGCCATAATAATCAATAACTAATAACTATACGCTCTAAGTAATTAACACGTATACGAAAGTATTCAACAATCACAGACAGAATCAAAATCAAATCGAAGACTCGACTTGCTCCAAAACTTCCCGCCCGATTTCAATATATACTATATAGACAGGCAGACAGTCAGACAGCTTTAAACCCGAACAAACGTGATACATAAAGTAAGTGTATGCGATTATCAAATGAAATGAAATTAAAAGATTTCAATTGAATTGAATTCATTTGAAATGCATCAATCATTTCACGATAAATCTAAAAAGTCTTAAGTATTTCGGTTTTCAAATTCAATTGAGCTTATGGAACTAATTTTTGATTGATAGCTTGTTGGTGCAGGGAAATAATACTATGTTGATCCAAAGTGATGGAAATTTGAAATGAAAAACAACCTGAAACTATAAGCTACAAGTATCTGAGCTCAAGGGGATTTCTAATGGAGAATTTCAGTTGAATTCTGTGCAAAATCCAAATCTATTTTTGGTACTCTTGGAGTCGGCTTACTCTTATGATTCATCAGATTAGATAGTTAAGTAAAGTTTTGTTAATTAAAAGCGCTCACAAACTACGGCAATAAAAAAATGTTAAATGCTTTGATCTGAAATTCAAGTCACTTTTTTCGCATGAACTTTTGAGGTCGTGACAATGGATCTTGATCCAGCCAAGAGTTAAAGTCACAAACAATTGAGAAGGAGGTTGAGGTTGAGATCAACAGAGAGACAGTGAGACACAGTAAAGAGACAGCGATGGATATTGATTTTGAGCTGAATTTTATCTTATTGAGCTGGAAGAGCGTGCAAGACACTCAGATACAATGACAACAACAAAAAAAAAAGCGACGTTTCTGAATGCTGACTAACCAACTCAGTATTCACATTCTTGCTGTCATTACAGTCGCATTCAAACTTCAATTACTCATGCCGATATAATCAATAAAAGTCGTTTGCTTTTCGGCCAAAAATAAAACACAAAATCGCTTATATTTTAAGTATTTATAATAAAAAGAAATCCCCAAAACACATTCAAAACGTAACGAATCGATATCCAATTGAAATTGAATCGGAATCGCAATCGGAATTGAAGGAAAGAAAAAAAAAGGAAATTACACTTGCAAAAATCGAATGAAACAAACTGACATCCGGGAGAACCTTTAAGTGTATATATATTCCTACATATATATATATGTTTAGACTTACGTTATTCGTTGCCATTAATAATTCATTGGCAAAAATCGCATGCGATTCGCTGCTTCTTTTATTTTATACATTTTCTGCATTTTAAAGTGAATTCATTAGATTGCTGTGTGTTAAAATGAGCGCATGGTAAATAATTTTGTTACCATCTCACCTGTAAGACACCGCAATGAGTGTGTGAAAATCGCATGAGGTCAATGAGGCATGCAAGCAATGGTAGCACTAGTAGAAGTACTTGCAAAGCAAATAAAACTCATATGCAACAGAGCAATAAATTAGGTTTATAGTTGTATTTTTTTCTATCTTTCGTCAGACGTGTGAAAGACTTGAAGTTTAAGTCAAACGGGTTTTAGGTACTCTGTCATTTTATTCATTTATTGGCATTCCTAGAGAAAAAGCGGGTTAGCCGGTTCATCACCTCCATTGAAACTAAACACTTCTAATAGAACCAGTCCCTATATCATTACCCAATCTAAAACAAGTTAAAGTTTGGTTTTAATTATAAAATAATTAATTTTAAGAAACTCGGCTCAACAATTTAACTAATTAAATATTTGAGCTTAAAATGGCACTGCTTGATCCACTGTAATCGTGTATTAAGCAGAACTTTCTGCTCTCTTTTTGTTCTCTGCTGATCAATCTTCCGTTATCTGATGTGGCGTGCTCTCAGCATAACAAAGTTGCTATAAACAACAACAAGCACAGCTGCACTCAGCCAATGCACATGACACGCTCTCCCGCTCGCTCTCTCTTTCTAGCACTTGCATAGAACACACTGCGGGAGAGCACAAATCAAAGAGAGTGGGAGCGCGCGTGTTAGTTGTTCTAGAAAACAAAGAGAGGGAAGGGAATGGGGGCAATTTGTTGGGCTGCCTAATGCAAAATAGCAAAATGGCGGGTCGCATAAATTTTGTTACTCAAGCGCGACACATTGCGAAAGGGAAGAGGCAACAAAGAAGAAACAGCTTAGCAGGAGCTGCTAAAACAAAAATCCACAAAAAACAAGAACTGAAAATTCTCATAAGAAAGCCGAAAGAGAACACAAATTCAAATAAACTAAATGCGGCGTGTTAAAAATTTTCTTATTTTTCTTAAATTTTTTTTTGTGTTCTTTATTTTTTGCGAATTTTTACGGCAACGCGTCGCTGACTTTGTAGTAGTTGCTGCCATTCGCCGTCGCATAGTTTGGCCGGCCCCAAGGAAACAGAATGGCAAACATGTGGATGCCTCTCCCCCCACCATTTCACTCAACTCATGCTCTGAGAGTGCTTGTGTGTGTGTGTGTGAGTGCGCTGTGTGCGAGAGCGAAGCGCAGACAATTAGTTTTATTATGCTTTGTTGCGAGCTTCGCTGAAATGGCACGACATAAAAAGCAACAACAAACACAACAGCGGCAGCAAGAGATAAAATACAGCGCACAAAAGGCAAAAACAACAACAACAACAAGAGCAACTCACACACACTTGTACAATTTACTGCTTATGCATGTGTGTGTGTGCAGTAGATTTATTTTAACGAATATTCATGTGTGTGTGACTGTGTTTGCATCTTGAAGATGCATTAAATTCGTGGCAGCAACAAAAAGTAAAGCAATTGCAACAACAATGCACATTAAAAATTATCAGGCAGACAAAGAATGAGAGTAAAATAGAGTAAGAGACGTTGGGAGCGAAAGAGAGTGAGATTGTGTGTTAAGGGGTGGCAGTTGGCAGGGGGTAAGGGAGAGAGTAATAAGCCAGCTCACATAAATATTAATTTATTAGCATTGCGCAAATTTATCTGCGCAATTAAATTTACGCCACACACACAGTTTCACACACGCAGACACTGAAAATTATGCGTGTTGGCCGCGACTCAAGTTACGCCAAAATGCAAAAGGATAACGCAAACGTGAGGGAGAGGGAGCTGAAGAGAGATAGCCAATGTTGCACATGTATGTGAATGTGTGTGTGCAGCCATAACAAAGATTAATGACCAACAAGGGCTGGCAACTCCGGGCTAGCAGTCTCAGGCAGTCAGGCAACTCTGGCCACATTTGCTTTACTCGCACAACAACAACAGCAACAAAAACAATGACAACAAAAGGCAATAAAAACATAATAAATTACCATATCAAGTATACGTACGGTATCCATTATTTGAGCCCAGCATTTCCGTGTTGGCCCAGAGACTACTACTCCACTACCTTGGACATCAAACAACTGCTCAGTCTCTAGTTCCTTCATCTATTTTAGTTTCTCCTTCTCCTTGTCCACTTCTTTCTACCTACGTCTCCTATTTTTCCTCTCTCCCCCTACGTGCTGTCTGAACTTTATTTGATTTATGCAATTCAATTCATAAAACTTGGCTATATTCGTCATTTTGTTGCACTGCCACGCCCCTTTACGCGCATTGCCTTCGATTTTTCCATATTCTGACATTTTCTTGCATTTTCATTTCCATTTTCTTTTTTTTTTAAGTAAAACTTTTGCCAAACTGTCATAAATTTGTTGATGCTGCATAAAGAAAAGTTTTGCGCACACACACACACACATAAACTTACACACCCTGTAATTTGTTGTAGTTGTTACAACTGCTGTTGTTGGTTTAGTGGCTGCATCTTTTGACCCCATGGCAAAGTTTTGGCTTATAAATTTATGGCAAACTTACGCACATAAATTAAACTTTACACATTCTATAAATGTTAAAAAAAAACAAAAACAAAAACAGGAAAACAAAGAAACTGCAATTAAGCTCACATTGCTCAAGTAATACCCTGTAATTTGTACAGAAATTGTCTTAAATTTATTACTGTTTTTTATTTGTCTACTGCTGGGTATCTGCAAGTTGGTTATGCCCATATTTTCTACTTGCTTTCCGCCCTTAACTTTTGGCTTTGCCATTTCTTATGTTTCTGCTGTTTGTTGTTTTTGTTGTTTCAGGTTTTCTCACATCCTCGAGCGTTTTTTAATCAAAATTCCAGATGAACCTTTTAGGGTTTGTTCTTAACCCTCATTAATCTCTTTAAATTCAGCTGTTGTCTCTGCCATCGCTGTCTATCTCTCTCCACTGCTGTATCTTAAGCTGCAGCTGCCACTTCTCTCAGCTTGAGATACAAGTATCTTAGCCTTGAGCGTTTACATCTGACATTAGATATCAGACATCTCATATCGAGTTTTCAAATTTAATGCAAATAAATTGTGTAACAGTATATGTGTCCGTGTGTTTGTGTTAGTTCTCCATATTTTGGCTAACAACTTGTTAGCTTGGCTAACATATTTGTACTTAATTACTTCATTATAATCACAAATTCCTTTGCATAAAATTGAATTTCACTTATGCAATTCATTGCATGGACTAGAGATAGAGGGAGGGAGACAGCTTGTAGAGCGACAGAGAGAGACAGCGGAAGATTGAGCTACGTAATTGAATCTCGTGTTAAGTCAAACTAACAAAATTTTCGTGTTAACGGCAAATGCAAATAATAAACCAAAAAAATTGCCATTGCGATTACGAAATTTGGCAGACTTTCGCGGCATTATACTATATTAAACTTATAACTAAACATACTTATTATTTAAACAAAAAGCAACTCTACAAATTGTTGACAACAACAGCAGTAACAACCGCCAGCTATTTGTAAAGAAAGTTGCAAACAAAGAAAAATTGAATGCTTGACATTTGAGCAGCGCTACAATATACCCTGTAAAACTAGTTAGAGCTAAAGTGGGTACACTAAACTACTAGAAAGTGTTGACTTCCTAAACAGTTTGCCTTTGCAGGGTATCTGCTAGTCCTGTGTGCTTCGTATCCCTTTTTATGCAAGTCTGCAATCCAAAATTGCCAAAGCGATAAAGAAGAAGCAACTGAAACCAACAACAACAACAAAGAAAAAAAATAACTATAAAATTTATACATTTTCCGGCAGTAAATTAAACTTATACATAAATTAAAGTTAACTTCGTGCAGATCATTAAACCAAAAACAACAAAAGCAGTAAAAAGAGACAGCGAACGTAAGAGAGAAAGAGGAAGAGAGTTAGTGTGAGAGAGATGGGGGAAAATCAAATGCAACAATTGCAAAATTTGCACAACCTGCTGGCAACAAATAAAAATAAAAAAAAAAGTTTTCTATAAAGTTGTTTGCATTGCAGCTGCATTGAATGTTGTCATTGTTGTTGTTGTTGTTGTTGTTATTGTTAGCATGTTGCTGCAAAAGTTGCATGCAATAAAAAGTTATTAGCCAAACATTTTTGGTATGCCGACCAAAGTTGCAGCAAACAAACAATTTGCCAACTAATTGACTAAAATTAACAGCAAACAAAAAACTAAAGAAATTACAGAAAAAATAAGGAAAAATTTATAAGATTCGATTGAATAAATAAGCAAAACTTGTCTTCACTTCAGAACACTCGAATGTCTTAGAATCGAACTCTAATTAGAAGCAGCTAACAAGCAAACTGTCTCGCACTGCCTCTCTCTCTCCCTCTGCTTGTCTCTTTTTACATGCGAGGCCATGGCAAATGCAATTAGCATATAAATACATTTGCAGCAACCCCGTTGAAAGGCCCCCAAAGAACCCAAACAACCCGAGGAACCCGTAGAACCCAGCACCGCCCCCTTTTGGAAAATGTTATGCATAATAATCTCGTTCCATGGAAATAACAAACAGTGCTGCAATCGACTTGATTATACCCAAGCTCGACAGCTGTTAATTAAGCCAAATGATTTATAGTTTCAGATAAAAATTGTTATAATTTAAAGCGCCTGTAAGCAGACTACAAAAAGTTCAACGAGAACTTCTGTTTTCTTTCTAAAGCAAAAACTTCAAGTCTTTTTTGTCAAAATATTATGTAAAATTAGCATAAATAGTAGACTTTTTAATAGACGAAAAAAACATACCCAATTGGCTTTAAAAAAACTGCTTAGTAAGCTTATGAAAATTTTCTTTTCTTACTTAACTTCTAGCGAAAAAACTTTGTAGCATAGAAAAGCTAAAAGAAATTTTTATTTTTAGCATAATTCCTTGACTTCTATAAAGTGCAAAGTATATTTTTAATATAGTTACATGTTCTACTTCATTTTAGTTACATAAAATCATGGCTTCAAAGCCTATTTACTGCTTAAATTTATTTAATAACTTTGTAACGGAAAACCTTAAATATTTTCTAAGCTCCAACATAACATAACAAACCAGTTTTAAATTCGTGTATACCCCTTTTTGGACTACGCTACCCTTTAATGACGATAAATCAGTGACACTTTTGCTTGCTGCAATTCACATTTAGTTGCGCTCTAAATAAAAAATTCAATTTGAAAATATTTGCATAGCAGCAACAACAACAACAACAACAACAACGCTTTGTACAACAACAACTTCAGCAACAACTGTAACTACAACAAGATTTCCTTCGTCTGCGTCTTTGACAATGTTTAAAATTATACATTAAAATTAATTTGGCATGTAAATATTTATTTATTTAGCTTAAATCTTGGCAAGCGCAACAAATGCTGCCTCCCTCAACCCCGCAAACCCATTCTTCTACCTCAGCCCACTCCGCTCACCCTCCTTTACTTTTCGCAATTTATTTATAATTTTTTGTTGTTGTTTTTTTGGCCGTTTCGCTGGCTGCTTCTGTTTTTCTGCATTGCATTTTCCGCCACTTTTCCGCAGTGTTTTCCTTGCATTTCTAGAGCGTGGCTAATTTTACAGCGCGTTGCCCCAATATTGTTGCACTAATTGCAACAAGTATCTTAAAACAGCTATGCAGTTGTAGATTTGTAGATACTTAAAGTATCTAAGTATCTCAAACTTTATGTTTTGAGAGCGCACATAACTAATTGACAAATAAAAATTGTGCTTAGTTCTGGCTGCTAAACCCACACACACTAACACACACACACATACACATTCAAAACCGAAAGTATCTGGTGCTAAGCGCATTAAATCAACTGGAAATACTTGAGACTTGTCATTTGGCCGCATTAGCGAGCGACTACAGTACCGGGTAACGCGTAACGAGTAACAAGCAGCGAGTAGCGAAATATATGCGAATGAAACCAGGTTGAGGCATATATTTTTCAGATCAGAAAAGTATTTAGGTTTATTTTTGCATTTCATTTCAATTTTTTTGTGCTCAAGGAAGCGGCAATGTATCTTGGCTATCTAACTGTGTATCTCTGAGATACTTTGTGTGTGTGTGTATGAGTTGAACTATAGAAAGTTGTCACAACCAGTTTAGTGACGTGGTAGGGGTAGGCGTAGGGGGCGGGGAAGTGAGGCCAACTTTCAAGCGGAGAGCCGCACAAAAACTGTCACGCATGGATTTATGCGCCACGTTTATTATATTTACATTTAATTTAAGGCTAAGAAACCAAAAGAAAAGAGATCGTGGCAGTTGCATTTAAATTACCTACGCTAAAAGCACTTACATAGATACACACACACACACACACACACACACTAACAATGTGCCTCTATAATCGAAAGAAAACAATTTTCATGTAATCTAGGACATAATAATAAATTACGACAATTTTCCGAGCGGCATTTTCATGTTGTGCCTCTTCAACAGAGCCATTAAGTGTAAATGCCATAGATACAGCTACAAATGTATCTACACACTGTCTTCCCCATACACATTACTAACAAAGTATAGCCATAATAGCTAATTATTTCAAATTTATTACTTTTGCAAGTCTTTAATTTGCCTTAGACCCGCTCACTTAAAGGCCACAAACAAATAAGTTTAAGCCAGAACTCGTGCTAACCGAACTATAGTTAAATAAGTAATTGTTCCAGATACTTTCAGTCTTATCGCACACGTGCAAATCATGGTCACCTGGCCAAGAAATGAACAGCATGCAAAGCACTTGAAATGGAAATAATAATAATAACAATAATAATGATAATGATAATAATAATTATAATCTATTTATGGCTCTCGTAAATCTTTGGCTCTTCAAGAGAATTGTGCTATTTGCAGTTTGCTTATCTTGTGGGACTTTTAGTAGCGCGTTTCGATTGCGATATTTAAATTTTGTTTATTTTTGGGAAAATTCAATAGACAAACGGTAGACAAAGCTTTATGTAAGGAAAAGAAATGTATCTTTCTATAAATCATAAAAGATTTGGTAAATAAAATAAGAACAGATACTTCCTACCACTCCATATTTCCCCCTTCCGAAACATTTCTTATCATCATTACGTTTTCAAAATAAAAACCCAAAAGTCGAACACAAACTTTGCACTCAGCTCGTCTACCAACAGTTGATAGCAGCACGAATGTTGGCCCAAATCTGATAAGAACACTTTTCTAATCGTTTCGCAGAATTAGTCACATTTGGGAATGACAACATTCGCGTGGTTTCGCCACTACTTAAAAGAATTACAAATGGGGCTTTTTTTTCGACGCTTTATGCGTTTTGTATTTGTATTTGGGAAATTTATGAGGCAACAACTTCAACGTTCTCTGGTTAAACAACTTAATTTCGCAGCCACTTCTTTTGAGCCATATTTTTTTGCTTAAAGTGGAGTTTTTTTCTAGGCAATAGCTCTTACCACTTGCCCTTACCCCGTTCCCCCCCATTGCATGTAAAGTTCACTTCAGTTTAAGTGCATTTTGCCGTCTTTATTTGCACTTTGTATTTATTTTGTTGTTGTTTGCCATTTTTTCTACTCTTTGTTGTTGTTGTTGCTGTTGGTCTTAACACCGACACTTTTTCATATCCTGTCTGGTCTAGTCAACGAGCCAAAGCCAAACTGACGTCTTGTCTCCGCCGTCGTCTGCAGTTTCCTCTGCTCCCTTCCCTTCTGTTCCCTCCGCTGAATGTGAGAAATGGTCTCCATGACTTTGCTAAAAACCGAAAAAGCGTGCAAAGCGCAAAGCCAACTAAACTATGCAAATACAGCAACAACTTGGCCAACAACTACAAAAACAACAAACAATGCCACAACGCTAACAAGCAAAGCTAAACGCTGCTCAAAACTTAAACTTAAACTTAAAATGAACTCAAACTCAGTTGAGCGCAAACTCAATTCAATTCACTTCGATTCAATTCAACTTAAGCAGCTCGCAGATACTTGATGCGGTGCAAGCGTGCATGTATCTAGCAGATACATTCGTGTATCGACAATTTGTCATCGTGGCGCGTATCTTGAAAGTGGCCCTGAACCAGGTCAGGTGTCAGTTCTATCCCCTCTTTCTCCCCTTGCCAACTACTCAACCCTCCAACTATCTCTGTGTTTGTGTCAGTGAACTCAGATACTTTCGTTGTATCCGCGAGTACGTGTATCTTTAGCCAGCAGCTACTTTAATGCACTTTTAGCGCTCAACGTCAATATGTCAAATTGATAAACGCGAAAATAGAAAAAAAAAAACCGCTGAAAATTATTGTTAAGTGTTTTTTTTTTCTTAACGCTTTTAGCGGCAACAAGAAGTCAACAGGCGTGTTGCATGCCACCAGCCTTGTTGCAGTTAATGCCCAAAGACGATAACTAAGCGCGATTATCCTCTTGTCTTTTGTAGATACATTTGCAAGTTCTTGGCTTTCACGTGATTTTTTTACTGTAGTAGTTTGTTATTGTTGCTTGTGGTTATCAGTGACTATAGGGATTGGGTGTTAGATGTTGCAGTCGTTATCGAACACTGTCATCGGTCTGGCAACACTGCAAGCCGCTTGTCGGCAGCTTTCGAGTTAAATCTGGCGATGCTTGTTCGTTTATATCAGAATGTTATCTGAGCTGAATTCTTGAACCTGTTGTCGGATTGCAGCTAAGTGAAGTTTGGCAACAGCGCGAGGGGTTTTAGCTTAACGATGACTTTGTGTATGAAATCTGTAACGAAATTTCTCAGTTTGTTCAAAGTTATAGCTTAAAATGTTACATTTTTCGAACAATCTATTATTTTAGTGAAGTTTGGCCACCGCGCACTAACTTTTACTATCAGCCAAACTGTTTTTTAGACAAAGTCAAGTGTTTATGTGTTTATCAAATTAATTTTTTTGATATTTGGCATTGATTATATTTATTATCTTTGATAAGTTTTATTGCTCATCAATTTTAAGGCATAAAACCGATGATATCATGTCTTTAGACAGTCGCAAGCTATGTCTAGTTTGTTTTTTGATTACTTTAATATCTGATTTAGCTGAGCTTTGTCTAGAATTCTTGAAGATTGTGTTATCTGGCATCATCATATCTGAATTGTTCTTCATTCTTCGCGCTAACTGTTATGGTATGAACGTTTCAAGTTGCCTTTTGTCTAGCCAAATTGCTCACTTTATTAGCCCATTAAATGTGTTTTTGTTGTTGTTGTATCGAGCAATTGTAAAGTATATTTATGAAATTATTGCCACTCGGATGGATTTACAGGGAAATTCGGGTATTATTGTTATTGTAGCTGCTGCTGAGGCAATCAGAAAAGAGGCAAGAAGAGGTTGAAGTGGAGGAGGAGTTTCAGGAAGGGGATGTTGATGAAAATAAAGACAAACAGCAGGAGACACAGATTTGAAGCAGCTCAAAAGTGTTCCTATATGCAGATACAAGTACACGAGTGTGTATATATGTGTGTGTGCTTTAATGTATATAAATATATGTACAGATGTAGATATATATTGGACTGTTGTTGTACTTGCAGCTTCAGCTGCGTTGTATTTTCTGCTTTATGTTGTGCAAATATTGACATTCGTTTATTAAAATTCCAGCAGACAAAGTCGGAGAAAGAGCAAGGGAGACAGAAAGTGAAAGAGCGAGAAAGGTAGAGACTTTCAGTCAGCATGGGGGCACAAGATGAGAGTTTGTGGGGGGAGGGTCAGGGAGCAGAGGGCGTTGCGAAGACCAAGAGCTGGGCCAACATTTTATGTCATGTTTGCATATGTAAATGTGCCTCTTGCTCAAGCAAACTCTACCGCTCTCTCTGTCTCTCTCTCTCTCTCTTCCCCACTCTCTGCCTGTCTCTTTCTATGTGCACGCTAATATTTGCTTTTAATTTTTGCTTTGTTTAAACTGTAGTTTAATTTTATTTTGCACAAATATTGCCAGCAAATTAGAGATGACAAAAAAAGCTGTAAAGAAAAGAAATGCAAATTAAAGCCAGCACTTTCAAGCAACAAACTACCAACTACAAACTACAAGATACAAGATACAATTGCCACATATGGACGCAGATAAAAGATACTTCATATCAACTGCTGTCACAAAGTTTCAAATTTAATTGACACATTTCTTGCTGTTGTTGCAATTAAATGTTTATTTCTTTTTCCTATTAAAACCAAACAACAAAAACTGGCAAATAAATTGTAATGCAAAGTGGGCGTGGCCGGTTTTTCTGTTTACTCTGATTAAATTAAATTCAGAGTGAATTTCAAAGTGTTGCCCAGAAAACACACAAACTCAAACCAAATAAGAAATTAAAAATACTTTTTTGGTTTACATTTTCTTTTCTTTATTTCTTATATTTTTTGTTTAGCAAGTTTTGCATATTTTTAGCATATTTGATTTGTTTATAGTTTTTAACGATTTTTGAATAAAACTTAATTGAGTTGATCATAATTATGTGCTCATAAATATGCATTTTATTGTGTCACTTCCGTAAAATTATTGAAGTTTGAAGTTTATTTGAAAAATTTGACACTAAAGTTTTTTTTTATTTGCTTTTTTAATGCTTCATTTTTTTATAGCTGCTACTTATATTTTATTTGCCTTGTGCTGCACTTTTGTCGCCAGCAGGAAATGAGATATAAAAGCGCATATTTTAATTATTAACCCCAGAGAGGCGGCAGTGGGTTGTGGCAGGGGTTGAGCTAGAAAAGGGAAAGGAAAAAGGGGGTGTGCTTCGGGAAAAGTTCAAGTCATGGGCTGATTGGCAGGAAATCAGATTGGAAATGCAGTTACAACCGAAGCATTTTACTCAAACTCAACTCAACATTTCACTTTGAACTGTCTATTGAATTATGGGGAAAATGTCTGCACACATTTTATTTAATGGGGAGGTAACGCAGGAAAACTCTACTTCAAAAAGTAATAAAATTATAGCCAGTTGCCCAAGAGAGAACTCAGATAAATGAGTTATATAACTTTAATAAATGTTATGTTAATTTTTAAAAGGTTTAAAAGATGCAAGATACATTTTTATAAAGGTTTAATGCTGAAAAGATACAAGATACTTTTTTATAATTTAGTTAATTTCAAGCTGCTTGTTTTTTATGTTAGTTCTTCAACTTTTTTTCAGTCGCAACTCAATCAAATTGCCAAACATTTGTTGTGGGAAAATGATAAAGGGAAATGGAAAAATCTCATAGGTTTTATGCTGGCAACGAATTGATTTTCAGCTTCTCACAACTTAAAGCAATCTGAACGAATGTGGCCATAAAAAGTGTCCATGGGCAACGCCTGAAATGTTGGCAAGTTTCAAGTGTTACCAAGACACCTCTTAGAGGCTAGCAGACAGAAACGGGGAGAGGAGAATGGAGACAGAGAGAGAGAGAGGCGGCAAAAAAAAGAATCTTTTACGACTGCCGACAAAAACAGCATCTTCATCTACTTACAAAGCCAGTGGTGTTGTTCTTGTTGTTGTTGGCACTTTTTGCAGTCGGTGTTGGGGTCACGTAAAGTCCATTTATATCAAATTATCTTACCATAATAATGAATTGTCGGCAATTATAGGTATTATCGTTATTTATAGTCGTAAAAGCTGCTCTATGCCAATGCCATTTTCCTCTCTTTGCATGCAGTGAAGAGCAGTGAAGGGGAGTGTAAGGAAACAACTTCTTGCTCCCTCTAGGGTGCTCTTCAGTAAATGCGTAAATAAGCTCCACTTATTTGTGTGTCTGTGTGGGACGTTGTGTCTCAGAGCAGGACTTTCAAGTGGAATCGCATAAAAATAAATCTAATTAAATGAAATCGTTTACTTTGGCCATAAACAACGGCTCTAAATTTTAATTGCTTCAAAAACACAAATACAGAAAAGAGTGCAGTAAAATGAGGGCACTTACAGTGGGACAAAGTGGTACAGTGGGGCAGCAAAGTAACTAAATGACAGCGATGAGTCATTTTGAATGAAGCTCCTCGGTAATTGGCAACTTCCGCAACGCATTTGGGGAATGCCAATTAATTAAACGTTTTCTACGTTTCAATGAAAACTGTAATTGAAGCAACAAAACCTTGAGAGTGCCCCTACACCCCCATTTCTTCCCCTAGTCTTACAGCTCTTATCAACACTGCTGTGATAAGAGCTGGCAGCTTGAATGCTGTGCTATGATATCTTAACAAACAACAGCTCAAGGTTAGTTTTGTTGATTTTATTGACCTTCTGCAGAGAAAATTGAATTCTTTTGTCTCAATTTTTGCTTAAAACTCAATGAGTTCGGACAAATGGAATTGTTTTGTTGCCACTTTTAATTATAACTGGCCATAAAACATGCTTTAAATTGAAAAAGAGTCGTTAACAGAGAGATATATGAATTGGTTGCTGGTTTTAGCATTTTTATTTTTATATATTTTAAGGGTTTGGCAAATTTCCATTGCCCTTGATTGCCGCTGGAGGCCCTGATACCAGACATTGCCACATTTATGTTATGGAAAATGCTCATATATGATTTATGACTGGCCATTAAAGTTCAAGTTAAAGTTTAAGTATAGAACTGTCCGTCTGTCCGTCTGTCGGCTTACTCCTGGTCAGCGCATTTAAATGGTTTAATGGCGCCTCATAAATATGCAAGAGTAGCAAGAATCATATAATAACGGAAATAGAACTCATTTCAAGCGCAATAATAAAAATAAGGAAAAACCTTAAAGTTCAAAATTTAATTAGACACACGAGAAAATTAAATATAAGGGGAACCGCATTTAATTAACATTAAAAGCAACAAAAATTTAAATGAAATGCGGCAGCGAAAGGACTGAGAATGGAGAGTGGGAATGAGAAATGAGAATGGAGAGGGAAAGAGGTAGGGTAAGAGGAACAGGAATTGAAATGAAAATCAGCGCGAATGGGGTTAAAGTTAAACAAAAACAAAGAACGTTAAAAAACAGGCTTAAAACGAAGGGAAGCGAACATAAAACAGAAAAAGCAAAATTAAAATCAAGCAACAAACACGAAAAATTTCTTCAAGAAACTAAAAGCAAGCAATACAACAACAAGAACAACAAAAAATGCTGTCGAATTAAAATTAATGTCGAGTTAATCGAGTTTTGTTGTTGTTGTTCAACGAGGAGTAGGCACATCTTTCAGTTCCACAGAAAGAACAAAGAACAAACAATGAGCGAAAGAGAGAGAAGTATGTGTAGAGCGAGAAGGGCTGAGTTAGAGATTCTGTTGAAGAAACGCGTGTAGAGCGAAGAGACGCTAAGAATTGGAATCTGAAAGCAGTTTGTCTTCTTCCCTTTTTGCCTGGCTACACAGAGCCTGTTTTTTATTTTATTTTATTTTATTTCTTCTCTCCACTTCTTCACTTCTTCGTATTCTTTAATTTTCCTTCTACACGATTTTTATCGCGGTGTCTTAAGTGTTTACCTTTGGCGTCTGCGCTGGCTGCAAACTGCGCAGTCGCACAGCCTCCGAGGCAGGCATTGTACTATTTCAAGGATAACAACTAACAGGCAGTGTGTGTAGTGGTCCGAGGCCAGACACACATAGATAGAGACACACCTGAAACCCATGGTGCCCTTCTTGCTACCTTCGCTTATTCTACCTGCGGCACAATAAATTGCAATCAATTGATATAATTACGAACGCAGCGAGTGAGCGAGAGGCACAAAGAGAGAGGGAGAGCGTTGATTGTAGCTCAGGGAATTGCTGCTGCAGTCTGCTCGCAGCTTCCTACTTTTATTTTTTTTAATTAGCCTATTTAGTTCTCAGTTCTCAGTTCTTAGTTCTTAGTTCTTAGTTCTTAATTCTCTTAGTCGCACAACAAATATTGATTTAAATGCTTTTCTCGTTTTCCACTTTACTAATGATTGTTTTCTTTCTCTCTTTTGCTACTTTTCTTGCAGGTAAGTCAACGTCTTGGCCTGGTTAAGTGAGGGAATGTAACCCAGTTGGCTGCCACAACTCAATCTTCATTTTTGGTATCTGAAAACAACGCAAAACAAATTAAATAAGAAACATTTCCGCAAAGCTGCGACAGACATAGAGAAAGGAGAGCGAGAGAGAGGGGGTTAGAGTGTTAGAGGGAGACAAAGAAAGAGCTTGTAAGTAAATAAAGCGAAACCGAAACTGAAATTTGCTGGCGAAATGGTTGTGTGATTCATGCGTTTACATTTTTTAACACGCCTCAACTCACATGGCCAAAAAGCAGTGGTAAGAAACGCAGCAGGGACGGGGGTAGAAGCAGGGGTAGTGGTAGGGGTATTACTGTAAGCGGGAATTTTTCCTTTGCTCATTTCATTCCGTTCATTTCGTTCGTTTCGTTTCGAGCCAAGATAATGAGGCACAACTCAAACTGAAGGAAATTAAATACAGTGATTAAGTAACTTAATGACGTGGGATATAATCCCATACCAGTAAACAGAATACTATTTATACTGCATACTGAGTGCCCCTACTCCATAACCCTACTTTCGATATAGTAGTCTATACACCACTACACTCACTCATAACAGTTTGCTGCACATGCAATTCGCTTGGCTTGTAGAATTTTTATATACTTATATGTTATATATAGCGGATAAGCTATTAAGCTGACTGATTATTGTCTTCTGTATTGCATAACGGAAAATCGGGAGGAAATTACTGCCTATCGGCACATTATCTTCTTAATAGTTTAACTAGAAAAGTGATTTGACTGCAGCAAACTATAGAATCTCTACTTTTCTTAACTTTAGAATTCAGTTAATAAATTTAATTCAATTCCGTCTAAATTTTAAATTAATTTTAACAAAACTTCTTGTACTTGCACCATTTCTAAGTTCTTTACTTATGTCACTAGTAGACCACAACTTTCAAAAAGATTTCTTTATAGATTGTGCCAACAAATTATGACCGCAAATCACAGAGAACTAGTTGCACAACTTTCAAGCAATCCTGTCTAACAATAATCAAACCTCAAAATATGGCACTTTAAAGAGCCACAAAGTATTCTGTGCCTCTCCCTTTCGCCTGTTGAAAATCTAAAGAGCTCTCTGGAGAATATCCATCAAAATTGTGCTCTTTAGGGAGTTTATTACAATCGTATATCATGTACTTGTATCGTAAATGAGGCAGACACTTGATATCGGACTCAGTTTGAGTCTTTGTTCAAGATCTTTCTGGTTTTTTTTACCACAGCATTACGAATGTTCAATGTTTTTTTGGGCATTCATTGTGCCAAAGTTCAGTTGAATTTTTGAATACATTTTTCTTGATTGTCTTATGTGATTTTTTTTCTGTGTCGTTTCCCCAAATTCGTACAGCGAACTTTGTGGTTCAGTGAACCTTTTTTTTATGTATTTTATATACTTAAGTTTACTTAACTTAACTTTTACTCTGCCTAATTGTACTTTACTTAACTTTTATGCTGGCTCATTTGCATTTCTGTTCTCATTCAGCGAAGAACAAAAGCGTTTTAATTGTGTTTAATTAGAGTCGCTTTGCTTTGGCAAACAGACAACGAAAGAAGCAGAAAGAGAGGGGGAACGGGAGTGAAAGAGACACGTCAAGTGGTTTAAGTAATTATTTTTAATTAAAACTACGCACATATTTGCGTCTGTTGCGCACAATTAATTTTTGCCGAATCGTGGAATTTCTTCGCTTCTTTTTTTTTTCATCAAAGAAGCAACAACCTCAAAATTAAAAAACCCAGAAAAAAAAAAGAAATTATAAAAAATGTAAATGCGTTGATCAGTAAGTCGCATAAAAGACAATTAATTATGCGCATCAGGTAGCATATAGTTATGTATAATATAGCTATATATAACTTTTTATATAAATTTATATATGCCTACTCAGTTATCGACTTAACGAGCACTTGTGTTTGCCATTTTGTGTCATAAATTATAATTTAATTGGCACATTATCGAACAAACAAGATAGCAAATCAGACATTAGGCCAAGGCAAACATTATGCGTATGCCTCTCTCCCTCTCACCCTTTCTCTTTCTCACATTCTCAAGACTTTTTAGCAGAAACTTACCGATTGAAGCACTGAAAGCGATAGCTATTTAGCATTTTGTGTTACATATTCATGCCTAAATGATTTCATAAATAATTTACAAAAAGAGAAATTGTTTAACGTATATTTTAAGACGGGTTTTAACAAGTTGATGGACCAAGAGTTGCGCTGGAAAATTAAACACTTAAAATACTTAGTAAAAGTTTTATAAAAACCAAAAGAACTCAAAACTTTTAAGTTCTATGGCGCTCGTTGGCAACAAGTAGTAATGTGAATAATTGGCTAGAACTAGGCGTGGCTAAATGAGCCACATTACCATCAGTTCATTGAACCAAAAGTAGGCAACATTATTTTCTAATTATGTGCAGAATGTAAACAGTGTTGCCAGCGTTCTTCTAGCCAAAATAGCTAGAGAGGCATTAAGGTTTGAAACAACTCTATGTAAAGGGATTGCTTACTATCTGTGGATCACTACAGCAGCAGGAAGGACTAAAACTTACATTTTATTCAATTTTTCTGAACTTTGACTGATCATAACTCAGCCAAATGAAGTGACATTTGAAAAAGCCTTACCTTTTCAGACTCTAGACATTTAGTACAATCGATCGTAAATCAAATTTAGAATTTTTAAAATCGACCCAATTTTCACATATTTTGATGACAGTCGATAGTGCTACCCCTACCGAGTTCAACAAGGTACATCACTCGAAAATTGGACGTCAGAGACTCGAAATATTCCAAGTCAAAGTAGCACGAAAACTGTCTGAAAAGGAATCAGGTCTCCATATGTTCACAGAATCACTAGCAAATCAGTATTAAATATTTTCACTAGACCAGTAGATAAGCTGCTTCTAGCTGTCTATTTCTTTTCGCCTGATAAATCAGCTGTTAGTTTAAATATTCAAGGAAATAACAGGCAAACAGAACTTGCAGTAGGTCAAAGGGCAAAAAAAATCAAAACTCTGCTAAATTTATAACAAACACCTGTGTAAAACAATAACATTTGCACAAGCATAGCTCTAAAATAGCTAAACTGTCAACACTGAAAATAATTTAAGCTTAAAACAAACAAAATCAACGAAACAGCAGCAAAAGCAAATCCCAAAAAAAAAAAAAAGGAAAAAAAATTGAGCACAAGCAAATAATCAAGAATAACTGCAGATAAATAGAAAGATATATACACACACACATATATATATGTAGGTACAAGGCATGTCTGTAATCAAGGTGTGGCAGGTGGCTTTGGCTTGGCTTTTGGCTTTAAGTTCGATTTGGGCCATAATGAAGCCATTTGCATAGTGAATGAAGAAATGAATGAATGCTTGAACGAATGAATGAATGAATGAGTTCCCTAATGGATAATGTATGCTTTAAACACAAGTATTTACGAGTGCTTCATAAAAAACGATTACTTGACATTTGATTGGCAGCATAGTGGGCGGGGGTGTGGCAAGGGAAGAGTGGAATTTAAATACGCAAAGATTATTAGATGAAATCTATCAACTAACTGAAAATAATTACAGAAAAGCGCGTAAAAAGAGGGGAAAAAAGGCAGAGGGGAAGTGGGAAAGTGGGGCGTTAAGCGGATCAAGGAGAGGGGGTAAAGGAGAGTCAGTGAGAGACCGAGTCGAAAGGCAAATAATAAAACACTTTAAACATGTTTTCATTTTTGATGTTGTTGTGTTTGCTTTGCTCTTTGCCTGCTTCTTCTTGTGCATGTACCCCTCTCCTATACCCCCGCATTTTTACTACAACCAACTACACAGCAGCAGCAACAACACGCACAACAACAACAACCCTTTTTCATTCAATGTTGTTGCTGTGTAAAAAAAAATTATATTTATTTTTGCATTAAGCACGAGGTCAATTAACCTCATGCCACAGCGCGAGTTCAACAAACGCAAAGCACACACACACACACACACACTAGCACACTTTAACAAACTTTAAGCTACACACACATACACACAAACAGACACACACTCGCTTTACATTCACATTAAAAATTGTTGTGACGTCGTTGACATTTTGCACTATTACAAACGAGGCAGCAGCAGCAACTACTACACTGACAACAACAACAGCAACTAATACAACAGCAGCAGCAACGACAACGCGTCTCGCATTTTTTACAATTGTAAATTGAGTCATTTGCTTGTTGTTCTTGTTGTCGCTGTCGCTGTTGTTGTTATGCACTTGACAACACACGTCAACAGCGACAGCAGCAACAACAACCACTACTCGCAAGCCTGGTCATTCATCAACACTGACTAAAGTTGAATTTATTTATTTTTTATTTGCCTAACTCCCTACCCCACCCACACCGCCTCCTGCCACGCCTCTACAATCAAGCCTGCTGCTCCATTGCTGCTGGTTATCAATTTGTAGCTGCTGTCGGCGTCACGTGCTGTGCTCTCTCTAACTTGCTGTCTCTGTCTTTGTTTCTACTGCCGGCATTTATTTTTAGTAAATTCTTGTTTCGTTTTTAATTGTTATTGTTTTGTTATTGTTGTTATTGTTGTTGTTTTTGTTATTTATTTGAGCGCGCCAAAAAGTAAATTGTTTTTATAAACAACTTTATTTTCGCTGTTGTTTTGGGCCAATAGCAGAAACGTGTTGCCGTTGCCAAGCCAAAGTTTGTTGGCATTTCTCGTTGCTGGCTTGATAACCCAAAAGGTAGAGGGCTGGGGTAGGAACAGGGGGGGTTGATTGTGGCACAGGTGTGCGAATACATACATTAGGCATGAATTAACATAAACATTTCCATATATTTAATATGTTAACGAGCCAAATGAATACGATATGAATGAGAAACGATTAAAAATGATACAAAATACTTGTGAATATTATTAGTTAATTATATTTAATTTAATGCCAATTTGATTAAATACCCCATAAGCGGCTACCCTTAGCTACAGGGTATGTAAGCTGTAGTCGTTCTGATAAATGAATTAATTAATATACTCATAAATTTAATTGAACAGAATCTGATTAAATATACGAGTATTTTGTGAATATATTTTCATTTTATTAGTGTTCATTTTGATTTTGATTTTGATTTATTTTTGTATTTATAGCCCAACAAATTTACACATAAAATGACTAAGCGTCGATATAATCACATTTCTACGAACAATAAAACTACAAAATAGATAATGAACAGGCACACACACTAGCACACACACACACATGAACACACACCATGATTCACACAACAACTTTGTTTACTTTCCAATTAACTTTTCTCTTTCGCAAACTATTGACAATTTATTTGCATAAAACGCTTAAAAAAGCAAAAAATTCAAGTGAAAATAGAAATTTAAAAAAATAATAATTAAATTGGCATTTCCGTTTGCATTTGCTGGCTCTTAGATGAGTCACAGCAACAACAATTAGTTGCAGCAATTAAAATTCTTTTTGAAAACCGACAACAAACTGTGGAAAGTCGAGCAAAAGTTGCTGCCAATTTTCCATTCGAGGAAAAGAATCTCGTCTAAACCAGACCAACAAAACTAGTTTATGCACTTTTTACACAACAACAACAACAACAACAGCAACAAAAAAGCAAACAAAAATAATAGTTGTAATAATAATAATAAAGAAAAAACACTGTATAATAATGGCTTCAATTTTCAGCAGGCAACAAAGAGATTGTAATAAATATAATAAACACAAAATTACTAAAAAAAAAACAAAACAAAAAAAAAAAACGAGAAACCAGAAACGAGTAAGTTAAAAATACACAGATTAATGATCGACAGCTGAATACCCTAACAGCAGCTAAATCATGTTTAATTGCTGACTTTATTTGCACATAAACTACGAGTGTTGTAGCTGTGACATTTGGTACGGCTGTAACTGCCACATGTGGCAAGCTGCTTATCAAAGTCAAGTAAACCCGGGAGGGGAAGCGAAAAAAACTACAGAAATATGTATGGCAATTTGGACGACGTTCTTTGACGTGAATTTATGGCAATTTAAGACAAGTTTTTAATTATTTTCTGTTGCTGTTGTTGTACTCTCTGTTGTTGCTGCTTGGCATAATAATAATTTAAATATGGTAGCGAGCTGAAATGAAGTGGCACAAGGCATTAAATCATCGCGTGCAGCTAAAAGGATAAACAACTATAGTTGCAACAGCAACAGCAACAATTGCAGGCACAGTGGCAACGAAACCTATAAAATTTACACACAAAAAAATGGCAGCAACAAACTGGAGCAACTATAGTTCAATTTATAATTAAAATGTTAATTAAATAAACTCAAGCATAAATAAAACAATATGTAAAGAGCAGGTAGAAAGAAAAATACATAAAACTTGCAACATTCTTTGCTGCTGTAATGTAATTATGCGAGTGTTGTTGTTGTTGTTGCTGCTGCTGTTGTTGCTGCTTCTTCATCTACAATGCAATTTGTATGCAAATGCAAACAGAATCGACAATTCACAGAGACACTGAGACTGAGAGACTGAGAGACAGCGAGGAGCTTACAATGCCATTAAAGTGAGTTCACGGCAGAACTTATCAGTTAGACAGAGTCTAAGAGAGCGACAGGGAAAGAGAGAAAGAGAGAGTTGTAGTTAGAAATAGAGAGAAATAAATGCGTTTACCATAATGTGCTGCAGGCCATAAATATTACAATTTTAGCATAATTGTTAAGACTTAGTGCTGCAGCTGCTGTCAAATCGCACTCATATTTATATTTAGTAGCAGCTATTATTTAAAGTAATACTAATTAACTGATTGCTGCTTACTTTGTGTAGCTTTCACATGTGTTTGGTGCTTTAAGGCTGCTGTTGCTGCTGTGTTTCATCAACAACTTGGCTCATTAGAATTGGCAATGTTGTTCTCAGTTGAATGCAACTTTCAGTCAACTATCACTCTATACACACTACACACACTCACATACATTTAAAGTTGCTGTTGTTCGAAGCAATCGCTTAATGCAACAATGTCTAACTGCCTGTGACGAAGTGCAACAGCAACAGTAACAGCAGCAACAACAACAACTCGAGTCTCTGTCTTTCTGGCTGTCATGTTTGTAACCCCTCTTCGCTCCCCCTCTATACACCCTTCCCTCCACGTGCTGCCATGCGGCTTTGCTCGTGCTCATTTTGCAGTTTCCGCGCTGCAACTTTGTAATTAACTTTTGTCACGACGCGACAGCAACTCTACTCCGATTGGGATTGGGAATGAGATTTCGCAGTGAGGATTCCAAGCTCGCTTGGGACATTCGATACGGCTCCATTAGCGGGGCTCATTAAAGCGGCTTTAAACTTGCGAAACTTTATTAAACCATATTAATCTACAAACTTTATTTAATTAATTAAATTTTATTTATTTTAATTTACTGCGCAGAGCAATTAATGCATAATTACCGCTGTTATGCCTCAATTAGTGGCACATTAATTAAGCGCAATGCTCAACCTTGACAATTAAACATAGCTCGCTGTCTCTATCGCACTTTATTCCTATCTCGCTCTCTCTTTTGCGCTGCTATAATTGCATTTATGCTGCCCGTTCTGTGTGTGTGTTTGCACGAAATTGACAAACGACATGACATCAATTTAAAGAGTGATTAGAAAAAAGTAGAAAGAGCGAGAGCGAAGCAGAGAGAGCGCCTCGTTTAAGAGAGTACAACGCGCTGTAATGAGTGTCAAGAGAGGAGCAACAACAACAACAACTGAGTTGGGGCACAAAACGAACGTTAAAGCATCGCATGGCGTGCCAAAAAAATGGCCAAGGAATTCGTTAACGACTCCAGACATGCCAAAATTAATGGCAATAATTAAAACAGCAACAAACAACAGCAACAGTAACAACACTAAACAGCCAACTGCTAACTTGGCTATTGACTTGAGGCCGAGTCTAAAGAAAGCAGCAAGAAAAACAGCTCAAAACTAAGGAAGTGTTTATACAAAGTAGCAAATATTCTATGTAGTTTAATGGGAATTATATCTAAGATCACTACTACCACTTCCACAGCACAGTTACAGGGTATACACAACTCTTCCTGCCTAGCTAAATGCAAACGAAAACTAGTTTTGTGCCGAAACAGCACAAAATAAAAGCAACAATTGCAAATTGCATAACATTCAATTGCAAATGAAATGGGGAAGAGACAAATCAAATGAAAGTAGCAGGAGAAAGCAGGACAGAAAAAGGGGGGAGCGAGAGTGTGTGTGCTGCTGGGTTAAACATTAATACATTTGGCCATGTGGAGTGGTAAAAAGCGCAGTTGATTTGCAAATATTTGCACTATTGATTACCAGCCGCATTATAATTTACTGCCCAACTGCAGTGCTCCATCTCTTTCTACCTATCTGCCTGTCTTTATCTCTTCCACTCTCTTTCTCTCTCTCTCTCTCTCTCTCTGTGCTGTCAGTCAATGCAGTCAGCAAATATTTTCATTGCTGCTGCCTTTTTCCAATTTAATTTATCGCAAATATTCAATCAAAATAATGATGTGAGTGAAGAACGGAAATGCTGCTGACGTTGATGTCAATGAGGATGAACTAGGGGCGTGGCGGAGATAGGGAGGAGTCAGGTGCGGTGGTAGTAGGGATTTAAAATGATGATTAAATGAAAGGATGGAATGACTGAAACTGAGCAACTAAATGGCTAATACCCTAGAAAAAGGATAAGATAACATTAACCAACACTACAGCCAACTTAAATAAAGGACATTTATATTAGTGGAGCTAGCAAATATCAAGCATACACCACTTAGTTATGCTGCAGGGTATTTTGGCAGGAGGCAAATTGAATTAATGCTCATAGTGTTGCCTCACGTCATGTCTTACTTATTTTTTGGAACCAACGAGAATTTGACTGCACATTTAACTTACAGTCAAGCATCATGAATGCCAACAGCAGTAATAACAGCAGGAAGGAGGAGCAGAGGAAGGGGCTGGGAACAGCAGACAGTAGCAGTCAGGATCAAAACTGTTTAAGAATGCAGAAGGCAACGAACAAACGAACAATTGCAGCCTAATTGAAAGCTAAATTGAATAAAATACACATGCACACAACACTACACAACACAGCAGAGCAGCGACAGTGAGAGCGGAGTAGAGAGAGAGAGAGAGAGGGAGACGTCAACACATGGTAACAAGGCAGAGCTTGAGCAGAGGATAACAAGGAAACTGTAGCCTGATCAACAGCGCATACTCGACACGTACAATTACATGTGCAGCCCCTCCCTCTACACTACCCCTCTACACACACACACACAACTGCAATAAATTATGTGTAATAGTGTGTATGTGTGTAGGAGTTGGCTCCAGTCTACACAGTGTGTGTGTGTGTGTGTGTCCATGCAAGAGCAAAGAAAGAGAACAGGAGCTGAAAGCCTTCACACTGCCTGCAGGATAATAACGTACAAAGCATTTTGTGCAAACGTGGCCAAGACAGAGAAAGATACAGAGACGTGGCAGACACCGAGTGTGGCTAGAGGGAGGGGTAGGCGGAGTGGTAACTGGTTTTGCGGGTGAGAAAATTGTGGAAAATGCAAAATTAGCATGAATACGAAATACAAGTTAAATATTTGTGCTGCTGCAAAAGAAGTAGAAAAAGGAGTAAAAAGGAGACAGAGCAGTTTAAGGATTGCAGGACACAATGTCTAGCACACTATCCCACTCTCTCTTCCTCCCTCTCACTCGTCTGATAGTCTACCAAAGCACAATCATTGAAATTGCAGACATACATTTAAGCAAATCGGAACTACTAACGCTCTACGTGCATAATAGTGTTTGTGTGTATGTGTGTGTGCGGCAAATGCATTTGGCAAATCAAAAGATTTACACAACTCTCAAAAAAGTTGAAAGAGTTTGCGTTTTACAGTGTGTGCTACGGCAAAGATAAGTGCTCAAAGTTAGAGTATCGAGAAGTGTTTCAAAATAAGTTAGT
Source organism: Drosophila parthenogenetica (assembly GCA_035047505.1). Lineage (NCBI taxonomy): Eukaryota > Metazoa > Arthropoda > Insecta > Diptera > Drosophilidae > Drosophila > Drosophila parthenogenetica. The sequence continues at coordinate 5,713,697 of JAWNPM010000070.1, forward strand.
TTTTGAGCTCATAATTTAGTTGTGACTTGGGATTTTTCTAAACAATTGTTAAACATAAATCATCGTATAAGCTTTAACTAAAAGCTGCCAAAGAGCTAAACAAATTTTTCATTATTTTTGTTATAAACACATCAAATAAATAAAATTTGCTCGATTTTTCCGATGATATGTTACTGTATGTTAGTTGCTGCTTTACTAATTTGTTCAGTGCCTGTGTTTACTGTACAGACAAGCGTTGATAAGAAGACAAACAAACGAAGCAACAAACGTTGCATATTTTCTCTACCAACAACTAAAGAAAACATGATAACTAATATTTGATTTATTTACATTTTATTTACATTTCGCTGCATTTCACCTTGTTCTCTGTGTCTGCTTCTTTAGCTGCTGTCTATTTTTTATGTATTTATTTATTATGATTGTTTATGTTGTTGTTGTTGTTGTTGCTGTTGTTGCTGTTGTTGGTTTTGCTTTATTTTTTCCTTTGCTTATCAGCAGACTTTGACGTTGGGGACATGTAAATAATTTATATGGCATACCCTGTTATGTGTGTAATTTATGACAGGCCACACACACTACACACACACTCACGAGGTGTTATTATTGCGCTGCGTCCTCGTTCTTATCAATGTCAGAGCAGACACAGCAAAAGAGTGTGTGCGTGTGTGTGTGTGTGAAAGAGACAACCCCAAAGTGTAACTAGAGAAAGATACTAAAGTCTAGTTATTGTGGAAAAGCTCAAGAAGTTTCCACTTGAGCCAATTAATCAGCAAAGTCAGCTGGGAATCACATATTTATTATATTAAAACTAACTGAGACAATTGTTTAACAATAAATTGCAAATATTTTTGATTTATGCTGTAGATTTATCTAAAACTTAATTAAATTCTTATTGAATTTATGTTTCTGCAATCAATTTCAATTTCCAACCAGAGTTTTCTTAGTCAGTCACAGTCTGCAAGGCGCCGCTTTTCCGAGGCAGATACATACACAACTACAGATACAGATACAGATACATATATTCAATTCGTTGCCATTAGCCTGCTCAGTCGTATGCAGTGTAGCGCATCGACTGCGTCGCTCAAGCCGAACCAAAAAAATGCTTTTTTTTTCTACCTTTTTTTTACGACTAACATTTTCTTTCTTATCAACTCGACTCGCGTAATTCAATGTAAATACATACAAACACACGCACACTCGCACAACTAATTGCTGTTTGCACAACGCGCAATTTTCTTTTCAACGCATAAAGGAAAAAGGAAAAGCAAAAGGAAAAAAAGAAAAGCAGAAGAAAAACGCGCAGTTGAGTTGAGTTTTGTCGTTGTCTTCGTAGCACGAAGGCCACAACATTTAGTTCGTTGCACGTTGCAAGTTCCCTTTGTTGTTGTTGTTGTTGCGTAGATAAGAGTCCACTAATCTCTCTATCTATTCGCTTTATATTTGTTTGCTTTACCAAGAAATAAATAAAATGCATTCAACGTTAAAAAAAAAGACAACAAAAAATAAAAAACTAAAGTCGCCGCGATGCAAACAAGCGACGATCATAAACATTTAATTAACTTTTATGAACTGTGTAAATAGTGAGAAAAATGCATTAACAACCGAGTACAGAGAACTCGAAATACATTTGCCGTGACTTAGATGCACTTCAACTTTGGGGTACATTAGCTAAGTGAGGGAGTTGGAGTGAGGAGAAAAGAAAGGTTGAAAAACGTTAAAAAAATATATATAAATAAAAATAAATACAAAATCATTTAAATTCTTTATAATTTAGCTCTTAAATAAATTAAGTTTTTTATTTTTAAACTTTCAAAAATTTTAAAAAAAAATTAATTAAAGTTTTACTTACTTTTAACTCTAACCAGTTAGCGTATTTCAACTTCTCTACGCCAACAACTTTTTTTATAGTTTTTTTTTTTATGTTTTTACAATGGCCTTACGCCATTTTTATTTGTCTGTTGTTGTCGTACTTTTTGTTGTTTGTGTTGTTGTTGTTTGTTATGGCCTAAGCAAACTTTGTAGAATGTGCAAAAACCTTAATTAATGCTCAAATACCTGCATATCTATTTGCACACACACACGCAGACACACTCACTCACACACTTGTGAAAAAGAATGAAAATTATCAACAAGGAAAATCTGCAGACTGCAAAATAATTGGCAATTTTTCGATTCGAAATTGCGTGCAAATTTATTTTAATTTTTTGGCACCTGCGTCGTGCAGATTGTTAGCAATGCAAATAAATTGTATATATATTTATAGAAAGCCTCCTTATGCCACCAGCCTGGCTCTCTTTCTGTCTGCCTTTTCCCTCTCAGCTTGGCAAATACATATAAATGGCTCAAACTGTGTGTTTGCTCAACTTATTTTGCTGCTTTGTCGCCAGCTGTGGACCCCAAAGAGCCAAAGAGAAACCGAGTCGACTGCTCCTTGTTGTTGCTGCTCGTATTTGCATTGCATTATGCTAGCCAAGTTAACACACACACACACACAGGAAGGAATAGCTTCCAATTCAAATGTAAAATATTTTACACATGTGTTAAATATAAATCATATTTTTGCAAGCAATTTGCACAAACGATTTTGGTTTGTTGTTCTATGCAAATTTATTTGCCATTTGTAAAATTCTACAAATTCCAGACAATAAGCCACTTTAATTGGCCCGAAACATGGCCAATTGTTTGCCTATCTAAATTTAAACGTTCACTTTGCAAACACTGTATATAGAAATATATTTATCTATACTGCCAAATCAACCATGACTAAAATATACTTAAAATAATAATTAATAAACTTTCAACGATAAGATTTTCTATAAATAAATTTATTCATATCAACACTGGCTAAGAATATAAACTTATGGGCAAAATAGGCAACTGATATCGCAAATTTTTGGTTTCATTTGTAGACACTTATCTGCCTACAAAATTAGCTATTTTATTTTATTATTAAACAATCTAATCGACTGCAATTTATAAATATTTCATTGAAGTTGGTGATTTTTGGCTTTGACTTTTAAGTAAAAAACTATGAGAAAAACTCAATGAATTAAAATGAATTTTTCTTTACTTATTTCGAGTCTTTTATAAACATAAATTTGCAATGCCTTTAATGGCGCAAGCAACATATTTTAGCAGCAGCAACAGCAAAAACAACAACAACAATAAATGGCAATCGCAGCTGTTGCCGCTGCTGCTGCTGCTGCTCTTGTTGTTACTGTTGTTGTTGTTGTCGTTGCAAGCTGCATTTTTGTATGCATTTGGCTGCACAAATAAATTGCACATAAATCGCTGGCCACATAAATTTTACATGTTGCCGGCGTGCAGACTCACAAAAAACAAGTCGAAATTATGTGTCCGTTGCAAGCATAAATTATGCTAGCGACAAAGGGGTAGGGGCAGGGAGGTAAGGGGGCTAGTTGGAAGGGCAACGCTATGCATAAATGTGGCAATTAAAATATTTGCCTTAATTAAAACAAAGGCAGCAACAGCAGCAGCAGCAGCTACAACAATAACTGAATATCTATCTAATTGCCGAGACGCGTAACTAGAACAGCTTCAGGCAAATTGTGCAATTAAGTTTAAAGTGTGCATTGCCCAAAGGCAAATAAAATAATAAACAAAAAAGAGTAAAAAACAGCAACAGAAATATAAGCAGCTGTTGTTACGTGAAGGTCAGAACTGAGACACCCACAACAACAGCAACAACAGCCAGCGAGTGGTATAAATTAATTGCATATAATTTAAAGCGCACTCGGCAAACATTACCAAGACAGCAACAACAACTGCAATGACAACAGCAACAACAGCTGTAAATTGCTCCATAATTTATGCATTTATCTACGCGTTACAGTTACTTCTCTCAATGCCATTAACTCAACTAATAATTTGTCAACTTTTTGTACGTTTTTCTTACAGTCACGCGCCCGTAAAACCTCCACCAAAGCAAATAAACTGAATGCAGCCGCTGGTGCAATTGCCGCTGCCGCATCAGCAACATCGCCACATCTAAGTCCAGTGCCGGCAGCAACACACTTGCCGCAGCAATCGCCAAATACAACAACAGCAGCAGCAGCAGTTGCCACAGCAGGTGGTAGTTTGCAGCAGCAACAGCAGTATCAGCAGCAGCAACAGTTGCAGCAACAATTGCTGACACAACAGCAACAACAGCAGCAGCAGCAACAACAACAGCACTATCAACCGCAGCAGCAACACTTCCAGCAGCAGCAACATTTGCAACAGCAGCAGCAGCAGCAACAACATCAGCAGCAGCAGCAACAGCAGCAACATTTGCATCAACAACAGCATCAAATAACCGCACAAATACAAACCATGAAGGATCAACCGCAACAACCAATGGTAAGTCAGAAAAAAAGATCAAATAATCTAACGAAAAAGAATTGAAAAAGAATTCAGCAATTAAAGCGGCGACAACAGTTGCCGCTGCGAGCATTGACCTTCAGCTGTGTTTGACCAGTCAATCACTTCACATTGCACCGAGCAAAAACAGAAACCGAAACAGAGAGAAAAAATAGTATACATAACACAAATTGAAGCTGTGCAGCTATAGTCAGACTCGACATTGGCCCACGTTGCGTATACGTCACATGCGCCCAATCAATTGCAGCTGTGCGAACAAACAGACAGACCGAGAGATAGAGACTCTGTGGGACTGTGGGACAGGGAGACTAACAGACAGAGAAACAGAAAGGCAAACCACACAACTGGCTCACCGACAATCACACACACACATACTACGACTGCTGCTACTACACACACACACGCTCGCATTCATTCATAAACAATTTTTCGATTTTTATCAATGATTGCTAAATGTTTTCAAAATAAAACGCAGACCGCACAGCAGCAGCAACAACAACAACAACAGCAGTAGCAGCTGTCAACAGCAGTCGCAGCCAGGTGCACACACACAAAATAAAAGGCTATTTTTACAACAGCAGCAGCAGCAACAACTACGTTTCACACCCTCTGGAATCAGACAAAAAGCTATAAAAAAAAACAAAAAGCTATTAAATTTATTTATACTCGAATTTATATTTTATTTGAATTTATTGTTGTTGTTTTCTGTTCATTGTTATTGCAGTAGTTGCTGTTGTTGTTATTGTTGCTGCTGTCGTTTGCATATAGAAAAATTTCACTTTCATAATTTTTGCGCTCGTAAAAATGCAAATGAAATGAAAAACGACAACGCATATGTGGGCGCAGCAGAAAAGGGGCGTGGTGTGGGCAGTGTTCTCTGTTCTTTGTTTTGTTTTTCGCCAGACGCGAACAAAAATAAACACAAAACGCGAAACACGAAATTTTGTAGCATAATTTAAGGCGCGTCAATCAACAACGAGGGGAGTAGGTAGAGTTGTAATAATAATAGCCGAGGGTTGTGAATAATTGTGATACCAAATATTTGCCATGTTGTTGTTTACCTGTTTTTCGGTACAACTCGGGGGCCAATTAGTGGGTAGTGGGTAGCGGGTCGCTTAATTAGGGCGTGACTAATGTGATTTATGCTTTGACTACGACAGCAAACCAATATTTATAGTTTGAGCGCACACAAATAGTGTAGCAACAACCCCCAAAAAAGAAGGTGCTAAACACCAAAAGGGTTGTTTTTTCAGCCAGAACTTTTCATTTATTTTCCAAACATAAAATTACTAAATATAATAAATCATTTTGTTGATAGTTTCCTATAGTTTGGCTATTGGCCGCTTAATCTTCATAAACTACATTGTAGCACAAATTTGCTTGCCACTTCCGGCTTTATTTACTGTGTGTAAGCACACATAATTTAATTCGTTTATCGTCTATTTAGCATTTCCGGGAAAGCATTCATTTATCAGCGCATAGAAGAAAGAAAGAAACTACACGAGTAGAAACTGTAGGTGATAACAATTGTAGACACAAACCTTACCGATAGTCTGCGATATTATTTGATTTGGAAAAAATAATTTTCATGGTTTTCATCAGTAGTTTTTTTCGTATACATTTCCCCTTTATTTTCTAGTATTGGTTGGATTATTATACCTACTCCTATGTGATAGTACTAACCATTGTTCTACTTACTTTCTAGGCACCCATGGCCTTCTATCCCACATGGCAGGCGGATCCCTCGCAGGGCTGGCAAAACCAGTTCATACAGCAAATACCACAGAATACTCCAGCCATCACATCGCTCAACTCATTGGATTTCCAGACACAGTCCTACGCGTATCCATCAAATGGTTATGTGCAGACCGGTCTCGGTTTTGATCCCAACTATGGACGTTCACCGTACGGTGCGCCCGTGCAGCGCTACGATTTCCAGAGCCAACAACTCTCGAGTGCGCCCATCAATCAGGTGGGTCTGCAGAGTGTAGCCGCTGGGTTTGCACCTGGTGGTGTTAGCTATGCCGGGCAGGTATCCACAGCACCAGCGCCACCTACCGTTGGATTGCAGCAGCAGCAACAACAGCAGCAGCAGCAGCATCTTGGTGGTGATCTGAACAAGAGCATGTCGGGAAACGACACGCCTGGATATCCGCGGGTGAGCAGCGTGCCGCCGCGCTCACTCAACTGTAACGGGTATCCAGGCGACTACAGCGGATCTCAGCAACAACAACAACAACAGCAGCAGCAACAACAACAATCACAAACGACGACGGCAGCAACAAGTGTGCCTGCCACGCCCACAGCAGTGCCCGTAGTCAGTGGTGCTAGCAATGCAGTTATAGCACAACCAGCCAGCTCTCCCATGCAGCCACAGACTCAAACTGTGCCACAATCGCCCACACGCAGCCTCATCCAACAGCAGCAACAACAACAGCAGCAGCAACAGCCACGCCTCGTTTCACAATCGCCCAATCAAGTGCCGCCCTCTCCCAACGGGAACGGACTGCAGCCGTATGGCAGCAGCGTGCAGCAGCAACATCTTGGCTCACCACCCATGCAGGACTGGAACTGGAGTAATCAGCAGCCGCAACAGCAGCAGCAACAACATACGCCGACAGCAGCACAACAACAGCAGCAGCTGACAAGCGATGGCTACGCGCAGGGCCAGGGACAGGGCGAGAGACTTCATCTAAATACACGCATCAAGTCGATGATCATGAGAAAGAGTGATTCAAAGGATGCTCCTCCCGATCCCATGCTGCAGGGCCAGGTGACAACACCAACAGTCGCCCAGCAGCAGCAGCAGCAACAGACCGGTCATTTTTTATCGTATAGCCACCATCTCCGACCCGAGACGGCGCTGAGCGCCAATGGGTCGAGCAGCGTCGCGCCAACTGGCGCTCTGGGCGTTGCCGAGCCCATCGGAGGTGGTGGCGATCAGATCTGGAAGCCGCACCACGCCAACTCCTTTAAGAAACCAACCGTAGGTGTTGGCGTGGGAGTCAACAGCGGCTATGCCAACACGGATCATCAGCTGCAACTGCAGCTACAACAACACCAGCCAGGACAGCACACGACCATCAGCCATGCGGAGGCACCACAGCCTCAGCCCGCCATGCCCACCATGCCGCCCATTCAGCCTCCAGTGCAGCCACAGCCTAAGAAATCCCGCAGTCGCAGCAAGGCCAGTCGCGCTGCAGCCGCTGCCGCCGAAGCAGCCGCCGCCGCTGCCGAAATCGAGCGGGATCGCAATGCCAACGATCCGGGTGGCGGAGGGTTAAAGGCGCTAGGCGCACACTATCCACCACCCCCGGGCGGCAGTCAGGACTACCACGGGCAGTACATCAAGACGGAACCGGGACTGCTGCCTCCCCCACCGGGGGCACAGCCCAACAAGATGGAGGGCTATGAGCGGAACTATCAGAATTTCATACAGTACGCGGACTTCTGTCAGAACGACGGACAGGGTCAGCCGGTGCAGCAGCATCAGCAGGACTATGCGGGTTACCATCACAATTCGGCGTATTATGGCGCCGGCGCAGGAAGCTTTCAGCAGAACTTCCAGCAGAGCTTTGTCCCCGGCTATCAGGCAGCGGCGGCGTACGGTAGTCGTGCCAAACCGCCCTCAAATGCCGCCCATCATGGTGCCCATGGACATGGTCATGGTCACGGGCATGGCAACAGTATGTTGGAGCTAGACCGCAAGCCGGACACGAATAGCATCATACCGCTGCCCACGAACTATGAGAAGGACATACCAGCCCATGCGTATCCCATTCCAGCGCACCGCTATGCTCTGGGCCATGGTGCACCACCGCCCCCGCATCTGGGACACCACGGCATGCTTGAACCGAAACTGGAGGATATGGGCATGCTGGGACATGGCCATGGACATGGTTACACCTATTTGAGTGAGGGTAAGCCCATTAACAACGGCTTTTCTTGCTGTCGTCAGGGCGGCACGCGGCCGCCTACAGCGGAGCATCTCAAGGACGGCACCTGCCTTGGTCTAGGCATACAGCCCAAGGAGGAGCTGCTCGATGAGGAGGAAATGGCCGAGGCGCACAATGGCGTCAAGGCCAAGTCAAAGAAACAGAAACCGGATGAAATACCCGAGATAATTGTGAAGCATGAGAAAATCAATCCCATGTTTGATACCACGGATCGCCTGGAGAAGGGCAACAAGACGGAAATACCCGAATGCGAGTGCTTCCAATCTGACAAGAATCCTCCCGAGCCGGGCACCTACTACACGCATCTGGGTAAGTCTGACAGCTGTTTAGAAGAGGAGGAGAAGTCTAATTTTCTGCTTATCCTACAGGCACTGCATCCACGCTGATGGAGCTGCGTCGCGAGTTCGAGGACCGTTGTCAGCTGACGGGTCGTCAGCTGCGCATCGAGAAGATCGTTTACACGGGCAAGGAGGGTAAGACAAGCCAGGGTTGTCCGGTAGCCAAATGGGTTATCCGACGCGCTGATCCCGAGGAGAAGATTCTGGTGGTGGTCAAGAAACGACCGGGTCACAGGTAAGCAGCTAAAGCAGCCTTAACCTCTGAAAGAGAGTTTTAACCTTCTTTTCGCCACTTTTTCTCCCACGCCAGATGCATTGCCGCCTACATTGTAGTTTGTATGGTGGCCTGGGACGGCATGCCACGCCTGGAAGCGGACAATGCCTATAAGAATTTAATACCGAAGCTGAACAAGTATGGACTGCCGACGACGCGTCGTTGTGCCACCAACGAGAATCGCACCTGTGCCTGTCAAGGTAAACTCATTGGAGTTTTCCTACTAAATCCTTTCTAACTTAACTCTAACTTTTTCCTTCAAGGACTGGATCCAGAGACGTCAGGCGCTTCGTACAGCTTCGGTTGCAGCTGGTCGATGTACTACAATGGCTGCAAGTACGCGCGCTCCAAGACGGTGCGCAAGTTCCGTCTGTCGGTGAAGAGCGAGGAGGCAGCCATTGAGGATCACATGAATCTGATTGCTACTCTACTGGCGCCCGTGTTCAAACAAGTCTGCCCGCGTTCCTACGACAATCAGACAAAATACGAGCACGAGGCCTCCGATTGCCGGCTTGGTTTGGAGCCTGGTAAGCCCTTCTCGGGCGTCACCGCCTGCCTGGACTTCTGTGCACATTCCCATCGGGATCTGCACAACATGCAGGACGGTTGCACGGTGCATGTGGCACTGCTGAAGCCGAACAATCGCGATAGCCGGCTGCCCGACGACGAACAGTTCCATGTCCTGCCGCTCTACACGATGGACGGCACGGACGAGTTCGAGAGCGTCGAGGGGCAGCGGGACAAGCATCGCACCGGCGCTGTGCAAATGCTGGACAAGTGAGTGTAGTGTTGAGTTTTGAGCTACTAGTAGCAGCTCGGAGGATCTTCAAGTAACCAAAACTAACATAAAATTCTTCCTATTCCTATATAGATTCCCCTGCGAAGTACGTGTGAGATCCACTCCCTTGATACCTTGTCGTCGGCACGGCAAGAAGCGTAAAGAGGATGAGTCCGCGACGCCGGATGGTGAACAGGATGCTGCCGCCGATGGCAGCAGTCAGAGTTCCAGCAATGGCGCCCAAACCCAGTCCCAGCAAAGCAGTCCGCCCGCCCTGACAGCCGCTGCGCACATCAAGAAAGAGAACGGTGCCAGCAGCAACAACAGCAGCAGCAACAACAGTAGCACTAACAACAACAACAGCAGCAAATCCAAGTCCAAATCAAAGTCAAACAACTCCAGCGCATCCACGCCAGGATCGGCGCCACCAACGACGCCGTCTCCGCGCTGTCAAACGCCGGTCACCAACAATCCCAGTCCGGCCGGCAGCGCCTTCAGCACGCCCCCTGTCAACCAGCAGCAGCACGGCAGCAACAGTACCACTGTGGCTGGTGTAGCGCCGCCTGGCGGCCAGCCCAATCAGCTGATGAGCTCCAATTCGAGTCTCATGAACATGGCCACCATGATTGATACCTTCACGGACGCACAGCTGCAGTCCAACCAGATCTCGAGCACCGTGCTGGACTCGCCGTACTCGTACGACTACCAGACGGGCTCCTACATCGACTCGCGCAACTACTACGGCAATTGGCCGCCCCATGCCATGGGCATGGCCGCCGGCAGTGCTGCACTGACACCCACGACGCCCACAACGCCGCTGGTGCAGCACACGCATACGGTGACGCCACCGGCAGTGGCAGCAGCTGGTGTTGCAGCGACAGCAGCAAGTGTTGCACCTGTTGCAGTGGCTGCAGCTACAGCGCTGCCAACAGCCACGCCTATCACGGTGACACCCACACCCGCGCAGCACGATGCCAGCAATGGTTACACGCCCAGCTACAACAATCTGACGTCACCGGTGCTGGGAGCACAGCAGCAACAGCAGCAGCAGCTACAACAGCAGCAGCAACCGCTGCATCAACAGCAGCAGCAACAGCAGAGTGGCATCGATGTCACCGCCGTTGTTGGCGCTGAGCTAAAGAGTCGCATCAGTGAGGAGAATCCCGACTCGACAACGTTGGTCAATCACTCCCTAGTCGAGAGTAAGTTAACCGCCTTGACAGCCATGCAACCCATGACTAATCTAGCAACACCACTTCATCACCACCATCATCCTGCGCCGCCTCCGCCTCCGCATCACCACCATCCTCCGCCGCATCACCACCATCCGCCGCACGCAGAGGGTTTCGTGAAGCCAAAGCCACCGCCTAGCGACTACCAGTACACGCAGTACCCCAACAACTATCAGATGTATCCGCCGCCACCGCCGCCTCCACACTCGGCCTACTCCGCCTACGATGCGTACCAGAACATGAACTACAACTACGGGTACCATCATCAGGCGTACTCTCCCTATGGCATGTATCCGCAGCAGACACCGCCACCAACGCCGCCACCGCCATCGCCGAACTGGAATGTCTACGGGCATCATCAGAGCTCAGGAGGATATGGTCCAACAGGTGGAGCAGCTGCCACCGCGGGTGGTACTCTACTGGCCACACACGGTGCTATGCCGCCCGCAGCAGCAGCGACGCTGGTCAAGCCCACGCTGCCCACAGCAGTGCCACTGCAGCAGCAACAACAGCAGCAACAACAACAACAGCAGCAGCAGCAGCAGCAACAACAGCAGCAGCAACAGCAACAGTTGCCTGTGACTCCTCCGCAAACAATCCTACCCGATCTGAGCAATGGTCAGCTGGTGGAGCCAACGGTAACGCCCACAGCAGTGCCCATAGCTGAAACGCCAGCTGTTGGCAATGGCAGCAGCAGCAATAACAGCAACAGCAGCAACAGTAACGATGCCAACACCAATGCCAATGCCGCCGGCAGCAACACGGCAGCGACAACAACTGTTGCTCCAGCAACCACGAATTCAAGCAAAATCGAACCAATTGGGGAAGTGGCCGAAATCAATGAGAACATTGAAGCGTTTCAGGATCCACAAATGGGAGGCGTGGCCATTGCGCTCAATCATGGCAGCGTGTTGATCGAGTGCGCCAAGCACGAGATGCATGCAACGACAGCAGTACGGCGACCAGATCGACATACACCAACGCGTATGACGCTGATCTTCTACCAGCATCGGAACTTGAATCGTGCCAGGCACGGCATCGATGAATGGGAAGAGAAGATGCGGGTCAAGAAGATCAACACGGACCTCGACAACAAAGCCAAAGAGGAGCGCGAACGTTTGCTGAAAAAGGCTGCCGGGGACGAGGACGATGATGAGGATATGCATGACGATCAATTGGCGACGACTGCAACAACACCAGCCATGCCCATTAAAAAGGAGGCGAATGGTGGCAACACTACCGTCAAGAATGGAGCTAGTGGTAGTAAGAAAAAAAAAAGTGACACTAGTAAAAAGTCGCAAGCAAATAACAACAATAACAACAACAGCAGCAGCAACAACAACAACAACAGCAGTGAGCAGCCAAAAAACGAGAAAGTTGCCCTCCACGCACCAACACTAACAACAACGTCGTGGACAACCCTGTTTCCTATGCACCCATGTGTGGTTACGGGGCCTTATCAGGAGGGCAATAGCAGTCCAACATCGTCCACGAATGGCGCCAACAGCAACAACAACAGCACTGGCAGCAATCCCAATGGTCAACTAACCCCGCAGCAGCAGCAGCAGCAACAACAGCAGCAGCAGCAGCAGCAGCAGTTGCAGCAGCAGCAACAGCAGCCGCCCACAGCAGCAGTGGGAGTGGGAGTGGGCGTGTCAGCGCAACAAACCTGAACGCCTATCAATGCCATAACTTGGGATCCTACTATTATTGGTAAAAGTACTACTTCAACGCTGTTTAGCTCTAAGCTTAAGCCTCAAACGACTGAAATATTCTCACAACAATTATTTTTGTAAAACGCGTGTGCCATACGCAGCAGCAGCAGCAGCAGCTACAGGGGGAAGGCAGGGCGGTGCAGTGAGCAACAGTAAAAAACCCACTACACACACACACACACACACCCAAGACACTCTCACACATATGCCTAGTTTATACACTGAAAGAAATGCAGCTAGATATACATAAAAAACAATCACATTAATTTAGTTACTTAAGCGCAGCTATTTTGTTGGCAATTTCTGTTAAATGAGTTAATTATATTAATTTTTTTTAATTAAGCAAAGAAAAAACACTATAAAACAGCAAACTACAGAACAAAAACAAAAAACTAGAAAACAAAACACAATGAATAACTAAAATGAGTAATCAAACTAATAAACAAAATGCTAAAAAATGTTTTCGCTTGAGATAAAAAAACAAAAAACAATTTAAAAATAAATAAAAAAAATAGTGAGGAGAAGAAAAAACAAACTGTTAGTGGACGGATACTCGTAAAAGATCATTGCCAAAAGTACAAATAAACCAATTTTTTAAAAAGCAAACTAGAAACAAAACAAAACGAAAGTAATGAATTTCGCAAGCAAAACAAATCATAAACAAATAGTTGGTAACACGTTTTTACTGGTACACTAAAAATAGCACTACAAACGAAAACAAAAACAAAAGAAGGGAACTAAAACTATATTTTGCAACAACAAGTTATCATTTCAATTAGTTTAACAACAAGATAAAAAATAATTTGACTGTCTCTTGATGCTGTTGCATACTTTTCAGCGCCAAGCGAATTCAAATTAAGCGAAAATGCCGTTACTTCTCTTTGTGCAGCGCAAACGACAAAAGCTTTCTCTTTTGATCGACTGCATTTGCGCTGCGCTTAAGAGAGCGGCATTTAATTTACAGTTACTCACTCACAAACACAAGCAGAGCATAAGAAAGGCAACCTACAACAAGAACAGAAGAAGATAAACAACAACAAAATACAAATGAATTTGCAGTAGTATTTGTGCATGAGACGATTTGAGCACAGCACCTAGCGGGCGGGGTGAGGGGAGTGTAGCGCGGGTGAAGAAAACTTTTAGCTAAGCATACGTAAAAAGCACATAAATAAGCATTAAAGCATAACTAGAGAGAGAATGTAAGAGAAAATGTAAGAAAAGAAAAAAGAGCAGCGCGTAATGCATCAAGACATTTTTTAAACATTATTCATAATTTAAACTAAGTTTAAGCAAAAAAAAAAAACAAAAAAATAATACTTACACTCACACAAACAAACACACACACAAAATGAGCAACAAATGGAGTTTTATTTATTTATGCGCGCCAGAAAAGAAAAAAGGCAAAAACCTTTTTTTTTAAGAATAAAAACTGTGCTGTAAATGTTAAAGCAAATTCAAAACGAAAAAAACTATAACTAAAATACCCAAAAAATAAAAAATAAAACAAAAAAAAAGACTCGAAACCAAGCAAGTATTAAGTACACAACAACAACAAAACTATGAAAAACTAAAGAGAAAAAATTAATTTTGCTTTTTCATTTCACGCATGAATTTGCATCCATCCAAAAACAAAAAAAAAACAAAAACAAAATGGCAGCGCAACTGAATTTCAAATCAAATTAGTCTAAAAAGAGAAATAAAAAAACATTATTTTGCACAAAAAATGGTTATTAATATATATATATATATGTAAACTTATGCTTATAATTTAAAAATTTGATGAACAGTGAGAGAAGAAGATAAAAATTGTGCAGAAGAGAATCATAAATGTAAAACGTATGTAAAGTTAAGGCATGGAAGACGATGATTAAGAAGACGTAGAAGAAGACTTTTGAGCAACAAGAAAAAACATGTTTTGATAAATATTTAAATGTTTATATATATACATAACTATAAATTATGATAATTAATTAAATGATTAACTGATTACGCAAAGCCAACAACTATTATAGTTTGTAAATGCTTTTTATATAATTTTCGAAAATAAAAGAAAAACCAACTTTTTGCCATTATTAAGTTATATACGAGTTTCAAATCTCTTTTAAGTTTCAGTTTGTTTCTTTCGTCCTGTCCGCGGGGAAATTGAAAAATACACATATATATACATATAGAGAATATATATAAATATATTTATATATACAAATACTATAAATATTGGCATACCTTAATTATAAATGAGAGAAACACTAGTAAACAAGATCAACACAAAATGAAAAGCACGTAAAATATCTACAAGAAACAGAAAACACACAAAGAATCACGAATCTGACGGATTTTGGAGCTAAAGACGATGATACATATTGTAAAACTGAAAAGAAAAGTAAAGAAAAAAAGTATAAAACAAATATCGTATATGACATAAAAACATAAATTATATTTATTTAAAAGTACGCGTATTGAAAGCAAACCAGATATTAATATTAAATAAAACGACAAACAAAGTTAAACAACACTTTTGTTCACTTTAATTTATAGTCGACTTCTTTCGAAACATTTATTTAGGAATGTGCGTTCGAAACATAATTTGGGACAGTTTTAAAACTTAACTCAATACTTTACTACTTTCTAAACTCCCTCAAACTCTGACTCTCACTCGAAATACTTATGTCTGCACTTAAAACTAGAGAAAATACAAAAATTAGACTTTACAATTGCATTTTAAGTACATGGCAAGAGGCGAGTGAATTTATGGTATCCTACTCCAAGTTCAGCTCCAGATCTTTGCTGTAATTGTCGAGTGCTTCCTTGTTGGCATAACCGAATGACCATCGCATAAACTTGTTATTCGGATCGCAGGTATTTACAACCAACTTATCCGTGTCAGGCAACAGTTCCATGCACCGTCTTCCATCCGTCCCGTGTTTGATCAGCCGCGAGTGGTAATCATAGTACCAATACTGATTGCCCTTCTGACCATGGCAGTCCCACAGCCAGACAGGTGCATCCTTATCCCATATCTGCACATCTAGGCAGTCTTTGCTGCGATGCAGTCGAAGATCTCGCTTCCAACTGAGTGCCCAGTATTGTGATTTCTGTGGCTTGACCAAATCATTGGCACAGTGATACATGCCCATTTGATTGTGACGCCTTTTTCCGAGTGTGTCGATGCAGAGCGAGGGCTCACCCAAATTCTGTATGGCACCAGTGGCATAGGCGGGCGGATCGACGGGTGGATAGGATTTCATTAGATCAAATGCGACGTTCTCCATAAACCAGCGGAATGACTTGCACTTCAATTTGGTCCTAATTGCCTTCTGTGCCGTTAAATCGCCCTCATCGGTTCGTTCGTAGATTCCATCTCCATTGGCATACAAATAATTTTTGTACTCATCCATCCAGACTTCGGCTACACGTTTGTAATTCTGCAGAAGATCATGATTTAGTGTTAAGCTGTCCAAATGGGAACAGTTAGTTACTTACCTTGTGCAAGTAGTCGCCTTGGCGTGGACTGGGCTGATGTTTGCGCGGTCCACGATAGATGTGACCCACTCGAGAGCAGGGGGCATCGTACATTTCTCCGCCGCACATCCAAATCTTAAAGCTTAGCTCGTACTGCTCGCCACCCCAGATGTCCAGGCCTTCGTCGTAGCCACCCAGCTCCCAGAAGAACTCGGTGGAAATAGCAAAGAGACCGCCAGCCATGACAGGACTCTTGAACGGCTCTGCCGGATGCTTCAGATCTTCGGGCAGCAGTGGTAAACGTTTATAGAAGAACTCCCAATCGAATGCGCCTCGAGCCCCTTCATCCTGTGCGCGATAATTAAAATTGCTGTGATCGATGACGTCAATGAATGGACAGACGGCAGTGCGTTTATTCTTGGCAATCGGCTCCAACAGCGGTGGCAACCAATTATAATTGGCCTCCACATGGGAGTCCAAAAAGATGAGCACCTCGGCGGTGGCCTTGCGTGCACCGGCAGATCGAGCACCGATCAAGCCCGTGCGTTGTGGCAAACGCACCACACGCACGATCTTAAAGTGCTCAGCTATGTAATCCTCTAGAGGTTTGAAGAGATACGCACGATCACTGTAGTCATCCACCAGAATGATCTCCTTGAGCAGCTCCGGTGGCGAACGATTGATCAAGCTGTGTACGGAGCGCATCAGCACGGACAGATACTCATTATAAAAGATTATCACTACGGAGACAGTGGGTAGCTTCTTGAGATATGTTTTCTTGCGGCAGCTGTAAGAGAAGTGTAGGGATTAGAGTGGGTGATAAAATAGAGCTTAAAACTCACTCCTTGTGTCTTATGTCCGGCAGGGAGCGATTCACCGATATGGAGTCGGAGAGCAGCGCATTGAAGCCATTTTCCAGTGACATGGTACGCTCCATTTCGCGTATGTTCTCATCCTCCAGTTTAGCCGATTTTCCCTGTTCCCCAATACCCACACGCTTACGATCACTCTCCATAGCCTTGTAGTCATGCCAGTCTTTCGTCAGACCACCCCCCACTGGCAGATCCACCTGTTTTTCAACTACTTCGTCGGGTATTTGTGGTAGCACACCATCCACAGCCTGATCCTCATCCGCTCCGTCTTCATAAATGACATTAGGATGATTCATTTCATCTGTATCCGCTTCTTTTCTATGCTGCGGTTGATCTATAATCGCCTCTGCCTTTATTTGTCCTTCTCTGACACGATCAGCTTTTCTATGTACGGCTTTTTGTAGTGGTTCTGGCTGGATGCCATGATGCATGGGTTTATTGGTGTAGGGCGTTGATGAGATCCAGCTGGTGATCAAGAGGAACAGCATCAATGTGAGCAGGACCAGAACCACCGATTTGATCATCCATTTTATGTTTGGACGACGCATTCTACGTATGAGAAAAGACATATTAGCCGCCAGTTTGGATACGTGTCAATCTGCTCAGTAGCGCTAACTGCGACCAACTGATATCGAGATACATAGATAGAAACTCAAGGGAAGTGGAAGTCGAAATGGAAATGAAACCAGAAATGGGAGAAAAGAGCCCACTGTTAGCTCAGCTGCTCTTCATGTTTCGTGTCTCTTTCGGCTTCAAATTGAACCGAAAAAAACGTTGGTGGAACAAGCCAATTACTAACTGAAAGATTAGAACAAAAGTACAGCACAATACTGACTTCATTATGTACACTACAAAAAAAAAAGTATGTCAGTCTTTATACTTTTCTTTTGTGAATTTATGCAAACTTTGCACAGTTCGAAAACTGGAGCATTTGATCAATAAAACTGCACTTTTGATCTAAAAACGTTTTCAAAGGCTTAAAAATGCCGCAAATGCCGTACGTCATGGCACTTGTTATTTAATACAAATAATTGTTAATTCAAAATTACTTATGTTATGCGTCACGCACTCAACAAATCCACTTAAATGTGTTTCCCGCAGCTGTTGTGATTCGATTCAACTTTGTCCAAGAACTAACATTTCGAACCACTGTACCTTCTTCAGAATTGCAAAGCACACACACACACGCACACCCACACAAGCAAACGAAACTCGTACACATATATAGGAAACATATGTTTGTGTGTAGCTAGAGTACGAGAGCACAATTACACGTAGAGCATGCACAAACAAAACATTTTGTTGATAAGCCGTGACAGCGACGTCGACAGAGACGTCGACGTCAGCGCGCGTTTAACATTGCCAACGAAGACAATTCTGAGTAGTTTTTTGTGAACTCAAGATAAACCAACCATTTTATTTCGAATGCCTGGCAACTTCCGCTAGCACCGAAAATACCATAAACACTTAAATAAAAAAACAAACCCTCATTCATCACATTTGTCACTGTTGCTATCAATTTCTATTATTTTGTTTATTTCTATGCGTATGCAAGCGAAATGCTGATTAGAATTTTTACCTGTCACTTTTAGCCTTCAAACGAGCGTCATCAGTTGTACTTGTTCTTAAAGAATATGTCTAAATTGTATACTATTACTAATTAATAATTTAAATCAAAAACTATATCCACGTCCGCTAAAATCAGTCTTCTTTTGTTTTAGTTAACAATCTACTGCTGCTGCTTCTTCAATACACTTAGTTCTTTTGCTGTCATTCGCAATGCAACGCGGACATCATAATCAGCTGTTGCGAATGGCCCAATTATGCCGGCAATTTTATTACACTATGTAGTTTGTGTTTTTTCTGTATTGTGTTTATTTCAATATAGATGATAACAAATGCTTACTAGACAGAAATATTTAACATTTTCAGTACTTCCTCTTTATACTTGGCAATATTGTACTCGTTCTCGCCTTCGTTTATCAACTGTTCCACACTTTGAGCATAGCCAGCACTAGGAGCGATTTTCTGCTCTGTTTTGGAATTCCAATTAATAATTGCCTCTGCGGATTTTTTTGCTTGATTGCGTTCAAAGAGATACACCTCCATGTCCGCTTCGGACTTAGTGTTCTCCCAGGGTTCCGTTACAAAGGATTCGTGATAGCATGCGGTCAGCAAGTACAAAGCATAATCATAGTTCTGCTTGCGCGTTGGACAGCGATCTGTCATAAATGTAAGCACCCCAGTCTCCTGGTTGTATCGCTCACCCACCAGGCGCAGGAACTTGTCCTTGGCATGCGCATCAAACTTCAAATCCGACAGCTTCAACGTGATAGTAACACGACGGGCGTCGGGATGTCTTATTGTGGGTAAACTGTGACAGTAATCGGTGACCACAACTTCAATGGGAAAGTGACGCTTCCACTTCTCCTCCGTCTCCAAGCCCTTTGGCCAAGGCGTACAGAACTTTTTGATTGCCTCGCACTGCTGTCGTATGGCCGGCGGCGTCAAGTGCAGGAAGTTTGGTATTTTCATTAGCTCAGCATTGGCATACTTCGAGGGGGCGGCAGCTCCACGCTCAGTGAATCCCTGTCGCAGAGGCAAAGGCACACTGGCCGGATGAAATGAACGTGGTCCCGACCACACGGCTGTCCAGTCTTGGTCAACAGCCATGCGTGTGGTGCGCGGTGGCTGTACCACTTCCTTCTTGATCTCCCGCCGGCGTGCTTGCTGCTTAATAGTGCGCAAGTTAAGCACACGAAACTCTATAAGCATAAATCAATTGTTTCATACACTTTCATTTATTTCTTTTGCGTGTTTACCTTCATCGTCGTTCGCTTCGTGTTGTTGTTGCGCTTGCAGGTTCTTTTGCTGAGTGTTGAACAAACGCACACTGCGCTGCGCCAACTGTGCATTGCTGCTGCGCATATTATGCTCCAGCAAACGTGTTAAATTAGCCGCCATGGAGTTCTCTAATTGCACTAAATACAACTTTTTAATTAAAAACTTAACAATTTTGCAGGTTTACGTAAACCATGCGAACAGAGAACTGCCATTCACAGTGATCCGCCGTTCAACAGCTGTTTTGGTATCGATACCGAGTACCAAATGCGGGTGTGAAATGTTAGAGGGTAAAGATGATGGAGCAATGTTTTTAATATAATAATTGATAGGCCAAGGTCAAAGTCTGAATTCTTGGATATTAAATGGCGATGCTGCCGAGTTATTGTAATTGATATCAATCTTATTTGTTTACATCTTATTGTTTATTACCTCACGTCGGCCATTGTTGTCTGTGTCAATTCCTTATCAGTTATCAGTGAATTATTGCCAGTTGAGTTTGAGTGCTGATAAGATGACCGTCCCATTGCTCGTATTTAACGTGTATACTATGCATATATTCAAGTAGTCTGAATGTAAAGATCAACAGTACAGCCAACCGGTTCAAACAGTGTGCATCTACTCAAAAATTTTCCCCTTTCAAATCACGATCACAACGAGATCACAACATGGCGGCGTCGGATGCTAAACGGGTGTTGTCCATTCAAAGTCATGTTGTCCACGGCTATGTGGGCAATAAAGTAGCCACATATCCTCTACAGGTGAGTTACCTGAAACTCCTTTCACGCTTTTATATTTATTTTATCCCATTTCAGCTGCTGGGCTTCGATGTAGATCCACTGAATTCGGTCCAGTTCTCAAATCACACGGGCTACAAGTGTTTCAAGGGTCCAGTATCCACCGAAAAAGAATTAGGTCAGTATGAGAATCAAGTTTCATAAGATAAAGCAGTTGTAATGCTTTTCCCTTTGCAGCTACGATATTCGAGGGTTTAAAAGAGAATGAATTACTGGGTCAATACTCCCACCTGTTGACTGGATACATTGGCAATCCACTGTTCCTCCGCCAGGTGGGCGTCATTCTGCAGGAAATCCGCAAGGCGAACCCGAATTTGATTTTTGTATGTGATCCTGTCATGGGCGATAATGGCAGCATGTATGTACCCAAGGAACTGTTGCCCGTTTATCGGGATGAGATCATTCCCCTGGCCGACATCATTACACCCAATCAGTATGAAGTGGAGCTGCTAACGGGCAAACAAGTGCGCAGCGAAGCAGCTGTGTGGGAGGCCATGGATTGGTTCCATGAGCGCAAGATTAAAACAGTAGTCATCTCCAGCAGCGATTTGGGTCAATCTGGAATGCTGCGTGCTTTTCTCAGTCAATTGAATGGACCACGATTGGCCATCGACATTCCCAAGCAGGGCCACAAGGACTTGTTCTTCACCGGCACTGGAGATCTGTTCGCTTCACTCTTCCTGGCATACAGCCATGCCGGCGGAGATGTAACCGACGCCTTTGAGAAGACCATTGCCACTCTGCAATCGGTTATTAAACGCACCGTGGAATTGCTGCCCGCGAAAACCGAGGGAGAAGCTGTCAAAGCATGGGAGCGTGAGCTTAAACTTGTGCAGAGCAAGAGAGAAATCGAGGAGCCCAAAGTGGTGCTCAAGGCACAACGTATCAACTAGAGCGGCACACACTGCCAGCACCAATCAGTCAGATGGACAATAATACCATTAACTAAACTAATGTTATCCAAATATATATATGTATACACACAACACTGAAAAGATGTTTGCATAGTTTTGTTATTTGATGGACAAGTCAAAAGAATCACTCGACTGTGAGTGACGCACTGCGCGCTCCAAGAGCTGGGTCTATAAAAGACAAGGTCTGACTCCAAGTAGTCAAATAGTTGGCATCATGCAGCTACTTGTCTTCTTGCTGCTCTGCTGTTTGACTCTTTGGGTCGGGGCGACGGCAAACGATGCCCAGAAGCCAGCCGATGCACCGTTTCTACCACGCTACACTCTGCTAGCCGAGAGCAAGAAGGAGCAGGACCTAGACAGACAGACGCAGGATATAGCTACAAGTGA
This sequence comes from Drosophila parthenogenetica, assembly GCA_035047505.1. Taxonomy (NCBI): domain Eukaryota; kingdom Metazoa; phylum Arthropoda; class Insecta; order Diptera; family Drosophilidae; genus Drosophila; species Drosophila parthenogenetica. Next base: position 5,735,640 of record JAWNPM010000070.1, read on the forward strand.
CCAACAGCCTTGGCGTCGCTTAGCCCACTCCGGTCTTGGAAGTCAGCACAGCAGCTGGCCAGGAACTGCACCAGTAGGATCGCTCATTGGACCTGGTCTTATGCTTCTCGGTGTCAATCTGGGTGCATTGCTGTACATGCTACTTGGCTTGCTGGGATTGGCGCCTCCTCAACGCCTTGGAGGCTGGTATGATTTGCTTTTTATAAGTCGGGCCAATTTTTCAATTGCATCTAATCAAATATCTATATTTTTTTATACCTAACCTCGACTTTTTTTTAGCTACTTTGGTCTGAAAAGTTCTGACCACACAGCAGGATGGCTCAATCAGGATATTTATCGAAATGATAGACAACATATAGGCGGTGGCAAGGATTTGGATATGTATTTATAAGTCTAAAGCGTAACGCCAAGTTATTCAGCTTAATCGGAAGAGTACAAGAAACTTATTGAATATATATTTATATTTTGGTAAGATAGGTTTTCTACAGAAACAAAAAATCGACAAAATTCAAATCAAATAATTAGAAATCTTCTTAAATAAAATAAATTCAATTAGAAATACTTAAAGTTACTGTCGTTATTTTTTAATGCGAAAAGAGGCCGCTCGATTAATCTTTACCACAGGCGTCTCCTTGCTCCCCGTATTGATTGTTCCCACTAGACGGGAGATGGGTTTCCTTAGCGACGCTGTGCTGCCGGCGAGGGCTGTTCCAAATAAAAACGAAACACGAGTAAGTATTTTGAAATTCACAAACTAAATTTAGGCACAATGTTAATCTAACTATCACTAGATTAGATTAGAAAAGAGATACAAATTTGGAGCTAGTCGTTTGATTGTTTCAATTAATCTCTGAAAATAATCAGACTTAAAATAAACTAATTAATCTTTATTGCACTCACTTTTAGAGATAATAGAACGCGGACTTTTCCTAACACATCCATTTGGGTAGGTTTTCAGATTCTCCTTCTGCATGCCAACTGTACAGGTGCGTTTCAGTTCCTGTGCGCTGAACTTGCTCGACTTGAATAGAGCTAGAAAAATCAAAGAGTTTTAGAGAGAAAACAAAAATTATTCAATTGATTTAAACTCACCATGTTTGATTTTATCCTTGTCTGCTGAACCGCAAACAATTTGATCCGAGATCAAGTCTGATACCATACGATGATGACCAATTACGGGTCTTGATTTAGTAACTGTCGCTGTCAGTGCTTTGTGCTGATTCGAAGTTTGGCTTATTACTTGTGTAACGTTCAGATTGCATGGCTTCTTGAACACCTGCGTAGTATCACCGATGGAATCCGTATCATCATCTGTGTCCTCGCAGCTATCGATGCCAAGATGCAGCACAAATTCGCTATCACTCATCGTATGTGTACGACGACGGGAACGAGCTCGTTTCCGAGCACTGTTCGTCAGGACTGACGTGGATGGCTCTGGTTGCTCCTGTTGCTCGGCAAGCAGAGCATCCAGTTCTGTGTCCTGGGTTGATTCTACTGTTTCGGACTCCATGAAACGCATCTTTCGCTCGAGCCGTTCGTAAGCAGTTTGTATGTCTGGTGTCAGTTTCTGTGTCTCCTCCAGGCGATCGTAGAGCTGATGCAGCACATCACAGCCATTGGTAAAGGATTTCAGCAAGATACCCGAGTTTTCCACCAACTCATTGTTGATGGCCGTCAAATGATTGCAGTTAATCTGCTGCTTTGACAACTGCACCTCCAGATCCTTGTTACACAAGTACATGTTCAGGATGTGATGATATTTGGACTCCTTCACCTCCAGCTTCAGTCTTTTCAAATCCATGCAGGCAGCTTCCAACTTGACGCGCCACTTGGGCAGTTCATCCGTGTACTTTTGGGTTCTGCTACTTAAAGTGCCCAAATAGTTTGTGAGAAGTTTATAGTCCTAAAAAAAAATCAAAATCAAATTTATTTTTTGCTAAGTTTCAATTTTCTCTGCACAGCGTACTAGCCTTAGGGCTGAAAACAGTTGGCGGCACTGGCAGTTGGCATTTGCAGCAGGTTGGCAGCACTGCATTTATTTTACACTTCAAATTGCGTTTAATATTTTTGAAATGCTCGCAAAAACTGGAGTACAGTTTTTGGTGCAAAGCACACGACTAGCGTCTGTGCGCCTAATCCCCACCCAACTCAGCCGGCACCAGCTCCCACTCCACGAGCTGCCGAGGACTACAGCATCAGCTGTTTGCTTGCTGCAGACGCGCGGTTATGCAAAAGGCAAGGATCGGAAGAAGGAAAAGGGCGGCAAAGGTGGAAAACCCGTGAAGGTAGAAATTAATGAGACACAACTGCGGGAACTAATCAATCTAGATGGCCTAAATGCCCAAATGGAGAAGTCTGTGCATCAAATGAAGGATGATTTCATTAAGAATCTTTCACTGCGTTCGACCAGCGGCGCCATCGACACACTGCGCATAAAAGTGGACGGAGCGGAGCATGAGCTGCAAGAGTTGGCGCAGATCTCCCGCAAGAATCCCAAAACAATTATTGTGAACATGATTGCATTTCCCCAAACCATACCCGATGTGCTGCGTGCGATCGAGAAGAGTGGCATGAATCTAAATCCCCAGCAAGACGGCACTACGCTCTTTATACCCATACCCAAGGTGACCAAGGAGCATCGCGAGCACTTGTCCAAGAATGCCAAGGCGCTGTTCATCAAGTATCGCGACGCCATACGCGATATACAGAATGCACAGATACGCAAGCTCAAGAAACAGACGGATGTTGGCAAAGATGATGTATTTGCTGCCCAGACACAAGTCACGGCCATTGCGGACAAATACATTGCGGAGGCGGACAAACTGTTGGCCAGCAAACAGAAGGAGCTGCTGGGAGAGGCCTGAACTGAAGACTGAACTTTGTTACGTTGATAAATGTTACTGCCACGCACTGAATCAACTCAATGATTAATAAAAATATAATATGCAACTAATTACCTCCTGTAGAACACGTTGGTCCAGTGTCAGCAGCTTGCGCAGCTGCTCAAAGTCCTTTTTGAGGGTTTGGCGATAGTTAAGGCTCTGGATCTTGCTGCGAATACCAATGACGCAATGCTGCAGCTTCGTCACCTGAGCGTATACAGCATCAATCTTGCTGTACCATGGCTTAAGCTCCTGCTGATCGTAGCTGTTCTCGTTGCCAGCACGTTCCAGTTGCGCCAGCTTCGCCTCCAGCAGCTTGTTGCGTTCGACAAGTCGCTCCTGTTCCTGCATCACCTCGTTGACCTTCTTCACATAGAATTCCTTGGGTAAATTTGATTTAAGGACATTCTGACGCAGCACAGTGCGTATCTTCTTGGCACGACTGGCATACTTGAGGGTATTGTAGGTGTCCTCATAGGTGAGCGAACTCATAGATACATTCGCCACCATCAGAGTGCGACAATTGCCACCAAGGGAATCCTTAAGAATGCGCGTTAGGTTTGAGTCACGATAGGGTATGTGCTTGAGACCATCGGCCAGTTTGTTAATGCAATTGCCCAGCGCCAGGAGGCTCTTGTTGATGCTGGCGCCTTCCTTGAATCGCATGCCAAGTCCCTTGGTGCTAGCGGCGCGTTCACTGCCCGCCAAATCAATCATGGAGAGCTTCACGCTACGCTTGGTGCCTGTCGTGCGATCCGTGATGCGTATGTGCACCTGGAAAATGGCATGTGATCGCGAGCTTTCCGCATTGGCATCCGTGGGATGCTGTGTCCTATTTGAGTTGCCCAACTTGAGCATACGCAGCAGCTCCTCGGCACTGTAGATGGGCGTGAGCACCAAACCACTGACCACAACCCCATTGGCGTCCTCGCGCAGCTTGAGTGGACCCGTTTTCGTAAGCAGATTCATGACCTGTTCATTGTACACTTCCAAATAGCTGACGCCCACATCGAATTTCCTCGTTTCCTGTTGACTTTGTATCTTGTCAAAGAGATCACGCATTGTCAGAAAGGTAATGCCTGGACAATTATCGCTGCCCAGCATTGTAAAGGTTTTGCCCGCCCCTGTTGCCCCGTACACAAACACCGAGCAATTGTACCTGCGAACACAAACACACGCACGCACACACAAACAAGTTAGTTTCATGCGATCTCAGGTGCATTTGTTGCATCACTTACCCATCGAGCACGGCGTCGACCAGCGGCGCTGTACATTCCATGAATATATCGTCGTTTGTGCGTTCTGTATCGTAGACACGATCATATTCCATAGATAATTTTTTATTTGTACGCTTTGAGATGTCTCTGTATTGCTGTTTGGTGCCTTGGTAAAAAAATTCATCGTCCTCTTCGTCAGGATCAAACAACAACGACGAACTGTCCATTACTTTTATTATGCATCTTTGATTACTTTCCTGTTCCCGCCTATTGTAGGGGCGCACGCGCACTACCACCTTGATATTTGTTGGTTCAGGCATATTTTTCACTATTAAATTACACTTTTTGCTTATGTTTTTGCTGTATTTTTCATAAAATTAGTACAGCCTGAAAATGATCGTTGTTGTTTGAATTGTTTGAATTTGTCTTTTTTTGCTTATTGCTTTGCGGCGTCATTCTTTCAATCGAAACTGAACTGTATTTAGAGGGTTGCTTTGGGTATACTCATCGAATCACACAGACTTATCGATAGCTATTTATTTGACTAGCATGGTCACTCTATGTTTGGTCAGTCTGATGCCTGATGCCATATTCTATTTTATTATTGTGGTGACACTGTTTGCGTCGTCTTAATCGCAAATTAAAGTTTCAAAAGAAAAGAAAAAAAATATATATAGCACAAAGAAAAAGATTAACAAATTTAAAAAATGAGTGCAAAAGTATTATTCGCATGCTCTAAATGTTTTTCTCGGCATCCATACGAAGAACTTTCATCGGGGCAGCAACTTTGCAAGGTTAACACAAAATGCGAATTACAATTCTAAAACGAAACACGAAATGCAACAAACAAAAAACAATTTCGTCCGTCTGTGTATGTGTGTGTATATGCATTGTGCCAAAAGCAAAGGATGTGTGTACGTGGGCAAATGTAATTCTGGCAATAACAACAAAAAAGAAATAATATCAATGACGCGTCGCTTTGTTGCGAAAATTTTTGCTGCGCATTAAGGTGAAAAATGAACGGCAAGAGGAAGACAGCAAACGGTGGCAGCTCTCACTGCAGCCTTTAACTGTGGCATCGCTGGTGACAGCGGCAGAGCCGTCGACAGCGACAAATTGTGACTAATGAAATTTGAAGCTGTAAACTTCAGTTCATCAACATTGTGAATTCGTCACAAATTTAAGTAAAGCCTAGCGCCAACAATTGTACAGTTGCAAGAAAATTAGAGGAAGAGCAATTCCAGTTAGCTTCGGCACACCGAAGAGCTGCTACCCTTTCAAAATGGTGTACGTTTGCAACCGGCTTTGCTTGAGATACAGTGGACAAAAGTGTTATTTAAATTGAACCCAAACTACGCTCAGGTAGCAAAAAAAAAGAGGTTACACTGTTTGTATCTATATCTCAAAAATGTATCTTTTAAAATGGCGTAGCTATCATTAGCTCTGAATGAAACTATAACACCCCGGGCAGGGTTTTCGCTCCATTTCAAGAACTGTCTTCATTTAATTTTCCATTTTCCCCACAGATGTGTCGCGGCTCTACCTCAGTTGTTAAATGTACTTACTGCCGCTCGGAATTTCCCTCCGGATCGTAAGTTGCATGAATTTTGAAATACTTGGGGATTTGAAACCAAAGAATATTACTTTTTTATTCACAGCAAATCACAGAGTGCCTGCAAAAAGTGCGAGCATTATATGGCCAAATATGGAAAACCTACAGCTTGTGAGTGCTGTAAAATCGTTGCCGCCTTTGGTAGCTCCAAATGCATGAGGTATGTTTTTCCGAAAAACTTAACTCTCTTTTCCACTATGAAAACTGAAAATCTGTCAGTTTGTAGTTGATTGATTTCCAAAGTATTACGAGCAACGTGGCAGTTGCTGTAATTTGAATGCACAATAAAACTAAAGTAATTCATAAATTAAATGCTCGAATCATAAAAAAAGAGTTGGTAATTGTCTTTGCTAATATTATAACCCACTGTCTTGAGAACACCATGTCCAACTAATCATAATTGTGCCTTCAAAATACATAAACCATGACGCGTTTGCCTTTTTGTATAGTTACTTCAGTAGTTCTTGAGCTCATCTTGATTTGCTTCAAGTAATCAAAACAAAAACAAAATAGAACAAAACAACGTCTCTTATGAACGCAAAACATTTTTCTCTCTTCTCTTTTTCTGCTCCCCACGTGTGTGTGAAAATTGATATGAAATGAAATGAATAAACACATTTTAACCAAAACCAAATATCACACTAACTGCAAAATAGATGCGCCAGCTACGAGGCTAAATACGGACCACCAACACAATGCGACGAATGCAAGCTGAGATCGGCCTTTGACAGGCGCGACGAGAACAAAAAGGTCAGCGAAGATCCATCACACCAAGAAGGATTAACTAGACACTATAAATTAACTATATCTATATGTATAAGTCAACTATGTCGATATTTGTTATAACAATTGTACAATGTAGAACTACGAAAGAGAGTTGAATGTATTGCGTTCATAAGAGTGTAGAGCGTAGGGTATTTTATGTTTAAGTCTTGTTTCTGATACTTTGTATACCTTTGTAAACGTTATCTTCATTTCACTTGTTACAGGTCAATGGAAAAGTCCTCTGCTGGCTCTGTACCTGCGCCTATAAGCGTGCACTGCTGAAGGCTCAGCAGGAGGGACGAATATCCATGTCTAAGAAGCGACCCCATGAGAAATCCTCCTCTTCCTCGTCGGCGCACAGAGAGGGCTCGGTGTCGGCTAAGAAACCCACACGCGGTGGCGAAATTGGCAAAAATCCTGGCGGTGGCAACAACAATAATGCAGGCGGTGGTGTAAATGCTGTCAGTGGTGCCGGACTTGATCTACCAGATAAGATATCACGTGGTAATGGCGGTAATGGCACGATTGCAGCACCAGCTGCCATAAATGTGGACACAAACTCATCGGATCATGTGGTGGCTATAACATATCTTAAGGAGCGCATTGCCAGTCTGGAAAAGCGCTTAAATCAAAAAGACAAGGAGCTGCTGGAGAAGGACAAACAGGTAAGTTACCTATAGTACACTGTATCTAACAGCTTAATTAAAATTTAAATACTTGCAGTTGACAGAGCTGAAGGGTAAAAACTTTGAAAAGGAGAACGACATGCGCAACAGGCTGAAGGAAGTGGAGCGTCTGCATGACATGAAGGTGGATAACTTGAATCGCAAGGTCTCTAGCCTACTCAAAGATTTGGCCGTCATGAAGAAGAGCACCAACAAAAAGAGCGTCATGAGCAAGGCCGAGAAGGAGGCGGCGAAACGTGAGAATCTATCGCCGAAAGAAGAGATCATCGCTCCAGCGGCCGAGAAGCAAGTCAAGCGGGAGAGGGAACGGGAGCGCGAGCCAGAGCGTGATCTGGACAAAGATGAGAAAAGTCGCGATCGTGACGAGGAGCGCAGCGACCAAGATCGTGCCAGCGTGCGTTCCCGTTCTGGATCCAGCAGTCCTTCCTCCAACTGAACCCGAACGCACATTCAACCCCCAAAAAAAAAGAAACGAGCATCCAAAAACATGGGCACAATTCATTCTGTTGTTTTTGATGTGTTGTAATGAGTTTTTAGTTTGTCGCTATAAAACATTTAGATATTTTTACACATACCACATATAATTTTCTTTAATTGTAACATAATTTTTAAATAATATTGTTTCATACCATTTATGATTTTCCACATCTTTTTACCCCAATTTCCCTCCAAACGCCAACATCCCCAACTGAAAATGTTCTCTGTTTTTGTACTGCTTTCACTCAATGTAAATCATCGACTAGAAAATGTAATAATATATAGGCTCAACTTAACAAATTCTCTTTAGTTTAATTCTTTTACGCCAGATGAAACATTAAACGAAAGCATTGTTTAAATAAATACACACACACACACCTATGTCTAAGAAAGAATATAAAAGTTGGGAACACAAAACGTATTAAAATACAATTCTTTTATTTAAAACAAATAATAACTAGTATTGTAGCACTTAGTGCGGCTTTGGCTTGTGCCCGTCCACGTAGAAGTTGCGCGTTGCCTTGGGCAACTCTAGTTCCATGCCCTCCATGCTCTTGTCCAGCACAATTTGGCAACCGAGGCGGGAATTCTCGCGCAAAAAGGGCGCCATGTCCAGCAGGTCGTCCTCTTTCTCATCTGCCTCGCTTAGCTTTTCGAGATACTTGCCCAGCACATATACATGACACGTGGTGCATGCTAATGACGCCTCACAGGCGCCCTCCATCTCAATGCCGTGCCTGTGCGCCAAGTACAACACATTGTCGCCCACTTTGCCCTGTACCTTGGTGCGTTTTCCGTCCTTGTCCACGTACGTTATGTTAACGCTGCCGTAGCATATTGATTAGTTTTACTTTGAATTCATTAAAGTTCTGTTGCTACTCACATTTCATCTGGAGATTTGGGATCTTGCCATTCGTATTCTCCATGCCGTAGAACTGAAAACAAACGAAACAGAATTTCATAATGCAACTCAATTATTTCGAAATGACATCTGTGGCCATGGATTAAGCGGCACACTTACAATTCGTGGCGTGCAGTCCCTTAGTGAGAGTGTTAACCGGTAATTTGGAAACTTGCTTGGAAATTAATTGATAGGAATTACGCGACTGGCGCAAAAGTAAACAAAACATCTTTTAAGGTTACAAATTAGAGGTGACAGTGGGGTGTTGAGTGAACGATAGTTGTCACTACACGATAGTTATGCCAAAACAATGTGGGGACTCCATAGACTAATAAAGAAGATAGAAATCTTAGCAAAACTTGACTGAACTCCATTTGTTGCAGCAACGCTCTTCACTTCTTTTATCAAAATAATTCACTAAACACCGCCAATTTTAGTGCCACCCAAAGATGGACGCTCCCTGCGTTCGCGATATGCCGATAAGTCACGCACAAACTTATCAAGCCTATCGATAACAAAGTTTGTGCGGCACTTTAGTATCGAATTTGTGTTGCAGGATATGTGTTAATAAAAATGCCGGAATTTGTGACTTTTAAATACATTTAATACTGATTAATAAGTAGTTCATTTGTAAATAGACTAATTTGAATAATTTAAATAATGAAATTGAATGCATTCATAATTGAATAAATAGCATGAATTAATGGAATGTGACGTGCATAATTTTGGTTCCTGTTGCGGGTGCGTTTACACTGAGAGTCTTAGTAAATCACTTTTCTGCTGCTGCTGACACGAATTTAAGTCAGTTACTTGGCTTCTCCATCAGCATGCTCCTTGTTTCCATTGTTTTTGGGCTGCACAAACAAGTCGGATGCACCCACATGCTTGATGGGTATAATACGCTCCTTGGTATCATCTGCAGGAACTAACGGCGGAACGGAAATTGACAGTACGCCTTCATCAGTCAATGTGGAGGCAATGGCATCAGCGTTGTACTCCTTGGGCAAGGGGTAGCGGCGCACAAAGTGGCGAGAAACATGTCCGTGCTCGTCCTCCCGCTCCTCGTGCTTGCCCTCTATGACAATGAAGTTGTTGATCAGCTTAACGCTCAGCTCGCCAGGCTCAAAGAGTCCCACATCCAGCTTAACCTCAAAGTTGCCGTACTTATCCTTGCCGGCGCCATGGCTACCCAACTCATCCTTATGCTTTCTGGCCACCAGATGATGAGCATGAGCCCCCATGCGAGCAATTAATCCCAGCGTGTGCAAATCCAGTGCTTCAGGCTGTCGAACATGTTGCCTGCGATAGAGGCGATTGGGAAACATATCGTGGCCATAGTAAATGGAATCCGGTGAATCCAAGTTAAGCACAAATGGAATATCTGGCATTTTTCTTCCGAATCTGTATCTGGTGGAAGTTCACTGAACCAATCTGCGACCTGGTTTTTCCTTAGGTTAGAGGGTTGGATTATCAGCGGCGAAGAAGTTGCAGTTGCTCCACGAACAATTTATTTCGAAACTCGCGACGCAAATGTGGAGTTGCTGTTGTCATGGCTCTCTTTTATAGTCTGCTCTTGCAAAAGCTCTTTTCCCTAGAGCTTTTCTGGAGCGACAAGTACGAACTTTCTGGAGCAAGTGCAAAGGTGTCGCGAAGTAGGAAGTGGAGGACAAAATAAGACAGGGTCGCATTACAAACGCAGCCACTGACTTAGTGGGAGGAGGAGGGAGTTTGGCAATATAGATCTCTCTCACTCACACTTTTACTCTCTCTCTCTCTCTCTCTCTCTCTCTCTCAGTGCGGTCAATAGATTAAGGAAGTGTAAAAGAGCAAATACGTCACCTTGTTATTAATCTCACCATGAGAGCAACGTTTTTTCGAAGTTGGAGGTGGAGGTTAAACGAAAAGCTTTTGGAGCCAGTTGGCATTAAAACCGCAGACATTAGCGCGCTCAAAATCGAATTCGATACGTTTTAAAAAATATAATAATAAACATTATCGGTTGGTGTCTGGAAGACGTTCAATACCAAACAGTTCACATTCACATTGAAATCTTTGCGAATTCTAAGCTGAAATTCGATAAATCGCTGGCGCCCGCCGTCGTCGTCGCCAATTAGCGCCGACAGAGTTTTACCGCAACGCGACAAGCGACAACAACAACGACAACAAGAGCAACAGGCCACAAAACCTACAGAGTTTTTGTATCGCGATTCGCGATTCTTAATCTCATACACAGTTGCGGTTTCTTTTGTTGTAGTATTTTTTCGTTGATAAATCGGCAGCGGCGTCGACTTTGACGCTGACGACGACGTCGACGCAGCGGTCGCTAAGAAATCTCGTCTATAATAAATGCCGGTGTTGGCGTAAATAATAAAGTCAGTGATCAGTTGAAGAGTGAAGTGAAAGCACAGCTTATGTTATTTTTTTATTTAATTTTCGGTTTGGCATTCACTGACGTCATAGCTACTACAATGGCCACCTATGAGCAGGTTAAAGATGTGCCCAACCATCCAGAGATTTACCTGATCGACGTACGCAATCCCGACGAGCTAGCAGCAACTGGCAGCATTCCAGCCAGCATTAATATACCCTGTTAGTAGTATTCCCAAGGGGTATATGGAATACCTGGTTTTAATACAATTAGTTATCTTTTTAGTGCCCGATTTGGAGAGCGCCTTAAAGTCGGACACGGATGATTTCAAGGAAAAATATGGACGCGATAAGCCGGCAAACGATGCTGACATCATTTTCACCTGTCGTTCTGGCAGACGCGCTCAGGAGGCCGACGGCATAGCCAAGAATGCTGGCTTTACCAAGCGAGTCTTACAGTCCTGTTAATATAGCTGTGCTCTTCTAATCTCTTAACTTTCTTTTGCAGCACTCGTGTGTACAGTGGCTCCTGGCTAGAGTGGGCCGAGAAGGAGGGTCTACCGCAGTAGATTTGGCCAGAAAGCACCTAACTCACTACCATTTTTGGCATTTACCACTATACCAAATGTTAATTTAAATGTTTTAATGTATTTTCTTTAGTTTTTCACTTCCTTATTCAAAATTGTTGGTTTCGGATTACATTGGATATTTAAATTATATAAAGCTCTATTTATTTATCTAACGGAATGGGTAGATTTAGTATATTTAATACATTAAAAGCTTATTTGCATAATTTAATATACTAAACACCTGCTGATTTGCTTAGGAAATCAATTAGAAAATTGCTTAGTCAATACGCAGCGTAATCGTGTAATTAAAGTTATGTAAACATTGCTATCTCTTTTGCAGCGAGCAAACATGTTAGGGCGCTGTTAACACCGTTATGTTATAATACAGCATGCTAGTCACATACACTCGTGCACACGCTCTCTCTCACTGTGACCTCTCTTTGTTTTCGGCGTTTCTCTCTCTTGTTCTTTTACTGACCTACCGCAAGTTTTTACAAACTTCTTAAATTTGCCGCAGCGAAGAGTAATCGAAATTTCGATTGCTAGAACAAATCGAAAATCAAATTGCTGAAACACAGATAAATTAAAATGAGTTGAATAATAAACATAAACAAAATTTCGCATTGCTGCCATAAAAATTGCATCAGCTGATTGTTCGAGAGAGCGGCTGAAAGTTCTCGATATGAAAAGCACGCCGTATAAATAGTAGCCGGCAGTTTGCTCTCTTATCACAGTTCGTTGTCGTTGATCAAAGCAAACGGAGCTCCCGTTGTTGAGCCAAAACAACTTAACCCAGCAAATAAAATAAAAACAAAAATAAAGGGAATTTTCATAAACAGCTGAGAAATGCGTTCGTTACCGATGTTTCTGCGTATGGCCGAGGAGATGGCAAAAGTTTCCAGAGTCCAGTCCGTCTTCTACGAGCCATGGCTATGGTCTGGCATTACCGTACCACGCAACTGGAAGCAGATCGCACGCTGGCAGGAACAGGAGTTTGCACCGGCGGCTACAGTGAGCAAGGATGGCTACCAGGTGTCTCTGGACGTCAGCGTCTACAGTCCCAATGAGTTGTCGGTCAAAACGGTGGATAACAGCGTCATCATCGAGGGTAAATCCGAGCAGGTCGAAGATGAACTTGGCGGTTACAGTTCCCGCCAGTTTCTGCGACGCTTTGTGTTGCCCGAGAGTTATGACTCCGACAAGGTCACCTCCACGCTAAGCTCCGACGGCATACTGACCATCAGTGTACCCAATCCGCCGGAGATCGAGGAGACGCTCAAGGAACGCCACGTGCCCATACATCTGAAGGAGTCCAAGCCCACGGACAAGAAGCCTGAGAAGTAGAACCGTTGGATTCCCTTATCCTCATCCTTTCGATCATTTAGTTATAATTTCCATTAGTTACAAAATCAAATTTAAGTATGTAAAATAGCCACAAATAAATTTCCGATTCAAACAAATGCAAATCACGATCGTTTGGCAGATGCCACTTGCACTTGCACATGCTCCTCCTCCGCCCGTGCCTCTCCCAGACACCGCCTTCCTCCTCTACCCTCCCTACCCTACTCAGCACTTTCCCTGATGACGTCCACTTGTCTTGCCTGCAATATTTTGGCACTCGCTGCTTGTTTCTCGGCCTTCGCGCATCGGGCGTATGAATCATCCCACGTCCATGCCCATCCCCATCCGCATCCGACCCGAGCCGAGGCCATTTTCGCTAGCTGCGAGACTATAAAAGCTCTTGCGGCGCCGTTGACAACTTTTATATGAAATTTGTACGCGAAATGTCTCTGGTGCCCACCACATATCGTGATCTTTCCCGTGAATTGGACCGTCCGCGTCCGTTGTACCAGCCGCCCTATGACTTTCAACTGTATCCGTATCTGTGGGACGATCCGCGCATCTGGTGGCCCACACCTAGTCGGGATTATCTGAGCGGACACTCGCCCAGTCGCGACTACTTGCGTCCCTTGGATGAGCTGGTGACACGTCGCGTGCGGAATCAGCTCATACAGTCTACGCCCTACGACTGGTCCTATCCTATGCGATGGGACAACTACTACACTGGCGAGCGTGTGCATGTGGATGAGAAGGGATTTCGCATTGACATCGATGTGCGTCAGTATCGACCACATGAGATTGTGGTGAAGACCAATGATGACTACATTATGGTCGAGGGTAATCACGACAAGCGCAATGAGGGCGCCAATGGCTATGTGGAGCGTCACTTTGTGCGCAAGTATCTGTTGCCACGTGGCTACAATGCCAACGAGGTCATCTCGGACATATCCTCCGATGGCATTCTGACCATTAAGGCGCCTCCGCCGCCACCCGCCAAGTACTACACGCCTGGTGAGCGTTTGGTGCGCGTGCACGAGACCGGAAAACTCGCCCTGCCCTGGAAATAGCTGGGAGGGAGCCCCTCTCCCTCTCCCTACCCCTTCCTCTTGCACACCAGTTAACCCGGGAAAGTGGCGCATTCAAGGTGAAACTATTTTTGGTCAGCGAGCGAAATTCAATTAGATTTAAATATGCAAATGTAGAAAAAACACACAAATCAAATGCGCAATAAAAATTTACAGAAAACAAGCCCAAAATCAAAAACTTTTTACCTAGACAGCTCCAGGGATGCAAACAAGTAAACAACTTGGATAAATGAATAATTTATAAAACTTTATTTAAATATGCAGTCTTTGAAAATGGATTTGGAATAGAGATCGATATGGAATTGAACCCTTTACTTGGCTGGGTTAGTGGGTCCATTGGTGGTGGGCTTCTCCTCCAGCTGCTCCTTGGCATTCTGCTTGACATTGAGATGTGCGGGTCCCACCTGCTGTATCTGCACTACACGCGCCTTGGACTTGTCCTGTATGGGCTGTGGCTTGGGCACATTCACCGTGAGCACTCCGTCAGAGGAGAGCGAGGACATGACCTTCTCTGCCTCGTAGTTCTCGGGTAGTTTGTAGCGACGCACAAAATGGCGCGAAATGTAGCCATGATCATCTTCGCGCTCCTCATGCTTCCCCTCAACCAAAATGCAGTTGTCCACTACCTTGACACTTAGCTCGTTGGGACTGAACTGGGTAACGTCCATGCACACCTGGAAGCCATCTTTGCCCACCTGTGGCACTGTCATGCTCCAGTTGTCGCCGTGATGGCCATTTGTGTGCTTGGCCATCATGTCGCGCTTGTGACGATTGACCATCAGCTTGTTACCTGGCGAGGTGGGACAAGCGGGATGGGCACACTGCCAGGGGCTGAGTAGTGCCGGGGCTGTACTCCAGCTTTGCATCTGGTGGGGATGCACTCCCATGCCAAAGTCGTAGAATGGTGTACGAGGGCCCTGCAGGGCATCCATAAGTGACATCATGTGAGAAAGCGACATTTTGATTTTCTTTGATTTAACTGTTTATAGTTTTCCCGTTGAAATTTGTTTTACTTTTTTTCGCACTGCGAAGTTCTGCACTTGACGAATTCGTTTGATTAACTGTAACAGCTCTGTGGCTGCTGGCTGCATTTATGGCCGGCGAACTGAGCTTTCTAGAAACATCGCGCCATTTCTAGTGTGTAAAGAAGAGCAACAAACATCGAGTAGTTGCTAGTATGTGTGTGAATTCGAAGAGCGCCAAGGGCTTCGGCTGAGAAAGATATTGGTGTTAGTGTATGAATGTATGAGTGAGCAAGAGAAACATCGCGCACTTACCAGTGTATTCGTGACTGTGTGTAGCGGCTTAACCGGTACATGAACCTAAGAGAGCTGTGCAAATGCTAAAGAGAGGCAAAGCCATTAAAGGCAAAACAAATGCAAACGCAAACATACTGTTTGAATTCTTTATTTACTTTAATTGTTAAGTACATAATGTGCTTAATGTTTACTGAATACTTGTAGTCGTAATTGTTTCACACTTTTTTAGGAAATCATAATTTCATATCATAGGTTTCTCTCTGTTTCTCTCTCTCTTCTTTCTATTTTCTTTGCTTCTTGTCATTTTGCAGGCCCTATTTCGTATTGTATTGCGAATTATGATAAAAAAAACACAAAAAACATTTATAGAATAAAACGCATTGCCCATTGGAATTGTGTTTTAATGTTGTAGTTCTGGTTTTGCGTGTCAATTGTTCAGTCTCTTCATTCACTTGGCCGCTGCTAGAGCCGGCTCCTCAGACTTGGCAGCGGATCCACCGTTCTCGGTGGCCTGGTTCTTGGCCAGTAGAATGGCCGCGTCTACGGCAGCGATCTCCTCGGCGCCCTTTGTGATCTTCTCTACTTTCTCCTGCTCTGCCGGTGGCTCCTCAGCTTCCGTTTTGGCTTTCTTGGCTGCCGGCATGTCATCCTTTTCTTCAGCAACGGACTTTTTCTCAGCATTGGAATTGGAATTCGAATTGGCGTTGGACGAATTGCCGTTGGCATTGGCATCTTCGGGTTTTGTTTCTTCCGACTCAGCCGATGGAGTACCGCTGCTGCTGACGGCGGCATCGGTGGAGTCCTCTTTTTCAGTGGCGGCAGTGGAAGTGGAGGTGGCACTAACATCTTCAGCAGTATCCACCACAACCATTGACTTTGACTCCGAAGTGAGTTTTTTCTGTTCGCCATTGTTGGCACTGGAATTGGCATTGGAAGTCGTAGTGGAATTTAAAGTTTGCACAACGGGCTCAGTCTCTCTCTCTTTTGTTTTTGCATTTGCAGTTTCAGTTTCCTCTGCAGTTTCAGCTGCGTTGTTGTTGTCTTTGTCGTTGGCATTGGCGCTTGCGTTTGCGTTAGCGTTGGCGTTGGCGTCAACGTCGTCGTCGACGTCTGCTGCTGCCGCTGTCTCTCCATTGCCGTTGCCATTGCGCTCTTCGGCGCTCTTTTGCTCAGTGATGGGAGCGACGACTGCAGCTTTTTTTGGGGTTGGCTGCTCGTTGGCTTCGTTGGTTGCTGCTGCTTTTGGCGTTGCCATCTGCGCATCCTTCGACTGCGACTGCGATGGTGACTGCGACTGCACTGGTAACGGTACCTGGGTCGACTGCGACTGCTGTTGCTGCGGCTGCTGCTGCTGTATGTCGACAATGCGTTCAACGGGTCGCTCCTCGCCCGCTTTGACGACCGGTGGCGGTGGAGGAGGTGCCTTCACCGTGAGTATGCCATCCGAAGACAGCGTCGAATGGACATCCACCGGATCGAAGCCCTTGGGCAGCATATATTTACGTATAAAGTGACGCGAGATAACTCCATGACCATCTTCCTTCTCGTCGTGCTGACCCTCAACCACGATGCAGTTATCGATGGTCTTCACGGTGAGCTCGTTTGGTGCAAACTGCTTCACATTCATGCTCACCTGGAAGCCATTGCGATTCACCACCGAATATGCGGATGCGGATTTGTTCACACCCAACGAAGAAGTCGACGTAGTAGCAGCGGCAGCAGCAGCGGCAGCGGCAGTCGAAGTAGCTGACAATGATGAGCTGACCTTGTCGCCCATCTCCTTCTCCAGTTCCAGCAGCGACTTATTGCAGCAGACAGTCTTGGCACCGGCCACACGGTTATAGGGATGATGCCGATGCTGACTCCCCTGGCCACTCTTGATGGGCACCCACAGCATTGTGGCTGGGGGCGAGTGGGCGTGAGCGAGACGCGACGTGTTCCGACGCGGAGTCGTCGTAGAGGGCGACAGTTGCGGGTTGTGCGAGGAGTGCTGCTGCTGCTGTGGAGACTGCGACGGCGACTGCGACTGCGAGTGTGTTGCAGCGGTTACAGCAGCCAGCTGCTCCAACGGATACATACCGATGCCGACGTCGTCGATGTCCATTCCCAGGCCAAGACCTAGGCTGCCGCCGCGATAGTTCATGTCTTGCAACTCCTCGGCCAGTTCAAGTATAAAGGGTATTAACGACATTTTCTTTCCAATCCGCTTCCGTTTCAATTAAACAATCTCACTATATTTATTTTTTATTATTTTCTTTTCACCGAAGTGTGGATATATTATCTCTCTGCTTTCTGACACTGGGTGCTCTATGTCTCTGTCCCTTTCTCTGTCACTGGACACTTGGGGCACTTAAAACTCGCGCTGTTACCGTCTGTGCGATCCGTTCCGGCTTCTAACTGGATTGCGTTTGAGGCCTTATTGCTGAATGTTCAACCTTTTAAACGACTGTGCAGCGCTGAATGGAAATCGTGTGTCTGGACTGGAAATCCTCTGCAGCAGCGGCAGCACGAACCGCACTTCGGTGCTCGCTGTCGCGTTGTCTCGCAGTCGGCTTATGCAAAGTGAGGCTGGGCCATCGTTTCCCATGTGCAATCATTGTTTATTTGCACAGTTTTTGGCAAAAAATCAATAGAAAGATTCTTGGCGACGAACCCCTTTCGAAATTAGATCCCAAATCTACACACACACACACATACTCATTCACATACATTCACACATACACACGTATGTGTTTTTATAATTGTCAGCTACTTTTTTTGCAACGTGCAGTTGGCAATTTTCCGGTTGGGAGAACAAAGAAAGTATTCCAGGCCGACGATGCCGACAACGACAACGATAACGACGAGGAGGATGATGAGACGAGATGAGAAAACCGGCAAACATTAAAAACCGGCTACAGCCTCTCGACCTACGCCTTTGCCTGGGCATGGTTTGCCCAGACACATACTCAAAATATACATACAAATGTACATACGTGTATGTAAAGTGGCCATGTTGCAGCTGAATTCCCAGCGCTCAGCCGGCAAACAGCTAAACAGCTGAGAGACCACGAGAAACGAAAAGCAAAAAAAAAAAAAGCATTTCGTACCGGCGCGACGCGACACCCGTTTGCCGAACCGGCACGATTGTAGCAACTACAACAACAGCTGGTTTGCTGCGACGGCGTCTCTCCAGCTCTATGCGTGTGTGGCTGTGTGTAAGCTTGCAATTGTATTTGTGGTCTGGAAGGCCGACCGGCAACAGCAACAATGCGCTGTTGATAATAGCACTGCACAGTGCAGTGGGAGGGGTAACATCCAGCAGTGGGGCAGGCAGCAAACATGCGCAGTGCCCCTTGATGGCTTTGCAGTGTGTTACGAACTGCAACTGTGTGCAGCAGCTGTGGGTGAGGCGCTGGCACTACACACACACATACACGCTCGTGTGTGTGACTGTGTAAGCTGCGTTACACTATGGAGCATTTGCTTGTATTTGTTTATGTTACATTAATGTTTGCTGTGCTGCTCATTTTATCAATGCTTTTGGGCAAATGCACCACAGTACATGAGCACTGCACACAGACAGTGTCCAGACGAGAGGCAGACAATCGTTTGGAGACTTTTGCACGACTATGCGTGGAATGAAGAGTGGAAGGTGGACAGGGAGGGGAATACGAAACACGAAGCGCAGCGAAGTTGTGTGTTAATGTATTCAGGCACAGGCTTAGGTAAGGCGCTATTTACATACATACTTACTTACATACATATGTATGTATTTTATTATATACAAACTTTTTATGAAATAAAGTTAAGCATAACTTTTGTACGTAAGCAGCAACTTTAGCCTAGTCACAAAATCTATAAATTGTTTTAAAAATTGTACTTGACCTATTCAAATATTGTAGTTTCATCTAAAGTAAATTTAATTTATTAAGTACCGTAAAAACTGCCTTGGCCGGACAGCCACGCTTCCAGTATTTTTTTCTGCCCAAAGGAGACGTCCTCCTAAGCTTTTGAGATTATAAAATTTGACCGGCTAAGGAAGACGTCCGCCTGAAGGAGCTGTCCGTGAGTAGAGCTTTCACTATATTTCTGCAGTTTCTCAAATAATCCTTCAAATGCCTTCGCAAGACTTTGAAAAAATGAATCAAGTAAATAAATTTGTTACTCTTACTCACAGTTTATTTATTTCTTAGTTTCTAATCTAAAACAAAATGTTCTCTTACTGTTCAAGAACCTTATAGAATATTCTCACAGTTTCATTAAACTTTTATCTATTCTTATCACACTCACAGCGGGTATGCGTCGCTCTGCTAATTGCCGCACTCTCACTTTTATTGATAGAAATTGTTGCGTATTAAATAACTAAATACATAAAAATATACGATTATATACAACAGCCTTTATGTACTTGAGTTTTCGAGCGAGAGTACGAGAGTTTTCCAGAACGTTGGCGAAAATATTCAACTTCAATCGCAGCCACAGTCAGAGCAGCGCTAGAAGTTTCGCTATCAACATCTCACCTCACAGCGAAAGTCACCACCACCAGCGCGGACAGCTATAAATAGCCGACTGTTTTCGTTTGTCTGCATCAGTTTGATTCGAAAAGTCGAAGCATAAACAAGTCAAAAGACAAAGCGCTAACAAGCAACCAGTTCTCGAAGGACTAAAACGGAAATCCTTAAAAATTATTCTTCGTGTATTAAAAGTTATTTCAAAAAGTAAAGCAAATAAAATGGCAAACCTACCACTGCTCATCAGTTTGGCTGAAGATTTGAACCGCCTCTCAATGGCGCCCTACTACGATTCTCCTTGCTATTGGCCACGTCGTCAGAATCGCCATCCTTACTTGACCATGTCGGTTCATCCATTGGAGCAACAACTACAACAACTGGAGAAGCAAATGGGCTGCGCCAACAGTGGACCAGTGTCCAAGGTGGGCAAGGATGGTTTCCAGGTCTGCATGGATGTGGCCCAGTTTAAGCCCAGCGAGCTCAACGTTAAGGTCGTGGACAACTCCATTGTGGTCGAGGGAAAGCACGAGGAGCGCGAAGATGATCACGGCTTCATTACTCGTCACTTTGTTCGCCGCTATAAACTTCCCGAGGGTTATGAGGCCGATAAAGTGGCCTCCACTCTCTCCTCGGACGGAGTACTCACTGTAAACGTGCCAAAGCCAGCTGCCATCGAGGACAAGTCCAAGGAGCGTCTAGTACAGATCCAACAGGTTGGACCTGCCCATCTCAATGTGAAGCAGAATGAAAAGGAGCAGCTGGAGGAGGACAAAGCGGAAGCCGGCAAGGACAAGTAAAGTGGGTGTCCTGCTTGATCTCCAATCCCAAAAATAGTCTATAGAAATATCAAAGTCACATCTGTTTTATAAATATGTATAACAAAAATACTTATAGTGGATTCCAAAAGTATTAACCTACCATACAAGCTTAACCAAACCATATTTGTAACTTCATTCTCAGTCATGAAATTATAAAATAAAAATAAACTTAAAAACTATTCCATAAGTTCAATGAGTTTTCATTTTTACATAATAGAGTTTTTCTTAAAAATCAAAAAAGGCGCAAATACTTTTTTGAAGTACTTTGGCAGGGTAAATATGGCATTGGAAGATAGTACAATAAATCGCTGTCTCTCAGCCGTTGGTAACATTTTACATATGTGTGTGTGTACATAGATTCACATACATGCATGTATGTAAATGCGTGAATATTTATCTGCAAACACACATGCACATAATACGATCTTTTACATCTTCAAATGTTTGCTGCGAAGAGAACACAAAGCTATATCCGCATTTCCATACACAAGCAGACTATCAACACACACACACTTCTGCACTCTTGCATTAAATAAAGAATAACAAAAGAAAAATAAGAAACACATACGGCAAACAGAGATAGCATGAGTTCAATGCACTTGCAAATCATCAACGTCGCTCTCTCAGTGGCTGCGATTTTCTGTTCGTAGGCAACTACAAAATGTAATACTTTAACATTTTAAACTATTATATGTATTTCAGCGTCAAAAATGTTATATACTTATAAATTTAAATAAACTATTTATCTAACGTTTCTAATTGTTAAAACAAACATTCATGCATATGAATTTACGCACAAACTTCCAGAAATTGCAAGAACTTTCTGTGTGCGTGAGCGAGATCGAGAGAGCCAGCTAACAAAAAGTTTTGCCGGCTAACCCTCACAAACACACATATGCACGCATTCACACGCACGCACTCACACGCATGTACAAAGACAGAAAGAGCGAGAATGTTCGAGAGCGCAAAAGCAACAAGCTGTCGATTTTGTTGTTGTGTGTTTGCTGCCCTAGCGTCGGTATAAAAGGTAGCGTCGTCGAACTCCGGCCACAATTGTATTTGAAACGTCGTTAAGAGAACGTCTGCTGTGCAGAAGCAAAAAAACGCAAAAAACCAATTTAAACTTAAATAAAAAATTATTATATACAAGTTAAAGCTTAAATATGTCGATTGTTCCATTGTTGACTTTGGCACGCGATCTTGATAGCGCCTACAATGATTGGGATCATTTCTTGGACGATGACTTTGGCTTTGGAGTGCACGCTCACGAGCTCTTCCACCGTCCACGTCTGGTGATGCCACATCATATGCATCGTCGCCGTCCTCATTACATGCCATATGAGCGCAGTCACCATCAACTGGTGCCAGCGTCGCGTCGTCGTGGCTCCACAGGCCAGAGCGCTTTATTGCCAGTCATTGGGAAAGATGGATTCCAGGTCTGCATGGATGTCGCTCAGTTCAAGCCAAGCGAACTGACTGTCAAGGTGGTGGACAAGACGGTCATTGTGGAGGGGAAGCATGAGGAGCGCGAAGATGGCCATGGTATGATTCAACGCCATTTTGTGCGCAAATATACCTTGCCCAAGGATTACGATGGCGACCAAGTGGTCTCAACCGTTTCATCCGATGGAGTACTTACACTGAAGGCACCTCCGCCACCAAACAAGGAGCAAGCCAAACAGGAGCGCATCGTGCAGATTCAACAAACGGGTCCAGCTCACTTGAGTGTTAAAGCGCCAGAAGGCGCTGCCGACGGCAAGGGTAAGAGTGAAAATGGAAGTGGCGAGAAGATGGAAACCGGCAAATAAAACAAAGCGAGAGGAAAGTTTAAAATGGCGTTGTGAAGCTGAGTGCAACGCTTATAGAGATAGTCGGAGAGTTTAAGGCTAAAACACACTCAAACACAAACACATACACACATCGCTCAATACAACGCATTTAAATAATATTCTTCACATTTTAGCTGTAAGTTATTTTAAAGCAGTCTCTAATGATAGTTGTGTACTATTTAAAAGAAACCAGTATCAATAAAAGAAATTAAATAAATTAAATATTCTTTTGTTTGTTTAAAAGTGAGTGAAATAAATTTTTGTTGAGTTCAAAGCCCAAATTACATGCAAAAGCAGCAGTGAAGAGCTGCACTTTATTTTGTTTTTGTTTTTTGTTTGCCTGCACTTACGCAAATATGCTCTTAAAAACATCTCTTAACAGTACCAACTCGAAAGAGACGTTTGGCTTTCTCTCTTTTACAGGCATATACATTTTGCGATGTTTTTCGCTCTGCTAACTTAGCAGTGCTATCTTTAACATTTCTCTTAGTCGAATTCAAACGACTAGCTATAAAAGTAGTCGTTGCTGTGAGCGATTCCTCAGTACGAAATTAAGATTGTGGGGGGTATGTCGCCGTGCGGGATAATAAGCACAACAGTGGAACCTCAATTCAGGCAAAGTTTTGATTGCAATTTAATAAGCAAAGACTGTAACTAATTTATAATGGCAAATAAAGTCGATTGATTATCTTTGGAATAGTTTTTTATGTATGTAGTTGGTTTTTTTTTGCACATATTTATTTAAATATTTGTTTAATACATAATAAAAAATTTAGTTTGTTTGCTCGGTAACTTGTCGCGATCATAAGTATTATGCACTGTATATAATTTTATGCTAATTCTATAACTAAATCGGCTTTCAATATCCGCAAAGCTGAGAATTTACACACACAGAGAGCCGTTCAAGCTGCACGCGAAAAAAAGCTTCACCGTGGAGCTTTTCAGAGAGCTTTGCGAAGCAGCTTTTCCAACTACTTTGCACTTTAATCATCCGAAAATGCTTTAATTTAAAATTTCTTTCTTATTTTTTTTTTTGTTTTGTTTGCATTGATAATCGTTTTTTTGTTGTGGTTTTTACTGCTGCTGCCTGTTATATTTAGCAATATTATTTATTTAATTATTATTATTTTAAGTTGTATTTTATGTGTATATATTCAATGACGCTTAATCACAGATCAATTTTTTAAAATTTCATTTGACTTAGAAGTTAAGAAACAAAACACAAAATTTCATCAAAGTACACGTCTTCTGCATATTAAGTATATGATAATAGATTAATTATAGTAATAATAATAATAATAATAATAATAGTTGTAGTAATAAGTATTTTGGAGCTACTTATAAACGGATTTTGGCCTGGGCAGCGGATTGGAAGGGGACAAGTAAGGATTAGGATTAATCCAGCAGCAAATCTTTATATATGTTTATGTACATATTGATTTTTAAATATTTTTTTTTAGTTATAAGTTTGTTCAGCTTTAGTCTATATAACTTTTGTAATCAAATGAAATCATATTTTGTTTCTTCTAGAATTATTATTATTATTTCTTGTTTATGTTTATGTTTATGTTTGTTTGCAGTCTCAAAATTGTTTATGGGCTTTTGTTAAAAAACATCGAAACATGTTTAAAATAAACTAATGAATATACATGAAAAATGGGGGAATACATTTTAAATAAAATAAGTTTGGAAAATGTGCATTTCTCTCTTCAGATGGAGCTGGAACTGGAACTGGAACTGGTTTTTGGGGAGATCTGGGATCTAAGCCTTAACCAGCTGTCGGACCAGCGATTAATCACTTTTTGATGAGACTTTCGCAGCTGCTGCTGAGATTTGGCAACGATTTGAAGAACAAACGTGAGCGATCCATTTGTGGGTCAACTGTGGTGCCATTGGCGGAGCACTTGTTGCCGCCAGCAGCAGCACACACGGTCGATTCATCCACGCCCTTGTCGAAGGACCGACGCAGTGCCAGCTGCGGATGGGTATGATGACTGGCATAGGCAGCTGGCGGTGATAGTGGCGACGAGGGCAACTCAATGTCCAGCACAGTGTCACCAGCCGAATTAAGCATTGCCTCCTGTTCCAGTTCCAGTTTGGTATCCGAATAGCGACGCATGTCCGCATCTCTGGCCAGACGACAGTCCAATCCGGTTTGCTCATCGGCGCCCAGTATGCTCGAGTGACGATAGTCGATCTTTGGTGGTGTGCTGTAGTCATAGGTTAGTGGTGTGGCCACGCCCACACATAAAGGCGAGTCATTGAGTATATCACGATTCTCCAGAAAGATGGACGAGTTCGAATAGCGTTTGGATTGATGTGGTTTATACACAAATCCGCCCAAGCCATTGGCCACCGCATGCGAGACACCAGAGCTAATCGAAGGTGCCTTGTGCTCACCGCTGCCTGCTGGAATGGGAATGTATAAAATGAGTGAATGAGCGATTAGTTAGTGCCAACTACTGACCACTGAAGCTGCTTAGCTGCATGGCATGCTCCCGTCCCGTGTCTGTGGAGATGCCGCTAGCGCTGAGATCCTGCCGCGAGCCGGCGCACAAGTCTGCAGCTGAGCCGCGACTGGAGCTTTCTGAGTGCTCGAGCACGTTGTGTATGGAGTCATGAAACGGTGTCATGCTGCCTGAGCCCTGCGGACAGGGTCGAAATGAAGAGATCTGCGACAAGCCATCGTCCAGCGCCCAATCACGATCATAATTGTGCTGTGACTGTGAGCACTCAATGTTGGCTGCCACCGCCACTTGCCCCAGCTGCTGACCTCCCAGCTGTTGGCATCCCAGCAGCTGTTGCTGCTGCTGCCGCTGTGCCAGTGCATCCTCTGTCTGTGTGCCCGCACTGCTGCTGCTGTGGTGTGGCACCATATCCAGTGGGAGCATATGATGCGGTGAGGCATTCAGTAGTCGCTGCTGCAGCTGCAACTGCATCTGCTGTTGCTGCTGATGCTGATGGTGATGCATTCCCGCTGACGAGCCATTGTCTAAGGCGCCGCAGTTGGAGTCGTGCACAGCGTCACCAGCTGCTCCGCAGCCTCCTCCTATGGCATTGATCTCAACGGCGCTGTCAGTGGTACGGCGGACGGGAAACGAACAAACACTGAAACGATCATGGGTCGCCACAGGAGAGGGCGGGGCAAGTGGATGTATCTTCTCCGGTGCGTTTTGGATGAGCAGAATCCTGCAAGGGAAATTGGTATTATTAGTAATGTTTAAGCACAAGGAATCAAAGATTTAGTCTTTATTTATTACAAAGAAGCAATAGCTTCATTAGATTATAATTTTTAGTGCTGCCTTCAGACATTTTATTAGAATTACTCCAGTTACACAGCTGTTTCGACTTACAAAACAGCTTTAGGCCATTAAATCAAGAATTTCAGACAGATTTCTATAAAAACTTGAGCAGTTTCAGCTTTCCAAACAGTTACAAAATGCAATTCTACGCGTTCTTAGCTTTCTTCGCACTCTTTGTGGCACAAACGCTGGCTTGGGGCGTAGGCCAGAGATGTCCTGGCGAACCAGGTAAGTGATAGCTTATAAACCTTTTTAAGCCTAACTAAATCGCTTGACAGTTGTTAAACAGGTGTGCAAAGAGCGCGTGGATCATGGCCATAAGCGACTGCGCTGGTGCCTAAAGCGTGGCATGAAAGATATGTGGTACTATCATCCACAACATAATGCCTGTCTGCAAATGGAATACTTTGGCTGTGGCGGCAATGGAAATCGTTATTGCACCAAGCAGCACTGCATAAAGAAATGTTTGAGAACCTCATGAAAGATTGAAATAAGCAGTAAGTGGCATGAAAACTTAGTCGTCTTAAACAAGAAATGTTTTTACAAATTACCGATAACTTAATAAATATTATAAATATAAAGTCTATTTTATAAATTTCTCTCGCGGCTAAGAGATAGCAGGCTGCTATCAAATGTAAGTCGTTTTTTTTGCCAAATCATTGAATTCAAATGAAATTCATCCCCAAATTGTTTGGTGATTACAATAATGACAACTTTGTCGACTTAAATACAACTTTTAGTTTCGACTGACAACAGCAGCAGATGCCAAATATCCTAAACTGTTTGACTGAACTGCGTAAATTTGAGCTTAATCTCTTTTTGATCAACTTATCTAACAGTTTAGTAAGTAATGCTGACAAAATGTATTACAATTTAATGAAAACTATAATGACAGACTCAATTTATATAGCACTATACAGACTTGAGTCAAAACTAATGCAGAGCACTAGCTCTAAAAGCGAATTCAATCAGCTTATTCAATGCTTAAAATTAGTCTTAATAAAACTAATCATTCTCTGAGCACTACTAGCTAACAATTTCTAGTTTTAGTCCTTAATTTTTGCGCCTTCCTCATCACATTTGTGCTTGGACTAAGACTACTCGCCTGTTGCGTGCCTTCCAGCGATGGCAGAGATGCAGATAGGCCTTGCACTGAATGTACATGAAGACAATGCCGCCAGTGAGTCCCACGGTGACAACGGCTAGCTTTGTCCAGAAAGGCCAATCTGTGGGAGTGTAGAGTGAAATGTCAAATTAAATGAGTCATCAAAGCAACAGTAGAAGAAGGCGAAAGTGGAGTAAAAGGTGTAGGAGGAAGCATTGTATATACAAACCAATCAGGCCACGTTTCACATCATCTGCTGCTCGTTCAATGAGCACACACAGTGACCAGATGACGCACAGTGCGGCCGCACAGTGGAACAAAACGGTGCAACACAGACGACGTCGCTCAATGCTGGAGATGTCAAGGCTGCGCCACTGCAAATCGATCGAGTTGGGGAAGCCCACAGAATGCGAAATGAAAGGGAAAGTAAAAAAATCAATTAGTAAATAGAATAATTCTAGTATTTTAGGCACTTACCTCATTGAAGGGCTTGATTTTGGTGTGCATTATGAAGGGGAATTTGCACAACTCACAGGAATTGGTTGCGGAGGCAGTAAGCCATTGCTGTAGACACGCCTGATGGACATACTTGAGACTACCCGAGCAGTAACAGGGCGTCAGCAGTGGATTCTGTGGATCACTCTCGCAGTGACAAATTCGGCAGATGTCTCCGCTATTCTGTGATGCTTGACTGCTGCCAGAGCCGAATCTGCAATGCAAATGAATAGAATATGACTTAAATAAGTTTCAGACATTTCATAAATTTAGATTGTGTGTGTGTGTGTGTTTGTGACCTTTAGTGACTGCTAGCACACACACCTGAGTGCTCTAAACAGATTACTTTAAATGACAGCAAATTTTGATGGGAGAGACTTGATTGGCAGCAGAAAAGCCAAAGAAACTGAACCAAGCCGTAGCAAACTAAGAGTAACCAAAGAGGACTCTTGTCAGCTGCATTGTTCTTTGTTCCTTGTTTGAACAAAAGGATTTTGCCCAGGATGTGTTGTGCTTGCTTGTGTCGTTTGTGTTCCTATCTGTCCGTCTGCTTTGTGTAGACACGTTACGAGCATGCACAAACATGTCATAACAAAATGCAGACAAACGTTGTTAAAGTCAAGCAAACTGATACAAGTTTCATTCAATAGCTGATCACCGTGGGGCTAATAGTAAAAAAAAGCAAGTAGCTTTGGTTAAAAATTAATGAGCAGCTGGAAAGCCATGCTAGCAAGCTACTGCGTTGGTAAATTGTTTATATTTTGAAACATTAACGTTAGTTTAAAACTTGAAAACTTCTTAAAATGTTAACTATTCTTAACTCCCACAACTTGGTAATCAAATCATGAACATAAAAGGCATTTTCCAGCCAAATCGCTTGAATTTTGATGTATCTTTGTTAGGTCAATGTTTGAGAATAGTTTTTTAAGGGGTGTCTATACAAAAATGATCATTTTTTGTAGGTTCAAAGATATACAAACTATGTGGACAATCTCCAGATTGTATTTCTTCTATAGTTTAAAAATTTGTATAGAGGGCACTTGGAGTTCTATGTCCTGGGACAAAGTTTTTCTTGAAAAATATGTTAAAAGATTACTCAAATAAAAACTGCTTAATTTTTCTTGAATTAATTCCATTTATTTCATTGAAAACTCTACCTATTCCCCTCACATACTTCCCCTCCGTGTTATTAATCACATTTATAAAAAGTATGCAGCCCTGTAAATGACACTGACACGACCAATCTGGTAACAGCCTCATCAAAAGTGGTTAATGAATATAAATGACAAATATCAATGAAAACTCGTAACGTTTTCCGGTGCAGCTGTTGGAAATGCAAAACTGATGTCAACTGGTGACTGGTAAGTGGTGACTGGTGACAGGCGAACAGCCCAAAACGGGCACTCGCAATTCACAATTTGCACTCACCAATGGAGGCAAATGAATCACAATCAGTGGACAGATTTCAATTCATAAATCGAAGTGAGTTTAGAGTTTGTTATTTTGGGTGTAGGAGGAGCTTAGTACACGCCACAGCTGTGGTCACGAAATTAGATACAGTTGAGCAACTGAAACTGTTTACAATTTGCACAGAACTTAGTACCAATGTGTCTATTAGCAAATACGAGCACTTAACTTAGTTAGCACAGTTAAGCTATTGCAATAAGTTATTTGTATAAAAAATCAGTGAATACATTTATTTGTTATGCACATTCAGATTATTTACGTGCAAAGTGAAGTGAGTTCAACGGATAAACAAAGAGGGAGCGAGAGAGAGAGAGGGGGAAAAAAGTGTAGTATTTTTAAGTAAACAGGTTTAGTTATTAAATGTGAGCGGAAGGCGGGCAGGGGGCGTAACGGTGTGGGTAAATTACATAATGAAATACACACAAAAAGTGTGCTGTTAATTGCAGCTTGGAGCTCAGTGTATAATTAAAAATTTACATTTACAAATTTCAATTCCGGCTTCAATGTTTATAAATAAAACTTTACTAAATTCAAGAGGGAAATTGTATAAATTTAACTGCGCTTCTTTAGTTTAGCTGGGGTATAAGTTTAAGTTTAAAAACTGGCAGAAAAACAGTCTAAAAGTCTATTTTAAATGCAAATAAACAAAACAACTTAGCTATCGCTTAAATAAATATTTATTTATTCCACTTTATTCCCATTAATTATATCCATTTTGGACTCTTTTATCAAACAAATAATATGACTGTATAGAATTGCAATTAGTTCCCGGAATTCCAGCATAGTAGCCGCTTATTGAGAAAACCTTATCGTCGAAACAAGCGACGAATTTGTTATTAAAACGGTTAAAAATTTCAATTTACAACTAAAAACAATAATAAATGTTTGAGTTTGAATGATTTATAATGGGAATTAAAAGGAATTTCAATGCGCTAGAACTTTATGAATCAATTGTTCCAAGTATAATCGAATTATACATCGAATTATGCATAAATATGCCTAAGGGTCTACCAATTTTAAAACTCAAGTCTCTCCTAGAAATAATTTTCAAAAGATTACTGTTAAAATTAAACTATTTTGCTGGGAATTACACAAAGTTTTTGATTTATTTTGTCTGGCTTGAATTTTTGAAAGAGATTTTATAAAGTTTTCTAAATCAATTTTCAAATTTTAACTGTTAAAAGTTATTATTTTTTTTAAATACAGTAGAATCCGTTTATTACGACACTCAAGGGACCGACGACTTTATGTCGTTATACCCGGTAGACGCTTTAATCATACACAACTCCATACAAACTTGTATGAAAGTGCCAATCAAGTCATGGAATTTTCGTCGCAATGACCGGACAAACGCTTTAAGCGGAGTCGTTATAACCGGATTCTACAGTATTTATGTTTTATAGTTAAAAGTGTCGTGAGCTTTGGGTTTCACCCAGATATTTTCCATGATTTTGGTCGTTCGCAGGAATGAACTCTTTAGAAATTTCCGACCTCTTCTTATCAAACAGATTTAAAATGAATTTAAATCTTTTCAATGAATAGATTCATTAAAAATTAAACGTGACTGTTCAAGCTGACATAATTTGAACTATGATAGATTTATTATTTGTTTATTAGTTTATTTTAATCTTGGAACTTATTTATGAGTTCTAGTGATAGCAACACATATGTTCTATATATGTATATGTACATTGAAGCCATGTTAAGTTAATTGAAGTTGTTGTGTGTAGTCTAGTTGGCCAAGTTCATTGTGATTGCAATTAGCCAGGCTCGAATAAAGGCTATCATTATTACCAGGCCGATAACGCCTGCAATGTGAGTGGAAAGCGTGTGGTTAACAATTGGACAAAAAACAAATGTCTACTAAGCAACTAAGGAGCTGACTTGACCTACGAATACCCCGCATAAATAACAAAAGCTTCTAGCTGACTGCTAGGGGCATTCTTTTGGCTGTTAAGCATATAGACTGATCAAGCATATATAGCATGGGCTTCAGAGTATACTCCCGACAAACCCATATTCCCCTGGCTACAGGGTATCAAACCCGAATTGGTTTTTATACGTTTTATTTGAGGCACTTTTACTTTTAGCCCTATCCCCTACTACCACTCACCACCACGCTCCCCACCCTTCGCTGTGCTCCCTTGTCTGTGCATGTGTATTTTAGAGCTCAGACGGCAAGTGCGTGATTGCTACGAAGGACACCGCAGGACACGACGGCCACAAATGCCAGCCAAGCGTTTACTATTTGTGCTGTTTTTGTTGTTGCTTTAGTTTCAGTTGCTGTTGTTGCCCGGTTGTCATCACATTTGTTGTGGGTCTAGTACACGGTCTGAGGCCATGGCCAACCACATCGTACAGCAATTGACTGTCCTTGGATCAATAAAACGCATTTCGAACCAAACTGTGGAGCAGGACACACAAACACAAGCACAAGCACAAACACGACACACGACTGAAAGATACAAATGTATCTCCAGCCATATCTGCTACTTGTATCTAAGTATCTATACATTTATTTATACACAATTTGTAAATGTTTTTTCTTGTTGCCCCTGTCGCTGCTTTATCCTTTATGCGCATCCCTTTTGGGGTACGACTGCCAATTTTTATGACTTCATTAGATAATAGGCTCAGCAGCCGACGCCAGTCTGGCGGCATACAAAGTACCCTCTGTGCCCAGTACTCAGTAGTCGGTGCTCCATCAACTACAGTTTCAACTACATATTCCTCTCACTTTTCCTGCCCAAATTTCGCATCCTTTTGCGGTCCAAGACACTTGTTTTTCTTGCCAGAGTAAACACAATTTCGCAGTTGCCTTTCCATAATTGTGTGCAATCGATATTGTCTTATAAAATTAATGTCAAACTCAAACGAGTCAAGCCTTTTCAAAATATATAAATCACAAAGAAAACGAAAACAAAGAAATGCTAATTTTTTGTTAAAACCTCAAAAACTGCGTCGTATCTGTATGCGCTACACAATACTTTTTTTTTGGGAAAATATATTTAATATTCGTTACTAAACAGCGCAGTTAGCTAAAATGATTTATTTAGTTTGTATATTGTTTATCGTTGACTTTTATAATGCCTTAAAAAAGGTTTTCCAGCTTCGAAGCGCTCGATTTTGGCTATAACTAGTGCGTCAGTTAGCTAACGATAAGATAAACTCGATTTGGAAACAATAATAGTTTAATAAAGTTGTTTATTAATCTATTTTTAACAATTTAGCTTATAAATAAAAGGCTTAAATAATGAGCACAATTTTTAGCTCAAAGTTCAGTTAAAAATACTTTTAAGCATATTATACTAAGTTATAGATAGCCGCTCATGGTGCATCTACTATATAAGCACAATTTATGATCTGGCTATATAAAAAATGTTGCTGAACACGGTCATATATAGTCTATGTCGCCAATCTGTCTAATTATACACTCAAGGCCCATGAGTTCTTTGTCTACATGAGCTTGAAAGCTCTTTGGTTAAAGAGCGAAACAAAGAAAGTTTTAAACTATAGTAAATTCAAAAGAATAGACAGAATTTTCAACTATCGCATTTCCATTTCCATTTATAAAACAAAATAAGTTTTGTGCTCTATGGCAGCCGTTTCGAGTTTCCAAACATTTGTTGTGGTTGTTGTTGCCGTTATTTGGTAACGGACATGCAGGTACATGTCTGGTAGCCGTAATCAGTCAGCGCTCGGGCCATGCAAACAGTTTTTATTATTGCACGCGACATGAAACCTGGAGTAATTAATATCCCAACCCAATTCAACCCACCCGATACTCTAATCGGACAATCGAAAGTGCCCACGATGGTCACTCTCCCATGTCGATCGAAGCTATGTGATATGGCAAGTCATACGTAACGTATACGCAATGTGTTACGGCAAATCTAAATGTAATTGGCATTCCGTCACCTTTTTTGAGCTGATTGAATGTAATAGTTATATATATTATAAAGCTTATAAAATATACATTTAATTTTGTTTATGACTGTGCTTTGTTTTGGTTTATATGCCAACTGGTTTTGTTCTAAAAATACAAATTATTAAACTGTTTACTGCCTTAATTAAGCTAAAAGTCAAACAAATTGATTAGCTGCGCAGCTTACGCACACACATAGAGAAGCTTCCAAAGCTCAAAGATAGCAGTAAACGCACTAATACACTAACAAAACACTAGACTTTGTGTCTGTATGTATCTGTGAGTGCGTTGTAAATAGAAACCAGCTGATTATTGAGTATTGGACTATAATTGCTGCTTATATATAAACATATATACACACAGTTGTCGGCAACTTATCAGTTTCAGGAACACACTCATGTATTTAGCTTTGCTACATTTACGAATTGCTTAAGTCCCTCTGTAAATATGTGCACAAAACTTGGGTAAATGTTTAAGACAACAACAACAATTGATATTTATATTTGTGTAAAAGATTTCCACATTTTAAGACAGATTATATGGAAACTGATAAGTCCGCTATGACATGTCTAGGAGTAGGGGTTTGAGATGTAGCGGTATTGGCTCTACGGTTCACACTCATTTAGACTGTTGACTTTTAGTTGATAGCTGTATAAATTATAAAAAATATGACGGCATAATTATGGCAAGAAAAGTCTGTGAATGAACGGGTTTTTCATCCCAACCGAGTTGAAATTATAAATCAGAGTAATTAGACGCCAATGTGTCAGTTACCCGACATCTGACACCGTCTCTAGATATATAGTTATAGTTATACAGAATTTGCATTTCAATTGATGCGATCTACGCCCCACCAAGCCCCTCTACGCGCACATTGGATGCATGTGAATTATGCATGTAAATACAATGCAATAACAAATGCATTTATACTCATAATACCCATTAATATAAACTCATTAATATACATACTACACACACGTTAACTCCACTAGTAGTTAACAATTTAATTACAGTCGTTAATGTGACAGTATTAATGAGCTTTTGTCTGTTTGTAAATTTAATTCAATGAATCAATTCAATGTTTTCTTCAAAGTGACTGCTGTTTTAGTATCTCCAAAGCGTTTGCTATAATTAATTAAGTTATTCTTCTGTTTTTATTGCTAATAAACATTAGACTTTTATACAGATAAAAGACTTTCTATGATGTCATGAACACTGAAGTCATAAGAAACTTTCCTTTGAATTTAAAGCTTCTAGTACTTGTAGATTCTGAGTCTGAACATTTCCATTCAATTCAATTCAATCAAATGTTGTTTAAACCGCATTTATGTTCTTGACCCATAGTCATTAAGTGCTTGTCTTGGCCTAGTTAATTACACAGGGTATTAACATAGAGGTAAAAGAAATAAACGTGTTAACATTTTAAATTTATGGCTACTTAATATAATTATATTTTAAAGCATTTTTAATTGCGGTATTATCACTGAATAAATTATACTACATTAATGGCGGTAAATGGTAAATGTAATATGTTTACATTACATTAAACTACAGACGACATGTCGTCGTTGTCGTCAAATGACATTGGTCATATCAAGGGCACACTGTAAGGCGGGGCGTACGAGCGAAAGAGAGACTAAGCAATTTAGGCCGCTTACACGCTCTTTCTCTTTCTCTTTCCCACACGTAGTTGCACTCAAAACGAACTTACCTGACATTTGCGTAGTGTTGACCGGAGCCACCGGTGCTCCAATCCACATGCTCGATATCTGATGATGTTTTTGCGTTTTCGCACGACATTATTGTGTTTCGGTTTCTGTGTTATTGTTATTGTTGTTTCTGCTGCTGCTGCTGCTGCTGCTCTATGCCCTGCATTCAAAGGGATGCATTTGAGAGATCTGGTCACTCTAATTTCGCAATCCTTACGTTGTTTTCTTTCGGTTTAGCTTGTGTTGTGACTGACCCTTTTGCATAAAAGGGCCACAGAGAAATGTCTTTGTTGTTCTTTTATTTGGGCTTGTGCTTTGTTATGCGCTGTATTTTTATTGGATTTGTTTATTTTGAGATGGTAAACAGATGCTGACGGGCGTTTTATTTGTAACAAACTGAAGCTGCCTTCGCTCTTGATTGATGATATTTCACACTGTTCGTTCGTTGACTTAACGCAGATTGTTTTGGTCACGGCCCTCTTCGATTTTTAGCCAAATGAAAAAATTAAAATATCTATTGCACTTTGACGCACTCTTCTTGTCTTCCTTTTTTATTTTTTGAGGCAAATGAACTGCAATATCTGTGCCCGTTCGAGTGTACTAGATGCAAAAACGTGTGTGTGTGTGTGTGTGCCTGTGTGTTTGTATATGTAAGTGCGTGTCTATTATTATATTTTTTGCGAATGCACAAACGGATTGTTTAAATTTTTATTTTTAAATATGCCGCAAGAGTACGACCCGATATCTATTAGATTTTTTATGCACTTAATTTCACATATTTCTTTATATATTTTTATATGCAATTTGCTAAAGTTACAAATAAAACAAAGGCATTTTGATTAAACCTGCGGACAGAGACGCACTTGCACAACGAGGGCTGCGACGACACTGCAGTGTGGCCGCACATCGCAAGTGGGTTAATACCCGCGAGAGCACAGCTATCGAAAATGGACATTTCAAAATGCGCGAAATATTTGGTAACCCTAAGTATCGATACCAAAACAATATTAAGAGTGTAGTAGTGTTTTGTCGCAAATCTCTGTTAAGTTAATGGCCAATCTTGGCTATATTTTTGGTAAAACAACATTTTAAAACTGTGCCATGGCAGCTGAAGTGCATTGGGGCTACGATATGCTCAAACAAATGGCCATTGAAGGGGCCACAAGTGCCGACTTGGACGATCTGAAGGAAATGTTTTCCGCTGAAATTGGATCTACTCGGAAAAGTGATCGCATCAAGACAATAAAAGAACTTATCGATTGCCTGGAACGTAATGATGAGATTGGAGAGAGCAATGTTGAGCCACTGCAAGCACTTGTTAACGCTCGGAATGTACAGTTACAGGAGGCAATAAAATCTTATCAACCTGTGCAATACTCCACACCCAATGTGAATCAGTATCAGGAGCAACGGTTGGCAGAGGAACTACAACGACACATGCACATCAGTGCACAGCGCATTCCGCCACCTGTGGCACCGCAGCAGAACTACGTAACTGTTGCTCCTTTTACACAGGAGAAAAGAGCAGCAGTCTATAAAAAGATCTCTCAGGAATTGGGTCGTTCTTGGCGAGATCTTGGTCGCAAACTGGGCATTGGCGAGGGCACAATGGATGACATCGAAGAGCATTTCCCAAGAGACTTGAAATCACGTATCCTTCGGTTGCTACAAATCTTCGAGGAGGACGAGTGCAACGATCCGCGGCAGCTACTACTTCTACTCTGTCGTGGACTCTCCGACTGCGGCCGAAAGGATTTGAAGAATCGAGTTGAGCAAATAATGTCCCACTAAATGCGATTACTCCATTATTGATTAAGCGTGTTAACCAAATAAATACAGACTTTTTGTAAACCTTATATTTTTATATATTTTTTTTTTCGCATAATCCATGACACTGACTACAAAATCCGGTGAAGAAGTATTTCATCTTCACCGTGTTTTGTTAACAAGGGGTTTTCCCGTATCGTATTTTTTTGTTATTTTTTTTTGGGGGGGCTTGGTAGAGTTCTTTTACAGCATTACTCTATTGAACGTTTAGAACCAGTAATTAAAGGCAACGAATAAATAGTGTGTTTAAACTGTTGCAAAAACTATGACGAGCATTTTGTGATCTCGACAAAATTTACAGATTATAGATCGACTTGACACTGGAGCCCTGCTTGACCATTGTGTCCTTGTGCAGTTGATATTGCAGCAGGTTCTGACGTCCCAGACGCAGAGCATCGCGTAACTTGTGGCCGATTTCCAAAGCAGCTTCCTCATTGTTACCGTTAGCAGTCCAAATAGCTGAGAAGAGAGGAACATAAAGTTATTGGGTTTCTTTTTAAAATCCAGTTATAGTTCTACTTACAAATCTTGTTGCTCTTGCCACGAATATTGACAACAGCACCACAAATCTGATCGGAATGATCGAAAGCCTCACCAATCAAACAAAGCAGCTGCAAAATTGGTTGGAATTAAATAGTATTCAAGCCAGATTAAGCGTTTACTTACCACATCCAGCCACAAATTGTCTAAATCATTTTTAGAACTTTTGTTTAGTGTGATCACCCAGCGACCACCCTGCTTGTTGGCAGCATCCTCCCACATGGGACTAAAAAAGATTAGAATGTTACAAAATGCTTAAGAAATGAAAATATTCCTCCCACCGTATGCCCTTCTTGAAGAGTGAGTAGTCACTGCCCAATTTGATCTCAGATGGCGGCTTAATGTGATTGTATAGGCTCCAGAAGTCCTCGACGGTATCGAAGCTGGTAATTTCGTTTTGCATATCTTCCCAGGATTTGCTGCGATCGTTTTCCAAATACCAAAGTGTCCATGTGTTTTGCAACGGATGTTTGAACAAATGCTCGGTGCGCACTGCATCATCGGATTGCTGTTCGGCTGGTGCCTTTGTCTCCTCAACAGCAGGCGCTGCAGGCGCTGGAGCTGCAACATCGGCGGTTGGAGTCGATTCGGGGCGTCCAGGGGCCACTGTGTTGACAGTAGCGTTCACCTGATCGCTGTTGGCAGCAACGGTGCTGCTCTAATTACGATTAATTAAAATAAAAGTAAAATAAATTAAATATTTTAAAAGTAAAGCGTTGCAAATTGATGTTTACTTTGAACATGGACTTGGGATTGGCAAAGTTCTTCATTCTGTGAAAGTCGCTCTGCATTTTGAAGCCGAAAAGGAGAGTCTTTGTTGTTCTTGTTGCTTTTTGAGAGCTTTCACGTTTCTGTGCTCACACAAGTAGGAGAGCGCGAGCAAAGAGAGAGTGAGAGAGCGCGAGCGACGAGACTGTGAGACGATTTTGATGTTGATTCACTTGACGCGATCGTTGTTATTGCTATGAATATATTTATGTGCTTGCCTATATATGTGTGCGTGCGTGAAGCTTTTCTTTTCTATGTATGTACGTATATATAAGTATGTATATTCGTATTATATGACGGACAATTGCTTGCAGTATTTTTGATATATGTATTTTTCTTATTATTTTTTTTCAACTCTCCTGCGCTTATGCGTTCAGTCGCTGTGTCTGTGGTGAGATGCTGACACAAATATATTCCGTGGATTCTGGAGATCGAGGCAATGACACTACACTGACTCACTTTTCACTAATGTTTGCGTTTTTAACAATATGAAAAACTTGCTAAACTCGTTATGTGCAATTCCAGGCCGGTTTGTTTCCTTTTTCTTTCTTCTGTTACTTTCGATTTGTGCACACAATATTAATAATGTAATGTTATTAGTACACGAAATAACTTTTTTCAGGAATGTAAATGGATCTACAAATTCCTAAAAAAAAAAAATAAATGTGTGATGTTTGAACGCTAAAATTTACGAATACACAGCAACACGCACATTTATCAAAATACACACTGACTGCTAAGATCTATTAGATTGTATCGTTCTCAACTTTTAAACTTTGTGAACTAAATGTAAGAAACAAACGAAATAATTTAAGCTAAAATTCGTGTGCGAGTTTCAATAACTGACGCGAATTACTGAAAGCCAACGAACTGATGAACTGTTCATCTGGCGTTAGCTGCAATGAAAGTCGGCGTCGCGTCGCAGTCGCCATGGCGAAAAAAAAACTTAACTGTTGTTTCTCTGACGGACAGCTAACGCTTTGTTTTTGCTCATTGCAGTAATTTACTTCTTTTTTTCCTGCTTCACCTACTTTTTATGCTGCACACATGCACATTTTAACACACACATACACACATAATTATATATAAGGTATATATAAATACTGATGAAACAATGTTTGGGTGTGTGTACAAAAAAAAATCGGCTCTGCGAATTCCAGCGAGCGAGCGACACCAGAAAAAGAATGACAGCCACACACAGAAAGAAGCGAACGCGCGGCGTGTTCCTAAAGAGCAAGCGAAAACCAAACGCAAAGCATATGCAAATAAAGAGAGAACTTCGTAAGGTAGCGCGAGAAAATTTTACGTAGTCGACAGCGTGTAAGTAACAATTAACTTCATTTCATTACGTTAATTGCAAAACAACAAATGTTCGAGCGTATAGATTATTTTAACTGATTGAAAAAAATGCAAATGGAAAATCTGCCGATGACGTGCCACGCGAACTGCACTACTCTACTGTCGTTCAGCCCCCTCTTGCTCTTCGTTTCCCTCTTCTTGTGCAACAGCCCTGTTTATCGACGACCCTGCCACGGCTGAAACCATGCGGCTACCGTTTACTATTTTATTCTTACCTTTTCATTCTCCGACACTACCATTTTTAGCAACGAGAGTGTATTTTATTAAATACTATATACGCACTAGACTTGCGTACTTAAACTCGCTGTAAGTTTTGTTAAAAAGTTAAATAATTGCGTCTGGCTAAACTTTGTATGTTCAGTACAGCGTGACCGAATCCCAAGCTGGTGTATGTGGTTGCGAGTATTTCAGTATATTTCCCACATGTTTACAATAATTTGGTTTTTGGTCGGCAATGGTCACACATTTTATAATTTCATTAGAGTTCGATAACCACATATACGATATATCGATCAAATTTCTTTTACAGTTATAAAGTCGCGCCATTTTGCCAGTTGGAAAAATATTTTAAAACGAAAGTTCGGTATTTAAACTTACTTTATATATAAATTAAAACGTGCGAACATATTTTTTTTATTCTTTTTTCTTTTGTGTTTCATTTGGTGTATCATTCAAATTCAATTTGAAGTCAATGGGCTTATCATAGCCCATAATGCGCACATAGTGCTCCGGGTCCTCGAACAAAGCTGGGTCAACAAAGAGCGGGCGCTTTTTCACAACGAACGAGGTGAACATGCCGGGAACGTCAGGTACTGTAACATCACTGGGTCTAAACTTTGTCTATAAGAAACATAAGTTGCGTTACTAAAAATAAGTTGACTAGAATTATGTACTTACTTTGATTTTCAACAAAATGAGGGATATCGTGGTGGCGGTGTATTCTTCCGTAACGGGATTGTAGTGCAGCTCAGTGACATATTTCTTGGTCACAAAGTGCAGAAGGAGCGGCGTGACAAATGTAAAGAAGCCGCCAACTGTGCACAGAAAAACGGCCATTCCGGTTCCACCGATTTTCATGCCCTGCTCCATTAATATTGGCTGAGCTGCAATACCAGCTAAACTTGTGGTCAGTGAGAATAACTTTACCAATTTCATTCGTGGTGCCAGGCTTCCGTAATAGACCCGTTGCAGCTTGTTATTGCCTGCCTCTTTATCAGCTGATGGGGTTGCATAGAATCTCTGCTGCTTTTGTTGTTGTAGTTGTATTTGCGGCTGGAATGCTGCTCTCGACCAGGCAGCAAAGCTACAGTTGGACTGCAGACGTGGTGGACGCACTGATTTAGCCATAATACCAGCAAATTGCTTGCCACATGGCAAAACTGCGCGTATTGTAAACATTTTATTTACGTTTTCTTTTAAACTTTTATATTTTTACAACTTTTCTGTCGGTTGCCGTTAACACCACATTGTTAAATAACATGCAATTTAACAGCTGAGCTGTTAACGCAAAATAGAGTCGCTGGAGCAACTTTGCGTTACATTAAGTTGGCTGCGTAAGTCGTAATGGCGTTGCGCTGTGAATGCAAGTAGATTATTGTGGCGCTTAAATTTGAACGTGCATTGGTCATTTGTAATTGTATTGTTCGCACACAATTGACGATGAAATGAAGTAATTTCTTGCATTCAATGCATAAATTAGAAGTTGAATATATGCCAAGTAGCTCATTGTTTTGCTTATTTAAGCCACCTACACTTTCAAATACTATGATACCAATAACGTGCCACAGCGACTACAAATTTTGGGTAAAGCAGATAAACTATAGAGCCTTAGAGGGGCTGTTTTATTGCTTGGTTTCCTACGTGTGTGTATGTGTGTTTGTAAGTTACGGAAGTGGACTCATTATCTGCTTAAATCGACTATGCAATTTCGTATATGTTCTAGTTTGGAGTAGTAGTTGATTAACAATATATTATTTCGGGCGTAGTTAGTGGCCTGTAATGAGCATGTTATGAAAACGCAAAACTTTGCACACAAATTGTGCATGTAAATTTTGAATTAATATGCTCGAATTAATGGCAATCGACAGCTGAGCAGTGAGGGAGGTCAGGTAAGGGAAGAGCGTTCTTTCTACATATGAATGTATACATATTTATATGTATGTGTGATATATGCCATTTGTCGCTGTTCGCTGGTAACCGCCATTCAACCGCATTTTTTAATTTATTTGCCTTTAATTGTTTAAATTAAATTGTGCATTGAGCTTATGGTTACATGCCACAATTTAAACTTTACATTTATTTCTGTTCTCAAATTGATTGTTGTCATGTTACAGTTATATAGCGGCACAAACCGTTACATGTCCCTAACCTATCTATCTATGTCAAGTGATGGTCCAGAAGAAACGCTTTAATGCAGCCGAAATTTATTTATTTAGCTGCATTCAGGCGTAACTAATCAACAATTTTCAAAGTGACCAAAAATCACATTTGATTTTGATTTTGACTGCTTTGCTCACTCCCCCTCTCACACGCTGTCCTTCGCTCAACTGCTCTTCTGACATGTGCAAGCGTCGCTCTCCTCACTCTGCACTCTGAATCCTTTTGTTATCCGTGCCTTTTGTTGTCATTTCATTATTGTTATTTCATGCATCATATTCATTCGGCATCGTCGTCAGCATTGCCTACCACTCTCTCTTTTTCCCCCTTTCTCCTACTCTTTCTTGCTCTATTTGTGCTCCTAGTTAGTTGTTGTTGTTATTGCCAATTGTTTGGCCAAAAATTTCACATGCAGACAAGCCAAAATAATTCATAGCAAAAAATGTAGCACTGATATATGAGTAGGGCGCAGTGAAGCGGGTGGGCATTGGAAATTGGGGGGCGTGACTCCGTCAGCGACATGGCAATATTGCACATTCAAATTCGTTGTGATATCAATTTATTTTTATGCTTCGGTCACGGCTTCTTTTTATGTGTCCTTTTGGACTCCTACCTCCCCTATCTCCCTCCGATGCCGTGACCCACCCTAACCAGCTGTGGCGTTATAAATATTACCTTGCCACAGATATTGTAGTTTATCCCGTTGGCTGTGGCATTAACTGATTAATGTGATTTTTGATTGCGCCTGTAATTTGTTTAATTCATTTGTGCTGCTCTTTTTTTTGTTCTCCTGTTGTTAATAATTTAATTATGCATAATTATTAATTTCCTTGAGTGACTTGCACGATTTGAGTGCCACAAAAATCACTCATACGCCCCTTTCAGCTGTGTTCACTCAAGTCTGCAAAGGAATACGAGTCGGACTCGAACGTTGACTCGAACTGGAACTCCTGCAACCCTTAGCTGCAAGCGATTTTAAGTTGCGGCTTGGCCAGGAGCCAGCAACGAACTCATTCAAACCGTAACTTGTGGATTCTGTTTGATGCAACATTCTGTGTCCTGTTCGAAGGGGCGGTTTGCGCAAGTTCGTACGAGTTGGTGCTTGTTTGTGCCGCAAGTTGCAAGCAACTCGAGTGAAATTTAGGGGTTTAACTCAACAAATTCAAAACGGATGTCTTAATTGGGGAATTTCTATGCAGACAAAATTAATCTGTTTATGTGGGAGGGCGGAAAACGGGGGAGTTTCTTGAATTTGAGTTAAATTCAAATTTGAAATTGAATAAAGCTTGCAACAGGAACTTAAATAAACTACTTAAATGAAATAACTGATTACAGCTAATATTCGAATGCTCCTAAAACTAAAAAGATATAGACTTAAGAGGTTGGGCAAGACAAGACAGGTTGAGACAGGAACGTACCGGAGTGCAATAAAAAGCCAAGACTTTTCTCGTAATTTGTTGAATTTGGAGAGCGAATTTCATGAGCTTGCCTCTAGCTCGAAGTGCAATAAATCATTTAAAATTCACTTTAACACGCGCATAACAGCCAGCACATCCTGCACAGGACTCAGGACTCGGGACCCAGACCTAGAATGAAAAAAAAGAGATCTAAAACAGAAACAGAATCAACGACGCATGCAGTTTGCCCACAGAAGGAGTTTTTATCAGTGGGAAGAAGGCAAAGCAAGGGCGGGGAAAAGGAGATAGAAAAGCAGGTTTTGTGCTGAAATGCTAAACTAAATGCTGGAATAATTACAGACTTAAACTATGCGCATATTCAAAATAAAACAAAAAACAATATTAAGTACAGAAAGAGCTGAGAATGTGGCCAACATTCACACGTCCTACTCAAATTTGTGCACATGAAAAGCTGCACAGAACGAAAAACAAGCAAGTGTTTTTTGA
Organism: Drosophila parthenogenetica; assembly: GCA_035047505.1. Taxonomy (NCBI): domain Eukaryota; kingdom Metazoa; phylum Arthropoda; class Insecta; order Diptera; family Drosophilidae; genus Drosophila; species Drosophila parthenogenetica. The sequence continues at coordinate 5,778,718 of JAWNPM010000070.1, forward strand.
TAAAATGAACAGAATTGTAGCCCAATGTTTAAAAATTTAAAACTTATTGCAAACATGAAATCTTTATTCAGGTTTCTTTCTGTGTTTCTCTCTGTGTACTCACACAGGTGGTAAACTCGTTGTGTGTGTGCGTGTGTATTTGGTTCCATTGTCAAGCATTCGAATGCCAAGTTTTTCCCTATATTTCAGCACTTTTCCTTCACAGCATAATTCATTTTCACGCTCGCCTGAATTGCCATTATAATGTTTCTATTTCGGTTTCTTTCATGCATTTTTCAACGTTGTACTTAAAATACATAGAAAATTTGTAGTTCATTTTGCGCACATTTTCGGTTGGATAGTTAGTAAATTGGTTTATAATTTATATATCAAGGCTATCAAAGCACTCGAAGCAGCCACGAACTCATAATTCTTGGCCATTTAATAAAGACAAATGTGCAGCAACTGGGTCAACTTAAAAGAGGCAGAAACACGTCTTAATATGTACGAATGGGAATGAAATGTGCTGTCAAAATTAGTAGCAATTTGTGCGCTACTTACAGTGTAATTAATAACACTAGTTCTTGTTTAAGTAGAAGGCGATTTAAAAGGGAATTAGTATCAGATCCTGTTTAAAATTGTTAAGATCCTTAAACAGCATTAAGTATTTTAAATATTAAACTCTTTGTACTTATTAACTAACTATCGAGGGGCTTAAATGGCAAGAGTAACGGAGTTGCAAGTTGTTACAGTTGCAACAATTTATACTTAAGTTGCTCATTAAAACAAATGATGTTGATATTTAGTTTTTATTTTTAGCAAAGCTTTTTAGCTTTTGCTACTTTTTCACTGGCTAAAATAATTACTAACAAAGCCTTAAATATTGAATTACACACTTATTTATTTTGTAGCATGCCCCAAGCGGTGAGTGCTGAGGAGAGGGCAGGTAGTAGCAGCGGTGGCACAGGAATCTCAAGAGCTGCAAGTACTCGACACTCGTCTGGTTTTACTTTGCCGCACTTCCTGGCTTTTTGTCAGTCTCCCATCCTCTTTCTCTCTGTTGCTCTAGCTTTAACAGTGTGCCTCCTTGTCTGTCTTCGTGTCTCTGGTCGAGGCTATTCAAATACCTTTTGCCACTCTATGGCTCTACCGTTCTGCAGTTCTTCAGCTGTGAAGTCTGCTACTGCCACTCTTGGTGTTTACTTTGTGGTTATTTTGAGGCTACGAGTTGCAACTTTTACATTTACGACAAAACCAAAGACAATGTCCAACGTGTCTCCAGTCTCTGGCTTCTGTTTGTGACGTGGCCTTCAACCAAACGCCTGCTCGGTCTGCTTAGCCTGCTTAGCTGCGTTCTCTAATCGAATAAAACTTCAAATGCTCTTATCATTTTCATTGATTTTGGTGGCTTTTAAAGCAGCAAATTTGATTAACCCAATTACCATTGTGCTGGAATTTAAATTCAAATGGATTCACTAAAGTAGGAGAATTGAGACACTAAAGGAAACTTGAAGGCAAGTCTAGAGATGGACTCGTGAGCACTTTGAGTGCCTGACAAAACCCATTGAGGAGCAATTATGTTGAGTTTCTACTTTAAAGTAACAAAATTAGTGGAGAGTTTTTTAATTTCTGGATAAGTTGGATCGAAGATTATATATTTAATCAAAACTTATAACATTTCTACCACTTCAGGGTCTTAAATTTCGTGTTCTGTTCGTGTCGGGCCCTGAAAAACAAGGCCCGCAGCCAGCTCTAAGCTAAGACTAGTTTTATGCCTGTCCAGACATGCATGTGCATGCCTTCAGTTGCTGTTTCTGCATCAGCACGCAGCGGATTTCGACTTTCAAGCTGTCTGCGAGCATTTAAATCAAAATTAAACCCCGAAAATAAAGCAGGCAACGAGGGGAAGGCACACAAAGCAGGGGGGTATTACAGTGGGTGGTTGGGTGGTGAATGATAGGAGCAGTTGTTGCAGCTGCCACACAGAGTCAAGTGTCTAAAGTCAATGCTTGTTGTTCTTCCTGCTGGCCAACGCTGCGTATACGTAACGTGCTGTTTACTTGCAACAGACAGCAACAGCAACGGCGGGTGTGTGTGCCAGGGTGTGTGTAGCGATTTAATAAAAATAGATGAGTGAACTGGCATTAGAGTCAAGTCAGTGTGTGATACACACACACACGCTCTTACAGTACTGTACATGGACTTCATTGGCTTTGTGCCTTTGGCTCACTTCAAGCGTTACAAATTCAACTTTAAGCGTTTTGACGCTAAGTAGTTGATGGCTGCTCCAACTACCAGCTTTGAAGCACCAGCTGCTCCTGTCCCTCTCCCTCCGTTGGCTCCAGCTGCTCCAGTTTCTACTGACAACCATTGGCAACCACAACTGAGTGCACTCCCGCATTATTTCTTTAGCATATATCAAAAGTTATAGTTAAAGAGTTGCATGTTTGCAGACAACACACACACATGCACACATACGAGCACACTCTCAGCTATATATGAGTATATTGCCCACCCGTCGCTTTTTTTCCGGAACTTTGACTGCTTGATTCTTGTCAGCTTGAATGGCAGAGAAGAGCAGCTACTGTGTCTTCTTCTGCTTCTTCTAGCCAGCTAGCTCTTCCTTTTGGCCTTGTCATACATGCATCCTTGAAGCCAAATTGAAGTGTTTTGTACTGAGCGCCCAAGTGGCCAAAATGTGCATGAAAATAGCTTAGAGCAGCATGAAAATTTCTGACAGGATGCCAGCTGTGGCATGAGGAGCAGCGTTAACCCAAAATGTCGATGAGCAACGCGTGCAGCGGCAACAGGACAAAACTCCATGATGACAATAACAATGCCAACAGCTATGGGGTTGCGGGGCAGGAGGAAGAAGGGGGAGGGTGAGATGGGCAGAGGGAACAGGAGCAAAAGCTGGTGAAGAGTAACATTGATAAGAATATGGGTTACATGTTACGCACATCGTTTTGACTTTAATATTGCATTATGTTTTCAGTTTTATACGAGAATTTATGGTCAGAAATACGCTGAAAGAAATATATTTCTATATTTTCCATGAATGATTTAAATTACTTAATTTAATGTCCCCTTTGGTTTTTAGAAATTTTTACATATTTTTATTTGGTATAAAATACATATTTGGTATAAAATTCATATCTAAAAAATGGAAAACTAATAATATTCTTATTTAAACTGTGTGGCAAACATCTCCAGTGCCCCAACCATCTAAAAATAAATTAGGCTCACGTTTGTATAATATATCTGTTAGATAAACCTTATTTGTATGCAATTTGAATGCATTCAAAAGCGAAAAACCAATATTATTAATGCTAATCAATGTAGGCGATAAATTAAAGCGATTTAATAAATGTTTTTAATACTAGCATTAATAAATTCTTTTAGCAAAAAATGCGTTGGTAAAAAAACACGCATGTGGTTTGTTTGGTTACTCGTATTAATTTATATTTATAATAGGAAATTTATAGTTTGGTTTAAGATGTCATTAAAGTGCTGTTATTGACATTTTGCTATGTTTCTCATGCTGCATCACACGGCGTATGCGTAACCACAATAATGAGCACTTAATGTTTGATAATGAAACTGCAGTTGTCTGTTTACCGTTACCGTTACCGTTTCTGTTAATTTCACAGTCTTCCCTTGGCAACCAGCTGCCAATTAGCTGTCGCTGTTTCTTACCGTCTTTCCCAGTACTCTACCCCCTTTTCTTTCCTTAATGTTGCCCTTTAAAATCACAGCTTGTTTAAGGTTAAATCTTGTCAAAGTGCTTGGCTTGACTTGGTGGAAATTCATAAACGAAGTTTATTCATTAGCTGGCGACGCCATCGTTTACCCCAAAATCCAAAATCCAAAACAAGCACAACTTGTGAGCTTCGTGTGCGAAATAAGTTTTGCCGAGTTGTTATGAAATTTAAGCAAGTTGTCATAAAAATGTCTGCACCCAAATCGCATTACAACAAATGAAACGACACGAAATGCAGCGAAGCTTAGTGATGGCAGTTAAAAAATTTAAAATCGAATTCCAAATATTATTAAATTTTTGAATGATTTATCACTGAATGATTATCACTTCCATATATTCTTTGCTGATCCCGTAATAATCGTTCATGAAAAATTGGTGTATCGCATCTTTCGATAATTTTTCATGTCACGAAGCGTAAGGAAACTCACGTGGGACACGCTCCGCTCACCCGCTCCGGCAGCTAGTGCAACCCACACCCCTCCATTGGCTTCCCTTACTGCTCAATCCTCAATCCCAATGCCAATTGCAATTCCAGAGCTCCAAAGTTGGTGCAAAATTCACTGTGGTTGCAACTTTTGCTCTTTCCGGTGGTTCATGTTGACAGCGACGATGAAGGCGTCAAGAGCTGTGGCGAGCAGGGAGCGCGGCATCGTCTTTGGCTGCAACTGTTACAGTTGTAGTTTGTTGCTGTTGTTAGCCACAACTTTTTGGGGCTGACACAATTGACACCTTTTGCAATGTTAGTGGAAAGCGCTTTAAGCCCGAATTTAATCGCAAGCCTATAAATTTTTTCTGTGCAGCTTGGAAAAGTTGGTGGGTGGGAGATAGTAAAAAAGTCGCAAGGAGTTTTCCAGGCGCCTGTTGTTATTGCCAGGTGCTTGAGAAAACTTTTTGCAGAGCAATTCAAAATGCTTGAGTGGAAAATTGTTTTTGCATAAACTGCACAAAAAGAGGGCCAAAAAGCGACATCAAAACTAAACGTGCCCAAATGCGAAATTCTACAAAATTTTTAGCTTAGAACATGAAAATGAAAAACAACAAAAAAAGAGGAGAAAGAGGGAAAAAGTAGCAAAGAAAAGTTTTCGTTTTGCTGCATTTTCTTCAAGTTCTTTTAATTTTAATTAAACGGATGAGCAGCAATTAGCGAAATAAATCTGACAATTTCGCAAATGAGCCAGCAGTGCTGAGTGGGCGTGGCATAGTACAAGCGAAATGCCAGAAATAAAAACGCAACTTTTAAGCCAAAAAATGCGGGCCAAAAAACTACAGTTAAGCTAAAAAAAAATGTAACTGTTTTCCTTGCTATTTTGCTTACTTGGGCTAAATAAGTGCCGGACTAAACGCATTTGTATTGGCCTGGCCCACTGAATTTGTATAAAACTCACTTAAATTCAACTTAACAGTCAAACGGTTTTTTCCTCCCGATTTCCACTGCTTTTCAGCACTTTTCCAGCAGCTGAGCTGCGTTTTTCTTTTTCTCTTCTCTTCTCTCCCTTTTTTTAGCGACATCTTTTGCAGTTTTTGGCTTTGGTTTTTGGCTTTGTTGTGGTTTTGCCATTGTCCCTGCTCCCTTTACCCAACACACCCCCACCCTCTTCTGCCAACTACTTTTTTATGACATTTTATATTCATTTTGGCTTTAATTGGGAGACGCTTACTTGCATTTTCGTTGTCGCTTTAGGAGGGAGTTGTGCCACGCCCTTAGCCACACAGCCCCCCCCCCCCCACTTGCACTACCTCTTGCAAATGAATTGCAATCCGTATTTTGTACTCATTCGTTCCTTTCGTACTTTTTGCATTTAATTACGAAAGTTTTTTAATTAAATTACTGTGAAGAACATCTGTGTCAATTTGAGGTTTTTTTCGCCTCTCGTATGAATTAACATAATGTGATATGATTATAAACTGAAAGCTGACGGAGCTTAGTTAAATAATTGAGGGGATTGGGTTATATTGTGTATTGCGGAAATCTAGCAATGGTGAGTCCCCGAAATGTGGTGCCGCAACAAGCAGTCATCAGAACGCCTTGGGGTAGTCTCAAGAGTTGTGGAGAAGAAATTACTTAAATTAATGATCACAAAAAATAAATACTAACCTTAAACTGGTTTTGTGGCAAACAAATTGTTTAAGCTCAATAAAAATAATCTTTGAAATTTGTAGTTAAAAATTCACCTAGTAAGAAATTCAAATCAACTTTGTAAGACTAGGACAAGGTAGTTACTTTCATGACCACCCTCGATAGAACTGTTGTTTATCAATGTTTGTACATAGTACATATTTAAGGTCTCCAGAAAAATCACCTCGGCTCATGAGTAGTGTAAGGGGTCGAGGGCTTATCAGAGTTCCAATAAGAGCACAGTCTATTTATGAGCTCGAATCAGTTGTTTGTCAGACATTGGAACGAAATGAGCTGCTCTTGGAATAAAACACTAAGCAGCGTACTTGCTGTGCTCATCGGTGTGACACTGACAGCTGTCAGTGGCGAGTTGTCGTTGGTTTCTCGAACGGATTGGCAAGCTCGTCCGCCAGGTGGAGAAATGACTGCGATGTCGTTGCCTTTGGGCCGTGCGGTGATTGCGCATACGGCGGGACGTGGCTGCAACGATGATCAGAGCTGTGCGGAACAGGTGCGGAATATACAGGCTTACCAAATGCTGCGACTCAAGTATTCGGATATCAGTTACCACTATTTGATTGGTGGCAATGGAGGTGTTTATGAGGGACGGAGTCCTAGTCAACAAGGTGCCATTGCCGTTGGCAATAATGGCAACAGTTTGGCCATTGCCTTTATTGGCAACTACGACGGGGAAGCGCCGACAGATTCAGTTTTGGCTGCGGCACAATCGCTGTTGGAATACGCCGTGAGTCAGGGACAATTGGCTGAGGATTATAAGTTGCTGGGGCATCGGCAGGTTAGCGCCACCAAGAGTCCTGGAGATGCGCTGCAGGCAGTGCTGGAAAAGTGGCCACATTGGAGCAGCAAAAACTGAGTTTGGTAGTAATAGATTCAGATTTGGTTTAGAGATTAGATTTCGACACGTAAAGACCTTTCCTTACACATTTATTGTAAATATAATTATGTATAATTTGTTGCTTGCTTAAATACGAATACTAAACTTTTAATTTTGTTGATCTCTTTTCATTTCATTTCCTTTCATTATCATTATAATTTTCTTTTGTTTCCTTTTTTATTTTGTATCAATTTTATTATCTCTGGGGCCACAAATAGAGACTTGAGACATCACATAGCATTCACTTAACTTCCAAATTAGACACACGCACATACAGACAAAAAAAATATAAGATTTTTTTTTCTTTCATAGATATAATTAGATAAACCTAAGCTAACTTTACAGAATCTTAAGAGAAGCACAGAAGCAAAAGAACAGCTTACTTAATGCAGTTGTTGGTTGAAGAGGCAATAAAATTATTGTTAGCAACACAATTGATTGATGATGCCGATGCCAATTCAGATAAAGATACAACAGATATAGATACAGATACATATACAAGTAGATACAGATACAGTTTAAGATTACGAAAATAGAAAAAACAAGGAACTATACAAAATTCGTAAAGTACTTAGATCCAAATTAAAATTGCACTAATATAAGCTTCCATTCGCCGTGGCATTCCCATTACCATTACCATTTCCATTCACAGTCCCAACCCCATTGGCACTAATATTGATTACCAAATTGTCATTCTGTTGTTGTGGTTGTTGCTGCGATCTGCCGAAAATGGGTAGCTTTAGGAGCCAATCACGTTTGGCCTGACCTTCGGGTGTGTCGCCTCGTTGAGCGCACAGTGTTTGAAAGCAGGTGGTGAGGCCAACGCTGGGCGTAAATTCGGCACGTTCTCGCATCTCCTCCTCGGTGGCCAACATAATGCAATCATCATCGATATCTTCACTGTCCACATAGGCGGGCTGATGTAGCTCCAAGATGCCGCGTTGCTGCACAATGTTGTCACTGTTGCGACGAAACGAATCGTCCGTTTTACGCAGAAAATTATAGAGTGCCACACAGCCGAGCACTACCTGAGCAATGTGCTTCTCGCTGATGCGCAACGGTTGCGCCAAAATTGGAAACATGTTGCACAATATGCGCATGGTCTGCTCCGCATGGGCATTGACCTGTTCCAATGCATCGGAGATACTACTGTTGTCGCTCACATTGCGTGTACTTATTAAATAGGATGTACTTGGCAGGACTGCATCCCCAGCCAGATAGTAACTTTGACGATCCTCCTCGAGGCGTGCCTCAAGTGCCTGCATTTTTTGCTCAATAAGCTCGACGGCAGTGGTCTGGTTATAGATATCGTTTGGTCGACTATTCGCCGCTCTCTCCACCTTCACATACTGGAAGTTGTTGTCAGCATCCACGATGGCCGTTAGTATGACCGCAGCTCTTTTGCGATCGTCGTTGTTGGTGCTGCTGCTGCTGCCGCCGCTGTTGCTGCTGCTGCTGCTGCTACTGTTGCTGCTGATGTTGTTCTGGAGTTGAATGCTGCGCATGAATAGATTGCCAACGCATAGGGGCAAGCTGTGTTTGCGCTCCATGTCGGTGGCCGCTTTGCGCCACTGCTCATCAGTCTTTGGTAGTGTCACGTATTGGTCCTTGAGGTGCTCATAGAAGCCCAGACAGATATTGGCAATCATTTCGTTTATCACAAATTTCGAGGCACGGAAGCAGTAGTTTCGACAAGAATGTACTTCACCTGCAGCAACACAGTTAAGGTTTAGTTAATAGATGTCTAGATGGGTTATTGTCCGACTTACCCGTTGCCAAATACTTGAGCGTTATAGCCAATCGCTCCTCGGCGCTGAAGGATTTCTTTTTGCGCTGCGGTGCATACTGGCTAATTATTGGCTCCAGTTTCTGTACCAGATACCGAAACTGGCTCTCGGTTATGGCTAGGAAGTAATTCAAATGATAGCACTCATCCTTTCGCGACTGCAACTCACTTAACAGATTCTCCTTGCTAAGGAATTCCGATTGATTCTTTCGCAGCCACTCCTTGGTCCATTCGAGGCGTCGTCGTGTATTCAATATTCCAGCCAGATCGAGTGCACTTATTTTCGATGTTTGTGGCCTGGAGAGTACCGAGGTGCGTGCAGCACCACTTGCACCACCAGCAGGGCCACCGACCGCGCCGATGCCAACCACAGCATTGAGGGCATGCTGTGCGTCGTTGCGTTCTGTTGGTCCAGGGGCGTTGCCAATGCCGATGCCGTTATCGTTGCTATTATTTCCATTGTCCTGTGTGACCCCGATTGCAGCGGCCACGCCCACGCCCACCTGATGACTGCCAACGGCGGCAGAGACGCCACCGCCTCCGCCGCCTACAACGATGCTGCTGCGATTCACATTCGTGCCACCGTCGCGCTCGCGCAGCACACCAATTACCTTTTGTTTGATTTTATCCATTGCCTGAAATCGAATACAAAAGTTTTGTAATATTGCATCTCATCAAAACATTACTACTGCTCTACCCCGTTCCGCCCCGCCCAAAATCTGCTCGGCTGGGCTCTGCTGTGTCCAGCCCTTACCTCGCCCCACCCATGCGCCCTCGTGTACAGGGTTGTCGCTGTCGTATTTGGGGTTTGTGTGTGGGTTCGTGTGTGTGTGTCGTTTTGTGCAACAAATCGATTTTTACTCACCCTCACTCTCTGTGCTGCGTCGAACTGCCTTTCGCTGCTGCCTCCGCTTCTGCTGCTGCCTCTGCCTCTGCCTCCGCTGCTGCTCCCGTTCCTTCCTCGCCGTCGTCGTCGTTGTTGTCGTTGCCGTCGTCGTCGTTGTCGTTGTCGTCGTCGTCGCTGTGTGTATAACCAGTTTCGTTCTTTTTGAGGGGAACACAGTTGGGCTGTTGTATAATTAGAATTATTTGCAGCAATGCCTCTTCTGCATTCGTTTTGTTATCTCAATCTTAAATGAATTTCACAAATTTGCACGTAGATTTTATAGTTTTGCATCTGTCATCTGCTGCTTTCTTTGATGTCTTTCCACACTCAATACACTCAATGCGAAATGCGACAGCAACAACGACGACGATTCTACGATTCTATGATTTCTGCAGCAATTTCATATCCAAATTTGTGCGCTCTATTTATTAATATTTGTCTCTTGTTATTGCTGATATTACCAATTAGCACAATTATTTATCCAAAGACCACATTTTTCTTAACGTTTTTTCACTGTGCAGTTGCCTTTTTTCCAATTTTCTATTCCCATACGCACGAAGTATTGCTTGTTCGCTTCGTCGTGCTGCTTCGTCAGCTGTTGCTTTCGTTGTCAGCTGTAAATGTGTGCTTGCTAGGGTTGCCAAGTTCTCTACTCGTTTAAACGAACCAGTGTCGCTCATATTACATGTTCATTTTATTTGGTATGAAAAAATACTGAAAGTTTATACTAAAAATCAATTTTAAGTGTTATCGCTGTGAAAATTTTGATTTGATTTTAACAGTCAATTGGAATAAACTTACTAGTTCTATTGTTAAAAATACTGATTTTTATACAAACGAATACAGTATTGTTATCGATTGTAGTTTGCTTTCAGGTAAATAACAGTATTTTTGTGGTATATATTTTTGAATTGGAATACCTTTTCCTTTATAGAAAATACTTAATTGGGTAAAGGGAATGAAAATTATAATAGTTAATCTATTGTCGCTTAACATATTGGTACAAATCGGTATTGTTGTATATTTTGTTTGGCACAACCATTGCTTTTAAAATAAAATTTATTAGTTTGAAGAACTGATAAAACTCATTTTAAAATAATAAAATAATACTGATCCCCATTCAATTTCTTTGCCATCTAACAGACTTTTTATTTTTTTTCCAAAAATTTTTGAAATTGAAGATTCAAAAATTCCAAGTTCCCAAACCATTTTCTTTCAATAAAAACAGAGTTAGACAAATTTTATTAAGCATTTTATTTGGTTATTCATACGCGTGTGGTTTACAATACAAATAATGTTTTTTTTTTGTTTTAAATTTGTTGTATGTTTTTAACACAAATATTATTATAAGTATTTATTACCCATTACACTGGCGATGCTAAAACATTTTAAATCTTGTAATAAGTTTTAAGTATATATTGTAATCATTTTCTTTTTTTTTTATTTTAAGTACACTGTAAGGTGTGCATTACGAAAATTAGCATTAAGTATTCTGTATATATGATGTCTCTTCTGAGTGTTTGCGGCTTTTCTCTTTGTGGAATAATAATTGTGTTTATTTTTTGTTTTTTTGTTTTTTTGTTTTTTTCTTGTTGTGTATGAGTATTTGTATTTTAAATTTTATCTATGCATTTCACTGGTAGTTTATTGTATAAGAATTCAGTATTTATGTATATATATATTTCTCATTAAAATATGCAAGCGTAAAAATTTGCTTGGTTCTTGTAAAAAATGAGACTTTAAAAGCATTTCACTTCCCAGGCCTTCACTACGCACTTGCTCTTTACACCTCTGCACTTGTATATTTTGCTTAAATTAAACTACAATAATAAGCGATTTTTTTTCAAAAAGTACGTACATAAAAGTAAGTATAACTACATCAAATTAAAAGCATTTTGGATTTTTGGATTCCATTACAACGCGATTAGCACAAAAATGTTGTTTCCTGTTTTATTTGCTTCTTTCTTATTTTTTTTTTGAGTTTTTTATTCATTTTTTAAATACTTATTAAAGCCAATTATAGAAAATGCGAAACAGCTAATGCTTGCCATATTTATAGTTTTTATAAATATATAAAATATATATATTTGTTATTTAAAAACTCATGAATTTCATTTAAAATGTTTATATCGATGAAAAAAATGCCAAAAATTTTGCTAGTTTTCATTTGAATAATTCGTAATAATCAAATTCCAGTTGTTTTCCCAAATTGGTGATGAGTCAACTTGGTGGTGTTTATCTCTTTGTTGGTGTCTTATCCGGTCTTGTTAATGGCCCACATCCTTAGTGGGACTTCATGTCTGTAAATAAATATGCATACAAAATAGGAAATTAGATGTGAGTTTTCTTCACTTATTTAGCTTATAGGCGGAACGTTTCGTTTTGTCAAAGTTGAGCTCTGCTGCTTTTTTATACCAGTTGAGACCAAATTAAAATTGGAAATAATAAATAAAATTAAAATCTGAGAAGCCTTGCTTTAATAATGCTTACCTAGCCAAATATTCTTAGCCCCTGTTTCTTAATTGTTTTTAAATTAATTCTCCCCTTGTCCTTATTGGCGTTGTTGTTGTTGCTGTTGCTTCTTTACGTCCTCGTCCTCAACCACTGTAGACTCGTCATGTGACCAGAAACTGGCCGACATTTGTGATGACGACATGCCACCCACACCAGGGAATGAATCCTCCATTAGCGTACTAGATGCACAGCTGGTAACACTACCCGACATCTGTGAGTTCCCTGCGCTAGTCTGGTACGTAGCTGTAGTTCCCGCCGAGCTGGTTGTTTGCTCAATACAAAGATTGAGTGAATCTACAGATATGTCCTTTGACATGGTGCTCTCATCGAGAGGCAACTCTTGAATGCCACCGCCACTGCTACCGGAGACAGTTGTGGTGGTTATCACACGGGTTACGGTGTGTTCCTGGCCATCAGCATCTGTGCTCGTGGTTGTTGTCGTTGTTGTGGTGGTCAAACCATCGCCGAGGGTAACACCACCACCACTGACGAACTTGGACATGAGATCTAGCTGCTCATCTCCAAAAGATTCAATGCTCTCCTGTCGCGAATGACGCTTATCAATTTCCAGTGAATCAATGTCTGATCTGGTGGTGGCATCCTTCGATATATCGAAGCTTTCTATGCTGCTTGTCATCATGTCATGACTCCTTATCTCCATGCTGTCGATGCTGTCCTTTTCCGAATCCTGACTATCAATCTTTGATTTCGTATCCAGCTCAGTGCCAGTAATTTCTGTTGACTTTACTGTAGTACTGCCTCCCTTTGCATCAAAGTCGTCCCTTCCCAATTGTTGCTTGAGCAAAAGTTCCAGATTCTCCGTTTGTCCCGAGGGCACAACCTCTGTCCTGGTAACGGTGCGTGTAACTTTGGTGACTACCACATTTCCGGCTGCTCCATTTTCACTGCCATTCGATTTGTTGGACTCATCGGAGCGTGAAAGTAGGGCAGCCTCTTCCTTGGCCTTAATCTCAATGAGGTGAGCTTCAATGCAGGCATTCTCTAGACCCTCGAAATCCTTTAGGCTTGATATTGAAACATCATCACCGGGTGCTGTTCCACTGCCACTGTGTCTGACTACGTAGCGACGGGTGAAGCTACCGTTGCTCGAGTCTGTGGAGCCCTGATGGGTACGATTTCGGTTCTCTAGTGAGATAGCCTGCTCCAGGGACTCAAACTCCTGCAGGCTGCTCATGGACACATCGTCGTGCTCGCCACGTGAATGATAACGACGTGCGGCTAGATCGTACTCAGGTGTGCTTGAGAATGAATCCTTGAAACTGCTGATTCGACTGCTGCCCACCTCGAATTCGCCGTCCTCCTCCTTGATGTCCTCTAGCACTGCTCCTGTTAGATCGTAGGGATAACGCAGCTGATTATCTGTCAACTGCATTTCAACCCAACGTTTATTTGCTGCTGTTGTGTCACTAGAATCACTTTCCTCCGGCTGATCACTGCTGCTACTGGCTCCTGTCGGAGGGCTCTCTTCAAACTCAAAGTTGAGATCATCCTTGTACAATTGGGAGCCAAGTTTGGGATCAGCTGGTGCTGATTTAATGATGATCTTTTCAACATCCTCATCGTGCTTTTGCTCGTATTTCGTTGGCTTTATTTTGATGCTCTTGCCACCGAGATCTACCTCATTGGCTTCCTTGGCCACCTCCTCGATGATAACGAACTCATCGGATATATCTGGTTGCTCAACCATTTCGAAGGAGTCTGGTGAATCTGCTGCTCGTTGATCATCGTAATCGGCACCGACTTCGGCGCGTTTAAGTTCTTCCAGCTTCTGTTTGTACTGCTCCTGGACGCGCCTTTGGAAATCGAGTTCCTTCTCCTCGGCCTTTGCTTGATACACTTCAGCATCGCTTGTCTTATTCAGCTCCTCTTCTGTACGTACTTTGTACAGACTCTTTTCAGGATATTCATCGGATTCCTCTTCAATGGGCGATTTGATATCCTCGGTCACCATAATATCGGGTATATTGGAATAGTCTTGCATATTCTGCGATGGCCTCCGCTCTTCAATCATGGCTGCTTCCGCTTCCTGTTCTTCGGTATCGTCCTCGACAATCACCTCGGCAACCAGTTGGGATGGTGTAAACGGACGCTTTTCTAGCTCGGCGCTGTGATCCATTTCAGCGGCAGCTTGCTTCTTTTTCTTGTTCTTTCGTTCCTTAGGAGAACGGAATTGACGGGCATATTCCGACTCATAGGGATCTGTGTCCGATTCGCTTTCCGATTCTTTACCTTCGCCTGGAGATGGTGCCTCCTTGTCTAAGTTTTTCAATGCGTCTCCAGAAACTGTTGTGCTTTCATTTCTCTTGTGACCACGACGCTTTGATTCACCTCCAGGTGGAGTACTTGCATTTGAGTCTTGCGGGGAATGCTCTTTGCTTTCCATTTCCAAGACAAAGGTAGTATCTTCGGGTAACGAGGCAGATGGCACCATCTCATCGTGTCCATACTGGAAACCTTCAATGCCAGTCAATGATGATGAACCAGCAGAACCGACAATATCCTCAAAGTTCTCAACGACAGTGTCAATGTTTGAAGTACTCGACATGCTAACTGAAAGTATGCTTCCTTCGTCTAGGCTCGAGGCTAATTTGGATTCGTCAATTGATCGCCTGGGATCACTGTGATAAAGCAAGATATCTTCACCCCTTTCGCTATCTCTGGGACTATCAACCTTGGTTTCTTTTTCGTCAATCGGATAGGATAAACCCCAGGTGCGCTCGGCTTCTTTTGCCTTCGGATACTCTTCAATCTGGACTGCTTCAGTGGATTGTTGTTGGGCTAGAACTTCAGTATCGGATTTGGGCTTGAAAATCATTTCCTGAGAACGTTTCATCTGGCTTTGCTGCTCAGCGGTAGGATAAGATGAAGCTATCATATCTAGGCTTTCATCGCTGTCATCGTCATCGGCACGCAAATCACGGAGACGTGCCATTTCCTCAGCCTCTATGGCATCTGCTTCAGTGGATGATGCCACTAAAGTTTCCGATAGCTCGGATACATCAATGCTAGCCAAATTAGCTGAGGTCTCTGACTGTGAGTCCAGGCTGCGCATGCTCTCATGTGAGCTAATGGATTTGCCGCTGCTGGATCCCAAAGTGCTGACTGCACTCACATATTCGGTGCCATCTCGACAGGTTGAAGGTGTAAAGTCCCTGGCAGTTTGGTATTCACTTGAGGTTCCCGTTCCAGTGAGCAAGTTTTCCACATCGGAGGAAAGGGGACGACTCTGTGTCTTGTCGAAACTCTTGTGATAGCTATCACTTGAACTGGAATTGTCGACATCGGGAATAGACCAGCGGTTGGTCGAGTCTGGCGATGAATCGAGTTTAATGCGATGCACGACCATGTCAACTGGTTTAATGCTTTGATCCGAGATCACTTCTTCAAAAGCACTGCCTGATGATTTATCTGCAACGCTTTCTTCAGCTACAACTGAGGCAGTTGCTAGTCTCTCCGTGTAGTAATCCTCCATGGAGCTGAAATCTTCAGCGGTCTCAGTGGATATGAAACCAAGAGAGCCTTGTTCTTCCTTTGCCAAATGCTCCTCCATGGAGCTGAAATCATCCGCTGTGCCTGTCGAGACAAATCCTAAAGATCCATGATCATCACGTCGCTCTACTTGACCAAACACATCGGTGGCATAATGAGCCATAGCTGCTTGTTTGTTCAGAGTTTCCTTGATGGTGGTATCGAAGAGTCCTTCTGGTGGCTGAGTACTATCAATTGTGGAGGCCTGGAGCTCTGGAATGCCAATGAAGGATGACAAATCCTCATTGTCAGTTCCGTAGGCGAAACCTTGTGGCTCTGAGCTTAGTTTGAAATCCTTCTGAACTGACTCTGTGGCTTCCAGAACTTCTGCAATGGGCTGAGCTACAGTTACCTGCTCGATAATGCTCTTAGTAAGTGACTCTAATGGTTGTTGTGGGGAATGCACCACTTTCGGTTTACTGGCTGTGGGAATTTCTTTCTCCGATATTTCCCATTCGCTCTTCTCAAGTGGTAGCTCGAATTTTTCTTGTTTTTCGATAATTGTGTTCACTATCTCGGGTATTTCTTTGCTAGACTCATCGGGGTCCTCACTGCTGGAAGGTGCCACCTCGATAATGGCACGACCACTCGATCCTGTTGATGTGGTTAAGCTCTCCTCGGTGGTGACTTTAGAGAGCTTAGCATCTGTGGTCTTTTCCTTATCGGCATTTTCAAATTCCAAGATATCATTGCGTGTTTCCGAACCTTGTCTAACAATTTTGTTGTCTAGAGCACGGGAATCATCGGGTTTCATGGTCACATACTCTTTGAATGCATCATTTGCTTCATCAGAGTCGACAGACACTTCCTTCATCAGCGAAATATCCTTGGCCTCAATCACCTTGGCCTCTTCATCCTGAGGTGTCTGACATGGTGATTTGGTTGATGTTTTGGTAATTACATTCCTGCTGGATTCTCCAATATAGAAGCTTGTTGTCTTCTCTAGGCCCTCGGACTTCTCTGTGTCTGCTTCATCCACAGATATCTCACTGGTGGGTTCGAAACTTTCCGTGTGATCTTCCGAGGCAGTTGTAGTGGCTGTGGTTGTGACAATATCGCGTTGCTGCGATCGAATTGACAGCTCTGTGGAGGGCTCATCTGTTTTCGAAAGTTCCTCTGTAAAATCTAAGCTACGCAGGCTTATGCTATCGGATTGTTCTCCCAATGCAGCTAGGTTTTCAAACTGATCTGTGTGCTTGATGGGAGCACGTGGTTTCGGGACTGGTGTGCCCGCATCAATGCTTATATCGACTGGTAATTCGGGTTGTTGCACTTGAGTTGGTATGGTGGTGCAATCTGTGCCTTCGGAGACGGAGATAGATACGGGGGAGCTTGCTTTGAGTACACGTGGTTTTGGTGTGGGTGTGTCGTGGCTAAGATTGGTATCGATCAAAGATTCAGCTGCTGTTGACGCTGGTGGTATGGGAGTGCTATCTGTTGAGATTGGTTGTATTTCGCCGCCTGTTTCTACAAAACAATGGGTGTGAAAATAAAAGCAATTTTAACAGTGTTGCGAAAGTCGAAAACAGAAGATGAGGAAGAGAAAACATAAGTATACAACAGAGCAAGTAGAAGAAATAGAGAACAGAATAGGGAAATTGATGCATACGAGTAAGAATTATGTGAATGTAAGGTAGTATAAAATAGTACGAAAGGTTCTTAGAGTTAGAATAGATAGATAGATAGTAGTTGTGGCTATGAACATGATTGATTGATCGATACGTATGAGGTTGACATGCAGACGAGTATTTAACAAATTTTCAACAAAAATAAAAACATAAGAAAAACTGAATGCAATTAGAGCTCAACTTGAACAAAAAGTTATATTCGTTTTATCACATTGGCCGCCATTTTAGGTCATTGAAATTGACAGCATTTTTGGAAAACGTGAACGTAAAATCGAATGCTGTACATTATAATTACGATACATATAAGTATGTAGTATATATATAAGTCTACGCAAAAATCACCAATAGTATAAATTAGTACTATACAAAGCAATATAGATATGGAAACGATTTGATTAGGTGCTACATTATCAGACTATTTAATGATACCTGTCGTCAACTCTTGTAGCATATCATTATCAGGCGTTAATTGATTCTGTGCCATATCGGCCATTGTATTTGTTGTTGGGGATACACTCTCATCCCAACTGAGTTTCGAGTATTCACCCTGAAGGGCACTTATTTCGTCCTCCTGCACGACCGTCTCAAATGCCTCATCAAATCGGGCACTGACATCATCACTGGTATCATCCGAGGATAGTTTATTGATCTTATGCTCGATGCGTCTAGTACGCATCTCCAATTTATCATCGGCTTCTTGACTAGGAACTACATGATATATGGGTATATAGGTTGGTAGCAAAAGCAAACATAGAATATAGGAGAATGGTTATAGTACGATTAACTAGCGGACTAAACAAACACAATGCAAGTTATATGGGGTCCTATATGGTTGTAGCTAATCCTAACTTTTGAGGCTAGATATCGTAGCACTAACTCATTGCTTTGGTGTTATATTTTACCTTTTGTTGTGATTGTTGACGTAACAGCAGCATTGATAACAGATTGCTGCTGCTGCAGTTGTTGTTGCAGTTGCTGTTGTGGTTGTTGGATTTGTGTGGTAACAGTTGTTGTTGTTGTCGCTGCTGCAGCTGTTAAGTTTTGGGCATGCAAGGGTAAATGTGTATGCTCATCGGTGAAACTCATATTATCATCAAATGATTTGCCGGACATGGACTCAATGGTTGGCGATTTAATGACATCAACACCGACAATATCATCGCATGTTATGGCATAGTTATCACTCTCAGAATTATATTCATGTTTTATCGAATCATGACTATTGGCCTGCTCACCGTGGCTCTCAATGAAATCAACACTCTCTTCGAGCACATTTTCGACTAGAATTTTGGCTTCCGCGCGAATTCGTGCAACAAGATCATCGCCATCATCACCAACATCACCAACTTTAACATCATTATCATCACCTGTAAAATAATTGCACATTTTTGGTTTTTTCATTTGTAGATAGAAAAAGGGAAATTTAGAATAGATTGCAAGCTTGGAAATCATGAGCGGCATGAGAAGCGATTATCGAAATATGAGTACATATTTGAATAAATTACAAATACGAATAAATATGTGAATAAGAGAGTGAGAGAGAAATAGAAAAAGCGGGAGATAATGTGCAACATTTTGTAAGTGAGAGATGAATGCTTTGAAATGCGGTGAGTGATCTTTGGTGATGAGAGGCGAATTCATTTTTGTTATAGGCATTATTAAATTGATATCGCATTAATTGTCAACTTCTTTGTCCCAATGAGCTTTAATTGCATTAGTTAAACAATAATCACAAAATCAAATCAATCATAATTTTACTATTACAAAATACGTATGAAGCGCATGATCAAAATTTAGCGCAAATTATGAGAAGCTATTATATATACCAAAATCAAGTGTTGGCTTACCAATTTGTTGAGAAATTTGGACTGTTTGCTGTATAGAGGATGGTCCAATTGTAGTTTTTGTAAGGCCTTCTGTAAATGAACAGTTTTGGAGTTAGTACAATCGTCAACGGATTTAAGTAATACATAAATTTTAACCTATAAAGCGATTACTTTAAGAGTACTCTACAAATAAAAACAAATAACGATTTAGACGGACTGGAAATAAGTAGTAAAATTATAAATCAATTCCAAAGAACTTTTTTGTTAGCACTACGCGTAATAACTAAGTTAGTTTTTAGTTCAATATTTTGTTAGTTTGAACGACGCTTCAGTGATTAGTTTAAAATAGTTAGTTTGTTAGTATTTTAAGATATTAGCAAATTGATTAGATTTAGGCTTTTTGTTGCTTTCGTGAGTGTCAAAAAAATGTTAATGAAAATGTATTAAGTTAAGTGTTGGGTTTACTTACAATATGCTTTGAGTGTATGTAAATTACTTTTGTTAATTTATAAATTTCTCACGTTTTAGGTATATATGGAAATTATGAAACTATTGTTAAGATTTTGGATTTTTGGCAAGTGATTTGGTTCGTAAGCGAAGCGAATTAGTTGCCTCCTCTGGTGGCTGATTCGTCGGACTCAAGATATTCCACATCGGTGTGAGCATCTCGTATCACACCCTTTAATTGCAGCTTCTCCGACTCAGCATTGAAGCTTCTGCCGCTTTTTTCATGTACGACAGTGTAACTCTCATTGAGCATATCATTGAGCTCTTTGCTATCGCTATTGGCCACCTGAATGGGTGGTAGCTCAAGAACATCCTCGGCATCGGATGGTAGCTGAACATCTTCAACGTCAGTGTTCTGTTGACTGATGGCCTCCTCATTGAGCAAGCGCTTGTGAAGTGGATGCAGCTTTGTTGGATTGCACTTTGTTTTGGGCACTTCAGCTGGTGGCAACGAAGCCTCAGAAGCGTCAGTTGCATCGTCAGTGGAAATGTCCTCAGCGTCGGTTAGTTTGTCATTGGAGTTGTGACCCTTGGCTTGTAGTTTCAGTTGTTCGACTCGCTTGACTCCCGGTGGTAGATCACATTCACTTAAATCCATATCTTCCACATCGGTAATGCCTTCCTCCTTGCCCTTAACCACATCCAGGAGCTTGTTCTTGCCCTTGCTTGGGGTGCGTGTCTTCAGCTTCTTGCGACGATTAGTGCCAGCCACAAAGATTTCCTCAACGTCTGTGACGGATTCCGCATTCGACAGCACCTCTAGACGTTTGCTTTGCTGCTGTTTCAATAGTTCGTTGGAGACAATCACTTCGTTCTCTATTAGGCCAGCTGTGCCTACGGCCAACTCCTCTGCTAGCGATAGATTTGCACTCCAGTCTTCGGGACAGGAGTAATCTTCAGAATCGGTGTTGGCCATATCCTTCAAGTGATTATAAATACCAAATTCGTAGCTTACATTCATGGGCATTACGTTTGTAATAGTATCTCCATATTTATCCTCCTTCAGCTCAACGACCTCCCGATGTGGTAAAGGCAGAACTTCAAGACCTACAGCGATTGCTTCGGGTACGGCGCTGGACAACGACAGATCTTCGCAGCACATGTCCTCCACATCGGTTAGGCAGGTGCCATCATCACCTGGAGCTAGAATAATAGCACGTGGTATCGGTTGTTCTTCGTCCTCTTCGTTGTCAAAGCTATCCTCGGCACCAGAGTCGTCGATGCCCTCGACATCAGTGAGGACTTCTTCATGTTTGGGAGCTACTTGTAAGAAATGCCGTTTGTCAGCTACGATCAATGTTGACTTCGAGTTCTTCCGGACAGTTCCAGTGGCACTGACAAAGGCAACATTTATGGGAGGCAGGCTGCTATCACTTATGCTTTGACTTTTGGCAGCAGCTCGTCCAGATTCCGATTCGGTACTCGAGCAGGCAATTTGACAAACTTCTTCGCTGTTACTTCCGGATACCATAAGCACTTCATCCTCAGATGTACCACGCATGTGTCCTCCAATTGCAGCGCAGTCGGACAATGCCGAGGCGAGATCACTTATATCGCTAATGACAGAGACATCTTCATAGTGATCGGAATCATCTTCATGTTTCTCACCGTCGGCAATGCTGACACGTCCCTGATCGCCTATGGCATTGTCCAGGTCAACGCATACGGACTTTTCGCAGCCATATTCCACCTCAGAGTCTGTGTCATAATCTTCGCAGTCGGTTAGGTAATCGGCCAGACCGTTCAAGTTTTGTGCTTGCAGAAAGTTACCCTCTTTTATTTCACAACTCTCCTTGGCATCATTATCGACAGCCTCCTGATTCTGTAATCCTTGTTGCAAGAACTCACGTAGTGACAACTTTAATTCGGGGTAAACGGCGCTTTTTGATTCGTCATCATCGGTTTCAGTATCGTAATCCTCGACATCAGTTACATCGTTCTCAAAGGGTCGTGTCTTCTCCTTCTTTGCAGCCCCATGATCGGAATTACGACGTGAACTAGGCTTCAGAACTTCCATTTGGCTATCAAAGTCTTCCACATCGGTTACACCGCCTGCTCCGCTACGTCCGTAGTCCATGTCATTGCTATCGGTGTCATGTGACGATGATTCGGATGATTCAGAATGATGCTCCGCAGTTACGGATATTGTTGGGAGTTTTTTGGACATTTTGGTGAGTTTTTTCTTAGTTTCTTTTTATGTTGTTTATTTTATTTTATTATTGATAGTATTGTGGCTTTAAAGTATTGGCTTTAGTTATTTGCGTTAGCTATTTGTGGAAAACAAGTTAAAATTAAATTGAATAAAAGCAGTTGCAAATTTAGATCAATTAGAAAAGTTGCATGGTTTCCTAAGCATGATGGGTATCGCTCTAAGCTAAGCTTCATTGCTGTACATATATGTATAAATAGTATGTAGAAAGGTGCTCTAAGCCTAAAGATGTTATTTACCTTTTGGTATACTGCTGATAGTGCTGGTCTCCAGCTCTCTCTTTTGCTGTGTCTCACTGACCACCTCGACATGGGATTGCACCGAAGTTTCAGTTGCGCTACTTGATGGGGCACCAGGGTGATGTTGGTGGTGCTGATGGTGTCGCCGAAGGGTCTCCTCAATGAGGGCTAATGGACTACGGGTCGGCTTGGGGGAACCAGGACTGGCGGCCAATAAGCGCTCGGGATCTCCGGTGCCAAACATTGGTAGTGCAACAGAATCGGAGAGACTGGAATCGGTGGTATCGATAAAGCTGACATCGAACTCGTTTATGCATCGCTGTTGATCGTTTGTGGTTTGCATTCGTATACCCCCCAATGCCATGGTATGCTGATCTACATCAAAATCGGGCTGGCGGTAGACCACTTCTAGGGGTTTGTCCGGGCCGAATGTTTTAGTGAATACCTCGCTGGTTAGCACCTTGCGACTGTTGCTGCCGCTACCGGAGGATGATGAGGTAGAGCTTTTTGTACTATCACTTGATTTAATGGAACGTATGGTTATCACTTCGGAGTCGTCATCAACAAGCACGGTGCTAACCGCGCCGGTTGTGGCTATCGGCTCCTTGTGTACACGTACCGTTGACGTTGTAGCTGCTGCAACCTTCTTCTCCGATAGTTTCATGTTTGTCTTCTCCTTGTCTGTCTTACGGCTGACCATCACGGCTGATCGTACACTGCGTCTGGTGCTGTTCGATGATCCACTGGCACTGGTACTACCACTTGCTGTAGTGCTAGATTCATTCATCGTATCCTTCATCTGTTTCTGTAGCTTCGGCTCAATGAAACTACGCACTTGCTTGGCGCTCGTTATTCTGTTGCTTCCTTCGTTCGTTTTACTGACTGTTCTTTTAACGATTTTCTTATTGTCTACCTGAGGTTTTGAAACGGTTTCATCACTTTTATTGTTGCTTAGCTTAGTTGAAGTTCTTGTTGCGGAAGACAAGCTAATTGGAACTTTAGTGCGTTGCATCGTTGCAGTTGCAGTTGTAGTTTTAGTTGAAGTTTTTGTCTTGTTGTCTGTTTCTATGGAAGTTCTGTAGGCAATGGATTTAGTTACATTAGCTGATTGTGTCTTCATGCTTTTAATTATTTGTTGGCTCTTTGAGCCTATCACGTTTGCTTCTTTATTCTCCTTGGATGTTTGTCTTTTGTAAAGGCGGTCTGTACTTTTTAGTGACTCCTTGCTTTCGCTATGGGAACCTCTCTTGGTTAGAACTAAGGACTTTTCACTGTTTGATTTCTTTTGTTTTTGTTCAATAAGTGGGTTTTTTGTCAAGGCACTTTTCGTATTCTTAGTGTTGTAATTACTTTTGCGAGTCGTATGTGGCGGAGCTGGTGATTTGGGTGGTGCCGGGGATTTTGGTGGTGCTGGAGTTGCGCTACGACTTTCGCTTTCGGATGTACGAGCATATCGCATGCTGTGAGCCAAAGTCGGCTGCATATATCTGTGGGAGGCAGTTGGTGTCGGAGTCTTCATACGGTTCGGTACGACTGTTTCTTGTTCGGTGTGACTGACGCTGCTCTTTACTGTAACAGACTTTTTCTGTTTTACACTAATTGTCTTTGTTTGTTGGCTTGCTTCTTTTTTAACTGAAGTTGCCTTTATTGTTTTAGCTGCTTTGGGTGTTGGACTAAACGAGCGAACTGATTTATTGTATGGTATTATCGTCACATCGGTTTTTACCCTGGGTCTTGGCGTTGTCGAGCGACTGTTTTCACCTTGAGGATGACTTTCGTAAAATATCGAACTTGATGCTGGACTTGCAGATCTTTCAAAGTGAATTTCGCTAATTACACGGCTGGCTGCAGATGTCGAGCTTGTTGTTGTCGAAATGGAACTTGTCACAGACCTTCTAGATTCTGTTTTCTTCGTTAACTTATGTTGGTCAGATTTGGCTGGAGTTTTGCTTGAGATTGTTTGTTTCGGGGATGCCTTTACTGGCTTTACTTGAGTACTTGGATCTTTTTTTTGTATGACCTTTGGTTTTTCTATTTTATCTACTTGCTTTTTATCGAGTTTCTTTTTAACTATTGTACTTGGTGTCTTTGAGCTAACTTTACTAACTACATTGGTCTTATTAACCACAGATTTGACTACTTTCTTTGGAGAGAGAGTATCATCAATCTTGTCCTCATCTAACTTAACAAAGTATGCAATGGGGCGAACTTCCTTGGAATCAATAATCTCAGTTTTTTCAGGCGGCAAATCTTCTTTTTGTGAATTTACGAACGGTTTTAAGTTCATAGTATTGGCATTAGCCGTTTTTAAAGTTTCCTCGACAATTTGTTCAACTGTACGTTCACCTTCAGATATTTCAGAGAGCATAAGATTCCTACAATCTAAATCTTTTTCCAACTGAACGCTTCTGAGTGTCTCATTTACAATCTTTTGAACTTCTGCATCACCTGCTCTTAATGTTTCTTCAACTATCTGTTGAACAGATCTAGTATCTTCTATATCATCATATAGATTGGACTTTTTGTCAATAAATTTATCTTGACTTTTAGGTAGCTTGACTACGTCCATAATCTGCATTTCAACTGACTCACGAGATTCACTTACAGAAGTTATCTTGCTTTTGGTTGTCGTTGTAGGTATCAAGGGTGTGGTGAAAGGAAGGGTCTTAGTTTCTGGCTTATCAAATCTATCCTCGTCCTCACTTTCATCATCAGAATACTCCTTAGAAATCTGCTTGATTGTACCAGCTGGAGACTTGGGCTTTTCTTCTACTTTAATTGGCGACTTATCGTCGGAAGTTGGCTTTGGAATGTCTTCAATCTTTTGCAAAGATTTGTCTCCGATGGGGAGCAGAGGAACAGTTGACGGAACAGTCTGAGGAAGTTTATCTTGTGGCTTTACGATTCCGAATTCATAATCGCTTTCTTCGTCAGAAAATTCTTTTGGAACTGTCTTAGCTAAATCTGTTGGGGATTTGGGTTTGTCAGCAGATTTTATAGGATCTGTGGGTAGCTTGACTACGTCCTTAATCTGCATTTCAACTGACTCACGAGATTCAGTTGCAGAAGTTATCTTGCTTGTGGTTGTCGTTGTAGGTAACAAGGGTGTGGTGAAAGGAACGGTCTTAGTTTCTGGCTTTTCAAATCTATCCTCGTCCTCGTCCTCACTTTCATCATCAGAATACTCCTTAGGAATCTGCTTGATTCCACCACCTGGAGACTTGGGCTTTTCTTCTACTTTAATTGGCGACTTATCGTCGGAAGTTGGCTTAGAAATGTCTTCAATCTTTTGCAAAGATTTGTCTCCGATGGGGAGCAGAGGAACAGTCTGAGGAAGTTTATCTTGTGGCTTTACGATTCCGAATTCATCATCGCTTTCTTCGTCAGAAAATTCTTTTGGAACTGTCTTAGCTAAATCTGTTGGGGATTTGGGTTTGTCAGCAGATTTGATAGGATCTGTGGGTAGCTTGACTACGTCCTTAATCTGCATTTCAACTGACTCACGAGATTCAGTTGCAGAAGTTATCTTGCTTGTGGTTGTCGTTGTAGGTAACAAGGGTGTGGTGAAAGGAACGGTCTTAGTTTCTGGCTTTTCAAATCTATCCTCGTCCTCGTCCTCACTTTCATCATCAGAATACTCCTTAGGAATCTGCTTGATTCCACCAACTGGAGACTTGGGCTTTTCTTCTACTTTAATTGGCGACTTATCGTCGGAAGTTGGCTTTGGAATGTCTTCAATCTTTTGCAAAGATTTGTCTATGATGGGGAGCAGAGGAACAGTCTGAGGAAGTTTATCTTGTGGCTTTACGATTCCGAATTCATCATCGCTTTCTTCGTCAAAAAATTCTTTTGGAACTGTCTTAGCTAAATCTGTTGGGGATTTGGGTTTGTCAGCAGATTTGATAGGATCTGTGGGTAGCTTGACTACGTCCTTAATCTGCATTTCAACTGACTCACGAGATTCAGTTGCAGAAGTTATCTTGCTTGTGGTTGTCGTTGTAGGTAACAAGGGTGTGGTGAAAGGAAGGGTCTTAGTTTCTGGCTTATCAAATCTATCCTCGTCCTCACTTTCATCATCAGAATACTCCTTAGAAATCTGCTTGATTGTACCAGCTGGAGACTTGGGCTTTTCTTCTACTTTAATTGGCGACTTATCGTCGGAAGTTGGCTTTGGAATGTCTTCAATCTTTTGCAAAGATTTGTCTCCGATGGGGAGCAGAGGAACAGTTGACGGAACAGTCTGAGGAAGTTTATCTTGTGGCTTTACGATTCCGAATTCATAATCGCTTTCTTCGTCAGAAAATTCTTTTGGAACTGTCTTAGCTAAATCTGTTGGGGATTTGGGTTTGTCAGCAGATTTGATAGGATCTGTGGGTAGCTTGACTACGTCCTTAATCTGCATTTCAACTGACTCACGAGATTCAGTTGCAGAAGTTATCTCGCTTGTGGTTGTCGTTGTAGGTAACAAGGGTGTGGTGAAAGGAACGGTCTTAGTTTCTGGCTTTTCAAATCTATCCTCGTCCTCGTCCTCACTTTCATCATCAGAATACTCCTTAGGAATCTGCTTGATTCCACCAACTGGAGACTTGGGCTTTTCTTCTACTTTAATTGGCGACTTATCGTCGGAACTTGGCTTTGGAATGTCTTCAATCTTTTGCAAAGATTTGTCTATGATGGGGAGCAGAGGAACAGTCTGAGGAAGTTTATCTTGTGGCTTTACGATTCCGAATTCATCATCGCTTTCTTCGTCAAAAAATTCTTTTGGAACTGTCTTAGCTAAATCTGTTGGGGATTTGGGTTTGTCAGCAGATTTGATAGGATCTGTGGGTAGCTTGACTACGTCCTTAATCTGCATTTCAACTGACTCACGAGATTCAGTTGCAGAAGTTATCTCGCTTGTGGTTGTCGTTGTAGGTAACAAGGGTGTGGTGAAAGGAACGGTCTTAGTTTCTGGCTTTTCAAATCTATCCTCGTCCTCGTCCTCACTTTCATCATCAGAATACTCCTTAGGAATCTGCTTGATTCCACCAACTGGAGACTTGGGCTTTTCTTCTACTTTAATTGGCGACTTATCGTCGGAAGTTGGCTTTGGAATGTCTTCAATCTTTTGCAAAGATTTATCTCCGATGGGGAGCAGAGGAACAGTTGACGGAACAGTCTGAGGAAGTTTATCTTGTGGCTTTACGATTCCGAATTCATAATCGCTTTCTTCGTCAGAAAATTCTTTTGGAACTGTCTTAGCTAAATCTGTTGGGGATTTGGGTTTGTCAGCAGATTTGATAGGATCTGTGGGTAGCTTGATTACGTCCTTAATCTGCATTTCAACTGACTCACGAGATTCACTTACGGAAGTTATCTTGCTTGTGGTTGTCGTTGTAGGTAACAAGGGTGTGGTGAAAGGAAGG
The DNA here is from genome assembly GCA_035047505.1 of Drosophila parthenogenetica. NCBI lineage: Eukaryota > Metazoa > Arthropoda > Insecta > Diptera > Drosophilidae > Drosophila > Drosophila parthenogenetica. The sequence continues at coordinate 5,806,017 of JAWNPM010000070.1, forward strand.
GTCTTAGTTTCTGGCTTTTCAAATCTATCCTCGTCCTCGTCCTCGTTCTCACTTTCATCATCAGAATACTCCTTAGGAATCTGCTTGATTGTACCAACTGGAGACTTGGGCTTTTCTTCTACTTTAATTGGCGACTTATCGTCGAAAGTTGGCTTTGGAATGTCTTCAATCTTTTGCAAAGATTTGTCTATGATGGGGAGCAGAGGAACAGTTGACGGAACAGTCTGAGGAAGTTTATCTTGTGGCTTTACGATTCCGAATTCATCATCGCTTTCTTCGTCAGAAAATTCTTTTGGAACTGACTTAGCTAAATCTGTTGGGGATTTGGGTTTGTCAGCAGATTTGATAGGATCTTTGGGTAGCTTGACTACGTCCTTAATCTGCATTTCAACTGACTCACGAGATTCACTTACGGAAGTTATCTTGCTTGTGGTTGTCGTTGTAGGTAACAAGGGTGTGGTGAAAGGAAGGGTCTTAGTTTCTGGCTTATCAAATCTATCCTCGTCCTCGTCCTCACTTTCATCATCAGAATACTCCTTAGGAATCTGCTTGATTCCACCAAATGGAGACTTGGGCTTTTCTTCTACTCTAATTGGCGACTTATCGTCGGAAGTTGGCTTAGAAATGTCTTCAATCTTTTGCAAAGATTTGTCTCCGATGGGGAGCAGAGGAACAGTTGACGGAACAGTCTGAGGAAGTTTATCTTGTGGCTTTACGATTCCGAATTCATCATCGCTTTCTTCGTCAGAAAATTCTTTTGGAACTGACTTAGCTAAATCTGTTGGGGATTTGGGTTTGTCAGCAGATTTGATAGGATCTGTGGGTAGCTTGACTACGTCCTTAATCTGCATTTCAACTGACTCACGAGATTCACTTACAGAAGTTATCTTGCTTGTGGTTGTCGTTGTAGGTAACAAGGGTGTGGTGAAAGGAAGGGTCTTAGTTTCTGGCTTTTCAAATCTATCCTCGTCCTCGTCCTCACTTTCATCATCAGAATACTCCTTAGGAATCTGCTTGATTCCACCAACTGGAGACTTGGGCTTTTCTTCTACTTTAATTGGCGACTTATCGTCGGAAGTTGGCTTTGGAATGTCTTCAATCTTTTGCAAAGATTTGTCTCCGATGGGGAGCAGAGGAACAGTTGACGGAACAGTCTGAGGAAGTTTATCTTGTGGCTTTACGATTCCGAATTCATCATCGCTTTCTTCGTCAAAAAATTCTTTTGGAACTGTCTTAGCTAAATCTGTTGGGGATTTGGGTTTGTCAGCAGATTTGATAGGATCTTTGGGTAGCTTGACTACGTATTTAATCTGCATTTCAACTGACTCACGAGATTCACTTACGGAAGTTATCTTGCTTGTGGTTGTCGTTGTAGGTAACAAGGGTGTGGTGAAAGGAAGGGTCTTAGTTTCTGGCTTATCAAATCTATCCTCGTCCTCGTCCTCACTTTCATCATCAGAATACTCCTTAGGAATCTGCTTGATTCCACCAACTGGAGACTTGGGCTTTTCTTCTACTCTAATTGGCGACTTATCGTCGGAAGTTGGCTTAGAAATGTCTTCAATCTTTTGCAAAGATTTGTCTCCGATGGGGAGCAGAGGAACAGTTGACGGAACAGTCTGAGGAAGTTTATCTTGTGGCTTTACGATTCCGAATTCATCATCGCTTTCTTCGTCAGAAAATTCTTTTGGAACTGACTTAGCTAAATCTGTTGGGGATTTGGGTTTGTCAGCAGATTTGATAGGATCTTTGGGTAGCTTGACTACGTCCTTAATCTGCATTTCAACTGACTCACGAGATTCACTTACGGAAGTTATCTCGCTTGTGGTTGTCGTTGTAGGTAACAAGGGTGTGGTGAAAGGAAGGGTCTTAGTTTCTGGCTTATCAAATCTATCCTCGTCCTCGTCCTCACTTTCATCATCAGAATACTCCTTAGGAATCTGCTTGATTCCACCAACTGGAGACTTGGGCTTTTCTTCTACTTTAATTGGCGACTTATCGTCGGAAGTTGGCTTAGAAATGTCTTCAATCTTTTGCAAAGATTTGTCTCCGACGGGGAGCAGAGGAACAGTTGACGGAACAGTCTGAGGAAGTTTATCTTGTGGCTTTACGATTCCGAATTCATCATCGCTTTCTTCGTCAGAAAATTCTTTTGGAACTGACATAGCTAAATCTGTTGGGGATTTGGGTTTGTCAGCAGATTTGATAGGATCTGTGGGTAGCTTGACTACGTCCTTAATCTGCATTTCAACTGACTCACGAGATTCACTTACGGAAGTTATCTTGCTTGTGGTTGTCGTTGTAGGTAACAAGGGTGTGGTGAAAGGAAGGGTCTTAGTTTCTGGCTTTTCAAATCTTTCCTCGTCCTCGTCCTCACTTTCATCATCAGAATACTCCTTAGGAATCTGCTTGATTCCACCAACTGGAGACTTGGGCTTTTCTTCTACTTTAATTGGCGACTTATCGTCGGAAGTTGGCTTAGAAATGTCTTCAATCTTTTGCAAAGATTTGTCTCCGATGGGGAGCAGAGGAACAGTTGACGGAACAGTCTGAGGAAGTTTATCTTGTGGCTTTACGATTCCGAATTCATCATCGCTTTCTTCGTCAAAAAATTCTTTTGGAACTGTCTTAGCTAAATCTGTTGGGGATTTGGGTTTGTCAGCAGATTTGATAGGATCTTTGGGTAGCTTGACTACGTATTTAATCTGCATTTCAACTGACTCACGAGATTCACTTACGGAAGTTATCTTGCTTGTGGTTGTCGTTGTAGGTAACAAGGGTGTGGTGAAAGGAAGGGTCTTAGTTTCTGGCTTATCAAATCTATCCTCGTCCTCGTCCTCACTTTCATCATCAGAATACTCCTTAGGAATCTGCTTGATTCCACCAACTGGAGACTTGGGCTTTTCTTCTACTCTAATTGGCGACTTATCGTCGGAAGTTGGCTTAGAAATGTCTTCAATCTTTTGCAAAGATTTGTCTCCGATGGGGAGCAGAGGAACAGTTGACGGAACAGTCTGAGGAAGTTTATCTTGTGGCTTTACGATTCCGAATTCATCATCGCTTTCTTCGTCAAAAAATTCTTTTGGAACTGTCTTAGCTAAATCTGTTGGGGATTTGGGTTTGTCAGCAGATTTGATAGGATCTTTGGGTAGCTTGACTACGTATTTAATCTGCATTTCAACTGACTCACGAGATTCACTTACGGAAGTTATCTTGCTTGTGGTTGTCGTTGTAGGTAACAAGGGTGTGGTGAAAGGAAGGGTCTTAGTTTCTGGCTTATCAAATCTATCCTCGTCCTCGTCCTCACTTTCATCATCAGAATACTCCTTAGGAATCTGCTTGATTCCACCAACTGGAGACTTGGGCTTTTCTTCTACTCTAATTGGCGACTTATCGTCGGAAGTTGGCTTAGAAATGTCTTCAATCTTTTGCAAAGATTTGTCTCCGATGGGGAGCAGAGGAACAGTTGACGGAACAGTCTGAGGAAGTTTATCTTGTGGCTTTACGATTCCGAATTCATCATCGCTTTCTTCGTCAGAAAATTCTTTTGGAACTGACTTAGCTAAATCTGTTGGGGATTTGGGTTTGTCAGCAGATTTGATAGGATCTTTGGGTAGCTTGACTACGTCCTTAATCTGCATTTCAACTGACTCACGAGATTCACTTACGGAAGTTATCTCGCTTGTGGTTGTCGTTGTAGGTAACAAGGGTGTGGTGAAAGGAAGGGTCTTAGTTTCTGGCTTATCAAATCTATCCTCGTCCTCGTCCTCACTTTCATCATCAGAATACTCCTTAGGAATCTGCTTGATTCCACCAACTGGAGACTTGGGCTTTTCTTCTACTTTAATTGGCGACTTATCGTCGGAAGTTGGCTTAGAAATGTCTTCAATCTTTTGCAAAGATTTGTCTCCGATGGGGAGCAGAGGAACAGTTGACGGAACAGTCTGAGGAAGTTTATCTTGTGGCTTTACGATTCCGAATTCATCATCGCTTTCTTCGTCAGAAAATTCTTTTGGAACTGACATAGCTAAATCTGTTGGGGATTTGGGTTTGTCAGCAGATTTGATAGGATCTGTGGGTAGCTTGACTACGTCCTTAATCTGCATTTCAACTGACTCACGAGATTCACTTACGGAAGTTATCTTGCTTGTGGTTGTCGTTGTAGGTAACAAGGGTGTGGTGAAAGGAAGGGTCTTAGTTTCTGGCTTTTCAAATCTTTCCTCGTCCTCGTCCTCACTTTCATCATCAGAATACTCCTTAGGAATCTGCTTGATTCCACCAACTGGAGACTTGGGCTTTTCTTCTACTTTAATTGGCGACTTATCGTCGGAAGTTGGCTTTGGAATGTCTTCAATCTTTTGCAAAGATTTATCTCCGATGGGGAGCAGAGGAACAGTTGACGGAACAGTCTGAGGAAGTTTATCTTGTGGCTTTACGATTCCGAATTCATAATCGCTTTCTTCGTCAGAAAATTCTTTTGGAACTGTCTTAGCTAAATCTGTTGGGGATTTGGGTTTGTCAGCAGATTTGATAGGATCTGTGGGTAGCTTGATTACGTCCTTAATCTGCATTTCAACTGACTCACGAGATTCACTTACGGAAGTTATCTTGCTTGTGGTTGTCGTTGTAGGTAACAAGGGTGTGGTGAAAGGAAGGGTCTTAGTTTCTGGCTTTTCAAATCTATCCTCGTCCTCGTCCTCGTTCTCACTTTCATCATCAGAATACTCCTTAGGAATCTGCTTGATTGTACCAACTGGAGACTTGGGCTTTTCTTCTACTTTAATTGGCGACTTATCGTCGGAAGTTGGCTTTGGAATGTCTTCAATCTTTTGCAAAGATTTGTCTATGATGGGGAGCAGAGGAACAGTTGACGGAACAGTCTGAGGAAGTTTATCTTGTGGCTTTACGATTCCGAATTCATCATCGCTTTCTTCGTCAGAAAATTCTTTTGGAACTGACTTAGCTAAATCTGTTGGGGATTTGGGTTTGTCAGCAGATTTGATAGGATCTTTGGGTAGCTTGACTACGTCCTTAATCTGCATTTCAACTGACTCACGAGATTCACTTACGGAAGTTATCTTGCTTGTGGTTGTCGTTGTAGGTAACAAGGGTGTGGTGAAAGGAAGGGTCTTAGTTTCTGGCTTATCAAATCTATCCTCGTCCTCGTCCTCACTTTCATCATCAGAATACTCCTTAGGAATCTGCTTGATTCCACCAAATGGAGACTTGGGCTTTTCTTCTACTCTAATTGGCGACTTATCGTCGGAAGTTGGCTTAGAAATGTCTTCAATCTTTTGCAAAGATTTGTCTCCGATGGGGAGCAGAGGAACAGTTGACGGAACAGTCTGAGGAAGTTTATCTTGTGGCTTTACGATTCCGAATTCATCATCGCTTTCTTCGTCAGAAAATTCTTTTGGAACTGACTTAGCTAAATCTGTTGGGGATTTGGGTTTGTCAGCAGATTTGATAGGATCTGTGGGTAGCTTGACTACGTCCTTAATCTGCATTTCAACTGACTCACGAGATTCACTTACGGAAGTTATCTTGCTTGTGGTTGTCGTTGTAGGTAACAAGGGTGTGGTGAAAGGAAGGGTCTTAGTTTCTGGCTTATCAAATCTATCCTCGTCCTCGTCCTCACTTTCATCATCAGAATACTCCTTAGGAATCTGCTTGATTCCACCAACTGGAGACTTGGGCTTTTCTTCTACTTTAATTGGCGACTTATCGTCGGAAGTTGGCTTAGAAATGTCTTCAATCTTTTGCAAAGATTTGTCTCCGATGGGGAGCAGAGGAACAGTTGACGGAACAGTCTGAGGAAGTTTATCTTGTGGCTTTACGATTCCGAATTCATCATCGCTTTCTTCGTCAGAAAATTCTTTTGGAACTGACATAGCTAAATCTGTTGGGGATTTGGGTTTGTCAGCAGATTTGATAGGATCTGTGGGTAGCTTGACTACGTCCTTAATCTGCATTTCAACTGACTCACGAGATTCACTTACGGAAGTTATCTTGCTTGTGGTTGTCGTTGTAGGTAACAAGGGTGTGGTAAAAGGAAGGGTCTTAGTTTCTGGCTTTTCAAATCTTTCCTCGTCCTCGTCCTCACTTTCATCATCAGAATACTCCTTAGGAATCTGCTTGATTCCACCAACTGGAGACTTGGGCTTTTCTTCTACTTTAATTGGCGACTTATCGTCGGAAGTTGGCTTTGGAATGTCTTCAATCTTTTGCAAAGATTTATCTCCGATGGGGAGCAGAGGAACAGTTGACGGAACAGTCTGAGGAAGTTTATCTTGTGGCTTTACGATTCCGAATTCATAATCGCTTTCTTCGTCAGAAAATTCTTTTGGAACTGTCTTAGCTAAATCTGTTGGGGATTTGGGTTTGTCAGCAGATTTGATAGGATCTGTGGGTAGCTTGATTACGTCCTTAATCTGCATTTCAACTGACTCACGAGATTCACTTACGGAAGTTATCTTGCTTGTGGTTGTCGTTGTAGGTAACAAGGGTGTGGTGAAAGGAAGGGTCTTAGTTTCTGGCTTATCAAATCTATCCTCGTCCTCGTCCTCACTTTCATCATCAGAATACTCCTTAGGAATCTGCTTGATTGTACCAACTGGAGACTTGGGCTTTTCTTCTACTTTAATTGGCGACTTATCGTCGGAAGTTGGCTTTGGAATGTCTTCAATCTTTTGCAAAGATTTGTCTATGATGGGGAGCAGAGGAACAGTTGACGGAACAGTCTGAGGAAGTTTATCTTGTGGCTTTACGATTCCGAATTCATCATCGCTTTCTTCGTCAGAAAATTCTTTTGGAACTGACTTAGCTAAATCTGTTGGGGATTTGGGTTTGTCAGCAGATTTGATAGGATCTTTGGGTAGCTTGACTACGTCCTTAATCTGCATTTCAACTGACTCACGAGATTCACTTACGGAAGTTATCTTGCTTGTGGTTGTCGTTGTAGGTAACAAGGGTGTGGTGAAAGGAAGGGTCTTAGTTTCTGGCTTATCAAATCTATCCTCGTCCTCGTCCTCACTTTCATCATCAGAATACTCCTTAGGAATCTGCTTGATTCCACCAAATGGAGACTTGGGCTTTTCTTCTACTCTAATTGGCGACTTATCGTCGGAAGTTGGCTTAGAAATGTCTTCAATCTTTTGCAAAGATTTGTCTCCGATGGGGAGCAGAGGAACAGTTGACGGAACAGTCTGAGGAAGTTTATCTTGTGGCTTTACGATTCCGAATTCATCATCGCTTTCTTCGTCAGAAAATTCTTTTGGAACTGACTTAGCTAAATCTGTTGGGGATTTGGGTTTGTCAGCAGATTTGATAGGATCTGTGGGTAGCTTGACTACGTCCTTAATCTGCATTTCAACTGACTCACGAGATTCACTTACGGAAGTTATCTTGCTTGTGGTTGTCGTTGTAGGTAACAAGGGTGTGGTGAAAGGAAGGGTCTTAGTTTCTGGCTTATCAAATCTATCCTCGTCCTCGTCGTCACTTTCATCATCAGAATACTCCTTAGGAATCTGCTTGATTCCACCAACTGGAGACTTGGGCTTTTCTTCTACTTTAATTGGCGACTTATCGTCGGAAGTTGGCTTAGAAATGTCTTCAATCTTTTCCAAAGATTTGTCTCCGATGGGGAGCAGAGGAACAGTTGACGGAACAGTCTGAGGAAGTTTATCTTGTGGCTTTACGATTCCGAATTCATAATCGCTTTCTTCGTCAGAAAATTCTTTTGGAACTGTCTTAGCTAAATCTGTTGGGGATTTGGGTTTGTCAGCAGATTTGATAGGATCTGTGGGTAGCTTGATTACGTCCTTAATCTGCATTTCAACTGACTCACGAGATTCACTTACGGAAGTTATCTTGCTTGTGGTTGTCGTTGTAGGTAACAAGGGTGTGGTGAAAGGAAGGGTCTTAGTTTCTGGCTTTTCAAATCTATCCTCGTCGTCGTCCTCGTTCTCACTTTCATCATCAGAATACTCCTTAGGAATCTGCTTGATTGTACCAACTGGAGACTTGGGCTTTTCTTCTACTTTAATTGGCGACTTATCGTCGGAAGTTGGCTTTGGAATGTCTTCAATCTTTTGCAAAGATTTGTCTATGATGGGGAGCAGAGGAACAGTTGACGGAACAGTCTGAGGAAGTTTATCTTGTGGCTTTACGATTCCGAATTCATCATCGCTTTCTTCGTCAGAAAATTCTTTTGGAACTGACTTAGCTAAATCTGTTGGGGATTTGGGTTTGTCAGCAGATTTGATAGGATCTTTGGGTAGCTTGACTACGTCCTTAATCTGCATTTCAACTGACTCACGAGATTCACTTACGGAAGTTATCTTGCTTGTGGTTGTCGTTGTAGGTAACAAGGGTGTGGTGAAAGGAAGGGTCTTAGTTTCTGGCTTATCAAATCTATCCTCGTCCTCGTCCTCACTTTCATCATCAGAATACTCCTTAGGAATCTGCTTGATTCCACCAAATGGAGACTTGGGCTTTTCTTCTACTCTAATTGGCGACTTATCGTCGGAAGTTGGCTTAGAAATGTCTTCAATCTTTTGCAAAGATTTGTCTCCGATGGGGAGCAGAGGAACAGTTGACGGAACAGTCTGAGGAAGTTTATCTTGTGGCTTTACGATTCCGAATTCATCATCGCTTTCTTCGTCAGAAAATTCTTTTGGAACTGACTTAGCTAAATCTGTTGGGGATTTGGGTTTGTCAGCAGATTTGATAGGATCTGTGGGTAGCTTGACTACGTCCTTAATCTGCATTTCAACTGACTCACGAGATTCACTTACGGAAGTTATCTTGCTTGTGGTTGTCGTTGTAGGTAACAAGGGTGTGGTGAAAGGAAGGGTCTTAGTTTCTGGCTTATCAAATCTATCCTCGTCCTCGTCCTCACTTTCATCATCAGAATACTCCTTAGGAATCTGCTTGATTCCACCAACTGGAGACTTGGGCTTTTCTTCTACTTTAATTGGCGACTTATCGTCGGAAGTTGGCTTAGAAATGTCTTCAATCTTTTCCAAAGATTTGTCTCCGATGGGGAGCAGAGGAACAGTTGACGGAACAGTCTGAGGAAGTTTATCTTGTGGCTTTACGATTCCGAATTCATCATCGCTTTCTTCGTCAGAAAATTCTTTTGGAACTGACTTAGCTAAATCTGTTGGGGATTTGGGTTTGTCAGCAGATTTGATAGGATCTGTGGGTAGCTTGACTACGTCCTTAATCTGCATTTCAACTGACTCACGAGATTCACTTACGGAAGTTATCTTGCTTGTGGTTGTCGTTGTAGGTAACAAGGGTGTGGTGAAAGGAAGGGTCTTAGTTTCTGGCTTTTCAAATCTATCCTCGTCCTCGTCCTCACTTTCATCATCAGAATACTCCTTAGAAATCTGCTTGATTCCACCAACTGGAGACTTGGGCTTTTCTTCTACTTTAATTGGCGACTTATCGTCGGAAGTTGGCTTAGAAATGTCTTCAATCTTTTGCAAAGATTTGTCTCCGATGGGGAGCAGAGGAACAGTTGACGGAACAGTCTGAGGAAGTTTATCTTGTGGCTTTACGATTCCGAATTCATCATCGCTTTCTTTGTCAGAAAATTCTTTTGGAACTGACTTAGCTAAATCTGTTGGGGATTTGGGTTTGTCATCAGATTTGATAGGATCTGTGGGTAGCTTGACTACGTCCTTAATCTGCATTTCAACTGACTCACGAGATTCACTTACGGAAGTTATCTTGCTTGTGGTTGTCGTTGTAGGTAACAAGGGTGTGGTGAAAGGAAGGGTCTTAGTTTCAGGCTTATCAAATCTATCCTCGTCCTCACTTTCATCATCAGAATGCTCCTTAGGAATCTGCTTGATTCCACCAACTGGAGACTTGGGCTTTTCTTCTACTTTAATTGGCGACTTATCGTCGGAAGTTGGCTTAGAAATGTCTTCAATCTTTTGCAAAGATTTGTCTCCGATGGGGAGCAGAGGAACAGTTGACGGAACAGTCTGAGGAAGTTTATCTTGTGGCTTTACGATTCCGAATTCATCATCGCTTTCTTCGTCAGAAAATTCTTTTGGAATTGTCTTAGCTAAATCTGTTGGGGATTTGGGTTTGTCATCAGATTTGATAGGATCTGTGGGTAGCTTGACTACGTCCTTAATCTGCATTTCAACTGACTCACGAGATTCACTTACGGATGTTATCTTGCTTGTGGTTGTCGTTGTAGGTAACAAGGGTGTGGTGAAAGGAAGGGTCTTAGTTTCTGGCTTATCAAATCTATCCTCGTCCTCGTCCTCACTTTCATCATCAGAATACTCCTTAGGAATCTGCTTGATTCCACCAACTGGAGACTTGGGCTTTTCTTCTACTTTAATTGGCGACTTATCGTCGGAAGTTGGCTTAGAAATGTCTTCAATCTTTTGCAAAGATTTGTCTCCGATGGGGAGCAGAGGAACAGTTGACGGAACAGTCTGAGGAAGTTTATCTTGTGCCTTTACGATTCCGAATTCATCATCGCTTTCTTCGTCAGAAAATTCTTTTGGAACTGTCTTAGCTAAATCTGTTGGGGATTTGGGTTTGTCAGCAGATTTGATAGGATCTGTGGGTAGCTTGACTACGTCCTTAATCTGCATTTCAACTGACTCACGAGATTCAGTTGCAGAAGTTATCTCGCTTGTGGTTGTCGTTGTAGGTAACAAGGGTGTGGTGAAAGGAACGGTCTTAGTTTCTGGCTTTTCAAATCTATCCTCGTCCTCGTCCTCACTTTCATCATCAGAATACTCCTTAGGAATCTGCTTGATTCCACCAACTGGAGACTTGGGCTTTTCTTCTACTTTAATTGGCGACTTATCGTCGGAACTTGGCTTTGGAATGTCTTCAATCTTTTGCAAAGATTTGTCTATGATGGGGAGCAGAGGAACAGTCTGAGGAAGTTTATCTTGTGGCTTTACGATTCCGAATTCATCATCGCTTTCTTCGTCAAAAAATTCTTTTGGAACTGTCTTAGCTAAATCTGTTGGGGATTTGGGTTTGTCAGCAGATTTGATAGGATCTGTGGGTAGCTTGACTACGTCCTTAATCTGCATTTCAACTGACTCACGAGATTCACTTACAGAAGTTATCTTGCTTGTGGTTGTCGTTGTAGGTATCAAGGGTGTGGTGAAAGGAAGGGTCTTAGTTTCTGGCTTATCAAATCTATCCTCGTCCTCACTTTCATCATCAGAATGCTCCTTAGGAATCTGCTTGATTCCACCAACTGGAGACTTGGGCTTTTCTTCTACTTTAATTGGCGACTTATCATCGGAAGTTGGCTTAGAAATGTCTTCAATCTTTTGCAAAGATTTGTCTCCGATGGGGAGCAGAGGAACAGTTGACGGAACAGTCTGAGGAAGTTTATCTTGTGGCTTTACGATTCCGAATTCATCATCGCTTTCTTCGTCAGAAAATTCTTTTGGAACTGTCTTAGCTAAATCTGTTGGGGATTTGGGTTTGTCATCAGATTTGATAGGATCTGTGGGTAGCTTGACTACGTCCTTAATCTGCATTTCAACTGACTCACGAGATTCACTTACGGAAGTTATCTTGCTTGTGGTTGTCGTTGTAGGTAACAAGGGTGTGGTGAAAGGAAGGGTCTTAGTTTCTGGCTTATCAAATCTATCCTCGTCCTCGTCCTCACTTTCATCATCAGAATACTCCTTAGGAATCTGCTTGATTGTACCAACTGGAGACTTGGGCTTTTCTTCTACTTTAATTGGCGACTTATCGTCGGACGTTGGCTTTGGAATGTCTTCAATCTTTTGCAAAGATTTGTCTATGATGGGGAGCAGAGGAACAGTTGACGGAACAGCAGATTTGATAGGATCTGTGGGTAGCTTGACTACGTCCTTAATCTGCATTTCAACTGACTCACGAGATTCACTTACAGAAGTTATCTTGCTTGTGGTTGTCGTTGTAGGTAACAAGGGTGTGGTGAAAGGAACGGTCTTAGTTTCTGGCTTATCAAATCTATCCTCGTCCTCACTTTCATCATCAGAATACTCCTTAGGAATCTGCTTGATTCCACCAACTGGAGACTTGGGCTTTTCTTCTACTTTAATTGGCGACTTATCGTCGGAAGTTGGCTTAGAAATGTCTTCAATCTTTTGCAAAGATTTGTCTCCAAAGGGGAGCAGAGGATCAGTTGACGGAACAGTCTGAGGAAGCTTATCTTGTGGCTTTACGATTCCGAATTCATCATCGCTTTCTTCGTCAGAAAATTCTTTTGGAACTGTCTTAGCTAAATCTGTTGGGGATTTGGGTTTGTCAGCAGATTTGATAGAATCCGTGGTTAGCTTGACTACGTCCTTAATCTGCATTTCAACTGACTCACGAGATTCACTTACAGAAGTTACCTTGCTTGTGGTTGTCGTTGTAGGTAACAAGGGTGTGGTGAAAGGAAGGGTCTTAGTTTCTGGCTTATCAAATCTATCCTCGTCCTCGTCCTCACTTTTATCATAAGAATACTCCTTAGGAATCTGCTTGATTCCACCAACTGGAGACTTGGGCTTTTCTTCTACTTTAATTGGCGACTTATCGTCGGAAGTTGGCTTTGGAATGTCTTCAATCTTTTGCAAAGATTTGTCTCCGATGGGGAGCAGAGGAACAGTTGACGGAACAGTCTGAGGAAGTTTATCTTGTGGCTTTACGATTCCGAATTCATCATCGCTTTCTTCGTCAGAAAATTCTTTTGGAACTGTCTTAGCTAAATCTGTTGGGGATTTGGGTTTGTCAGCAGATTTGATAGGATCTGTGGGTAGCTTGACTACGTCCTTAATCTGCATTTCAACTGACTCACGAGATTCACGTACGGAAGTTATCTTGCTTGTGGTTGTCGTTGTAGGTAACAAGGATGTGGTGAAAGGAAGGGTCTTAGTTTCTGGCCTATCAAATCTATCCTTGTCCTCGTCCTCACTTTCATCATCAGAATACTCCTTAGGAATCTGCTTGATTCCACCAACTGGAGACTTGGGCTTTTCTTCTACTTTAATTGGCGACTTATCGTCGGAAGTTGGCTTAGAAATGTCTTCAATCTTTTGCAAAGATTTGTCTATGATGGGGAGCAGAGGAACAGTTGACGGAACAGCAGATTTGATAGGATCTGTGGGTAGCTTGATTACGTCCTTAATTTGCATTTCAACTGACTCACGAGATTCACTTACAGAAGTTATCTTGCTTGTGGTTGTCGTTGTAGGTAACAAGGGTGTGGTGAAAGGAACGGTCTTAGTTTCTGGCTTATCAAATCTATCCTCGTCCTCGTCCTCACTTTCATCATCAGAATACTCCTTAGGAATCTGCTTGATTCCACCAACTGGAGACTTGGGCTTTTCTTCTACTTTAATTGGCGACTTATCGTCGGAAGTTGGCTTTGGAATGTCTTCAATCTTTTGCAAAGATTTGTCTCCGATGGGGAGCAGAGGAACAGTTGACGGAACAGTCTGAGGAAGTTTATCTTGTGGCTTTACGATTCCGAATTCATCATCGCTTTCTTCGTCAGAAAATTCTTTTGGATCTGTCTTAGCTAAATCTGTTGGGGGTTTGGGTTTGTCAGCAGATTTGATAGGATCTGTGGGTATCTTGACTACGTCCTTAATCTGCATTTCAACTGACTCACGAGATTCACTTACAGAAGTTATCTTGCTTGTGGTTGTCGTTGTAGGTAACAAGGGTGTGGTGAAAGGAAGGGTCTTAGTTTCTGGTTTATCAAATCTATCCTCGTCCTCGTCCTCACTTTCATCATCAGAATACTCCTTAGGAATCTGCTTGATTGTACCAACTGGAGACTTGGGCTTTTCTTCTACTTTAATTGGCGACTTATCGTCGGACGTTGGCTTTGGAATGTCTTCAATCTTTTGCAAAGATTTGTCTATGATGGGGAGCAGAGGAACAGTTGACGGAACAGTCTGAGGAAGTTTATCTTGTGGCTTTACGATTCCGAATTCATCATCGCTTTCTTCGTCAGAAAATTCTTTTGGAACTGTCTTAGCTAAATCTGTTGGGGATTTGGGTTTGTCAGCAGATTTGATAGGATCTGTGGGTAGCTTGACTACGTCCTTAATCTGCATTTCAATTGACTCACGAGATTCACTTACGGAAGTTATCTTGCTTGTGGTTGTCGTTGTAGGTAACAAGGGTGTGGTGAAAGGAAGGGTCTTAGTTTCTGGCTTATCAAATCTATCCTCGTCCTCGTCCTCACTTTCATCATCAGAATACTCCTTAGGAATCTGCTTGATTCCACCAACTGGAGACTTGGGCTTTTCTTCTACTTTAATTGGCGACTTATCGTCGGAAGTTGGCTTTAGAATGTCTTCAATCTGTTGCAAAGATTTGTCTATGACGGGGAGCAGAGGAACAGTTGACGGAACAGTCTGAGGAAGTTTATCTTGTGGCTTTACGATTCCGAATTCATCATCGCTTTCTTCGTCAGAAAATTCTTTTGGATCTGTCTTAGCTAAATCTGTTGGGGATTTGGGTTTGTCAGCAGATTTGATAGAATCTGTGGTTAGCTTGACTACGTCCTTAATCTGCATTTCAACTGACTCACGAGAATTACTTACAGAAGTTATCTTGCTTGTGGTTGTCGTTGTAGGTAACAAGGGTGTGGTGAAAGGAAGGGTCTTAGTTTCTGGCTTATCAAATCTATCCTCGTCCTCGTCCTCACTTTCATCATCAGAATACTCCTTAGGAATCTGCTTAATTCCACCAACTGGAGACTTGGGCTTTTCTTCTACTTTAATTGGCGACTTATCGTCGGAAGTTGGCTTTGGAATGTCTTCAATCTTTTGCAAAGATTTGTCTCCGATGGGGAGCAGAGGAACAGTTGACGGAACAGTCTGAGGAAGTTTATCTTGTGGCTTTTCGATTCCGAATTCATCATCGCTTTCTTCGTCAGAAAATTCTTTTGGAACTGTCTTAGCTAAATCTGTGGCGGATTTGGGTTGGTCAGCAGATTTGATAGGATCTGTGGGTAGCTTGACTACGTCCTTAATCTGCATTTCAACTGACTCACGAGATTCACTTACGGAAGTTATCTTGCTTGTGGTTGTCGTTGTAGGTATCAAGGGTGTGGTGAAAGGAAGGGTCTTAGTTTCAGGCTTATCAAATCTATCCTCGTCCTCACTTTCATCATCAGAATGCTCCTTAGGAATCTGCTTGATTCCACCAACTGGAGACTTGGGCTTTTCTTCTACTTTAATTGGCGACTTATCGTCGGAAGTTGGCTTTGGAATGTCTATAATCTTTTGCAAAGATTTGTCTCCGACGGGGAGCAGAGGAACAGTTGACGGAACAGTCTGAGGAAGTTTATCTTGTGGCTTTACAATTCCGAATTCATCATCGCTTTCTTCGTCAGAAAATTCTTTTGGAACTGTCTTAGCTAAATCTGTTGGGGATTTGGGTTTGTCAGCAGATTTGGTAGGATCTGTGGGTAGCTTGACTACGTCCTTAATCTGCATTTCAATTGACTCACGAGATTCACTTACGGAAGTTATCTTGCTTGTGGTTGTCGTTGTAGGTAACAAGGGTGTGGTGAAAGGAAGGGTCTTAGTTTCTGGCTTATCAAATCTATCCTCGTCCTCGTCCTCACTTTCATCATCAGAATACTCCTTAGGAATCTGCTTGATTCCACCAACTGGAGACTTGGGCTTTTCTTCTACTTTAATTGGCGACTTATCGTCGGAAGTTGGCTTAGAAATGTCTTCAATCTTTTGCAAAGATTTGTTTCCAAAGGGGAGCAGAGGAACAGTTGACGGAACAGTCTGAGGAAGTTTATCTTGTGGATTTACGATTTCGAATTCATCATCGCTTTCTTCGTCAGAAAATTCTTTTGAATCTGTCTTAGCTAAATCTGTTGGGGATTTGGGTTTGTCAGCAGATTTGATAGAATCTGTGGTTAGCTTGACTACGTCCTTAATCTGCATTTCAACTGACTCACGAGATTCACTTACAGAAGTTATCTTGCTTGTGGTTGTCGTTGTAGGTAACAAGGGTGTGGTGAAAGGAAGGGTCTTAGTTTCTGGCTTATCAAATCTATCCTCGTCCTCGTCCTCACTTTCATCATCAGAATACTCCTTAGGAATCTGCTTGATTCCACCAACTGGAGACTTGGGCTTTTCTTCTACTTTAATTGGCGACTTATCGTCGGAAGTTGGCTTTGGAATGTCTTCAATCTTTTGCAAAGATTTGTCTCCGATGGGGAGCGGAGGAACAGTTGACGGAACAGTCTGAGGAAGTTTATCTTGTGGCTTTTCGATTCCGAATTCATCATCGCTTTCTTCGTCAGAAAATTCTTTTGGAACTGTCTTAGCTAAATCTGTGGGGGATTTGGGTTGGTCAGCAGATTTGATAGGATCTGTGGGTAGCTTGACTACGTCCTTAATCTGCATTTCAACTGACTCACGAGATTCACTTACAGAAGTTATCTTGCTTGTGGTTGTCGTTGTAGGTATCAAGGGTGTGGTGAAAGGAAGGGTCTTAGTTTCAGGCTTATCAAATCTATCTTCGTCCTCACTTTCATCATCAGAATGCTCCTTAGGAATCTGCTTGATTCCACCAACTGGAGACTTGGGCTTTTCTTCTACTTTAATTGGCGACTTATCGTCGGAAGTTGGCTTAGAAATGTCTTCAATCTTTTGCAAAGATTTGTCTCCAAAGGGGAGCAGAGGAACAGTTGACGGAACAGTCTGAGGAAGTTTATCTTGTGGCTTTACGATTCCGAATTCATCATCGCTTTCTTCGTCAGAAAATTCTTTTGGATCTGTCTTAGCTAAATCTGTTGGGGATTTGGGTTTGTCATCAGATTTGATAGGATCTGTGGGTAGCTTGACTACGTCCTTAATCTGCATTTCAACTGACTCACGAGATTCACTTACGGAAGTTATCTTGCTTGTGGTTGTCGTTGTAGGTAACAAGGGTGTGCTGACAGGAAGGGTCTTAGTTTCAGGCTTATCAAATCTATCCTCGTCCTCGTCCTCACTTTCATCATCAGAATACTCCTTAGGAATCTGCTTGATTCCACCAACTGGAGACTTGGGCTTTTCTTCTACTTTAATTGGCGACTTACCGTCGGAAGTTGGCTTTGGAATGTCTTCAATCTTTTGCAAAGATTTGTCTATGGTGGGGAGCAGAGGAACAGTCTGAGGAAGTTTATCTTGTGGCTTTACGATTCCGAATTCATCATCGCTTTCTTCGTCAAAAAATTCTTTTGGAACTGTCTTAGCTAAATCTGTTGGGGATTTGGGTTTGTCAGCAGATTTGATAGGATCTGTGGGTAGCTTGACTACGTCCTTAATCTGCATTTCAACTGACTCACGAGATTCATTTACAGAAGTTATCTTGCTTGTGGTTGTCGTTTTAGGTAACAAGGGTGTGGTGAAAGGAAGGGTCTTAGTTTCTGGCTTATCAAATCTATCCTCGTCCTCGTCCTCACTTTCATCATCAGAATACTCCTTAGGAATCTGCTTGATTCCACCAACTGGAGACTTGGGCTTTTCTTCTACTTTAATTGGCGACTTATCGTCGGAAGTTGGCTTTGGAATGTCTTCAATCTTTTGCAAAGATTTGTCTCCGATGGGGAGCAGAGGAACAGTTGACGGAACAGTCTGAGGAAGTTTATCTTGTGGCTTTACGATTCCAAATTCATCATCGCTTTCTGCGTCAGAAAATTCTTTTGGAACTGTCTTAGCTAAATCTGTTGGGGATTTGGGTTTGTCAGCAGATTTGATAGGATCTGTGGGTAGCTTGACTACGTCCTTAAGTTTATCTTGTGGCTTTACGATTCCGAATTCATCATCGCTTTCTTCGTCAAAAAATTCTTTTGGAACTGTCTTAGCTAAATCTGTTGGGGATTTGGGTTTGTCAGCAGATTTGATAGGATCTGTGGGTAGCTTGACTACGTCCTTAATCTGCATTTCAACTGACTCACGAGATTCATTTACAGAAGTTATCTTGCTTGTGGTTGTCGTTTTAGGTAACAAGGGTGTGGTGAAAGGAAGGGTCTTAGTTTCTGGCTTATCAAATCTATCCTCGTCCTCGTCCTCACTTTCATCATCAGAATACTCCTTAGGAATCTGCTTGATTCCACCAACTGGAGACTTGGGCTTTTCTTCTACTTTAATTGGCGACTTATCGTCGGAAGTTGGCTTTGGAATGTCTTCAATCTTTTGCAAAGATTTGTCTCCGATGGGGAGCAGAGGAACAGTTGACGGAACAGTCTGAGGAAGTTTATCTTGTGGCTTTACGATTCCAAATTCATCATCGCTTTCTGCGTCAGAAAATTCTTTTGGAACTGTCTTAGCTAAATCTGTTGGGGATTTGGGTTTGTCAGCAGATTTGATAGGATCTGTGGGTAGCTTGACTACGTCCTTAATCTGCATTTCAACTGACTCACGAGATTCAGTTGCAGAAGTTATCTTGCTTGTGGTTGTCGTTGTAGGTAACAAGGGTGTGGTGAAAGGAAGGGTCTTAGTTTCTGGCTTATCAAATCCATCCTCGTCCTCGTCCTCACTTTCATCATCAGAATACTCCTTAGGAATCTGCTTGATTCCACCAACTGGAGACTTGGGCTTTTCTTCTACTTTAATTGGCGACTTATCGTCGGAAGTTGGCTTTGGAATGTCTTCAATCTTTTGCAAAGATTTGTCTCCGATGGGGAGCAGAGGAACAGTTGACGGAACAGTCTGAGGAAGTTTATCTTGTGGCTTTACGATTCCGAATTCATCATCGCTTTCTTCGTCAGAAAATTCTTTTGGAACTGTCTTAGCTAAATCTGTTGGGGATTTGGGTTTGTCAGCAGATTTGATAGGATCTGTGGGTAGCTTGACTACGTCCTTAATCTGCATTTCAACTGACTCACGAGATTCACTTACAGAAGTTATCTTGCTTGTGGTTGTCGTTGTAGGTAACAAGGGTGTGCTGACAGGAAGGGTCTTAGTTTCTGGCTTATCAAATCTATCCTCGTCCTCGTCCTCACTTTCATCATCAGAATACTCCTTAGGAATCTGCTTGATTCCACCAACTGGAGACTTGGGCTTTTCTTCTACTCTAATTGGCGACTTATCGTCGGAAGTTGGCTTAGAAATGTCTTCAATCTTTTGCAAAGATTTGTCTCCGATGGGGAGCAGAGGAACAGTTGACGGAACAGTCTGAGGAAGTTTATCTTGTGGCTTTACGATTCCGAATTCATCATCGCTTTCTTCGTCAGAAAATTCTTTTGGAACTGTCTTAGCTAAATCTGTTGGGGATTTGGGTTTGTCAGCAGATTTGATAGGATCTGTGGGTAGCTTGACTACGTCCTTAATCTGCATTTCAACTGACTCACGAGATTCACTTACAGAAGTTATCTTGCTTGTGGTTGTCGTTGTAGGTATGAAGGGTGTGGTGAAAGGAAGGGTCTTAGTTTCAGGCTTATCAAATCTATCCTCGTCCTCACTTTCATCATCAGAATGCTCCTTAGGAATCTGCTTGATTCCACCAACTGGAGACTTGGGCTTTTCTTCTACTTTAATTGGCGACTTATCGTCGGAAGTTGGCTTTGGAATGTCTTCAATCTTTTGCAAAGATTTGTCTCCGATGGGGAGCAGAGGAACAGTTGACGGAACAGTCTGAGGAAGTTTATCTTGTGGCTTTACGATTCCGAATTCATCATCGCTTTCTTCGTCAGAAAATTCTTTTGGAACTGTCTTAGCTAAATCTGTTGGGGATTTGGGTTTGTCAGCAGATTTGATAGGATCTGTGGGTAGCTTGACTACGTCCTTAATCTGCATTTCAACTGACTCACGAGATTCACTTACAGAAGTTATCTTGCTTGTGGTTGTCGTTGTAGGTAACAAGGGTGTGGTGAAAGGAAGGGTCTTAGTTTCTGGCTTATCAAATCTATCCTCGTCCTCGTCCTCACTTTCATCATCAGAATACTCCTTAGGAATCTGCTTGATTCCACCAACTGGAGACTTGGGCTTTTCTTCTACTTTAATTGGCGACTTATCGTCGGAAGTTGGCTTAGAAATGTCTTCAATCTTTTGCAAAGATTTGTCTCCGATGGGGAGCAGAGGAACAGTTGACGGAACAGTCTGAGGAAGTTTATCTTGTGGCTTTACGATTCCGAATTCATCATCGCTTTCTTCGTCAGAAAATTCTTTTGGAACTGTCTTAGCTAAATCTGTTGGGGATTTGGGTTTGTCAGCAGATTTGATAGGATCTGTGGGTATCTTGACTACGTCCTTAATCTGCATTTCAACTGACTCACGAGATTCACTTACAGAAGTTATCTTGCTTGTGGCTGTCGTTGTAGGTATCAAGGGTGTGGTGAAAGGAAGGGTCTTAGTTTCAGGCTTATCAAATCTATCCTCGTCCTCACTTTCATCATCAGAATGCTCCTTAGGAATCTGCTTGATTCCACCAACTGGAGACTTGGGCTTTTCTTCTACTTTAATTGGCGACTTATCGTCGGAAGTTGGCTTTGGAATGTCTTCAATCTTTTGCAAAGATTTGTCTCCGATGGGGAGCAGAGGAACAGTTGACGGAACAGTCTGAGGAAGTTTATCTTGTGGCTTTACGATTCCGAATTCATCATCGCTTTCTTCGTCAGAAAATTCTTTTGGAACTGTCTTAGCTAAATCTGTTGGGGATTTGGGTTTGTCAGCAGATTTGATAGGATCTGTGGGTAGCTTGACTACGTCCTTAATCTGCATTTCAACTGACTCACGAGATTCACTTACAGAAGTTATCTTGCTTGTGGTTGTCGTTGTAGGTAACAAGGGTGTGGTGAAAGAAAGGGTCTTAGTTTCTGGCTTATCAAATCTATCCTCGTCCTCGTCCTCACTTTCATCATCAGAATACTCCTTAGGAATCTGCTTGATTCCACCAACTGGAGACTTGGGCTTTTCTTCTACTTTAATTGGCGACTTATCGTCGGAATTTGGCTTTGGAATGTCTTCAATCTTTTGCAAAGATTTGTCTATGATGGGGAGCAGAGGAACAGTCTGAGGAAGTTTATCTTGTGGCTTTACGATTCCGAATTCATCATCGCTTTCTGCGTCAGAAAATTCTTTTGGAACTGTCTTAGCTAAATCTGTTGGGGATTTGGGTTTGTCAGCAGATTTGATAGGATCTGTGGGTAGCTTGACTACGTCCTTAATCTGCATTTCAACTGACTCACGAGATTCACTTACAGAAGTTATCTTGCTTGTGGCTGTCGTTGTAGGTATCAAGGGTGTGGTGAAAGGAAGGGTCTTAGTTTCAGGCTTATCAAATCTATCCTCGTCCTCACTTTCATCATCAGAATACTCCTTAGGAATCTGCTTGATTCCACCAACTGGAGACTTGGGCTTTTCTTCTACTTTAATTGGCGACTTATCGTCGGAAGTTGGCTTTGGAATGTCTTCAATCTTTTGCAAAGATTTGTCTCCGATGGGGAGCAGAGGAACAGTTGACGGAACAGTCTGAGGAAGTTTATCTTGTGGCTTTACGATTCCGAATTCATCATCGCTTTCTTCGTCAGAAAATTCTTTTGGAACTGTCTTAGCTAAATCTGTTGGGGATTTGGGTTTGTCAGCAGATTTGATAGGATCTGTGGGTAGCTTGACTACGTCCTTAATCTGCATTTCAACTGACTCACGAGATTCACTTACAGAAGTTATCTTGCTTGTGGTTGTCGTTGTAGGTAACAAGGGTGTGGTGAAAGAAGGGGTCTTAGTTTCTGGCTTATCAAATCTATCCCCGTCCTCGTCCTCACTTTCATCATCAGAATACTCCTTAGGAATCTGCTTGATTCCACCAACTGGAGACTTGGGCTTTTCTTCTACTTTAATTGGCGACTTATCGTTGGAATTTGGCTTTGGAATGTCTTCAATCTTTTGCAATGATTTGTCTATGATGGGGAGCAGAGGAACAGTCTGAGGAAGTTTATCTTGTGGCTTTACGATTCCGAATTCATCATCGCTTTCTTCGTCAGAAAATTCTTTTGGAACTGTCTTAGCTAAATCTGTTGGGGATTTGGGTTTGTCAGCAGATTTGATAGGATCTGTTGGTAGCTTGACTACGTCCTTAATCTGCATTTCAACTGACTCACGAGATTCGCTTACAAAAGTCAAGTTGCTAGTGATGGTTGAAGTCGAGGTTAGTTCAAAGTCATGCTTAATTATATTAGTAGGCTCAGTTTCAGATTTTTGCTTACCATCGTCAAATGTTGCCTTTGACATAAAAGTATTAGTTCCTTCTAGTAATTGTGTTGGGAATTTTCCAGATTCTGTTTTCTTAACTGAGCTGTACTCAGATGATTTGATAACAGATGTTTTTTGAACAAGGTATTTTTCCAAATCTTTTGCTTTTGCAAGCTGAGTGATTTTCTGTAGTTTTTCTTTATGTTCAATCTCCTCATCACTATCACTTTCATTCGCTGGTTTGCTCTTATCAAAAGGAAAAATGTTCTGTTCTGCAGTTTTTAGTGTGTGACTAGTCTTTAAAATTATTTCATCTTTTTTTTCATGCGAAGGGAATTTGACATTTATTTGCTGCTCTGTATCTAACTCAACTTTTTGAGAAACGGCTTTAACATCCTCAATAACGAGATTACTTAGTTTTCTATCATACTCTCTTGCAACGTGTATAAATTCTTTTGTTTCATCAATATCGGCTTTTGAAATTGAATGCAATCGCTCAACTGTTTGTGCGATCTTTGGGAATACAATTTCATGAGAGTCCCTAGTTGTTTCCACTGGAAATTCGTGTTTATCACATTCTTTTTGTATTTTTAAGTCACTGCCATCTGCCTGCGATCCAATTCCGCCTTCAAGTTTGTTGATACTCTTGCAAGTATCGTATACCGTTTTTTCATCTAAAAGGAATTTTTCTGTAATGGATCTAATGTCATCCTGTGCTAAATTAACTTCAACATCCTTTGGCTTCTCAAAAACTTTTGCCATATCGGATACTTTACGTTTTGAGCATTTCTTTTCGCAGATAGCTTCAAGATTTTCAATACTTGGGCTGAGCTTACCCGTTTCTAAAACAGGTGAAACTACTTTATGATCTAAAACACTCTTGGTGCCTAAATTATTCAAAATTAAGTCTGTATCGGTTAAAATCTGTTGTTCTATTGACGGCATATCAGCCTTGCGATCGACAGTGTCACGTTTGCGTGGACTAAATGGTACAACCTCTACGATTGTCGAGGGATATCTTCGTTCAATATCTTGTACAACTTCCTTTACTTTTGGCAATGTCTCTAATTCTGTATCCTTACTTGCTAACTCTTTGTGCTCTTCAATACTTTCTGTTAAAATGCTGCCAGGTACCTGTTTCAATTGCCTATCTATATCTATTACCTGCTCTTCTAAAGTCTTTTGTGTTTCACTTAAGTCTTCTGCCACCTCAAAGGCCTTCCGCTTCTTACAAACTTTCTCGCAAACCTCCTCCTCAATTTGCGCCATGCCAATCGCACCACGCTCCATGGCCTCAACTGGTGATAGTTTCACGACCTCAGTTGGTGGTTCACATTTAATTAGTTTCTCTAATGCAATGTCAGCTTCTGATAGTATCTGTTTCTCCACCTCATCAATATTCGGTTCCTTTTGGCATAGCTCTCGCTTTTGTACAGCAAATGGTATGGCCGCGACCGCAGTACTACAGATCTTATCCTCAATACTCTGTATCACATTCTTAACCACAGGCACATTGTCACCTATGTACTTTGGTGCTGCATGTGCAGACTCCAAGGACTCGGTACTGCCACTGCTCTCCAAGCGCATTATCTTACGTCTGACATCACCACAGCCCATTATTTGCTCTAAATACTCCCTATCACCAGCATCCCGCGGGATGTTTTCCACATCCACATCCGTGGACACTTTCTGGCTTCCTAATGCAGTTAAATTTAATTTTGTGCGTTCTATTTGCGTTGTCAGAGACGTTGTCGATGTTGTTGGTGCTGTTGTCTTCGCAGTTGGACTACTTGTACTCATTTCTGTAAATGAGGTAGTGTCTCGTGAGTATTGGTTTTGAATATCGGGGGGAGCTACCATTCTATGAAGCAGCTTATCAGTTTCATCAGTACTTGTAAAGGTTTCGGTTTTTACATTATGAACACTGAAGTGCTCTGTTTTCCAGGTTTGTCGCAAATTTGTATGTTTTTGTATTAGGAAGTAAGTAGAAACAAGGCAATATTAAGACAGTTAAACACCTATTACAAACAAACCAGACTTATGTGGTGGATTAGTTTATATACACAGTGCACAAAGTTTGTTCGCGTCGCATCTCTACTAAGTAATTTATAAGCTGTACGAGTACGGCAAAAAAAAACTCAGCAGCAGGCACAAACATGCAATTTGTTGTATACGTTACAAGTAAATGCGCTTAAGAAGTTAGTTAGTTTTGTTGGTTAAAAGCAAAAACAAAAATGTTTCGGAACAGACAGATGTCATATGCTATATATGAAGTCGTGGATTCCTTGCCCATTCCTGCTGTTTTAACCATTTCAATTCAAATCGTTTCGTTTCTTCATTTATTGTTAATTACGTTTGCATATTTTTTACAAAAATATTTAAGCAATTTTTTGCATTTGTTTATTCAACTCAAAAGTAGACAAAAATTAGCAAGTACTGCAAGAATAATTGTACCACGACATCATATGCCACATACGGTAATGCGATATGCTTATAAAAAAATTATACAAAATTACCATCAACGATATACGAGATACGATATACAATATATGTTATTGCCAAAGTGCAAAGTATCGTATCGTATATCAGCTAATTATTACATTTACGATATTGAGCCAATTATGCAGAAGAAAGCGCGTTAAGGGGTGCATTCAAATTGTTATTAGGGTGTAGTTTAGTTGAATTTATTGCCATTGCTGTTGTTATTGTTATTAATCTTACTATAAGCCGCAAATGCAAATGATCTATAAACTATTTAATAAATATGTTTACGATACGTAGATGCTACGGTAAATTTTGATGTTATTATTGAGTTTTAGATTTTTTTGTTTTGTTGTACTAAACATTTAGTTACGATATTCGTTGTTTAAGTAAGTAGGATTTATGAGAATACATATGCTTTTTCGTCAAGGACTCACAAAAATTACGAAAAGCAACAGAATATATAATTATTTGCACAAATCAAATGAAACAATAATATTGGAAACTGAAAGCCATGGTGGTTTATTGGAATTGGAGTGCTAAAATGCGACATATTGGGATCGAAATGCATGAGATCACAATGAAACTAACCAAGCTAATTGTGTCACTCAACTCATTTAAGATCACAATATACATATTTATGTTCATATAGTACAAATACAATAAATTTGTTTATAAATTTCGAAAATCGTATGCCAAAAGTGTTTATCTTAATGAAAAAAATCTTATAATTCATTTTAATACAATTTCTATGTACATTAAATATTTATAAAATATATCTTTTTTTTTTTTGTAATTCTTGATTGGCTTATGTTATAATTGTATTTGGAAACTTTTATTAATTTATTCAAGTTATACAAATTGAATCAATTATTGTAGCTTGCAGTAGTTGATAAAAACATAAACTGAATTGCTTAAATAATTGTTAGAAATTGCAAACGTAATTGTCGTTTCATGGTAGACTTATAAACAGGTATTTTTACACTTTAATATATGTGGAGAGAAATAGATAGAGGGAGAGAGACCTAGATTAGCGATACCCATCATGAATGCTTAAGTATTTTCTGATCCATTAAAAGGCAACTTTTCTAATTGATTGCACAAAACTTTGCTTTTGAGAACTTACCATAAAAATACAATACTTAAAGTTACTTTATTGTTTGTTTCAACGTTTAGTGTAGTTTATTTGTAATTTGTTTTAGAAATAGTTGTATTTATTATTTATGCACTGAATTAACCACAAACAACAACTCAACTCTACAATAGTCGGTTTCTTGATTATATTTAATATTCAATTTAAGTTAACAAACGCACAATAAACACAAACAAATTAGGCATAAATATATTATAGTATATTATAGTACAGTTTATGTGTGGTCTATGGCCAGAAGACAGCGGGTCAAGAAGAAAATTCGACTCGTATTACCGTTACGTCGCGCGTTCTTGGGAAATACAAATATCTGACTAAATCTGCACGAAATTTTCGCCTGTCGCTATACTACAAGAATGTGAAAATGAAATGAAACAAATTAAATTAAGTATACGCCAACGCGTTCGTTCTGCTCGGCTGCTTGTTGTGCCCTGCGCAATGACATAAGTGCGCAACATTCCGAACTACATTTCTAAGTTTTTGGTGATGCACATTTAAATTGTTCAGAATAACAAATGGAAGGAAAGTCTATTATGATTGGAAAGTTTTAACTAAGAAACAAAAAAATATGATTAACTTTAAGGTCGTTTATTAGAATACTGCAAATTTTTATGTTGACTCAAGTATGTTATCCCATTATTGATTCGGACTCATTGTGTTGACATTG
This sequence comes from Drosophila parthenogenetica, assembly GCA_035047505.1. Lineage (NCBI taxonomy): Eukaryota > Metazoa > Arthropoda > Insecta > Diptera > Drosophilidae > Drosophila > Drosophila parthenogenetica. The sequence continues at coordinate 5,832,496 of JAWNPM010000070.1, forward strand.
GCAGTTTTGAATGTTATATAGTAGCAGTCCATAGACAATAGGAATGGCGCCAGACAGAGTGCTTTTCTATTATTGTGTTTTTCCTCATTTCCTCGACCTTTGGCTGAAAAGCAGCCGGGGATAATTGGATTAGCTAACCACAATGTTAGTACACGTAAAGTTGGGCGTAAGAACGGTAAGATGGTATTATTTTCTTTAGTATGTCACCACCTGCTGGCTCATTGAATTTCAAATTATAAAATTTTTAAACAAACTATTTAGTTAGTTAGTTGGTTGATTGGGTTTATAATTCACTTACAGACTTTTTTGATTAAGATACACACACTAGCAGTTCGCTTGATTATTACTTGCAGTTATTTGTTAATTGTTAACTATTTGTCTTTTTCATTGAATCGTTTTAATGAATGGTTTATTTTGCATACAAAAAGCCTTTGGATCTAAATCAAAACCAAATCAAAACTTCATAATGAGCTTTAAATAAAAACAATCATAATCAAAACACAAAACACTTGCTCAAAAGTGGATCAGAAAACCAAAAACAATAAATACACTACAAAATGTGGCTTAACAAAAAAATTATATATATATATAAAAGTAAGATCAGAAATGGGGGGTGTACAGAAATAATCATTACAAGTTTATATTCTTTGATCAAAGAAGCAAACATAACATTATAGTCAAGTTAATTTACATAACAGATACGTTTATATATTTATTGCATAGAATATAGTTAGCATGTTTATGTATCACTTACCAATTGTGGAAATGGCAGTAACGCGCTCAAAGGTCGACTCTGTGGTAGAGTGCAGTGTGGTCACAGTGTCGGCTAGATAATCTATTGATAAATCGATTATTCTAATACCCTTGAATAGTATAATTGAGTAAAACTCACCGCGATCTATGCTGCCTATATCGGTTGGCTCATTCTGCTTGTCAGTTTTGGCGTCACTTGGTGTTGGTGGTGGAGTTTGGGAGACGGGAATGTCGCTCGCTGTAATTAAAAAATATTTATACTACTGTGTATATTTAAATAAAGATTACTTTCTTACCGATTTGTTTGAGCTCATCGGTCAATTCAATTAAACCCTCACTCATCTTTTTGGTTATAGTTTCGCCTACATATTTGCAGAACTCGGCATCTGTGAGTGACTTGCGTGGCTCAATGGAAAGTGGTGGACAAAGTCCTTCGTCCTTGATGGTCTCGCTTATCGGTACAGTCGCACGCTTGCCAATGGTGTCACTGTCATAATCGACGGAAAGTTGAGTCTGTTGTTCCATAGCCAAGAAATCGGCTGTCATTTTGCGTGCTGAAAATGGTGAAACTTCTCCAATTGGTGCCGCTGATTCAATGCCATCGCCTGATTCAAGCTTCGATTTAGTTTCTGGCTCAGTTGTAGCAAATTTGGGTTCAATCTTAGTGATTGACTCCACGGGGGTTTCCTTTGTCTGTATAATTTCAGGCAAAATTGTCGTGGCTGTAATTAATTCCGTGACAGTTCCTGTAATGGGTTGAGATTGCAGTTGAGTTTGTTGCTCCATGTTTAGGAAGTCCTCCGTCAGTTGACGTTCGTTTAGTGGTTGCACTTTCTGTGGTGCGTCCTTGATGCTTTCCTCCACCAATGACTTTCTGGGCTCAACTACAGGGATTTTGCTTGCAGGTGGTGGTGACTTAACAGTAATGACCGAGTCGGTTTCAGAAGTAGTCAATGGCTGGGGGATTTTACTAGCAGGTGTAGCTATCTTTGTCGAAATAACAGCCTCGGTTTCAATTGTTGTTGTTGGCTGGGGTATTTTACTAGCCGGAGATGCTGGTACTACGGATATAAGTGACTCGGGCTCAGATGTTGTCGAAGTCTGACTGGAGATGATAATCTTCTCGGATGTTTGAGGCATGCTTGGCAGTTGACTTTGCTGTTCCATGCTGAGGAAATCATGGGTTTGCTTGCGACTATCGAACACAATTTTCTCCTCAATTACGTCGGCAACTTTTTCAGCTACTTTATCAGCCTTTGGCTCATCCTGTTTAATGAAGATCAGAGTTTCCTCCGTTGGTATTTTAGCTGTCTTTACTTTCTCCTCGATTTTATCGCATGTGTCAAGCAAATCGGTTAGCTTCTCAGTCACAGTTTCGGCCTTGGCTACAACCTCTGTCTGCTGCTTTGGCAGTTCCGAAGTCGCAACAGTAGCAGTAGATGTAAGAATTTCGTCAATGACTTTGGTGTCTTTCTCCACCAGTTTCTCAACCGATTTACGTGGTTCCACTTTAGGAATCTTACTGGCAGCAGGAGCTGACTTGGGCTCGTTGGGTGGCTGCGCTGCGAGTTTTTGCTCGGATTGCAGGAAATCTTGTGTCAATTTCCGTGCATCCATTTCAACAAGCTTTCCGGCTTCGCCAGTCTTAACTGGTATTTTAGAAACTGGCTTTTCCAGCTTAGCTTCAGCTGATTTTTCGAGCTCTGGTTCAGCCGCGGCACGAGGAGCTGCCGTGGGCTTCAAAGGTTCCTCGCTGGGCTTCTTAACAAGTTTGGGAATTTGTGTCTTTGGCTCTCCGCCATGGAAATCGTATTTAACCTTTTTAGCTTCGAAATCGGCTATTTTCTCATCTATTTTTGTGCTCTCCACAATTTCGATGGTCTTGGCAACCTGTTCTGTGGACATTGATTTGGTATCTTGCAGGTGCTTTATGGTCTCACTGACCTTCGTTGTTTCGGAGACAATCTCAGTGCTCTTCTCCTTAACTTCCTGTTTACCAGCCTCGAAGGAACTGATGATATTCTCCACCTTTTTGCTGGCTGTCTCAGTTACCTCGCTGATAACCTGTTCGACCTCCTTAATGGACTCCTGTGGCATTGTTGCCAAAGGACTAGTCTTCTCCTTGAACTCCTCAACAAATTTCTCGTGAACTGTGGTCGTTGTTGTTGCTGCTGGAAGTTGACTGCGTTTCTCGAACTCTAGGAAGTCCTCGGTCATATCTCTGGCTTCCTGACGAGTAATTGTCGCCATTCGACTTGTGGTAGCTGTTGTGTCCTTTGATGTCTTTTCAGCAGTTGTAATGTCCTGGATAATTTTATCAACCTTGTCGGGAGAGGATGGTTCTTCTTCCTCCGAACTGCGTCCGGAAGTTTTCAGCTTGTGCGTTAATTCCTTATCAAAGTCGGTTTTGCTCACTTCTGTGGAATCCATCTTGCCCATCTTCATCTTAATAACCTGCTCGGGAACACCCGCAGTTTTGATAATTACATTGTCGGCGGGTAGCTGCATCAGAATCTCTGATTCGTGATGTGCCTTTTTATCCTCGATCAAACTCTTGCGCTTGATTTCAGTTATCTCACGAGTGATCTCTTTTTTCTGTGTTGACGCAGGTATAGAACGTTCTACAGAAAGACGCTTGACAATCTTCTCTCGTCGTTCAGCAACAGTTCTTTTGGCTTGCTCCTCATCGGATTCAGACTCTTCAATTTCCTTCTCCTCGGCCGAGTATTTGACTTCTTCGCGTTCGTTGATTTGCTGAATGCGCTTGCCTGAAAATTTAACATTATTTTAGCTATGATTCTAAAATAGATGAATATGTTAAGATACATACTTTCTCTGCGCACCAGCTCCTCTACAGATTCCGAGTTCTTCATGAGATCAGCTTCATCGAACTCTCGTGAATGCGATAGACGTCCACTCTTGCACTTCTTCATAATGTCCTCCCGTCCGATGTTCTTGAGCGCTGTTTCCAGAGCTAGAATGTCATAGTTTGGTTTGTCTTTGTACAGACGAATCATGCTCTGCGCCTGTCGTGCAATACTGTCGGTATTATGGTTGATTATCTCGTCAATCTCATCCGCCGAGATACCGATTTCTGGCGCCAGTTGTATCCAGTCTTTGCCCAGCAGATTAGAGAGATCTACAATGCGTATGTCCCCAATATAATGATCATTTTGATGCTTGCTCAAGCTGAACATTGAGGTACGATAGGCAGAGGAGACGCGTTCGGAGAATGCTGTTGTCGAGTCGGGTATAACGGCTTCGGGCAGTACGATGTTGAGAATGCAGATAGGCTGTTGCGGTGGCTCTCCCTTGGCTACCTTGGGTTCCTTCATGAACAGAGTGCGTCCCACAATATCCGCATGTTGATCCTTTACACGCACCGTGAAAGGCAACCGATTCTCGCGAAAGGCCTTAAACTGCAGCTGTAACTGATCACCGGATTTTGTAACGGGCACAAGATTTCCTGCCATTTCAATATACTGTGGTTTGCCCTCCAGGACCTCCACATCGCGGCTCTTGGCCACCTCCGTGTACAGTTCGTGCTTCTCGAGAGTTTTGTCCTCACGATCGTCGGTCATACAGAAGACGCGGAGACGAGCCTCGAAGGGTTCGATCTTCTTGGCGAATACTACAAATCTGGCTATGAAGGGCACGTGTATAACTTCCCTGTAAAGGTCAAGATTCAGAAAATGTTTTCTAAACCTCAAACAACTTAACTCACTTGTATAACTCTGTTGCCATTTTGGTTGCATCGGAAATGTTACGGCAATCCATAAGCCAAAAACGAGCTGAGACTGTCGTTGTGAAAGAGACGCAATCGTTGACAAAGGTCAAAGGTGTGGAGCCGGTAACATCTTCCCATTGGGCTCTGGATGGTCCGCCTGGTTGAGGGTGATTTAGGTAACAACATGTTCAATTTTCGGGCAACGAGCAAAGGTCAAAGGGTTACGCATATAGACTACATAGTATTTGAAACTCTTTGAAAACTCTACTTTTGTCTCATTAGCAGATAATAATTATTATTATAAAATTCCAAAATTTTTTTTAACTAATTCGTAAATGAAAACTCAACTCAAAATCTTTTTAATTATAGATTGAAATATACGATTTGTGTTGTATAATTTGTAATTACAAAGCAGTTGGTATGATAAGAAGAGGAGAATTTGAAAAGTATTGAAAAGTTTATTAAAAGTATTGAAATGTTTTTAGCGATAGAAGGAAGTATTGAAAATATTAGGAAATATTTTATTGTTTTTGTATTTCATTTTGTTTTTTGTTGTATTACTCTGTGTCTGTTGTGGCAGATGAGTTTATGTGATGCAGTGATTGGGATTTGGGGCTGAGGCATGTACGTATTGCGGGTATTACGATATATGTATGTAGTATTCATGTATAAGTGTGGCTGTGTATATGTTCAAATATATGCACTGATTTTACAAGCAAAATATATGTATTTTATTTGATTATTTAAATGTATAGGGCTGTATAGCATTTACAGGTTCACAGGTACAAAAGGTACTTGCTACGCTTACTTTGAAGCCAGTTAAAATAACATGCTTAATATTTTGAAAGTATAAAATTAGTAGGTTTCCATTTAATTATGATAATTAAGTGAGCGTGTCACGTGTTTCTTGTTAAATGTGTAGAAAATAACTTAAACCGAAAAACTTAAGTCAACTTATTATAGAAACCAACTTAAAACGTACCTAAAACAAGTCAAAATAACTGAATTAACCGTCAACTTGTTTATATACAATAAACAAAATATATATATTGTTTGTTTTATATAATAAATTATATTATAGAGCTTGCCATAGCAGTAACTTGATTTTAGCATTTATATATTCAAATAACTTTGGCAGTTTAACATTTATTTGGTTTCTTCTTAAATTTGTTTTATTTTCTTTTTTGGTTTTCGGTTTCAGAAAAGTTCTCTTTGGTGCCACAAACAGTAGAAATTCAATTTGAATCTATATTTTTTGTACATAAATATATATTGTATATGCTTTATGTTGGTACTGGTAACAAATTAAAAGCAAATCAACTGAAAGTCTGAAATCTATAATCTGAACACTTTAACAGAACTGACAAAACTATGTACTAATTAGCTTAAGTGCATTACATTCCAAATCAACAATTCCAAGAAAATAATATAAGTAAATTGTGTTGATAATAATTAAATAAAAGCATTGAAATTATATTTAATTCAAGTTCAAGTCTGGCACAATTTATTTGGCCTTGGTTGTAATACGGTTTCAATGGCCCAAAGAGCAACTTTAGCATTTAATAACTGTTATTTAAATCTTATTAAAGACCTACAAACGTTTTGAATGAAATTGTGCAATTGAATATAGTAATGTATAGAGCATAAAACCGCGTGCAGTCAGAAAATCTTTACTTATTTGTTTATTAATTATTTAATGTTAGTTTAGAGAGGAAGAGAGGGGAGAGAGAAGGCAGCAAAAATGTTTTTAGGACAAGCTTAAAAGTTTTTTAAAAGAGAATTCGAAAATTTTAGCTTACTTTTTACTTTGAAATGAAATAAGCTATTTTGGCATTAAAGCACAACATTAACTTGGCCTATGCTTTAGAGGAGGGTCAAAAAAGCCCAAACAGAAAGTGTACCTGAGCCTCTGGTTATTGTTGTTATTTTGGTATTGTTATTGTATTTTTTGTTTGTTTTGTACAGAAAACCCAAAGATGCAGCGCAACCCGAATTTGAGCAGTTAGGTTCAATAAATAAAAGAGGTTGAAATCAAGAAAAAATAATAAAAGCAAAACATAATATAATAAAAACTCAAATGAAATATTTCTTAAAGCATATAGTAGATAATATCATAAAAAGAAAATATATATATATTTTGAGAAATATTTGCAATAATTTGTTCTTGAATAAGAAATTTGTTTCAAATGTAATATGCAGAATTTTCAAATATTCGTTTTGTATTTTGATAGTTTGCTTCATTTTAAATTTAACTATATTATTATTATTATTATTATATTGTTTTTTGTCATAGAACGAAACAACTAAATATGAACAAATAACATTTTGTTTAGTTTTTTAAACAGTTTCAATTTGAATCTTCATACATGTTTGTGAATTTCTGAATTGATTTTGTTATATAAATTTTTTTTATATTTTGCCATTTTTCTTTTTTTTTTTTTGTTATATTTTTTTTTGTTTTGTTATTTTTTTTAGTTACCTTTTAGAGACCTTTTCCGAAACACACCTTCAATGGATTGAGAAAACAGAATGGAATGCGTGCACATATGCATTGACGCATTAGTACGAAATTATAGAACAATTAAATACGATTTCAATTAAGCATTGAATTGAAGTATGTTTTATATTGTATTTTTTCATTATTATTATTTAGTTTTAATTTGTTTCAAAACTGAAAAGTTAAAGAAACCAAACGATAAACCCATAGAATATAAAAAATTAAAAAGAATATTTATAAAATAAATATAAAACTGGAGCAAACACTGTTGGCACAATGATGACACTGAGTTGAGTACGAGTAGGAGATAGAGTATGTGTGAGGGTTCTGTATCTGTATTTGTAGCTGTAACTGTGTCTGTATCTGTTTGTGTGGGTGTAGCTTGAGTATGAGCGTATCTATGTCTTTATGCGGGGTGAATGACTTTAACTAAACTATTTGCTGTTACTGTTAACTATTTATTAAACTATATACTATGATAGTTACTTTAGAAATACTTTAAACTCGTTTAATGTTAAATTTAGTATTTGAATAATAGGAAAAACAACCCGAAACAAGTTATACGCATTAACTACACAGACACAAGCACATTTTTCTATCAAATGGGACCTGGATACGAACACGATTTGGTTTACTTCAAATAGTTTCCAATATTTTATAATATATATTTTTTTATTTTTGTTTTTGTTTAATTTTTTTTCACTGTACAACATTATGTAGGTAGGTATATAGATAAGTATATGGCATGTATATATATAGTACATGATACTTGTATGTAGTAAGTACATTATAGTAAATTTGTATAGAAAACTAAAAGAGAAAACAATGAATAGACATAACGAAATTATAAATTTAAAAAATACTTGAGTTATTAGGAAATTTGAAAAGGAAAAGGCAAACTCAATTGGAAAATAAATAATCAATACATAGAAGCACTTAAGTTGGAATGAATCAAATGAAAGCCTGAGAGTTTGAGAAGAGGGGTATTTTTTATTTTTATTTATTTTTTTTTTTGAGGAACTTTACTCATAAACATCAACTAACAAAACATAAGATTAATATTAAGTAGATACTTATAATTGTTATATAACTGCTTGGAGCACATTTCACAACAACACAAAAATAGTTATAACATATTTATCATCATTATCATCATCATCGATGTGGTAACAATTATGACTTACCTGTTATCGAGCAGAGCAGGCGAAGTGTTGGCGTATTGCCCGAATACTGATTGATCATACCCTGGCTGTGTGCCTTCGGGGCGGGCATGCTCAGTGTGATAGCCTTGTGGAATTTACGACGTCGCGGCTCGACCGTAACAATCGGTGAGACGGCGACCCCGCGACCCAGAAGCTTAGCCGTTAGATCGGGATCAACTGGTTGGGCCTAGAAATGTAACGAATTTGTTTGATTTCAGGCACTGTAGGACAAAAAATCGATTTTTTTCGGCCACTCTCACATTTACAGTATATGAGAAAAATAAATTAAAGTAATTAACATTCACACACACACACACATATATAACTCTCTAGCTTTGCGTGTATGTGTTTCATTCTAATGACAAAATAAAAATTATAAAATGAAATGAGTTTTTGGGCTAAATGGTGAACATTTTGTTTAACTTTTGTTTTTGCTTATGTTTTTTGTACAATGCTTGATTCAGTTTCATTATTATTAATGTTATTCTATAAAAAAAATCGGTTATTCGATTTCAGTTAAATACAGCATAAGTAGTTTAACTACAAACAATAACAATGTTCAAGCCCATTTATGTCCCAATAAATTTAGTTATCCAAAAAAACTTTTACTACAACTTAACAGCTAGGAAAATAATACGTAACAAACTATATAGAATATAAAAAATAAATTTATACAGTATACAAAATGCAAATAATATGTGCTAAGATTTCAACTCATGAGTTTTTAGGGCCATTAAAAAATCGTTTTTTTGCTTACAACATGGCTAAAAAACAAGTGTTACAACTTCGTTAGGCATTTCAGCACCGAACCCAATTGTAACGATCTAACCTTATTATTTTAACAATATACAATATGTACAACTGTACTGGTTCCTTCTTCTTTTTTTATTGATTCGAAAAAGCAATTTAATGGAAATAATTAATTAATCAAACGAAAATTAATGAAAACATTTTCATTGTCATAAAGTTTTTGTTGAACTAAATTTATTGGGTAGTACTTCATTTCAGAAAACTTTTATAATCTTATCATAATCATAATTAAGTAATTTATCAAATATGAATAGTGTATAATAATAAGCATATATAGATTAATTGTTAATTATTATTAAGTGTATGTCTTATTCAATTGGACAATTTTCGGTATTCATTTAGCTTTAAGAAAATATTCGCGAACTCCGCTACAAAGTCGATCGCTTTTGATCCATGATCAATCATCGTCAATATGTTTCGTATAAGTTAAGTATTATTGCAAGTCACTGGGATATCATAGCCCATTTATATATACCATATATAATTTATGTAGAGCATTTTCTCTTTTTGTGCCATAAATAAGTAATTTACTGAGTTTTTCAATCAAACAAAGTGCACAGATATTTTATAAATAACAAACTATGAATCGAGAGGCATTCAAATATTCAAAGTAGCAAATACTTTACTAAACAAATCTAAATACGAATACTAGATTATTGAGATACGAGTATATAATATTTTGATTTGGTTTCAAGCTTCCATTGGGATGAAATACGCCATCGTGTGTTAAATATTTATATATATATATATATATATATATATATATATATATAAGTTTGATATATAGATTGTATATAAGTGCATAGATATCATCTACTTAGTTTGGCTTCACCGTTTATTACGCGGATTACAGAGTATTTTCTTTGGAGTTTTCTTGTTTAACATTAGTCGATTAAATGCGTATTAGGTATTAACTATTGGAAAAGACTTTTTGGGAAGAGTTGTACGAGAATATGTGTATAAGTAGTATATATTTAAATGCACGATAACTTTTTGAAGATCTTGCTAATAATTTTTAGTTGATTAAGTGTTAGTGCTTTTTCGCAGTGTTTACCAAATGAGCGAGAAGCGCTTCTTTTTGGGCACATGATTGACGCTAATCTTGCGTAGTTTCTCGGGCGCAACGCCTTTGCGTGGTTTAAAGAGGTTTACCTGTAAGCCAACTTTGATTTTCTTGGTCAGAGCGCCTTGTGGAAAGACGGCCTGCACTTGTGGCACCACTGTGCTGGATACCATGCCACCCTCGGGTCCAATAGCATGCACCTCCTGGCGTATACGCGATACGACGGCAAAGTACTGAGGGAAATCATAGGTGACAAAGCGGCACACATGATTGCCAGCCTGCTCCTCCAGCTGAGCGATTTCTGTGGAAACAAAAATAGGATAAATTGCATCCTAAATGACGAATTGAAGTCAAACGTTTACCCTCGGGCTCAAAGCATTGCTGCATCACATCGTGTATGATCTCCTCGGAGTTGTCTATGGTGTGTTCTCGCCAGGTTTCACCATTGTCTGAACGGAGTATGATGATCTCACGCTCCTTGCCACGCAGCGAGGCAAAGTGCGGCACCTCCATGACAACGGGGCCAATGAACTTGGTCGAGCAGGGTCCCAATTCGAGGACCCGACTGGCCAATGCCTCGCCCTCCATCAACTGCGGCGGATGCATGGTGCGCTGTGGCTTCACATAGCGACAGGTCACCCGCGTCGGCTGGCAGGTGGAGCGCGATGGTATAATCATGCGCACACCGCTGTGACGGCAGCCCCGCATGGCACCACCCCGTGCATCCACCAGGAAAGAGACCAGGAAACTCTTCCAGCTCAGCTTGCGACTACAGAGGCCAAGAGGTTAATGAAGTTCCTTATTTAAAGTATTTCTACTTACCCCACATGAGGTGGTTCATCACCGCCATTGCCATTGGCAATGTAGACACCATCGACTGTGGCCTTGGGCGAGGAGCCATAGACCTGAGCCTTGTGTGGACTGATCATCTCCTCGCCAATGGTGGGCGGTACACCGCTGGCATATTCAGCACTTTGGGTCATCCGATTGGAGTCCATGCGCTCATCACGAGTCACATCAATGGGTAGCGAGTCGTCTCCTAGGGATTTCATTTCATCAACGGTCAAATAGCGATAAGGTTGATCTGATAGCATATTGTCTTCGCCTAGATATTCAATCGATTTTGCAGTTGCATTCCCAGCGCATTTTCAATTTTTCAGTTCAAGCAGCAAGACACAGTCAATTTATGGCCATATAGCGATTCAAGTTGTTGTTATTGTTGTTGTAGTAGTTGTTGTTGTAGTGTTTTATAGTAGTGTTGTTGTTGTTTCAGTTGTTGTTAGTTGCAGTATGATGAGAGCGCGGTGCATTTGAAAATAGAAGAATGCAAATGAGTTTTTTTTAGTGAAAAATTTGATTAATTCTACATGCAACGCATTTTGTTTATTCTATTTTAATATAGTTATTATAATATGATTAAAGTAGTTATAGATGATATATGTAAAGCTAGCATGAGTATATATTTTCCATAAAGTAGCATATTATAGCTTAAGTTTAATACTGTTTCATGCCGTGGTACAAAATAAATTAGAGCACATCGATAGGAGCTTCATAAAGTCAAAGAAAATAGTTAATAACTTTTTGTTTAAAACACCCAACTAATTATTTACAGTAATTGAAAAATAACAGATATGAAATCGTTAACAATTTCGATTTTTTTGTTCGTTTTTTAGACAGGGAATTCACACAAAAAAGCAAAAAAAAATTTAAGTTGTAACAAATTTTCCAGCTCTCCAAACTTTTTTCGAGTTTTTCTTACAACAACGTCAAGAATTAATTTGTACATTTAGAGGAGTAATCAGATATTAAGTGAGCACAAATTTTGATTAATTTTGAATGTTTTTTCGAGCCAATTTGTTGCCAATTTGCTGCACTTGATAAGAGCCCACTCTTGAGCTTAGTTTAAGGAGTTTTACAATTTGGCCTTGGAACTTTCCACTTGGCACACACTTACTAGTGACATACAGATAGTCGCCCTGATAGATGTGCGTATCGGGCCGATTTACTAGATCACGATGACAGTGATGATCACCGCCAATGCCAAACTCGTAGCATGCGTCCAATTCCCAATTTGTGTCACCTAACGGCACACATATATGATCATATATATGTAGTTGGTAAAAGCGGGGAATTTTTCTTTTATAATTTATACTTAAGACTAGGCATTGCTTATTTTTGTAGTGCTGTGTTGAACTAGTTTTTGGATAGTGTAAAGAGTGTTTATAGTTGAGGATATACATACCGCCTTCTTCCTCTGAGTCGGACATGAAGGACTCATGCATTGCCTCGGGAGCAACCACACGGTACTTTTCCTCGGCTTGAGAGGGAGCAGCAGCGGTTTCATCCTCCTTGGTAATGGACTTGAGGGAATCCAACACACTAATGTAGCCCAATTTACGGGCAATATGCAGTGGTGTCTGTCCATTGACGGTCTGGGCATTGGCATTCGCCTTGTGCTCCAGCAGCAGATTGACAATATGGCAATGGCCCTGCTGGGCTGTCTGATGCAATGGCGTGTAACCCGCTTTGGTGGCCATGTCGATATTGGCGCCATTCTGCAGCAGGAAGCGCACCATGTTGGCCTGGCCAAAGTGGGCGGCGACATGAAGGGGCGTGTAACCCGCCTTGGTAGCCATATCAATGTTGGCTCCATTGCGCTGTAAAATCTCTGCGACATTCACATTATCCTCCTGGGCACACAGATGCATGGGAGTCAAACCATTCTTGGCCGGATGATTGACAGCTGCCTTGTGCTCGATCAACAGATTCGAGATTTCGGCATGCCCCTCCTGGCTGCTCAGATGCAGTGGCGTGAATCCCGCCTTGCTCTCGGCATTCGCCTGAGCTCCGTACTCCAGCAAAGTAGTTGCTATATCCATCTGATTCTTGCGTGCTGCAATGTGCAGCGGAGTATGGCCATTCTTAGCAGTGGCATGTGGACTAGCACCCTTCTCCAACAGCAGTAGTGCCACCGCCTGGTTGTTGTAGTGGCATGCCACATGCAGTGGAGTCACTCCATTCTTGCCTTGCGCATCCACATCTGCCTCCTTCTGCAGCAGCAGCTGAGCGACCTTAATATGCCCGTACTTGGCGGTCAGATGTAGGGGTGTGAAGCCCTTCTTGGTGGCTGCATCCAAGGCAGCGCCGTTCTCGATCAGCACAGCAGCAACCTGGTTGGAAGGGGAAAACTTTGAGTTAAAAGCACAGCTTTTGAGCCAAGTTTGACATTCGTTTCTGGACTACAAACAAAACCATAGAGAGCAACAGAAATATACTGGTAATAAACTAAACATTTTTAAAAAATTCTGCCTTTAAAGTCATAAATCAAAGTACATAAATAATACTATAAAAATGGTGGCAACATTTATTTATGGCCAACATAAAACATAAAAAACAAACAATAATAAATGGCAAACAACAATAATCGTAATACTCGATGATAGTAACATAAACAAATTTAAAGATAAACGTAAACATTAAGATAAAGATACAAATTAAATGAAACTTAAAAGTGAACAACTTTCAAATGAAAAACTCTTGGTGGCGTATCCAGAACAATTGCATCAGGTAGACGGTGTCAATGTGATCCGTGATCTTTTTAGCAATCAAATCTTTTACCTCATCCTGTCCCTCCTTGGCCGCAATGTGGAGAGCCGTGTACATGTCCTTGGTGGTGGCATCCACCTGAGCGCCGTGCTGCAGCAACAACATAACAATATCAACGTTGCCCAGACGTGAGGCGATGTGCAGCGGTGTCTGCTGCTCACGCGCACGTGCATCCACCTGGGCGCCGTTGCGCAGCAGAATACGAATGATGTCCGTCTGTGAAGAGGAAAAGGGATTAATTACTGATCTCCTAAAAGAAGTTAGTGTCACTTACCTGGTTAGCACGTGCGGCCAAATGCAATGGTGTCTCGCCACGCACAGTGGGCACATCGGGACTGGCGTCGTGTTGCAGCAAATAGATGACAATGTTCATGCAACCCATAAAGGCAGCCACATGGAGTGGGGTCAGACCACTTTCAGTGGTAGCACTGATGCTTGCTCCATGACGCAGCAGCAGCTCCACGACCTTCAAGCGATTCTTCTTGCAGGCAATGTGCAGTGGAGTGAATCCGTTTAACGCTCGAGCATTTGCATCCGCATTGCGATCCAGGAGCAGCTTGGCCACACGCACGTGTCCGCAGTGGGCAGCTACATGCAGAGCGGTCAGGTAGTCCACAGTGACCTCATCGACGGGTGCACGATGATACAGCAGAATCCGTGCGGCATCCACATGCTCACCCTGAGCAGCCATATGCAATGGAGCGAGACCGTTTTTGGTCTTGGCGCTGATGGGAGCACCACGTTCCAAAAGCATGTCCACGACCTGCTCGTGTCCCGAGCGTGCTGCACAGTGGAGTGGTGTCAAGCCATCCCTGGTCTTGGCCTCAATGTTGCCGCCCTTCTCCAGCAGCAGGGAGACCATGTTGGTCTTGCCCCACTTGGCGGCCACATGCAGTGGACTGATGTTATGTTTGGCCGAGTAGTTGACATCGGCGCCCTTCTGGATGAGCAGATTGGCAATGTTTTGGTTGCCATAATGCGAGGCAATGTGCAATGGCGTGAATCCCGACTTGGAGGTCACATCCGGATTATGGTCATTCTGTGTGGAGAGAAACAGGATTAGTTAATTAAACAAGTCTTCGACCGTGTTCTACTTACATCCAGCAGTAGCGTAGCCGCTTTGACGTCGTCCTTCTTGGCAGCTATGTGCAGTGCAGGCAGGCGCACCTTTCCACGGGTGTCGCTCTCGAGGAGCACGGCCACAACCTTGTCGTGTCCCTGCTGCATGGCCACAGCCAGTGGCGTGAAGCCATCCTCAGTAGCCAGACTCTGATTGGCGCCATTGGATAATAGGAGACGCACCACAGCATCATGATTCTCCTGGGCTGCCATGTAGAGGGGTGTGAAGCCGTTCTGGGACTGCACGTTGACTGAGGCATTGTGCTCCAGCAGCAGCTTCACCACCTCCTCCTGTCCAGCCAGCGAGGCAATGTGCAGCGCCGTGTTGCCCTTCTTGGTGGCGCTATCCACAATTGCACCGCGACGGAGCAGCTCCGAGACGACATGGATATGTCCATCCTTGGAGGCCAAATGCAGGGCATTCAAACCGTTCTGCAGTTTAAAGATTAAAACGGGTTTAAGAATCGTTTCAAGTGTTTATACTTTGAGAGGTTGTACTCACCGCATTGCTGGTGTTGATGTCAATGTTGTTTTTCAAGTGCTCCAACACGCGCTCCAGATTCCCGGCTCGTGCGGCACGCAGGAAGGAAGTGTTGCCATCACCCTGTAAGAACGAGGCGGTGAGTTTTAAATAAAGTTTAAAAACAGCAAAGTTTTTAGAATAAGACTAAGAGGAGCTAATGGTATATAGTTAGACAGAACTAAGAATTTCAGAGTCATACATGTTTACTTTTCGCTTATATGATGATCAGTCAGTAAACAGAAAAAACGATGATTTTTTGGATAGAAATTTGAATATTTTCTCAGCATATTTACTTAACAAGTCAGCTGAATCACCGTGTATGTAAAAGGGTTTATTTTATCGTAGGATCTATTTTCGACTGCTTAAAGTATGTGTATATATAATTCGGTCACAACCTGACTCACTAAGTAGATTCAAAGACTATACAAAGTGCAGGGGTAAAATGTATTTAACCTAGGGCACTTTTATGTAAGGGAAAGAGTAAAAAGACTTCTACAACAAGTAAATATTTGAACTTGACAAACTTTTGGCAAAATTATGATTGATTAACCAAAGAAAAGTTGTTAAAACCAATCCAAAGTTTGTAGAGCACAACATGGCATGATTGTGACATTATTGCGTTCGTAAAGCTTTAATCAGCTTATCCCCTAGGTAGGAACCCAAGGAAAAGTTGCGTGTTAGTTGCGTATTCATCAAATGAGCTTTACTTGGGGATGTTATTGATCGTTTGGCGTTACAGTCGTTGCGCAACTGTAACTCGCACCTGGCCAAAGCCAAAGCCAAAGGTAATGCGGCTGATGATGGTAATGGCTGATGTCAGGTGATGGCTGATGGCTCAAGTTCAGCCATTGGCAGCGGTCAAGGCGAGGGGTCAACGTCAGTGCTAAACAACTGTAAATGCGCAGGTGTAATTCCGGTTTATTCCCAGCTGCCCCTCTTTTTAAAACACCCTCCCCACTAACCAATCTCCACCCCAAAGAGAAAATGAAACAACACCACCACCCACAATTTGTTTATGTTTTCCCTGTTGCTGTATGCTCCAGTGAACAGCAGCGGGTTCAACTGGAAATTCGATATCGAAAATGACGTCATGGTATCAGCGCTGGGAAAGCTGGAAAAGTGCAACTGGAACTGGAAGGCGGCGTTTTCGCACTGGAAATGGGAAAACTTTTCGCACTTGATAAAAATGACCGCAGACAGAGGCGAATGTTCCTAAGCCCATAGTGTTACCTCCAGACTCTAAATGCTGCAATGTACGAAGGCTCGACGTGCTACGCCCACAACCCCAACACCTACCCCCCGTTACCACTAACGAGCCACGGAGAGGCGCAAATACGGAAGTGAGCTCCTTTTCATGGCTGGGCCAACAGAGAACTCATTTCACATGCATACAAACGAGCGAGCACTAAAGCGAATTCAAAAGGATGTCTTCCTTGTTTGCCCAACCTGATGAGGCACAAAAGATGAGCAGGAGATGGAGTCGGAGACGGAATCGGAGTCGGAAGGACATAAGCAAAAGTTCAAAGGTTTCAAGCATTGTATAACCAAGCTCAAGTTGTGCAAATTGAGTGCTTGAGACGCCAAACTGTGTGAGTTTGGTAGCTCTCAGCCTTTAGCCTTGAGCTTTGAAGTGGATTTACTTTGAACTTGTATCGCTAGAAGTGGCTAACATGTTTGGTAATACTCCAAACTCAAGTGCAGCATTATGATTACAAGGCGCAACAAATGTGGAAATTGATTTCCTTCGCTCTCATTCTCTTAACGAGTGCACTCATTAGTGCTGAGAGTAAATTAGTATATATATAGCATATATAGATATGTATGTATATGAGTCATATTATGGATTTTCTCCATCTTTGGCGTGGCACAAATGTCGCATGTCATCATTAAATTTAACCTAAATCTGGATTACATTACACTACACTACCTTAACCACCAGGTGAGACGGTTCTACGATCCTACACGCACCACTCAATGTCGCACCACACCCAGTTACATATATGTATGACTGATGACATTAACTAACAATAGATGTGCCCTGTCGATACCCCCTCCTAACCCCTCCTCCGCTGCATTACTGTATTTTTAGCTCAATTGTTCGATTAAAACACATAATTACACGCAAAGTGTATTGAAATCCTTCCAATTTCCGTACACGGAAAAATCGATAATACGCTGAGCTCATTAAAATGGGCGTGACACGTTGTTTAAAACCTATCGATAGCTCATTAGTTATTAACAAATGCCATTTTTGATTGCTTTTTGTTGAGTTTTTACGCAATTTTCTGTCTCAGACGCTGAAAAATCGATAATGTGCAAAATGGACGCCAAAATGGCCGTCCCGTCTGCACACTGCTGTCGAAAAGTTCACACACACACACACACACTGCAAAAGTAATGAGAAAATAAATAGGTGTAAATTGTTTTTACCTGAGCTCCATTTTCAGTGACCATTTTGGGTTCGCCGATTAGCAATTAATGATTTGATCTAAAAACCGTAAGACCGTAATTTTGACGGCTATACGATATCTAGTATAGAGAAAATTGTGTAAGCGCAACTTCGCGTATGTCGTCACTGATTAGTCATATTTTTTCTTCACTAGACTAAAATTAAATGGATTTACTTTCTTTTTACTTCGATTTGGACGCGAAACTACTTGAGATTTTGTAGTTTTTGAATTTTAAATGCACTCTTATCGATTTTTCCTTAGATTTTATGTAAGCGAGTGCATGTGTCTGTGTGTTCGTGTGTACGTGCGAGGGTGTGTGTGTGTGTATGTGAGTGTCAGTGTAACTGTGACTGTGTCTGATTGGATTCCTTTTTTTTTTTGTGTTCAACACACAGTCGCTTCTAATTCTCACGCTAAGGAGCAATTTATAATTTTGCTGCCGTTTTCTTTAGTGTTCAACTCCAGACTGGATGCGTGTGAGCCCAGCGAAAACGTCCTAACGCTCGTCGTGGTTGAAATTTTCTGTCGGCATTGTCGGCCAGGATTTTTTCGAAGGACCTGCGCACTTGCTTATTCCAATTGGAAAGCCAAAACTCCCACCCTTCCCCCTTGGCCTTAACAACCGCTTTCTGTCTGCGTCTGCGCCACCAGTAGGCCAGAGTAGGGTTGGCAGCTCTGGAATACGGACGGAAACGAATGCCGCACGTTCTGCACGTGCTCTTTGTTTTGTTGACATTTTTCTGTGGAAGCGGTGCGGCGATGGAAGGGCGAAGGGGGTGGAGTGGTGCCAAGCGGACACGTGCAACGAACCCAAAGAAACAATGCGATTTCTGAGGCACCAACGCCTTTTTCATATTAAGGGATCAAAGAAAAGGTTCCCCTAAATAAAGACCACAATGATTAATTAAAATTTCGACATAAAGCGTAAAAGAGTTGTTGTGAATGCTACCGATAAAAATTCTTTATTGAAGTCTGTATTTATCAGACTATATCTTTCAACTTAAGAATCACAATTTAATACCAAAATTAAACCGAATATTTCAAAGGAACAGTGGTTCAGAGTATTTTTTAAAGCAGAATAAAGAATTCTGCTTGAGTCAAGTTTTTCCCATTCAATATTAGTATAACTACAAACATATTTAGATTATATTTCAGTTTCATTTTAATGAACCTACAAATAAATTTTTCTAGAACAAGATATGCAGTAATGCCTGGAGATATCTTATAACCAACCAAGTAAATGATGGCTAATTAAGCAAAAATTAATTTGCTGGCGCACCCAACTCGGTACTAAAATGCAGAGCACACAAAACTTTAGACTAATTAATTGGGTAAATAAAGTGATTACTAGTGCAAGCAGGTCCTACCCCTAGTCGTATATAGTGTACGCACAGTTGTTGCCAACTTTGTTTACTGTGTGTAAACAGGGCCAACAAAGATTAACGGCAATCCACAGTTGGTTCTGTATGTTTTCGGACTTCCACGACGACGCAGACGCATTGAGGCAAACTGGATTTTGTTTACTTCCCGTTTCGAACAGGGAAATAGTTCCAAGTTCGAATTTGGAATTGTAGCAGCTCAACCCCTAAAAATAAAAGTCACAACACCCCAAGAAATTCAATCAGATGCGTATGCATTCACTGTCACAGTGACAGAGTCACAGTTTTTATCGAGTCACGTTTAATGGCAAGTGTAGTAAGCAAAGCAACTACACAATTTCTGCTGGCAAATTAGGCGATGTAAGGAAATCCAACCCTTAAAGACGATAAAATAAAACTCACCCCTTGGCACGATTGCATAAAATTGCATTTGAAATTGCATCGTGACCAGAGCAAATTGTAAAGTGCTTGCTTTACTTTATCACGTTGCAAGTAAGTTGATCACGCACACACATAAACACACACACACACACACACACACTCGCATACGTAACAAATGTGGCATGTGGCAAGCAAGGTGCGTCTCACAGTTTGGTATTTGGTATTTAATTAATGCGCTTTAGGGGAAGGTTGTATCTTTTTAGCTGCAGTTTTGCTCTTTATCGCTTGCCCAAACATTGGCTTTATTTGTTTTGGCCAACAAAAGGGTTTCTGGTTACGCTTAAAACCCAATCTTCCCCCACATTGCACCCATAAAAGGGGGTGACTAACGACCAGCCCGAAACTTGACCAAATTGCATGTTTGCATGCCAGCTGGTACTTCAAAATTTATACGTAAATATACACTTTGGCTCTGTAGACCTTATAAATGGGGGCTTTATAACATTATCACATGATTTTATATAGTATTTCCAAGAAACTATCAGTTTATGTGATTAACTGCGACAGTTTTTGTTAGATTGATTGAAGAAGAGAGAGAATTTAATAAGCAAGTTTCTTCTTTTATGTAAGTAACTAATTTGGGAATGAATATTTGCTTTATACGTAGTATTTTTGTAGTACGTTAAAAGGTTAGATCCTTTCTAAGGAGCGCAAAAAACTTCACTGTAAACTTACACTTTTGTATGAAATTTGTTTTCTCAGTTTTTTAAAAAATTTTGAACGGAAATTCATAATTAAAATGATTCAAAATATTTGAAAAGTGCAGCTATTTTGATACGTTATTCAAGCTTATGATTTTTAAATGTAGAATTTCGTCAAACTTTAGTTTACTAAAGAAATTTATTTACTAATTTATATAAAGGGTATTTTAACTTCGTTGCTTCTGTTTTACCGTAATTCCATTATGTATTTATTAATTACTGTACTGGCGACGATGAGGCTATAACCAATTTTGCTGGCCCCAAACCACAACAACTACTTTGGTAGCCACTAGAAAGAAAATGGCACTAAGTAAATCGCCTGCCAGACGCTTTGGCCTAAACTAATTGTCCATAACTTTGATGACCTCGAGGAGTAAGCTCCCTTGCGTGAGTGTCACAAGGGGCCAGGGGGGCAAGGGTGGCAAGTAGTTCAGTGCCCCTCGCGCCAGACAAAAACATGAAAACGACCCACGCAGAGCCGATAAAATAAATGAAATGAGCATTATATTTGCACGATTATGTCTAGTATGTCATGAGTAGATGTGATATTTTTGGGTCAACTGCATCAAATTCAGATGTTGCAACTTGAACAATATTACATAAAACAATAGCCCCCAGGTGGTGGCATGCAACTTACGCCCAAACTCTGCAGTGATGGGAAACGTTTCTTCAGTGTCTCCATGCTATTCCAAGCAACGACAAAAAATCACATTCGATTCTTTATATAGTATGATTTATATATATATATAAATATATATGTGTACAGACTAAAAGACGCTTCTTTCCGCACCGATTAAAAAACAAAATAACAAAACAACAACAGACTGCGAGCGATTTGAGTCGTTTTCTAAATTAATTTCGATTGCCCGAGCGCTACGTGGAAGTGGAAGCCCAGCGCCAAACACACGAACCCAGAGACTAGAAGACCCAAACGACAAGAGTCTACGAGTCTAGAGACCCACCCGCCAAATTATTTGAAGAGCGCGAAAAGAGAAAATTTCGCCAAACGGTTTATTTTTAAACAATGCGAAAAAAACATACAATGTTTGATAGAAGCAAAAGCTTTTGAGAGCACAGGATGATTGGGAGGCCAAATAATAAAGGGGAAGCGCAAGGCAGTGCTGCTCATTTAGCTTGCTTATAGCTAAATAATTAATTAGGCTGTCATTTAAGAAACAAATAAGGTTAAAAACTAATTTAACTTAAAAGTGTTCAAAACTTATCCATTTATGGGGTCAGCTAATTCGGTTTAGCTATTTATAGCAATTTATTTATAACAATCTAGCTATTTAAGGCCTCAGAAATCGGGCAACACTGCGGAGGAGACCAATTTGTAAAGGCGAGAGAGTGGGAAATAGGAAATGGGAGTAGAGAAAAGAAATTGGAGTTGGAAGAGTGCCTGAAGTTAAGAGTGGCAGGGAGCTAAGGGGGATATATTTATGGGTCGTGGAGTTTGGGGAACGGGCTGTGGCTGTGGCTGTGGGGTGTGGCATGCATTGGAATGGGGTGTCTAATTTAAAGCTTTTTTAATAAACAGTAAACGATGCCTTAGAGACATTGCGACGTCCTGACGCCACTGAGTTGTCATGAAGAGTTTGTTAATGGACGAAAGGAGCAAGGACAAAATAGAAAAAAAGATGGTCCGATGGTTGGATTTTGGATGACTCATTTGGCATTCAGTTATGGCAACCCAAGGATTATGATTGCGTCACCAATATATATATATATATATATTATAGATGCGCAAGTTAGTCAGTTTTTATACTCTCTGCAAGAGTATATTGGGTTTGTGCAAATGTATGTAACAGGCAGAAGGAGGCGTGGCAGACCCCATAAAGTATATATATTCTTGATCAGCGTCACAAGCCGAGTCGATATAACCATGTCCGTCTGTCCGTCTGTCCGTCTGTCCGTCTGTCTGTCCGTCTGTCCGTCTGTCCGTCTGTCTGTCTGTCTGTCCGTATGAACAAACAGATTTCAGAGATGGTAAGAGCTACAAGTTTGAATTTGGTCTCTATCGACTCGATATTTAGTCAGTCAATACAAGAATCTTTTTTTTTTTCGATGCCACGCCCCATTCGCCCACAATGAGCAAAAAACTAGACATACCTCGGAAAAAATAGATGTTTTCGGTTAATATCTCAGTAACTATGGCACTTAGGAATACCAATTTTGGTACACGTGTTCCTAAAGGACGCATAAATCCAATGACATCAAAAGTTTTGGGCTGCCACGCCCCCTTTTTCCGCAAGAAATAAAAGTAAATTTCAAACTTGCATGCCGTTTTTAAAGCATTTATTCTTATCGTACAGTGTTGTTATTTATGATTCGTTTGAAGACGTATCATGTCAAACTCTCCAGAAAGTTTCATAAGAATCCGACCATAAACAAGAAAGCAATGCAGCAACAAAGATTTTATTCTAAAGCAATGAGCGCGAGAGAGACAGCGCTAGTCGTGCCGACCAATAGTATTCATACACACATATGTATGTGCATACATTTAACGTCAAACGAATTTGTATGTACATACAGACAAACACATGTATGCTTGATTATGCTTATCTTTTTTTTGTTTTAACGTATTCTAATACAAGAACTATCTATTGTAATGTCTGAATACCGATTTAAGTATTATAATTGGGAATAAACGCAGAGAGTATTATACGGTCGGGCGTGTTCGACTGTACTTTTCTTTCTTGTTTAATTATGATATCCTTGTAGTCATATGATGTCAGCCTTGGACACGGAACTCGAACTCACCGCACTCTGGTGTCCTGTGGGGCAGTGTTCATGCTTATCGTGATGTTGCTTGTTGTTGCCTGTTCCAGCATGATGAAATGTCAGTTCATGCTGATGCTGAAAGTACTCGTAGTGTCCCACATGCTCCTCCGGTGGTGAGGACACCACCGATGGTGGACTGTTATGTGCATGCGATTTGGCTGTCGAGTGATGTGGTGCTTGCTTCTTGTGGTGGTGCTGCTGCTGCTCTGGATGATGATGAGATTCCTGCTTATGTTGCTGGTGTTGCTGATGTGGCTGCTGATGGTGCGCGCCGGAGGAGGCGGTGGTGCTGCCATGTCCAGTGCCATGATGATGATGATGGTGATGATTGGGCGGCGATGGCATATTGTGTCCACTGTGTGGCAAATGCGATGAATGCTGCACCCCTACCTGATGGCCATGATGATGCGGCACATGACCTTGCGATGCCTCCAGCAGCGTTGGCTGTATATGAGTCACAAATTGAGCCATTTTCCACTACAACTTGGCTAAAAAGCACTTAACGTATTGCACTTGTTTGATAAACACTTGAATTATATATTTTTTTCCACTTTTAACATAAATACATATATGTATGAATATATATACTTTTGAAGTGGTGGCTGGGAGTGTGTAGCAAAAACAACTCACACCCCGCACTAACACAAACACACACGAGCACACACACAAGTGTGCAGCGGAACGCGTTGAAGGCGACTTCAGTTTTGGATAACGGTAAAACGGATTAGGTTTGTTTTTTGTGTTATGCGCGTGGACAACCTTTACGCAGGAGCAATGTCAAATGACTAGCCTAGCAGAAGGCAGCAAGGCAGCGAAGTCGTCACCAGCAGCAGAGCAGAGCAGAGTAGCAGCTATCCCAGTTTTTGCCTTAGATGTAACAGGACTTTCACCTCGTACTCGTTCCCAGCCAGCTTCGGCCGCTTCGGCTACACTTCGTGTGCGCTTTCTTGCTATTTTGTTGTTGTTGTTGTTGTTATTTTAGCTTTTGCTTTTGGGGCGTGATTGGGGGTTTAACGGAAGCTTTAACCGGACCAAGTTTTATGTGCTGTTGCCGTTGCTGTTTGCTGATAAGAGCAGATGCTGGCAACTGATTTTATTTTTATGTTGTCCCTGGTACACACACACACAGACGCATACACTCACACCCAATACATAATTTACGCCGTGACACACTGGAGTGCTTTTGACATTGTCTAAAATACAATTTAGTTATTTTTAACGTCCACAACCTCTGGTCTAATATTCACTGCACCTAAAAGTAGGCAACATTTTAAATATTAAATCAGAGATGCCAGAATTTTGTAGGCCAACAAAGATTGCTGTAAAAGAATTGCCTGTAAGTAAGAAATCTGAGAAATTTGCAGATATGTGTATAATTTTAAATTTTAATGATCATAGCTCAGCCAAATGAAGCAATATCCCGAATATTGCTCAGACATTAGGCAGAATCTGTCGTAATTAAAATTTTCAATTTTTAAATTCGACCTTGTTTTCAGAAACTTTTTGATGATCAGTGTGTTATATCTTGGGCATCACAATCTACTGAAAGTTCTGTTTGTCTAGTATTTTAGCTGGAATGTTGAAATTACCAGTCGAATTATTGGGCAAACAGAAATCCACAGTTAGATACAACATATTCGATGATCTCATTTTAATTGTTTAAGTGAGTAAGTAAAAAGATAGATTTTGTTTGAAATGCTGCCACTGTTAACTCTCTTCGTTCGTTAGCTCCGCGGTTTGTTTAAATGTTCGCGGACGTCATCTGGCGCCTGCGAACAATCAAACGAACAACAGACTCTTGAACTCACACACACTACAATGCTTGATTGCTCTCGAATTAAATTCTGTCGCTTGCTGTAGTTTCTGTTCGCCTGGTGTTACCTAGTAAAATCTTAATTTTTAGACCTTCGATTCTATTTTTGTGACCACCACGATCCACAGAGCTTGCAAGCAGAACATATTTAAACAGAAATACCAGGCAAACAGAATTAATAGTAGGTCGCAACACAAAAAATCATTTAACCTTAATACACGTTTTAACAGCTGCAAAAGCTACGCTCACTCACCCTACTGTTTTTGTTCTCTCTGTTTTCTGTTGCTCCGAGGTTTGTGTGGATGTTCGCGGACGTCTTCTGGCTACTTTCGCTGGCTATAGATTCTGTTCGCTTGGTGTATCTGCTAGTAAAATATTAATTTTAAGCCGTTCGATTCTATTTTTGTGACCACCACGATCCACAGAGCTTGCAAGCAGAACATATTTAAACAGAAATACCAGGCAAACAGAATTAATAGTAGGTCGCAACACAAAAAATCATTTAACCTTAATACACGTTTTAACAGCTGCAAAAGCTACGCTCACTCACCCTACTGTTTTTGTTCTCTCTGTTTTCTGTTGCTCCGAGGTTTGTGTGGATGTTCGCGGACGCCAGTAGAAGTCTAGATGACGCCCGCGAACATCCACACAAACTGTAGACTCCAGAACTCACGCACACTACAATGTTTGATTTCGCTTGAATTATATTATGTCGCTTGCTGTAGATTCTGTTCGCCTGGTGTATCTGCTAGTAAAATATTAATTTTAAGCCGTTCGCTGATTTTTTGTGGGCATAGTTTGGACACAGCGCTTGCAAGCAGAACATATTTTAACAGAAATACCAGGCAAACAGAATTAACAGTAGGTAGCAACACAAAAAATCATTTAATATTAACACACGCTCTAACAGCTGTAGAAGCTACGCTCACTCACCCTACTGTTATTGTTTCTCTGTTTTCTGTTGCTCCGCTGTTTGTGTGGATGTTCGCGGACGTCTTCTGGCTACTTTCGCTGGCTATAGATTCTGTTCGCTTGGTGTATCTGCTAGTAAAATATTAATTTTAAGCCGTTCGATTCTATTTTTGTGACCACCACGATCCACAGAGCTTGCAAGCAGAACATATTTTAACAGAAATACCAGGCAAACAGAATTAACAGTAGGTCGCAACACAAAAAATCATTTAAACTTAATACACGTTTTAACAGCTGCAAAAGCTACGCTCACTCACCCTACTGTTATTGTTTTCTCTGTTTTCTGTTGCTCCGCTGTTTGTGTGGATGTTCGCGGGCGCCAGTAGAAGTCTAGATGACGCCCGCGAACATCCACACAAACTGTAGACTCCAGAACTCACGCACACTACAATGTTTAATTGCGCTTGAATTAAATTATGTCGCTTGCTGTAAATTCTGTTCGCCTGGTATACCATCTAGGAAAATCATTTTTTGGTGAGCTAACACAACAAAATCTATCTAAGTATTTTACTAATTCACTTTAACAATTCAAATGGAGTCGACAAATATGTTGAATCTTACTGTGGATTTCTGTTTGCCCAATAATTCAACTGGTAATTTCAATATTCCAGCTAAAATATTAGACAAACAGAACTTTCAGTAGATTATGAAGACCAAAAACAAATACGCTGATCACTACAGTTATTGCAGCTGTTTAAAAGTCTCAACAAATTTTTTTTATTCTTTTCGCACTAGTGTGGCAACCTTGTTCGCAACACAAACACATACTTATGTACACAAAGCTTTTGCTGATTTCTTATTGGATCTTGGGTGTGTGTCTCGGCTAATGTGCCAAAGCGAATGACATTAGACACGCTTGTTGGAACTTGTTGCTACCGTACGAATTGCCAACTGCATTTCAAGCTTAACGAAAGCTTTAAGAGAGTGAAAGTTGAGTAGAAGAGAGAAGCAAAGAGTCTAATGTCCACTTTCGTAGTCAACAGTTTGCGTCGCTTACACTTTAAAGAGCGACGACGAAAACACGACTGATTTATTCGCAACGCGACGTCGACGAGCACAGACGCGACCTAGTTAGAAGCGTATAACATAACGAATTGCAAATAACTCAGGAAATTTTATTTTAATAAAGTTTTACAACGTCATGGCGTTTCTGAACAAGGTATATATGAGTTTAAAAGTTTAACTGGGATTAGGAAGTGCAATTAAACTAATGACGTCGGCAACTGTTGATCATCTGGCAGACATGTTGAAAACAATGTCGTCTCTCTCGCTCTCTCTCTCTCTACGTCTCTGCTTGTTATGCTTGTTATCTGCGGCGATTTTGTACTTTGCCCTCTGATTGGACTTTGTGAACCGCGAATGCGAAAGAAATTAATAACTTAAGGTCATTGTGACGGAATTCCACTAACATTTATTTGATTTGTTTATTTATAGCTCGCTGCGCCTGCACTCCGCCAACTCGTGGCCAGTCGCTCCTATGCCGCCATCTCCCATGTCTCACCCACGGGTCCGTCCTTTGCTCTCACTGAGGAACAGCAACAGTTCCAGGAGTTGGCACGTAAATTCACCCGCGAGGAGATTATCCCCGTGGCGGCACAATACGACAAATCTGGAGAATATCCATGGCCCATCATAAAGAAGGCCTGGGAATTGGGACTGATGAACAATCACGTACCCGCTGAGTTGGGTGGCCTGGACTTGGATGTGTTCACCACGTGCCTGACAGCCGAGGAGTTGGCCTATGGCTGCACCGGCATCATGACTGCTCTGGAAGCCAGCGGTCTGGGCGTAAGTTGAACTTACTTTTGTCTCCACCCAAGCTTTAGCTAATTATCTAATTATATCTCAGCAAACACCTGTCATCCTCTCCGGCAACAAGGAACAGAAGAAGAAGTACCTGGGTCGTCTGCTCGAGGAGCCTTTGGTGGCTGCCTACGGTGTCACTGAACCCGGTGCAGGCTCAGATGTGTCCGGAATCAAGACGCGCGCCGAGAAGAAGGGTGATGAGTATATTATCAATGGCCAGAAGATGTGGATTACCAACGGAGGTGTGGCCAACTGGTACTTCGTGCTCGCCCGCACCAACCCCGATCCCAAGTGCCCTGCCAGCAAAGCCTTTACCGGTTTCATTGTGGAGCGTGACACTCCCGGACTGACACCTGGTCGCAAGGAACTTAACATGGGACAACGTGCTTCGGACACGCGTGGCATCACTTTTGAGGATGTGCGTGTGCCCAAGGAGAATGTCTTGATTGGAGAGGGTGCCGGCTTTAAGATTGCCATGGGTACCTTTGACAAAACCCGCCCACCAGTTGCAGCCGGCGCTGTCGGACTCGCCCAGCGTTGCATGGATGAGGCTCTGAAGTATGCGCTGGAACGCAAAACCTTTGGTGTACCAATTGCCCATCACCAGGCCGTCCAGTTCATGCTGGCCGATATGGCCATTGGAGTAGAGACATCTCGTCTGGCGTGGCGTCTGTCCGCCTGGGAGATCGATCAGGGACGTCGCAACAGCTACTATGCCTCCATTGCTAAGTGCCACGCCGCCGACATGGCCAACAAGATTGCCTCCGACGCAGTGCAGATCTTCGGCGGCAACGGCTTCAACAGCGAGTACCCCGTTGAGAAACTGATGCGCGATGCTAAGATCTACCAGATCTACGAAGGTACCTCTCAAATCCAGCGTCTCATCATCTCCAGAAACATGTACGAGGCAGCCAAGGGCAACCAATAGAAGCTCAAACCAGATTATGTAGATATTTGGCCAATGGCTTAATCATTCATTCTAGTTGTAACCGTAGTCCACACTCATTTCACAAACGATAAATAAAAATAAAAATACGATAAGTTACATAAAAAAATAACAAACTAATTAACAAATTCTAAAACATTTCAATTACCCAGAATCAGAGTCTGAGCAAAGTTCATAACAGTAATAAATAGAAACAAATATGCCAGATAAGCCCAGTACAGCTCCGTAATCAAGTCTAGCAGAGATCGCAGTCTACTAAAAGTAGGACAGGCCGAAAAAAGAGTCTCGCTGATAAGATACAAAGGAGCACTGATAAGAAGTGATTGCCCCCAACGAGTTGTATATACAATTTGCACTTTTATATTTAAAACAATTAAAAACGAGTACAATTTTCAGGTGCTCCACTGCAGGTCACTTTCGTCCACGTACAGTTTGATGGGTCCTTTGTTCCGCTTGAGCATTAACAGCTTGGCACTGTCGCCCCATTTCAGCTGCCAAATGCTTGACAATGTGGCCAAGGCACCTGGCAAGCTGAAACTCTTCTCATCAATGCTAAGCTCCATGCGCTTGGGCAGCTGCTTCTGCTGCTCCAGTTGCTGCAATCGGAGATCGTCCAGCAGCCGTGGGCAGTTGGTGGCCAACAGCGTACGCAGTTGAGGCAGTGCACCAAGAACGTAACCCAATGAAAGACCACTCAAGCGTGGATTGTCACTGATGTCCAGCCATTCCAGTTGCTTTGCCTTGGCCAGTGACTGAGTTATTTTGTAGATGTGGGTATCGTTAAGACCACAGCCAGCAATCTCTAGACGCACAAATCTCTCACTGGTGCCGCTCTCGAGTAAGCTGACCAAACGTTCACCCAGTACAAGGCCACTCTGTTCATCTAGGGGCCAACGTACGTAGCTCAGATTCAGTTGCTCCAGGCGACAGCTGTTCAGTTGATCGGTCAAGCGGCGCACACTCTGCTGCGTTAGCTGATTGAAGCTAAGATCAAAGCTGACCAGTTGCGTAAAGGCCAAGTCAAAGTCCTGCAGCTCCGTCAGCTCACACTGGGACAGCTGCAGCGTGGTCAAGGCTCGTCCAGCTGAGCTCTCACAGTATCTATGCAAGGTGCGGAGACTGCTGTTTCCTAGCGGGTTTTGACTCAGCTGCAGTTCCTCGAGGTGTTCCAGCTTCTCCATGGCCTGACCGCAGAGAAGTGGCTCTAATCCTTGATTGCTGATGGCATTGCACCTCAGTCTCAGCGTCTTCAGTTGCAGCAAAGTGGGCAATGCCTTGGCCAACTGTTGGCACCCTTCGTTGCCAATAAAGTTGTAGGACAAATCCAACACTGTGAGACGCGCCTGATGCAGCAGTGCCTTAAAAATTGGCTCAGTTTGTGCCTCCCGCAACCAGAGATTCGACAGCTCCAGTGTCTGTGTGTTCTGAGAACGCTCCAGCAACAGCTTGATCTTAATATCGACTGCTTTCTGCAGTTGATGGCACATTTCCTCGTAGCGCTGCGAGAGCGGAGAAATTTTCCAGTCCAGAATTGTGGACAGCAGCATGCTCTGCTCCAGCGCCACGCTCACTCCGTCCGTTTCCTCGTAGGCAAAACCATCCGAGGTTTTCAGACGCAGCAATGGCGTTAGTCCCGTTAATCTGTACAGTTTAGTTAGTGATTAGTTAGTTATTTGAAGGTTTAGTGGGTTCTACTTACTTATTGTAGCGTCTTCCTGCCTCTTCGGCCAACCAGCGCATGTTGATGTCCTGCAGCTTCTTGCGCTCAATGGGCACCAGCAGCAGTTCCTCCTGCACCTTGACCTTAAAGGATACTGTGGTGGCCAGCACAGGCGTTGCCTGCACCTTGATGGGAGAGGCATGCTTACCCGGTGAGATGAGCAGTTGTATGCCCGCATTGGTAGTGGAATCCGGCTCGATGCGGACTAGGGAAGCGCTGTCCAATGAATCCTCGTTATTGCTGTCTAAAGGACTTTCGCTGCGGAACCGACAAAAGCCGCTATCCAGAAGAGATGCTTGCTGCTTGGACTTGCCACCTTGGCCACTGTGATTACTGCTTATGCTGCTGGAGCGTGTCAAGGAGAGTTTACGCATTTGCTTCTGCCGCTGCTTGGAATTGGCCGCATCGAGTAGCAACTGATGTGCATCCAATTCGGGAGGAGTAGCGTGTACATCGCCTTCTGCCTCCCATGCCAAGGCGGAATCTTGAAAATTTTCCTTGGCACTCACCGTTCGACTGCTAACAGTGCCGGAGTTGTACCGTTTGCGCTTTCTCTCTGGTCCTACATCATCAACCAACCAGTTATCCGCATCCACTTCATCGCTTGATAGCAGCGCAGCTCGCTTATGCTTAGAGCTGCTGGTGCTGCTGCCGCTGCTGGTGGGTTCATCATAAATGGCAGGTGTTCGGTTTGGACGCTTCATTTGGGCCATAACATGGCGATATTCCTTGCTGGCGCTGGAGGATGGACGTGGACTACTGTTAGAGCCAGTCGAACGATTAAGCATGGACAATGAACGTCTGTTGCGAGGTGTCAAATCTTCTTCCTCCTCCTCCACTTCATCCTCTGCGGACTCCTGCTGAGCTTGCGCATTGGTCAAGGGACGTGCATGTCGCTGAGTACAGATGCCCACCTTGGATAAAGTCCGTAGCAGCGTCTCACGCAGCTGCGCATACTGTGCCTGCTCGCCATCGATCAGTTGTTTGGACTGCCGCCACTTGTCCAGCGCGTCAATGCATGTCTCATTGTAGTCGGTGCGTACTGTGGCATCCGCACCACGTTCCAGCAGCAACTCGGCGACATCCAAAAAGCCATTAGCACAGGCATCGTAGAGAGGAGTGATGCCATCACAGCTGGTTCCACCTTTATCATTAATGGCCACCGTGGCTCCCTTGTCAAGCAGCAGTTCCACAATATCGCGATAGCCATGATTGCTGGCCTCGTGTAGGGGCAGCCAGCCAGCATGATCCCGTACATTTACAGTGTGACCCTGCTCTATGAGGCGACGTGCCAACTCCAGATTCCCAGCTATGCAAGCCTGATGCAGCTGCGTTTCTCCTTTGTTATTTCGCTTGATGGTAAACGTGCGATTGCCACGGGTTGTGCGCTGTGGACGTGGTTTATCAGACTCATCCAGATCGCTGGCATCCGAATCGGTTAACGCATCCAGATCGATATCATCGTCGTCCCAGTCTGGAGTATTTTGTTGAACCGGAGCGGTGCCTTCGCTATCAGCATCCTCTTCATCATCCTGCTTGGCTGCTTCTAGGGTCAAGTCGATACCTTTGGCCTTTGCCTCCGTCTCCAGGTTCTCAACCAACACCTGCATCTTGTGCTTCATCATTAATTTGTACAAACGCACCATTGCAATCTTTTCTAGCTTCGGAGCTTTGACTGCATCCGCTTTAGCTGCCTGTCTTAAAGCCTTTTGGTATACGTCGTGAATGGTCCAAAAGGGTTGTGCCTGCTGCTCACAAATCTCAGCAATGCTGCACAGTGTCGTGAAGGCCTCAGAGGGCACATCTTGATTGAGTTCGAACTCCTTCCATAAATACTCCAAGGCCTTGTCGTACTGCTTGTTATCCTTGTACGTTTGGTAGAGACTCACGTAGATAGGCACCAGACTTTTGCCACGCTCCTCATTGAGCTCCGCGCACTCCAGCATCTTCAGATAATAAACAATCGCCTTTTCGTAGTTTAAAAGATGGCAGCAACCGTCTCCTAGCTTCTCATATAAAATCTTTAGTTTGCCGTAGTCCACAGAACTTGTAAGCACCAATTCGTCAAGTGTTTGACAAATCCTGACCACAATTCTTAGCGAGCGTTCAATGCTCGCCCGATCGTTTTCATCCGGTGTGTGCTTCTTGTAGGCCTTGGTCAGAATTTGCTTCACGCTGGCAAAGTCTCCGGCTTGAATTAAAATATCTGATTTGGTAATTAACGTCTCACATATCTTCTTGACCTTGTTGGGCAATCTTTTGGCCACTTGCAGTGCCATGTTACAGTAACGCAACGCCGTCGTTGCATCATTCTTTTTGCAGTTATATAGCATACTCATCGAAATGTAGCACAAATGGGTCAGTTCAAATAAATCATGTGTTTTGCTGATCTTAATTGCTTTTTCAATGTAATCACTGGACTCCTGGAACTGCTCCATGTGCTCTTTCACAACGCCAATGTTAAGATAGCACCGTGCTTGCATATCTAGTTGCTCCAGTTTCGAAATCTGACCCGACAGGCTAAAAAATAAATAAATTATTAATGATATTTTAAGGTGGTCAGTACTTACTCTTTGATCAGCAGCAGACTGCGCAGAAAACTCTTTTCGGCCAGCTTTAGTTGCTCCATGGCACCGGAGGCCGAAGTGTCCGACAGGCTCTGGCCATGTAGGAGATGCACACGTCCCAAGGTGGCATAGGCACGCTGCTGCTCTACTTTGTTCTGCAGCCTCTTGACAATCTCTACTCAGATAAATTGCCATTAACTCCAATGTGTTTATTAATATCGTATGACTGCTACTTACTCAAATAGTCATTGATATGATCCTTGGCTGTGTCGTAGTCAAAGAGCAGCGTATACATTTCACCCAGCATGCGCTTCGCCTTCGCTGTTTCCAGTTCCTTGCCCATGCTGGCATAAATGCTCGCCTCCTGTTTGTATTCCTCGACAGCCTCATTGTATTTACCAAGTTGGTTGTACCAGTCGCCTAGTTGATTGCAGCTAATTGCTAGTTGCTCGCGATTTCCATCATTACGCGCCTTTTCCTTGCGCTTAATGTAGCGCTTTTCATCCATCCAAACGCATTAAAGACATAAACAAACAAATATTTCACAACTTAAGACACATTTTTGCAACAATTGTTTTTCTTTCGGCGCGAAATAACATTGGCGTTGCCACATCGGCATGCGATAGCCAACTATCGCAATGTAATTGAATAACACCTAAGAAAACTATCTGGTAACCTGCATTTGCAAAGCATGAGCAAATATTTGTTATCGATTCAGTGCGATTTTCGTATACACATCGCTACTGTCGCCGGTTCATAGACGAAAAATTTCTTCAACGAATAGCCCCTTTGAAAAGGTAATTTAATTGCGCAAATTGTGATTTAAACGTTTGTTTTTTATGTGGTACATGTTATGTGAGTTGTTAAACATTTGATCGGTGTGCGTGCATGTTATTTGCATACACGAAAAGTGCATTACAAAAAAAAAATCGATAGCGTTAGAAAAATGGTGGGGGCTCCGTTTTTTTGGTAGTGACAGAAAGTGACATGACGTGACTAAAAGCACTTTTTCCACACATTCTATTAAACAGATAAACAGGCTATTATTCGAGAAGCACAAATAAATATTTGCGGAATAACAATAGCAATAAGAAAGTAATAACAAGTAAATGTAAGTAGAACAAAATGATTTGTCATTTCAATAGCTGTGGAAGGAGAAGGGAAATGAGTTAATACTGATTTGCATTGATTGGTAATTTGTATGTTACATTTTGTAGTTTTCTTTGTTACAGCAATTGCGTGGCAATGGCGAACAATAACTATGCCGGGTTCAACTACGGCGGCACCCAGTACAACACGGGACAAGTCACCTATCCGGCTGTAACTAATGCGACATATGCAAATGCGGCCGCATATCAAAACGCTGCAGTGGCTGCTGGCCAGGGACAGGGTGGTGGTGGTGGCGGTGGAGGTGGCGGAGGCTATGCAGCCGCCGGCGGTGCTGGTGCCAGTGGCGGTTATGGCGGCTATGGTGACTACAGAAGTGCCATGCAATCCTACGACGCAACGAAGACATTCTATCAACAAGCGCCGGCCAGCTATAACACAACCTCAGCAGCGGCAGCAGCAGCCGCGGCAGTTGGTAAGACTCATTATTCGGCACCGCCCGTAAAGAATCCCAAAGCCATGGGTAAAATGGACAAATCGAATGGCACACCAAAGCCCCCACCACCAAATGCGGCAGCTGGAAACAATTATAGTGGCTATGATACGGCTCTTTACAATGCGGCCAGCATGTATGTGGCCCAGCAGCATCCGGGCGGTCAGCAAAAGCCCAACGGTGGAGCCAACAACAGCTGGTATCAACGCAAGATGAATCCCACCATTCCGGGTGCGCCGGCTTTGCGTGGGCTGCGCCCCAAGGCCCCACCACGTCCACAACAACTTCACTACTGTGAGGTCTGCAAGATTTCATGCGCTGGTCCGCAAACGTATCGCGAGCATCTGGAGGGACAGAAGCACAAGAAACGCGAGGCATCGCTTAAGATGCAGGCAACTGCCACCAATAGCAGTCAGAATCGTGGTAATAACTATCATTGTGAGCTGTGCGATGTCACCTGCACAGGCACCGATGCCTATGCCGCTCATGTACGTGGCGCCAAGCATCAGAAAGTCGTGAAACTCCATCAGAAACTGGGCAAACCAATTCCCTCGGATGAGCCCAAGAAAATGGGCAAGATTAACTTTGTGCCCGCTGCTGGACCGAATGCAGCCGCCAAATCCGATTCTGTCAAATCAGAAGGAGCCGATACCAGCTCGGCTGATGCAGCTAACACTGGATCGGGTGCAGGAGCAGCATCTGCATCTGACAACATGGATGATCTGGACGATTCATTGGGGGAGAATACCGACAACATTAAGCCTGTGGGTGGGGAATACATCGAGGAAGTCAAGGATGATGAGGGCAAGATTCTCAGCTTCAACTGCAAGCTGTGTGACTGCAAATTCAACGATCCAAATGCCAAAGAGATGCACATGAAGGGACGTCGCCATCGCTTGCAATACAAGCGAAAAGTCCAACCAGATCTGGTGGTTGACTTCAAGCCCACACCACGTCAACGTCGTCTGGCCGAGGCACGTGCTCAGCGTGCGTTGATGTCTTCTCATCGTGGCGATGACCACGAGGGAGGCAGTTACTGGGAGGAACAGCGCAGTCGCCAGTATAATGAGGAGTATGACTACAACAACTGGATGTCACGCAGCTTTGGAGGTAAGTTTAAACATGGTTAGGCAACGTGTAACACTGTTAATGTAATCTTTATAGGAGCTCAACGTTTTGGTCGCGTTGGCAATGGTCCACCACCGCACTTTGGCATGATGCCTGGAGTTGGCAATGTGCGTCGTCCGGAGAGCACCGACGATCGTCATGCCATCGCACGTCACGCTGAAATCTATCCCAAGGAGGAGGAACTTCAGACTATACAACGCATTGTTTCACACACTGAGCGTGCTTTGAAACTTGTTTCGGATGCACTCGTTGAGTTGCCAAATACGGCAGCTGCTGGCGGCGATGATGGTCCCGCTATCAAGAAGGAGAAAACTGATAAACCCTCAGAAAAGGATGGACGCGATAACCAGATATTCTCATTCCACAAGGATGCCGATAATGGTGGCAACGTGGTGCGCATCCTGAAGGGCGTCATGCGTGTTGGCTACTTAGCTAAGGGTCTGCTACTCCACGGCGACACTGCCGTTGAGCTGGTCGTCCTCTGCGCGGAGAAGCCAACGACAAGTCTGCTACAACGTGTCGCTAATTTGCTGCCCGATAAGCTCAAGGAGGTGGCAGGTAAGTTGCTTCAACAAGCCCAATTATAACTTTTGTCTCTTGATATGGTCTATCTCCTTTGGGTGCAGTCTGCTGCACACAGAGGCAAGAACTTTTTCCAGAGAAATAGCTAATGTAAAAAATAGCTAACTTATTTTCCCTACGCAGGGAAATTAAGTGTATCATGGATATGTCTTAGGCTTTCCAACACACATACATATACAGTTTGTAAAGTAATTATTCTGACAAAGAAATTAATACGCTTAAACTTTTTGAAAAGTCGCACTTTATCTACATAAACCTAAGCAAATTATTTTTCTTTGTGTAGAACAATTACCTACACAACAAATATACATTTTTTAAAATTAACTTAAAAGATTTATAACATAAACATAAAATATTTAAAGTAAATCCTTTCCTACTTAAATTTTGACAACACTTTCTTTAGTTAAATATATCTATATACCAAATTACTTTGTTTCAAGGCACTTCTTTGTCCTATTTTATACCTTATCCAATAGCTTTTACCCTGCATGACACTACTGGAGAGTACACTAACTTACTAAATAACACAACTTAAATCTATAATATGCGACTTTAATACTAGTAGGGGGATTCATAACCAGTTAATTAACTTAACTTTTAAGCTTATAGCTTCAAACCGACTCCAAGACATATCCATATATTTATACAATCGCAAAATCAAAACAAAAGCAAGTCCAAAAATATACATAAAACCAACTATCTGGCCAATTTCACGATGTGAAGTTCGCCAGGAGATAATGAAAACTAAAACTAATAGAAACATTTCGGAGCGACAACAAAATGCTGGAAAAAAATGCAAAGATAAAACAACAAAACATAAATAATTTCAATGCACATAATGCGATAAACATGTTTAAGAAGCAATTTACTAAAATTATGATAAATCAAGAGTCGTTTGCGATGCGCAATTTGTGTGGAAAAAGTGAAATTATTGATTGTTCGTTCGACTGTTCGAAATAATGTTTAATGTGTGTTACATACTCGACTACTGTTGAAATCGGATGTTGTTGTTGTTTGACGACCCAACAACACGAATGAAAACAACCAAAAACAACAGCAGCCTAATAAGCAACAACAACAACAAAAAACAAAAACAAAAACAAAATAAGCAAGATCTACAAAACTAAAAACAAACAAAAAGAAAATAAAAAACGTATTTGCCGTTTTCAGCTTCTCTTTCTGCAGGATAAGATTTGAGCCCTTAGCGTTGAGATGATATCACCTCACAGTACTCCTTACACCGTTCCATACTCAGGTGTCGTGTCTGTTAGCCGTATCTATAGCTTTCCAAGAGTCGCTGCTGGCTGCTACTGCTCCTCCTCCTACTACTACTGCTACTGCTACTACTACTACTACTGCTGGTGGTGGAATTCAACGGATAACGTACTCGTAATGGTAACACACAAAGCAGTAATCCGTACTCCGTAAACCGTACTCTGCCAGTTCCTGCAATACGGAAACGGATGTGGATGCCGAAAAGTTCATTTGTGTGGAACAAATCAAATGAATCCAAAAATCGAATCTTTTAACCGAAAAC
This sequence comes from Drosophila parthenogenetica, assembly GCA_035047505.1. Taxonomy (NCBI): domain Eukaryota; kingdom Metazoa; phylum Arthropoda; class Insecta; order Diptera; family Drosophilidae; genus Drosophila; species Drosophila parthenogenetica. The sequence goes on from JAWNPM010000070.1 coordinate 5,870,219, forward strand.
GAAACGAAAGCAGTTCAATTGATTCAATTGAATTGCATTGAAATTGAAATTTTGAACCAAAGGAATATATTTATACAAAGTTTTGGGCACTAGAGCTGTGCGTCTGGTTGTTGTTTCTACTTCTTACTTGCCACATGCCACACAAACTTTTCTCTGTCTACCTTCACCCCCCAAATACTTTCCACTTCCGATTGCGAAGAAACTTTGTGTAAATAAAGTCCTTTGACATATATATCTTTATATATACTATAATGCTTGAAAGCAGCTCAAAAGTTCAGCCGACCAGAAGCAATGCGATTGATCCACACAGACTGACGCATATATTGATTTTGATGATGGTACCCACATGGAATATATAGACTCAATCTCTATATATGTCATCTATGTATATATTTTGTTTATGATCGATCAGCCAAAATTGTTGCGCCCCTTGAAATTGACATGGGCAGCTCCTTCAGCTCAATAGAGAATCTATATCGATGCCAATCCAAGCGGCCGTTTTTGTGTGTATCAAACTTGATTGTCTATCAAAAAGAATTAATAACAAAAAAAAATGTAATAAAATAATGCGAACGTAAAAATTGCGACCGAAATTTGTGTTGCGAACGGAACGATGAGGTGACTGGTGACTAATTGAATGAGTACGGCGGACTGGTCACAGATCCCGCAGAGGTTTCTCCGCAAATCCGCGAATGAACGATAAATTTCGGTCAATGTTTTTTAGTGTTTTGCAAGCAAAAACTAACCTACTAAGAAAAGCCTGGCGCTCTAAGGGGAATTGCAGTTCAATATATTGGAATTGTTTGCAATTCTGATTTGGAGGTGGAGATTCCGCTGGCTAACCGGTCCGATCCCAGCACGCATATGATAAATACTTAAATACTTTCGATAATATACATGTGTGAATGTTTGCTGGGAACAGAGCGGATTTGGAACGTAGGAAGAAACAAACATTTATATTATTACTTTTGATTATCTGATATGTATATCCATCACAGCATATATATGTTTATATATATATATATATTGTGGGCCTCACACTTGGAATTTTCTATATTTCATTTACTTACAATGTTTGTCTCTTTTCTAAGCGTAGTAGCACCTTTGTCTATTTCCCAACAAGTAGATCTAATGAAAGATTTTCACATTCTCCGTTACAGGTGACACTCCGGTTAATTATCGCGTGGAAGTTAATGCCGAGGAGGCTTCAGTTATAGTGCTGGATGAAGTGGTTGCTGTTAAGATTACACTCACATCGCCACTGCTGCGAGAGACTTGTGAGCCTGCTGGAAAGTCTGAGGAGGCTGCCGGGGATGCAGCTGACTCAGACTCCGATTTTTTGCCACGCGAGCCGTGTTTGCGGGTAGGAAATCCGTTCTCACCCCTTACAGACAGTTTTTTATTGATTGATTGTTATATTTCAGGCACTTGCTGATTTGCGTCATGCCAAATGGTTCCAGGCACGTGCGACTGGTTTGCAATCGTGCGTCATGGTTATACGTATATTACGTGACCTTTGTCAAAGGGTCTCGTCGTGGCAATCGCTGCCACAATGGTCCCTAGAACTGCTAGTGGAAAAGGTCATCTCATCGGCTGGTTTTCCCATTTCCCCAGGCGACTGCATGCGCCGTATTATGGAGGCTTTGTCTTCGGGCTTTCTGATTAATGGTCCTGGTCTGTTGGATCCATGCGAGAAGGATCCAACCGATGCCCTGCTGCATCTCACAAAGCAGGAACGTGAAGATCTCACTGTATCATCGCAGTTATTCCTGCGATACATTGCTTTCCGCCAGATGTACAAAGTGCTCGGCATGGATCAACTGCCAGCCATGAAATATCCCATCCGCCCATGGCGCATTAACCGCAAACGTCGCCGTTCTTCTGGTAAGGCGGGAGCATCAGGTGCTGAAGCGGATCCCGCTGATATCGAAGAGACCGGATCGGATGAGAAAGTAGCCAAAAAGGATATAACCCCCGCTGCTGGAGTCACGGCCTGAGGGTCAATAGAAATACGTAGTCAGTCGTCGTCTAACAAATATATAAATTAACATTTTTTCTCAATCTAATTGCGTAAGAAAATGCGCCCTGATATAACAATATACACTATTTCCACTGAATCTGGACATTTGATATGTTTATAGTGTCCAACTAGGAAAACAACAACAACAAACGTAAATAGAATCCCTAAACTAACAAATATTAATAATTAATTAATTGTATGGCATTTTTCTAGAATATGCAGAAATTAATGCAAAATGTATTGTATTCGATTTAGTCGTGGAAGCGTTGATGCTCTATATACACATAAATAATGTAGTCAACTGCCTCCACAGCGCGTTTCAAACATAATAAACAAATACAAACAAAATAAATTTTAATAAAAATACCTATACAACATAATTTTGGTGTTTTATTTATAATTAATTACAAAAACTTATTCCACTTAGAAAATGGTTTTTTATTAGCAATAGGTGGAGGAAAATCTTCTGAACTGCGCTTGTTGGTTGCTCTAGGTTTTCGTACTGAAGTATTATACTCGGGTTCATCAAAGTCAGAAACTTGACTAGGCACTTTGTGTGCTTGGCTTGGTATAGATTCATCCACAAAAGCAGCCCATTTACTTGCAGCCTTTGCCCGTTGCGTTGATGGCAGCTGAGCATTGTCTAATGATAATGGATTGTCAGTCTCCTGCTGCTGAACTTCCAATAGCTGGCGGTTCTCGCGAACTTGTTGTTTCTGACCATGTTCTAAATTCAGTTGTTGCACCTTCGCACGACATTCAGTGCCACTGCCGCGAAAGAATTCCCGGTGCACGACCTGTTTTTGGCGGCAAACTTTGCACTCCCATCGGTTAGTCTTTTTGGCAATGTCCACCTATGCTTCCAAATAAAAACACATAATGACACTTTCAAATTGTTTTTCCTAACGCACCTGATATAAACTGCATTCTACACATTGTAACACTCGAATTTGTTGAGACATTTTAAATGACCAGCACAAAAACCAAAGTGCAGCGTTGCCACATGGCAATCAAAATTCTATCGATATGTTAATCGATAACAGCTGCTGTTAACAGCTCTGTAAAGAGCTAACAATTTGTTGCGGCTGTGTTTTTATGGTCAGCTGTTGTTGACGCCGCATACACTGATCACGGAACGCAACTGGGAATTTCTAAAATGCGATTGGTAAATGACAAACAAAAAATTAAACGCTCGTTATCAAAGGAAATGACAATAATAAACTTATCTGGCTTACAAACTTGTAGTATTGCCTTAGCGGTGACTTAGCAAAACCATGCTACATCATCACCTTCAAGGGTCTTCGGATAATGCTGGACTGTGGCCTGACGGAACAGACTGTCCTTAACTTCCTACCATTGCCCTTTGTTCAAAGTTTTAAGCTATCTAATTTGCCCAACTATGTGCCAAGCAGCGATCATGATCCTCAAATGGATGGAGAACTTAAGGAGTGTTGTGGCCGTGTGTTTGTGGATTCCGTTCCAGAGTTTAATTTACCAATGGATAAAATGCTGGATTTCAGTGAAATAGATGTTATATTAATATCCAACTATCTGAACATGCTGGCATTGCCTTACATAACGGAAAACACTGGTTTCAAAGGCAAAGTCTATGCAACGGAACCAACGCTACAAATCGGACGATTCTTTCTTGAGGAACTGGTGGATTATATTGAAGTATCACCCAAAGCCTGCACTGCTCGGCTATGGAAGGATAAGCTGCATCTGCTGCCGAGTCCTTTAAGTGAAGCATTTCGAGCCAAGAAGTGGCGAACGATTTTCAGCTTGAAAGATGTGCAAGGAAGTCTCTCCAAGGTGACAATAATGGGCTATGACGAGAAGTTGGACATTCTGGGAGCTTTTATTGCCACTCCCGTTAGCTCAGGATACTGTCTGGGCTCCAGTAACTGGGTGTTGAGTACAGCGCATGAGAAGATTTGCTATGTTAGCGGCTCCTCAACGCTAACAACGCATCCGCGTCCAATTAATCAATCGGCTCTTAAGCATGCAGATGTTTTGATTATGACTGGACTGACACAGGCTCCCACAGTAAACCCGGACACAAAACTGGGTGAATTGTGTATGAATGTGGCGCTAACTATTCGGAACAATGGGTCTGCCTTGATCCCGTGCTATCCTTCTGGCGTTGTTTATGATTTGTTCGAGTGTCTTACACAGAATCTGGAGAATGCTGGTCTTAACAATGTTCCCATGTTCTTTATCTCCCCTGTGGCCGACAGTTCTTTGGCCTACTCCAACATTTTAGCTGAATGGCTAAGCTCGGCTAAGCAGAACAAGGTGTACCTCCCAGATGATCCATTTCCTCATGCCTTCTACCTGCGTAACTCCAAGCTAAAGCACTATAATCATGTTTTCTCTGAGGGGTTCAGCAAGGATTTCCGACAGGTATGTTGAGTTCTATTCTAAGAGTAATATTTTAAAATTAATTCTTTATTCTACTAGCCCTGTGTGGTGTTTTGCGGTCATCCCAGTCTGCGTTTCGGTGACGCCGTGCACTTTATTGAAATGTGGGGCAATAATCCTATCAATTCGATTATATTCACGGAACCCGATTTTCCATACCTACAAGTATTGGCGCCATTCCAGCCGCTGGCCATGAAGGCTTTCTACTGTCCCATTGATACTTCGCTGAACTACCAGCAGGCCAACAAACTCATCAAGGAACTGAAGCCCAATGTACTGGTTATACCGGAGGCCTACACCAAGCCACATCCATCGGCACCAAACCTGTTTATTGAACAGCCGGATAAAAAAATCATTACCTTCAAATGTGGCGAGATTATTCGATTGCCATTAAAGCGTAAACTCGATCGTATTTACATTGCTTCGGAGCTGGCGCAGAAGATTCTCGCACGTGAAGTGGCTGCTGGCGTATCGCTATCCACGCTCACGGGTGTCCTGCAGGTCAAGGACAAGGTGCACTGCATCCAGCCCTGCGCGGATACCATCAAGGATGAGCCCAGCACCAGCAGCGGTGCCCCAAGTAGTGCGCCCACTAAGGAGGATGTTCTCAAGAATGTCAAATATGAATATGGCACCATCGATGTGGACACGCTAATGAAACGTTTAGCTCAGGATGGATTTTCAAATATTAAAATGGATCGCAGTGGCGGCAATCTGACACTTAAGTTGGTCAACGAGGACACTACCATCAAGTTCGAGGACAACGAAACACATATTATCTGTGGCGGAAAGCCCACAACGCGACTCAAGCTACGCGACACTTTACTCAAGTGTTTGCAGAGTTTCTAAGAATCTTAAAAACATTTAATATATTTTACAAATTTAATAACTATTTAACCACATTTTAATGTAAAACTATTGTTTGACTGCTAGGATGCTCTCACAACGTTGGCAGATCTCCTGCCCCTCAACGCTAAAGCGTCGACAACGTGGGCAGAGTGTCGCATGGGAACTGTCAAGCTTTACTTGTGCCACTTGTTCCGCACCAGCTTCCACCTTCGCCTGTAATGTAACACTGCCCACTTGAAGAATCTCACACAGTTCCGAATTGTTTACAGCCACATTAAGTTGACCATTTAGAGTAAGAAGCTGTTCCAATAATTGCTTTGTGGCGCATGTGATTTGCACTGCGAGATTCCAGCTATTGACATCACTTGCCTGCTGATTAATGAGTCGCTTGATCTCCAAAGCTGCATTCATCACCTCGTTAACCTGCGGATTCCGCCAGTCCTTGTGAGCCTGCACTGTTTGTTCATGGAAGGCACCACCACTCGCATCATGGTAGCTCCAACTTTCCTCTATCAAATAGGGCACGATGGGCCACAAAGCTTTGCAGAGTTGTCTGTAGCATTGGGTGAGCGTGTTACGAATGACTTGCAGCTCCTGCTCACTGCCACAGTACAGACGATCCTTAATAAGATGCACATAAATACCTGACACTTGATTCGCTATGAAATTCTGTATGCTGGCCACAACTCTATTGTACTCATAGGCATTATAGAGTTTCTCGATCTGAAAAGTGTAGAAAGGTTTAAAAACTGATATATGTATGGGGTCCGCTGCTCATTTACCTCCTCTTCGAAGCCCAGCAGTTGGTGCAACAGATACTTGTTCAAATAACTGTTGTCCAACGGCAATTCCTGCTGCAATTCCGTTCTCTGGCTGATGACTCCGTTCAGATACCGCAAAGTGCCACGAATTTTGCTCAAATTCTCGGCGGATTGTTGCAACAGCTTATCGCTAACCGTAATTGCCATGTGCTGAGTGCCATGGGAAGCCACCCACCAGCGTAGAACATCTGTCCCGTACTTCTTGGTTATCTGTTTGGGTGAAATAACATTCCCCAATGATTTGGACATTTTGTGTCCCTTCTCATCCACCGTAAAGCCATGCACAAAGAGTGCTCTTTAACATGGATTAGAGATTAGTAAAGAGGCGAAAACTTAGCTTGAGTATAAATGACTCACTTGTAAGGTGCGCTATTTCGTGCAGCAATGCTCGTTAGAAGGGAGGATTGAAACCAGCCGGTGAACTGATCGTACCCTTCTAGATAAAGATCAGCGAGTTGTTGTGGCTTTTTCAGCACCGCCGACCAGGTGCTGCCCGAATCGAACCATATATCAAAGATGTCGCTGCCCTTGACGAGTTCGTCCGCATTACAGCCCAATTGCTTTAGCAGTTCGTCTGGCAAGAGCTCCTCCAGCGGTTTAGACCACCAGAAATCCATAGATCCCTCACTTTGCAGCAAATCACAGAGATGTTTGATTAGAGCTGGATTGAGCACCACCTCGTTGCTACTTTTCTTGTATAGCACAGGAATAGGCACGCCCCAGGCCCGCTGTCGGGATATGCACCAGTAGGGACGCTTATGCAGCTGGGTAAGCAGCGCCCTTTTGCTGGCTTCGGCATTGACACGTGGATAGATCTCTACTTGTTCCAGGGCAGCAGCAGCTGGTGCCTTCAGTTTATCCGTGTTAATGAACCACTGCTCGCTGGCACGGATTATAACTGGTTGCTTGGTACGCCAATCGATAGGATACGAATGTTGAAACTTCGAGGCATGCAATACATGTTCAGCTATGTGTTGCAACACCAAGGAATTACCCTTCTCCAAAACAGACTCGCCACGCAGAAACTCCGGCGCATCCTTCGTATACTTGCCCGCCTCGTCCACGAAACACTTCACTTGCAACTTGTTTGCCAGACAGATAAGAAAGTCATCAGGACCGTGGGCAGGTGCAGTATGCACCAAACCAGTGCCCTTGTTGTCCTGAACATGTCCAGCATGGAAGAATGGCAGATATGCCTGCGATTTGTCTATGGGATGTTTGTAGCTAAAGTTGCTTAAATCACAGCCCGCCAATCTGTGCACAATCTCCACGTGATTCTGCGTCGTTGCTTCAAAATCGGTCACAAGAGCTGAAGCCATGAGATATAATTCATCTGAATTACGATTCGATAGCTTGACCAGCACATACTCCAGCGAACTGTTGTAGCAGATGGCCTGATTGCTAGGCAGTGTCCACGGCGTTGTGGTCCAGACCAAGGCATAGATTTGCTTATTTCTTGTGACTTCATTTGATGGCAATCCATTCAATGCAAAACGCAGGTATATCGAAGGACTGATGAAATTGGCATCGTACTCCAGTTCTGCCTCTGCCAGCGCAGTTCTATGCAGGAATAAAAGTCAGTAGAGGGTAGTTGAAAATAAAACAATACTCACTTGGAGGAGGGTGACCAGTAGACGGGCTTGAGATCACGATAGACTAGACCAAGCTCAAATAGATTGTAAAACATTTGCAGTTGATTGGCAATGAATTCGGGCTTAAATGTTAGATAGATGTCATCCTGCTGCCAATTGGCTAATATGCCCCAGCTGCGAAACTCCTTCTTCTGATCCTCAATAGCCTCCAAGGCAAAAGCACGGGCTGTAAAATGAGAAACAAGAAATTATGTAGGAACTCCAAGAAGTTACTGTCAATACTTACATTTCTTTCGAATGTCAAGTGGCGTTTGTTCGCCACTTGTGGAATTCGTGGCCTTAAGTTCAATGGGCAGACCATGACAGTCCCAGCCAGGTATGTAGTTTACCTGTTGTCCATGCGCCACTCGCTGTCTCAATGTGATATCCTTGAGTATCTTGTTGACGGCGTGTCCCATGTGCAGCTGCCCATTGGCATACGGAGGTCCATCGTGGAGCACAAAGGTTGGCTTACGCTTGTGTTGTTCCTGGTACTGATACGAAGTGGAGATCTTATGCTGCAATAAAAATTAGACATTTTATTTTACTTCAAAAACTTTCTTATGGGTAAAACCAACCTCGAGAATTTGTCGCTCTTGTTCCTCTCGTTTGGCGGCAGTGAGCCGATTTGGAAATTTTGTTTTTGGTAAATTAATTGTGTCCGTGTATTTCTGCACATCTTTCTTGGCAGTTTTCACAGAATAAAGACGAACTGCAAGACGAGAATGAAAAACACGCAACATTTTTCACATAACCAAAACAAAATGCAGCCGGCGCAGTTGTGATCAGCTGTTCAAGCAGCTGTTGCGTGATTTCACCACATGGTGAATAAATTGGCGCGCTCAATGGAATTCAAATAAACACAAACTTTAGCAAACGATTGAAATAAATTAGTTGTAGAGTTAACCATTTATTTTATTACAAATAAACAAGGTTCAATATATTATTTCTGGTTGAAATAAAATAAAGATGTTTGAAATATCATTTCAATTATGAAATCCATTTAAGGTCAATTTTTTTTATTTCTTGTCTTTGGGTGGATCATCCTTTTTGTCTTTAGCTTCTGCCTTGGGTGGCTCTGATTTCGGTTTGTCCTTTCCTTTGTCGTCTGCCGGCTTTGCTTCTTTCTTATCCTTGTCCTCCTTTTTGTCTTTGCCTTCATCCTTTTTTTCTTCACTCTCTTCCTTAGCTTTTTCTTTCTTCTCGCCTGTGTCCCCAGTCAAGGTGGCGGCTAATTTGTTCGCCTTGGCCAACACTTCTTCAGCATCTCCCACCATATAGAACGCAATCTCCGGAATATCATCGTACTCGCCATTCAGCAATCGCTTGAAACCCTCCACAGATTTTTCTACGGGCACCAGCTTGCCAGGATGTCCGGTAAAGATCTCAGCCACTTGGAATGGCTGGGAGAGGAATCGCTGCATTTTACGGGCTCGTGCGACAGTCAACTTATCTTCCTCGGAGAGCTCATCCATGCCGAGAATGGCAATGATGTCCTGCAGTGATTTGTAGCCCTGCAAGGTCTTCTGCACGGCACGAGCGACATTGTAATGCTCCTCACCCACAATGTCGGGATCGAGGATTCGTGAGGATGAGTCCAAGGGATCAACAGCTGGGTAAATGCCCAACTCTGCAATCGGACGCGACAAGACAGTAGTTGCATCTAAATGGGAGAACGTTGCTGCTGGTGCTGGATCCGTCAGATCATCAGCTGGTACGTAGACCGCCTGTACGGAAGTGATAGAGCCGTTGCGAGTGCTAGTAATCCGCTCCTGCATAGTACCCATGTCAGTACCCAGCGTTGGCTGATAGCCTACGGCGGAAGGAATACGACCCAGCAGAGCAGACACCTCAGATCCCGCTTGGGTGAAGCGGAAAATGTTGTCCACGAAGAGCAGCACGTCCTGTCCATCCACATCCCGGAAATACTCGGCAATGGTTAATCCGGTGAGTACCACACGACTGCGAGCACCTGGTGGCTCATTCATCTGGCCATAGACGAGAGATACCTTTGAACTAGCGTCCTCTAGGGAGATTACCTTACTCTCAATCATCTCGTGATACAGGTCGTTGCCCTCACGGGTACGCTCCCCGGCGCCTACAAACACCGAATAACCACCATGGGACTTGGCAATATTGTTGATCAGCTCCATGATGAGCACCGTCTTGCCCACTCCAGCACCACCAAAGAGCCCGATCTTGCCGCCCTTCACGTAGGGAGCCAGCAGATCAATCACCTTGATGCCAGTTGCCAGGATCTCCGGCTTAACACTCAGATCCGCCAGTTCCGGTGCATCATTATGGATGAAAGAGTGGAACTCGCTCTTAATTTCACCACGCTCATCGATTGGATCGCCCACAACGTTAATGATGCGACCCAGCACAGCTTTGCCAACAGGCACACGGATGGGATAACCCGTGTCGATTACTTTCTGGCCACGCCTGAGACCCTCGGTGGAGTCCATAGCCACGCTGCGCACGACATTGTTGCCCAAATGGTGGAAGACCTGAAAGAAACTTTTAGCCCTAAAGGGACCAGAGGAATATAAATGGCTCCCACCTCCAGCACCAAATGCTCGACTGGTGCATCCTGAACCTCCATAGCGTTGAGCACGTCGGGGATACCGTCTGGAAAGTACACGTCGATGACTGGCCCAATGACGGCTTGAATATAGCCCACACTGCCCTTGCCGAGTTTGATTCCCCCATCTTTGCCTGTGGTGCCAGGCTTATCCGTGATCGCCGGCTTCTTATCACCTGTATCGCAAACGGCGACCTCTTTCTCAGGTTTCTTGGCAGGATCCTCGCACACAGGAGCTGCTGCCTTCTCCTCCTCACAGGGATCGGGCTTCTTCAGCATGTCATCTGGCTTAAAGAAGGACTCTTCACACTTGTCATCCTTCTCATCCTTGGCGAACACTAGAGATGTTTGCAGAGCTCGTGTCTGCAATGAATACTTTAGCTTGGCAGGCTCTCTCTGGGCACTCAATCCACCCGATTGGCCAAATTTCCAACCAATTCTGGCGCAAGCTGTAAATAATTTTTCTAGTGAAAGGATTTAATTTGAATTATGTATCCCAACCCTTTGCTTACCAGTGCTCAATCTTGTCCAAGCCATCAACATTTTTTCAATTCACGTTGTTATAGCAAAACTGAAATAGGAACCAACTCTTTTTATTTTTGGCTTGCGAATTTTATAAAATTTCTTGAAAATCTTAGTTCTTCACTGCGAAGCGTTTGCGAATGAAATTAATTCTCTATGACAGTGTCATTAATTTTCCTATAAGTCAAAGCCTTCTTTGATGGCTTTCAAAAAAGAATTCCTTGACAATTATTGAAATTTAATCGATATTAATCAGTTATTTGACAATTAAACATGTCCAGAGTTTAAAAATGTCAATTTGAATTCAAATAATCATTATAAGGGAAGGTATATTGCAAGCAGATCTAATACAGTACTTAACTAAAAATGATCCAAAGGAAATAGACTTTTTGAAAGATTAATTATATCTTAACACAGATATTAGAAATTTAAGTAAAGTGATCTGTTCCTTATAGCTAATGGTTCCCTACCCGCTAAAGTCGCTCCAAATGTAACTCAGGTTTAACTTTTCTATATGAAATGCCCCTGCCTACCATCCCACCCCTTTTTCGAGGGTTACCTTCCCCAGTTGCTATGACAACCCATGTCTTTTGTTGTGTGCAACTTAGTCGCTTAAGATACCACCTGCAGCATGGACGTGCTTTCCCATTACAGTTCACCCGTAATTGAGTTTCCGGCTACACAGCCGCTGGAGAAGCAGAATGCTCTAGTAGATAACTGCACTGGAACGGATCCGCCGCCACCTAGCACAGAAGTCTCAACGTCCACGCAGGAGAAGCAGCATGCGGCTACTCAAACGGAGCAGGCTTCGGCCAGTGGCCATGTGGACTACGATGAGCGTGCGCTGGCCAAGTGGCTGCGACAAATATGTCCGATGATAGAGCGGGAGTTGGATCACCCAACGCCACTGATGGATGAGGAACAAGAAGGAAGTCAATGCACCTTGCAGGAACAGTTGCAGGTTCACATCTATCAGAATCTGAACATGGGCGGAAGCACGGAAAACTCTCAGGGATTGGCCATTTGGCTCTGTGTGCACACAAACAATGCTCCAGTGTTGGTGACCACAACAGTGGCCCCTCACGACGACTGGTGTGAGCACGTGGATCAGCAGCTGAAGCTCTTTGTGCCACAGCGCGTGACCCATGGCAACTTTGTAGTCTACACAGAGGCTAAGGCACTGCCGCTGAAGTCTTGCCTGCGCAGTCTCTGCACAAATGGATTCAATAAACATGTGTTCGCTGGTGCCACCATGGATGGAGAGCTCTTTGTCTGGCTCTACGAGCAGGCACGAGGTGGCAGCGACTCCTGTGTAGACATCAGGCAGCTGCACAGCGTTTCCTCCACACAAGGAGCGGCTGTAGCCTTGGATTGGGTTACGGAGGAGCGTCTACTGGCCTGTTATCCCAATGGCAGTGTGCGCCAGTGGCTAGTGTCCAAACAAATGACCCTGGACTGGGAGTATTCCCTACCAGCTTCAGTTACCGTAGAGCTGACAACTATGGTGTCCCTTGGACTGAATGACTTTGTGCTGGGCACCAACGATGGTGGCGTTTATCGCTGTTGGAACACCGGTCGCCAGGCGGCCTCTTCCGACAGATCCTCCAGCAAACAGCTGCAGCTACTAGCCCTGCGGCGACATCGCTTTATGGTGTCCACACTGCAGCGAAGCGAAATGGATGGACATCCGATTGTTATCAGCTGTGATCTGAGTGGACAGGCCTACTACCACGATATGCGACACGAGGACGAGGTATGTCTTATTTCCATAATCCATTCACTCTTTGGTTACACTCCCTGTGATCCACAGGACACGGCACAGCTGATAGTTCAAATCCCACTGCCCTTCAAAAATGCCATTGCCTGCAGCCGTGATGCCAGCATTATCTATTGTCCCAGCAACGATGGCGCCCTGGAGTACTACAGAATCAGTGATGGTGCCCATGCGCATGTCAAGGGTGCCCTACGTGGTCGTGGTAATCTTATTAAACTAAGTGACAATGGGTAAGAGTAAGTGCTAATCCTCTATTGAAATGCTTATTAAAATTCATTGCAGTTGCTGGTTAATCACAGGACTTTATGGCTCTGAATTCCAAATATTTTACATTGAAAATAATTTGAATGAATAGTTTTACCGCTAACCGTCTGCAATGCTGGATTTACTTTTAAAATTCGAAAAATCTGGTGTTAATTTACAAATCTGTACTGGAAATTTATCAATCTGTACTAATCCACTCTAATACATAATGGGTTTGGTTTTAGCTAACTTCTGTTGTTCCTTTTCCTGGTGTCTCAAAAGACTGCCTATGTGCTTCTTCATAAATCCCTCGCAGGGTTCCTTAAGCTTGCCACAGGGATTCTTTGAACACATTCCGCCGACATGTGCAGTAATTTCATCCATTTCCTCGTCATCGTCGCAGGGATCAGGGCACATACTCGTGGGATCCTCGCAACCCGGCATTTTGAGAGACGAAACGCGTTCCTTAGACTCGTCGACTTCGTCGTCCATGGAGTCGTTATCTTCGGAGAATTCACTTTCATCCTTGTTATCTTCAGATTCACTTGCATCATCCTCGCTGCATTCCTCAACGTGTTCCTCATCATTGTCCTTGCTATCCATCATACTTCCTTGAGATTTCTCGCTGTCATTCGAAGCGCTTTTCGTGGATTCGTCATTGCTGCCCTCTGCGCATTCCATAGATTTGTCATCGCTATCCAGTGTGGTTTCTTCAGATTTATCCTTGCCACCCTCTGCACCTTTCTTAGGTGTACCTTTGCCATTCGTAGTGCTTTCTTTTGATTCATCCAAGCCACCCTCTGCGCATTGCTTAGCTTTGTTCTTCTCAGCATCAGAGTTCTCCTTCGCTTTACCCTGAGCGGATACTTCAGGTTTCTTCGCAACATCCTTAGAGCCTACGTTTGGCTTTGTATCATTCTCGACTGAATTCTTCTGAGAGTCAAGGTTCTTCGCAGCTTCGAGGCCTTCCTTGGATTTACCGTTTTTAGCCTGAGCGCCTTCCTCAGGTTTCTTATCGTGTCCCGGACAATTCTTGCAAAGTCTCTGAGCCGTCTGCAGAAAATGCCGCGTTGAAGAAGACGGCGAGGGTAGTTTCACCTGTACAGGTTGTCTTCGGGGTTGTAACAATCCTTGTGGCTGAATTTTATAGCCGAGTCTTGGACATGCTGTAGTATGAATGAAGAATAACAAAGATTTCCTTATTATTCACTAGTCGTTAGCTTACCCATCGCCAATCGTGTGTAAGCCATTATCATATTGTTAATTTTGTACTTGAATCTATTGCGATAACGTTTGTGTGTGTAGCTCTACTATTTTCCAACTGATTTCAAAGTCTACTTCATTACAGTTAGATAAAAAACAATATAAATTTGGAATAAATAGCGTCTGCTTAGATTTAATATAACTTCTTCAATATTTGTTTTGTGGTTTTTCATATAGCTGCGCTTAAGTTTATTTATGGTTTAATCATCTTTTAATGTTGCTATTTACACGAGTTTAGATTACAAATTTCACAGATGTCTAACAAAACACAATACTTTGATATAGTAGTATATATAAATATATATGTAAATAAGAATTTCTTTAAGAATTTTGAACGCATTGCAAAACTTAAAGTCCCATCTTTTAGTATAAAATATTACACATCAAAAACAAAAAAAGCAAACTCTCTAAAACCTCAACTTTCATTCGCGTGATGTACATACGTGTATAAAAAAATAGTTTATGTAAATGAATAATTAAATTATTTAAGATTTATAAAGAAAATATATAAAGTATTAAATTGCATTCGCTTACAATGACATACTACTAATTACAAAGTGGTAGTGAAATGAATAGATCGAAAAAGTCTTAAATAAATTATACAATTAACATTAACGAGATACATATATATTTATAAATATGTATATATATAAAGTAGAACTGCACACAATTTTGCTATATAATTCATCTTCACGCTCAAACTTCCGATCGTTATATTCACTAATCTCTACTCAACTCAAACTCCGCTCAACTTTGGACTTAATTCATTAAAATTTTGTTGATGTTCTATGTATGATAGTGCAGGTAATAATAATAATTGCTAGGCCTGTTCGCCTGTCTGCTGATTGGCTAATAAATTCAACTTAATTGAAGAGCACTGTGTTGGGATCTTCATTGTCCATTTGCTTCACATGACGAAGGACATCCTTTTTCGTTATAACACCAAGCAATCGACTGCAATTTGCACAAAATATTAATTAATATACTTAAATAAATATAGAAATAAATTACCCATTGTGTGTGACTAGCGTCTGTCGCAGTCCCAGTTTTCGGAACATATCCACAACCGTTTCCATTGGTGTTTGATCTGTGACCGTGATGGGGGCCATATCAAGAATCTTCTTAAGCTTAAGCGGTTGCGGCCCAAGATTTTGTGTGGGTGTCGTGGATGTGAATAATACTATGGAGTTACTATTAATACCCTCGATAAGACGCTTTGCATTGCCTGTCGGAAAATAAATCAATATTATTAGAATTGAACAGATTTGTTTGATATTAAACTCACCTATAGCCAAGTTAAGATCCCGACGCAGTACAAAGCCAACCAAGTATTGATTCTCTCGGGATACTACAACCGGGTAGCCATTGTGTTCGGTCTCCTTTAACAGATTCTCCACATCGTCTACCGTCATGGAATCTTGTGTAATGACATTTAATGTTTCATTACGTTTGGGTTGCATCACATCCGCCGCAAGCGTTGTGTGAGCAAACTCCTCCTTGCTGTCGAGGAATGGGTAACCGTTTAAAGCAATGTGCGCATCGTATATTCCCTGTCGGCCCAATGCATCGCCCACCCATTTGGATGCCATGGCTGCCGCCATGAGCGGCACAATGTAGCGCACACCGCCCGTCAGCTCAAACATGATGACTACCAGGGAGACAGTCATTCGTGTAACGCCGCCCAATACAGCAGCAGCGCCCACAACGGCATACAGGCCAGGTGTTATTAGATTACTATCCGCACACTCTCCCGTAAAGAACCAAATGTTGGGGTAGCTATACGCAAACTGCTCCACACCAATGCCAACGATGCGTCCCATGATGGCACCCAACAGCAACGATGGTATGAATAGACCCGAGGGCACCTTAATGCCAAACGTGAATATGGTTAGTGCTAGTTTCAGTATGAAGGTCAACACCAGCAGCCAAATGGATCTGTAAACACCAGGACCAGGCTCGGTAACCTCAGTGAAGCCAGCGCTTGTACTAATGTTTATATGTTTGTAGTCACTGCAAGCAAAAGATGAGAAATATAATTAGTTTATCTCACATTTCATAAATATTTAATCAAGCACATACCACAGGGGATTGTTGGTGTCTCCAGGCGAGCACTTACTAACCAGCAGGAAGATTAGTTCGTTCATGTTCATGCGCGTAAATGGATTCGGATAACAAATGATAGCAGTTACCAAAGTGACGAACAGTACTTCGCTCACCGGATATTGACCCAGCTTGCTGAACTTTCTATAGCGGCACCACCATAAATTAGCCTTAATAAAGAACGTGCCAATGACTCCCTGAAAAAATCAAAAATGAAAACATTAAGCAATTGTGGTTTTGTTTAGCAAGTTATTTACTTACACCCATGATTCCGAGAAAGACAAATGGAATGAGCTCGAAGAATATCCAGGGCTTGTTGTACTCCACAAAGAATAGCACGGAATGTTCATTACCAAACGGCGTAAGCGAGCGTAGAACGAATGCAGCAATCAGGGCACAGAAGAATGAACGCCATAGTGTCTTCAGCGGAAAGTAATAGGACACCTCTTCCAACGAGAACAGCACACCGCCTATGGGCGCTCCGAAAGCCACTGAGACACCCGCAGCGGATGCAGCTGATAGTATCTCTCTTTTTTTAGCCTCGTTCCGTCCGTATTTGGGAAACAGATGAGAAAATATATTGCCAATGCAGCTGGCAATGTGAACCATGGGACCCTCCTTGCCGAGCGTTAGACCCGCTGACACAGAGAGCATTAGACCTACAGATTTGATCAGAAGTGTCCATTTGCCCAAATAGCCGCGAATAATAAAGCCAGATAGAATGGTCTTGATCTCAGGTATACCAGAGCCGCAGGCGTAAGGAGCAAACATGCGCACCAATGACGCACTCAACGAGGCAAACAACAATGCCCATAGGATGTACCAAATATACGAAATGATGTACGGTCCCGTCCCAGTTCGACTGAGACCAAAGATCTCCGGCCATGTTTTCCACTGTAAAAGCAAAGTTTTGCGTTAAAGTTATTGAATATTATTTATTTAGTTTAAAAACTTACCGTAGAGCAGTTGCCCTCCTCGAAGACCGATTGCTTGGCCGGATAACAACACTGCTCGCGATTGAACCAAAAGGCGGGCGGACAAATGCCATGCTTTAAATCTGACATCCAACTGGCACCAATGTCCACCATGCCAGCCACACAACCTGCTGCGATTCCCACGAGCAGCACGCACAGCCAACCCGAGCCGGCATCAATGGAGCCCTTGAAAATAATATTAGAATACATGAACATTTGTTTCTATGCATTTATAAATATCTTTTATATACCTTGATTAGATCCCATAGAGAATCCTGACGCTTCTTGACTATGTAGCGATGTCGCATACGATCGCGTGCTATGTCCCGCTGCCAGTCGATGGTGTGGAAATCTTCATACTGCCCAATGCCGGGTATATCATCCTGTACATCCGAGGAGCCATAAAACGACAGTGCTCCTAAAACGGTGTACATGGGTGCAAAATAAAGGGTACTTTGATTATGATTGTTATTTGGATTATAGCAACATATTTCGTTATATTCTTGACAATCTTTTATTCTTGTATTTGAACTTGCTGCTGCGAAGAGTGATCAATTTATCAACTGTTCATGGAAAATAACGCTTTTTAAATAAATAAAAAAATATGCACAAATTAAAAAGTTTATTTCTGGGTACAAATTGGAATTTTTAAAACAGCCGCAGAGTTGGACGGAAAGACAGACGAACCAAATTAAATATGCGTCTTTCAATTTGCAGTTCTCGGTTATTTCTAATATTAAACAATACATACTGAGTTCGTTTAAGCGCAACTGGAATTATTTATACATATGTCGCTATTTTAATGAAATTGAGTGGCGTATGTGCTCGCCCCTTCGCCAACTCAACTCAAGCCACAAACCAACCTTCGCCCTCTCACCCGCATGTGTCGCGTAAAATTATAATAATAATAAATATATCTGAGCAGCTTGCGCCACGCAGTCACAATTGTAATGACGTCGCAGCGGAACACGAGATCGTGAGTGAAGATTAAGTGAAATCAAAGTATTCTAACGTTAACTCTGCACTCACCATCCATGGGATCACCAAAAGCACTGTGAGTTGGCACATGTTGATGCTGATGATGATGATGCATTGTTCTCTGATTTGGCGCATAATCACGCTCTGTATCTGATTCGGTAGCAGTTTCTCGGTGATAACTGCTCACACCGCCAATTAAATCGCCGGGACTGGATCGTGGCGTTATATCGATCATATCCTCGTCGTCTGTGGCTGCTGTGAGGGATGTAGTTGCTGCCGCATATGAAATATTTGAATGCGGCGCCAGCGGATGATCACCTTCGCCGGCTCCAATAGTGTGACCGTTTGACTAAAAAAGGAAAAAACAACATTTACGACAAAAGGTTCAATTTGCATTATTCTTTCGTTCTACTTTCGACGGCTTTATCTGATCAGCATACCAGCCGTTAACAAAAGGCATGCCTGAAATATCACTCTTTGTTTACACACGACTACGAACACAAATTCCGATAAGATTAAATATCACTTTTTGGGTTCTATTCATGAACAAAGTGAAGGATCGAATAGAATTAATGTTGCTTCATAAAACGGACAGCAGCTCAGCTGTTCGGTTTGACAAGAGTCATACACCCACGTAGACACTTTTTGGCTCGACATTACCGCCCCTTAATATGGAAAACTATTTATATGATTTTTTTATATTTTGTTAGTTAAAAGGTTAAACACCATATAAATTGTATATTCATTTCATAATACCATAATTACATACCTTTTTCATGACTGTCTGATATGCGGTTATGTAGCTATTGCCTTCCGCTGCAGCCTCTCTGCTACCTTTCAACGGGAATTTATCCATTATTTTAAAGCGTATTTATTGCGTAGTTATTTGCGTCGAATTGTGGGCATTCGCAGTGGGTTACTTGCTGAACTGATTTGCTGAATTTCTCTGTTGCAATATTGCAGTAGTTTTAATTTCGTTTTTTTTTTTTGTTACATATTTTATTTGGTATTAGTGTATTAGCAAGTGCAGTCGTCAGACGTCACACACAAAAACACAATTACATCAACACACACACACGCACGCACACACAGTTGATGAACCTGAACAAACAAATACTTTCTTCACATTTCACTTGCACTTCCAGTGTGCTTATTTCTTAAATTCAAAAAATTAATAGTTTGTACTTGTCTTGCGTACATAACGTAAGTGCCGCATATGCTAATTACATTGTTCAATAATTTATTCTTACTTTTTTGTTGCAATTTATTCAGCTTTATTGCAAAAATCACGGTCACATATAGGTGTGACCAGGTTTGGCTAACAGTTTAATACCAAGATTGTATTAAATACCAATAAATTAAATACATAACATTTATGTATTTTTCAGCTTTAGGTTTTTATCTTCGCTTTGATAACATGCGGAATAGCAATGCAGTATTTTTTGTTTGAATATTTTGAATTAGTATTTTGGCGCATTCCGCAAACGGTCGTTGCAATCTCAGTTTCCAAGTTTTGTTTAAACAAACAAACACTAAAATAGCATTCAACGGACATAAACAAAGGCCGCAAAACGCAAGTGCAGTTGGCGTTTAGCAGCAACAAAAATACAACGAAAACAACAACAACATGTCTGGTTTCATAGCGGTGCATACAGGTTCGTTGTGATTGATTTGAAATTTGATTGATGGGATATGTAAATGTGTGTTGCTATTTATGAATTGAAATTTCTGACACGCATATTGCACTGCCCATTTAGGAGCTGGAAACTGCATCGACGAAACCAAATATCAGCGCGTCATCAAGGAGGCATGCATACGAGCCACAGAGATACTGCGAAACGGAGGCAGCGCAGTCGACGCCTGCGAGGCAGCGATAATGCGCCTGGAGAATTGTGGCCATACAAATGCCGGCTTCGGCTCTAACCTTTGTCTGGACGGTTCTGTGCAGTGTGATGCCGCCATTATGAATGGGACTACATTAAACTTTGGCGCCTGCACTAATGTGAGTCGGGTTAAAAATCCCATACAGTTGGCTCGACGAATCTGTGACGCACAATCGGATCAACAGCCGCTGGAACGTATACCGCCGATGGTGTTGGCTGCCAGTGGAGCTGAACAGTATGCTGAGCAAATGGGATGTGCCATGGTCGATCCCAGTGTGCTGATCTCATCGAAAGCGAAATTCCATTATAATCATTATAAGAGTAAATACGACATGGTTGTTGGCAACAGCAATATCAAATCTATCGAAGATGTTGTCCCCGAGCCGGGCAATGAAGTGGAGCTTACAGCCGCCCTAGACACGGTCGGGGCCGTCTGCGTCGATGGCGCTGGCAATACTGCAGCTGGCTGCAGTTCCGGTGGCATTCTGCTCAAGGTGCCCGGCCGTGTAGGTCAAGCTGCCACCTATGGAGCCGGCTGTTGGGCAACCGACACCGATGAACTCGCCATTGCCACGTGCACGACGGGCAATGGTGAGTATCTGATGAAAACCCTGCTCGCCCGCGAGATATGCAATGGTGCGTTTAGCAGCGATTGTGCGGTAACGAGTCTGCACAAGACGTTCAAGCAAAAGTTCCTAGACTCGCCACTGTTGCCACAACAGCAGGATCTGTATGCCGGTGCTCTAACACTGCTATACTATCCCAAACAGAGCTGCGGCGAGGTGATGTGGAGTCATACAACTCAATCATTCTGTGTGGGCTACATGGCGACAACGCAAAAAGTGCCAAAGGTTTGGTCTGCTCTCGATCTATCGATCATTTGACAAGCTAAATCATATATTTATTTATTATTTTACAGTTTGTACACTCGCCACTGCCCACGTATAGTGTGCCCGGCAGATCGTGCGTCGTCAATGGCCATAATTTCCATTTGCGCATTTAGTTTTTGGCCAGCCAAGCAGCCAGAATCACTGTCTCTGCCTTTGCCTCTGCCTCAATCTCAGCGCCACCCTCTGCCTCTGTCCTAGACTTGGGCACTGGCAGACACTGTAGACAACCTCCTGCTCCTCGTCAGTCAGTGTCAGCTTTGCAGTTTTCTGCAATTCATTTGATTTAATATTTAATTGCCGCGGCAATCGCTGCCAGCAGCAGCAACAACTGTAGCAGCAACAACAGAGGCAAAAATACGATTCGCTTTTGTCTCGATAAAATATTAAGAATCATAAAATGAAAACTTTTTATTGTATAGTACTTATGTATGTGTCTAACTGTCTGTCTGTCTCTATGTGCATGTGCAACACACAACTAGCAATAAAATAAGCTTATTTCATATACACAAATATATATATATATATGTAAACACATTTATATAATATATTTCAAGAATAATTTCCCCTCGTTGAACTAAGCTAAGGCGTTACGCATCTGCCCGCGTTATAAATCAGCCAAGAGCAAGAGTGAAAACGTGAATATCATATTCAATAACAGATTTAGACATGATGACGTATGTGCACACACAACCACACACACAGTCTCTACTTGTCTATATTTATGTATATATATTGGATTTTTGTTTATGGCCACAAAAATGTACACAGATCGTAGCATCATTCAACAATTTTTGGCGACACATCAATTTAAGCACTATTTAAATTGTTTAACAATCACAATTAATGTTCTCAAATTGATTGATATATTTTGTAAGTTTTGCATACAATTACAGTATTTATTTTATGACAATTAAATAACCGTAGTTAAGTATTATTATTGTATAAAGTGTATTTAACCCATTTTAGTTGAATAGCATTGTTAATGTTATGCAACTGTAGTTAAATACATATACTAAATGAACTGATTGCAGACAAAAATTGATTGTAATACCAAACGAATGTTAAGAGGTTTCTGTAATTTTTATCGGAGTTGTTGGAGCCTTAGTTGTAGGCATCGTAGTTAGATCATTTGTGCGACAACTGTCTGGCATGGTTGACTCACATCTGCCACCGACCGTATTAAAGTATATATTAGGCGAGGAGCAGCTGCCAGTGAATGTTGTCTCAAAGTAAGTGCTGCTTAAAGTTTTCTTCTCACAGTAGACATAAGTGCGGCAAGTCCAGTCGGCGTAGGTATAGAAGAATCTCGATGTCTTCCCGACGGCTGCAGCTGTGCAAATGGACTGTATCTCATCTGGACTAGGGGTTGTGAGTGGCTCCGAAGTCGGTGGAGTGTAGACATCATTGGTGCAGGTGCTATTCATTTCGGCCTACGGAAAAAGTTTCTTTAGACTCTCTTATAACTGAATTACAAGAATCACTTACAAAGTCGGCGACACACATTGGCACACAAACGGTATCAAAAATGTCATAGGCATCCACAGTACAGATTTCGTTCTCATTACAATTAGTGATTGCGTTGGGTGACAATTTCCCATTTGTGCAAACAGCAGCTTGAGTTTTGCTGACACAGGTGACTTTTTGTGCTTTGGAGCACACCTGACATTCTCCATTTAAATCTCCGCAAATGTTCTGAATACCCGCAGTGGATTTTTTTTCGCACACATTCTTGGAACTGGTGCAAACCTCGTCAGCACCACAAAATAATGGCCCAAACTTTTTATCGCCTGTGGAAAATAACAGTCCAGAGACCCTTAATCCTTAGAGGTTGGGGTTCTAATCTTACCCACGCATATGTAGTACTCGTTCTCCGTTTCACAGTAAGCTCCGTTATCCATACACACCTGACACATGTTAGCACTGGAGAAGTGCATCACAGCCAGAAAAATGACAGCAATTAACCCGAGTTTTATCATACTTACAAGCCTTACACCAACTGATTCAGTGCTTCCTACTGTACAGACTTTTATACCCAATGTGGATACCAATTAAGTTTACAGACATTTATTGACAGCATTCGCAGTCATAAGATGAAGCCAAGTGTTGACTGATCATAAAGCAATATCGGAACATTCTTTCGCCACTCAGCATAACGACACCCGGAATCGTATAAATTTTATGGCGTTTTAAGCGCCAAGTAACCGCATCATATTCTCCAGATATAATCTATCTTAGTCCAGTATAATCTTTACGATCTGTTTGTAGACTAAAGAAATTAGAAGTTAAATCACATTATTTGTGTTTTTATGTGAATACTTTAAATAATACTTGGATACTGTAGTTATAAGCCACTACTTTAGTTAATCAAATAGGTATAGTTTGATATAGTAGACTGGGCTTTAATTTGAAATACATAGTTCATTATTATTTATATTAATGTTGACAATGATTTTAAAAAGTTTTACAGTTTATATAATAATTGAAATATTTCGTAGCTTCTTGTTGAAAACTAATACCCAGTTCTTATATGATATATAACTGGATTAATTCATTGGCTTTCCCAGGAGTATCGTCCTATGTTACTCATGGTCCATCTGATGATGTAGGAGGATCGTCAGATGACGAAGGAGGGTTGTCGGATGACGCTGGTGGAGCGTCAGATGACGAAGGAGGGTCGTCGGATGACGCAGGTGGATCGTCGGATGACGAAGGAGGGTCGTCGGATGATGCAGGTGGATCGTCGGATGATGCAGGTGGATCGTCGGATGATGTAGGAGGATCGTCAGATGACGAAGGAGGGTCGTCGGATGATGCAGGTGGATCGTCGGATGACGCAGGTGGATCGTCAGATGATGTAGGAGGATCGTCAGATGACGAAGGAGGGTCGTCGGATGATGCAGGTGGATCGTCGGATGACGCAGGAGGGTCGTCGGATGATGCAGGTGGATCGTCGGATGACGCAGGTGGATCGTCAGATGATGTAGGAGGATCGTCAGATGATGCAGGTGGATTTTCAGATGAAGCAGGAGGATTGTCGGATGTTGCAGGAGGTACATCGGTTGGTGCAGCAGTTGGAGCCTCAGTAGTTGGAGCAGCCGTTGTAGTCGGAGCATCTGTGCGGCATTTCTCAGGCACAGTTGACTGACATTTTCCATTAGCCGTGTTGAAGTAAATATTTGGCGAGGGGCAGCTACCCGTGAAGGTGGTTTCAAAGTAATTGCTGTTCAAAGCGTTCTTCTCGCAGTAGACATAAGTGCGGCAAGTCCAGTCGGCGTAGGCATAGAAAAATCTCGAGGTTTTTGCTGCAGCAGCTGATGAGCAAATAGTCTGCATCTCAGCTGGATTAGGAGTTGTGGGCGGAGCCTGAGTGGGTGGAGTATAGACATCATTGCTGCAGCTGGCATTAAACTTGGCCTTGAAAAGAAAAGTTCAATTAGTGCGTGTGTCAATACGAATAATTTTTTAATACTTACATAGTCGGCGGCACACTGGGCCACACAAACAGTTTCGAATGGCTCTTCGGCTTCGATGACACAAATTTCATCTTCGTCACAATCAAAAACTGTGTTTACATTCATTTCGGTTCCGGAACAAAGTGCGAATTGCGTTTTGCTGGCACAGGTGAACTTCTTTCCCTCGGCACAGGCTTGACATTTTCCATTGTTTTCACCGCAAACATTCAAAATGTCGTCTTTAACGTTCTCCCTTTTCTCGCAAACACTTGCGGAATTGGTGCAAACCTCGTCGGCCTCACAATAATAGGGTCCAAGCCTCTTATCACCTACAGGAAACTTTAGTGTTTAGACAATTTGATCCTTCAAAAAGGGGAGAATTAATTTGTTACCCATGCAGATAAAATATTCACTCTCCGATTCACATGAAGCACGGTTATCCTGGCACTTATTACACTCGCTGGCAAAGGAGACCTGCACCGATGCCATTAATAGCACCACTACTACTCCCAACTTAATCATCTTAACTTTTGGATTCGACTGTTTGTCACTGACTGATACCATGTCACCAACTGTCTTAGCTTATATACCCAAAATTGTAACCTTGATGGGCTACAAGTTTATGATAACATAAATCTGGATTTTGTCTTGTCATAAAACAACTTCGAAAGATTTTCGGGAACATATGATAGCAAGACAGAATTGTATAATTTATATTGTTGTTTTCAGCCAAGTACCATACATATTCTAAGAAGTTTCTATCTAAATGAACCTTTATCTTTATGATCTATAATTATATGAAATAAATTTGGAAGGTCTCTTCAGATAAATAAATTTAATGCGATTCAGTATCTCTTCAGAAGCAAAACGTGGAAAATAACATCGATTTCCGCATAAAGGAAGACTAGTGTACCAGTAAACTAAATACTTTCACACAGTGAAGTCCATAAAAAGAAGGATATCTCTTTTATTTTTTTGTTCCGCTTAGAGATTTACGATTTAGATAAGACATATCTAGCTAGATTTAGCTTTTTTTTAACTCAAATTTTAGAAAACTTTTTTGTAAATTTGTCAGTTTTTACCTACGTGAATTTAAATACAGTGAAAGCTCTATTCGCGGACAGCTTCCTCAAGCGGACCTATTCCTTAGCTAGGAAAATTTTACAGTCTCAAGAGCATAAGATAAATATGGTTAAAACACTGATTGATTCTCTATTTCCATTTTTGTTTATTTGATTCATAATACAGGTAAAATCTTGATAATTCGTTTGCTCAAGGGACACCACGAACTATAGAGGGAAACGAATTATTAGGGGAAAACGGTTGCTTAAAACACTTAGACTAAAAAAAGGTTACATAGAGAAAACGAATTATTCCAGTATTGAGTTATCTAGGTTGGAACTTTATTCTTCTTAATTAACACAGCACACATTGAGTCTAGTTCCCTGACACATCAGATCTTGCAAGAGCGAGATAACTTTCGCTTTGTTTGCCTTTTGAGTGAGAACACAGCAGTGTTTTGTGCTTTTTATGTTAACCTACAGCAAGCTTAACATTAAGGGTATTCCAAGATTTATTCTATATTTATGAGGACTGTCATTATGATAACAGTTTTTTTAATTATACGAAAATTTTATTTTTAAAAATATTTACTTTGTGCAGTTCAAGAATATATTTAGAATAATTCTAAAATTGAATAAAAAAATGTTAACAATTAAGCAAATATTTTGTATAAAGGTTGAATCACATCTCATAGTTAATTGCAAAGGTAGTTAATGTGAGTTTACAGAGAAATCTTTATTGGTTTGTGTTTATTAATCCACTCTGGAGAAACCATTTAGCCAACAGTTGCTCCCTAAGTGCTTTTACAACTCGCTGGACGAGTTGTCTGACATTGGCCATTGGCAGTATTGAAGTAGATTTTAGGCGAGGTGCATGATCCAGTGAAGGTGTTGACAAAGTAAGAGCTGATGGTAGGACTCCGTTCGCAGTAGACATAAGACCTGCAAGTCGAATCGGCGTAGGTAAAGAAGTATTTCGCTGTATTTCCAACGGCTGCTTCAGTGCAAATGGACTGTATCTGACTATGTCCAGGAGTTGTAGGTGGTGCCAGAGTGCTTGGCGTATAATCAGCATTGCCACAACTGGCAGTGAAACCGGCCTACAAAGAAAATTTTGTATTACTAACTAGATTAATAACTCAAAATATATGTAAAACATACAAATTTAGCGGCACACTGTGGAACACATATGTTGTCGAACTTTACTCCGCCTTCGGCGACACAAATTTCATCTTTGTCGCAATCGAAAATTGTGTTTTCATTCATTTTGTTTCCGGAGCAGAGGGCGAATTGGGTTCTACTTGCACAAGTGAATGTCACTCCTGCGGCACAGGCTTGACATTTTCCATTGTTTTCACCGCAAACATTCAAAATGTCGTCTTTAACGCTCTCCCTTTTCTCGCAAACATTTGGGGAATTGGTGCAAACTTCGTCGGCCTCACAATAATTGGGTCCAAGTCTCTTATCACCTACAGGAAACTTCAGTTATAATCCTTAAAGTGTGGAGACTTCACTTCTTACCCATGCAGACATAATATTCACTCTCCGATTCGCAAGAAACATTGTTGGTCATGCATTTGTTGCACTCATTGGACAGTGATAACTGTACCAATGCCATTAATACCACCACAGCTACTCCAAACTTTGCCATTTTGACTTTCTGATTTGACTATATGTTACTGACTGATCCAAGTTCTGTGAGTGGCCGGGCTTATATACCCCAAAAGCAACAACCTTCGGGTGCAACGTGTCTATGTGATAAAATAAAACTGTCATAAAACAACTTCGAAAGATTCTTTCAAAACTTATGATAACAACACGGACTTGTATAAATTTTATAGCTATTTTAGCTCAAATATCATACTTTTGACAGAAGTGTGTCTATATTTACCTTTATCTTTATGGTCTCAAAGTCAAGAATATAAATAGAGAAGGTTATGTTGGATAAATCTATTCATCTTCCTTAGAATCAGTTAAATACATTTTCAAACACATTTTCAATTTTACTTTGCGATCACATTTATTAAGTTTCGTATTTGAATCAAATTTTTCTTAAATATTTTTCTCACAATTTTACATATTACACATTTTCACTTGTATTTTGTATTTCTTGTTGTTTTATTTGTTGTTTTTTGTTTTCTTCAGTTTTGTTGTTTATCGTAAGTATTCCTTCCACGAGTAACACAAAATCACTTAAACGAATTTAATAAATAACAGATATATGCGTATGATCATGTGTTTTCTGGTTTCATTACAATAATATATTATATAAATATAAATATAAGCGAAAGTCAAATAAGTATATTACGATATTATATATAATACGTTTCAAAAGTGAACAACTAAAATTAACATAATAATCAATTGAATCGTTTCAGTTGCAACATTTTGTGGCTTATTTAGAGAGTTAATCGTTGCTTAAATGTTGCACTTATGTTTAAACATTCGATCCGATTACAAGTTTCATGTTTATAACTAAATGAGTTTTATATTTTCTTTTGATTTTCATAGTTTTAAACAATTACAGCCTTACTAAAATAAGTAAGTTGTTGTTGCGTGGGGCTCATTTCAAAACATTTCTCACAAACATTCCTCTCTTCTCTCAAATATGTATATAATGTGTGTGTGTGTGTGTATATAATTTATATGTATGTGTGTGAGTGAGTGTATATATGAAAAATATATATGTTTATGTATAGTTAAACTAATCTGTAACTAGGGTTCATTTGATGAATATGTTCTCAGTTTTTTTTGTTTGTATTTAAAAGATTTTGTTTATGTTTTATGTTTTTTTTTTCTCGTTTCTTGAAGTTATTCGTTATACAACATTTATAACTATAATTAGGTTTTTTTTTTGTTGTTTATAATTTTTTCTAATTTGTATATAATTTGTCCAAATACATTAAATAAATTTCCAAAAAGAAAATAAAGCAAAAATAAGAAAACAAACAATTTTCAACGATTTTCGAAACATGGTTTCATCTCTAGCGCTTAAATGCCTAAACACACAAAAATAATAATAATAATCATAATCATAATAATAATAATAATAGTAATATTATTGTATAAACAATCTTTCTTTCATTTAATCTTTCTTACTCCTCTTCTTTACTCTTTCTTTCTTTATATAATTTAATTAATTGAATATCGTTGACGGATCGCTTAAATGAAATTGTTGCTTTTGCATTTTGTTGATATTTTTCTTGATTTGTTGTTTTGTTAGAGGCGCGAGTAAATTTTTAGTATTT
The DNA here is from genome assembly GCA_035047505.1 of Drosophila parthenogenetica. Classification (NCBI taxonomy): domain Eukaryota; kingdom Metazoa; phylum Arthropoda; class Insecta; order Diptera; family Drosophilidae; genus Drosophila; species Drosophila parthenogenetica. Next base: position 5,898,930 of record JAWNPM010000070.1, read on the forward strand.
AAACATAATTTCATTTACTTAATTTACTAATTACTCTAATCAACGCTGCGTTCTCCTCCTTCAGGCGATGATTATCCGACTTGTAGACATCAAGTTGCTGTTTGTGGGGAAAATTTGTTTGATTTGATGTGCAGGAAAAAATTAAAAAGAAAATTACAAAAAATAAATAAATAAATTAGTATCGAAAATCAATGAATTAGAGTTAGAGAGTAACATTTAATAGACAGAGGGTTAAGGGGGCAGGGCGTGGTCGGGTATTGAATTAAATTAATAGATAGAAACATGCGGTTTTAGTTGAGGGTTGCGCTAACTGAAAGCTTCTCAGCATCAGCAACAACAAGAACAACAACAACAAACAAAATTAGTTTAAAAATATCACTATAATCTCCATAGTAGTAAAAACGCCCTAAAAAGAACACATGCATCTTAAAAGATATGTCAAACAAATACGAGTGAAATCTTTTCTTTATATATCATTTTGCCACCCACTTCACAGAAATTCTGCAGATATGCTTTATAATGACACACGTGTACGATAAGCGAAATACTTGGGATTTGAGATGTCTGAACTCTGAATGTTGAATGAAGTAGTACACAGCGCCAAAATTCATGAAGCCTTGAGATAAATGAATATCGAGAAATCGAAAAAAAAGACAACAAACAATTAAACAGCATTTAAAAGAACGACAATTGAAGAAATAACTTTTATTGATCGTAACTCTCATAATAATAGATATAAACTAGATCCAAATTACAGATCGGGATCAGCTCATAAAACACACACAATTAATTGAATATCGTTGACGGATCGCTTAAATGAAATTGTTGCTTTTGCATTTTGTTGATATTTTTCTTGATTTGTTGTTTTGTTAGAGGCGCGAGTAAATTTTTAGTATTTAAACATAATTTCATTTACTTAATTTACTAATTACTCTAATCAACGCTGCGTTCTCCTCCTTCAGGCGATGATTATCCGACTTGTAGACATCAAGTTGCTGTTTGTGGGGAAAATTTGTTTGATTTGATGTGCAGGAAAAAATTAAAAAGAAAATTACAAAAAATAAATAAATAAATTAGTATCGAAAATCAATGAATTAGAGTTAGAGAGTAACATTTAATAGACAGAGGGTTAAGGGGGCAGGGCGTGGTCGGGTATTGAATTAAATTAATAGATAGAAACATGCGGTTTTAGTTGAGGGTTGCGCTAACTGAAAGCTTCTCAGCATCAGCAACAACAAGAACAACAACAACAAACAAAATTAGTTTAAAAATATCACTATAATCTCCATAGTAGTAAAAACGCCCTAAAAAGAACACATGCATCTTAAAAGATATGTCAAACAAATACGAGTGAAATCTTTTCTTTATATATCATTTTGCCACCCACTTCACAGAAATTCTGCAGATATGCTTTATAATGACACACGTGTACGATAAGCGAAATACTTGGGATTTGAGATGTCTGAACTCTGAATGTTGAATGAAGTAGTACACAGCGCCAAAATTCATGAAGCCTTGAGATAAATGAATATCGAGAAATCGAAAAAAAAGACAACAAACAATTAAACAGCATTTAAAAGAACGACAATTGAAGAAATAACTTTTATTGATCGTAACTCTCATAATAATAGATATAAACTAGATCCAAATTACAGATCGGGATCAGCTCATAAAACACACACAGTCACACACATTGAGAATAAATTTCAGCAAAACTTTGGTTTTTTTTTATAACAATTATTTAACAAGTTTAATATAAATTATACATCGATAAATATATTTACAGACGAGTGTTTCAAAATATTGTCAGCCGAATGGGTCGCGATATTTGATTAAAATTTTGTATAAATCATTTGGAAACACTCCCATAGATGGTATAATTAATTTATTAACTAATTTTGCTTAAATATTTGTTGGTTTATTCATAATACAAAGAAAACAACAACAAAACAAATAGCCAGCTTCATATATGACGCAGGTTCTTATATGGCACATATCAGGTGTGTGGTTGCTAGCAGAGGTGGGTTCAACATTTACCGTTAGAAAGCTCACTGCATATAAGAACAGAACTGAAGAACGCAAGAACTGAAGAATTGCTGAACTGTAGAATTGTGCTGGTGGTGCTAATTTGGTGATGTCACAAATCGCTCCCGATGTTGAGTTCCATTAGTTTAGTATTTTTTATATAACTTTATTTTAGATAATTTTTGATGTAGTCTTTTTGATTATACGAATATATACGATTTGTGTATATAGTTTTGCCATATATGTTGTGTTATATTCTTGTTACGTTTCTTTTTGTTTTGTTTGCTGATATTGCTGATATTGTAGTAAATGTGATTATTTGTTGCTAGTACATTAGAAATTTGCAAAAATTTTAACTATAAATTTTCATTTAAGCTAACTGTAGTAGTACAGTGGTGCAAAAATAGAAATCGCCTGCCAAAAATGTTGAAAATTCGGTGCACCCAAAATGAAACATTGTGAACTTAAATTTGTAGCTAGAAAATACATTTTTTTTTTTTTTTAGAATTATTGTTACACGTTGCGCTCAAATAACAATGCAAATGTTTCTAGTATATGGTATATTTATGTAGTAATAAGTATTATTAATAAGTTGGTGTGTCCCAGTTTACGATATAATATTTACGATATTCTGTACGAGTATGTGTGATGTACGTATGTATGTATTTGTATGTACTGCTTGCTGTACGAGTATATAAAGGTAGAAGTTATATATATTGAAACGATAACGATTGCGATTACGGTTACGATATTCAAGCGATACAGATTCGCTGTTTTGAATGCTAAATCTAACAAAATTCAGTTGCCCTATTTGCTCTTGGCCAGTTGACTCTGCGCCGAGGTGGTCAACTTAGAGACAACACGCGTGAGGGCACGATTCTCGGCACGCAGACGGTCGTTCTCAGTCTTTAGCTTCTGCAAGAGCTAAAACGACACAACAAACGGCGAGAAAGAAGAAGACGCGAGGAAGAAAAAAAAAACCAAAACAAAACACATGTTTGTGTGTATTTAAATCAGTTGTTTTTTTTTTTTTTTTGTTTGTTTTTGTATGTTTTTGTATGTTTTTTTTTTTTTTTTTTTTTGGTTTTTCGATATTTCGTATTTGATTCGATGGATGAGGCGCGCGTGGGAAGAGAGAGAGAGAGAAAAGAAAAACATAATTTGAGTGAGCGTTTATTTGGTTTTGTTTTTCGAGATGAGCGCACCAAAAAAGAGAGTACGCCAAATGATTAACGTAAAACGTAAAACGTGTAACGTATAACGTAAACGTATAACGCAGGTGAGTGGGAGTGTGACCAAATCATAACAAAATGATTGACGATAGAGCGAGTGAAACGAATGTGTGAATGAGAATGATTGACAAATGGCGACAAGAACAATGATATGAAGAACAGACAATGACAGTGATGGAAAAAATGCAACAACAAAATGTTCATTTGATGTAATGATTCGTTAATGAAGACAAAAACAAAACACACGATGAATATGCATATTCTTTTTACACATGATTAAATGTTTGTATGTACAAGTGATTTCTTTTTGGATATCGGAAAAAAAAGGTTTACAAAATAAGGAAACGAATCAAAGCAGCGGCTTTTGTGCAGCTATCAATTAAAGGTAACAAAATTTGGTATTTTATCTAAGACAAAATTGCAACTGTGCTGTTAAAACACATTCACAGGGCCAAAATATTGTAAGATGATGAGGAAAAATCATATGTAAATAAAGTTTTTCAATCAAGTTTTGGTTGACAGGAATAACGATAACGTTTCGGAGTGCTGAGCTTGGAAATCGATTAATTCTTTGAACACATCGATATTTTTACCATCTCTAATGGTTACAGTTATTGCAAGTTGGAAATTAACAGTTAGGTAGGGATTTTTAAGGGCTTTTCAACGAATACAACATGCGCAAGGGTAAAACAAACAAAAACAAAGAACAAAATAACATAAGAAAACATAAAAAAAAAACTTTCGGCCAAATTATAAAACAAAAGCAGAAAAATTCAAGTTTTTTGCAGAGAGAACTCGTGAAAAGGCATCAAAGGAAAACGATTTGCGATACCTGTGCGAGAACTCTTGCCCAAAAAAAAAAAAACAAAGGAAAGGAAAAAACACAAACAGGCACTAGACGTTAACGGTAATGTTTTTTGTTTTCTTATTGGGAATTTTGTTAGGAATGGGAACACTTTTTGTAATTACCTTGAGCTCTTCTTCCAATTCGGAAAGCTTGCGTTCCATAGCTCTTCTTTCACGCTTCTCAATCTCAGAGAGTGAATTTTTAGTTGTCTGCGAATGTGAAATGAAAATGAAACAAATTTTTGGCGTTTGTTTTACATTTGCATTTCATTTTGTTTTGTTTTGTCATTTATGTAATAGGAGATTGGGTAACGGTATTTGTGTCTTACTGTTACTATTAATTGTTGTTCATTTGTAGTGTGATCATTTTTTTTTGTATGGAAAAACAGAGAGCGAGAGCGTAAGAAAACAGAGCGCGAGCGGCAAGCGGGACGTACAAAATTTTGGATAAGCCTAAAAGCTAAGAATCCAAATTTACATGGAGAAATAAAAGTTTTGACGAGTATTTTTACTTATTTATAGCAGGCAGAGTGTTGCTGTTTTGGTTTTGGGTGTTATAGCAAAGAGAAACTGTCAGAGTGAGTGAAGGAGAGAGAGTGATCTAGAGTAGAGAGGCCACAAACAAACGTACAGTGGGAGTTGTAATGGAAAAAAGTGTAAGAACTAGAGAGACAGAGAGAGATAGTAGTGTGTGTAACGGCTTCTTTTTGTTGTTTGTGTGTTGTTTTTGTTTGTTACTGCTGAGAGTTTTGTTAACTTTCTGTTTTTTGCTTTGTATTTTAAGTATTGTTTTGGGTTAGTGGGCATTTGTGGGCGTGGCATGTTAGGCTGTTTACTTACGGCATTGGCAAAGCGCTCGAGCGTCGCACGCGTTTGTACGACTTCGTCGTCCTTCTGCTTGAGCATCTGCTTGAGCTTGTCGTTCTCCATTCTGCAAAAGAGTTGGAAAGAAATGGGAAGAGACAGAGTGTGATATGCAGTTGAGTCAGGGTTTATTTTCCTCCATGGGAAGGTCGGACTTTTAAGGTCAACACAATTCAGAACAAAAATACTTATCTATGCTGCATAAGATCTTACCCTCATGGTCATCGTTATACAATTTTATATAGCATTTCTTCTAGTATTACTACTTTTACTTTTACTACTATTTGCTATGAAAGCTTTTTTAAATCTGCCATATAACAAAATTATTCCTCCATGGTCACGTCAATTAAGCTTACGCCTGAGTCCTAATATTGACGTGTTAGTACTGTTTACTACATATTTATTTACATTTTAAGATCTGTTTTGAAAGATTACCTTGTCCTACATTGTCAATTTGATAAGCAACAGAAGCTTTAGTATCTAAAGCATTTCAACCTGCGTGTTGCGTGTTTAATCACTGACTTGTCTGCCTAAAGTGTACAGAACAGAATCGTAGCTATCCCTACTCATTTCCTCAAATTTCATCCACTTCTTCTCCTATCTACTTTTTGTAATACTCACTTGGCCGCTTCCCAGAGCGCCTTGTAGTCAATACCATCGCCGTTCTCGGCCTTCTCACTGCTGCTGCTTGTGCTCTTTGATTCGCTGCTGGCGGCGCTCGTTGTTGCTGTGCTTGCGGTACGAGAGCGCGAGGTGCGTTCACTGCCGCTCTGAGAAAAGAGAATATGAAATAATTCATTAAATATTTGAAAGTAATTCTGTTTCCAATTCTACAACTAAATTATTTTACTGCCTACAACAACAACAAGTTTTCTTGATTTTCCCTGGTTGCTTACTTCATAACCTTCGCTTTTCTCCGACGATGCACTGATGGAGCGCTGAGCTGCGCTGCGAGAACGCGTGCGATTCCGTGATTTGCGTTCCTGTTCGCGCAACGAATTGCTGCGAGTGGCAGCAATGGCTGCTACAGTGGCACCGGCACTGCTGGGTGTTGTGCTGGCACTGCTGGGATAACCAGTGGTGTTTAAACTGCTGTTGGAGGTGGACAACGACTTGGTCTTGAGCAGACGCGAGGAGGCAGACGAGGGTGAGTTCTTAAACGAATTGGAGGCACTCAAACTGGGAGATTTGAAGCTGAGTGAAGCTGTGGTCACACCATTGTCATAGCTGCTGGTATAGGGACTAACATAGCGATGATCACTGCCATAAGAGGAGCTGGGATATCCATAACGTGATGAATTATCATAGCCAGTACTAGCTGTGCTCGAGGAAGAGACAGTGGAGCCAGAGGAGGTAGAAGAATTGGAGGCTTTAGTATTGCTACCATAACTATGCTTGCTGACAACGATGTGGTAGTGATTCTGATGCAGATGATGATGATTGCCTGTGGAAGCCTGCAGCTGTTGATAATAGCTGCCGTTTCTATGATTGCCAGCTGATGAGGAAGCAGAAGCGGATGAGGAGGAGGAGTATCCTCCGGGCTGATGCTGTTGATATTTCGAGTAATCATAACGATTGCTCGCATTACCATTTGAGTAGCCACCATAACCTCCAGACGAGCCACGCCCACCGTACAGACTCTCCCGGGAGCTGTACATGCTGGTGTAGGGACTCTGATAGTTGCTATTGCCATTACTGCTTGGAAAATACCCTGTACTCAACGGTCTCGAGTTGTAGCTGCTGCCATTGTAATTGTAACTGCCTGAACTTCCACCGCTGCTGCCTGCTCCACTGGCTCCCATGCGGGAGCTGGAGGAGAGCGAGCGCCTGCGACTCGGCAGTGGCGCCTGTGTGCGTGGTCTTGACCGAAAGGACATGATTTTCCACACACTCACACACTCAAATTGTTACAAGTACACTCAGCTGGAAAAGTTTAAATACTTTTTTAATTGCCTCAAAAGCGAATCGTTCAATCGACGCCAATAAATTGCAATTTACGCTCCAAACAGTTTTACTTAGAGCAGAAACGAGAAGGAGAACACAGAGAGGGAGAGCGGGGAAAGAGATTGGATTTTCCCATCCATTTTCCACATTTTACAATTAACGTAGCGCAAAATGTTTAGTGAATTTTCTTTAATTTTTGGCATAAACAAAAGTGGAAAAACAAACAAAATTTCTTATTGAAACGAACTTTTAACTTTTTTCTTTGTGTATAAAAGGAAAACGCAATATTGACATGTGGTTTTCTTATTCCACCCAACCACATCCCCTCCCTCTGCTCTCCTGAGTCTTCTGATTCGCCACACCTTGAGGCACAAACTCAATCGGACAATGAAAATGACGTCAAGACATAAATTTTGACATTTCGTTTTGAAATTTGCCGCAATGCGGTAGAATGAACCACAATTTCCAACATTTTCCTACAGTTTCCCATCGCTTTTTGCACTGGCGGGGGGCTCTGTGTGTCTCTCTGTTTTCCCTACTTGTTTAAAACAATAATACAAATATTGAAAACACATACAAGAAAAGCACTAATCTTTGGCTGGGACTCCATGGACGTGTTCTATTTATTTACCGCACAGTGTTAATATTTTAAGTTGATGCTTTTCACCCACGCGAGTTTAAGCAGCAAACATGTACGAAAATTAAACAAGCTAGTAGTGATGGGTATAGAGATACCCTGTAAGAAAGTACCTGCTGAGGTAGTAAAATTTACCAAATTAAACATTTCTAATTACTAAATTCATTTCAATAAAATTCTAATAAACATCTGCACATCATAAAATCTATAATTATAGTTGTAATAAACTTTATGATCAGAATTTTTCGGAATAGCCTAGAAATTTGTTGTTTCTATACCAAAATATACCCCTTTCTCTATCGCATAGGGTAGAAGAAACGTTTCGTTTTATCAAAATGTCGAGTGCATTTTATTTATGAGTTGTCCGTTTCCTCATCTATATAATGAGTCTATCTACCATCTATCTACAAAGCAGACACGTCCATGAATGAATCGTCGCCTTTGAGTTTTTTCCCAAAGCAAAATACACTGAAATCTTTTTATTGTTAAAGGCCTTTTCCAAGTTTCCAAATGGAAATTTACTTTTTTACGACTCATTGGATTCTTGGTAATTCCGCAATTTAACTTGCCTAATAGCACATTAAATGTTTCTTAAAATATCGAGTGAATTTGTGTTGTGTCACGACTAAATAAATTGATGCCAAGATCAAGGAGCAAGTATTAGGGGATTATGAAACTGACTATAAATAATAGTACAAAAAATAGAAGGTTTTTCAAACACAAATCAGAGAAAATGTTTTTTAAACATTTAGTAATTCATAAAAATAAAGTCTTAGTAATTGAAAAGTAAAGTTGTTTTGCAATAAACAGTTTAAAATATCATTCAGTTGATGTTCTACAACAATTTGTTAATTTAATGGCAAATAAGTGGAAAAACTTAAACTTGAACTTTAACATTTGGCCAAAAAAATACGATGCGATGCGCACGAAATCAAATTAAAAAGTGATCAACATATTTGACCATATTTGATAGTCAATTTCAAAGACGAACAACTTGAAATATCCAAAATAATTGTGCGCAGTACTCCCAAAAAAGGCAACAACTCGTTTTTTTCGATGTTTTTTGGTTTAAAGGCAATAAACACTCAGGCTTGTGGGAAAGAGTCGCTTCTCGAGTGTCTCTAGAGAGTCTCGAATCTCAAGTCTCTGGTAAACTGATAGCGAAGACTGCAATTTACATTTTTTTTTTCTTGATTTGACACGTTTGACAGTCGCTTTTGTGGTTTTATCACTCGTAATTAATTGAAAATTACTTAAAAACAGTGTTTAGTTAAAAATTGTTGTAAATCTAGTGTATAGATATGTAGTAATTGTGGCTGATCCGTTGTGTTAGCCGTACGAAACTCAACTGTGGCGACCCAACAAAGTATTGAAATGTTTTATTCGAAACCGAAAACAAAAAAAAAATCTGAAAACATGGCGCACGATCAGAAATAAAACGCAAGAGAGCAAGAAAAATCCAATTTAAGAGAGAAACGCAAATATTAAAGAGATCGTAAGAGCAACGCATTTGAAAAGCCGGAAAAAAAAGTGTTGAATATAAATTATTATTATAATTTGGTAGGAAAACAAAAAGAGTTGGTGTAAGAAGTGATGCTTTGGGGGAGCCTTGGCAGCAAAAAACTTTTTGTACGCGTTTTCTTTGCAGTTGAATTGCACACACACACACACACACACACACACACACACACACACACACACACTAGAACACTTCGTGTTTATGTTTCACCTGTGTATTTGGCAGCTAAATTTAGTAAATCGCACACGTATTTGGCCCAATGTCCGAGACGCAAAATGTATAAACTATGCTGGGGTCAGCTGATGCAGGCCCAGTCACAGCTAACTGGGCCAAAAGGCGAAACAGTCAACGACACGTGACACATGTCAGCCAAAAACAGACGAAGAGTGACACAAGTTAGCAGAGGAAGAGAGTGTGAAGATGGAAGTGTCTGCCTAAATTTACATTTGAAAAGTTCAGCGATGCTTTCTTTTGCTCCCCTAGAAGTACATTTCATAACTAGGCCAAAAGTGTTCCCCTCGCATCAGTCTAAAAATAGTCCATGACGATGCCACAATGCAGTCGCTTTTCGTCCCAAAATTTCCCTCTCAAAACATTCCCCTGTTTTGTCAGGGAATGAGGAAACAAATGCTTTAGAAACCAAAATTGCAATTGCGAAAATGTTTCTCGTACAAAATGTGTTTAAATTTAGCGACAACCAAATGCGACGCAAATGTTTTACAATTTTTATTTAGATTTCTTCATTTTCATTTTAACTTTTTCGTTTTCGATTCTCAAACAAAGTTCAATGTACGTGTGCGCAAATGGATGGATATAGAACTTGTTGTAGTTGTTGTTAGTGTTGTTGTGGGGCGTGTTTTTCTAAGTGACCAATTTGTTGTGTGAAAAATGCATTGTGAAAGTGTTTAATAGCCCACTAGCTGCTGTAGAAATATGTTTTATTAAGGCCAAAACACTTGACATCGTCAATCAGCGTTAATTTGTGACATGATTAGGCGAACGAACGGATTTAGCAGACATTAAATGTACAAAAGAGACTATAATCTATATATACATTGTCTGATTTTAAGAAAACTTTTAGAATATGCGCTAAATATTGTAAGCTTAACTAAAATCCAATCGAGCGTAGATTGGAGTTGAGTAAACCAAGTTTATTTTCAGTTTTATTAACAAATTTAATGCTACTTTTTCTTTTATATATATTGAACATCTTTTACCAATTCCATCGCCCATAAAAAGGCTATGTACTTCACATAAATCTCTAAATATGTCAATTAAAAAAGCCACTAATGAAAGCATTAAAAGATCTATAAAAACACAAATAAAAAACTTGGCAAATTCTTATAATGAAATCGCTCACTGTCATACAAACATATTATATTAAAATATAAACCATTTTCGTATCACTCTGTATCTGCTTATAAACCAAGACAGACAGACAGTTGAGTAGACAAACTGTCTGCAGAATATAGTATGAATTATTTATGGTGGAGGAGCAGCGAAACGTTAAAGCAAATGACAGAAATGCATTTAGAAAATTTGACAGGTTTAATGAATGGCCAACACGACGACGATTTCTATTTGCCAAATAAATTGTTAACAGGTTTGCACAGCATTTGAGAGTGTCAAATGTTTCAAATATTATCACAAATTGGATGTGCACTAATAGTTTTGACCTCGGCCATGAAAGGATTGTAAAATTTTGCATTTCTTGCCTTGGACAATGAATAATAATCCACACTTATTCACAATTGGAGCAATGGCATACACAATGCCACGTGCACACACAACAAGAAGAAGCAGGAGCAGAAGCTCTTATTTTTTTCTAATAGCAATCATAATTTTTCTTGATATTTTCATTCGCATTTTCGCACAAATGGGTCGCCTGCTAATTGGAACAGACAGTAGCGACCAAAAAAGCAGCAACTACTTTGAAGGACGCACGGGACTGTCTAAAACTGTGACAAGGTGTGACGGACATTGCGAACAGAAGGGAGAGCGGGGAGAGGTGTAGTCAGGTGGGCAGGAAAAGTGTGTGTTGTTGGCACAATCGAATACGCAATTAGAGGGAAATGGCAGCTGTTGGAAAATGAAAATTGAGCACAACAAAAAAGAAATAGAAACTGTACCCAATTATTCGCAAGGTGTGAAAATATTTATACACACACGCAGCACTGTTGTTGTTCTACTAGTACTCATTAAACTTGTTGTTGTTGTAGGTATAGCAAAATAATTATAAATAAATTTGTAAAGATATGTTCCGTAAAGCGAATTTACAGAAAATTAAACAAAGCATCATTAGTGCCAATAAATTTCGACTTTTTGTACAAAGAAATTGATTGAAACTACGAAACAAGTCTTTAGCTTAAGTTTAAAACTATTATTTAAAGTATTTAAAGTCTTGCCAACTTACCTCCTTCTCATCGTTGTCATTGTTGGTCGATTCATGTTGACGCTCCGGATCAAGCTCCTGCAAAAGCAGCAAAAGTAAAGAAGATTAGTTTCAGCTCATTAGCATACAGACTAAAAATAGTTTCACATGCTGCTGCCCACACACGGCTCATTTAGTTTGACAAATGATTTAGTTAGACTAATTAGCAGGCAGCATGTAGAGTTAGCTAGTCGCTACACTTACATCCATATCGAGATGCACCACACCCGTGGATCTGCGCTTGGGTTTGCGGCGACGCTGTATGACAGTCTGTGTGCGATTATCGTTCTCCTTATCGTTATCTGCAAAACCATTAAAATAAGTAAAACTGAAACAAGTAAAGGTATGTGTTTGTGTGTGTGTTACCTTTATCATCATGGCTGGTAGTTGCACTGGACGCCAATGTTGCATGATTGGCACTAGCTGTGGCAGCTGCAGACGCTGACGCGGAGTTGTTCGCTGTTGTTGTTGTCGTGGCAGTTGTTGTGGCAGCATTTGATGTCTCATATCTACGTGCTGGAGGCGTTACATAGGCGCTATTATTAATCGTCTCACTTGGCGCCGACACAGGACGTCCGACAGAGTTGAGTGATTGATTGGAAGCATTTACTGTAAAGCAACAAAAATATTATTTTAGTTTTAAACAATTTAAATACTCTTTTATGAAGGGTTACTTACGCGCATTGGGTCCACTGCTGATGCGACGTGGTGTGCCTGCTGTGCTGGCCAAGTTAACAGCAGCCATTACGGCGGGTGCACTTGGTATTATGGTGCTCTGATTGGGCGGATATGTGCCACCGCTGGTGATATCCTCCAGCTTGAACTGCACAAGATACACACAAGATTATTAGCAACATTTCTTAAGAAATATATCACAAATATAAAAAAAATAAATATTTTTATTTTAAATATTTTTTAAGTTGTTTTTTGTTGTTTGTGTGAATGTGTTTGGTTGTTGTTGTTGTTGTTTTAGATAAAGCTATGCTGGCAAATGTTGTTGTTTTTTAATTGTTATGTTTTTGTTTGTTGCATTGTCTGGAACCAAATCAAATAAGTTATTAATTAGCTGCCTAAAATTAGTTTTTAGTAGACGTTTAGTAGTCAAATACGCCAGACACCGTTTGCAGAACTCTAGGGTATAATAAACTCTGTAACTTAGCTTTAAAGAACAGAATTTCTTTTTGGTAATTGCTCCCAATGATTGCATGCATTTAAATTTAACTCTTTTCTTTGTTGCTTATAAAATTTAGTTTCTTTCAGGAATTCATAATAAATAAAGCAAGCCAAACAAAGCGTTAATTGAACAGAAAACTTGTTTAAATGAAAGTCGCAATTAAATGTATATACAATAATGTTCATTAGCCAAATGTGTGTGATATCATGTCTTTATATAGATAGATAAGTACATTTATATATAAGTATAGGCTACAATAAATAAAACATACATAGAAATACATAAATAAGTATAAATTAAAGTAGGTAATTTTATAGAAACATTTATAGTAATAAATATGCAGATGCGTTTGTTGCAAAATGTAACAAAATGAGCAAACTCAAGACCAGTAAGAAAAGTACGACAAATAAATACTTAAAAAATGTCAAAAAATAAAAACTATTTAATTTATAAACATAAAGTTAAATACGCTAGCAAAATTAAAAAATATTTACAAAACTTATAAAAGTAAAACTTAAAACAAAACAGTCAAACTACTTTTATAATCAAAATTCAAATTTTGCTAGGGTATTTTATATTCGATACACCGAATAGTTTTGGTATTTATATTTTAAGGCTATTTTAATTTAGTATTTATATACTTTAATACTAGATATCAATCATGCTACACTTAAAGTTGCACATAAAACTCGAGCCATGTTTGTAAAGCGAGTCAGAAAATCGTTTGTCTATTTTCAAGGTCGTTTCGTTTGGGGTCATAGGTCAGTTATAAAAAAAAAAAAGCTTGGGTTTTGTACTTGTTGTTGTTGTTGCAGTTGTTGGTTGTTGTTGTGTGCATTACCTTTGAGCCCGCATCGAATTTGAGGCGCCACGAGGGACGCCGCTCAGCTGCCGTTGCAGTTGTAGACGAGGACGTGGAGGGCGAACCACTGGCACCACTAGCACCAGTCACACCACCAGCACCACTTTCTCCCGTACGACGTGCATATAAACTGAGCAACGAATCACGTGCATTGAAATCCGCATGTGTGGAGACTGGCGATGCTGTATCAGACTTGGCATCCAGCTCCTGGGATGTAGTTCCAGCTCCGGCAGCACCATTACCACCACTAGCTGTAGCACCAGCCGTGCTGCTTAGATTACGCTTATCACGTAGCCTAACTGGACTCTCCAGCACACCACCAACAGGTGTTGTTGCTGTTGTTGTGGCAGGTGTTAAAATAATGGGTTTACTTTCGGATACGGGCGTGGTTGCTATCGCCAGATCTGTGGGTCGGGTTGGCTGCTCGCTGGGTCTAATCTCTTGGTCAGTCTTTAGTGGTTTATCCTGATCCTCGACAGTTGGCTCACGTCGCGAGACTATCGTATAACTGGCACTTACTGCCGATTGCTGATCATTATCGTCATCGAGATCATTATCCGATCTTCGGGTCAAGGTGAAACTGGCTGTGGCATCCACTGTGCCAACCACAGCCTCAATTATTTCCGAATCATCCGCTGTGGTTGTTGTGCTTGGTATCATGCTTGGTGGTGGTGTAGTTGGCGGTGGCGGTGGTTGCATTTCTACTGAACTGTTGTCGCTGTTGTTGCTGCCTGTCGTCGTTGTTGCGGTTGTAGTTGTTGCTGTTGTTAATGTGGCTGTAGTTGTTGTTGTGATTGGCGATGCTGTTGTTGTCGTGGTTGATGTTGTTGTTGTGTTGCTTGATGTGGAGCTTGTTTCATTCTGTTAATAATATTAGTTTTTGGAACAAATCAAATGAAAAAAACCAACATTTTTGATCTGCGCATCTCTCCAAACAAAAAAAAAATCAAAAAATCAATGGATGACACTTCAAATGTAAGAGAAGGGCGGTGGGCGTGGACAGGGCTATTTATATTCTAACAGTAACTAACAAATAAAAGTTACGATATACGATAAAAGGCATACGATATACGATTTACGACATACGTAGAGTGCTCCATGCACTTTTTTATAGAGTTTTTTCAAGAGAACTTTACGCATGCAAACATGCAGATACATAATTATGATATATATACTATATAGTGAACTGATCAATTCAGCTTTTGGTATATACATAAAAAACATAAATAAACTAACTTAAAATACTACAATACATTTAATAATTTCCAACAGAAAATCATAAAAATAAAGCTACGCTTAAAAACCGCATTTAATGAATGAATTTATTATGACAAAGATCGGCGATCGGCGGCAATTTGCATTTGCTATAACATTTTGCGGTGGTGCGACGGTGCTGCTGCTGCTGCGGCGTTGCGAGACGCGTCGGTGGTTTGCGGGCATTTTTATATTTTAAATCAATTTGATCAGCGCAGCAATAATTAAACTCGGATGCAGGGACAAAAATCACAAAAAACGAAGAAAATTCAATTTGATTGGCTCGCAGTTTTTGATTGTTGGTTAAATTTTTTGCGTTTGCAGCTAAATGAGCGCTGATTGATTGATCGACTCGTTTGATAGATCGGCTGAATTGATTGATGATGAGACACTGATTGAAACAACACGATGATCAACTAACTACGTATTTTTGGGGAAAAGACTGAGTTTGACACTATGCAAAGAGAAGGAAGTTAAAGAGAGTTTACTCAAGTAAAAATGTCGAAAAATTAAAATATTTTTTTAAGTTCTTTGCATAGTGTCTTTAACTCCGACTTAAACTAAGCACTACCGTAAAGCTAATTGTTAACAACTAGGCTTAATAAACGTGCTAACACTCACACACACATACACCAATTATACAATCACACGCAGACAGACAGACTTAAGTGGGGGTGGAGAAAGAGGGCAAAACAACACATGTAAATGAGAACGACAAACACCGAAAATGATTTGATTCAGAGTAAAAGAGAGTGAGAGTGTCAAAGAGAGCGCAGTGTACGCACACACACACACACACACGTGCAGATTGATGGTATGAGGTGGGGGGCATAACAACGGGTACAATTAATGAGAGGGGAGTGTGGGAGAGAAGGTAAAACACTAGACACCAAAACCGTAAGCTGTTGTTGCTGGTGTACGAGAGTTAAGAACTGCAATGTGAACATTGTGTGTGCGTGTGTGTGTGAGAGAGTGGCTGTGTGTGTGAATTGTAGACTCTTTTTTGCTACAGATAATGAGCACATACATACACTCACAACTGTATGTTGGGGTATGCATGTAAGTGTGTCTAAGCGATCTAGGTGATAATGGTGTTTTATACTGATAACATGAAACTCTCTAAATGGAAAACTGCATCTACGATTTGTTCTCTATTTGTACTGATTTGAGCTGATATTGAAATGTGTCAAATTGTTTGTTGAATGAATTTGTTTATCAGTGTTTTGTTTTGCTTAGCTTATTGGCACACAAAGTACTTACGCTGTTGTTGTTATTGTTATTGTTGTTCTTATTCATGCCCAGATTCTTCTTTTTGACCAACTCCTCGGCACTCTTAATCTCATCCAGGGTAACTCCCTGCGTGGAACGACGCGTTTCCCGCACACGTTTCGCATGCGCTTTTCTTTGCGTTTCACTTTCCTCATCGCGCACAGGCGGCACAAAGGATCTAAACCAAAGTGGAATAATATAAATTAGTAAAGAATTGATATAAAAATATAAGAAAACAATCAGAAAGCAACTCATGCTGTACATAAACAAATGAAATAAAAATAGCAAACATTTTGGGGGCAATTTCTGTGGTTAGCGCTGGCACACAACAAGTTCAAACTTAGTTTCTTCAGGTTAGCGAAAATAGTTTTAGAATTTTGTTTTATTTTTTTTACTTGAAAAAGTTTTTGAATATATTGCCAGCCGATTGTTTGGGCTTGGGGGTCTCCACTTCGTTGGCAACAGCAGTTGCTGTGGCTGTTGTGCTGACATTGTTGTTGTTGTTGCTGCCGCTGCCACTTTGAGCAGCAGCATTGCTAACGGAATTATGAGCAGATATGGTAGATATATAATGTGAACCAAATAATAAAGTATACCACTTAAAATATATAAATTATTTGAGCTTTAGAGTGTGTAGAGTCAGTTTTTAAGTTACTTAAGTTTTAATTAAATGCAGGACTAATTTTAAGCCCTAAACTAATAAATAATCAGTAGCGAATACCACGCAAAAAGAAAAAACTGACTCTACCCATTAAAAGCGTTGCCAATAATACCCTACTCACCTGCGTATTGGTGGGGTATGCACAGTCGTTGATGGTGAGCTGAGCGCTGTTGTTGTTGGTGTCGTTGTTGTCGCTGCATTAAGCATGGCAGCTGGAGCAATCGGTTTCCTAGTTCAACAAAGTTAACATAAAAGAACAGAGAGAGAAAAAGAGAGCAGAGAAATGGAAGAGAGAGAATATAAAACATTAAAGAGCGTCGATTTGAGCTGTAATTTGCATAACTAAGAGAGATAGATGACATTGTGCGCATTTGCCTAAATAAGTTTGTTAAGTTAATAGATATTTTGTTTGTTTGGTGCAATGAGAATTTTGACGGGGGAGTAAGGTGGTAGGGGAGAGTATATAGAGAGAAGCTAAGCAAAAGCAATGATTATATAGGATATATATATATATAGTTAACTAATTACGTTAATATTTTCTAGTTAGTTACAATTAGAGTTACAGTTACATTTATAGTTAGCAGTTTTGATTACGAGTTTCTTTCGCTGGCCCTGCTGTTTATAGAGGGCTCTAAACAAACCTGAAATACATAGAGTTATCTTTGAGGGATGCCGATCTTTGTACGCTATAAAATTGACTTGGATTTGCTGTAGTTGTTGTTGCTGCTGTTGTAACTGCTGTTGCGGTTGTTGCTGCTGCTGTTGCAGTGTTGTTGGTGTATGTGTTGAATTGTGTTGTTGTTGTGGTGTTTGTTGTTGTTGTGCTTGGTGTGTTGCTGTTGCTGCTGCTGCCAATTGCAGTTTTTCCCAACAACAGCAGACTCTTATTGGTGTTGTTGTTGTTATTATTGTTACTATTATTATTGTTGTTGTTGTTATTATTGCTACTTTGGTTATTGTTGTTATTGGCATTATGGCCAGGCAGAGCATTCGCATTCGCCGTCGTTGCCAGCAGAATGGGACACGAATTCGCCTTTATGCGTGCTCGCAGCTCATTGTACTTTTGATAGAATCTGCAGCATAGTTTAGGGCGGGCGGGCAGATGGGCGTACGTTCAGTTGGATGGGCGGGG
The DNA here is from genome assembly GCA_035047505.1 of Drosophila parthenogenetica. Lineage (NCBI taxonomy): Eukaryota > Metazoa > Arthropoda > Insecta > Diptera > Drosophilidae > Drosophila > Drosophila parthenogenetica. The sequence continues at coordinate 5,916,780 of JAWNPM010000070.1, forward strand.
CAATCAGGCAGATGGTTTTGTTTGACAGGCAGGCGGTTGGTTGAGCGGGTTAGAATTTGTTTTTTTGTTTTGATTTTATTTTTCGATAAGCATTTGATGATTTTGGTGGTGCGATTTTGGTGAGTAGTAGTAGTAGTTGTTGTTGTTGTAGTAGTTGTAGTTGTTGGTTTTTTTTGGTTGCACATAAGGAAAAAGAACACACAATAAAAATAACAAATAACAAATCAAATTTCAAAAATAATAAGGCAAAACAAAAAATCTTTTTCTTAAGCTCTTAGATCCTAGAAAATTTTCATCATCATCTTCGGCTTGTTTGTTATTCGCTTTTTGTGCTTCACACTTTGCCGCCGTGCCACCTGTGGCAGCTGCACACGCACAACACCTGCCACTAATTCTTACAATTTACTATTTACACAATAAGTAACTTTGCTACTTTACAATTGATTTCATTCGATTTGTGATTCAGTTTAAACGATTTTCGCGTGAAGAGTGACAAATTGAGCGAGTCGATAGTGTGGCTAAATTTAAAGAGTTACTGCATAAAGTGCTTCGATAATGGCCAAAACAATGGTGTCTGGTTTCTGTACAAGTGTGTGTGTATGAGAGAGGCGTGTGTGTGTGTGAATGAGAGAGCAAGATGTGTGTGGTGTGTGTTGATAAGCGGCGCGTAATCAGCAAAAAGGTGAAATACAAACGGCAAAAAAAAAACAAACCGAAAATGTTGTGCAAATTTCATGACACATTAAATTGTTGTTAATTTTATATACATATATAATTAATAGTATATATAATGCGGGTTAATTTGCAATGTGTCTGTGTTTGTGTAGGTGTGGCACGCATTTCTGTCTAGGTATGAGTGTGAGTGTGTTTTAATAGCGTTGTTGTGAACACTTGAACTTACTTTTGATCATTCTCAAAGCTATGAGTGCGTCGCAAGATGACATCGTTGGCACTTTCATTGCCGCTTTTGCCACTCATCTCTTTGTCAGGAACTTCTATAATACAAAAGGGAAAAAGATTTTAGTAAATAGGCATTTAATCCATAAGAATCAGTGATCGATAAATGTTATAGAACGAAAGGGTTTTGATAACGACACCTGCTCCAATTCTATACCATTTACGATCTCTGATTTGAAGTGCAATTACTTACGATTTTTAGTGGGACTGTCGTTGGGTGTGCGCAGAGTTTTACGCCGCCAGGGAGCTTCGTCCTCCACCGCATGATCAGCTGCATGAATTTGCTGATTGGGTTTAACATTTTCAGCTGCAAAAGTGAAAGTAAAAGCATATTAGTAAGGCAAAGAAAACAGTAGATGCTACACAAAAACATATATATATATATTTTAGCTGGTTAAAGCTTGGCTTAAAGCAAGCACTGACGAGCGGGTCGGGGCGTAAGGGAGAAGGGTAGGCTGTTGGTAATGCAGGTTCTAAACAACAATTGCCTTTGCTACCTTCGCTCTCTGATAGACTTGTGCTGTGCGAGCTCTCTGTAGAATCGCTGAGATCTGAATCGGAATCGGTAACATCATCATTTTCACCAACATTATCATCATCCTTAGCCGCTGTTGCAGTTGTAGCAGCAGCAGTAACTTCATCATCATCACCATCGCCATTATCGAGTTCAGCTTTAGCAGCAACGCTAAGCGAACTTGTGGCAGCTGCAGTGTGCGGTGTGGACAAAGACAAGAGACACAAATAGAGAAAAGACAGACGCAGATGGAGAGCAAGAGAGAGAGAATGGGAAAAGAGAAAGAGAGAGAAAGAAAGAGGTTGCAAGCTGAGAGAGTTACACAAACTACACGATGAGCTAAACATGGTGATGATAATGATGATGTTCATGTTCATAATGAGAGGCAAAACATACAAAATTCTGTGGCATAAGTAACATGGCGATAACGAGGACAAGGCAGTGTCTGTATCTGTGGCAAATGTTTATAATAAATGCAACAAATTCAACTGAATGTTAACGCGCATGAGAACCTAATTCGCATACACAAAAGATACACACGCACACACAAAAGTTGGCGTTGAAATATAAAACAGAAAAAAAAAAACAATGTTTTTTATAAATATGCAAAAAGCAAGAAGAAGCAACTGCTGAGCGAATGATTTAGTTATAGATATAGCTGTATATCTAGGTTTATAGGTTTTAGGGGCTCTATTCAATTGTACGCACCATCCTTAGTGGCATCAGTTCGCACCTCAACGCGCACAAGTTTCGTTGGTGTTTTGTCCACATGATTTTCAATCGCATCTGAGATTCTGCTGTAAATTTAAATGAATTATTAGCATTTATAGTGTATATATCTATATTTCTGTCACTTACCTGATTTGACTAGATGGACGCCGTTTGTTGCGCTTGTTGGCGCGCAATTCTTCCAGGAATTTGACCATTTTGCGATCGGCCACATCGATGCAGGACTGTCCAGCATAATTGCGTATATCCATATTGGCCCACGATTCCACCAGCATCTCGGCTGTCTCCTTTTGGCCCCAATGAGCTGCGGCATGCAACGGCGTCCAGCCATCATTATCCTGTCTATCGACATTGGCACGTCCGGCGAGCAATAAACTCAGCACATTCGTATAACCCTTGGCAGCTGCCACATGTAGAGCTGTTGCACCTGTTTTTGGATTTGGTCGATCGACATCAGCGCCATCGCTGAGCAACCATTTATTGGCATCATTTAGCATGGCCTTCTCCTCGGCCTTGCGCGCCTGATCCACATCAATATTCAGCTCCTGCACCACCTTTTCCATATAGTCAATCATCGGCGCTTGCTGTACATCAATTGCCAAATCTAGCGCCAAATCGCCATCACTATTGACGGCAGCCACATCGGCATTATTCTCCACCAGATATTGTGCTATGCTCACAAAGCTACAAATTAAAATAAATGGGATAACGATTGGTGGTAGTGTGGATTATTTTTAAGTTTACTCACCCGCAGGAGGCAGTCGCATGCAGCGGCGTCCATCCCTCGTTGTCCTGTCGATTAATATCTGCTCCGTTCTTGACTAAGAACTCAACCATTTCTAGTTTGTCATCTATGCAGGCCTATAAAATTATTAAAATTTTAATTAGAAGAGTTACTAAACATCGACAACGATAAATGTGCGTTCTTATAAAGGAATAACGATTAATCATCGATAAAGATAGCCTACAAGTATTTCATTAAGGACTTTTTTGATCTCGAACAATCCCCACAAGCAGGAACCTTTTTCCCTCTTAAACTGATTATTTTTAAACCCAAAAACTATGCTATAAAAAAGGCTACGTAGTTGTTAGGCTAACGATTTGAAGAACACGCCTGTTATTTGTTATGTTAATCAATTCGAATGATTTTAGTATTGATTTTCGCAATGTAAGAATATTAATAGAGTCGCTTCAAAGAACCATTTAAAAGTAGAATGCATAAAATCAAAGTAAAGTGTTTGATGATTCTCTTGAATCTTCTTGATGAAGGCACAAAATAAATTTACATTTTTCGCTTCTTTTACGACGTTTTTGCCTTCGCTTTGTAAATATATTTTCAAGACTGTAAATGATCCAAATTAAATCGTATACAGCTTAAAGAACTGAAAACTTTTTTTTTTGGAATTTTCTGCTATACAGTAGAAAAAAAAACTCTTATACTGTTTTAAGTTCATTTTCCATTCTGTATAAGTAATTTTGCCATGTTTTAATAGCTCACAAATGTTTATCTTGCTAAAAGCGCTAAAGTAAACATATATATATAAAGAGAGATGGAGAGAGAGTGATAAAGAAAGGGAGAGATGATAAGAAAGAGAGAGTATTGCTGGGGCACATGGACAACGTTGTTTATGCGGATTTCCGTTGTAGCAAAGACATCGCCGACAGTCGTCGGCGTGTGTACAACAACGAAGACGACAACACCGACAACACCAAAAACACCAACAACATCGACTGACAACAACGATGGCCACGATGATATCATCGTAAGCAACTCCAACGTTGTCGTCGTCGTCGTCGTCGGCTTTCTATGAGTGTTGCTATCTAAGTTAAGAACCCACCCAATAACAATGCGACGCTTATTATACCAGTCACTGAAATGTTCGATAAGAATTCTTCACCAGCAGCAACGACTACCAACGAAAAAGAACGCGCCAAACCTCAAATCACATACCACAAAATACAATTGTGTATTTGGTTTGATAAGCAGTGTTGCCTGAATTCCAAGCTAAACAGGCAACGTTGAAAGAACACTTGTAGATCTAAGAAAATATGTAAATCCACAACATACATATATAAATAAGGCACAAACTGTCGCTAAAAGTAGTTTAAAATTCTTAAGACATACCTTTTCTCTTTCTCCTTTAAGCTTCATAACTTAAAGCTACCAAATCTAGCTAACAATTAGCCAAATTGCCAACACTGTTGATAAGCGCACGTTGCTCATTCTAAAGCATTCAAAATATGCTAATTCTTTTTCTTTTTTTCATACTTTTTGATTTCTTTTTTGTAGTCGCCATATGTTAATTTTATAATACTTTTTTTTTGTTCTTATTCCAAGAGACTATTGCTTTGAAAATGCAAAAGTAATTTCCATTTCGCAGTAAAACGCATAAAACTGATGACGGGTTGGGAGCACAGGGCAGGGCAAGGGTACAGAGAGCAGGCGGGCATGAAGCACACGAGGCACAAACAAAAACAAAAAAAAAAAAAACTCGAGCAGAGTAGAAGGAGAATTCAACAATTTGTAAATCTGGAACGCAGCCAATTAATTAATTATGAGCAATTTTGATAAACTGACCAACTGACGACAACGACAAACTGTACAGATTGACAAGCGGACAACCGGACAGCTGGATAGTTGGACAAACGACAGAAGACCTCCCACACATTGAGTATTCTGCTCAGTTTGAGGGACTTGCAAAATTTGTGACAATTTTGAGACTTTTGTTATCTGTTGTCTGGTGTTAATGTCAGCCAAAAAAGTGGCAGCAAAAACTGTGCTATTTTCATTGCATTGAAAGCGAATTTTTTCTTGGCCAGAGAAAGCTGCAGAGAGGGAAAGACAAAAAGTGGGAGAGGGAGAAGTCTACGAATTGCATGCTAAGTTTAGCCTTTTGTTTTTTTGGCACGCCATTGAGCGGCATTTTGCCTATTTGCCACTTTGCTACACTTACCCCATTTACCCTGCCCCACTCCCTTGCTCTATCTATTCGCCTTAAATGTTATTCACCCCGCTGCATTACGTATACGCCATATATTGCAGCGGCAACTTGTTGAAAGAGCTTTGCCGCAAGCTGCTTTACTTTTTAAATCCCTCGGTCTAGCCGCTCACCACTCAACAAACTAAGCTGCTCATTAACTCCTAGAACATCCTGAAAGAACTCCCTGATTGCCCTTTTGAGAGGGCAGTTCAAGAGTTTCATTTTGTACTCAACTAGCTAGTTATTTGTTCTACTTCTTGGGAACTGATTAGCTGCTTTACGAGACTAAGAATAGAGATTCTTATACACAGAATTATTTTTGCTTTCATGTTAATTTATCAGACCCAAAGTTGCTTAAAACTTTAAAAGCTTAGAAAAAGATTCATTAGTTGATAACTGTCTGATTAAATAATTGAAAGTTTTACTGCCTTTAATTTTAAGACCAGTTCCTCCCACTGCCCTTATGAGAAAACTTTAAAATTTATATTGTTTAGACTAAAATCCTTATCCACTAACGATTAAATCCTAAATTCCAACTAATTGTAAGAAAATTGAACAAATTGCAGCTCAAGCAAACAAAACGCTTGAGTTCAACTAGTTTTTAAAATACTAAACTGACAGCATTTCATATGTCTATATATCCAAGTGAATGTATCTATAGCTTAACTATTTCGGCTTTCAGATTATATATACGTTCTGCAATAACAATATTGCGGCACATGGCATAATGGTCTTGTGGCTTATGGCAAGCCTTCATAATAATTTCAAATAATTTTTAGTAGTTTTTTTTCATTTTTCGTGAAAGTTCTCATGTTTTTGATGCCACTTGAATGCCTCGCCCTCGTCTAGCTGCCAAAAAATATCAATAAAAAGCGATTGGAATACATATAGAAATGTATAAAACAAGAGTGCCAACTGTGAGGCGTCAGTTTGAGTGATAATTCAGTTAGCAGCATTTGGCCAAGGCCATAAAGTCAATAGTCTAAAAGTGCGTAAAGAACTTTTTAAATACTTAAAAAAAAGTAAAGAAATATAAAATATTTTTATAATTCTAAAACATATTTTAACTGATTAGTACTTTTTATAAAATAGTAGAAACAATTTATATGAAAAGATTTCTTTTTCTATGATTTTAACTAACTTTCTTTGATCTGTACATACTTTTTAAACAAGCCCATAAATAATGCAGATATTATCATCTACAATCTATATCTACCCACAAATTAAACATGTTGTTATATAGATGTTAAACTATTTATTTTTAAACCAATTTCGTCATGGTTTTTGCAAAAAAGAAAAAAGATCTGTATAGTTTTCAAAAATGTTCAAATCTGTTGGCTCGTAGTAGCCTTAAAAGCCAAAAACAAAATTTCAAATAAAATTTTGTTTCTTTTTCGGTTTTCCATAAATTTGTACCCTATCGCGGTGGATGCGTGTGTAAGAAGAGCAGCAAGAAAATGAGCTGAAATAGTGCGATCAGCATAGAGGGAGTGAGCGAGAGGGAGGGAGGTGTGTGATAGAAAGAAATCAGCAGGCGATTGTAAAATGTAGAAATAATAAGGCATCTGTACATTTAGCAATTGTTGCTGTTTTTGCTTGAAATGGTATTATGCAATACACTACTCTTCACACACACACGCACACAACTACAGACACATACATTCAGTTACACAGATTCACTGCAGACATAGAATGATTTTTTCAGTTTGCACAATTCGCAAGATTTTCAGCATCGTTTGTTATTTTGGGTGTAAAACACCAAACGAGAAATAAATCAAATCAAATGTAGCCACAGCAGCGATTTATATATACAAAATACAGACAAACACACACACACACACAAAGATATATGAAACACGCGCTGTGAATTCTTGAGGATGTTTGATTTGTATCTGTATCTGTATATCGCATATCTGTGTCTGTGCGTTCAATCTGTCCGTCTGTCCAACTGTCCGTCGGTCTGTCCCATAGCTTGTCTGTTCGCCGCGTTGAGAGAGCAGAGATAGAACCGGGCCAAGGTTACAAAACACGTCAATAAAACGCGTTAGAACCTCAAAACATTCAATACACAAACAACATCAAATACAACTAAAAATTGTTTTTGTTTTTTTGGATAACTCACGCAACTGATCTGCCAGATTTCCGAGACAGGACTACAACAACAACAGCTAACAGCACAGCACAAATTTGGGGTCATCTAACGATCACGTTCTTGATTTGTTGCTGTTATTTGTAGTTATTATTATGCATTATTTTTTATTTATTGGCTGATATCGCTCACTTAAAAAAAAATAATCTTGACAAAATAATTAGCTAATTTATGCAACAACAATTTAGCCGATTGTCAAAGCCCGATTACAGTCAAATAGTTTGCAAGCTACTAACAACTAATTGTATCTCAATCTTTGAAGGCAACTCTAAATGGCGTCATAAACAAAATACATTAGCAACAACACAGAAAAGTAAAACCACAAAACATCTTTTAAGATCTCTTAATTAGAATAAAATACCAAATCTGTTCAAGTGTTTGATCTTTTAATCCAAAAAATATATAAAACAGTTTTAGCGGAAGTTTCAAATGGAATTAGTAAAGTGAAGAAAGAGGATATGATTCAACAGCAAAGAATAAAAGTATTTATAGAAAAATATATAAATTACATGTTTTCATAGACTTAAGCTTGAGCTCAGTTAGTGATAAGAACAACTATTATTACAGCTGTTTATGAGCTTGATAAATAAACATGGAAAGTTTGTCATTACAAAACAATGTGGAGAAACAAATGTTAAACATATTAAATGAACAGAAAGAAAACATTAAAAATTTCAGACTTAAATCAAACGCTATGTGGAATAAAAGGTGTAGAATTCCATAAACTAATTTAAAGATTTTAATCAGAATAACTCAAAGCTCCTGTTAAATTATACCAAATAAATTTTAGTCACTCCCATTTTACCCTTAATTTTAAAACAATTACTTTAAGTTCATGCCTAAAAAATGCACGTTAAGTTTTATAAATAAATTTAAGTGCGAATTTTTGTGCCAATTTCTCAGAGTTTCTTTTCTGTGATTCCGGAACTTTGTATGGAATGGCGGCATATGGGTTAGAATATAAATTTTATGGCACATTTCAGCAATGTTTAAATATAGCGCATTCCATGAAATATATATTGAAAAATGTATATATTTATTCAAATACCATATTATTCATATTATTTTCAGAAGTGAACAACGCGAATTATGTTATCCTTGAACTATGCCATTGAAATGTGCTAAAGATACAGCTATACAAAAAAAGATACATATTTATAAATTTCTCTGCCCACTGATCAACACACAGCTAAAATTCTTACACCGTGTAGCACTCATAATTATATGCTTTTTACAGTTTTATAGTTAAACATCTGTAATTTATTGCAAAATTTCTTTAATCATTTCGCGTTCGTCCCCCAAGTGAATTGAATGTCAACGCACGGACACGCCCCTTGCCGCCCCCTCGACCGTCTGTCCGTCCGTCACTTTTTCTGTCCAGTTTTTGACCGTCTGTTGGTACGTCATCATCATCATTCATAGTCGAAGGTGGCAGCCGTTTTGGTTGCCATTGAAATTGGCGTGCAGGTGTTTTGCTCGTTAGTCGCAGTCGCAGTTGTTGTTGTTTTAGTTGTTGTAAGTGTTGTTTTTTTTTATGAATGAATGAAAGCCGAAACAAACAATTTTCACTTGTGTTTGTTGTGTGTAAAAAGAAAGCAACACGAGTCGTGTCTTTGAATAACAACAAATAATTAATTAATTATAATACTTAAAGCTTACAACATTACATATATTGTAATGAAATGCAATGGAAATTCAGTTTGCGGTTTATCTATAAACAACAACAACTGTTACTACAGCTACAACTACAACAAACAGCAGGTAATTCAAAACTCTGAACAATTCCCATTGTTGCTGTAATTGCAGCTTCCCCCTTCCACCAACAAGCCGCTAAACAACAATATATAATAGTACACACATTATCGTCTACTATCTTGTGATTATGTACATATTAGCATCTGGTTAACAAGTGCGCTGCGGCTAAACGGTGAAAATCTGCTGCTCTTAGCGGGCGCAGCATAATTAAAATCAATTAGCTGAATTAAAGCGACATAGTTGCCACTAAAAGTCTGTGCACACATGCAAGCAGCGCAGACTGATAGTAAATATAACTGGAAATAGCTTAATAAAACAGCTGCAATCAAGTAGCTAATTTTGAAAGGGGTTAAAAGATAAAAGATACAATATGTTTAATGGATTCTTCTTTAAAGTCTAGCTAGAAGTTAGCTAAAGCTGCAAGGCTGCCAGCAATGTAGCTCGATACCTTATACATATATCTATAACTCATATTGGTATCTAAAGATGCATTTGTCAGACTTATAATTCAATTGAAAATAATGCACATATCGTATTTCTAAATCGTAATTTGCTTTATAAAACCCTCAAATCACTTGAAATAACTGAGGCGAATTCCAGAAATATTTGTTATGCACAAAGTCTGAATAAATTGCAATAACAAATTTCGGTCCAGATATTTTAATACAAGCAAATGTATCTAGATACATTTATATAAGTATATTTTTATGTGTGTGTGTTGTGTTGTGCACAGTCATTCGCATTGAAAGGCGCCACATGAAATAAATTTCAACAAAGTTTTTCCGAAATTTCAACTAAAGGCGCAAAAGAACAATCGAATGAAAATGAAAGAAAAATGAAAATGATTTTGCGAAAATCTCTTTCGACTATATACAAAATCCCGTTGCTGTGTATGAGTATCTTTAGCTGTGTGTGCGAGTGTGGATTGTATATTTTTCTTGGCATTTAAAAATAGAAAATTTTTTGTATTTTTCTTATTTAATGCTTGCGCCTTTTGCCTTTTGCCATTGTTGTTGTTGTTGTTGCTGTTGTTGTTTCGGCATTTCGACTTGTTGTAAATCGTCGGCTTGCATTAGAAATGAATTTGTTAATGTTTTTAGTGGTTTTGCGGTGCTTTGGAAACCACAGCAAGAGCACGAAATAAAATGTAGCAACAACACGAATGAATGAACAGCTAGCGAAGGCGACGTCGACTGCGACGCTGGCAGCGCTACTCAGTTGGGCGCAACAGTTTCGAAATTACCCACCCCCTGTGATGTTGTTGTTGTTGTTGTTGCTTAGGGTCGCGTGTTCGCAATCACTGACGTAATGTGCTCCATATATATTACACAGACCCACAAACACACGCACAATATTTATCGTTATCGATAGGGAGGAGCACTAGAATACACACCTGATGCAACGCTGTAAGGCCGTCCACATTCGCAGTGTTGATATCGGCGCCATCATTGATCAGCTGCAGCACATCATCCTTATCCCCAGATAGGCAGGCAGCAAGAAAAACGCAGCCCGAGCTGAACTTGATGTGACGGCCGTTGTGCGTACGCCGGGGAGTGGGAGCGGCGCGATTTGTGTCCGACTCTTCCCAGCGTTTCAGCTGCTCGGCGCGCTTCATCATTGCCGAATTGTTGGGCACGTCCAGCGTTGACATTTTGACGTTTCTTATTTCTGCAGTTTACTTGACTTTTAGTTTATATATTTTATTTGTTTTTTGGCCCACACTTCTTTTGAACTGCAACTGGCGCTGCAGTTGGGTAATTTGTTGCCTCTGCTGTTGCTGTTGTTGTTTTATCTGTAATTTGTGTTATTATTGTTTTATTGCAATTGTGTTGTTGCGATCGATTGAAACTGGCCGCTGCACCGAGAATTTTGATTTTCACTATTTATAGAAAACTGTTTCTCATTCAATGTGTTATTGTTATTGTGCTTATTTTTCTGTGTGTGAGTGTTGTTTGTTTTAGCACTGATCACTTACAATTTTGCTTTTTGCTTTTGTTTTTTTTCTTTGCTGTGTGTGTGCTCTGCTGCTGCTTGCTACTTCTTCTTGCTAATTATTAATTTTCTATTTTCACTCGTTTCGTGCCTACTGCTTTGTGTGTGTGTGTTTTTTTTTTGTACGCTTTATCAGCTAAAACGGGCGCAACTGCATAGCGTGTTATTCTTTTTTTCTTCTTCGTATTTTGTATTTTTCGTATTTTTTTTTATCGTGTGTCTTTTGCACTTCACTGCACACTCACTCACTCACAAGCTCCCGCTCACACATACACATTTACACGCTCACACACACACACGCACTTACGAAAAGACAGGCACACACACACATAGGCGCGCATGCAGGCTGCTGGCGCGTTCTCTCGGCCGTTTTCTTACACGCTTGCAAAACAATTTTTGTGTTATTGCCTGTAAGCATTTATCACACTTTATATTTGATTCTTAGTTTTCGCTTAACATTAAAAACAAACATTTTATCCATTTGCACGTCGCTGCTGCTGCTGCTTCTCCTGCTGGCTGCAAAGAAAGAATTGAGGCAAGAAGTTGCGCGTAAATAATTTTGACGATGGACATTGAACACAACACTATGATGCTCAGTGCTCTGCTGCGGCGACTGCGGCCTAATCTCTGCCGACGAATGGCACTGGCACATGAATTTTTATTTTGATTATACTTTAGAAACCGGATTTTCGCATTCTGATCATTTTTTGTATGTGGAAAACTTTCTATGTGCAGTTGTTTAGTAGTACAAAATATTAAATAAAATAAAAGAACATTTGTTGCTGTTGCTCTTTACACTTTGTTTATCATTGCACGTATGTTCGCGCGCTTGTTCTCTCTTTCGCTCTCTCTCGCTCAGCAGCAACACACACATACACGCAATATGCAACACTGTGTGTGTGTGTGTTACCAATTTGACATAAATTCAACAGCCGCGACGCTGACGTCGGTACGCGAGTAAATAGAACGAAGAACGCAACTAAAGATGGAAACCTATATTTTTCACATAATCTTTCGTCTTCTTTTTTATATAATAAATTTCTTTTGAGCAATTATAATGCTTTAAACACTGCGCGTACTTATGTAAAGGCATTTTACAGAGCACCACCATCCACTCACACACATTTGTACACGCACACCATACATTCACATACACGCATACGCAACCGTAGAGAAAAATGTACAAATTGCAGTAGAAAACTTTTCACACCACACAACGGCATCCGAAACCGAAACGCACGCAAAAGCTACAAACTTACATTGCTTTTCGGTACGCGCAAATTGGAGACACTATTTTCGGTGTTAAATTTGTCAAGCGGTTAAATAGTGCAAAGCACAATAGCACAATTTATTGTGCATATTTCGGATAAATTTCAAAAATTTAATTTCGTTCACAATTCCGTGCCATTCCGTGCGGCCACGACAAATGTTAAAATGAAACTGATGAAAGAGAGGGACAGAGAAAAGCGAGAGAAGAGAGCGACCCTGTTCGTTGGGTATGTTGCTGCACGTTGTGAATGGTCAAAATAATAGCGCTGGAGCTAATATCGATTCTACAATCGATGCATCGATGAGTTTTATTATGGCGGCTTAAATTAAAAAAGTAGCTTATTTGCTGTAGCACAGTAAAGAACAAATGTCGCATTGCTTTAATCAAAAAGAGTAATAAATGTGTGTAAATATTAAAGTTCAATTTCGGTGGATTGTTGTATATTCACCGAAAATATATGAATGCTAGTCTCGTGTTCGAACAAAGAGTGCACAAGATATGATTTGAAATTAACACTTATGTATTTTAACCATACTAATTAATTAGTTTTCATAGGTCTAATAACATATTTTACTTTAATTTAGCATTAAACATTTAAACTCGATTAACCAATGAATGCGACCATGCGCTTAAAATAGAAACAGTGTGTACACAAAAATACAGCAACACTGGTCACCAGGGCTGCATGACAGCTATTTGAAGTATCGCTAAGCCGCCAAGACGTTAAATAAACGAAATGTAACGTTTGGCGTTTAGAGTTAAGTGAAAGATTGACGTTGGTAGAAAGTAGCAGACCCATACACATGCGCCTCCCGCCCTTACAATAGGGCACAATATCTGTTGCTACCCCTTGACACGCGCACTCTCCCTAAAACCCACCACCCAAAAATATTGCGCAGCACTTTGGCCACAACTTGTGCTCGTTCTATCTCGATGCCTCCATAGAAAGCATAACAAAACTTATAGCAACAACAGTAACAACAACAACACACCTATGGGCAATGGGCTTGGGAAATAGTCTAGGCGAGAAGCCGCGCAATTTTCATGTGTAGTCGCAGCGTGACACTCAAACCAAACGGTTCATAGCAAATTGTTGTTAAATTGTTTATATCGCAAAAAGCAATAACAAAATCGAGAATTATAAATTACGCCCCAATCGTATCTGCAATTATTAAAAGTGTTGTTTATTTTTGTTTTCATTCAATCAAATCGGATACAACTGAAAATATTCCAAACATTTCAATGATAAGATAGGATATCATAATGAATTCGGTAAGTGCAAACGTGTGTAGAGAGTTTACAATTTATATAGTATAGTATATAGTATATATGTACGTATGTGCACACCTTTTGAAAGGACATTCGCTTTTCCGGGCAATGCCTGAGGGATGTTGTTCTTTTGTGCCTCTTCATTCATGCAAGCCAAAGAGCACGTACGCTCTAGGACATTCCATCCCGTTCTCACCCATTTCCCAATTTCATGCAATTTTTGCTGCCCTTGCACACACTCTCTCCCCCACCCACTCTCCCTTGTAGTAGTGCCATCTCTGTTTGGCACATCTATTTGTCTAGGTCTGTCTGTGCTTTACGCTAGAGAGATGCTGAGCTCATTTCATTCATGATGCCTCGAACCCCAGCCCTGGTGCTAACCCCCCACACCTTTGCCCCTAGGGTGTCGACTCTCAGTACTTTTTTTTCTAGTTTCGTTTTGCGTGTTTAGAATATTTGCCTATTTTTAATTACCGCTCAATGTCATTTCAATTGCACTGTGGGATTTCTAGTTTTAGAGTCTGTTGTTGTTGTTCAAAGCTTCTACCGACAGACCCGTGTATAATCAGCTGTTACCTCATTCTCATTAAGCCACTAAACCGCATTCACTATTTAGTTGTACGGGCGTAATTCTACACTGCACGAAAACTATATGAATTAAGTATAAAATAACAACAACATGATGCAAGCATATTATTTTTGGTATTTTTCCGAAACTTTTATCAGCATACTTAGCCTATCTCTGATAACGAGGTGTCAAATGATGAATTGCAAATTAATACTCTCCACTTTGTTTTGTGGAAATATTTGGCGTTGTGATTCATTAAAAACACAAAATGTTTTTTTTATTAATATCATAAGTCAACACAGTTGGCATTTTTAAAAAATAACTGCCGCTGGGAAGCAGTTGTGCAAGCAGTGTAGCTTACAGCTTTTGCAAAATGGCGATCACAGCTGGTTTGCCAATGCGTGTGTGTAATAATTGATTATATCTGTAACGCACTGCTTGTGTAACATTTAGTAACTAATCGAACGGCCCTCGTTGCTGGCCTGCCGCCAAATAGCTGTCAGCGCGATTCCAAAACAAAAAGGATCCCGATCCTGTTCAGTCAGCCAATGCAGTGCAGCTGGCAGCGACGTCATGTGTCTCGTTCCTTGAAAACACGCACACACGCACACATCGACATTCTTATGCGCAGACAATAAGGTTATGTTCGTATATGTGAAACAGCTGCATGAAGCATAGAACTTGTGATCCTTTTTGCGGCCAGCTGCCGGCACACGTCTTCAATTCATGTCCTGATCCAGAACACAATTCCGTTCCCTATTGAGGCAGGTAATACCAGCTGCCAAAGGGACGATAGGAACAGATGTTGTATTAGGCAATCTAATCAAGCAGTGTTTTTTTTTTTGTTCGTCTTCTACTTCTTGTTCTGCTCGCCGTTGTTGTTGCTGCTGTTGTTATGACACCTTTCGCAAGCAGCGAATGCAAAAGCAAATTACGCTAAACACACATGTCTAAAAAAAAAACAATAACAACAACAACTAAAAACAGGTTTGCCTGCATTTGACTGTCAATTAAAGCGAATAACAAGCCAGAAATTATAAGCTTAGACTAAGAACGAAGTGTGAATACCCTAGAGTCAGTGTAACAAAGTTTTCAAGAGCTAAAACAGCTAAAAAGATGGCAAAAAAATAAAAATAGCTAAAAGAAAATTTAAAAAAAAATATATTATTGTTAAATTAATTATTTTTTCATTAGCTAATTTACAGTTCTTGGCTTAGACTTACAAGCTTACTTAAAAAATCAACATGCCCTACAGTGAGTGCAGCAAAAATGTTAACAAAATTGCTAAACACACCTGAGCAGCGCTGCGCATGCGAATTGCGTTTGTATACAACAAAGATATTTATACATATATGTTCGTATACAATAGTATATTGGTGACTAACAACAGCAACAACAATAATAACAGCCAAACCGCAATAAAAGCGAGTGCAACAACTTTAAAAGGCCTTGCAAGGCCGTCTTAGCACTAACATTTAACTCAACTCAACTGTGGATCACTTCAGATATTTGTATCTTGTATCTTGTATCTTTTAGCGCCTTAAGCAATCGCTGCAAAATTATGAAAACGCTGCTCGCCTGCCGCAAATAGAATTCAATTTTATTTTATTTTACTCAAAAAAATATACTTTTTTGAACTCATCCACAAAACTTGTCAAAAGCGTCTAGACGCAGTAATTTTATTTTTTTGAAAATGCGTCGCGACGGCGTCTCTTTTAATTTTAGCCACATTTATTTATATAAAAGTTCAAATACGCAACGCAATGTTGCAACATACGCAACTTGCCACCAAATGTGGTTGCCAAGCGAATGACGCGCTTTGATTTTCTATATATTTTCGACTTTATTGGCATTACAATTTTTTTTTGTTCATATATCTTTTGAGCCATTCAATTCTATTGTTTACCTCAGCTTTATGTGCATACCGATTTTTTACCTATATATATTAATGCGATATAATACCTGGTACGTGCAGGAATTTCCTTTCGTTACTGACTGCAATTTCTGATTAACTTGTCACCTGTTGGCCATAATTCCCGTCGACACACGTTGAGTAAATTTATAAATAATTTTAGGCTGGGAATTTTTACCGACATTTTTACTGATTAGAACTTTTTTCTTTGTTTCAACCTTTTCTAATTACTTTTCAATATATAGTATATATTCTTATCAGTGTTAGACACGGTTATTTGACATAACAAAAGCCAAACGTTAATTGCTTTTAATATAAATAACAATTGTGCAACTTCCGTTGCTATACAGTCGATTATCTAAAAGAAATACATAAATTATATTATTTTACATATAATTTTGCTTTAACTACTACAGAGTCTTTTACAGTTTGGGTGGCTCTGTGACAGCTTTTACTACAAGTTTTTGTTTTGTTTCTCAAAACAATGAAAAACGTTTTGTAGTGTAAATCTCATTATCAATTATAGTTAATCTTTGAGCAGAGTTCCGAGTACAATTAACTGATAACAGCAGCAAATGGGCATGGCACGCTTTTAGCCAAGTCTGGTATTTCTGTCTAGTTACATTTTGAATGCATGTGATTGCTGGTATTTGCAGCTGTCAATGGCCAAAACAGAAATTAAAGTCAGATCCAGTAGACAGGTAAACGTGTGCAGTGGAGCATATGTATGCTACATTCATATACATACATACCACACATACCAAACCCACATACATACATAGAGAGATGTATGTATCAAAAGCAGCTGCTGTCGACGCACTCGTCTCTCTTTAGCAGTCGGCGTCGCTGCCTGCACTCGCGTCTGCGTCTCGAAGGTGCGCGTCAATTATGGGCTGCAGGCCGTCGGTGCATTGACACGCGCCAGAAGTCAAAAGAGGTTCGACTGTTAGGAGAGTGGGAGATCAGGCAGGAGGAGGAAGAGGCAGAGGGTGTCCGTTTGGCTGTTGCCTCCTTGGGTCAGGCGCATGCTCTGTGCAATCCTCTTTGGGCTGCAACCAAAAATCAATGATCCTAGGACCCTGTGTTGCACCGTTGACGTTGCACCCACTGTGCTGGTGTGAAAAGGATAACCGTAGTGGTCACATCCATAGACGTAGACGGTTGTACGGTACGCCATCTTGCGTACTAATGCTAGCCGTAGTAGAAGTTGTACGTCAAAATAAAGTGCGGGTGGCTTTTTCACACACAAACACACAAGCAATTACTATGTACATACAATCAGCAGAAAAGTGCAGGCTGCACTATTCTCCCAAAATATTACTGATTTATTCTGCTCTTCAATGATTATGCCAAAATCGCAAATCAAAAACAAATGCACAAAGAACTGCAGAAACTGAAATGTGCCAACAAACATAAAACATATGCATGTATTACATATATACAAGCAGACTTGCATACATTTACACGTACATACACACATACACTTCTGTATCTGCTTTGCTTCTCTGTTTCTCCCTCTCTCTTGCTGTGTACACAACACAAGCCGAGCATATCTGCTGCGTTCGTCGTCGCTTCTCGGCGTCTGTGCCTTTTACGATTTTCTGCTGTTTCGCTGCTTCGTGTTGCTTCGTTTTTCAGTTCAGTCTCGCAACTCGAATAGTTCAGAAGCTATGGATACGGAAATTCAACTGCATTAAAAAATTAAATTAATGCATTTATAAATATAAAAAGTAATTGCTTCAACAAAAAGTACAAAAAATTATGTTTTGATTTCGGTTTAACGGCCCCAATCTAAATTTGTGATATTGGTTATATATTTTAAAAGCAATTAAAAACAGAATACGGTGTGTGCGTCTTTAGTTCACTTCGTCTCTCTGTGTTTTCCGTCGTCAACGTCAAATTTGTCGCTCGGAAAGAAAAGAAAATCAATAACCGTGTGTTGGCAGCTACTACTAGAAAAAAGCAGAAAAATTAGACTTCTGTGTCGAATCTCAACAATATTTTATCAAATTATCAAGCAGAACTGGTGGGGAAACTTGAATTTTTCAACAAAAAGAGAAAAATTGTCAAGGTAAGCTAAAGTTTAGACGTTTAAAATGCATACAATTTAAATGACTTTAGTTATAACCCCAAAAATAATCGAAAACGTGACATCACAAAGCTGTTGTGTTGTTTTTCTCTTACGCTATGTATGTATGTTTGTCTGTACATACATATGTGTTCATACAATGTACATTAATTAAAGCTTAAAACTCACACATGAAACCACACACGCGCACACACACCACCAAGCGAACGCTATCGAGTATTTTGTGTGCTGACAAAACTTACAAAATCGGTTTGCTGAACAAGCACATAAAACGAGCTTACATAATCATTGTAAAAACTCTTAATAATTTCAATTTAATCAGAATTCGCTATAAATTAATTTGACACAGTTATTTGTTGATTAGTTTTCTTATTTTAATAATGTAAACATATAAAACCAAACGATTTTGACTATTTTGCCGGGTGGATACTCACATTTGTTTTGTGTTGTTCCCGTTTTCTCGCTCTCTCGTTCGCTCATTTGTTCGGCAGACGATAGCGAGAGGTCGTTTTCGTAAAGATGGCGGCTACAGAGTTGCTAAATATTTGTAATTTGTATTTTGCATTAAATTGTTTACAAAATTACACATTTTTGTACTCCGAATTTTGCATTGTTTTGTTTGTATATAATTAAATTTAATTGCTTATGACACATGGTGTTTACATTGGATTTTGAGAGCATTTAAATAAATAAATTTATACATATGGCAACCCTGTGCTTACTGTGAATGATATCAGACGCTGCTGCTGGCGCTTAAAAACAACATTCCCCATTCTAAAACTTGTGGGTGAGGGCAGCTGCGGGGAGGTTGGCCCCCTCTTGCCATATACACAATGCCAGACTTTTATGTATTTGAGTTTTTCAGTGGAATTTTTGGACTACGCCATTTTTGGCGCAGTTGTTTGTCTATATATTTAACCGATGACTATAGTATTGAAAACAATGTAGCCCAAAATTATCGAAGGCCAGCTGGCTATGACACACGTTCTAATTAAAATAATTGTGTTGTTATTCTTGCTTCATCTGCTTCTTCTTCTTCTTCTTCGTTTCCTCTCGCAGTTGATCATCATTCATAACAATAATAAACATTGCGTTCGTTAGTTGATGACGCGTCGTTTTGCCTGCTCTACGCTTTTTACTACATCCGATGTACACATACAGACATACATATGTTTACTTGAGTGTATACTACTTCCTCTACACTCGCACATAATCCACAGCTCGAAGCCAGTCTCATGACGAAGAGCCCAACCCAACCCAGTCCACTACTCATATAAAAACTTACATTAATGTTGGGCTGTTTTCTTTGTTCCTCGTTTCCGTTTTAGCAACGGAAGTGGTGCACTCATGCGTACGCTGCGTTTCACTCAGTAAAAGAAACACAAACACACGCACACACACACACACACACTTAGTGAAACTCCATCATAAACCATGGCCAAAGCGACATTAAACACAGTCCAAGTCAGCAGCATTTTGCAATGTTGCCAATATTCACTTTGGCTGCTTTTTTTGCAGCAGCAGTTTTTATGCTTCATTGCTTTGAACTTTTGCGCTCATTTCTCAGAAGCCAGAAGAAATAACAAAAAACTACAACAACAACAAAGAGAAAGTCTGAGTCTCAGTCTCTGGCTCTGGCTCAACTCAAGCTTTCCAGAGCTCAAGTTGTCGCGCTCTCTGGCAAAGCTTGAGCGACTTATTGTTATTGCTACAACAAAAGCCCGCACCCATTCGGATAACAAACGACGACGACGCCTACACAGAGAGCTAAAAAAACCCAGAGCCCGACTCCGGTGGTCCTTCTGGTGCCTGGTACAAACAACGCCTACGATTATTTTCTTTACTCCTACAACAAACACAATGCCAACTGAAGAATGTTGAGAAGATTTTCCACGCTTTTCACCAATAAAACGATAGATAACTCGCTTAATAAACGGTTCTCACGTACAGAAATTCAGTAAAGTAGAATTTCTGTTCGTTTCTATTTCCTAAATAGATACAGAAAAGAAACTGAAGATTTGAAATACATGGATTCTATTGTTATCGCCAGCAGACGCGACGGCAATCAGCATGAATGGGCATAAGTATATGGACGTGGACATGGACCAAACCAGAGGCGGCCCTTAAAAGAGAAAAAGAAAAGAAGAAAAAAAAATAAATAAATAAGAACACAAGATGTAGGAAAATTACTTTGGAATTCCCGGAATTCTCTGGGCTGAATCATCTCGAATGCGAGACGACCTTTGAATCTTGGCCGCGTGAAAAACGACCTTTCATCCATTCTACACACTAACGAGGCGCATTAAATGCGACTCCCGAGTCTGTATGGCTTTCTGTCGGTGTGTCTGTGTGTGTGTGTGTTTTCATGAGAGCGTACCCACATTCCAAGTCTCATAGATGCTGCCCGTAAGATAGAAACAACAACAACAACAATAGGACAGAGCACGACTTGACTTTGGGTTTGAGAACAATTTTCTTTCTTTGGAAAATGCTGGCGTCGCAGCAGAGAACGCGGTCGCGATTGGGTCTTTGAACTGAGCCGCCGTTAGTTTTTTTTTTATTTTGGGCAATCGATCAATGCTCAATAGAGAGCGACAGGGATGGACTGATATGTCAGCGTTTTTGTTGTTGCTGCTGGAGCTGCGCTCTTAATGCATTCTGCAGCGACGGCTTGAGAGCGGCTCAGTCGCATTTATTATGATTACGATGATATTGCCCTTTGTTGGGCATTCTTTGAGTACATACACACACACACACTGGCACACACACAGCATCCGTCAGTGTCTCCTCCCTCGACTTGGGCATTTTATTATTATTATTATCGATGGCGACGTCGTTGTCGGCGGTCGTTTCTTCGTTCGTTCTTGTTCTGCTTATTGTTGTTGTTGCTGCATTTCTTGGAAGGACACACAGCTCACGCATACACAGACACGCACTTATACTAACGCACACTCGCATGCTGAGAGAAGAAGAAGAATGTGTATGTTCTTTGTGTACGTTTTTGTTGTTTTTGCTTTTGCTGCTTACTTTACAACAAAAGCAAGCAGTCGTCCCCTTCCTTCTCCTCTTCACCCCCATGTCCTTCTCCACTCCTTTAAGTTCTGCGTGACGACGACGACTCATGCTTGTTCCTCGCTCTCTCTCATGATCTCTGTCCCTTTCACGCTCCCTGTCTTTAAATCCCTCTTGCTGCTTTATGTTGCTCCACTCGTATCTGGTATCACCGCATTCCAATCTCGGTTTAGAAGACAGCAGCAGCAACAACAACAACAGAAAAAAAGAATGGTAAAGTGTTTATAATAGTTTCCCACAGTCTCGCAGCGTTGAGGTTACAAACACACACACACACACACACACACACTAACACACAAATGGAGTAGAGACCTTTGCTAGCTGCGGTTACCTTCACTTACAACACACAGCATTGAAACTCCAATCTAAACCCGTGAGCCCAGCTTTATAGTTTAGGTTGGTTTCCAATCAGAAAAACCAGCCTAGCCAACTAGCAACTCCAGTCAGTTGTCAGTTATTCTTGTTGTTGCTTTTGGTTTGTTTGGATTTTGCGTGGCGCGGCGGAGTTTTGTAGAAAAGTTGTTCGACTGCATTCCAATGCGCGCCTCGTTAGGTTCGCTGGTTTGCCGCATGGGGCGCTTTGGTCTTTTACTTGTGTATGTATGAGTATATGCGTGTGTTGTATGTTCTCTGTTTGTTGCCTTGCCTCCTGGGCTGTTGTGTGTTGCTTGTCTGTCTGGCTTTGATTATGATTTTTTTTCTTTGCTTTGCACTCTGCTACATGCATTTGTGTGCATGTGTGTAAGTGTGTGTGTGTGTGTCTTTCCACTTTGGTATTTTCTGGGTTCTCATGTCATTCATGCACCCGGGAGGGCCGTTGGAAAATATATACTTCTACCTTGTCAGTTCACATTTGTTGCTGTGATAAGTCGCATAGACTTTTGGAATTTGTTTAATTTCTTCTTTCCGTGTTAGCTTGACATTTTCAAGTTAGCTAAGTTAATCGATACAGTATTTAATTGAGTTCAATAGTGCAGCCCTGGTAAGTGTTTCCATACTCGTTTAATGCAAATTTTTGACATCTGGCAGCACTGCATTGAACTTTTGCTACCGCTTAAGTTTCCTGCTAAAAGCAAAATACATTAAAATAAAATGCCAAAGCGTTTACATTACAATTGTTAATGGGCATGCATTCCTCAACGACAACAACTGAAGCAGCAGCAGCAGCACAAATGCAGCTGTAATTGCAAGCTTCTGCACTTTGTACTTGGCAAAAAAAAGCAAACACAAAAACGGTTCATGTGCAATTGAAGCAAAGCAGCAGCAGCAAGAGGAAGGCGGAGAAGAAGAAGAAGAAGAACTGTAACTTTAGCATCTCGAAGCTATCATCTTTGTCTGCTCTGCTCACAATCTAAAGCTGTTGCCTGCTGATGCTGTTGTTGCTCCACTTCAAAAACAATGCGCAATCTCTGCCTCGACTTTGGTGCGGGCGCAGCAACCCCAACAAGAGCGTCGGGCATTTGTAATTTACAATTGCTTTTGTTGTTGTTCTTGCTGTTATATTTTGCATTTGGTGTGTGCGCCTTTTTTTTGCACTCTTTCTTTGCACCCAGCGCAGTGTGTGCCTGTGTGGAGCTTGCTGTCTGTGTATGTCCGCCTGTGTGTGTGTGTGTGTGTGTGTGTGTGTGTGTGTGTGTGCTGTGTGTACGTGCATAGTTGTTTTTCCATTGATGGTTTTTGGTGTCTATTGCTATCGCAGTCACACACACTGCCCGACAACGCACAGCCATCGTCACTGCATTTATGCTGCACTGCTTTTTTTATGCTGTGGGGCTGCTGCTTGCGGCTGCCAAGCAGTTTGACTGCATTCCATTAAAACTTTCTCACAGTCGCCGTCGCATTCGACTAGCTGCTTTGCACGAGTACACGAGTGCATGGTACTGCCAGCCCGTGGCAGCAGCCCGCCTCTTCCCCTCTATAGCTCCATACAGTCGCAGTAGTCGTTGCCCCGTCGTGAGCTGCAATTGTTTGGCGAGTTTGGCTGGTTTGTGGCTTGGCTTTGGCTTGAAATTTGGACTTTGAACACAACATCGTCCCGACACGGCGCAGTGTTCGTTCGTGTTTGCTGTTTGCCGCCTCCTCCTGCCACCCGCCTCCTGCTTTGGCAAAGAAGTAAATGTCGAAAAACTGCTTACAATCTCTTTGGTGGCTGCACATGAAAGAAACAGCAACAACAACAACATAAAAAGAGACCACCAAAACAGTTTAACGCCGATGGCATAAGTTAAACTTATCGATAATGCTTTCGGTGCATATGTGTGTGTATGTATGTATGCACTGTATATTTATCGATTGCTTTCGAAACTGTCGGGAAATAAATATATTGTCAGCAGCAGTTGAACGGATTTTTCTTTTCATAAATATTTATATTATTGTTGTGCATTTATTGTTTGCAACTATCACGTATGACTATTGTGACTGTGTGCAATTCTTGACTTTTCGCTGCCGCTTTGTTTCAAGGCGTGCTAAAGAGCGAGAGCTATCTTTCATTGTTATTTGTAGTATTAGATTAACTATTTGTAATGCTTTGATATCAGTTGACGTACTCATTTTCATTTGTTTAGTAGTAGAACTACTTGCGTCATGTTGCGGCTGGTTTTTCATGCAAATTTCCCAGAAATACAAAAAAAGTATATATATTTAATGAGTCAACTGTTGTTATTGCTTATCAAACCTCGTAGCCGCAGCCGTCTGGCGCCATGCTACACTCACCCACAAACCAGGCACAAACATGTATTTGTGTGTGGGAGAGGCGTATGCTTGTGTGTGCGTGAGCGACCAGCTGTGTGCCTTCTAACAAAGCTGTTTCACTGCTTTACCACCCACTCTCCAGCTACTGCTTGCCACGCATCGACGCAGTGCATTCCACTCGAGGTTGTAAAGGTTTTTGCGTACTCACGCTTACGCAGACCAAAAACTACGAGCGAGAATGAGAGCGTTAAACAACCCCGTTTGCTTTGGCTCTCTATCCTTGAATGCCCGTCTGTTATGTGCGAGCGAGACGTCACTTGTGCAGAGTTCCTGCACCAAAGGGATGGCTTAAGTTTGCTCAGTTGCTTGAACTGTTTGGAATTGCAATCTACCACAAGCATTGTGACATCAGAAGGTTTAATCTACATTCTAGAAATAAAATTGATTTATAAGTCTGATGGAGTGCAACTAATTAGTGGGAACAAAGGTTGCGTCAGACTGTAAAATCGCAAACAGGTGAAATGTGAGTTGTTGCGTTAATTAAAAAATTATCTATTGTGTATCTAAGTATGTCATGCACATATTTAATGTATGAAAAGCTCAGCAGTGCAGTCAGAGCTTTCGATGGAGAGCTTTTGCGTTAAAATAGGAACTGAGTAGTACTAATTTTGATATAAAGATTAGTACTACTGGCAGTACAGAGCAAACTGCTAGTAGCTCTATATTTCCGCAGTGATTTCTAGACTGCTCTCAAAAATAGCCTCATGTGGTTTGAACCTTATCGGCTAATGAGTGGGCGACTCTCTTTATGGGGTGGTGAGTGCAAAAAGTTGATAAAGCTAGAAAAACTGGGCATTACTTCAGTTGAGGTGCAGCTATGGTGGCACGCGTTAGTCAAGGAGAGTCCATAGAAAGTAGAAGAAGAAGAAAACAGTATTGGGGACTGCGTAGTGCCGCCTAGGACATAAAAGTAATACACACACACACACACACACACACACCTGTTTTATTTATTTATTTTACTTACTTATTATCAGAGTGATAATGTTATCTTGTTTTGTTTCTATATTTGCAGTTTGATAAACGTGAAGCAAGAACAAACATACAAAAATATACAACTTCAAAATGGCAAATGTAGCAACGCAATCAAGGTATATGCCACCTTGTAGGACAACAACAGCAACAACAGCAGCAGCAGCAGCAGCAGCACTGAATGCCCTACAGGTACCTGATCTAGTGGATCAGGTCGATAATAGTACCAATAATACACAGCAGCAAATCTTCAAGCCGTGCACTGTGAACAGAATGAATGATAAATATCATCGGGAGGACGAAAGGTTGAGGACCTATGAGGGCTGGAGCGTTGTCTTTATGGACAAAAAGGAGCTGGCCATGACGGGCATGTTCTTCACCAACATGGAGGATAAGGTCAAATGCTATTTCTGTGAGGTGGAGATTGGTCGTTGGGAGCGCGGTGATCATCCCGTTACCGAGCATCTACGTTGGTCCACCAACTGCCCCCTGTTGCGTCGACGCACCACGAATAATGTGCCCATTAATCCTGATGCACTCGAGCGTATCCTGCCACCGGTTAGCTATGACATTTGTGGCTCTAATGACACCACAGCGCTAGAAGTGCGTCCAGATGCCTACTCCGAGGGTCGTTCGATGAATTTACAAACTCCTGGCCT
Organism: Drosophila parthenogenetica; assembly: GCA_035047505.1. Taxonomy (NCBI): domain Eukaryota; kingdom Metazoa; phylum Arthropoda; class Insecta; order Diptera; family Drosophilidae; genus Drosophila; species Drosophila parthenogenetica. Next base: position 5,942,419 of record JAWNPM010000070.1, read on the forward strand.
GACTTTCTCGCCGGGACTACCACTGTTAGCAGCTGCCCATTCGCTGCCGGTGATGAGCAGCAACGGACCATGCGGTCAACCGGCTGTCAACAGCCAACAGCGCAACTACTGTCCAGAGTATCCCGAGTATGCCATCGAGGCGGCGCGTCTGCGCAGCTTTGCGGATTGGCCGCGTCACATGAAGCAGAAGCCACATCAGCTCGCCCAGGCGGGTTTCTTCTACACAAACGTCGGGGATCGTGTGCGATGCTTCAGCTGTGGCGGTGGGCTAAAGGATTGGGCCGACAACGACGAGCCATGGGAGCAGCATGCTCTTTGGCTAAGCCACTGTCGTTTCCTCAAGCTGATCAAGGGTCAGGTGTACATCGATGCTGTGGCAGCCGCCCAAGCGGCGCAGGAGCAAGAAGAGGCTGCGGCGGCGGAAGCGGCAGAGGCAGCGATATCAAAGCCAGCGCTAGGAGAGAGCAGCGAAGTCGCCAGCAGCAGCAGCAGCAGCAGCTCCTCGTTGCCTGCTCCCGTTGTAGCTTCCGCTGCAGTGGCTTCAGTGGTCGCCACCGAATCGTCGGCCATCGATGTGCCACCCGCAGATGTGGCTCCAGTGGCCAGATCGGCATCCGCTGGTGGTGCTGGCTCCATACCGGAGGAGAAGATGTGCAAGATCTGCTATGGCGCCGAATACAATACGGCTTTTCTGCCCTGCGGCCATGTGGTGGCCTGTGCCCAATGTGCCTCCTCAGTGACCAAGTGTCCACTCTGCCGCAAACCCTTCACCGATGTCATGCGTGTATATTTTTCCTAAACATGGGCATCCACTCCACTTACGATCCGAACGAGGCCAGCAGCGAGGAGGCTTCATCTGGGCCATGTAATATAACAAAACTGTCACCAGTCGCATCTCTCTCACCTGCCACCAACCTACCTGCACCTCCGCCCGCCCCTCCAGCGTCAACTGGTCCTCGGATGTAACGGCCAGCTGGACACCCGGAGCACCCGGGCTACCTGGGTTACCTAGGCTTCTAGCTGGCCGTTAAACAATTAAAAAACAAATAAAATTATTGATAATTCAAGTAAATTTAAAATATATATTAAAAATAGTATGTATAAACTTAACGTAAATACTGTAACAAAAAACTATTTATAGGTTTATACCTGATTTAAATTCACTTTAAAAAACGTAATGATTTCACATTATATAAAACTAAAACATTAATATATATAAATATTACTATAAATTACTGATTATCATTATGATTATATAAAATATACGTATTTAGGATGAGATCATATATCTCAAATCCCAATAAAAAACAAACTTTATAAAAAATGCATACAAAATCGATGTTATTATTCCCAGACTAGTTTCCATATAAGCCACGATCGGAAATGGTTGCAATTTGCTGCACACCCCTTGGAGGGGTAATTACCTGATCTGCCGACAAAGAGAAAAAGTTGTTGGCGCCCACGTGCATAACTAGTAGCGCTCAAGTGGATCTTACTCAGTGAAGGTTTCAATTAGTGATCTAATCTTTGGTTGATAAAAGTAATCGGGAATTGTCGCAATTTTAGCTGGAAAAATCGTAGTCAGACCCTTAAGACACTCGAAAGTTTTCCGTTTTTAGAAATACTAACTTTTATGCCATTTAATTAGTTTAAGGCGTTTTCTAAATTCATTCCACAGGAATAGAAAATGTTGTGGTTTTGAAGAGGTGTAGAAATCCCCGTGGAACTAACGTCATAGAGAATTATTACTATACTTAAATTGACCACAATGGATTATGTAATGAGATTAGGCTTAAATAAGTGTGCCAAGTGTTTTGAGACCCTGTAATTTATGAAATGAAAGGTCTGCTTGGTTTATTTTTGCAGTTCACTTATCTCGACAATAACTTTTACTGCTGTTTCTCACCACAAATTAACTTATCAACAATTTGTATATATAACTTTGGTTTTGCAGCCTTTCTTTTGTTTTCAAAACCAAAATTTTATGAAATATGCGTAGATTGACTAACTAATTTTATGGTTTGTTAAACGTCTGGCCTTTGTTAAGTATTTGAAAGATAAAGTTTTGCGTTTTCTGATTATTTTCGGATCAAAACAAAGGAAAAGATCATGTTTCTCAATTAGCAAGTACTTTCATACCCTCAGGTCTTTGTTCGTGTTATCGGTCGTTTAGTCGCCCTGTTGTGTCTGTTATCGAGTTCCGAGATTATTCACAGTGTACACGCCCTCAAAAGACAAAGTTCAGTTTGCAATGCATCATCATCATCATCATCATCATCATCTCTTGGGTAATTATATGAGGCAAGCTGTGGGTTGACATAGTCTAGTCATTAAGAATTTCAAAGTTTTTCAAATCAGCAAATGCCATAATTTTTTGATGAATAGTTCTACTTGCACACGACAAACATGCGGATTTCAAAAGATCCGGTTACGTACACTAAGCCAAGTTAGTAGTGCTAACTGACGGTAATGTCGACAATCACTATAAAAACATTTCGATAAGCGATAGCTATTCGTTTGGCAATCGATTAGAGCAACTGCCACTTGAATCATCGTTAATTATATAATAAGATGCACAATTGTTTAAATATTTAATAAGCCGTGTGAAAATAACTGAAATGCTTAGAATTCTCAGCATTCTTCAAATTCTCAGCTTAACTCAACTCAATTGAAATACCTTGGTGCTATGCTAATCAGTGCTCCAGTTTGTCTCTCTTGACCTTACGTTGCGTGTGACTTTTAATTAAACATTAAAACGAGTGTCTCTGAAAAAATATATATATCACTTTATATGCAAAACTGACAGCACCTCAAGGTCGTCATAAAACTTTTTAATTTGTCTACGTGGTATAGATATAGTATATATATCGAGTTTCGATTGACTTACTATATTTAGCGACACTCTTAATTGCAGCAGAAATGACAGCGAAATTGGTTGACTATGACGAATTGATTATTTAAATGTAGACAGCTGTATATGATCTCATGGCTGTATATTTATCGATAGTATATATGTAGATATCGTGCGGTGAGTATTCCATTTTTAAATTTAACCTATTTTACAGTCGATTTATTGCACAATTTTATTTAAATTACGGAAGCCTCATTTATAATTCTGAGCTAACAGAAATAAACTTTAATCAGTTTGCTACACAAAATAGCTGCATTGTTCGTCATACTCTCAACGCATTTGGTGGTATCTAATGCTGTTTTTAAATTTGTTTTTAGTGGAGTGAGTTCAACCTTAAAGAAATTACGTAAGCGTCAGTTCCGGCGAACGTAAGTGATTTGTATTGCATTGAAAATCAAGTTGTTGTCATGTTGTTCAACTTATAAAATGTGTCATTGCAATTAGATTTGCTCCAAATACGAAAAGATGTTTCTTGGTTTACTGGGTATCTACTGAGTCGACAATAATTTAATAAATGCACTGCTTACAGTGGAAGCAGTGTGCGGCGTACTGCTTTCACCCAGTAAGCAGTGCATCATGGTTTATGTATTGGCTAATTCAGTAACTGTATATATACAGCAAGCAGTTAACTTAACGAACAATTGACTGGTGTGGCTTGTGTACTGGCTACTTAGTGTTGCCAACTAAGCACAGTAAGCAGTACACATTTCAAGCAGTTGAGGCAGTGCAAATACACACTGAACTTTTAGCAAACATTGAGCGAAATCTTAACCTTCTTAGTGAGCTAAGTCGATTAAGTCTCATTCAATTAAGTCCAATGAGTACTGAGAGCCTGAAAATATTAGGCAGATGGAAAGAAACTCTCTCTTCTGAAAGACTATAGTACGAAAGCTTGTTGGCATTGTTTGGAAAAAATATGAATAAAATGTATATGTGTAAACAATTTAATTGGCAAATTGAGTGGCTATTATATAAAAAATTAATTAATATACGCTCTTAAAATAGCTGAAGGTCTCTTATTCAATTATATTGATTATACCGTTTAGCGTAGATTGAAATAACTTATGGGTTTACGCTTAGGAAAACAGTTTTCCCTTCTTCAGTGGAGTGTCGATTTCCAGCTTGAAATATTTCTCGTTGGCCGCGAGGAAAGCTTTGTTGGTGTTGACATGAATAGCCAAATCAACTAGATTCGTGTTGCTGAAATAATCCATGGCCACGACATTTGCATTGAATCCCCAAGGACCAGTGAGCCAGAGTTTAATCTTTGGGTTGATCAGCGCTGCACGTTCTTTAGCTGATTGCAGCTTGTTGTTATTCAGCGCCTGCTCGATGCTCTTGACAGCATGAAAGATCCAACCCTCGTCCTGTACAGGTGAATCTGGTTTCTTGCTAAACAGCAGACGCATATAGTCCAGAGTCTGGGAGCTATTCATGTAGCTGGTGCTAAAGCGCTTCCAAGGAGCGCATAGAAGCACAGATTCTGTGGGCAAAAGAGAGGAATGAGAGGTACAGTTAAATGTGCATAAGGTGCACTTACCATTTTCAGGATGCGGCAGCTCTTGGGTGGGAAAAAGAATCAGCACCTGTCCTCCCAGCAAACTTAATTCCTTGTAGCTTCGATCAGCACAATTTTCATTATTGGTCACATTCCGTTTGTAGGCCAAGTGCCCGAGTTCCTGAATGATTAACTTATAGAGGCTGCTGTAGACCTCGGGATGTTTGTAGAATCCGATGGGGAAAGAACTGAAGTCCAGCACAACCACTTCTTTTGACAGCTCCAGGAATCGACGCACATCGCGCAATACGTTGATCAAGGGATTTATGAATATGTTCTCGTTCACTATCCAAAACTTATCCGATTCGGTTTTGCCGCCCGAAGGATCAGTGTTTTTGTATCTGCGTGAGGATAAAGTAAATATTCAGCTAATGGTTTAAGAAATGTTGTCTACTTCTCTTGCTCCAGGTCTAGCTACAGGTAAGCTGTAAAATGTCCAACTCACCCCACACTCAAGTCCAGATAGCGTATCCCAAAGACCAGTTGTGACCACACATCGACGTACTGCACTGCCAGATAGTCCTTTACCACCAGCGACTTGGACTTACTGTAGTTGCTTAAATAAGCTCCCGAGGCATGGGTACCAGGCAGAAAGAGACGTTTTAGTGGCATGAGGGCATCGTCTTTGAGATTTTCCAGCCAATTGGGTTGAATTTTCAGACAATCTATGGTCAGCAGCTCGGTGCCATTGTAGCTGGCCGCATAGAACGGTAAACACTTGCTCCTTGTGTACTTGGTGGCGGATGTGGACTTCTCTGCCTCCTGACGATCCCAGCCGCCTGGAAAATGCAGTTTTCTCAGCTTAAATGGCGTCAGCCGTTTACCCGTGCTGTTCTGTATGCCCGAGATGTGCACTTCAGGTGCTAAATTGGACACTGAGGGATCCTCACGGTAGATGCCAATCCACTCGGGTGGCTCAAAGCAGTCTGGTCCCCAATTGATCTCCAGACAAGCATCATTGAGTGTTTTTCCATTCAGCGCAATAGTCAAATAGATGGGACAATTGGCTTTAAAAACGGATTTAGTACTTAGTTAACTTTTGTTAATTAAAACTCACCTGAGAGCGGTGACACAAGCAGTTGACACTGCAGCAACAATAACAGAAATTTCCACATTTATTTTTATACTTTTCACTTCTGCTCTTGAATTAAGATTCGTGTCTATGTCGTGTGTTGATTGTTTGACTTCTAGCGCTGAATTGAAATTGAACATAAATGTGTGTTTCGCTCTGTCCCACTGAACTCAAGATGAGCAGCTAAAATTGAGCTAAATCTCAATGCGCTTAGTGAGCTAACTCGATTAAGTCTCATTCAATTAAGGCCGGAGAGTGTCAAAATATTAGACAGCTGAGAAAATACTCTCTCCTACGAAAGCTTGTGGGTTTAGTTTCAAAGAAAATTTTCTATATTTCCATTTGATACAAATAAATAAAAACTGGGAATTAATTTTCAAATAGAATTATTTTAATGTTTTTATTTGTTTTGTTGTCTGTTTTCAGATGGTTTTTCTTTCTTTTAGCTCTTTTTAATCGAGAGTTAACAATGATATTAGCTAAACCATCGGCAGTTTGTCTTCTTTCTATTCATCTTTATCATCGTCTTCTTATTTGTTTTCTTCAACGTAGAGTTCTAGCTTAGGAATAATTTAAGCACAACAATTCTTAAGCTAATCTTTAACCAGTTTCTGTACATGCTAAATTACAAAATTAAAAGTTAATCGTAATTTGTTTGATTGATTAACTAAAGTAGCTGTGATTAAGTACTAAGTCTGATGGTTTCTATATACAATTACAAACTAAATTTAATTAATTATTAATAATAAAATGTATTCGAGTTGTTCGTTCGCTTCGTTTTAATGCCTTAATTAATTCAAGTGTTTTTTTTTTAAGTACGATTATTTTGAACGGAATGCAATCATTGCAAGTGTATAAGTAAAAATATAAATAAATAGTTTAATTAGTTGTTATTTGATTTAATTTGCACAGGTACGCAATTGGTGTTCTAGGCAGCTGTTTAATCAATTTCTTGAGGTAGGTTAATTCATAATCAATTCAAATTGTAATCAACAATTTCAATAATTTCTGTTTAATTTCTGCTTTTAACTGCGGGCAATGATATGATTTAAACAAATATATTAAAATATACAGCTTCTGTTCTTAAATAAGCGAATTATAAATAAATTAAATTAACTAAACTAGTTGTCCTCATTTTTGTTTTTAGTGTTATTAATTATACAAAAAAAAAAAAACATAAAAAACAGTCTTGTTGGTTGCATTTGTGTTAGTTTCTCGTTTTCTGCGCAGAAAAATTGATGCGAATGAATTGATAAATTACGTATACGTTAACGAATTACGAATTTCTAGACGAGTATGTGTGTGTGTGTGTGTATAAATAAATTCTGCTTAATTACTGGGTTCAATGCGCTTGTCTTTTGCTTGCTTTGCTTAGGAATTGGATTTGCTCCGACCTGTAGAGATATGATTTATGTACAAAGAGTGGGCGTGGCTTAAGGATGGTGTAGGGGATAGGAATGGTGTTTGGCTATACAGTCTATGGCTATATCTATATACAGGCCAAGTATTTACAGTGCTTAGCAGCTTCCTTTCCGCTTCCGGCGCTGCTTCAGCTCACCTGCTGCGTCAGCAGATTCACCAGCTCCGTGCGCTCCATGTTGTTGAGCGTGTGCATGTCCACGCCTAAAGCCGCCGCCACCGCCTCAATGTCCAGGCCGAAGGAGGTGAGTAGCTCCAGAAAGCGCATCTCCTCGCCTGTGAGCGGGTTGGTGAGCGTAGGACATGAGTGGTTGCACTGCGGCCAACTGCAACGCTCGAGCAGACGCAGACTGCACTTCTCCGGGACGCGAGGCACGCGTTGTCGCGTCTTCTGCTTGGAGGAGTTGTTGGAGGCGCGACGCTTCTGTGGCTCCTCGCTGGGCTGCTCCTGCTGCAGTTCCTTCTGCTGGTGCTCTTTTTGCTGCTGTTGCAGTAGCTTGCGGCGTCGCTGCTGACGCTGCTGCTTGCGTTCCAGCTGGTGCTCTGCGGTCAGCGGTGGGCGACGTCGCTGCTTGTTGTTGTTGTTGTTATTTTTGTTGTTTGCTGCTGCTTCATTTTCGCGCTTGCGCTGCTGTTGCTGCTGGCGACGTCGCTGCTTGCGTTGCTGTCGCTCCTGACGGCGACGCTTGCGCTCTTCACGCTGTTCCTTGCTCAAATGATTGCGCTTGCGATGCGCCTGCGTCGCAGCTGCCGTCGGCGTCTGCACCACGTTGTTGAGTTTCTGCAGACGCTGTCTATGCCGCTGATGTCTTTGGTTATTGGCATTGGGATGGGGATGAGGATGAGTGGAGTGGGAGTGGTGAGGATGAGCCTGTTGCACCATTGTGGTTGGCTCTGTGGACCGCTTGAGTTTGTCGTGTCGCTTGCGCCGCTGCCGAGTTGAGTGCTCCCAGCAACGTAGCGCTGCTGGCAGCGAAATGTCATCGATCTTGATGTTTACCCAATCCCGCTTCGAGAGCACCGCATGACCAATGCAGCTGGGTGCAAACACTGCACTCACGTTGTCCAGCGAGGAGCGTAGAGCTCCGCCCATGTCGTGTATGTAGTTCCACTGCTGGGGCGTCACAGGAGCACCCACGTTGTCCGCTCGCATCTGTGCCTCGTCAAAGAGCCACTGGAAGACGAACAGAGGAGCTGCAAAGGAGAAGGGATTACAATTAGTATACTCAACACTTTTTCTCTCAGTGTATAAACTTACTCTTAAGCGTGGGATACAGTCGATAGCCAAAGTAGCAGCGCCAGGGCTCGTTGGGATGCGCTTTGGTGCAATCCTCCGGCAGCAAGCCCTGCCAGAGTTTCCAGCCCAGTCGCACTGCCTCGCTGGAAGCCACCGCAGAGGGTGTGTAGGGTTCGCGGTCAAGGAACCAACCCGAATCGCTCACACCACGCACAGTTACTTGCAGCTTGCGTTCATTGACCAGAAAGTCGCGCACACGATCCAGATTAAGCATGACACCCAAACCGCCAGCAGAGGAGCCCACCAACAGCAGTTCCCCGCCAGCAACGCGGCCCAGACCCAAGGGAATCAGATCGGCAATAACCTGACGTAGAATCAAGGCGCCCATGAAACGCCAATTGAACTCACGATCCTTGGAAGCGGGTTCGATGCGTGTGCCTGACCAGGAGTCGCTGCTGCAGTAGGGAACCAGCACATGATTCGCATTGTGCCAGTAGGGATTCTCTTCGGCGTGAGGTGAGAGTATGCCACCAGCTGTGGGAGGAGAAATGGTTTAGTGAAAGAGTAAAAAGAGGTTTGAGGATCAATTCAAGCTTACCATCTTTGGTCTCGGGCCACTGGGAGCTGGTCATGAGATGGCGCAGTCGCAACCAACGCGCCCGACACGATCGATTGTCATAGCAGTGCCAGCCGCCGTCGAGGAACACGATCCACTTCTTGGAGTTCGACTGCTTACGGAGGTAGAAACCCGCGTGGCTGCCGTCGTTGCAGGTGATGCTGCTGTTGGTCAGCGACACCCGCTTCAGGGATCGACTGTGATCCTTGCTCTTGTCAGCCCCAACAGCTTTGTGCATCACCATGTACTTGCGCTGTATTAGATGATTGTTGTTGTTGCTGTTGCTGCTGCTGGCGTCCAAAGGCAACGAATTGGCATTGGTCTCTGCCTCTGCTTCAGCCTCTGCCTGCTCGTGGTCCAGTTCCAGCTCCAGCTGCAGTTGTGTGGCTGCCATGCCCAGTCCTCCCAAATTGTTGTCACTGTCGTTCTTAGTGTTGCTGTTGCTGTGTATGCTGTTGCTGCCGGCGTGCGGCGGCAATACACTGAGCAACAGCAGCAGCAGCAGTGCTGACAGAGACAGCGACAGCGTCGCTAGCGTCGACGTCTGCTGAAAGAGCGTAAGAGAGAACAAAGTAAACAATTAATAAATGATAACAAAACTTGTGACGTCACAACTGCAGCAAATGCACTTGAAATAATCTGCCGATTTTATCTATAACTTTATTTATATAGTAAAGTGAGTGAGAGGGGAAAGAGGGAGCGGAAGAGAGGAAGCTAACCTTTGCCTTAGCTCTTCCACTCTCTTGTACTCGCTCTCTCTCGCTCTTTGTCGCTCTTCTGCCGTCTGCTGCTCTCAAAACTCATTCACAACTTTTTGTTGTTGTCAACGTAATAACAACGTGCGCGTTTGCTCTCTCCCTCTCCCTCTCTGTCTCTGTCTCTGTCTCTGTCTCTGCCTGTCTTTCTTGGTGCCTCTCTCTGTCATGCTGCTGTGGTTTTCTGTTATTGTTATTATTGTTGTTGTTGCCTTTGTATTTTGGCGGAAAAACTTGCTTTGATCAAAATGCGGGCAAGAAGCTTTGCGATAAGATCAAAGAAATTTTTGCCGCGCATTTCGTTACGTTTTGTTGTTGTTGTTGTTTGTTTGCCGCACGCTTTGGAGAGCAATACAGCTAAGCATTTAGACAAACATTGTGGCTTTATTATTACACACAAATCTGGAAATTAATCATACGCCTCGTGGTTCCCACAAATTTCAACAAATTTCACATTGTCATGGCCGTAGACGTGTGGTAATCAGTGTTGTTGTTGTTGTTGTTGTTGTTGTTATTGTTGCTATTGTTTTTGCTGTTGTTCTTGGCTTTGAACTTAAGGTCGCTTCTGCACATCAATCAAAATGAGCAGCGGCGATTTGCTGTTTTCATTTTACGCTATTTTCCAGCAATTTGTAAATGATACAAACAATACAACAACAAAACGCGTGCCGACAACAACAGCAACAACTACGACAACAACAGCAACTACTAACCAAGTCAAAGGCAACGATTTTAGTGTCTCAGTGTGTCAGTCTGTCAATTGTGTCCGCCTGTCTGCGCCGCTGTCTCTGCATAAATAACCATTCAGAAATCGTAAAGAAATCTTCAATCAATGTTTATTTTGGCTTTGAAGTTGTGCCGCTGTCGCAGTCGCAGTCACTGCTGGCGTCGCTGTCGCAGTTGACGTCGTCGCCGCTGTTGCTGTTGCCGCTAGCAACGACAATTTGCAGACAAAATGCAAATGACATGGACAATTTGAGTGGAGGCCTACAAAACGAGGCAAGAACAATTATATACAAACACATACACAGGTCTACTACACACACACACACACACACACACACACACACACACACACACACACACACACACACACACACACACACACACACACACTGTGCACACACAGAGACAACTAAGAACTTGGTCAGTTGCTGAGCAAGTTCGTTGTGAATTGAACTTGAGCAGCGGCTTAAATAACGGTAGCTGAATAAGCTTGGCTAGCAGAGCTTTAAGCCATGGCTATAAGTTGCAGCCTTAAGCTTAAGTTGCTCTCATTTGTTGTAGTTTTGTTGTTGTTGTTGTTCTCCTAGTTTTAGTTTAGTTTTCTTGAAACTCTCTTTGGTTGAGTTTTGCTATCGCTGCCGTTTTGATTGCTGCCTGTCAAAGCTGCCTCGACACTACACGCAACAATTGCGTTGGGAAGTGGAAGGGGCAGAGTGGAGTGGAGGTGTGTGTGCTGAGATTGCGGGGGTCTTCCCCCTCGCCAAACGAAACGCAAGAAACCAAAACCAAAAACAACAACAACAAAAAAAAAATGAAACAACTTTTTTGATGTTTGCCGCTTTACAAATTGACAAGAGTTCTAACGCTAGAATTGAAGTCTACGAGGGTTGCTCAAACTGTTTGCCAGCAAGCTGTAAACAAATGTTTGCTGATATTAAATAGGTTCAGAATCCATGACATACAAAAGTGCAAAGTCTATCGATTTCTTAACAAATTATTGCTCACTTACTGCCAGAACTTCCCTCGCTTTTTAACATGCTTGACGATTTATTTTGGGCTGCGCCTACGATCTTCTAACCACCAAAATAAAAATAAAAAAAAAAATAACAACAAATAAAAAAACAATATTATGTGTGTGCGCGGATTTACGCTTGAGTAAACAAAACGCGTGTTCAGATACACACACTCACACAGACGTACACTGAATGAAACTCAGAGATACAAATGTAGACACTCACACACACACACACTCGCAGCTAGAGATACTTAGATTTGAGCGTACGTTGCACTTGTTGTTTACCTGTTAAGAGAAAAAACGGCAGCGCCGACAACATCAACAACAACAGCAACAACAGCAGCAGCTGCTCTGTCATTTGTTGTTGTTGTTGTCGTCGGCTATGGCAAAGGAAAAAATGTTCACAAGCGCCGCTTAATTACCCTATATAGCGTCTTAAGTTGCGCTATTAATTGCGGGCACTGCTTATTAATATTTTGCTTTTGGCTTGTAGCGACTCTCGTGTTGTTGTTGCTGTTGCTGTTGGTGTTGTATTTTCCGATTTCTTGCGGCCAGCAACGCCGACAAAGGCGCCGTCTCCCAATCTCCTCACACTCCTACCTCCCCTACCTACCCCTTTCCTCTGCCTATCTCTTCCTCCTCCTTTGCTTCTATCTCTGTAGCTGCGTTTAGGCGTCTGCTCTGTCTGGGGGCTGGCTGGCAGCCAACTACTTGTCGCGACGATTAAATTGTCAGTTTTTATTAATTGCTGCAAATAGTCAAGTGGCTCTGTCGCAGTCACTGTCGCTGCTGCTGGCGCTAAGCGTTAACCACTTTTTTTCCCTCACTTTTCATGTTTTTATTAAAATTAAGCATACGCCCCGTAGCTGACTTGAATTGATTTGATTTCACCCATGAGTGTATGAGTGTGTGTGTGTGTGTGTGTGTGTGTCTGACAGTGTTTGTTATTTATAATGCACTTCGATTTAAACACTTCACATTTGATTCTTTGCACTTTGATTTGAAATTCATAAATATTTTGTCATAATAAATTTGCCAGCGATTTATTGCTTATAATTATTTATAAAGTCTACTCAGTGTGCGTGTGTGTATGTGTGTGTTAACTTAATCGATTTAAATGCGAAATTTAATTAATCAGTCTTTAGATTTATTTTTAGATAAAGCCTTTTGACGTTTATTGAAAATGTGTTGCAAAAATGAAAGCAAATCGAAATGAATTGATTGCAATTTGAGCATAAATTAATGGCAACTTAATGAATTAATTGCATAAATTTAATATTTAACGCAAATAATTAAAGTCATATAAATTATAAATTTATTGCATAAATTATTTCACTTTAAAAGCGGTTAGTTGGCGCAGTTAATTTGGCCTAATTGAAATTTTGTTGTCGTTTACAAATGACACACGCGCCAATGCACACACACACACACACACACTTAGCCAGACACACACTCACACTCATTTGCTTTTACAGAGACTGTAAAAATGGAACATAATCAATAACGACCTTGTCAAATCAAAGAAACCGAGCAGGGAGAACTGCAACTGTTGTGGGCTTTAAAAGGGCGCAGTTGAGGGGAGTGGCTCGTGTACGTCTCATTTCTCTCTCCCAAATTTATACACTTACTGGCTCATTAACACAACACTTGCAGCAACAATTGGTCTCTTTCACACTCTCACTCTCTCTTTTTTTCTCTTTCTGTTGCGGCTTATCGCATACGCTTAAACAAATATCGGGCCAGGCATAAATAAACTTCCGTTGCCGTTGTTTTTTTGTTCTTGTTTAATGTTTGCTGTTTTGTTGTTTGTTTGTTTGCTTTGCGTGCGTCGACGTTGAAACATTTTTTAAGCACAAAAAAACAAAATTTAAATTGAAAAGAAGCTGGTAAATTACGGCTGAATTCCAGTTTACTTAAAGTCTCGCCTTAAAATTTATCTTTATCAATTTGTAATACAAATTTGGCAACTTTCTTTGAAGCTTTAACTCCAAATTTTATTTAAGAAATGAGATTTACAAATCAATAATTCCTTTAAGAGATCTTATGAAATCAGACTTACGAAATTTCTTCTCTGATGTTTTTTTTGTATCTGGTATTTCCCCGATTTCTTCCTTAGGCTAATCCCTTTCTTCTTTTCGTAAGACTGTCCTATATTAGCCCAAGTTCTTGTCGTATATTACTTTATATTACTCTACCAACCATAACCCATCGCTGTCCTGCTTTATTTCACTCCTCTCTTTGCTCTTCTTCATCTTTGCGCTTCTGCCTGCGAGGCATGCATAAAATACACCTGTTTGCAGCAATTTAATACTTTGTACGGCAGGGAAATAACGCATCGGTTGCTGTTGTTGTTGTTGTTGCTGCTGCTACTGCAATGCCACGCAGGTAATTCGGAAGCAGCCTCAAATGAAGCCGCAAGCAGAGACAGCAACTGGCAACTGGCAACGGCAACAACAAAAGCATTGCCGCGGCCTAAAACATGTAGCCAAGTGCCAAGCAGGCAGCGTTATTAGACCGGACGGACATCGGCAACAACGAGTTGTTGTAGCTGTAGCTGTAGCTGTGTGTGTTTGTATCTGTGGGATGTGCGCACGTCTGCCGAGCGTCGACGCTGATCGCTTTTTACTCTGAGCGCGCTAAACCCGTGCCGTTTTTGGCTTTGTACTTTGCCGCCTCATTGGACCGCTGGACCGACCGCTGGACCGTTGCCTCTTTGCGGCATGTTGCAAAGCAGGCAACCAGTTCGGTCTACAGTCTCCATACGTCTACATATATGTATATATAGACATTTGTATGTATATATAAAAATATATAACCCAAAGGCAGTCGTCGCACTCATTGATCTTAACTTTGAAAACAGTAGCAACTACTACGAAGCTACTACGAGGCTACAGCAACAGCAACAGCTACAGCTACAGCTAAAGTTAAGCTCAAAGCTGCGACTCTTCAAGCTGAGCGGGAACTGGCACTGGGACAGGGTCTTCGACTGGCAACTGGGAACTGCAAACTGAGGCTTCAAAGCCAAGTGGAGCGCACACGAAAGCGGCCTGCACTTTGTTGTTGTTGTTGCTGTTGCTGATGAGGGTTTTTGGTTAGCTATACTTAAAATAAGTCTCATTCTGTGTCGGTCTTTTAGCTTTGCTTTTGTTTTGTTTTCCTTCTGCTTTTCGGTGTTTCTGCTTTTTGTTTCTTTTTTGAAACGTTTTTTGTGGCTTTTTTTTGTGTTTTTTGCGCACGCAGGCAAATTTAATCTCATTTTTTAATGCCCTTGCAAAGGATTTTCAAATTGATTTCGATTTCTGCGATATGCTAATGTCGTAAATAAAGCTGTAGCGTTGCTGCTTTCAGTCGCTTCTTAAGGTTTTTTTCTGTTTTTAGCTCAGACTTTTTTTTTGGGTTGCCTCTCGATCAACTTGAACCGGGGACTTAAGTCGGAAGCTATTAATTTTAATTGACGTGCTACTGTTTTTGCGACTCTCAGTCGAGTTGTTGTTGTTTTTGTTGTTGTAGTTTGCGGCAACTTTTGATATTTGCGGCGCTCTTTAATAAGTTGCTACTGTCGTTGTTGTTGTTGTTGTGGCTTAAGGCATACAGTAGCCTTAGCTTAGCCAATAAATTCAGTGTTTAAACTCACCTGCTTGTGTGTGTTGTTGTTGTTGCTGCTGCTGCTGCTGCCGCTGTGGTTGTTGTTGTTGCTGTTTTTAATCCATTTATTTGTGGCTGCTGCCATGATTTCTTTGTTGTTGTTTTATTAATAATATTTCAAGTGCTATTTTTATAGATTATTTAGCTTGACTTGGCTCTTTGAGTTGTTCAGCACTGTTTGATATCAATGCACATTTTGCAGCACTGCATGTTTGTTTCTGCACATTGCCAAACACTTTTTGCACACATACAATAAATATTTATTTATTTTGCTTAGATTCAAATATTTCTCTTTAGATATTTTTATTTATTTTGCTTTATGCTTCACTTGTACCGTTTGACGCGACAAATCGACTGAGAATGAGACTGAGTGAAGAGAGAGAGACACGTCCGCACACGTCGAATGCTCGAAACGGAATGAAATTTTTACCTTGCCTTCTTGTCGCTCTTCGGCAGCGTCGTCGACGTCGTCGTTGTCGCAGTCGCTGCTGACGTCGCTGCTTTAGCTGCCGGCAGCATGAAACGTTTGCGTTGTTCACGTGCGCGCTGCTCTCTCACTGTCGCACTCTCTCTTGCCGCCACACTCGTATGCTCTCTTGCGCTCTCTGCGGCTTGGTGTTCGTTTTTGTTTAGAATACGCAAAATAATAACAAAACTAATAATAAACTGCAAGGCAATGCAATTTGAAAGAATTATGCGCGTCGCTCTCGAACTCTCTGCTTCTCTCCATCTCTCCCTCTCTCTCCCGTTCGGTCTGTGTTCTCTGTGTTGACGCTGGCAGCGACGTTGGCTACTTGTTAATAATCGTCTTACGATTATGGCCGCTTTTATCAGCGCCTTTGATCTGCTTAATCGAAAGCCGAAATGGCTTCTGGTTTTCGTTTCGGTTTTCTGTTTTTCTGTTTTTTTTCTCCGTCGCTTTTCGGCTTTGTCGCTTCGCCATTTTTTTATAGCTTCGTTTCGGCCGTTTTGACCGATTCGGCTTTCGCATAGGAGTTCGCGTTCGCGTTCGTTGCCTAAGTCTTTTGTTTTGCTCGCACTTTAATTCACATTTAATGCTAATTTAATGTAATTGCAATTTTTGAATGCAGTTATGCTACGCTTACCGCTATCTGCTCTGCGTTTCGTTCAGCTCATAACTCAGCTCGCTCTGCTCCTTTGGCCCAAAAAAATAAAAAACACGCGTAATTCGCTCATCGCATATTTTTATTTCTTTTAATGCGCCGCATTTTTGTGTTTTATGATCGCGCGGCATTTCTTGGAATGAGCCTCGACTGTTGTTGTGGCCCTGGAATATACGCATATGTATATATATGTTTACTGTATATATATGCGGAATATGTGGGACGGCAGCTTGAGCACATAAAATCTCAATAAAGTGGTCTGAAGCGGCTTTATCTAATTGTAAATCTAAAAAACAAAAATGAATAAAATACGAAAAATACTTTTAATTCCCATACGAAATTGCCAAGAGCAATCATTTAAGCTCTTGGTATTTTTTTATTATTATTTCTTAAATTTTATTTTTAATTTAATGTTTTAATTTTTTTTTTTATTTTCATTTATTGTGTGGACAGCAGGGATTGACTATTGACCCTTTTGGTTAACAGGCATTTTCATTTTCATTTCCATTTCTATACGAAATTCAATTAATGAGTGGCCATTAAAATAACAAAAACAACACACATATAATCGTATCGTTTGACTTTGATATTTTGCCGATGTCGTTGCCGAATTCGAAATCGAAATCGGAATCGAATTATTTCAATTTTTTATGATCTTTCAACGCCGCATACTTGATTTTAACTGCCCACCGAATAGGCAGACTGGCCATAAAAATGTATTTTGCAAAGCGACTAAATGGATTTCAGCGCTCCTCCCCAGTTGATAGAGAAATTTGTGGGCCTATGGAGAAATACAAATACCAATAAAAATAAAAATAAAACTAAAACACTAAAAGCAACAACAAAAACAAAGAGTTGTTGTTGTTGTTGTTTGGTTTTCTCTGTTTGGCGGCAAACATGAAAGTGAGAATTGGAAAGGCGATGCAATAATTTTGCATTAAGTACGAGGAGTTGTGTACTCGTTGCGAGTACGCAATTATTATGCGGCGACATCTCTGGAGATTATTGGAGGCTGCATGCATTGCTCATACGCACCGTGGCGGCACTTGCTAGCGATTCCAGTTGCCGCTGCATTGGGGGCAATTAAAACGCCGCTGGACAGCACGCGATGAATGCCCATAAACATGTAACGCGCAATCAGCAGGGAGCATGCTCAGAGAGTAGAGTGGGCAGTGGGTAGGAAAGAGGCGTGGTGGGACGTGGGGATAGGGCTGTAACTCTTCTTGCAACAATTACAAGACTCGCACACGACTTGCACACAATTTGAAAGCCGAGCATAATGATGTCTTTTGGCTTGCTGAGAGAGCAGCATGATCATCATTAACTCGATGATAATGAACTACGAGTGCTACTTTTGGCTGCAGCAACAGTAACAGCTACAACAGAAACAGATGATCGCTGTTGCGTTGAGGTAACCACTTCGTCCCCCTTTTCCAACACCAACCCCCGTTCGCTCCCCGCTCCCTGTTTGCAGGGGACATGGACATTCATTTCGCTTAAGCGCACTAACCGGTCGGTGTCTTTGATCCTGGCATTCTATTGTTCCGTTTCAAAGGCCACTATTATGTAAACAATCGGCAGCTTTGATCTTGGCCGCATCAAAGTGTGGCCGCCACCTTTCATCTTTGCCGCATTGCCCAGCGACGCCAGCAGCAGCCGCCGCAGCAGCAGCAGCAGCAGAAGCAGCAACTGTTGTTGATGATAATGACGATGTTGCTGATGATGCTCATGATGTTTGATGAAGAAGCGGCCACTGCGTAGTTAAAGCTGCTGCCACTGAGCCATATAATTTCGCATGCTAGGCCAGTACACCTGGAGCCGTCGCGTAGTTGCTGCTGCCGCTGCTTCTGAGGCCGATGTTGCTGCTGCTGCTGCTGCCGTTGGCATCATAACTTTCAGCATAATCTTCAAAGTCGCAGTTGCCGCAGTCGCAGCGCTTGACATCAATCGTGTCTCAGAGTGCTTGCTCTCTCTCTGTCTCTACCTCTCTCTCTTACTCTCTTATCTCACAACAGATGTGCACAGGTCGCGCTCGATAAGCAATTAAAATTTTCAGTCAATGCTGCACAACTTTATTAACGGGTCAACTGAGCCAGAGTTACGGTAACGGCCTTTGATCCTTATGCGGCCATCTCGGCAGCATAAAATGTTGCTGTTGCTGCCATTGCCGCTGACTGTTGCTGGTTGCAGCTGCCAGTTGTTGCTTGTTTTGCAATATACGCGGCAACAATGTCTGGTGGGAAAAGCAACAGGTGCTACAGATCAACATTCAGCTATGCAGCCCTTCAGCTCAGCGTTGTCCTCTCTCTGGCTCTCTCTCACCTCTATCTCGCTCTTACATGTTTCCTCTCTATCGCTGTCAGCAGTGTGGCAGCTCTAATTCCAGCAGATTATCATCATAATTGCTCTCGAATGCTGTTGCTGCCAGTGTTGCCATTGCTGGCAATTCACAGTTAATAAAGAACTTAATTTATTTTTAGTATTAAAAATTATTTATGTTGAAAGTCTAGTAATTTTACAGACTTTGTCTATATTTGTTTTGCCAAAATACGATGAGAAAATATTATCCAAGAGTTCAAAACTGTTCAAAATTTAAGCCAACTGTCTGTTGGTCAAACTTAAAATTGCAGACACTGCATTTAAAAGAGGGGTAAGTGCAGGGAGACAACGAGAAGTCTGCTGTGTTTTGGGGGCATTTGGGAGTTGTCTTGATTGCTCTCTTGTCTCTCAGTCTCTTAGACTCTTTGTCTCTCTTGTGGGCTAGCGTCTGCTCTGCACGCTCCACGCTCCAAACTCCACGCTTGCTGTTGCTCACTTGGCGGCAAATTGCTGTTGCATGGTCGAAGGCAACGACGACGGCGACGACGCTGGCGTCGGCAAAACAACAAAGCGGAATCTCTGCATTGGGCACACGCCATTCCCAACATCAAAGTGCGCCGACTGAGGCACAGATTTCTGAGGCAGCCGCCACCGTTGGGGCAGCAGCAGCAACTGTTGTTGTTGTTGCTGTTGCTGTTGCTGCTGCTCATTTGTGTTTTGAGGCGCATTGTGCGACGCGCGTGTTAAGTGGACTGTGAATATGAAAGGAAAGTTCGAACCAAGAAACACACAACACAGAAGAAGAAGCAAAAGACGAAGAAAACACAACGAACAAAAAACAAAAAAAAAAAACAACTTTTGCCGCCAAATAAATGCAGACAAGGCAAACTCCTGCAGCTTCTTCTTGTGCTGTCCAGTCTGAGTTGTTGTTCTTGCTGCAGTTGTTGTTGTCTGCCTCCTTTCGCCTTGCGTTCTCTTGTTCTTAATCAAGAAACGCATCGGCGGCGTATCACAGTAGCACTTTAAACGTAAATTGCTTTTAACATGGTTATTACAATCTTAACGTTTGTCTGGCCACGAAGCACTTCAGGCAACAGCAACCGCAGCAGCCATAGCAGCAACAGCAACAGCAACCTGTTGCTGCCAGTTGTTGCTGCTGCATACAGTTTGCCGCTGGCAGCAATAGAAGACAACATTGCTGCTGTTGTAGATTTCGTTTCGTTTCTTTCTTAGTCTTGTGATCATTAAGAAGAACTCAGTTTAATTAATCTTAAAGATAAAATTAAAGTACTTTCAGCCCCAAAAGTTTAAACTGCTCTGAAAAATATTAGTCTTAGTGAAATATGTTTTATTTTTAACTTCCGCTGCTTCCACATTTAATCTTTATTTTTAGAACACAACTGAGTCAATAAGTCAAAACGGTTTAATTCCATTTCCGTATTCTATGATGTAGTTCTGTGGCTGAAAACTGTGCTTACTATAAAAGCACTGCGACTTTTTCCAACATGAATAGGCAGCAACAAGATGAGACAAGTTCTGTTATCACTCGCTGTTTTGGCACTATGCTGTTGTCTGATTGTGGCGCAGGATGACGATGACACTACTACAACAACAACAACGACTACTGTGGCAACAACCACAACTGCTACGGTTGCTCAACTAACGGAGCTGCTTGCAACCATAAAACTCATTCGCCAACAAAGACAGCAACAACAAGAGCAGAAAATGCAACAGGCAATGCAGAAGATAAGGCGCCAACAGCAACAGCAGCAGCAGCGGCAGCGTCAGCGCCAGCAGCGGCAGAGGCAGCGCAGGAGGCAGCAGCAGCGCAGAGGTTGAGAAAAGCTAGGGTAAAAAAAGCAACTTCAAAACTAGAATCGAATTAGTTTTAAATTTAGAAATGGGTGTAAAGGATTTAATTATAATATTAGAAATATTGTTAAAATAATTGTCAAATTTACTAGTGAAATTAAATAAAAAACCATAAAACGTTTTAAAAATAAAATTGAAATTTATAGAAAATATTTTGCCCATATTCACTGCAGTGAATACTGACTAAAATGGCTGAATCCCTGACTGTCTCTTTGCTAGTTTCTTTGGCGGGTTTCTGCCAACTGCTAGCAGCAATAGAAGCCAATTTTGCTGCTGCTGCTGAAGATTTCGTTACGCTTCTTTTTTTTTAGCTCTGGGCCCGTTAGCTTAGCCAACATTTCAATCATCATCGGTCTTTGTCTCTGTCTCTGTCCCTGTCTCTATCTCTGTCTTTGCCTGAGTTTCATTTGGAAGATTGTTGTAATTATGATTGCGCGATTATGATTGGATTAGTTGTCGGTAGCTTTTTGCTTTAAGTTTGCCTTAATCGAAATTGTTTTGTGGCGGAAATGAGCCAAATGCCAAGCCAAGTCAAGCCAACTTGGCTGCTAATTAGTTAACGCTTTGCGGGCAACTAAAAACCGACCGCAACTGGAAACGGCGCAACAACAGCAAGAGAAACAGAAGTGGCAGAAGCAACAGCAGATCAAAAGGGCAGGCCGCAGGATTAAGCCAAGTGAGCCTTTTTAGCCAACTTGTGTTACCAACTCTCTGTTGCGGCTCACTGCGATAATCTTGCATTTAAATATTTCGCAGGAAAACACGCAAAATCCGCTGACTTGTCACACCTTCTGGCCAGGTAAGTTCACACAGCGACAATAGCAACAGCAACAGCAACTGCAGCAGCAGCAACAAACTGTGGCCTTGTAACAGTATGTGTGTGTGTATGTGTGAGTGTCAGGTGATCAAAGTGCGTGCCGCTGATTAAAAAGGGGGAATTTGTCGCCCTTCTTATACCCTGTAAAGTTAAATACAAGTGGAAGGGTATGCCAAACCGAAAGCTGCTGATTGATTTTACCTAACTAAGCTATGTGGTAGGCTGAAGTGTAGTCGGCTGAATTTACAGCTTATGCTTAAACCAGCCTAAGTTCTAGAACTAGCTTTTCTAGCTACAGACTCAACTTGTCTATGTTTATTGCTTTACAGGGTATTTACCCAATCAATACAGCCACCACTCGGCTTTGCTGCTATAGCATAAGTATTTAATTTCAGGTAAATTTGTAAGATAAATAATTGTCGCTTACCTGACGCGTTGCGCTTCAAAGAACTTCATTGTGTTTTGCATACATACATATCCATTGTAATCGTCTTCGGGAACTTTGGCCAAAAGGACCTTCAAAAGGACCGACTGGGTGTGCGAGTGTGTGTGTGTGTGTGCGTGTAGATTATGTACAACTGCGACAACGAGAGGCATTGTTATCATCACCGTGGGCCTTTTGTAATGTCTCACGCTGGGAACGGATCACAACAGCGGGACATGGACGATCAATAACGCTTGGTCGCATACTTTTGATGTTGACTGTAAGTCGTCGCTCTTGGGCTTGTGCTGCATCAAATTTAGGTGGAAACTGGTAACTGTACGCGTGTGTTCCACTGTCAAAACACTCAGAATATGCCACACACAGTGAACATCAGTGTTTTTCTTTTCATTTCTTTTTATATTTTTATTTTAGTTGTATTTCATATATATCTGGTGTAGTATTCTTGTTGTTTTATTTCGGGCCAGATTGAAACTTCACTCGTTGCATGATGACGAATCGGAAATGGTCCCCGAATGCGGCATTGATAATCAATAAGCCGAGAAATGTAAGAACTCTTACACGAAGACGACGAGACTGAGACTGACTCCGAGTCGGAGACAGATACAGAGATTGAGATTGAGACAGGGGCTGAGACAGAGTCTCAGACAGCGACAACAACAGCAACAGCAACAGCGATTTGAGTCTCCCACTGAGCGCTCATCAAATTGTGCCAAGATTTACGAGCACCTTGATTGAGTTTTCTTGTGCTTTGAATACGGCAAACTTCAGACAGGACCACCGCAAGACAGACAGAGTGGGAGAGACAGAGGGAGAGGAAGAGCAACTGCATATATATGTGGTAGATGCAAGATTTCGTTTGAACACTGTCTGGCGACTTTGTGGAAGTCACAGCCACAGTCACATCCACATCCAGGTCTTCCTGATAAGATGACAAATTGTGATCTGTGATATTGCAACATCTTGATTGAGAGCTGCAACACGAGATTTGTGGCTCTGTTTTGAAAGGTTTACAAATTAAACTTTATACAGAATCGATTTGTGAATCATCTGCATAGAATTCCCTCTATTAAACTTAAATCTTAGCTGGGAAAATGAAGGTAAAGAGCAAAATATTACTTCCGCTGCTTCCACTTTATATTTTACACACAACTGAGTAAATAAGTCGAAACGGTTTAGTTCCGTTTCCGCATTTCTGTAGTTGGAAAATTGCTTTGCTATAAAAGCACAGTGAATTTTCACAGCATAAACAGGTAGCAACAAGATGAGACACGTTCTGTTATCACTCGCTGTTTTGGCACTATGCTGGAGTCTGATTGTGGCGCAAGGATCTTCAACTGAGGAATCATCAACAGTAGTAGCATCAACAGCAGCTGGAACAACAGCAGCAACGGCTACAACAACCACCACCACAACAACAACAACAACGGTGGCCAACACTGTAGCGTCGACAACATCAGCGACTGTTGGTCGACTGACTCGATTGCTTAATTCCCTAAGACAACAGGTGCAGCGACAACAGCGAAGACGTAGGCGCCAGCAGCAGCAGAGACAGCGCAGGAGGCAGCAAAGGCGCAGGGGCTGATTAACGGGTGGGAACAGAATGAAAGCTTTAAAAATGTTAATAAACCCAAAACTTATTTTAAGCAAGTGATAGAAAAGGATAATTTTACAACTTAGAAAGTTTATAAAAATAATAAAAAATATAAACGGACAATTTTTGTTGTTACCAATTACCTAAACAGCATCTAAAGTTTTAAAATAAACAGATTCGGTAAATAACAATGTCAATAATAAAATAAACATTTACATGTAAAGAACTCAACGCACGTTTGACATTGACATCAAAACTGTTCTGAATCTTATGCAAGTTTCATTGTTCAACTGAGTACAGTAAACAAAGCCCAAAACAGCTGCATCCCTGAGTGTTTTGGTCTAGTTTCCCTGACATTATATAAGCTCAGTTATCAAGTCAAACTTTAGTCATTCATTACAATGCGTGTAATAATACTTCTTGGTCTATTCAGTTGCCTGTTGCTGATCCAACAGGTTCAAAGTGCTGATTACCCTTATCCTGATTACGAATACGGCCCGCCCTCAATAGCAACAACAACAAGAAGATCAACAGCAACAACGGCATCAAGTAGAGTAACTACAACAACAAGAAGAACTCCAACTGTTCCAGGAAACAATTCGGGCAGCGAAGTTCAGAGACTTCGTCGAATGATACGTTTTTTGAGAACCAGAAATCTGCGATTGGTGCAGCAAGTGCGACGCTTGCGACGGCGACTGGGTTTGCGACAGGGCTGAATACTTAAACTATTATAACAAAACCAAATTTTGTAAGGCCTAAATGTAAACAGGAAACAATTTAGCTATAATTCAGTAAATTAAAAAATACATAAATACCTAAACAATATTCTAATGTGTTCAAGAATCTGCTTTTCTCCCTGTACCTTCTTTCCAGTCCTTCCAAACACCCTCATTTCCTGCCTCTTCCCACTTCTCGCATTCCCGCACTTATCTGTAATTATTGCCGATTTAAAGCGCTCACTTTTACTTGATTTGTAGTGCTGTGTTTGGTTGAGGTAGGACCTCTTCTGTTTTGCCGTTAAACGCTGCTCGTATGAGCATAAGTATAGCTTTAGTGCCAGCGATTATTTTCATGGCAGGCACATATGATATAGGATGCCCATTTAGCCAGCTTGCATTGTTGTTTATGGGATGACAAATTGCGCTGATATCGCAACATGTTGATTGAACGCACACGCGGATGCATTGTAAGCGAAGGGGAGCAGGGAAGAGAGGACTTGGAAGGAGGCACCAGGGCGTTGGTAGTCGGGAATCTTCTGCTGTTGTGGCTGTGCTTTTGGGAAGCATTCTTCTGCCCATACCCGTCGTACCTGTACCTGTCCCAGTGCCTGTACCCGTTCCCGTTCCCATTCTTGTTCTGTGCGCGTGCTCACTCGCGGCAGCGCGCGGCTTGAGGCTGGAGCTCGACTTTCGGATTCAAGAGCCGCGAACGGGCGCGGGTTTCGGTTCAGCTTAGTTCGGTTCGTTTCGTTCTGTTTTTTTTTTACACAATGCAGCGCAGCGGCCGCATGAAAACCCAAAGAAATAAAGAAATAAATAAAACAGGCAACAGCATAAAAAAGAATAAAAAACACAAAAACACAAAGAAGACTCGAGATGCCGACAAAGTAATAAACCAATTAGGACATCAAAGTGTTCAACCGACAGCAGTAGTGGCAGCAGCAGCGGCAGCGACAGCGTCGCAGAGGCCTCAGCGGAGCAGCAGCAGCGGCAGAGCCAGATCCAGAGAGAGAGAAAGAGAGTCGCCAGAGATCACAGAGATTTGCGCTGATCCGACTGGGATTCTAAGCTGCAAAACGCAACCTACATATGTCGCCAGCCTCACCTCGGACTCGGGAATGGACTCGGAATCGGACTCGGTTCGGTTAAAGAACCCTGCTCTCCGCTCCTATTCCTCCCTGAACTCTAGGCCAGTAATTGGGATTTTCCTACCAACTTCTGTTTGTGCATTTTGTAGTTAAGCGTATGCGGAAATAAGTTTGAAAGCAGCTGAAGGATTAACGGAAATAGGAATGAAAAACTGCAAAATGGTAACTGGAGCTCATGACTCGATTCATGTTTATCCTTTTACGCGCTCTTAATCATGCCAAAATTCTCTAATACCCTAAATTTGTGCGTGGGAAACAGAAATGGCAACTGGAATCTCGGCTAAAAGTGTAACTAATGAATCCGCATAGTTTCCATTTATCAAAAACGAGCTGAATTATAAATTATTTTATAAACATTTGCTAAACGATAACTCAGTCAATTTGCACAAGATTTCACCCACCAAAAAAGGCCTAAACATATAGATTTATATAGTATATTTCACATATATTTGAACAAGTTAGTTTTGTAGATAAATATTTGCATTATAAGCTGCCTAATTGATCCATGAATGGAGCTTATTAAAGCACGCTTAACATTTCTGTCCGCATGTCTGTCTGTCCGTTTGTCTGTTTGCCGAAGTAATGCCAAAAACAGTGGCCTCCTACATTATGCAGATGACTTTGTTCGTTATCATTTAAATTATCATCGCATATCGGATTGGAGAGTGCCCGTCCGAGAAGGGAAAAGGGGCAACACCCCCGCTGTATCGCCAAATTTAGAGGGGAACTTCATTAAGAATTTAAAATACACACATAATTAAGGCACAACAAATAGCTCTTTGGCAAACAGCGTCAACAACTTTGATATGGGGCATATATACTATTACTAAGAGAAATAGCAACACAACGACTACGTTTAGCAGTAGCTACTAGCTAGTAGCTACTAAATGAAGGCATAATTAAATCATTAAACGTTGAGCACATCATTAAAATCGTTGAAACTGCTACTCGACTTGAAAGCGACAACAACAAAACGCATGCCGTGAATTTATATTTATTTTTTTGCCTTTTGTCTTAATATTAAAAATGCATATTTATTATTAACAAAAAAAAAATCCAAATTTATGTATTTTTGTGTATTTATAAACAATTTTGTTTATTAATTCAAATGGCGCTCTGTCGCTGATTTGATTGGATCATTGGATCAGCATTTGGCGGCATTTGAATCTGAATCAACGTCGGCATATTTTGTAACGGCATTCCCCCCTCTCCCCTCTACGCCCTTATCCACTAGGCAGCCTCATTCCATCTCCATGCCTGGCTGGCTTATTGACGCCAACAAGACCAGGTTAACAAAATATATGTAAGAAAACCAGAGTCTGTTTGAGATTCAGAGTCAACGTCGGAAGCGGAGCCGAAGTCGAAGTCGAGTCGGAGCAGAAGTCGGAGGCTGTGTGGCACGGCACGTGGTAAACGAGATGCACGCTTCAAAGGCGCCGGCCACGGCCCACCTAAAAGTATAAATTGAATACGAAAAGATCAGCAACAACTACAACAGCAACAATAACAACTTCGGCCTAAACTGGTTGCAAACGCACATAAACCATTTAAGCCGAAAAGAAATCGGTGCGCTGGCAACTCTAAAGATACAAAGATATGGCCAGGCATTCAAAAAGCCCAGACTGCTGCTTTCAATGATATTTTGTGTATACCCTGTATGTAAATAAGTTAGGGTATTTTATGAACTATTCTTGTAACTGTCAACTGCTTGCTTCCAATACTTTTAACTATAATATGCTTGAGCTGAGAAGTATTTGCCCAACTGAATTGCTGCCAATTTGTATACTTAAAGTTAAATGGTTTCTTAAATTAAATGACTACAAGTCCGGGTACTTTCAAAATGCATCTTTGACCTCCTATTAGAGAGATATGGTTTTATATATAATTAATAAATAATATATATTCCTTTGTTGTTTGTGAGAGCTTTCGATTAAGAAATCTGTTACGGGACTATTCAGTATCATTAAAATTCAGCATAATATAGCAGCTTATCACTCAAGTCGCTGACATTCTAGGTGAATGAATCTAGGGTCATCTGTTAGGGTATTTAATAGTCAAATAACCCTGTGACAATGTCAGCATTCTTGTCAGTTTGTTTGTCTCTGTTTCTCTGCGTGTATTTCTGTGTGGGTCACCCACTGGTTTGAGGCTGCTGCCGCTGCTGCTGCTGTAAGAGATCGATTTGAATTGGAATTTCAAAGAGACCGCATTTCATTTCACAAAGTCAAAACAGTTAATTTATATCATGTCGCGACTACTGGTCTTACTGATTTTGCATTTTGTGTATAGACTGTTTTTTTTGTTTGGTTTTTGGGTTGTTCGACTGGCTGGCTACCGTCTTTCGAAATTGAAATATGAAAATGAAATCAATTTGGCCAAAAAGAAAACCTGATTAGCAGCAATCACACAATGTATGCAGGCGGACTTGGTTTTGTTTTGTCTTTCATTTGCTTGATTTGATTTGTTTTTTCTATTTTTTTTTTTAGTCTTGGGTCCTAAAATTAGTCAGATTATAAATGTACATACAGATGTGTGCGGTCATAAATTCTGCTTTTGATTTTACGTTTTGGAATCGGTAACGAATTAATTTTAAAAATGCAAATACATGTTGAAAACTGAATGAATCGAAACGAAAACGAAATTCAACTTAACAAATCAAATACTACACACATACACAGAAAGATACTAATGTATCTGTCAGGTACAGGTCCTTTTGTATGCAATCTTATTGCTGGTGCGTAACTGAGTAGCTAAAGGACAAGGACACGGTGTCAGCAGGTGCATACAAAGGTGCCGCTGAGCTCGGCTAATTTCAAATTACACACTTCATTCGTCTAGGATAAGTAAGGCTCAACTGATAGAGAACGAAGGAAAGGGAAGAGAGGGGAGAAGAACAGATCTGATGGGTACGTCAACAGCGTAACTAAGCCGCTTTCCAAAGCCAACCACAATTGACAGCGCGCCCCTTTCTGCCGGTACGCTCTCATCCTGCAGATCAAAGCCACCGCACCGCTGCGCCCCCACCCCTCATCACTCTTCCCACTTCACTCTAGAGTTCACAATCTCTTCGTAATGTGCGTGCAAGATGAATTTTCGGCTTATTTTAAAGCAATTAAACCCGAGTGAAGCGTGTCTTTTCAGATAAGAGAGAGCATAGAGAACACGGTGATCTACGAGGACACTTTTTACCATTGTGCGTGTCAGTTGGCTTTTATCTTTGCCGCTGTCAGTGGGCGTAACCATCATCAGCTCACAGTTCAGTTCTGATTTTGCGTCGCAAGAGATTTTAAAGCAGTTTGAAAAATCAATTAAACGGTAAAAAAAATTAAGGCATTGAAAGGGCAGGAAAACCTGATTTGTGATCAGTCAGAGGAGTCCTTAGAAATTGTTTAAGACACTGCCATTTTTGAATTAAAATGTCCGTAATAAAATGTCTATGAAGATACCGCTTGATGTTAGATTTAAAATGTAACAGAAATGGAAATTACTTAACAGCTCAATAACCGTTTTATGTTAAAAGGCTAATGTTAAAGCGACGCCTAAAACTATGCAATGTTAACATAACATACACTTACCAGCGCACATAACGACTGTTGTTTCGTTTAGTTCTTGATTTGACGAAGTGAACTAAATTCATCAAGTGCTTGTTTCATGTAATCTTCGTTGAGTTTCACTGTTGACTTAGCCAAGTCGCGAACCATTTTGGTCGTTAAACTAGTTTACGCTTTCTGTATGCCAGTTGGTCCTGCAAAGGAAAATGCTTCAGACAAAAGGAAAACTCAATTAGGTCGACAAGGAAATAGATAATAGAAAGTATAAGACTTGAGGCAAGTTAAGAAATAATTTCCCTAATCAAAAGCTAGAGATTTTGCAAGTCAATCAATTTCACAGTCAAATTTAATGCGAAACTATAAGAAAATTGTTTGAAGTAAGCAAATGATGGCAAGATAAGTAACGCTAGATTGAAATCGGTGTCTTTGTAAGTACACTTAGCGCTAAGTGCAGTTGATTGCTGCTGTCTGTCGAGCAAATACGCCCTAAGTACCTAGTTCATATGCCAAATAAGGCTCTCAACCACATTTAGGCGAGCACAACTCAGCACGGCACGAAGTGCGGCTAAGCCATATCATTTATCATGCTGGCATCGTAACACATCGCATCTCATATCTTTATATCGTTGGACTATGTATTATGCTTCAGTGACAACAATAACCACTTGAGAGGGCCAAAAGCTTCAAGCCAAGTCAGAACAATCGAATGATGGCCTGAGCTCGTATAGATGAGAGCTCAACTTAAGTTGTTGTTGTTGTGTCCAAAAGTGTTTGCACGCATATTTTTCATATATTTTTCTTTTTTTTTTTTTTTTTTTTAAATATTTACCATTCACAACAAAGTTTGTCCAGGGTTACGCCTCAAAGGGCTAAGCAAATCACCAGCAGGATTAGAGCATCGCAGTCAAAAAGCCAGTGAAAGGACATAAGCCAAGGGAAGGCAAGCCAAAAGAAATTTAAAGTTATTGCCAAAAGTTTATCGCAACAAATGTTTTAGAGTAGTTTGTTTTGTTGCATGTTTTATTGATATATTTTGCTCAAATACTGTTTATAAATTATAGATGGCAATGCATTTATCAATTGTTTTTGTTCGCTTGAACTGCGTATATGTTTTTACAACGATATGACGCATACGCAACGTGTACATTAAAATGTCCCCGCTGAACGCAACGGTAACTTGTCTCTGTTTGCATACTAAAATGAAATTAATTTATAATAACGCCGATAATTTGGACAAATTATGGTTGCAATTACAATAATCCAACAGAATATGCACCCAGTAGAGTAAGTGCAATTGTAAATACCCTGTAGGATGTGGATGGAATTAAGTTTGTTTTGCTTACAGGTAAATCGAAATTACGTTGTTATATTCTGCTTACTACAGGGTATTTTTTAATGGTTCATTGAGTTTAGTCTTCGGTTTATGTTACTGCAGTTGTTGCCCCTTTCTGCAACGGTTGCCAGAATCTATTTGTATTGTCGACCTAGGGAAAACAATTACGCTGGAATGGAGTGCAAATATGCCAGCTAAAATATTTGTTTAAATTTTTGGAGTGCGCTGCTTCTCGTTTGTTTCCAATTCAAACTGCAACAGCTCACACTGTTTCCGTTTTGCAGCCCCTTGTCCGCCTTCTTTTCCCAGTCCCTTTGCTGGCCTGTTTTTCTTGTTTGCTTGTTTGTGCCCTTTTTGCCAAATTTAAGCTCCCAAAAGTGGTACGCATAAAATTAGATTGGGCCAATAAGTGAACCACACACACTCTGACACACACAAACACTGACACTCGCACATACATTCATTGAGTTGGCCTAAATGCCGCAGCATTGTTGAATTTTGGTTGTCTGCAAAGTGATTTACGCAATTAAAATAATTTCATTCAAATGGTCTATAATTCAACTGGCATTTTATGCGGCTCTGCAATTCTCGCCACACTTCAGTTAGTCACGCCCACGCCCTCAATGGTTCATGACAAAACACACAGAGACACAGACACCCACAGTCACTTGCAAATAAATCAGTTAAAAAACGCATACAAAACTATTAGCCACAAAATTCGCATATTATCCCGTTTAGATTTTGACAAAACTATAAAAGTCAAAATTATCAAAAAAAAAACTACAATAAATTGAAAAATTAACAAAGCTGAAATTTAGAATCAATTCGGAGAACAAACCATGATCAAACTGAAATGTAACATGAAAATTGAATAGATTTTGACAACGTTTTGTGGATTCAAAGTATGCCAAAAAACAAAAAAAAAACCGAAAAAATGAATAAAATTCATATGCACAATCAATTTGTTTGTTGAACCATGAATAAAATTGTATTCGGCATAAAAATCGGTTGAGTTTTTACAAAAATACGAGAGTTCAAAATTTTAGACAAAAACGCCAAGGGGTAAGTATGGTAAATTGTAAAAAAATTAAAAAAAAAAAAATCTAAAAACGAATTCCGCTTAAAGGCAGAATCATTTAAGAATATAAACCATGATCAAAATGGTATATTCCATAAAAATCCAAACTGTCGAAAAATTTAAAAAAATCTGCAAAAATTAAAAATGTTTAAATAAATGAAGCTTAAATGGAACCAGAATAGGATTTTGTAAACAGTCAATCGTTTCTCTGTCGCTTTATAATTTAGAAATTGCAGGATCTTCGACTCAAAATTGTCTAAAATTATTTAAGATTCTTTCCAAAACCTTTCCTATTGAAGATGATAGCTATACTTATTTAAATTAAATTCAGTTCTTAAAAGGTCAGAGCTTAAAAATACTTGCACTTTGCTGTGCTTCAAAATCTGTACTGAAATTTGCTGTGACTGCTGTTGTTGTTCTGGTTATTGCTGTTGTTATTGTTGCTGCTGCTGCTGTGTAACAAATGTGACTAATGCGATGTCATTAAATAAAATCTATCAGGCCAACTGACATGACCATGTCAATGTCCAACACGGCAAGGACAACTGACAACGGCCAAGAATAGGAGTGGGGACTGTACAGGCTGGCACTGCGGTTGCTTAGACAACCACACAAAAATTTGCATAAGCAGCGCACATCAATTTGGGCTCAAGCGAGCGTATAAATATTTTTATGCTAACGCAATCGCAAAAAATGTCCACTGCTCCGTTCTTCCATACCTTCCCAGAGCTCGGGCCGGATTTCCCCTAGTTATCCCTTTTTAGTCTGCATGTGGCATCAGTTTGCTTTTGGCCATTTTGTGGCCTTCATTATTATAACGTAGGAAATGCGAACATGCATGAGGATTAGCGCTGCTTTGTGGTGAATTTTAATAGAATTACAGTTGCATTTTCCGCTGCATGAAATCGACCGATGAAAATCCTGCAGCATTTTTCTCATCCCCTCGTTTGAGGGTGAATGTGTATGTTTGTGTGTGTGAGTTAATTAATGAGGCGTGTATTTGGTATTCGTTTCGGTTTTGTTGTTTTGTAAAAGTTTGCAGCTGCTGACGGAATTACATAAAGCGGTTATTTTATTTATAATTTAAATACTCTTCAATTGCCTATAACAGTTTGACCCCTCTGAAGTTATTTAAAACAATAACACTATAAAATAATGGATTGATTTCAAAAACAAATGATTGTGCTTTTTGTAGCGGAACACAAAGAATGTTCAGTTAAATTAATAACACTTAAAAAATGATTTTTATTGTTACGAGTCGACGGCGGAATTGTTTAAAAAAAGCAACTGTAAATGACGTAAAGTATATAATTTTAAACATCAGATATTTTGTATATATTTAATTTATTTTTTATAGACATTCAACCTCTGCTTACCCTTATAATTCCTAGCCAGTTGTATACCAAAACTTACCAGAGTTAATACACTGAAAGCAAATCAAATCTCTGCTCTCTACTTATAAGAACATGTCGCCTCTTAACCCTTGCTATAAGTAATTTTCGCTTACTATAAATGATATAAAATTGTTATTTATGGGTTTAATAATAGACCTCGTAATCGATTGAAAGGGCATGCAACATTTCGGTTTGGCTAACTTGTGTTGTCTTCTGTCTTCTGTTTCCAGTCTTCGGCATGCTGTTTAAGCCCCTTCGATTTATTTGCTGACCCAGTTTTGAACTGGGCCCATCTGGCAGTCAGGGTCCCTGGGCTTCATTCAGATACAGGCACTGATACAGGGTTTTGGTTTGGGGGCTGCTACTGCTGTATAGTTCCTGAGCTGCCTGGTTGCTGCTGTCTATAATCCAGAGATTACATGTGACACACGCATACGTTGCAGCTTATTTTTCATTTCTTTGGCTGTCGTTACGTATTTCATAGAGTCCTGAGCACGGGGTGGAAATAATGGGTGGCCGATGAGACTGGGGGCGTGTCATGGCAGCTGCTGTATTGCATTGTAGTTTTGCATAAATAATTGAGCAGCTCGTATCAAAGCAATGAAGCCTCAATTCCAGTTGAGCAACGTTAAAATATCAAAACAACAAAATTCAATTCAATTTTATTTTTATATATTTCTCTTTCTTTTTTTGTGTTTAAATAAAAAAGTTTAATCGTTTTGCTGTTTAATGTACATAGTTCTTGTTTGTTGCTTTTGTTGTTCTTAGTACTTGTGGTTAAGAACAACAATTCTTTATTTGTTATTCTTCCTATCTTTTTATTTTTTTTTTTAGTTTTTTTCTTTTGGTTTGACGACATTTGCATATTACTTCTGTGTCCTTTTCTCCCTTCTATCGCTTTGCCATCTCTTTATTGCTATGCTTCTATGCTTTTGTTATTGTTTTCTATCATTCCTATGTTTTGTTTGGGCTTCTGATTCTGTTTCTGCTCGATTTTTATTGTTATTCTTATTGATTTTAACTGTCGAGTTATAAATATACGTACGTAGTTAGTTCATAGATATAAATGTACTTTGACTAGTTTATAATTTAATTTAAATGTACGATTTGTTTTATCTTTATCGATTCAACAGTTAAAAGTGCTCGCAATGCGGTACTTTAAACAGTTCAATTGCTTTATTAAAGCTAACATAATAACTAATTGCTATAACTAACTCGTAATTACACATTCACACACACACTTACACACATTCTCCCATATAAAGTTGCACTAATTAACTTGCATAAACAGGAATTGCTGTTGTCTGTTGACCTACCATTAAATCGGGAATTAATATACTTAATTTGTTTTAATGCTTTGAGATACAGATACAAATTGGCTGGCATTTATGTATTGCATACTCCTTATCATATATATATATATATTTAAATATATACTTATTTATATAATTATACACATTTCTTTCCTTTTTTTTCTTTTTTGATTAGTTGAGTTTGTTGGGTGAGATTTTCACTTGACTGTTTTTTGCTTGGGAAGACACTGAAAACCGCATTTATTAAGGGAATATGATTCCAATTCGAAAGTATTAGCTAAATACATATATAACAGGAAGAGTCAGTGAAGAACTGTAAGCTTTATACATGTGGGGTAAATTTAACATTTACATTCTCCTATTGCAACAAATGTTACCGATACCTTAATAATGGTAATTTTATCTTTTTATCAGAGTATAACTATCATTATTTGTTCAGCTTATGTCGGTGTGTGGAGTGAAACAAATGACAATTATTACGATGCGAATTAATATGATAATTTGCCTGCAATGCAGCAACAACATTGATTACAAATTAAAATACCGCCTTAGCTTAAATTTAATAATAATTAAATTGTAGTCAAATTGGAATCACAACGAGAGGCATCAGCCACAAATTTTAATTACATTACCAATTTAAATAACTTTTGTTGCCAATTATTGAGCTATTTTCAAATACAATTGTCATTTCTCTGTTTGTGTTAAGCCAATAAAATTTAAAAAATAGAGACAAAAAACGATGTAGAAAATATATATGAAAAAAAAAATATTATTTTTGAGGCAATTGATAAAAATTTATGCGGCTTTTATGTGGCGTGTCAACATGAGTTTTATTGAGTTAGCAATTCACATTTCCACTTTTCCGCATTTCCATTTTTCCACATTTTTCAGCCCAACGCAATCCGAAGTGGACATTGTTCAGCGATGTTTAATTAAATTAATTTATTTAATATCCACATGAATAAGCAAATCAAATTGGAAATGCCAATTGATTGCATATGAAAATAGCTGCGTAAACATAATTATAAAAATATAATTAGCCAATGAAAAGTAATTTGGAAAACAAATTAAAAACATAAATACGCATAAAGACTAGAAAAACGAAAACACAACAAAAAATGTAAATGAGAGTGAGGGATTTCCTGGAAGCGTTCTTTTTTCGCTTAGCCTACAAGTCTTGAGAGTGCTTCAGAAGACCTCCAATTGGATTACTCAAAGAAAATGAAAATATTTAATCGCATAAGTTCTTGTGTGGTTTACTTCAAATGGACGTTTGTCATATTAAAAATCTCAAATTAATTGCTATTTATTGATTTAATTAAAACCAACCGAAAACAAGAACAAATAACAAATAACAACGCAAACAAATTAAGGAATAACTTTGCAATTGGCGTGGAGAAAATGCGCAGTATAAACATTTGCATACACTGGCAATTAATTTAAATATTTTATGGCCACTCCATGGACAAGTTGTTGTTGTTGTTATTACACGTTCGCTTTTTTTATGTTCTGGTTTTATCTAATTATTAAATACTCTGCGTATAATATACAATGCACATGATTAAATTATTTATGTATTTGTTTAAAGATTCAATGCGAATTTCTTTCGATTTGCATTTTCCCTCATTTTTTCCGTGTTTATATTTATTTTGCAATGTGATACATTTGATGTAGCAGTAGCAATTACGTTAATAAGTTTGTGTTTGTTTATTTACATGCAGCTTAAAATAACTATACAAAATACACATTAAATTGTAATCCAAGGTGTCCACTTTACGCATATGTGGAGGGGGAATGCAAAGGAGTGTATTCATAAATAAACCCGGAGACCTGCAGCTAGAAGTGCGTCGGCTATATGACTTACATCTAAGGATATCTAAGTATAGCCACTTGTACAAATAGATATATGTATAATATTTAGAGAAATAGTTGGTTTAAGTATTTAGTTACACATTATAGAGATATAGATACAATCGTACACACTGATGTACACATTTGATGTGTCCTAAGCTTAGTTACTGCTGCCGCCTCCATGCGATCATCTGTGGCAAAAAATCCCAGCGTGAGCGTGGCCGTGGCATGCCTGGTGGCAGCCGCCGCTAACCGCAGGCGACAGTTTAACGCTGCCAGCTGTGGAATTCGCTGCATTTGTTGTTCTCGTGTCACTTTCATTGGCCGCGAGTGTGGCAACTCGGCTGCCTCTGCTGCTGCTGCTGCTGCACGTGTTGTTGCCCCATGTGGCGAGTTGGTGGTGTTGCTGGCTAAAACTAAGCACCAGGCCCACCAGTATAACAATTGTTAGCCAATTGTACTGGCAACCGGATGAACCAGTTTGCATTGCCTCCGGATGTTCACCTGAAATTATGGCCCGAACTAATTTCAACTTTATTGCATTGTCTTGAGCTTAGATGTTAAATTTGTACTTGAACAATAAGCACTAAATAAATGTAAGTGTGCGAGTGTGTGCGTGTGTGTGTGTGTGTGTGTGTGCATGGGAAGTTTGCTTTCAAGTCAAGTTGTTCTTGTTATGTCTCTTTATTTGTTGCGCTCTGTTTGGCTTTTGCACATACAAGTGTTTGTTTGTATAGTTGTTGTTATTCCTGTCTCTGAGTAATGGTGTATGTGTGTGTGCGTGTCTTGTGTGCATAACACATAAATATTTAATTAATGTACAGCTTCTTGTTTGCTCAGCTGCCCCAGTTGCCCCCCTCTGAAAAGTGCCGACATTTGATTTGCTGCTTCAGCTTTTGCTGTCAGTTTATTTTGTGCATGAACTACCTTTAAAATGCAGGTAAATTCTCCACAGACACCAAATAATTAGCTAATTTCAACAACCTGACTAAAAACAGCTATGAAATTAAGCTGTACATTCAAATTGAATTCCACTCAATTCGATTAGTTTTAGTCGTTTTAAATGAAAATGCAATTCATTCGAATTATTCTTGCAATGCAATTTTAATCCACGCGCCTGAAAGTATGCAGCACAATAAGTTTAATTGCCAATATTAAGTGTACTGTGAACACAGATACGAACACCCGATAGGGGTGTTAAGTGCCTCACACACAAACACACCTTGAGAGGTGTGCCCTGGCTGAAAAGGCCACTCGATGCGCGTGCAGGCGAGGTGTAATAGTGTAGTGTGTTTGAGTGTGTGTGTGCTAGGTGTGGGTGCGTGTTTGGAAAGGCAACTGCTTGGCTCGCATGTGTGCGTTCTTGTCAATTGATTGAGTTCAATTTTTCAAGCAATTAACTTGTGCACTTGAAACCCAATACAACGTGCAAACAAAGAGAGTGAGCACACGGCGTATGAGCAATGTCGCGTTAACGCTTTAAGGTTTTACTAGTTAATTATTATACTGTACTCATTTTCCTTTCAGTTGCTTTAAAAGGCTCATTTTAAATGATTGAAAAAGCATTTAAAAATCATTAAAGCAAAATCGGAACCCTCAAAATGGCGTCTGTCATGTGCGTGTTCTAACGTGATTTGCGTCATGTGCGTGCACATCCCAGCGTCCTGTTTCCGGCCTCACCTCCCCCCTCCTTTGTGCTCTTCGTTATTTTTTCGTTTTTCGCCCACAGACACAGACTTGAGTTTGAACATGGGCTTCTGGGGTTTTTTGTTGTTGGTTGCTGTTGCGGTTTTGCTGGAAAGCTTGGCGCAGCAGCTGCTTAATAAATTTGAGACCGCAGTGTTGAAAATAAACATATTACGCATACGCAATGTCGGCTAGCACACACACAGGCAAATATATATACTATCTGTCATAGGTGTGGGCAGTGGCAAATGTAACACGAACACTGAAACGCTGTAACGCACAATGTATTTGTTGACAGGACAGGAATTATTAATAACGTACGTGGTGCACATAATTCATCATCAGAGTAGAGAAGAGAACGGAAAGCAGAGAGCAGAGAGTGCAGAGCTGAGTAGTGAAGACAGAAATCGGGGAGATGCCTTCGGTTGTGCATAGCTTAAATGTCTTTGGGCTACGGCTGTGAAAACACAAGTCACAAGCCGACTTAGCCAAATAAAAGCGCACAAAAACAGTAGAAGCCCCAAAAAGTGAAAAAAACACAAAAGCCCTCCCAAAAAAAAAAAAAGAGCACTGGAAAAAATAAAATAACATTCAAGTAAAATATGCAAAATTAGCGCTGATGGATTTTCAGGAAGGAAACCGGGCGCACAGAGGCGGCAGGAAGCAGCTAAGCAAGTAGCAAGTTCCAGACACAGCCGCACACACATAGAAACACACACAAAGGCAGCACACAAGGGCACAGGGACGCAGAGACTCAGGCGGCAGCAAGGATGCTAGGATGTGGATTGTTGGAACGGTGGCAACAGTTGCTGCCATCCTGCAATGCACGTTAGTTTTTCCGAGTGTTTTTTATGAGCAGCTTTGCATACTTTGGCAGTATTTTAACATTTTTTTGGAGCGCGTTTTGTTTGTGCAGTCGCTGGATGAGTTGCCTGCCTGTCTTAACTTGGCTCTTTGCTCCCCACTAATGTTTGACAGCTCTTGCCTTAAGTGCATCTCGAGTAACCCGATTTTGGCTAAGCGGCCATTCAATTAGCATTCACTCACACATTTTTCTTAGCATTTAAACCGCACTCAGAAATATCTAGCTCTGTGTGATTTCTCATCGCCCTCTTTACGAGTTTTCTTCATTTGCAATTGAAAAGAAAACACAGTGGAATGAAAATATAAAATGTAAAAGAAAGAAAAACATTACACAGTTCATTAAAGCGCTTGTTTCGTGCTTCAATGCACATTTATTGTTACATAATTACCATTATCAAGTGCAGGCAAGTGCGAAATAGCAAAAATGTTGATTGCCATTAAATTGTGATTTGACAGAAATTTTCTTGATTTTCCGTAGGTTTTCCCCCGGTTAGTGTGTGTGTGTGTGTGTGTGCTTGGCTCGTAAACAAAGTCAAATAAAAGCCAAATGGTCAGTCAACTGAATTCTTGGCCTTTTGCACAGTTAACACTAATCTACACCGACTTATTTG
Source organism: Drosophila parthenogenetica (assembly GCA_035047505.1). Lineage (NCBI taxonomy): Eukaryota > Metazoa > Arthropoda > Insecta > Diptera > Drosophilidae > Drosophila > Drosophila parthenogenetica. The sequence goes on from JAWNPM010000070.1 coordinate 5,981,089, forward strand.
GGAAATACCTCGGACATACTAAAAAAATCAAGCGGCTTGCATGAAAATCTAACTTAGTTTTAGACTCAAGCACTTTATTCTGATACAGCTGGCACTAAAGTAGCTACAATTTATAGTTCACGGATGCTTCTGCACATTTCTGCACTAGAATGTGCTGCAAATACTTTGGTCAGACATGGGTTAAGGCTCGAGGGTCCCTGCTGACCGTTCGTGCACTATTGTTTAACTTAGCGTGCTTTTCAATTATGCATTAAACTATCGCTTATATTACAGCAGTTGCTATAAAAAACAAAAACTATTTGCAGCTGCTGCTCAACCCACTCTCTGCTGAGCTCCTCTCCTGGTGATCCTACTGTTTGACACTGTGCACATCCGGTTAGAGCTTGATAAGCATTTTCTCCACTTTTATTGCTGCACATGCAATACCGGTATTTCTCTCTTTCTCTCACACGCTCTCTTTCTCCTCTTCTCCATTTACTCCTCCCTACAAGTTGTTCGCTTTTTATTTTGTACTTTTGTGCGAGTTTATAAATAAAATGTGCATATGCGACACTCGTGCACGCAATGCCTGCCTGTCGCCGTGACAAGAAGGCGTGGCAGCGGGGAAATGAAGGCAAAATACCAGCGCGAGAACAAAAACCGGAAGCCATGTATCGTAGTCACCGTCGTCCTGCCCGTCCACCTCACTCCCCACGACTCCCCTTTGCAATCCTGTTATTGTTGTTTTTGCCACACGTCGCGGTTGGTAAAAGTTGTGCCTGGCATTTTGGGGCTTGTTTTTCATTCGGCGCTGACATTTACTTCGCTGTCATTAATTTTAAGCTGCATGCCTCTGGCTCTGACCAAACACTGAGCACTCGTGCTTGCACCTTGCCACTTGCCACTCGCTACTGGCAGCTTGCATGCCTCACTGGCATTCAGAGCCTCATCTACTGCATTCAGGCTCATCAATTGCCGAAAGCTCTTTTGTACCAAAGTGCATTAAAGCGTGCAGTTTCTTCTTCTTTTTTAAGTGTTTAAAAATATTTTAAAAAATTTCAATCAATTTCTTACCTACAAAGCAGAAGAAACCATAAGTATAAAAGCGTTTTTTCAAACTTTATATTAATGACATATTCTTTTTCTACTCTTAAGATTAATCGTGATTACAGCATTATTGTAATTATACACTCCTCCCGAATCCTTGAACTTAAGCAATGAACTTAAACAAAAGTCTGTCGACTTATCAAACCATCTGTCTCTGTCTCTTTGCCTGTTTGAGTCTTTCTCTCAGTCACGCTTAAAATGCAATTGAAAAGTTTTGATTTTCATTTAATTTTTATTTTTATTGTCATTCTTATTTCTGTTTGAATTTTGTTTTGATTTTATTTTTGGGCCAAAAACTATTTTCAAAGTTTTACATTAAATGCGCAAATACGCATTATGTTTCAATCTTTTCTCCCTTTCTCCCGTTCTTAATATAACCCAGTAGCAATGTCTCTTTCTCGCTAACTATCTATCAGTTTGGATAGATACTGCTGTGCTGAGCTGTCTGTTTGTTTGTCCGTCCGTTTGTCTTGACAGTTCTGTCTGTCCGTGTCTTTTCTGTATCCATGTAATACGCTCTAACAATATTGTCGTTTGTACCGAGAAAATTCGTTTCGTTGCAAACTTTTTGCACTGGGCTGAAATAATAATTGAATGTCACTTGAACGACAAGTTGTACCCGAACTATAGAAACCCCATCTAACCCTTTCCTGCCCCCCGGCGTCTTGGGTCATGCAGAGAGTGGCAAATGGCGTTTCTAGGCAAAAAATAGAAACTTGCTTTTTGCGGGCTTAGCCAAGTTAGTCAAGTCGTATTGCGAAACACACTCGTATGTGTGTGTGTTGTGTGTGTATCTGTATGTGTGTTGCCACATTTTATCAGCGGTTTTACTGGCTTTCGACTTTGTTGGCTTACAAGAATCTGGGCCGAAAATTTGAATTGAATTTTGAGCAGTTCAAGAGGAATTTTTAATTGAGAGCCATGGCCAAAACTAATGCATACTGCAAATCTTTTGGGCTTGGCTCACAAGCAGACCGCAAAAATAGTTTCATTCGTTTTTGGTCTCAAACCAGCCCAGAGGGCCAAAGAGGAGCTAAGCGAGAGGAAGGCAGAGAGAGACACAGAGAGAAAGAGAAAAAAGCAGACCCAAAGAGACGAGCTATGACCACATTTAAAGTCTCTGAAAGCGACTTATATAAATCACGAATGAATTAAGTGTGGTTTGTGTGCTTTTGTTACTGTTGTTGCTGTTGATATTATTGCCAGTTTTATTTGCCATTTCACTCTATGTATCTTTCTCATTCGCTCTGCTGTGGTAGCTATGCCTTTGCGCGTTTCATTTCGTTGTCGTCTTTTTTTAGTTTGTTGTCCTTTGATAAACTTGAGACGTGCGGCGAATGTGTGTGTGTGAGAACATGCGCGTGTGTGTGTGTGGGTGTAGCGTGTGTGGCAAGTGTGTGTGGTTTACTGTTTATATAAGTCAAACCCGCACTGAGATTGAGTGTGAGCCTCCGTTGACTTGGAACACTCGTCATTTGAGCCATTGCGGTCAAGGCGCCTTTGACGTGCTGCCTTCTGACTGACTGTCTGTCCCCTCTCCCTTTCCCTTTCCCCCTCGCTGCCTCTGTCTCTATGTCTATCTCTCTCACTGTGTGTATGTGGTTGGCCATTTTAATACTTTATTTGCACGTGTTGACGTTCTTTCTTGGGGATTAGCAGGCCCAAAGGCCTTGCTGCTCAGCCGAGCACAAAAGCAAAATGACAGCCAAGACTTGACTCCAAATGAGGATTACCAAACAAATTGTCCTACTAATGCGGCGCACTCTAGCAGTCATCCAAGTTTTCTATTCACATTGCAGAAGGATTACCTACAGAGCGAAACAAAAAGTGTTGCATACTTTTTTGGGGCGTCATAGACTGCAAAACGTAAAGTTTGCACTGCCCATTGTCCATTTGCGGGAGGGTGATATTAATTGACGCCCACACAATTAGCCAAGTGCCTGCCGACTGCTGACGTACGTGAAACTGTGATGCACATGCTCCTGCTGCCAGCACATGTCCTTGGCAACGCCTTCGCCGACTAAACTTTGTCTATGGCGCCCAACTTGCGCAGCTGTGTGTATGTGTATGTGTATGTGTATGTGTATGTATGTGTGTTGACCTATCAGTTTACGTGCCATTTAGCACTCAATTAAATTCGTACAGCACACACACAAACACTTGCGCAGCACATTTAAGTAAATGTTCGCTCATCAGCCCAGGACTAAGAAGCTGGACAACAACAAGAAAGCAAGCAAAGCTGAAAATGTGTGGACATTTGGTAGAACTAGTTGCTGTTTCTTTTGCTCAGTTCGATGCTATTAATCAAAGCACTAAGCATTTCTAGAAAGCAATTTATTTTGTTATCGAAGCAGCGAATAAAACAGAAACAGGAACAGCAGCAGCAGAAGCAGAATTATGCAACCGACAGAAAGCGAACAGGAGAAAGAATGAACAACTTTGGTTGCACTGAAACTGAGTTATAGACTCCAATTAAAAGCGAAACAGTTTGAGCATAACTCAAATATATCTATGTATTTTGATTAACAGTTCGAATATATATTTGTATAACTCTCGTGTTTGATTATTTAAACTGAACTGCACTGACAGCTGATGTTTCTCGCTTCTCAAACTTTCAATTTGGCTAGCAAATAAATGAATTTCGCTCAGATTTCAATTAGTTTCGCTCGTCACACAGACAGACAGACAGAAAGACAGACAGACAAGTGTTCGGTTCCATTCAGCACTTCTCACACTTTTTAAGCTGATTTATCTATTCGGTTTTATCGAAGCACTGCAGACACGGGCTCACTTAACTTCCGAATCGTTGAATCCTTTTGCTTAACACGTTCCATATAAGCACTAATACGCACTGTGGTACGCCAAAGTCATATTTTGAATTACTTTTTTTGATGGTTGACGCGTTATTAAGCAGCTCACAGACTTTGACAACATTACATTAGCAATAAAACAGCTGGTATTACCAAGAAAACACCAGAACACTCTCAACTCAAAGCTCAAAATTCGCTACTCGTTTCTCGGCAATCGAGTTTATTTTGTGTGGTTTGGCCTATTGCGAATGTCAGGCAATGTCAGCCAATCGAATTGGAATTGAAATTCTCTTTCTGGCCTACACCGAATTGATTCACTGATTGACTGACTAACTGATTGACTGAGCATCTGCCTGCCTGAGTACTTAACTGATTGCCAAATTAGGCAAAAGTGCACTTTGCCTCAACCTTATTGACATCAAGAGCTGACGAGTGCTTCAACAAAAGTTCCCATCCGGCAAAACTTTATTACTACTCTAACGATTTCTTAGAAATCAATTTTCTCTGGTATTATAATAACAATTAAGATTAGTAAACTCATTGTGTAGTCGAAGTTATTTGAAGTCCACGCTTACATGCTCATCAATTATTTAATTAAAAGTTGACCAGAAACTTCCGTTGAAACTACAAATTATTAGCTAGGAATATTATTTTTTTTAACAATGATCTGTTGACCTGATTTCATGCCTCACAGAGTTTCAGATTTGATGTTAAATAAATAATGCACACAAAGTTGCATTTCTCTGCAAGAATTAATAAAAAAAATTTAATATAGTCTCAAAGCAAAGTTTGAATTTATCATTCACAAATACAGTGAAAGCTCTACTCGCGGGACGAATTTTATAGTCCCAAGCTGCATGATTTTCATACAAATTCGGCTCCCTAAGGCAGCCATCTCCCTTGAGCGGACAAAAATACTGCAACCGTGGCTGTCTGGCCAAGGGAGCTTTCACTGTAGTTGTGTTTCTGGCAATTCGGCAAAAACTCATTTAACTGAATTATTTATTTCATTCCACTTGTTAACTGAGCAATTTATAGAAAACTCAGTAAAACTATTTTTGTTAAACATTTTAAATTTTAGTTACAAGTTTAGCAAAGCTGTCAATGAGCTAAACATTGCAACCAGAAACGGTGACAATTTTTTGGGGCCAAGAACTTTGTCGTAGCCATAACAATATGTTGTGTTGTGGGAGAATGTTCTCAAAAGTTGGTAACTAAACGAGCATGGTTAGTCCTGTAGTTTACCTGTGTATGTGGTGTAGGGGGGTGTGAGTGTGTGTGTGTGCAGCCTCAAGTGCTCCATAAGTAGTGCTGTATCCTTCGTGTCCTTTTCTATATATCTACATATGTGAGTGTGTCTGTGCTTTGTGTCCGTGTGAGTGCGCGTTTAGTTACAGCATTTTGTGGTTAGTAAAACATTGCAGTTTCCGTTAAGCTTAGAAACAAACTCACACAAACTTGGCCCACAAAACCAACACAAGTTGCATTCTGGGTCAGGTTTAGTCGCTTGGCCGCTGGGGAGCGTGTTACAAGACAGAATGTAAGTGGCAGGCAGACAGACAGACAGACGGAATAAAAGGCGGAGTGAAAGTGGAAAGAGGGGGGAAAAGAGGAGTATCTGTTAGTCGACACTACATATGCTAGAGCAGACGCCATTGCGGTGCACCTCAAATATTATTACCAGCAATTTTACTGATATTGTCGTGTGCATGAAACTAGAGACGGCACTAGCTGCCCTTTTCCTTCTCTCTCTCTCTCTCTCTCTCTGTACAGCTCTTAACTGGACATGTATTAAAGCCAACTTGAAGTGAAATGCTGTTAAAAAACTTTGCCGCACTGCAAAAATATATAAAAATCAGAGAAAGAGTTGTTGTTCTGCAGCTGCAGCAACTTTAATCCAATTTCAAGTAAGCGACTCGAAAATGAGTTTGTTGCACTTGAGTTACAGCAGAGAAGAGAAAATATACGCTGGTGGTGCAGTTGGTGCTGTTGGTGGTGCAAAACGATGACATATTTTTGTACAATGCTTGTTGTGGCATTAAAAATGCAGCGATATAATAAAATATTACGTATACGCTGCATGGAGCACACAAATTGCTGAAATACAATTACAAGCAAGCCAACAAGAAGTATGCATGTAAGCGTGTCACTCTGTGTGTGTGTTTGTGAGAGTGAGGGTGTATTTGAGTATTGCATGGCACATAAAGAAAAATGCGAATTTTTATTTAATTTAACTGCAATTGCAGTTGTTGTTGTGGTTGTTTTTGTTGTTGTTTCTTTGTTCTTGTTTGCAGCGCGCCGCACTTGAAAGTTGTGCAGCACATGCAGCCAAGCGCTTAATTTGCAACATTTCCTTTGTTACCAAGCAGGAGGCGCAACAACATGTCGCTGCCACGCCTTCAACTGAGTCAACAGCAACTTTGCCCATTGTAAATAAGATGTAATAATTTTCACAAAACCGTCAAGCAAAAAACCAGGAACAACTCAGGCAAAACAAGACGTGATGAGGAGCGAGCGAGGTAGAAAAGGTGGGCGGGTTGAGGGCAGAGGACGCAGTGACTTATTGTGCGGTGCGAGTTGCATAAATGTCTGGGGCCAACAACAATAACAAAAAACCTATTAAGCTGCCCGTGACAGTTGGAGGGGGTAGAGGGAACTGCTTACTTTGCTGACTTTATAGATGAAAGGGGGACTGTAGACGGAGTGGGAGGGGCTGCCATTAACATTGGCACAAAAAACGCAACGTCGCATGTTGCAATTGACAGCGACAAGATGCAGCTGCAACACAGACGAAAAGCAAAGGCAGCAAGACAAGCGAAACACGCACATCTTATACAAGCCACAACCAATACACACACACACACACACGCAAACAAAGAGAAAAGGCGAAAAGAGACACATATACACCTTCACAAAGAGATGCACTGTTCTAAAGCTGCTGCCAGCTGGGTCTGCAGCCCAAAAAACCATTTTGTAATTAAGTGATGCACGCTGTCTGTGTGTGTGTGTGCGTGGTGGTATCTGTATCCGTGTGAGACTCCGTCTAAGCGTATGTGTTTGGATGTGTAGTTATTGGCAAAGTGTAATGAGCGTAAACTCAGCGCTTGGCCAAAACTGCCAGCTGCAGCAGTCACTTTTGGTAGTGGAAAAGAAGAATGTGTGCAAAATATGGGCGTGGCCATGTGCTGGCCATGTTAGGGCAATTGTTTGTTTACTTAACTCTTCGCTAAGCTAGCGCTCTGCTCAGCTCAGCTCTGCTTTTTTCTACAACTTTAAATTAGAAATTCCTTGAGAAGCATTAAGAACGGAAAAAAGCACGCACTAGTTTTCTATCATTACGAGTATTCGCTTTATCCGAGCGAACTAAACGTTTAATTATAAAAGTTTAAAACTTGTTTCGCAAATTATTCCTTGTGTCCAGCAACGGAAGACAGAACAAACAACTCGGTGGCCTTAAAGTGCTTGGTAAGAGTAGCAAATGTTCTTGTCCAACAGGTAGATCGATACATAAGATGACAATTTCTTAAGAGGATAAGACCTGATAGAGATAGTCAAGGAGTCAGAATGAAAATAGCAAAAGAAGGGACACAGTGTGTAAGAAAAGGATGTGAATTCGTACTGGGGTTGAGCCAAAAGCAAAATAAACCTTTTTTAGGAAACATTTTCCATTGCAATCCACCGTAATTCACCAGAAAATACTGAGAGATTTTCAATAGTGAAAAGTTTGTAAAAATATGGAGCATGAAATGAAAGAACCTTGACAAACTGAACTTGGCTATAAACACTAAGCCAGGCAAAGGTCAAAACAAACGAGTGTACGTTGTTTAAAATAGAGATTTTATTGAAGCCAGAAGGTCGTTCGATTAAACTGACATTTTCCCCGAAAACACAATCGTATTAGACGTGAAAACGAATGTCTATTATCTGATCGAAATACCCGTGAGACGGCAAGTCTGGTCAGACTGGAAATGGCCCAAAAACTTGGCTAAAACCAGTGCAGTCACAGCACAGATTTAGAGCCATAGCTTTGTGGTGCACGGCAACTCGAATGTGGATACAAATCAATCGAATTCGTAGCGCAGTTTGTCTGATGAACGGGAGCGATGACATCGTTGGGGTTCAAACGAAAGCAAAGCAGAGAGTCCAAGCTAAGATGCCACAAATTATTTGGCTACAACATCAAAGCCTTGTGCAAAACCCATTTGATAGCCGACAATACGTTGTGTGTGAGTCGAGTGGATTCGAGCAATTTGTGGATAACTATAAGTTACGCTTTGTTGCACCACATTCGGAGTTCCATTTGGACGGCTTTGCAAACGCATTAGAACTGTTAGATAAAGAGGTAAATCAACTCCTCTTATAGTCTTTCTTTTCTCTCCTCTTACTCTCTCACACAAGTACACTTTGTTTTCCATCTGATATCTTTAAGTTTAGTTTGTACAAAGCAAACTATTTGCCATTTACTTGCAACTTACTGCAACTATCCCTACAAATATATTGTGTCGTTTGCTTTAAGCGTTTGAGGCTAAGTTTGTGGTCTTGACTGGAAAACTCTCTAAGGAATAGCAATGATTGTTTGTTTCTCCACAGACTGTTAAAATATTGTGGCTAGAACGTAGCTGTAAGACCGAAGTTAAAGCTGCTATCGCTTAAATCAATTATATTCTAAATTAAATGAAAGAAACTTAGTAAAATTAAAATTTTAAATTTGTGAGTTGCAAGCGATTCTGTTTGCTAGAACATTTCTTGGAAGCTAATGCCAATAGTTTAGCAACGCGAACTTGGCAGCATTTAAACTCACAGCTACATAAAAACACACACACACACTCCCACAAACATATACATATTCAAGGAAACGAGGAAAAAATAGTTGAAAAAGTAACAGCGCTTTTTTTCTCCGTCAACGCTCAACGTTTATTTTCAATTTGCTCGAGAATTATACAAACACATGCACACAAACACACCATAGAGCACACACACATAAACACTAATACAGTTGTATATAAAAAGAGCATAGATTTAGCAAGTGCATGGCCCTAAGCCATTGTTTTAAGTCTTTGGCTATATTTTAAGGTTATTCTGAAGCTGCTGCTGTAAGTGAAGAGGGGCGAAAAAGGGAAACACAAAGATGGCAGAGGGGAGAGAGCAGAGAAAGGGGTAGCGCTGTAGGTAGCTGGCTTCTGTGTCCTTTTTGGGCGTTGTTGGCGCCCAACGTAAGCAGCTTAGCCAAAGCGCTGCCAAGCGACATAAATTAAAATGTCCAACGCTTTTTTGCTGCATATGCAGTAGCACACACCCACTCACAAACACTCACACACAATCACACAGTTACACCTACAAGTTTGGCCATTTTGCTTGTTTCTCCGTTTTGTTCATTTGCGTGGCAAACAAATCGCTCGAGCGAGCAACAAATTGAGTTTCTTTATGATGTCCCATTTGCTCTTGCCAGGTGTATGTGCATGTGTTTGTGCCTGGGTTTTGGGACAGTTTGTGAAATGATTTTTCATCTTGCCTTTTTGGCTTGATGCTGCTGCCATCTGTTTTAGCCCAAGTTGAAAGAAAAACCCGCCAAGCCGCTGCCAAGTAATTTCTTCTATCAATCACAATTAATTATGCACGTGTGTGTGTGTGTGTGTGTGTGTGCCCGTGGGCGGGTGTTACTTTTAAATGATGTACAACATGGCACTTTTTCTTATTAAATTAGGCATGCGAAAAGGTGTGCGACGGGCAGCGTCGTCTCAGCCATGGCCAAAGGGCGCAATTTGTAATTTCACGGTGCTGGGGCAACTGCAGCGATTGTCACTCCCTTTTTGCCTGTTATTGCTGCATGTTTTGCTGCTTAAGCAACACTTGAGAATTAATCGGCGAGCAAAGAAGCAACAGCAGCGGCAACAAGACCCAGCCAACAAAAAATAACAGAAAAATAGTTTAAACGATGGAGCAAAAAATAAACTTCTAAGAAAGCAAATGCTCGACTATGATATACCCGTTACTCTATGAAAGTATGTATTAAACCTGAGACAAGTTTATATGGAGCAATAAAGATATGTACCCATTATATACTCTCAAAATAAATTGCAATGTTTTATTCCAGAAAATCCTTTTTTCACCCAATTCTTTTTCTTCCAGTAGCTTAGCTTTCATTGATTTCAAAATACCCTCTTTTAACAAGTCTATAAAACCAAGAAGGAAGGTAACAGCAACTGTTGCTGTGGCAGGCACAACAACAGCAGCAGCAGCAGCAGAACCAACGACAGCAATGGCAGCAACAGCAGCTGCAGTGTAATGAAGTGAAAATTGTCCTTAAGCATCAATTTGCAGCCGCGAGTGAAGGTCCTTGTTGCGCTGCGCTACGCTGCGGTTGACGGCGCGTCCTGATAATTTGATGCTTGCCGATGCGCGATAAATATAATTTGTTGCACGTCATGTGTATTAACTTTTTGCAGATACTGTCTGACTCTCTCATTCTATCAGTCATAGCTGAAAGTACTTTAAGCAAGGCGTGGCAAACGCCTTGGGAGCCAACAGCATTTTCATTATGCAGCTATTTACACACGCCTCGACATGCCCCAATGGAATACGTGTTTGTCTCTGCACTTTGTGTGTGTGACTATGTGAGTGTGTGTGTGCTGACCGCAACGCCCACAATTTGTAATTAAAATTGCATAGCAAAATTGATTATGTGTGTGAGTATACTGTTAGTTTTTGTAAGTAATTCCCAGTGTGGCGCCAAAGTGCGGCAAGTGGAAATTTTTAATTAAAAGCAAATGCTTTTAAGTTTAAGTAAATTTTTTTTGTAACTGTTACTGCTACAGTTAGTGTGCCATGCAACACAGAAGCTGGCATCAGTGGCATTTGCTTTAAATGGTTCATAAGAGCCAGACTAGATTCGGGGGCTTGCAACACCAGCTTTATCCACAGCAGTTTTGTGGGTCAGCCTTCAATTAGCCAACTGACCGCCAAAAGTTTCCTTTCACTTTTCACTGAACTAGACACTCTTCCCCACCCCTTTGTAACCCCTTTACCATCTGCTTGAATATGCGAATTTTTATCTATTTCAAACTTTTTGCCAACTCTCAGCAACTGCAACGCTCCAATAAATTTTTTCATCTCGCGCTGCTCGTTTCCCCAATCAAAACGAGATTACAACAACAGCGTTTAGACTCCCCTTTTGAGCCGCATTCCCCCAGTTTCTAAACCCTATTGATGCCCTCTCTGATCCCTTTTAGACTGTATAAAAACGTTAACAAATACACAGCTTAGCGAGCCAAAACATAAACATTTGTTTATCCAACAATACGTCACGTAAAACAATGAACTGTGACCCGCCTATACATAGCTGTGCCCTTGCCTCTCCCCATATGACATACAAACTACAAAATTAAGTGGTGAAAAATCAACAAAAAAATGCGCGAAAATGTTAAAAAAAAAAGGAAAAATAATAGAACCTGCTACGAATTTCCATGTTTCAATTTTGAATATTCTGCACGTTTTTATCTTCTGTTTTTCCGAGAAGACAGAGAATGTAACTGCACAGCGATATAGAAAATTGTGGAAAACTGTTTTGGAGGAGGAAGAGAAGCGCTATAAGGTGAGGGGACTGTAGATTGTGGAGTGAGTGCTTCGGGGTTTCCCAAGGGCCACATAATAGACAATGTGCCAGCAACAACAGCGAAGCAGGTTTCTAGCCAAATGAATGAGTTTTCCCACCACATTGTTTTTTCGCTTTTCTGCTCTGTTTTGTTTCGTAAATCAACCAACAAATTGGCGTCAAAATTGATCAAAGCGAAGCAAGAGCACCAAGTTAACTGAAAACATACATTTTAAATTTGTTAATAAAACAAACAAAAGTTAACATGATTTTAGCGCAAACTATTAACTAACGCTTGTATTGAGACAGGATGGAAAAATTATTAAAACAATAGGAAATAGGGTCTGTGAATAATAGTATTAAATTTATTTATTTAAATTTCAATTTGAATTTGTTATTATTTAATGAAATAATCAATTTTGGGTACAACTTAAGCAATTAAATAGACATTTATTTTAGTTCACCGTATGTTTTTATTAATTTAATAGTCAGAAAAATTATTTAAAGCTGTTTTTGGTACCAATTAAAAAGAAATCTGATCAATTTTATTATCAAATAGTTTGACTATTACCAACATAAATGTCTAGGGTAGCCGCGGAGTGAATTTATATGATTTGAATATTAAACAGAGCTTTTATGCCGAATATTTGTTTTTAATAAATGCGGCACAAATTGCAGCAAATTATTATTGGTGCTAAAGGACGGCGCCTAATTGAATTGCGAGCCAAATTGGTGTTTAATTAATAAACGAAATGTAATTTTTGGCAGCGGTAACACTAACAAGCACACCCAACACTCATACACACACACGCACACAAACACACACATCTGCAGACATTTATATGTGTACATAGAACAGCACGATGTCTGGCAAGTAAATTACCAGTTAGCAGACACATAAAACGTCCAAAAGAGCACACAAAGATAGACACAGAGCAAGGCAGAAAGAGGCAGAACAAGAGATATCGAGATTGGGCGTGAAAAGGAAAGAAGTTGTAGCGAGGGTAAAGGTCAGCTGTCAAAATGCCAAAGTTACTAACGGATTTTCGCTTCGTTTGAAATAATCAAAATGCCCCAAAACAAATGAATATGTCACCTGGGGTAAGACACCTGTACAAAACTCTAAGCACACATACATATGCACACACTGACACACATGTCTGCAACAGGCATAAATGTATAAAAGAAGAACGAAGAGTCCTTGCTGCTTGTCGGAGTTCACAGCTGGCTTATGTACATTTATGACCCCTGGGCCAAAGGTAATTGCAATGATAATAACAACAAGTCTAAGGAGCACAGATTTGCCAACAAATTGAGACATAGAAATATTAAATAACACAACACACGGTCTGCATTTACCCAAAAGTTATGAGAATGAAGGAGTTTTCTTATCGTTTTCATATGCTCAAAGGAGAGCATAATATGTTTGCTTGCGAGTTGCAAGTAAATCTATTTATACCGTTTACGTAATGCTCTTAAATTTGTAATTCGTAAAAGGACTAACGCAGCTGGAAAGTTGGCCAAGAGCTAAACATGGAGCCCCATTGAGTTGAATGCGGGAAATGCCCGAGCAAAGCGGATGTCGAATGGCCAGACGTAGACTTGCAAGCCGTTCTCTCTCTTTTTGTCTCCCTTCTTCTCGCTCTCTCTCTATATTTTTCTCTGTCCCCTTCGACTGTGACCCCGTGCTGGCCCTGACCAGTGACATTTACTATACACTTCAGCTCACTTGATGCTCGACTGAATGATTGATGCGCTTTATTTGTTGGCACACAGAAAAAGAAAAAAACAGAAGCAGAAGCAAATGGAAAGCAAATAATAGAAAGGCAAAGAAAAACTTGATTTTGAAATCACATTCGTGAAAATCCCCCAACAGGCGTCACACAGAGAGTTTCTCTGACTCTTGACTTTGACTCCGTGCGGCATGTGCTCTGGAATTGACTGACATTAATGCTAAAGCCAACATTATGCCACTGAATGTGCCGTGTAACCAACACCAACAACAACAGCAACAGCAACAGCAGCAACAACAACAACAGTTGCCAATCACAATCCCATTTCGAATACTCACTCCATTCCCAATGGTAGCCAACTTGCCACAGTTTTTTTTTTTTTTGTTGTGTTGCTTCCTCTTGTTGCTGCCGCATGTCAAGTGACAAATTTGGAAATGACAAAATGCTCGTTGAAAAATGCGCGAATTGTATGGGGAGAAGGGCAAAGGGAGCCGGTCTAACGTCCATCGAATTGGCCAACAAACCGAGCCAAGATAATCGAATTTTTTTTTGTTGTGTGCCATTTTTCAATATAAGGGACTGTGTGTGAGTGTGTGTGGGCTTCTGGCGTATGAGTTGCTCATAATTGAGTTTGCACCGTACGGTTGCAATTGGAATTTGAAGTGCATAACATTCGAAAGGGACGCATTGTGCTTAATGCTGCCAATTCAACAAGGGCAGGAGGTGAGTTGCAAGGGGCAAGTGGCATGAAGTAAGTGGCAAGCGAGTATGCTAAAATTGCGAAATGAAATTTTAATTAAATTTTGATATCCGCTTTGGCTTTGGCACAGCAAAGAGTTCAGCTGTACAATTTTGGCATCGTGTTGTGCTCAGTTATCAGCTTCAATCAAACAGACAGACAAACACTCACACATACAGTCACTCAGACACACCCACACAGACATGAGAAATCAGTTGGGGGCACATTAAAAGTAAATTTCAATGGAAAATTGTAATGCAAAATGACAACATTGATAGAAAGCAATAGAGAAGGAGAAAGAGAGTGGCAGAGAAAGGAAGAGAAGGTAATCTCCGTCTTCTCTGTCTCTGCCCCACAGGATGCTGCACTGCATATCCTTGGAGATTAGCTACAGCAAATTGCAAGTTCTTCTCTGTCCATTGACCTGTAGTACAGACCAACAAATGACTTTCAGTTAGTTTGTTTTGGCCAAATCAGCTGCAAACGTGTCCAATCAAAGAGTTGGGGGATTTTTCGCAAATGGCTACACATTTTTCTCTCTCCTCTCCCATTTTCCGTTGGCAAAGTTTTCTGCTTGGACTTATCTAGAATAAATTAAGTTTTGTTCGCATAATGTATACACATAAAGCATTTCCATCAACTCATTTGCAGCGTGTAAAACAGATTACAATAATTAGGTAATCGGGTGTAAATAAATAAATATATACACAGAAGAAAAGGATAGATTGCACACCTATATACATAAACATACGATATGTACTATGAGGAATAGGTTTAGTCTATTGTTGCACATAATAAATCTGTGCAAATTTGATATATTGAGCGTCTTTAGAGAGCGATTAACATAAATAATTAGCCTGAAACCAAATCTGGTAGCCAAAGCTGCCATTTTCAGTTTAATAGCCAAGCTGCTTTAGCTTGACCTCAAAATATCTACACATACTCTCAGCTACATACACACAGAGCAGGCAAAAACAATACGTTTTTCCATGAAATTAGCTTTTGGCATAAATCTTTCGTAAATATGCAAGTTAGCTGCCAGGTAAGTGGACATTTGGGGCAAGGTGGAGTGTGGGAGTGGTAGTTTGGACCAGGTCAGCAACAAATAAGCATCGTGTCGCATTTGGCCATGTCTAAGCAGCTAACAGGAAGCCAGGCGGGATAAGGTTACGAGTAGTTTTTTCTGGTCAGGTGTGTTCCCAGTTTAAGTAGCCATAGTTTACACATTTCTACATGTGTGTGTGTTGTAGAGAGAAGGGGGGAGTGGGTAATCTACCTCGCCTGCGGTTGTGGCGACTTCTCTGAAAGCTATTGGGCAGCTGCAGTGACCATAGGTCCAAAGGTTCTGCTTCTCCAACTTCTGCACCAAATTAATCTCACAAAAACTGCCAGAGTAAAAGAACCAACCACAACACACGCATACTTGTACACACAAGGACACATACATACTGCTCTGCGCCCACACTCAACTGTAGTGCCAAGGTATGTGTTTAATAAGTAGGCTGAAAGCCAACAGCCCAATAGCCTTTAAGCCTACCTCTCTGACTCTCGCACTCCCATACAAACACAGTCACACACATGCCAGTTGTGTCGTCAATGCTGTGTGTAAGTTTTGCCTTTGTGTGCACAAGTAATTTATCAGTAAATTAAGCAATTTATTTTATTTATTCCATTACGTAAATCATGCAATTTGTGCTCGATTTCGTCATAGACCAACAACAACAGCGTGAAGCTGAAAAAAATGTGCCAACGGCAGCGATTTCTGGTCAGGATTTACATGACAACCTTCCCCCAGCTCCCCATTCGATCCCCCACTCCCAATCAGCTCTATAAGCCAAGTTGTTTTTACCTACACGCTTTGGCAATTTTATTAAAATCACTTCAGGCAGAAGCTACAAATAAGGAGGGGGAAACATTTGCCAAGGGTGCAAAGAGACGGTGGAGGTGGAGCGAAGCATACAGTACGGTCATAAAAGCAAACATAATGAGTGCCACACCACTACACTCACGTGCACGTTCGCACACACACACAGAGGCACACGCGTGTCGCAAGTTGCCTAGAAAATGTATGAATCTAATAAACAAAAGCCGTATATTATTAGCTGCGGATTTGTGAGTGTGTGAAAGTGTGTGTGGTGCGTGTGTGGTGTGTGTGGCGTGTGTGTATTGCGAATGAGTTGGTTAGACTTCCTGGGGCTTTCAGACGGCTCTCGTTGAACATGGCCCAAATGATGTTAGACGGCAATCTCCAAGGATTGACTCTGCGTGAACTATGATCCAAACCCTGGGAACCAAAGGGGTGAATAAGGGAGAAACGGCGTCAGGCAGAGCGATACTGAATCCTAGACGCACACGGAAATGTTATCATAAGTTATGGCTAAAGTTTTTAGCCACACCAAACTCCAGTTAAGGCTGAATACACTAAACAAAATGAAAATCGAGATGATTTAAAATTTAATAAAACGGGTGGAGGAAAAAAGCCTTTCAGCCTGCTGGGAAATCAAAATTTAATTGCACAAAAGCAAAGTGAATCAGACAAAAATTAATTGAAATAAAATAGAAGTGTTGCTCAGAGAGAGAAATAAATATGTAAATTGTGGTCATATGAAGGCAAAAATAGAAATAGTATTTATTGAATGAACTAAAAGAATTCTTTTGACAATCAATAGTTTAAAAATCAGTTGTATCTGCATTGAGTTTGTATAAAATAACTTTAAATCAGTTTTAGCTAACATTATGTATACGCAGTATGTGTAATAGGCTTTAATGTAAAGTTTTAAGTCGTCTCCATTCACTTCTAAATTTAATTTTTCAAGTTTGAGGCTATAATTAATTAACTCATAACCCAGAGGAATTTGGAGAAGTCTGTGTTCATTCAGTGCAAAATATTAATTAAAACTCAAAACTACACATCTCAATGCTCTGAACTAATTGTTGGCTAAGGAGAATGAGCATCCATTTGAAATTAAAACTGCATATTGTCTGACTTTTGGGCAGTGTATTAGTTACTGTCTATCAACAGATTAGGCATCATTGTCATTTAAATACACACACACACACACGCACAACAAACTACGCTATGTCTGAAAGCAAAGTGTTGAATGAAATTGTGTTTGCCACAGGTGGAGCAGGGCCACAAAACATGGCCCAGGAGATGTAACCACGAGAGCAGGCACGACTCAGGGCAAGGGATGGAGACATAAATAGACAAAGACAGAGAGAGAGACTGAGTGAGATGTTTGTGTGTAGACAAAGTTGTAGTGTAAATACTAATGGAGCTAAAGTTACGTTTGCTGCTGCAGGTGAAGCGACAGAAAATTGCTCAGGTGTGGCAAGCAACACAAGTAAAAGGAGCAGGTGTGGTGGCACTACCACCTTTTGGATAAGATGAAAGCGAAGTTGAGCTCACATGACGACATTTGTACACGTACACACGATTAGATAGAAGGACAACAACATAACATAGTTCTAGTCGCAATCCTTAAGCGTCGCACAGGACATGCACCTCATTTTGGCCAGAACTAGAATTCGAATGATGCCATTACAGTCATTGCACACACGCACACAAATATTCACATACTTGCACACACAAACCAACACACGTGCAGACAATGAAACGAAATTTTTGCGCTCTGGCATCCTTAAGGCAAAATGTAATTTCCTGTGACAAAATACAAAGCTAATCCCCACACACTCATAGAGAAAGACAGAGAGAGAAAGTTGGGGAGAGAGAGAGAGAGAGAGAGAGAGAGATGGCGAGTATATTGCAGTGCGAGCCAAAGTTGGCCAAAGGATTTGTTGAGACTGTTGGGGTTCAAAGGAGGCAGCTTGACTTCGATACGTGCAGCGAACCGTGCGAAGTGGACTGACTGCTGCCACATCTGCCACAGTTTCTGCTGCTGCTTCTTCTCCAGCTTCTTCTTCTGCTGGTGCTGTGGAGTATCCTGTTTCTTAGTAGGCCGCTTCAAGTTAAGGTTCAGTTGAGTTTGGCCGGGTTTAGGTCAAGGCTTTGGCGCTTACGTCTGCCGTTTCCGAGTGCTCCTTGGCATTTGGCATTTGATGAGCGTCCGGAAAGCGTAGCGAGCCTTTGGCATTATTGCAGGTGCTGCAGCGACGCTTGTGACTTTAGCTATGGCCAGAGCTAAGCCAGGACACGACACAGGACACAACGGTTGGTGAGACAACAAAAGCGCTACACAAATAGCAAAGGAATTTCAAACTGGCAAAAATAAATCGAAAGTTGAACTTTGTTGCCAGCGCTAAAGAAAAAGCAGAGGAAGAAGCAGCCGTAGCAGCTGGCAAGACATTTATCCTGGACTCTGATTGCCAGCGCATGTGATATGTATTCGGTTAGGGGCTTTCGTTTGATTTCTCAAGTGTAAACTACGCCCCAACGAAGGCTTTGTGCCCTGTCACACAAATATCAATATGAAAGCAACTTCTCTTTCCAATTCTCTACACCACCTACCAAATTGCTGTCCTTATGTTGTTCCCTGAAAGGTCAGAAATAACCGCAACAGCTGTCACATGCGCTAAAATACTAAAATAGCAACGACATTAATTGAATGGAGCACGCAAAAAGCAACGCAAATCACAGTACCGAGAGTGAAGGGGAAACTGAAGTGGAAACTGAATGGAAGGACTGCAAATTTTCATTATGCTCAATTTATAGCCAAATTGAGCAGCCATCAGAGCCTTTTCAGCAGCTGCCAAGTGCAGCATGAGAGTTAAGCCGAAAGTCAGTAATTCGGAAAGCCAGATTCAGATTCATGTTTGATTCCACAACGCACAGTGGTTGTAGGTTCAATTTAAAGAATTTTTAAATACACTGCACTAAAAGTTATTGTATATTCTAAGCTTTAACTTAAAATAATAAAATAAAAACAAGTTTACAAACTCTTTAAAGGTATTAAAAGTTGTGCATAGTTAGTTGTTATGATTTTAATTTGTTTTAGCAAAAGTTAGTAACTATTAAACTGAAATTAATTAGAAGGCTTATGAAATTCAATGCTAAAAAATTGAATTTATAATTAAGCATCAGTTTTTGGCAAGTTTAATCGTTTTTCTGTGGAATTACTTATAATTTACCAATACTTTATGTAGCGCAGTGTAGAATTTAAAACTGCCAATCTGAAAGGCATTTGGATACCATTGCTTGTTCAGGCTCTTTTTGAAAGATGATTGACTGCAGATGAAAGTGAAGCGGCTTGAAATGAAAAGGAGATTGAAGAGCATAGAAACAGAAAGAGTAGAGAAGAGAAGGGTATCTGTCTGTCTGTCTGTCTCTCTGTTGACCCCTTTCGTGCAATTGATGTGTGCTTTTATAGTAGACTTTCCATGCGAGTTTTACACATAACTTTGTGCCAATAAGCGTGCCACACACATTCCCCCCACTGAAAAGGACCCAGAATTTAGCTACTCTCAACGCAGTGGGACCCTGGATTCCGCTGCCCCCGTTGCACTTTGTAATGCCAACTGCGTAGTGACATGACCGGCATGTGTATGTCAGTCATGCCAACAAGTTGGGTCTCGGCCATGTTGCACGTTGCCGTCGCTGGTCAAAACGAAGCCTGAGTTTTGTTTGCCTGTCACAACTTGTGGGCTGCTTTGTTGCTGTTGTTGTTGTTGCTGATGCCATTAACGCGTGAATTCTAGTGGCTGTCAGCAATCGCAGCCACATTGTTGCCCCAAAGCTCACACACACCTACGAAAGCGCACACCCGCTGAGCTGCTTTGAGGGATTGTCTGATATCCAGCGTTATTGTCAGTTATCGAATAACGCACGGAATGCCATTGGCTGAGCGAGTGTCAATCACAAATTACCAATAACAACAACAATAATCAAATAACAACACATGTTTGACACACAAAAGTAACAAAATATTTACATATTTGTACATTGTTTTTCATGTGCTTTAAACAATTAGGTCCATATATTTGCTGGTCGCTTTAGAAAAATCAATCAAATTAATTGTACTCAATAAAGTTAAGGTTTTCTGAATTAAAGTTAAATTGTTTTCATTAATTAAAATTCAATTTAAAGCCTATTTTTTTAACAATATTTATTCAAAGGCTAAAATAAAATGAATCATCTATTTCACATAGATAAATTTAATTATTAGCATTTAAATTCATTTTAGAATCAAATTAGATTAATTGGACAATTTAACAGAAATATAATTACTCCAAAAAGTTATTTTTGTATTAATTAAAATTATATTTTATTAAATATGTAAAATTTAAATCTCTAATTTCTACACAGATTTAGCAAACGTGTACGTATACGTAATATGTATAATTTCCCACAGCTTTTGCTTTACTTTAAGCCTACGTATGCTTAATATTTTGTAATTTTCTAATGCAAAATAGTAAATGCTTAAACAAAGAAACGTTCTATCCTGGAATGCTTTCTCCACAGAGTATAATAGCTTCGATGTATTGAATAAAGTTGAGGCAATTGTGTTTTTATGTACTATTTGGATTGTGAACGCATGGCCAGTAGCTCGTTTGCATTGCGGGCCACTTCATTATTTTGCTGTTGGCCAACTGCACCTGCATTAAAGTGCGAGTAGGTGTGCATGACTCTGTGTTCAACGCCATGTACTTTCTATGCATTCATGCATAATGGGCAGGCAAACGTTTACAATAGCAACATCAATGGATTTCCGTACGTTGCCATTTGTGGTCCATTTGTGGACAGCAGAGAATGGATGGAGAGGTGGGGTTGGGATTGAGGTTTTGGAGAAAGGCTAGGCTAGGCTGGTCATCATGGTGCCGTTAGCATGATTGAAAAACGTGCCAACCAAGCTCTAACCTCAGGCCCAATCCATTGCCAACTGTGGGCCAGTGTTTAAATTGCATGCCATTCTGTGTGCTGTCACTTGCCATTGTATTGTTGTGCGGTTTACCCTTACTGTTCCTGGCTGCTGATGTTCTTGTTGTTGTTGTTGTCGTTCGTGTTTCCCTTTCACAATTACGTAATTTATTTTAACTGTGTCAAATCCACGCCGATCGACAGCGATTATGCTGGCAAATTGCAACAATTCCTTTTGCCAGAGTTGTGCCATTTTCCCCCAGCTTACCCAATTGCAATTTGTTAACGTCGTCAGCATCCGTATGTCTTTGTCACTCCTTTTAGCCCTAACCTTCCCCCAGCCTCCTTCTTCCTTACTACCTCGCTATCACTCTCTCCCTTAGCTGAGAGCTGCCAGTCACTTGGCTCGTTTGGCTGCAATTAACCGCAGTGTGCTAATTAATTTGCTCATAATTGATGCGATTATGTGTTTCATTTGTGGCAAAACACGAAAGCAACAACTACCGTCTGGGGCAACATCAAGCGACGACAAACGAAACATTTGGACCAATTCCTTGACATTTCCCATTGTTGCAATGTTGTCCTGCCCCATTCACGTGCTGCACTTCCTGTTCTTCCTCTTCTTGTTCGACTTCTTTATGGCGTGTCCGTGTCCGTGAGGAAATCAAGCGAATTGAACAAGCGTCCTGTACAATTTATTCATTTCAGTTTGGGAATGTGTTTATCATTCTACTGCTGGCAGCACAGCCGGAACTGTGGCAAATTGAAAGCGGATACGGATACGCCTCGTTTTGCGGCAGACAGCGCAATATCAACTCAGCCAGCAGGTACCCCAAATGTCCTTGGCCATAAGCTGATTTGTCACCTTTGTCTTTGCCAGTCAAGTGGTCAGTTGTCCGTTGTCAGTTCGCCCCAAAGGTAACAGCGTAAATCACATGACAAGAACACGCAAAAGCAACAGCCACAGCAACAACAACAGCATAGCAACGAACTAACCGTATTTGAGTTTATAGAACTGCCTGAGGGTCGAGCTTGTTTCTCTATATCTCTTGCACTCTCGCTGTTGCTGTCACGGATATTTTCAAAATTGCAAATACGCTCTAGGAGCCCAAAAACATGGCACCTATCGCCTTGGGGCGCCTACATGCAGTGTCCCATTGGAAATCGCACACAAATTTGCTAAAATGCCAAAAACATCGACAACAGAGGCATGCTACATGAGTACGACAACTGCAGGCCGTGCTACCACTTTGGCAGTTAATGTTACGCATTCACAATTGTCATTTTGTGGCTCATTAATACCCTATAAATGGGCAAAGCAGTGCGTATTTTCAGTGTAATTGTGTTCTGAGAGTAAATAATTTAGTTTTTTTGTAATAAAGCATTTAACATTAGCATAAATGTTAAGATAGAAATGTTTGTAGAGCGCTAAGAGTTAAGTTTCTTCTTTAAGTATTTACAACTATTAATATAAATCATATTCAAATAATAAATTTTATAAGTTCAGCAAATATATTAATTAATAGTCAGCTTTCAAAGCAGAATTCTCTGTTTAACAAATTAGTTGTGTTGTTTACAGGATAGCCTATAGTCTATCACGCATTGATGGCGCAAACTTTGCAGCTTGTTCGCTCAGTTTTCGATGCAATACCACCGACGCCAAGAAGCATGCTACAGTTTTTGTAAAGCACATAGACAGTAGAACTACCGTTGTGTTAGTACTTTGTACATGTGTGTGACTGAGTGTATGAGTGAGTGAGTGTAGTTACTAAGTACTTACCATTTAGGACATGCACACGCACACTGGCAACATCTGCATTGGAGGGGGCACACGAGTATTTGCCGGAATCGGCCAGATCTGCATTCTGTATGAGCAGAAATGAGGTTGTCACATCGCCCTTTTCGGTAATTACCGACACGCCGCCTCTTGATGAATCATAATTAATGACCTGCAAATGGAAGAGCATAACGCCCCAAAAATACTCGCATAAGTAACTGTAGGCTGACAAAAAATTCACACCATTCTCTTGTAATTTCTTTGTACTTTATAATGTGAAAACAATGAGGGGATGCCTTAAATGTTTTCTTTTCTGATACGTGATGACAGAAATAAGTACGAGCAAGTGCTTTACTTCCTTTACACGTATTCGTTGCCATTATTTTTTCGTAATTTTCAAATGGAGAGACGGCAACAGCTGCGCTTGACTGACATTACAAATCAGCTACATGTCAGCGCATCTTGTTGACTATATTGCCCACCCTCGTTGCTATTTCCTGCTCGAAAACTCTGTCGCCAAAAATGCGTTTCAAATTGCGATTTTAATTGGAATTTTATGGCTGGGCGTATGATTAAAGTTGACTTAACAGCTTAAACATCAAAGGCTCTTTATGTAGCCAGAGACAGAGACAAAGAGGGAAAAATGAATGAAAGCATTAGAGAGAATATGGATGGGAGATAGTTAGTTAGTTACAAAAATTATGTTAATCAAATGAGCTTGTGCTCATGCTCATTATGATGATAGCAGCAGTCGCTCGCTCTCATCAAAGTCAACTTCATTATCGATTACTGTACGGGGTAATGAGCGAAAGCGGATGGAGTTATGACCGAAAGCCTAAATGACAACTGGAGGCTAAGAGTGGTGGCCAGATCCGAATGCATATTGAGTCACAAAATGGAAAGCAGATGCCCTAAAACGCTGACAAAAACAAATGCCAGAATAATTTGCCAATACACATACACCAAACAGACGTTGAAAGTTCAGGGGAATCTCGGGAGAGAAGGCAGAGAATGAAGAGCAGAGAGCCAAAGGCCAATGGGGTATGGTAGCTAGCACAGGGCAGAGATCAAGTTGCTGACATTAACACATCATGCCGCTGACAGCAACGACAAAAATAAAGAAACAACAACGAAACATGGAAATCGAAAATGAGAAGCTTACTTTCATTTCTTTTTCTGGCTGGCAAGGGTAACTAACTGGGTCAAGATTGGCTAGGGGTGAGAGGGTAGAAGCAGAGCGGAACGACTGGCGCATAATTTGCTGTCTAATCTCAACTAATCGACGGCATTTGCAATAATATGAAAAATGAAAGAAAAGTTGGCGTCTCTGATAATGATGACGATAGCGAAATATTCCGTATGCCAATGGGTATAGGATGTAGGGGTAGTAAAACACAACAAAGGCGGGGAAAAGCGGTGCTACAGAGGTATGAAAATGTAGATACGAGTATAAAAAACAATGACAATGCCCAAACTTTGCTATAACAACTTTTGCAGTGGCAAGTAAAAAGTTTGCCTATCAACAGCGAGAGAGCTTACTACAAAGGGAGGGAGAATGAGTGGGAGGAGCGGAGAGAGGAGGCTTAGGCCAGCAGCGAACTAACAAAAGTCTGGCTGGCATTATAGCACATTCTGTCGTCGCTATCAGCATAAATTTCGTATTTGTATTATAATTTCGTTGTTGTTGTTACTGTTGTCTCTGTTGTTGTTCCCGGAAAATTGGTTAATGAAAGCGAGGGCTTACTGTGCCGGGCAAAATGGCAACCGGCAAATGCCAAACTGACGTCCTGTGAATCTGCACTTGCAGCACACGTAAATTGGAAAGCATTTTCCGACAGCGTTGCATCAAAAATTTACCATTTCCTTCTGCCACCCACTACACTTCCTGCTCTTCCTTTATATCTTTTTGGCGCTCTCTCTCTCTCTCTCTCTCTCTTTCACAATTGTATTAAGGGGAAAAAAAGAATTTGTGAGCCTACAGCAGAGCATAATAATAATCGACCGAGCCTAAAAAAGCCATAAAACTTTACAGAAATTGTCTGTCTGTCTTTTCTTTAGCGGCAGAGGGGAGCGGTTAGTGAGAGGGACACAACAATAATGGTATTTTCATGCGTTACCGTTGCCATGGAGGTGTGGACTTTGGGCGTTAAGTCTACTTTGACAGCTAGCTAATAGCTGGCAACGTCCACTCACAGCAAACTTACGAAACTCTCAATGGTTGTATGTTTATGAAGAAGGATTAAAGAACGAGAGTGGCTCCACAAGTTAGCAAGGTTAATAAAAACAGACAGAATTTAACTGTGCTGAGTAAATTAATAAAATAAGCATTTAAATTTATAGAAAACTAAGCTCATGCATATTTAAATAAATATTAACACAGCTAGCTTTAATCTGTCAACTCCAGGGGCAACTCTCGGGGCACCATATGCCGCACGCTAAAGCGGAAATGCCCGCAAAGCTGAATGAGTTGATAAAGCGAGCGAGCGCGAGGTGGATGAGCGCATAAGAGGAAATATGTAACACGTTAATTACAATTAGCGAGCGGAAGTGTGCGAGTGAAAAAAAGTGTAGCATACATTTAAGCAGCCAGTGTGAGGCAGTGCATCAACTAAGTTTATCCTTCCATTAAACTAATTAACAGCAAATTTGCATGGATCGTAAATAATCCGTGTGCAGCACGAAGCAGGGGTAACGAAGGACTCTGAGAACCTTGTGCTAAGGTTGTGGCTACACTCACACACACAAACACTCACATGCCACCTGGCCCAAAGGCACACAATTGTGCAGAGTGTCGCAAGGATTTTAATTAGAAAATTCCAGGAATACAAGTGGCAGCAAAAGAAGTGAGCAACGCCAAAACGGTGCTGAGAGAGCCAGCAGCTGGGGGGGAAGTACGGTGGCATGGAGTTAACTGCAGCAACCGTTGGCAGCAGGATTTGTGCACTTTTTAACACGTTGCCAGCAAGTTTTTCAACTTCCTTTTTTGCCCATCTATTTTACACACTTTTTGCTGTTTTCTTTGGCATTTGCATTACAATTAGCCTGTAACTATTAAAGGACACTTCTCCAGTGCGATTTAAGCGCTTTTAATGCCCCGCAATTAGCCAGGCTTAAATCGCTAACAACAGCTAGTATACAACTAATTGATGTCCAACTTGGAGCTAAGCATTAATGCTACTTACTGTAGAATGACCAAATGCTCCTCACATTTATAAGACTTATTTTGGTGCTCTAGCATTGTTTATGTCAACAGCTTTAACACCGACATTGCGTGCCCCAAAAAACAACACATTTGACCCAATTCAGTTCAAGGTACATTGTGTCATGCAACAGCGTTGATTTACACATTGAAATGCCAACAACTGACAGTTTAAATAACGTCAAAAGGCTTGCAACAAACTCCACACGCAACTCCTTTGTCGACTCCTCCTTCTTGTCAACAGCTGAGTGGAGGTGTTGGAGAAAGAGGGAGAGGGAAAAGAAATGAAAAGTGACGAAGACAGTTGGCATTAAGCTATGGATGTGATTGCAATCTGAGAAGTTGATGACGAAATCCAATGACATCAACAGTCATTTGTATTACAGATAGGCCGTAATACACTATGAATACTAGTGATTGAAGTGTGATAATGGTCTCCTAGTATACTTGATTTAAAGTAAAGAAACTTTTGTGCAGGTATCAATAAATCTTGAGAATTTATTCATTTCACTAAGGCAATTTTCTTATCCTCAGTAAAATTTTTATAGTTATGTAAATTAGTCATATAAAAATAAATTTATAAGCCATTTCGCACAGCACTTTCAGTTCATAGCCAACTCCATAATAATAACTTATTATCATTAATTTTTGATTACCCCTTCAAATGCTTAAATCTTAAATAGTTAAATTAGTTTAACTTTTACCCTGGATGACTGTCAAAATAGTCAACAAACAATGCTAAGAAAAAGTAAAATTGCCGCAGAAATGTAACAATAAAGTTTAATTACCTCCTCGTGATGATACCAGAAGATGTAGGCCGGCGGTTCGGGGCTGAACTTTACAGTGCAAGTGAGATTTATGGTGCTGCCTTTATCAACATGAAGGTCAGGTCCTCCAAGTATGGTCGCCGTTGGCACTGTCAACAGGGAACGCCGACATCCAAAAAAGCGCAGAAAGACACCAGACGAGTCACCGAAAAAAGATAGAGCACATGAAGCGAAAGAAACAGAAGGAGAAAGAGAGAAAAAGAAGAATGTGAAAAACGTTGTTGAAGCAAGGCGCAAACGTAGACTCAAAAGCTGAATGTGCCTAGGTAGAAGGCCGAAGGCTGAAAGCAGCCTAGAGCCAGGAGACAGGAGGCCTTCCCTGACACTGTAGAATAATAAACTACGAGATAAAATGAAATTATTGTCGTATAAAAACCAAGTTGTGCTTCTCTTCGCCTCCCATTCCAGCCCACTGCTTATCCTTAAAGTCCTTGTAGTGCGTGTTGCTCACTCGTTTGCTGTGTGTAATTTATTTGCTCAACAACATTTTTTTTTTCTCTCCATCCATGGTTGCCATCTCGTGGCAAGTGTCCTTTGCCTTTGTTATTTGCGACAAATGGTTGACTTTTTATGAAGCTCAATGCTCGATGCTCAATGCTGGATGTCAATGTCCGTGTAGCTGTAATTCAAACTCGAACCGAAGCTGAAAAACTTGTAATTCGCACTCACCGACAACATTGAGACGAACGAAATAACTGCGAACTGGTTGCGTTGATATCTGGCACTCATACATGCCCGCATCACGTTTCTGTGCCCATTTTATCTGCAGCGTCCAGTCATCGGTGTCCTGGTGATGTGTAGCCTGAAACCTCTGATCGGATGTGTATGTGTAGGCGCCCACGGTGAGTATGTGTATGTCCCGATGCCGTATCCAGGATACCTGCAACAAGCGAAACAAATAGAAAACAAGTTGCACAAAACGTCAATCGAATGTTGCAAATGAAATTTACTGTCGTACAGAGTTCTTCTCTAAGAGATACCTTGTAAATTCAGTCCATAAAAAAAGTTCCTTAAAAACTGATTGTTTTAAAATGTACACAGCTCAAACTATCCCAGCTTTAAGTGAATCCAGGGTATATCCAACCAAAATCTTTCTGTTTATTACCCATTGGCAAAGAGTTGGCATTAAAAATGCAGCAATTGAAAAACAAATTGCCGTCGCAGTGCCATCAAAATCCAACATCAAACTCGAATGAGTTGCTCTCGATTTTGGTCCCGTTTTTTTGGTGTCTTACTGCGATTAATCAGGATAGTATCCAATGTGAATACGCTTTCGTATACGCAGCCAGCGTTTCGCTTTGGCAACTCTGCTCGGCGTACGTGACGTATGAGCACAACATGATGTAGCACTCACATGAGCTGCTTGAATTTGACAAGTTTATGGCGCTGCGAGAATGTAATCCTTAAGGAATCTGAGCTGAATTTGTTAGCTGCACCTCATGTGGTGCTGCTGTGGTTTACTCTGTGTGCATGTGCGTGTGTGTGTACATGTCTGTGTGGTTCAGTGGTTGGCT
Organism: Drosophila parthenogenetica; assembly: GCA_035047505.1. Taxonomy (NCBI): domain Eukaryota; kingdom Metazoa; phylum Arthropoda; class Insecta; order Diptera; family Drosophilidae; genus Drosophila; species Drosophila parthenogenetica. The sequence goes on from JAWNPM010000070.1 coordinate 6,009,179, forward strand.
CATTTTGTCTACATTGCTGTTGGTGAGTTTTTGAGTCAAGTTTAGTTTTTGCTTAATTATAACAAACTTTTAAGTAGTTGCAGCGCTGAAACTGAACTTTCTAAGCTGCGCTCTCCTCAAATCGCACACTGTTTTAATTTTTGGCTCCTCTCTATCCCTCTCTCTCTCTTATGCACTCTTTCCTGCTCTTTCTGTCGCTGTATGACACTTGATATGCACAAGTTATGAAGTCAAATGTAAATGCAAAATTATCGCTCTTGACAGTCACAACAAGTGCAGCAAAACTAACAACTTGTCCTACTCTCTCTGTCGCTCTCTCATACATTTTTTGACTGGGCGTGGCTCATTTCGTTGCATGCATTTAATTATACGAATTGTTGTTGCATACTAAACAATGGCCTGAGCATCGACTAACACACACACATGTCTAAGTTTGGCAGCTTTGTGCACCGCATGTGGACCGCAATGAGTGTATAAAAGTGTGAAAAACATGTCGACAGGGGCTGCCATTAAACAAACATTTTACGCAACAAATTAAACTGTAATTAAAAAGTGCATGCTGTGCACCAGCAGCAGCAACAACAACAACAACGATGTGCAATCGTTGGATGCAATTCCCTTGCATATCTTCCTAGACCCCTGGCATATTAGCAGCTCCAACTCCTCCAGCAAATATACACACACAACAGATACACCCCCACACCCATACACATATACACTCATACACACTCTCTCACACAGCATGTCCTGCTGAGTTCGTTTCGTTTGGGTTTGGTGTTTGGTTTTCTCAACTCGGACTGCCCCAAGTGCTGTTGACGCGTGTGGCAAGTGCAATTTTCCTGAAATTGTTTAAATAATTTCGCGCTTAAATGCAATTGAAAGTGTGCAACTTCCCTGCAGTGTAGCCCAATGGGGACGTGGTCATTTTGTTCTACCCTCACTACCGGCTCACTTGAGTGCATCGTGTGACGTGTGGCAGCCAGGCAGGCAGTCAGGCAGTCAGGCTGCGTTGCAAGTTGCAAGTTTGCCAGTTGGCAGTCGACACTCGTCGCTTGCTTTTGTGTGTTGGCAAGAAATTAAAAGTTGCTGCAACTGCAAGCTGCAAATCCTTCAACTCGTCCTGTTTCCCTCCATTACACGCTGCAACTCACCCTTTTCCTGCAGTTTTCCCCCTGTGGCGGTTCCTGCTGTTGGCGCATTTGTGTCAAGTGCTTTTGGTGGCAAGGCGCGTGCTGAAAGTTTGTTGGTTTTTGGCATTTTGGAGTCCTGTTTGTTTGCCTTTTGCGCCGCGTGCTCAACCATTGTTTGTTAATGAGCGTTCGAATCCTTGCCACCAAACTCTTTCCCTCACTTCGTTCCCTTTCTATCTACCATCGCTGTTTCTCCACTTGCAGCTCCATTGGGGCACAACGAAGCACGTGCTGTTCGTCTTTGCGTGGCGCCACTGTGATTAATCGTGCTGTGCAACACTTTTGCCTTGCCTAATTATTCATAAACTTGTCTCTCACGCATATTAAAAATTCTTGCCACACGCCGATAAAAATTGCCACGCCCAGATGCCCTTTTATACTCTGACAGTTCAACAATTCATTTAAATTGTCGAAAAGAAAGAGAAAACGACAACGAAAATGATTAAATACTCTGGCGGTTAAAGCAATTAAATTCTTAACTCAACTCTAGATCTGAAATATTATGTTCTGATCTTATCGAACATAAATCATCTTAAATGCCATCTTATTACAGAATAACAGCTTGTTCTGCTACAAGTATTATTAGTATTTTATCTAGATCCTCTTTAATTTCATGGCGTCCTCGCTTCACACAGACAAAGCAAAGATGTCTGTAAAAGTTCATTCAAATAATACGATTTAAATATCAGAGTTAAACAAGATTTTATGCGCAACTTTTACGCTTTAATTATGCTTTAATAAATGTGTTACAAGCTGTATCTAATAATAGAAGTATCCAACTGCGAACGACCCCAAAAAAAGGGACGACAGACTCTGCGCTAATTAAATGTTTCAAAATATGTCAAATTAAAAATGTTGCCAAGTGTTTTCCGCACTCGTATCAGCATGTAAATTTTTACCAGATAGTAAGAAGTCGAGTTGCTAATACCCTAAATTATATAAAATATGAAAATTCTAATAACACTTTCGAATAAAGTGTAATAAATTAAATTAAATATAAATAAATCTTTGCTAAGTTCGAACTTACGTTTTTAGCTCATAAACTACAACTGATAGGAACAGAAATGCCTACAGGGTATATGATAGTCTAATAAATATCATTTTCTGACAGTTTTGTTGCCTGTCTTCTAACTAGATGGCAGCACAAAGTGGCAGGGGTGCAATTAAAGCAGATAAACAAAGGAAAACAATTGCAATAAGAGTCGCGTTTACAGAACAGAATACAAAAATTGCTAAATTTGAGAAAAGAAAACAACTTAATGCGGACTTAGGTTCTTAGGAAGCAGCTCGCAGGTTGTAGGTCGTAGGTCGCAGGCCGCAGTTCCCTGTTTTTGGGCCAAAAGTTGGCAACAAGAAAAGGTTTTTCTGTCTAGGCCAAACAGACAATACAAAAAGTCAAGACAAAGTTAAAAAAAAGTATATAAGAAGAATTCAACGGAAGGAAAAAATGCGCCCTCTATTTGGTTGGGTGGGCGTGTAACTAATTAAAAATTTTGCAGTCATGCTAAGGGAATTACATTTTGGCAACGCGACGCTGTCGACCAGGTTGGCAAATCAACGAACTCAACAACAACAACAACAAAGGTGAGCTCATGAGAGAATAAGCTAACTGTTAACAAGAAGAGATGCGAGTGTGGGCGGGGTAATGTCAAAAAACTTTAAAGGCTAAGCGGATCGTCACGAACGAGGCAGAAAAGTTTTTTAGCCACCATCAGCCATATCCACTCACCGTTTTGTTGGCCAAATTGCGAACACGGCAACTGAGATACGCGGATTTGCCCATCAGGGCGGTTACATTGCGCGGCGTTGAGGGATCAAAATATGGCTCCATCCATTTGGGATGCGTATACGCAGCGGTGGGAATTGTGGGCACCATTACCGGCGTTGTTGTCATATCGTCTAACGAGTTGTAGCCCTCGATGGGTCCATGCACGCCGCCATTTGTCATATCTGCAAAGAGTTAACGAAAAGAAGAACCAATGCAAAAGTTGTTAAAACAAACTTGTAATTGTATTTTAGAGTAATTAGAAAGGATTTATTTCAAAATGCTACTAGAGGTTAAATACCGCTTAATTTTAGCAAAGCTTCTTAAGTTCTAAGGACATGCCATAAATTCGTATGCCAGGAAATTAATGTCTGAAAAACTTATTTTATTAAAACCCATTTCCATTTAAGATAAAGTGAATTAAATTCATGAAAGCTAACTAAACTCCATCTAGTTGTATTTTCTTAACTAAATATATAAATTAAATGTTCTTGAAATATTAAAACTGCTTTCATTTCTTGCTAAACTTTTGCATTAAAAGCTTTCAATTTGTCTAAACGAGAAATGAATTTCAGTGCAAAAAAAAAAACATATCTAGGAAACAGACACAATTCGGCATATGTCAGTCAGTCATTCTGTCAGTTTGTCAGCTCGTCAGTCAATGTGAGTAAATCTCTTTCTCCCATTTTTTTTTCTCTCATACAGAATTTATCACACTTTCCACTTCTCCCTTGTGTGTGTGTGTGTGCGTGTTTGTTAAATCTCATTTTATCTTTTCGCGCCGCACGGCAAAAAATATTAAAAATTCCTTGCCAAAAAATTGCAGCTGCTAAACAAAAATTTTATTTCAGCGCACAAAATGTTTTTGATTGCAAAAAAGTGTAACAAAAATGCCTTAAAAGTAAAAAGTGCAACTAAAACTATCTCAAGCAACGAAGTCTGAGAAGAATTTAGTATGCACTCGTCAGAATATTGTCAACGAAGAGAAAAAAATGTTGTTCATTAAATTCTCAGGTTAGAGGTTTGCTCGAAATGTGGCCAAGTGGCCAGCGCTAGCACCACTCTGTTTTAGCCACTGGCAACTCTTTAGCTTCAATTTAGAAATGAACCACCGACAGTGTAAGGGCAAAGCATTGAGAGATGGTGGGCAAAAAGCATTTCAAAACCGCAGACAGCTGCAAAATAAACGCATAGGGATTGGAAGGCACATAAAAGGGAGAGGAGCAGTAAAATGGTATGGTAGTGGAAGTGGCACTGGACTGTTGGCCTGGCCTGGCCTAGCTGCCTGGCACGGTGAGCAGCCTTCAAGCGAGTGAAGTGTTTGCGGTTGGCAAGTACAAGTGCACACACATACTCACATACACACACGCACAAGAAAGAACGAAATTGTGTCACTGCTTACATCACGAGTCACACATACACACAAATTACATACATTGGCACACCCACATAGGCTAACCACAAGCAGCTGCACCCCTGTGCCCTTCTCCCCCTCCTCTGCGAGTGTCTGACTATGTTTGTGTGTGTGGAAGACTAGAGCTCATGGTTATGCAAAATATTTGCACTCAAATCATATTTCAAGGATTAAAACTTGCATTCATTCGAAAACTGTTTTTCCACATGCACGCCTTTAGTTATATACATACACATACACACACACACACACACACTCCCATACACACTGACAGTGAGACACAAATATGACCGCCCTACAACTTCGGCTTCATTAAACAAAAGGTTGCCAGCATATGACGCGCATTTGCATGCATGAACTGAGGGTGGCAAAGTCGGAGGGGACATAAGGAGAAAGAAGTGGGCGTAAAGGGCGTGGCATGCATATGATAAATGCTTAAGCTTAATATGCTTAATATGCCACACGCACACACATAAACACACACAAAGTTGCACAAATTTCGAGCAGTTATAGCAAACACTTTTAATGCAGCTGCCCATAAAAGTATGCAATGCAATTTCGTAAATACGTTCACAGAAGAAAACAGAGAAACTATTTTTGAAATCTAATAAAAACTGTTGGATATTAAGCACAGACTAAAGAATTCACTTGCCACAGCTGAACAAACTGTAGAATATTATCTAGATGTATTAAAAAGCTTTATTTGAAACATTTACTATTAAGCTTTACGCACTTTGTGAATTGAGTTAAATTTTTTGGGGGTATTATACGGTTATTACTGTACCCAATGAATACACTCATGCAAGCCTCTAATACATACAAGAGTGTACAGGGCTGGGTGATTGAGTGTTTGCTTAATCATTACAGAGGCTGGTCACGCCCACTCACAGACTGGCAGACGTTCGTGTTCTCATACAATGACTTTGCATATTTGCGTTTAATTTGTGACGCCGAAATGGAGGGAGCAGACAAAAGAGGCGTGGCACGAAAAGCAGAAGGCACAGTCAATGCCATGGAGCAATTAAGAAAACTTTTGCAATTTTCACGCTTTTATTTTGGCATATTTCGTAAATACCCTATAAGTTCAGGGAGAAAAGAATGCTTAGACCTTCGGCCATTAGTATAAAGAGAACTCCTTCCCAAAAAGTTGAACTTGACTAGTTTTAAAGAGTATCTTTCCGTTAATCAGTTGCTGAGGGTAAATTTCTAAATTGGTTACTTTTTTTTTGGGGCGTATTGGAGTTTAGGAATTCGATGTTTCTAGCTGAAATGATGCGTAATGTGCAACACTTTGAACCCGTAGCTCAATGAATTCTCATGCCTTGCTGCTAATTGCCAGCTTATAGGGGGAAAGGCGAAAGTTTGAGACGCATTTAATTGTGTTTTATGGCATTGAATTTGTATTTGTAGTAAATTTCAGCAAACTCGATTGCCCTTTTGACGTCTGGGTGTGTGGGGATGCGTGTAAGTGTATGTGTGGCTGTGTGTTTGTGGGAGTAATTAAAAATCAACATGCGGCGCCAGAAAATTGAGCTGCCTAAAGTGAGTAGTTGTGTATGCCAGTTTTTGGCTCTTTTCCTCTTTGCCTCTTTTTCACCCCATTGCCATTAATTTACTGCTAATGCAACATGACGAGCACAATTTTGATTGCACGTGTTTGGACATGAGCGGATGCTATTCTGGATTTTCCACCAGTTTTTGCTCTCCTTGTGCTCCTCCCTTTGCTCCTGCTCACGCCAGCATGAATAATGATGGCTCTTGACATTGTCTAAGCTGTTTTATGCGTGGCATCATGACTTCGCTGAAAATCAAATGAACTCTGAAGCCAAGTGAGTTGTGTGCGCTAGTCGATGAGCTGTCAGGACAGTAAACTGGCTCCTTCGATACCATTCCTAAACTGGACGCTTATGCTGACAGGCACTCGAATATGCATGTGGCACCTTATGGACTGTGGCAGCGATGCTGCTGGCAACCACTTAACCACTCAACCGCTGTACCACTGAACCACTCAGCTACTCATTTATTTATGTGCTGCGCAGTGCATTGAACGGGGCTTTTGTCGTTGTCCTTACTGTGGTTTCGATGCTCGCGTCGTAGCGTCGCGTTGCGTCGCTTGCGGCTGGCGTCTTAATTAAGCTTAAATGATGCTGCAAAATTTATTTCATTTCGCACTCGAAGCAACGCGAAGCTGAAGCTGAAACAGAAACGGGCAGAAGCACAAAGCTTATTGTAGTGGGAGCATCTTCTATACGCACGGCATGCATATAAATTATCCAACCAAATTACATGGCACATGCTGAAAATTGAAATGTGGCTGTTGTGTGTGTGTGTGTGTGTATATGCTATAAGTATGTGTGTGTCATATTTGTTTTCTTCCCGTTGGAGAGCTGATTATTTTTAATACTTTTCATTAATTTGCTTCAATCGAAAAGTGCTTTAATTGTTCGCCTGATTAACTCTTGGCATTCGAGAGACAACGTGTTTCCACAACAGCGAGTACTAAAGAATTAATTTAAGAGCTACATGTGTGTGTTCTGAAATGGAGAAAACAATGCCAAGTGCTTTAAATTAAGTATAATTCAAGCATCACTTGTTTAACACTTTTAATTTGGGAAGTTTATAATGTTGGCAAGTTGTAGTGCTTTAGGGCCAAAAACATTTCATGTGTTAAACCAAAAATATTGAATATTTTCTGTCAAAATATTACTAATAATAATTTAAATGTAGGAAGTTATTGTTAAATTCGCATTTAAATTAGTGCAAAGACATGAGTTGAGACTTCAATGGCATTTACTCGTTTTTGAGTCTTTGTCTTTAGTCTTTGTGTAACTTGTTATCTTCTTCAACGTTGATTGACAACATTTTTGTGCAATGTTGTTAGTGTCTTTGTTGATGTTGTTGTTATGGTTTTGTTTGTTTGTCTTTGCAGAGCCACTTCGTCTGACAAAACATGCGATACGATGCGACACGACAGGCAAAACGTAAAGAGACACAAGCATGCACACACACAACCTCATAACTCATATTATGAAATATTCGTAAAATTTCATACAAAGTACAAGAAAATGCCATGTGTGTAGATGTGAGTGTGTGTGTGTGTGAAGGCCAAAAGCATAAAGTGAAGTTTATACAAGAAGTTGGAAGAAGGCTGCCTGATTCTGACTGGTTGGCTGTCTTCTTGGCTCGTTGGCTTGTTGGCTGACTGGCTGCCTTACTGCCTCACTGCCTGCCTGACTCTGGCAGGGCTTATCACCTCTGGCCTCTGCGCTCAAGCTTATAATGAAGCATTGTTTGTTGCACAAAGTTTAGCCTGGAATGAAAACAGTAAGAAAACAGCCAAGAGCCAGCAAGAAAACTCGCAATATGTGTGTGTATGTCACCTTGTCGAGTTGTTGGAGGTACTTTGCTCAAAGAGAATGGGATAGAATGGAGAGAAAGAGAAACTGAAGACTGCTGCTCAACAAGATATTAAAATAATATTTACAAGGACTAAAGTGGTGCGCATAATGCATGAGATGCCAAACCAAAATCACACACAGAATCAGAAACAGGAGCAGTAGTTATAATATGCGAGGCATCTGCATTTGAAGCTGGCTACGTTTTAAGGCCTTAACATTTTGGCCACTGTCGTGAGCCTGATTAGAGCTGCCGCTTGTTATTGTTTGGCAGTTTCGACAATGTCGTCTTGTTTTTATTAATGATCATCATAGATTTTCCAATCACACAGTGTAATCCATTGCCCAATCACAGTAGCGGCCATTTTCCGTCTACCATTTTACACACTCCTTCCCATTCTCTTTCTATCGCACATTTCATTCTCTTTTGCGCTCTCTGCTTTTGTTTGTGCCCATTTTGTGTGCCTGAAATCTATTCAATGGCTTGGAAAAGGGTCAACACTCGACTCAGGCTTCTCATTTCTCGGGCAGTGTGGATTTTTGTCGATGAAGGCACAAAATCCTGTCGAATTTTAATTGCGTGTGTTAATATTTGGGTTCAATTCCGTTCCGGTCCATCGTCTACTACATTTGCGATTTATAGCTGTGGCAATGCCTGGACAATATATGTACGATTTCCAAGCGCGTGTGGCCATAAATTCAAGTTTCTTTCTGTTTTTTGGGGGCTACAATTGATGTTTATCGTTTTGTATTGCGAGTTTTGCCCTCAAAAGCAGGCAATAGATTTTGTAGTAATCAACGCTTGACATCTACTCTACTTTTATTCTAGATTACCAGCAGGTGTCTTGTGGTCTTGCATTATTCAATCAGACTAATCAATCACAACAACAACAACAGCAATAACATTTAAATTTAGTTGCTCTTCATTTGGTTGTTGTATTGAGAAAAACCGCAACGCAGGCATTTATAGGTTAAACTTTTAATTGCAGGCTGTGCAAGTGACATGTCACAACACACTCAAAAGCATAAATAAACACGAGTACCCACACCCACACACACACACCTACAGTTACACAGTCACACCCACCCAACTGGCTGGACATAAAGCATATTTACAATTGCTGCCAAACCGCAAAAGGCAAACTCAATTGCGATTGCAATTTCTGCTATAGCTTTTTCAATTGTTCAGCTAATACTCTGTAAACTCTGCGGCATAAGGGTATGCATTTTAGAGCAGAGGAATAAAAATCTTAAAAGAATTACTTTGGAGCTCGTAATTCACTCTCTTTCCATTTAATTGCTTGCTAGATGAAGGTACAGGGTATCTGACAGCTGTTTCTAACGCTTTGCTGCTACTGCAGCTGCTGTGGACGGTTTGGCAATATAAAATATTAAATTCAAATGAAAACACAATAGATTTGTGCTCTGGTTTTTTGTTCTCTGACACTTTGTGAGTGAGCGAAGGCTATGAAATATTTACAACAGCGCACAGCTGCTGGCAAATGCAACCGCATGGCAAAGTGTAAACAAACTTACAATAAATCATTTTTAAATAATTTACAATACGGCAAATGACCACCTAACACCCTCCCTAACGAAGCCAAGACTTAGTCGGTCAGACAGCCTCTAAAAAAATACATATATAGGTTAAAAATCGATGTGCAGCCAATGCCAAAGTTGAATTTTAGCTTTGCACAGAGCACAAAATTTCGCACATGTCGCGCTTTACGCGTCAACAATTTGACGGCTGTTGCAAATGGAGCGCCAGAAAAGCAGAAAAAAAGGAAGAAAAATTACGGAAAAAACGATGTTTTTATTTTTATTTTTGCTGTATTTTTTTTTGACGCAACATGAGGCATGTAATGGCTTAGGCAAAAGCCTCACTTTGGCTGTCACGAATTCGTTGAGCAGATCCTCGATACGTGCATGCAGCACTGATGTGACTCTGGACTCTGCACTTTAATAGCTCAGCCACAGTTGTCTCTGTCCTCTGTACCGTGTGTCCTCTTTACTGTGGGTCCTCTGTGCTTTTCCATATGCATGTTGTCGCGGTGGCTTTTCCAGGTTTTTTAAAGACTGTCTGACAAAACTGTTTGCCGTACGCGTGTTGACTGCCAAAAGTTGACCTCCCTTTTCTGCTTTCCTGCCCACCTACTTCACCGCTCCTATAATTCTCCTGGAGGAGTAGCATCGTCAGCTGCTTTAGCTGGTTTTCAGCTTTGATTGAGTGCCCATTCGACTTGATGGCCACATTTTGAATTGAGTTCGAACGAAGTAAATGAATTAACAGTGCCAACTGCTCAACTGTTTGTGCAAGTGAATCAAGAGCTAAAGAATATATAGGAAAAGAGTGAGGACGTATGTCCTGTTACTATCTCCATCAGCAGCCTCTTATTCACTTATATAGTGGCACTTAGTTATGGCTGCTTCAAGCTGCTAGCTGAAAGACGTGTACAATCATTGCGTCAGTCACGTTTTGAATTGAACAAATTCATCAGACTATGTATTCCGCATAGAAGAGTAGTAGCGGCATGACATGAAAAGGACTCCCACCAGGATGCACAGGACACGGAAACACCCTCATTGGCTTGTCGTTAACCCGCATCCAAGTCTCTGCTATTTCCATTGCAATTTGCCATTTATATTCAAGCAAAAAGTACCAAAATCCAGCACAACGAATACAAATCGATTGAATTAAATTGAGATTTTTATGCGTGCATGATTGCATTAATAAACACTTTGCCCTACTGCCGAAGCACCGTCGAGCCCTGTCAAACTGCTGCCGAGCAGCAAACTCAACCGGAATGCTTTATTGCCTTAAATTTCAATTTATAGTTTGCATTATTCTCCGTTTTCATTTATTTATTTGCGTATTTTTTACGTACTTCTCCAAATGGCGGCTATCAACATTTCATAGCAGGCTTTTTAGGTTCATATTATATACAACTGAGTTGTTGTAAATAATTTATTAACCATTTCTTTTTGGAACTGTTCATCAAAATGATTTGTGAATTAATTTACTTTAAATAAACAAAAGAAATAAATAAAAGTATTCATAAAACCAATTTACTTGAATGAAATAAATTTAAGCAAATGTTTGGCTTTAAACCCTACACTTTAATTAAGTTAAAAGTGCAAATAAACATTTTATCTTCAACAAATATTGAACAAAATAATCTAAGCACGATACAGAGCTTACTCGGCGTATACTTAATGTCATACAACAGTTTTTCATTGTTAGAACTTTGCACGTGAATGCCTGACTGCTATAAATTCTTATTCCATACATTTTGTAGTTCATTGAAGTTTGTATTTGGCCGCAAAACAGAATCAAAGTTGCAGTTGGAGTTGGAGTCGAAGTTGTAAACGTGTTTCGATGCACTCAAAATATTTGCCGCATGCACATGCAGCCAAAAGTTTGTGCAGCGATAACTCCTGCTGAATTCAGCTAAAAAAAAGTAACAACAAAAAAGAGGTGGCAGGGAACGAGAAGCAACAAGCTCAGATAATATTTAAACAGTAATTTAATCAAGGGAAGAAGCCACTGTGCGCTGAATGTAATGCATACAAAGCAAAAGTCCACATTGCAGTGGTAATTACAATTACAAGTCGACGCGATATATATTTCCTATTTGTATTACTACTGTCTGTTGCCTGCTGCCTGGCACTTGCCACATGCCACAAGCAGCAAGCACCTTGCCGCCTGCTGCCTGTCGAATCTGATATCGAGGCGCTTCCAAGTGCTGGACGCAACGACGACGACGGCAATGGAGACGGTGAAAAAGAAGTAGACCAACAATTGCTGCCGCTGTAGCAGCTGCCGCGATCTCGCAGCATGTGCCAGGCACGTACCTGCCACTGAGTGTATGTGTATACATTTACAGCGGTCGATAGCCAGACTTGAAATCAGAAGCGAAACCAGTAGAGCAGCAGCGCAACAGCTCCACAAGCAAAGCGAAGCAGCTGGCAACAGACACGAGTGCCAGAATTCCCTCAAGGTTTCCCATTTAGCTGGCTGAATACCTGCGACCAAAGGGGTAGATGGTAGGAAAACGAATGAAACGGGGAATGGGGATGAGCTACCTGTGCAGCAACAAGAGGAGTGTAGTATATGAAATATTTTCACATTGTTTGCTCTTGTTAACATTATTCCTACACCTGGCATACTCTCAACTGTGCCTGCTTCTTTATTGTTGCTGGCGTTATAAATTTTGAAAATACACACACAGATACATCTAAGAGTGTGTGTGTGTGTGGAAGATAGCGACTGGCTGCTGGTGCTGACACACTGGGTATATATCTCTTGGGGGTAAACTCAAAGTGGAAATGCTTGCCTTATTAGTACATTCAGCAGTAAAAATGTGTTAATCTATAAACGTGCCCAAAAGTATGCAATGCTTTTCCGCTGCCATCTCTCTGGCTTCTCTCTCTCTCCCCGTCTCGCTGTTTCTATCTTATATCTCTTTCACTGTGTGTTTGTTTGCGTGTGTGTGTGTGTGTGCGTGCGTGTGAGCACTCTGGTATTTTACGTTGCCCGCGAGACACGTCAGCCAGATTTCAGTTGCTTTGCGAGCTGCTCTTTAATGAATTTATCGCGTGTTGGGATTCCGTTACACATACGCCCCGTATCCGGCAATGGCAATGGCACTGGCTCTGTCACTGACTTGGGCAAGGACACGCAAGGACCACTACTATTTTAAAGCCTTCTCCCGCTCCTATTCTCCTACTATAACTCCCTGGGTAGACTCATCATGCAAAACTATGCGCTTTTAATGTTTATGAGCCGCGGCTAGAGACAGAGACAGAGTGCTGTCTGTCTCTTACAGGTAGGTTCCTGACAGGTGCCATGAACAGGCGGCCCAAACTGATTATGTTGTTTCAACAATGTTGCTGTTGTTGTTAAAGGTTGTTCGGTCGGTTTTGTTGCCTGGCACTTTGAGCCTGCCATGTAAAACATTAAAATTTGACAGCTTTTAATGGGCAGCAAAAGCGCAGCTGGCGCAACTTTTCAACGCTCACTCTCTCACACTTTTTCTCACCCTTAATTTCTCTACCTTTCTACCATTTTGTGTGTTGATGACGGCTTTTAATCGTTGTCTGCATAAGAAAGCACCACTTGCAGCAGCAACTTGATCGCCGCTCAAGCAAGTCTCATAAATCATTATAGCATCAAGGCATGCCACTTGGCAATCAGCCAAAAACTGGTTACGTTCCAGGCATTTTGGGTCCACGTCTGGCCGCCTGGCAGCTGCCACAGAGTGAGAAAAGAGACGTGGAGAGAAACGGAGGGGGAGGTAGAGAGAAATGGCTACTTGCACTGAAATTATTGTTTTCCAATTAATAAATGTCAATTACGTTTGGCGAGCATAAAAACAAGGTCAACTGACGACAAACACTGTGCCAAAGAGGGAAAGAGAATGAATGAGAAAGTGAGTGAGAGAGAGCGGGCGAAGTGCATTCGCACAGTGCTTGCAATATGTTTGCACACTTGACCGCAACAGCATTGGGCCCAGCCCTGTCGCTGTCATCTTAAATAAACGACATGGCTGTTTTGGGGCAACTTAGCCCCAGGCATTTGCCACTGTCTGGGCTTCCCCTAAGCTGACCTCTTAGCCACAGCTCTGTTACCCATTTTCCTCCTCTATTGCAATTGTACTGTGCATGTATGTCAAGCGGCGCCGCTACGAATGAAACATAATGGCCAAAGTAATGGCGCACTGCAGCTATTACTAACAGTCAGCATTTGGTTGTGTGTGCGTCTGTATGTGTTTGTGTGCGTGTGCATATGTGCTTATGGTTTGTGTGCTTGTGTGTCAGTGTGCCTTGGGTGTTGTTGCACCATATGTAAATGCAATTTGTAAAATTTTTGCATCACTTTTATGAATTGACAATGATTTCATTTTCGGTTTGTTTGACAGCCGAGCAAAAGTTTGCAGTCTGTAAACTTTTACAACTCACTGTACTATGCAATTGTGTATTTTTATTTACAGACATTCCCTTCTTCTTCTTACACTGCCTCTTTCTCCATCTTCATCCCCAACATATGTTGGCATTGTCTTTGCCATAATTGCATTCTCATAGTTTTGTTCAACATTTTTGCTTAGTGTTCCTTGGCTTTGATTACAGTTGCCGTTTTTCTGTTGCAGTTGCACTTGCTGTTGTTTTTGTCGCTGCACTTGTTGTAATTGCAATTTACGTGCGTGTATAGAAGAAAAGTGTTTGTGTGTGTGTGTATGTCTTGTTCTAAGCATTACGTGCGAGAAAATGTTTCCTTGAAATTTCCGACTTAAATTATCAACGACTCTCTTTCTCTAAGATTTTGTAGGTGGTACATTTACCACCTCCCCTCTCCACTGCTATACTCTTGCTGCCCGAACTGTACAAACTTTTAGGGGATAGCTAAAGAATAGCTGCGCAGTCGGCAGGATGCAGGATATAGCACGTAACCGCAGCAGCTGCACATACATAAGGATTTTGGTTTTTGGTTCGCTTTTGGTTTACGGGATTTTTTGGTTGCTTACGAGCTGTTTGTGTGTGTGTACTTTATGCTAGTGTGTGTGTGCAAATGTTATGCAATCACACTAATGCGCAGTTTATGGTTAGCAGCAAATGCATTCCGTAAAACACCTTGGAAAAGCGCCTTTTATAAATGGTTGCCACATCAGCTACATCACTTGTGGCTTGCCCCAAAAAGCAGCTGCGGGCGACATTTTCAACGCATCCCAAAGCGCTGTTTATTAATTGTTTTACATTCACAGCGACCGATTAATAAATAAGACAACTTTGTCAGCGCCCCAAAAAGTAGGCAACACTTTCTGATGCATGAAACACTATGTTGCGTTTACCCTATGTATAGGGTACGCTAAGTTGGTGTAGAGTAAGCAGTATGTGAGGTTTCTTACTGCATTATACATATAAATTCCAGTTCTACTAGTACAGGGTATGTTTTCGTCAGTTGAACTCGGCTAAACTTTTCTTTCTGTATTTTTAGTGTTTCCTGTTTCAATTTGTGTGCCCATTTGTATGCTGAGTAAATATTTCTTTGGCATTGACTGTTGCCGCTTGTCCAAAAGGTTGCACAAACTCTTTTATGCATATGCCAAGAGGCAGCGTGTGCCTCCTGTATGTGTGTGCGAATGTGTGTGTGCTGTTAAATCAAAATGAATATTTTACAACGTGCACACTTCATTGCACATGCCATATGGGTTTTGGAGCAAACGCCGTAAAACTTTAAAATGCATGAGGCCATCAAACAAAGCGCTGCAATCTTAATGACCAGCCTCAAACGATAGATCCCCAAATGGGAGAAAGATCCCAAAGTGAGACGAAATAGAAAGAAAGAGAGAGAGATTGAGGGGAAAGGGAGCTCCACTTAAAGCGTAAGTTATATGCACATTAATTTGAGTCGACAGCAGCTAAGGCATTTGTCTTGGAAATGCCAAAAACTGGCAATTTTCCCTCAAACATTTGCTGGTTTTCAACTCTCAACTGTCGACTCGCAACTCGCTGCTCGCAACTGTCGCCTCTCGTTTGTCGCGTTTCGCCATTAGAAGCACGCACAATGGCGCTAATAAATTAAAAACGAAAGCTAATTTCTGTAATTGCCTGCACGGCGCGAATCAAGCTCCTTGTTTTAGCCAATGTCGAGTTGTTTCTTTGTTTCCTTTCAAAACCTTATGCCAAGCACCTCATACTGCTTGCGTAATGGGGTATATTAAGCTGAACGGAAGCTCTAAATTTGGTTTATGTGTAGCTTAGGGTATCGGCAAGCTGTGCTCCGTAGTTTAGTTAAGGATTTTGTTTCCCACTGTTAACAGGGACGCAGGAATGACGACAAAATGTCATTGTCAATTGGGCTTGGGTCCTGCTTAAAGGCGTCAAGATTTACGCACTATTGCCGGGTTCACAGTCCCCTACATTCTCTCAGCATCTCATTCTTTCTCTTCCCGTTTCTCTTTACCACACGCTGTCAGCCTTTCTCGCTCTATTTGTCTCGTCGGGTGAGCACCCTTATGGCATTTTGCGCTTGTCAGTTCTGATTTTTACAGTAATTATATTGTATTATGGGTCTCACACACTGTTTGCTGGTTGTTTTTGTTGCTGCTGCTGTTGTCACTGGGTTGTTGGCTGTCATGTTGCGTGTGGCATTTACCAAGAGAGCTTAAGCAACTTGCACGTAATTAGTTGCATACTTTATGGAAATAGTCATGGTCTTAGCCAAGTTAAGAGCATAAGCTCAAAGATGCGCAAAACAACATAAACTACTTTTAGATTTGTAGCTATTTGTTCCATGCTAATAAAATAAAACAAAATAAAACCTAAGCAGCTTTTCCAATACGTTTACTGAATGTTTGACAAACATTTGTTCAAGCTGTCAAGTGAAGTTTAAATGAAATAAATATTCGTCAATTTGTATTTAATCCGCATTTTGTCAATAAAATCAAATTCAATTTGTTTCTTACAGGCCTGACAAAAATCGTTAGTCGAAAATGTATGCCATTTATATATTTTCATGGCAGCTGTCGAACTCTATTTTCAAATTGTTTCAAATTTCGAAACGAAGCAAAAATAAGCAAATTATTTGCTAAATAAATGTGTTTTTTTAGTCTCTGTTTCTAAGCTGCTTAGCTAAACTATTTAAAACTTTGTTTTGTTTTAATTCAACACCAAAAAAGGTGTAGTTTTTATTCTCATAAACGAAATTGGCTTTAAGAAATATTTGTATACTTAATGTGCACTGATTTTAAAGAACTCAGCTGGTTTTTAACACTCTAAAATGGTAATCAACATAATTTGACATTGAAACTTCACTTATTAATGGTTTGCCATTGCTTTGTTTAGTTTTTCCCCCTAATTTGCTGCACTCAACTGTAGTCCAGTTCTAGCAGTTTGCATAGTTTCCAATTAGTAACAACAATTGAACAGTTGTGTCCCTACTTTGAATATACACGTGTTTTGAGGCGCTGCTTAGCATAATGATCGTTTAATCAAGATACATGAACTTAGCCAGACACTAGGGACATTGATAGTGCGCTGATTACAAGTCCAAACGCCCAGATAATTACCAGAACTACACACACTCACTTACAAATAGGGAATGTTGTTCAATTTGTGTTAGGGACTCAGGCGTATCCGATGAATTATGAAGTTGTAATTGAATACGGTTATTATGTTTTGGGCAATATGGTAACATAATACCTGAATGCTGATGAAGTTGCTGTTGCTATTGCTGTTGCCATTCAAGCAGCTACAGTTTCAGGAATTTATTGTCTGCCTGTGGCAAAATGTTGCAAGTATAATTTTCAATTACTTGCAATGTATTTAAGCCAAGTCAACAACGTTATGGCTAAACTGTAATATAAACCATAAACTCTGCAAACAATGCACTTCAAAAATGTTCGAAACTGAAAGGAGGAGACGTGGGGATGTGAAAAGAAAACTGCGGTTGCTAGTTTCAGGCTTAAGGCAATTTAATTGCCAAAAACATTTCAACATTTGCATTAAACTATGCCCAATTCACGGCACTCGAGGAATACCCCAAATAGTTGTGTATTGAGGCTGTTGCATTTTCTATACAAAATATATATAGAAAGTGGGGAGAAATGGCAAAAACTAATATTCATTAAATATTTGCACAGCGGATGGGAAAAACATTTCACGTTTGAGTGCTTCAAGAAAATTTATTTCACAGATTAATATCAGCAAATTGCAAGTAGCTTATAAAAACAACAACTACATAAGTATTTCCAAATAAAGAGAATAATTTGGAAATATATAGGGGGAAGGAGGAAGCGAGAGAGAGAGAGAGAGAGAGCGAGGTATTTATTTGCCACAAGTACGGAATTTACTTGTAATTCGCATTCAGGCATTTCGCTTATAAACAGCAAGCGGCTGGCCAAAAATATGCATAAGGCATGCCACTGCCACTCCCACTGCCATCTACTGCACCGCCTACCTCCTCCTTTACCAACACCTCGAACCAGGCCCATTGCATTAAATTAAGTTATGAAATATGCAGTTGCCTTCGGGAGGCAGGCACAATTTCTTCTTCTCCTTTGGCCCCCTTTTGATGCCCTTTAACCTCACTTGACTTTGTGTTGATTTCTGCAGCATTACCTGCTGCCTGCTGTGAATTGTGCATGAATGCACTCTGCGGAATTGCGCTGCCGAAGTTCGCTAAGAGGAGTGTGGGGGCGTGGAGGAGGGCCAGTTCGAACAGGGGCGTCGACTGGTGTCAAGGGGAATCTTCATATTTTTACTAAAGCTGCGGCAACAGCAGACGCGTCATCAATTTGATTTCAATGCGTAATCGAAACGTATTGTGTACGTTGATATGCACTACCACACACACACATGTAGCCATACGGCACAGATATTTGTGCTGCGATTTGTGAAACGTGCAAAAATAATCGCTTGAAATTCAATTGATGACATGAATTGCAAGCAACTGATGCTGCCTGCGGTGGCTGCCTCCAGCCTCTTTATAGCTCTGTGTGTGTACGTGTGAGTCTGTGGGTGACGAGGCGTGGCCGTCGACGTTGGCGTTTTTCATCAATCTTAGTGGAAATTGCAATTTTGTGGCGCATTGCATATTTGAGTGTGAATACATAAGTGAGTAAAGAGCAAAGAGATGAAAAACAGCAGCAGCTACGGCAGCAACAACAACAATTGTTTTTGGTGCAACAGCAGCATCAACAAAATGCAACATCAGCACCAGCATCAACATGAGCTGCCATTGCTGTGGCCACCGTTACCGTAAACAAAAACAAGTTGGTAACAGGCGAGCATTACTAAGGCAGAGAACTAAGCCACTTAAACATACCACGCAACTAAATATATGTCTTGTTCTAAAGCAAAATAGTAAAGATCTGCTTATCCTTAATCTAATAACTACAATTTAATGCTTGTTTTCTTAAAAACTTAACTAAACAGTTACAAAATCCATCACAAATTTTAATTAAAATACTTTTTCCAAACAAAACTCTCCAAAAATTAATGCTATATCCTCCTTCTGAACGTTTAGCTACTACAGGGTATATGCAGATTACCAAAAACAGATACAGAAGCTCTCGTCACATTTAAAGAAATCTTTGGTCAGTAGCGTACATGTGTGTGCGTGTGCATGTGTGTGAACAGGTTAGCATGATGAAACACACACGTCACACAATCGCACACCACGAAAGAAGGCAAACCGCAACGCAATGCAATGGTGAAAATAACACACACGCACTCATACACACACACACATGGAAAATGAGAAATGGAGGAAAACTCGAACGCAATTGGAAGAAACGAACGCTCGAAAATCGACGTTCAAAAATGAAACGAAATGTGAGAGCGAGTCATGTCTGCATGTCATGATGAGCGTGTATGTGCATGTCTGTGCATGCCGCTGTCTCCCTTTGTCTCCGTCTCTAGCTGTGCATGTTTGTGTGTGTGAGAGTTGCATGAATTGCAATTGTTGTTGAAAGCATTTGCATGTCACTCGTTTGCATTGTGCGCACCTGTATTGGCATTGTCAACGCTACACAACCATACACACCTGGCTTCCCCCTCTCACACCTACACAACGGACTTGGTTCCTTTTAGTGCACACGTGAATGCTCGTCTTTAATGCCGCCATTCTATATGCACGGACCCTTGGTTATTGTTCGCTGGCCAAGTGAAAATGAATTGCCACCATTAAGGCGAAAGCATTGCAAAATATTGCGCATACGCCACATGAGCCAACCGGCCCAGAAACAGCCTGCATTTAAAATGATGACTCCTCTCTCTGCCTCTCTTCTTAATCGACAATTGATTTTCCTCGCAAGTTTTCGCCATTTCAACTGGAAAACTAAGCAGAAAGTTTGCCAACTGCAAAATACAAACAAAACATGAAGCAAGTAATAAAAGTAATAATAAAATGTAACAAATTCAAGTAAAAGCAAGTAAAATACGTATACGACAGGTAAGACAATATGCCAGCGCTCACAAGTCAAACACTTTTTGCGAAGCAACAGTGGAGATGGGGAGGAGCTCAAGTTGTTGCAACTTGCAGCACACAAAATTTACACATTGCATACGATTTATATTATACTTGGCCGCAACCCGATCCCGTTGCAAGTTGCAAGAAGTGAAAAGAGACGATTGCGGGCTGCCTGAAAATCGGTTGAATATTATGGAAGCCAAAACTGGCAAAACAAAAGGTAAATGCCGCAGACACACACACTAACACACACATGCTGTGCAAGTTATAAATATGTAAATAAGCAGCAAAGTTGCCGGTAGTAAATGATGCAGCATGTTGCTGTTGGGAAAGGGAGCAGCGACAGTACTGGTAGTCAGATGAGATGATGCTAAAAAGTTAACAATATGCTCGACAGAGCTCATGTTCGGTAAACGTACTAAAAAGTTGACGGCAAGTGCAACATTTTGTCTTGTTTGCTCAGCCTGTTATGTGGCACAGTGATGTAAAAGTGTTGCACCTAAAAAGTGATGGGGCAGGGAAGAGGAAATGGCTGCAGCTGCTGCACTGTTGATCTCGGCTGCACATGGCGAATCAAATTATGTGCCACAAAAAATCAAGCAAACAAAAAAAAGGTTAGCAACAGTTGCTCTCAAGTTTTCATCAGCCGGCAAGGCTCAACAAAGAGAGCAAGAGCGAGTCGGAAAGAAAGCGAGGGAGAAAGGCAGCGTGGGAGCACTGGGACTTGTCAGGCACAAAGCAATTGCAGTCGTCGCGCATTGAAATTAATTAAAAGCCTACATGCTTCTGGCACGAGTGAAGGGGGAAGTACCCATCATACTCAGTCTCTCTTTTCCTTACTCGTTCGCACAGCCTCCAGTACAGGCTCCATCCTGGCAGTCGCATCTTTGTCCTTTTCAGACTGCATCCTGTGGCGTTCTCATCGCGCTTAGCTGGATTTGGTTTTCCAGTTGGCACGCACAAAGACAAAGCCCCGAACACATGTCTGCCGTCAAAGCAAATTAGAGAGCGCTTAAGTACGCATCAGCCATTCCCTCTCTGCTCCACACCGCCTTCTCTTTCTCCTCATTTTTCCACTCTTCCCACTTTATTGCAAATCTCATTGCGTTTAAAATAGGATTTGAAATTTATATGGCTTTAAAATTCGACATGAACATAAAAACGTTTCGTTCGCATCATTTTTCACTAGTTTCGTTGCGGATTTTCTTATAAAAAGGGAAGTTTTGTTAATGGTAGAGGGTGGTGGGATGCGGAGGGCTTTCCGGCGTGTTCTATCTACTTAATCTCAAATGCAAATACTACAACAAAAAGAGCAAGAGTAAATTGTATTTATTTATCGCTTATTTTGCTGCTTTTGGCCAGCAGCATGAAAAAAAGGACAAATATTTGGCCACAAAAGTATGCAAAACAGATCTGACTAACACCTTCACACACAAATGTGTGTGTAATGCTGATTGTGTGTATGTAATTGTGTGTGTGTAAGGGTCATGATGACAATTGTGCAAAAAAGCATTTTACCAAACAGAAAACGAGCCAAGCAAAGTGGAAAACCAAAGGACAATAAATGTTGTAGACAAATCTTATCAACTACTCGTTTACTCGCTCTCTTTCACTCTTTGTATCGCTCTCTTTCTTTCAAGTTGTTGTTGTTGTTATGCTCTTTTGTTGCTGGTTCTTTTATAATTTTGGTCTGCTGTCTTTCTCTCTCTGCACGAAGTCCGTTTAACAATGCCCTTAGCTGTAGGCTCTTTGCCTGCTTGTTTGTACCGGACATGCATCAGGGCTCACTCACTCACTCACTCACTTACTCATTCACTCACTCACTCAGTCGCACACTCAGTTGGTCATACAGTGATTCACTCATTCACTCATTTGCTCATGCATTCATTTGCACATTTATGTGCGCCTCATCGTATGTACTGTAGTACTCCTATACGTTAACAAAGAGTTCTTTGATTTTTTGATTAAACTGGTTAACTTTTCTTTGTCAAATTTGCTTACCGTTTGGCAACATCATCAACTATTATTGTGAAAAATCATTTAAACTTTAAGTGAGCCAAAAACTTAAATAAGATATACTTTTGCCCCCCAACCTTCTGTTATTTTAACAACTTAAGGGTATTCCCTATTCGTTTCAAGAATTTCTTAATTCCTTTTTTTTGTATTGTTGCTGTTGCGTCGCTTTTTGGATATTTACGCTCCATTGTTTGTCGCTCAGGCGGAAGCATAAAATTGTTTGCTAGATAAGAGAGAGACATATCATCGACTAAAATGCTTTTCCTGTCCTATGCTCACTCCCTCTCTATTTTCCTCCTCCTGGTTGGAAAAAACAATGAATATTCCTTGATAGTTTTCTGTTTGCTGTTTTTTTTTTATGTCATTTCATTTTATTGCGACTGTAAAGTGTTGCCTATGAGCGGCTTACACTACACGAGTATTTGTTGTGTGGGCATGTAAGTGGGAGTGTGTGTATAACTGCTTGTAATACGCTTAACTGTAGTTGCATCACAATTAAAGCAATATTTTGCACAACAATCCATACCAAATTGGCCGAGAGGTATGCAAACAGTTTTGGCCATGAAAAGCAGCTTCGATTTCTGGCCAACGTTTTACATAACTTTAAATATTCTGATACTTTTTGTTGTTGTTGGAGTTTAGTGACGCCGTCGTGTCTAGCAGCACGGCACTTTCAAATTTATGGTTCATTGAATGCGCATGAAAAACAGTCAGACATGCTCCACAGACAGATCTAGGGAGGAGCCAAAGAGGAAGGGACACTTTTTCGAATGGTGAAAACAAAAGAATTGAATTTTTTTCGCGCAACAACAAATACCAAGTGCTAGTGGCGTTCTTTTTTCGAATTTTCGCAACTTAAATCAAGCATTAAATGAAAAACTAAAACAACAACAAATACATTAAGATGGGAAACGCGCTGACGTTGCAAAAACAGAGATAATTTCACTGCCACTTGAAGCAGCTGAAATCTTGTTGGTGCAGCAAAACTTGAAGGTGAATCGCAAATCAAATTGACGAAAGAAAAGACAAGGGCACCAAATAGCAATAGTAAACAGTTGAAAACTCTTTGAAAAAAAAACCAAATTAAATAGGTTTATTCAGCTTTAAAGAGATTTGCGATTTAAATATATCTACAGAAATTTAAAATTTATTTTGGAGAACAAAAAATAATTGTTAATAATGCGGAAAGTGAAAATCTCATAAGTGATTTCAAGCCAAATTTCACTTGAGCCTGGTACGTAGACAAAAATTGGGTATTATTTCTGGCAGTTCAGCAGCAAAAACACTTACTGTCTGAACAATGAGCTTATGAAGCAATGACCGGCTGCCTTTTGTGTTGCATTTTCAGCTCCCAACTCCCCCTGTCACCATACACTTAGTGCACTTTGCTACGCTTCAGCTGGCAAGTGAAATCATAATGCAAACGAAGCGAAGAGTCGAGAAAAGTGCAGAGAATTGTTTGTGATCCTTTACGATATCAATGCGAGGACTTTTCTATAAATAAATAACACTAACGAAGCAGCAGTAGCAAAAGAACAACAAGAACAAAATGAAAACGAAGAGTAAGCAGCAGAAGAGGAAGGAGAAGCTAAAGATGGCCCAATAAAATGTCCAGTTGGCAGTTGGCAATTTTTAAGTTAACGTTTCCAGCTGAAATGCCTTTCATTTCTGGGGCCAAACTCTATTTCAACTCAGCAATTGTTTATTTATTTATTTATTTTAGTATTTGTTATTCATTTATTTGCTTTCATTTTGAGCACTCGCTTCGTGGGAGCAGAAGAGGTCGCAGACAAGAGGGCGAAGTATGAGCGGGTGTGACCGGCGGGTCTTTCATTTTGGCAGCCATTTTGAAATCGGAGCCTCAGGTTATGGCGCAGACTGTCGTCGTTTGGGGGTTGTCGCAGCTGCTGCGGCAATTAAATAAGGCAAACGTAAATAAATTTAATTATTTTTACAATTTACTGTCGCAGCCTCAGACCAAAGCGAAAGTCAGCCAAGAAAAACAATCAACTTTTCTTCAAGTTTTCCTCGTCAATGCTCGCAGCAGTCGCGTTGTGTGCAAGACTGTGTGTGTGTGTGTGTGTATTAGTGGGTGTAAATTGAGAAACTACCAATGAAATGAAATGAAATGTGATCGTATCTCTTAAAAGTAACATGTACAAACGTTGACAGTTAATTGAATTTTAAAATATAAAACACAAACATATATACACAAAATGAGAAACTCATTTGTGTCAGCCACAGGCTATAAGTGGGTGAATGCGTGTGT
Source organism: Drosophila parthenogenetica (assembly GCA_035047505.1). Lineage (NCBI taxonomy): Eukaryota > Metazoa > Arthropoda > Insecta > Diptera > Drosophilidae > Drosophila > Drosophila parthenogenetica. The sequence continues at coordinate 6,033,196 of JAWNPM010000070.1, forward strand.
GTGTGTACATTATGCTTACGGCTAACTGAACTGCGGTTATAGCCAGATCTAACACGTGGCGCCTGAATTTTTATTATTTACCAACGACAGCACAGATCAAAGTCAAAGGCAAATCGAAAACAAAATTCAATTGAAATTGAATTTTATTCGCAAAAAGCAGCATAAAATAAAAGAAATTAAAAAGCCACTAAACATGGCTTGGATTTTGTAAATCAAAAGAATGTTAAACCCCATTAAGGAATCTGTTGACAGGGTATAGAATATGGCTATAAAAGTAACCGCATTATATAAATGCTATTTCGAGTTTTTGGTTTAACTTTTCAGGCTTTATTGGCAACTTGAAATCAAGCAAGTTTTTAAGTGGCCAACACAACAAGTACAACAACAATAATAATAACAACAATAAGTGTATACAACATCAAAATTAATAAAGCGAAACTTTATTCGCAACTGCAAATCAAGTAACTAACTCGGCCAAAAGCATTATGGCCAAATTACTTTTTATGAGTTCATTTCCTTTTTCAATGCGAAACCAGGAGAAAAACAAAAACAAAAACAAGAACGAAAAATGAAAGAAAACTGTATGTGTGTGTATGTGCGTGTATAAGAAAAAAAATACGCAATTTTCTCACAAATAAAAAGCCACTCACATCAATGAATCGACAAAAAGTTCGAGTACGAAAACGAGAATTCGAAACGGGACTGAGAGCTTAATACAACTGGGCAACAAAAGTTGAGCTGGTTGGTGGAAACGTTGAATTGGTCGATGAATCGGTCGGTCAGTGGCTCAAATGGTTCTTGGCCAGAAGCAATGGCAAATTGCGGTATCGAGGCTGTCAAGTACCTGATGATGTTTAGCTAAGCGTCGAGTGCCTCACCATGGCGGTGCCCCAATGATGAAATTACAGCATTAGCAAACTAATCGCAACCACTTTAGATGCCAGCAACGTTTGTTTTTTTCTTCTTCTTGTTCTACTTGCTTATTTCTTTTCCTTTCGTTTCGTTTTGAAGGAGGCTGATGAGGCGACGTGGAGGCAATATAAATGTCTGGAGCTCTTTAACTAGCATTTGGTTCAGGGCTCAGATGAATTGAAAACAAATACAACTCGATAAAGTTTGGGAATTGTGTTTCAGCTCTGGTTTACAGCGGCTTCAAAAATAAAACAATTTCAAGAGGTGTGCGCTGCGATGCGATGCGGTGCGGTGCGGTGCGATTCGATGCGAAATGAAATGAAATGAAATTCATCAATAAATTTCCGTAGGATCAATGGGTAGACTGTGCCATAAATAGCTCCGAATTGAAACCGACAAGACGCAGCTGCTGCGGCTGCCGCTCGTGGGTAAATTTAGCAGCGGAAATTGTTTGTATAAAGTAAATATTGCAACGGAAATGCCTTGTTTAATACGAGTTGTAACAGTCAAGAGGCAGCAGACAGACCAGTTGACTGATAGCAAACTCAATGGGAAGGGAAGGAGACAATCTGCCTCGTTTCAGATACAATTCACAATCGACTACCGACAATCGCTCAAATTCACGTTGCCAAAAGGTTCAATGAATGTATGTACTTTCAGCAGCTTCTGCCACTCCTCTTATTTGTCTTTCTGTTTGTGTTGCTCGGATCGACTGTGCGACTCATGAGGCAGCGCGTAAAGTGCACTCAAGGGAATACGCCGACAGCAAACAGCAGCAACGAGTACAACAGCAACAACAACAGCAGCAACAAATGCAAAAAGTAGACACTAAATCCCAAAACAAATTTGTATGTGTGAACATCGCTGTGTGTGTCAGAGGGTATACGTGTGTGTATGTGCCTGAGTGTTGGTATATTTGGCTCACGTAGACTGGCATTAAACGCCGCACCAATAAACGAAAAAAATGTGTAATCACTGCTCATCAATTGGCGGCAAACTACACTGAAAGAAATGCGTTGTAAATATAAAAAGCTTGGAAGCGGTTGGAAAAGCGGTTCCAATCAAATAAAATAAGCACCAAATTTTATGTGGGAATTTAAAATAAATGCGGCTTTTAAAGAGCTATACTATTTAAAAGTTTTTAAACTACTTTCTCTTGTCTTTACTAAATTTAAATAGTTAATCACTTCAAACCATTTAAAAACCATTTAAGCTTTTAATTAGTTTACTAAGGCTTAAAGTTTGGTGTTAGTTTAATGAAAAATTTCTTAATTTTTAGCTAATTTTATGCGTAATTTCCTTAATAAAATTTATGATTTTGTGTGCCTAAAATTTGCGTAACAAATTTTCACTTTGTGACTTCCCTTTTTTTAAGGTACTTTGCTGTCGTTAAATGCTCGTCATCGGGTCCTTTGGGAGAGCCTTGATCAACAGGAGACATTATGTTTAATTGCCGCTCACCGTAAAGTTGGCTCTATAAACATTTTAACTAGGCCTATAAACTGTGTCTAATAGACACCATCAAATCGTTTGAATCATTTATGGCACAGTTCCCTTTCATTTTTTACCATGTAGCATAAAAATGTAGTAAAACAAAGAGGCCGAGCAACCAAGAGACAGAGAAAGAGAGAGAATGAGAAACATGGTCCCGCATGGAGACATAAAGCGTTGCAGTAATTGAGGCAGGACATGTTGTGGAGCCTGTCACCCAGCAGCAGAAACAGGAATAGGAACAGCAAGAAGCAAAGCAGATCCCTTGTGGCGCTTAATCAATACCCAAATCATATTGCAAAGCAACAAGAATTGAAGCAGGAATACCAACAATGGGAAGGAACAGGGAAATGCAATATAAATATTTGACGTGTGAGAACGTTTGGCTTTTATAGCCGTCCAAATGAATGAAGCAATGAAGGTTGTAGCTCGAAATAGGCTGGCAGCTTCTGTGGATGCTCACAGTGAATAAGAGAGACAGAGAGAGATATAGAGAAAGGGAGCGGCAGAGTAAAGACCGTTCCGTTTGGGGGCAAAGTGAGTTGTTTAGCAGCCGATATAACAATTGCAGATTTAGTGAAATTGCTTTTACCCATCGCGCTACAGTTCCTGCCACATAACCACGCCCGCAACTTCTAGTCCAGATATGTATAGGTGTGCGTATGGTGCTGTGTACGTGTGTGTGAACGTTGTTTCTGTCATCGTGTCGTAATCAAATGGAACTTGACGCATAATAGCACAAATTGCGCTTTTATGTAGACTGTCGAATTGTCTCGTACCACTTTTGGCTTTGCCACCCACTGCCACGGCCCCACTACCCTTCTCTATTGCCCCGTCCACTAAGCACTCTCTGCTGATCGCATCTATCAAATGGTTAAACACTCGTCTATGTTAGACCATCTAGAAGTCGGTAACGCCCACAAATTAGCGCCCTGAGTTGAGGAGCCGATACCTAAATTGAAAATGAAACGTGGCAGGTGGCAGGTGGCAGATGGCAGGTGGTGGGTGGCATGTGGCATGTGGGATGCGTAGGTGGTGGTGGGTAAAGCATCGCATGCGGTTCATTGGTAATTCATTTATGCGCACATTTGCTTCAGCAAATGTATGTCTGTAAGTCGGTCCTGTCAGTCCTTGGACACGGCACTTCGTTCACCTTATCATCGACTCTTTCGTTGCCGTTGGCTGTTGGTCCGCTGCAGGTGTTTCGCATAAGAAATGGCTGCCATCGATAGCTGTGCCGCATTACACGTAATTTATACTTTTTGGCAGCCACTTTGACCCCGTACAGCCCCTGATCCTCATAGTTTGGGCAGTGTTGGAAGTCCTGGCAGTCACCACGCACGACTTGACGTCATGATAATGTATCGAATTCATTTTCCACTTGTTTTGACTCCACTCTCTTCTGCCAGTTGTCCCAACTACCTATCGCCTACCTGAGAGTTGCGACTGAGCAATTTGTCTGGGCATTTCTCTCAAATTCTCCCTGCCAGCGTTTTGTTTTGGGCAAATACTGAAAGAAAAACAAAATACGCTTTCGACACATTCCACATTCATACTCAATTACCTACGTGGCAATGCTTTGCTTCGTTGCTGTTGCCGGATTCGAGGCATGCCACATGGACGCCAAGTCAGCGAACTGTAAGTTACCAACTTGGCAACTGTACTCGTTTCTACTGAAACACAAATACATATATAAACTTTATATATATTGTTTTAGTGGGTATCCTGAACTGCCAGCGACTCGTTTTGTGTTTATCGACTATGATTACTTGAGCGTGTCTTGCTGTGTGTGTTTGTGCCATTGTTTGTGGCAGCTGCAGCAATTGATTATTTATTTATCTAATAAGTTTCGCCGTACAGGGTATCTCATAGTTCGTTTACTTTGCACTCATGGGGGGCAATTGTGCAATCTTTGTTTTGGCGCTGCTGTTTGAGTTTTTCCAGGCAGCGTTCAATGACTTGGCCAGGCCAAAAAGTTTGTTGCAAATATTTGACCATCGACCACGCGCAAGCACTCAACTTTAGACCAGCTCCCATCGCCATCCCAGCTCCTAAGCCCCTCCACCTAGCCCTCTATACACTAGTTCTATGTTGGCTTGTTGCCGAACGCGTTGGCACGTTTCCTTTTCGCTATTTGCTGAATTTCATTCCAATGCATTTATTTATTTGACTTCTATTTGAACCATGTCCCTCTCTCTCTGTCTCAGTTACTCTTCCATTCGTGCCTCTCTTTCGCTTGCACAAATATCTGCATTTTATATGCTTCACATGAGTATTGCACTGTGTGTGTTCAACTTCAAAATATTAATATTAAAATTGCTCTTGTTGAGCTTTGAACAACTCATAAATTTGTCTTTGAATAATTTTCTGCGTATCGAATTGAACTGTGAACACCAACGAGTCCTACCACATACAATATTCAAAGTCAATAAACAATGTTTAGTTTTGCCAGTTCGCTAAATCAATCATAATCAATATTGCAATTTAAATGTAAAGAAATATTGAAAAAAAAAAAAAACAAAAAAAAAACATCAAAACCGCTAATAGCCATGGCAATTGATTAAAGCCAACAATTGATTGTTTATAGCTTGAAACAAAAGCGTATTCACTTTTCAAATGATGATGAATGTATTTTAAATTGATTTATATCATCAATGAACTAATATTAAAAGAATCAATTGAGTTATTCCAAATTTCTAAATGGTGCTAAAATTAGCGAAAGAGTAGAGTTCATTTGACATGGAACATTACATTTGTGAAAAAGGATAAATGCCGTTTAGGAAAAAAAAATTTTTATATTCTTTAAACCAATTTTCAAAGGGTTGAATAAATATTTGAGCCGTCTTGTCCATTAATTAGTAATATGAAACCTAAAACATATTTAAATATAGTTGAAGTCAACTCCAATAAAAACTTTAAAAATCGATTTTGATCACTACAATTGCAGAGCATTCAAAAGTTGAAATTCCCTCTGTTCATTTTACACATTGTATAAATTTGATGTTGGTTTATTTGGCCACCATAAAACACACAAATTCACTCAGCGATTCGTTGATATATTGACCAACTGATTGATGAATGGATGGATGATTGAATGAGGCTGGCGCTGGGAACCCACACTGTGATTAGTTGCGTTGAAAGTGATGGACGCGCTAATTAAATTGGCATTCGCTTGATGCTCGCATCGGATTGTTTATTAAACGACCTAAAAAGTGCACCTGGTACACCTTTTGCAGTTCTAAACTGTTATGAGGCATAACACATTTATTTAGTGTATTGTTATAATTGAATTTCGAGTGTTACCTGTCGGACGTTGCAGTCAACCGAAAAAACAACCAACTACTAACCGGGCAAAAAAAAAGAGTATAAAGAGTAGAAAAAAAGTAAATAAATAAAATTGTCGACATTAAGCGGAAGTTGCAATGTTGTCAAAGTTCGTTTTTGTTGCTGCACTTTAATTATTTTTCACGCCGACCTGCCACGCCCTTGAACAGGAAACAGTATAGTATCACATTCGGCAGTCCCTTTTTCGTTTCGTATAATTTTACTTCCCTTCGTTTCGTTTCGTTTTATTTTAATTGAATTTTGAAATATGCGATGCACATTTTTTCACAATTTGTGCGCTGTAAATGCAATTAATTCAAGAATTTTTTGAATTGCTCTATTGACTCTTTCTCTCTCTATCTCACTCGTGTTCTTTTATTCTTTCTTTCCCTGTTTGCTGTAACTGCTATAAATTCAACTCACTCAAAACATAAATCAAATGCATTAAGCATGAGTCAGAGATAGTTTATTGTTAATTAAATCTTTCCTTCTCTGTTATTGTTCATTTAATTTTTCATTTCGTGTCGTGTATCGTGTTGTGTCACGTTTTAGTTTTTGACATTTTGCAGGCAAGAGGAACTGCCTTAATCGTGTTAAGTCTTTTATTTATATATTTGCATATAAAATGTGTTAAATCTTGTTGTGACTTTGACTAAACTGCGTGTAAGTAATGCAACAATTTGTAAATTGGTTGCAATCAACTGGCGCACGTGACGTATGCGCAATTTGCATATTTTTCCATTGATATGCCCACATGCCATTTAAATAAAACCTCCTTTCATTCCCTGCCTCTATATATTATTTCGCATTTTTAATATGGTATTTTGTAGCAGTCAAAGGCAGAGTTTTTCGCCATTTTGTTTGCACATTCCCATAAGGCCTCCGGCCAATTAGTACTATGCTCAAATTCATTCAATTTATTTGTCTAAATGTACGGTAGTGTGTGTAAATTTCTGGAGAAATTTAATTGCCAGTAAAAGATTTTCGAAATTTATACAAAGTTTTTTATTGCTTTTGTCTTTTAAATAAATAAAGGAAATCCATTTTTAAATTTTCTTACAGATTATTAAACTTTCTGTTCCTTCTGGCTCAATATTTCCTTATGGGATATTCGATAACCAAAGTTTCAAGCTTCTTTTTAAATTTGTTTAGAAAATTTGAGCTTGTATTGTTGTGAGATCTAACTGACTGACTTTTAAATTGGCAGCACTGCAGACTTTCTAGCTGAGGCTTCAACAAATTGGCTCATAAATTATTTAGTTTTCCGAAACAGACAGGAATATTCACAGAAAGTTTAAAGTGCAACTTCATCAGATTTGGTTCATTTTTCATGCTAGTGTATGCACTGTCTGTGAGTTGTGAGTTGATTTTTGATACGCAATGTATATGAGTTTTGTCTGGGACCCATGGGGCGTATAAGGTATAATATTTCACTTAATAGCATTTTTGCAGCGTATAACTTTGCCGAGTGCCGTCGGTGTTTGCCCCACCGAACACCGAGCGGAGTAAAAGTTTTTTTTTGCAAACTAATTGTTAATTGAAACAAAAATGCCGTCCATTCTCATCAGAACGACCGACTTTTTGTTCAACAGACAACAGAATGGGGGCCGAGGAGGGAAGCAATTAATTGTGGCCACAATAAATGCGAAACCAAACTAAAGTTTATGTTCAGAGGAAAGCGAAACCCTAAAAAAAGAAAATGTATGAATACTTACCGCTCATTCCAATTACAAAGAGTAGCGGCAGCCACAACAGGCAGCTGCTGCTTGCCATTTGGAGGCGTGGCATGGCGACAGGAACAACAACCGGAAATGCAGTAAGCCCGGTCGGTCCTGCTCCTGACCAACTGGACCGACTAAACGTTTAACGAAGGCGTGGATGCTTCCTTTCCAATGTCCGTCGATACGTCGCAGCTGTCTAGATGTCGGTTTGTTTGACTATTTCGTCGCTGGCAGCAATAACCAAGTCAGCAGCGTCATCATCAACATCAGCAGCAGCAGCTGCAACAACGTCATTATCGCGCTGTCTATTAACTTGGCCAATTGCCAGACGTGCAGGGAACAAAAGGCAGCGTTGTTTTGGCCCTGGGCAATGTTCTCTGCTGTTTGCCTTTTCTATTGCCAGCTTCTGTTTTATGTGCCTGCAAAGATACAAAAAAATAAAAAAAGAGTCAGTAAGTAAGAGAGAAATTGATAAAAAGCAGGCAGGAAGAGAGAGAGGATGAGGTTAGTAAAACAGTAGAGTTTTGTTGGTCGACTGACACGAAAGTTATTGCTGTGACAAAGAAGAGTAAATGGACAACAGCAGAATCAACTGAATCTCCGAGTCAAATGCACTCATTGGCACGCCTCGGCCACGTTTCCGGTGAAATGAAAAACGAATAGCGAAAAGCAAAAACGAAAAGCGGAAATGAGAGCAAAACGATAATGGCGCACGCCGCCTGCATAATGATATTGCCAATGGCCGACGATATCAAAAGCACTTGCTTTTTATTTTTCTATTTTCACGACTTTCGTCAATTGAATTTCCCCCAAAAATAGTTACCTATTTTGTCCCCTATTTCTGCCAGATAGGGACTGTGTATAAGCTGTAATTAATGTAATTGCCAGTGCCGCAATAATTTTGAATGTGCAACATTCAGCAGAATGGATGAACGGACGGATGATCGATGCTGTGGCATTAATGTCATAATAATGAGAGTTGAGTGTATTCATTGCGCATACGCCATGTGCACACACACACGCAACAATTGTAATGCCGCAATATGTGAAATACATTTTTCGATTTTTTCGCATTTATCTAGTCAAATTTTCCACTCGCAACAACTGCCATTATTTGCCATTTTGTACATGGCAATGGGAAACTGGGAAATGGGCATAATTCTAATGCATGGATATTATGTGCTGGCGTCTGTTCATGCAAATTACATGGCCATGCAAAAGCATTCTCCGCTCAATCTCTCTCCTTACCTCATACACACATGCATACCCACTCGCACTTGTTGTTGGGAAACGGAAACGGCAGAGCAAATGCCCAAAAAAAGGCATTTTATTATTGTTAGCAATTGGTTTCTATGTATGAGTATGGGTGTATCTGTGTGAGCATGTGTGCTGTGTGTGTGTGTGTGGGCCCGACTTCAGACTTCGGAAAGCAATTTGCCACGCACTGTCAGTGAAGTTGAACGCGGTGGAACATTTCTAATTTTCAGCTACGAAAAATTTGTACAATAAAAGACGGCAGAGCCCAAGGCAAATATAACAACAACAACAAGAGAAGAATAATAAAAGCGAGCGAGAAAAAATCAGCCATAGAAAAATTTACATAAAACTCAACTCGTATGCATGTAATTTGTAGCAGGCAAAGATTTGCTTTTACTTTGCCGTCACTTAAGTTTCCCACCACTTGTCCCCTAACCATTCAGTTAAATAATCAAAAAATACTTTAGAAATCCATAAACTGTTTTACAGCTGTAAAAAATCAGGAACTAGTCATGTGTATGACTATAAAAATGGAAATAGAAAAACAGACTCTGACTCCAGATGACCACATAATTCTTTTGTTGTTAATTTTAATACAATTTATAATTAGCTTCTATATGGTTCATAAATGTTTTACAATTTTGGTTCATATGTTGAATACAAAATGAATAAAAATATATGTTTCCGAGTGAAAGCTTGTTCATAACTCAACGAAACCTTTCAATTATTTGATTTACAATGCTATTAAGTTAATTATTTATTGTAAGTCGAGTGTATTCCCAAATGGATTCAAGCGCCATTAAACAAAATGCGAAATACAAAAAAAAAAAAAAAGAAATTACAATTGATTTTACAAAGAATTAATAAATATAATGGATGAAGCGCACTCCCAACATGGAAATTAACAGATTAACGCGTTCTTTAATCAAAACCGACAGCGTGAATGAAAGCTGACAGCCGTTGATAGGAGTTATCCCAAAAGGTCGTGACGACACTGCGTATACTTAATCCATCAAGAGTTTAAAGTGCATTTTAAGCGTTGGCGTTTCTGTTTGCCTTTAACGCTCTTTGGTTGCTGCGTTTTTGTAATTACTCAAAAGCAGGCAAACAAATAACAACAACAACAACAATGAGAAGAGAGCAACAAAATGTATATAACATTATAAAGCAATTTGCAGTAAATCACCGAAAGCGTCGCGCATGTTTATAAATCACAACGCAGCCCAGCTATTCCCAACCCGTGCGGATTCTCAGCGCCCATTCTACTCCTTCTCAGTGTTGGCAAACACGCTGTTTCCAAACCAAAAATCGAAATGAATAATTAATACGTCGCGCCTGCAGACGCTCAAGACAGACATACAACTACACACAGCGAGCAGCAGCTTCAAGCTGAGAAAAAACCAAAAAAGGCAGCACAACACATTAGAAAGAACTGGCAATTTGCGGGTTTTCGGCAATGTAAACAAAACAGCGCCGTCAAAAACCAAAAAAAAGAGCAAAAACAATGTCTCATGTGAGGCCCAACGGCGACGAAGCCAAGCAAAAAAGCACTAGGGTCTGAGGCAGATTGAGAGCCACAGTCAAGTCCAGAGACGGCCACAAAAAGAAGAGAAAAAAAGGCTCGACGAGATTGACAAATTTGCCACAACGGCAGCAAATGAAACTGGCAGTGGCAGTGCCAACAACAGCGAATTTTTCATTTATGACAATGTTTACGTAATTTGACAGCCAAAACAATTTTCATACTCTATTTTAGCAGCCTCTGTTGTGCTTTACTATGCCGTGATCCTCCCCATACACAAATGAAATCCCATTTATTGTTTCAGAGGACCTTCCACTTGATGCCAATCCCCCAAGCAGTAGCTTGGCCTTCAACCAATCAACCAAAGCCACTTTGTTGCCTTTCCGTAATCAAATACACCAGTGTGTGGGTATGTGTGCCTGTGGTTGTGTGTTCTGTGCTTACTTTAAGCCCTTTTAAATGGCCAACGATTTTCCTGAATGCCGTGACATAAAAGTGCAATCTATAGACCATTTAGTATGCCACAGCAACTTGCAACAGGCCATTTGATTTGCCTTGCTCCAGCCAAACAAGAAAAAAAGCCACTGTAGCTAAGAAAAAGCTGAATAAAGCGTTAGATTCGAAATTGGTATTATCAATATAAATGGTTATCACGTAAATTGCAAGCAATTAAATTTTGTAGAGCCAATAGTTAGAAATGAACATGAAAAAGTTTTAGATTTAAGCAATTCCTAAAGTTTCCTCCATCATAAGTTTACGACAAACTATAAGTTGGTCAGAAGATTGATTTGACAGCCAAATGGATGAGTTTTCAAGCGAAAGTATTTTTAGTCATTACTTTTGTTCTTTTTTTATTCAAATATATATACGAATAACATCAAATTATTTTATCTAAGCTGTAAGCTGTAATCTAATCGTCCGCTCGTTTAGTCGTATTCATCAAATAAAACTTTGTAGTGTGAGCTTTGGCCTTTGGCGATTTTGATGCTCTCGCAATTCTTTGCTACTCCCCCTTTTCAACCATTTTAGTCTATGAACAAAAAGTTTTGGCATCCTTCGTCAAAGTTTATGTTAATTTGGTCAAATTAGGCGCAACTCGTAATTGAAATCCTAGCTGGAACAATAAGCATGACGATGATCTGGCTGACCTTGACATCGGAATCATTAGTCAAACCATTGCAACTGAATGGTGAATAAAACAAAAATTATGTGGAGCAAGAGATAAGGAAAATCACAGAGAATGGAGAACGAGAGAGGGAGGCAGCGAATGAGAGATGGAGGAAGGGTGGAGAATTATTGTTTAGCACAATTTGGTGCTGGTTTGTTTGGAGCCTGGTGCTTCACGGCATATTAAACCAAATGAATAAATTACAATTGCAAATAGGCAATTTCCTACACTTCCTTCCTTTTTCGGAAATTTCACTGTGCAACAACAGCAACCGCAAATGGGGCGTGGCCAGCTCGTCAGTTGGTCTGTCGTTCTGTTGGTTAGTTGCTCGATTTCTTGTTGTCAACTGAGAGTTGGTTTGTTGGTCTAAATAACGTCTAATTTGCAATTTTGTTTAATTGTTTGTGGCTTTGGATTTTGACATAATTTGAATGCTTGTTGTTGTAGCTTTTCTTGTTGTTATAAACAGACCACGCCTCCTGCCAACACAACGCCTCAGTTTCAGAATCAGTTGCTTTGTCATGTCGTGTAGAAGAGTCGTAACCAAATTGTTACTTGTGTTGTTGTTTCTTGTGTTATATTTGCGGTTTTAGTTTGGGTCAACATCAATGAACACTGGCACGCACAGCACCCACACACAAACGAACTGATTTCTCGTTCAGTTAGTGGTTTCCGCTCGAGCGCTCCATCTTCCACCATCGTCCTCCATCTTCAGTTGCCCTTGTAGTTTGGCTTGCCGCGTGCCTTGCCTAAATTATAATAAAAGGTTTTCATTGCGAACAGTTCAAATATGCGCGCAACTTTGCTTTTGCCTTTACTTTGAGCAATTAAATAAATGCCAGCGGGTAGACTGACCCACAATCAAATAGTATTGTTGTGTGGCAAAAAGGGAAAGGGAAACTAAAAAGCGACTGAGAATTGGGGCAACAATAGTTGAACAGAATTATCAAGTTGAGTTCTCTTCTGTTGCAGTTGCCCTGAAAAGTATGCTATGACTTTTTACCAGCTCTAAAAGCCACTCAAGCAACAACTTCAATGATATTGTCGTTTCGCTACGCCCACTTTTTCTCTTCCTCTTCAGTTCTTCTTCAAAAATTGCTGGTGCTTCGAGCACTCCACAAATTAGCTGTGCGATTGCCATGCACTTAGTATACTTCGTTTTCTCTCTGTATACTTTTCAAAATTGGCTTTCACACGCCATTAGCATTTAATTGCAACTACAACTGCCAATTCCATTGCCATTGCCATTGCCACTGTCATGGCTGCAGTTGCAGTGGGCTAGTTACATCCCCAATGCCCCATCCTCTTGCTGCTCTTGGCCTTGTTAACAAGCGCATTTGCCTAAAACTGCGTACACAACGCGAATTAAACAATGGAACTGATAACAGAAGCACCGAAGTGTAAAACGGCACAATGCCATTTGCAAAATCAAATATTATTCTTATTACCAGAATTTGCAAAAAGTTGGCGCGTGCCAATTTAAGCTAATTTTAACTACAATAACCAATTTAATTTTTGGCCAGCTGCAGTGCGAGTACAAGTTAAGCGCCCAAATACGCTAAACATTTGCATATAAACGAGTTAAAGTTTTTGTTCGCATACATGTCAATAAACTTAAAGGGCGAAACACATAATTTACATCGAATTCAGTACTCCTTCTGTCTGCGAGGTTAGCTTAAGCAGTTTAATGTTTTAAAATTCAAGCTTATACTAGCAAGCTAGTCAAGTCATGCTCTGTTTGTTTCTCTACTGCTCTGTCTGCCCTCGCACGTGTATTACACACACTTAAACTGTATGTCGGAGTATTTTAGCGATTGAATTGAATTCAAGCCGTCTTCCCTCCTGCTTACAGTCACTTTACAATTGAAAATCGTTTGCGCGGCAAAAAGAAAAATGTTTTCACTGCGCAACAAAATCAAATTCAGACTTTTAGTCGCAATCGGAATAGGGATAGCAATAGGAGTAGGATTCGCAATCGCAACGCAATCGAAGCGGCATTTCTTGTGATTGTTAGATGACGAGGATGCCTCAACATTTTTTTTTCTTTCTACAAAACATCAGTCGAATAGCGAATCCCCAACGCTTGTTGCTATTGATGTTTTGTTGTGCACTCGAGTGTGTTTTCTTTGGTAATGGAATTTATTAATATTTCATTGTGTGTGGAAAATGGGTCGCGGCAGTAAGAGGAGAGACAGAGCTTGGGTGAGAAAGAGAGAGAGAACGAGAGAGACTTTGAGTAAGCGACAAGTATATTTGCGGTTGTGGCCATGAGGAATCTTAGCAATTGCCATTGCCATACTTCAGAGGCTTTTTGGCCAGCCAATTCTGAGTTGTGGCTTACTTTTAGACGCAACCGAATTGATGTTACACATTTCCCATTTATGCCAGTTCAAATCAATTAATTGCTAAGCAATTGACACCAAATTTAATATTTACTTTGCCATGACCTCAGAATTTTCAATAACAATTTTGAAATGCAAGTCATTTGAGTGTAATTTAATTACAATCAATAAAATTGATATTAATTGTTTAATATGAGTTAGATGTAATAATTTTATCGATAAGTTGCACTTTTGAAATTTAATATGTACGTAGATGCACTTCAATTAACGAGGTTTAAGTGCGCAGTCTAAATTGGGCATTTCAAATTGCATTAATTATTGAATTGATTGATTTGGCAAATACAAGTATTATTGTGGAATTTTGTGCTCATGAGTTTAAGTATTTCACGCCCGATTTGCCTAATTGCCGATTTGTGGAATTCTAGAGATTGTTGAAGCTGGCAATGTTCAAAATGAAGTCATCTCTTCATGATGATGCCAGCCATGTGGCTGCATTATTCATATGGGAGCTGCTTTTGGGCCAAAACTTTTAGCAGCATTCAAAAATTCTTGTTGACCAACAAAGCGCATAATGCAAACTTTTTCCCCGAGTAAATCGGACCACAAGCTTCTTCTCACTCTCACACTCTCTGTGCTTTTCCTACATAATCATTTCAAATTCCACAACAAACAGCAAAAATCAAATTTGAGAACTTGTAAGAAATATCGTACACGCCATGGCTCTATACTGAGCAAAACCCCTTTCCTCCCGTCTTTTTACCCTCGGCCAACCCCTTGCCAATCTGTGGCAAAGTTTACAACAGAATGGAATACGAATTTCTGGTGCAACGCACAAAAAACACGACGTAGCAACTGAATGTGCAGAATGTTGAAATGAAAAAGGGGGAAAATAAAATGGAGAGATATGGCAAAACTCTTGTGATTTCGAAAAATCAGAGCGTAAGAGTGGGCGTGACCAGACGCCCTTGCTCGAACAATATGAAAATAATAAAAACAGTTTCATAAATCAAGAAAATGATAAAGAAAAAAGTCTGCATAAAACTTGAGCAAGGCTAAAGTCGAACCCTGAGAAATGTAAGAAACGAAAAGAATGTCTTAGTCTCCCCTTTTCCATACCCCACTCTACTGTCGATTTGGTGTTGCATGCTTCATGCATGTGGTAGCACAATCCTTGCATACAACCACCTTAAAATCAAGAGCTCCTAAGACGGAAATCAACACACACAGGAAGTGTCTATGCATTCAGCTTTATTTCTTAGCGTTGATGAAAGAGGAAGTCTTTAAAAGCTTTGGGCTCACTGTGCTTAAAAAATAGTCGCCTCACTATCTTCTTTTAAAGCTAAAATACGACTCCCTTGGTTTCTGTTGTATTTGGCAATTTATTCCGCAGAATTCCCTTAATGTTGCAATATTAAATTTCAAATCAGTTTTCGCATTCAACTCCAACTCTATTGCTTGTTATTTGTTGACGCACTGACAGTCGGTCAGTCATCGCAGTCAATCGCATTATCATGTTCGTTTTTCCAACTATGTTTCGATTTTCCACCCGCACACAGACACATACAACAGCCCATCCTTCCACCTTCCCTCGCTCATCATACGATTGGCAAAGCAATTTCGCGTCAACAAACTGCAATCGTCTGTCGATCCATCAACGAGTCAAAGCGCGACTGTTTATTTATCTGGTGTTGCAGTGCTTCAAACTGGTTGGATGGTTGGCTGCCTTTTCAGCTCCTGCTGTGTGTACTATGTGCTGTGTACTGTGTGCTATAGATAGTGATTTGTTGTCCTGCCAACTGACTGTGCATACAACATTACTGACAAGGACGTCCACGAACCGGCCAGTTAATGTGAAAAATGTGTGTGTGCACACTAAAAGTGGCGACTTTAATGCATAGATTTACTTACGACTGGCAAGTGTATCTGCTAGGGATTTGTTTCACATCCAATTCCATATGCCCCATTGATTTACTGTCCCCTCGGACAGTGAGAGAGAGTAGCGATTGAAATTACGCTGGTAAAACAAATCAACACTGCCTGACCGACTTTAAGCCAACACAAAGCGGCTCAGCAATGCAATTAAGCTAACGCCTCTCAAATGCAATACCCTGTAGATGTTGAACAACAGGTAGGCATTTCACACAGTAAACTTAATAAACACGTTAAGTTTAAGCGCCTTAAGAGGGTAACTCACTCTACAGCACTCGCAGTATAAGTAGTTTAGCTTGTTTGCTGCTTTGACTGTTTGTTTTGTAACCACAAAGTCAAGTTTAGTGTTCGTAACTTGTGCAAGTGGCTAACCTATAGTCAAATATTTGCTGAGAGCCTCCGTCTGAAGGCAATCAGCAGCAGAAGTCAGTGCAACAATTGCGAGTTCTTCAGCGCTGCTCATTTGGCGTTGAGAAAGCAAGACTCTTAATGGACCACATTAGACGCAAAATACGAGAACATTTGTAACGCACAAAAAGGTAAACATAGACATCTCCAACCACACACTCACAGACACTCGCATATACACAGACCCACACACTCAGACACATGGAGTCATAAATGCGCAATTTATGGACAATAATTGGCAATAAGCAGCACGCAGATGTTGTCGAAATGCTCTGACACATTTGCACAGCTAAACCTGATCAAATAGACTCTTCTTCCTCGGCTAACATATATTTGCAGATTTGCAGACTTGGATTTAATTTGTGGCATAAGTGGCTAGAATTAAGCTCCATCGGAGACATCATTGCCATTGCAAAATCTGAACATGAGCTACTTATATCAGCTAGCTTTAAGCTTAAGCTGAATTTATTGTTGCCTGAATTTTCAAATTACATTTCCGATTGGACAGCGTGTAATAATTCATTGTGTGCTTTTGAAGTTAATGTAATGCGAGTATTGGGCTTTATAATGAACAATCCTCGTATATCCTAATCACAGTCACACTTTGTGATGAATTGCACCACTCTTTCTCATTTTCAGCTCGTTTCTCATATTTTCCTGGCAGATTTCAGTTGGGTCTCAAAATCTGTTGCCTACTTTAATGGGCTGGCGTTTCAAGTTTTCAATTTCTGTTGCCTACATTTGAGAGCAGCTTATAAAAAGTTTTGAGTTAAGCAAATGCAAACGTAGGAAATATGTAAACGTAATGCAAATTCGTTCCCTTTAAATTGTCTTTATAAATACTGAGGGAAACATAAAATACCAGTTACTACAAATTTCAGTGACTGTTGCGTTCAGTTTGGAGATTTAATGAGCGCAAATACAAATTGAACAACAAATAAATATGAATATATTAAAAGCACATACGTTATCAAAACTGTTATTAAATTTTAACAGCTTATAAATGGCCATTAACCGCAGCCGCAGTGCATTTTGTCTTTGATGCAATTACGCTTTGAGTAAACGTATCAACATATGAGCGAGTGTCTGTGTCTGTGCATCCAATTGCTTGCAGCACTTTAATGGCTATTTAAAATGCCGGAAAACCGCAAATTTCCGTTAGTCATACAAAATTAAACGCAAATACGCAAATGCGGAGGCAACGCTAAAGCTTTTTCCACTTATACACAGAGTCAACAACGTATCTGAGCAAACTGCACGCATTAAACCTTGTGGATACACACATACATATACACGCATGTGTCCTTTACCCTATGGGGTGTGAGAAAGCATGTGCATGAGTGTGAGCAAGGAAATTAATTTCCGACAGAAGTCATACAAAATGCCATCGAGGCGCCAACTCGCGGCAATGATAATTAAGCTCACTCACACAGCCACAAGGACAACAACAACAGTAACGAAAGCGACAGGAGAGACATTGAGCCGGGTGTCTGTGGGCCGAGGACATTTGCAGGACACTCACACTAGCTGGTCATACACACCACACATCCTGCTGCTGAAATTCCTACTGACTGTTTGCCTTGAAGACGGCCGACACGTTGAAAAAGGATGTCAGTCGACGGCGCAGAGCTGCAAAATGCGGCCAGGACACGGGACAAAACTGGGCTGTCGGCAGCCAGAACACCAGTGCCATAACCAAGAGAGGACCGGAGGGCCTAGGTCCGTGGCTGTGCAACTTTCGTCGCGCTGCTGCGATAAATTTGAGGCCAATGTCGAGCAACGACATAAATCAGGCAAAAGATTTATAGCGAATCGCGCAACTTGCTGATGATAAGGAGTCCGTTGCTACCGAAAAAAGCGAGAAAAAAAAACAGAAAAATGCTGTGCCTTTGGGTGCAGTTCATAAGTAGAACAACGACTTGTAATATACCCGTAACTAGTGAAAGTATTTACACCAAAAAGTGGCAGCACGGGTGTGGAAAACTAAGGACAGCTTGGGGAGGGACACAAAAAAAAAAGAGCTAACAAGAGAATATAGCAAAAACCACATCCTGACTGTCGCAATGTGACTTGTGATTATCACTGTGGGACGCATTTAATTGTACATATCAGCTAAATTGAAAAGGGTAGCATGTCCAGTGCACACAGTTGGCCTCACTCAGCGCCACTGATAAGACAATATCAGTTTTCTTGTCCAGCCTAGAGCCTACAGTCTACAACCGACGACGACGTGGGCGAAAACAGGGATGTGGGTCAGCATTTGACAAATTCATTAGGCGCCGGAAATCGTTGTGGTCCCACAGTCTAAATGTCCAGGCGGTCGTAAAAACCAGCCCCGAAAGCCCAAGCGAATGTCCCAATTTACATTCGAAACATATTTTCATTAGCGCTGAGCAGATATCTCATAAAGCGTCCAGTCATTTCATTTCACTTAAGCGGAAAAGCCTTCAGAAACAAACAGAGAACAGAAAAAAAGAAAAAATATATATAAAAACCAAAAGAAAATATACGTACTTATGTATATGTATATATGTACATCGTATGCTTATAAATGTTAAGTAAAAAGGGAAATTCTTAATATTAAACAAAATGTGAATGCCAATGACGTCCGCGTTCGCGTTTTGCGTTCGCAACCGCGTCCGTGGCCAATATTAAAATAAAGTCCATCACTTACATTTGCTTTCTTATTTATGCGACCGCCCGTCGGTCCTGCAGCCACTCCACCCACAGTTCCAGTCCGCCTTTTCTTACAATCCCACACCATGCTTGGCATTGTAATCGCACTTGGCTATTCATGCGGCTGGCTTCAAAACTTGGTAGCTTGAAACTGGTCTTGGTCTTGCTTTTGGTCTTGGTCTTGGGCTGCCCATCATAAAAGTTAAGCGTCGGCCAAGTGCAGAATGAGGACAGTTCGTCATTCCTTCATTCAGTCAGTCAGTCAGTGGGGCAGTGAGTCAATGAGTCAAGTCGCTCGCTTGGCTACAAGAGTAACTGAGCACACAGCAAAGATGAAAGTGAAAGTTAAGAGCCCTTTACAACTTTTTCTTTTTATGACTTATTGCGCTGTCGTAGACGACAACGTCGACAACAACAGCAGCAACAGCAACAGCAACAACAAAGACAACAGAGCGAGAATTCTTTGTGAGGTGTTTGCTTTTGTTGTTCGTCTCTGACTGTTTCTCATTGTTATTGTTGTTGTGCCTGCGCATAAATATAAACAACAGCGCGAAAATTTGCAAGCGACAACGCAAGCGTACGCCATTTTCATGAGCTTCCATGCTGCCTTGCCGCACCACGGGGCGTATGAGTAATGCGACTGAAAGTAGACAACATCAGGCAAGTAAAGCAGCCAACACCTGCCACAGCGCCACAAATTATTGTCTTCGCAATAGAGCAGCAGATGATGGAATTTTACAGAATAAAAAGAAATTTCTTTTATTGCTTTTTTCCTTTGCTGTAAATTTCAATGTAAATATTCCAAGCTCGAATTACAATTGTTAACTGAAATATTGAAAATGATACCTGACATTTAATATTCCAATTACATAGTTAACCGAATTGGACAGCTTGATATATTTTTATCGCTACCTGAATAAATTAGTAGACATCTATTGCATGTGATATTTTCATTATTAAATTGCATTTCAATTTCGCTACTTTATTTTTATTACTTTTTATATGAGTTCTATTAATCATGAATGTATTTCACTCAATTTATTGAATTAAATTGTTTTAAAATGAATTTATTTATGCTTTATGCAAGTTTAATACTTAGTTTAATATTTTTTATTAAAACTATTGTGTATTTGAATTAAAATTATTGTGTGCCTTTTCTCTTAAATTTCTGATCTTTCTTGATCTTTTTTTCAGTTACTTTATGCTTTATTCCAACGCATTTCAGTTTATATTGTTAGCCAACTTTTAATCTTCCTGGTCTTAGTCCATTCTTATTTGTTGCATATCATTCTCTTCCGTTTATTTCTGTTCTACAAAGCTATAAAACTTATATGCGACTATATAAAAACGCGGCTAAGTGTTATACTCTAAGCTTTAATCTCGTTATAACGATCCTTGACCCCAACTCTCACTTCAGCTTAGGAACTGTCTCTCTTAAGTACTTTCTCGCTGTTCTTACTTCTACTGCATCCGGCTAAAGCAGACATCACACACACACAAATAATCTCATACACCCACACACTTTCAATACACACACTGGTGTATGCATAAGAAGCGGGGGCAATATAAATGTTGATATGTGTCACATTTTGCCAACATGAGGCACAATACTGCCCCTAGGTCTGCACCTCCTCGTAAATCTTTGCTAGAAAGGCAGAAGGGAGTGAGAGAGGGGTGGGGGAAGAGGGTAATGTTGGCGAGGATATCTTTTCACAATATTTGCTGACATGACAACCGAAAAACATAACACGCGCCAGAAGGTGATAATGACAGTTTAGGCATTCATTACACGTGTTGCTGATAAGACGCCAGGTGAGGGGTATGGACTGAACTTGCTGCTGAGGTGCTGCAGGGAGTAAGGAGTGGGTGGCGGTGGGTGGTAGAGTCGTCGTAGTGACATTGACATGCCCGCACAGTGGTGCCTGCTGATAAAAGTCAACAATATAAATTAATAAAGCTGCCAGAGCTGAGAGAGACGCCTCCAGGGTCCTTGTTCTGTGTCCTGGCTGTTGTCCTGCGTGTTTGCCATAACAATATATTTCATTTGAATCAACAAGCCAAGTTAACAAAAAAAAGTCAAGAAACAGCAGTCAAAACACAGGGATAAAAAAAACCAAAGAACCGAAAAAAACGAATCCAGACATTCATATATTTTAAATATATGCACATTATGACTAAAGTAAGCGCATTTTTATGCTAATGAAGCGGCGAGAGCGGCCATAAATCCTGCCCAGGATTCAACGCAGTCTACGCCTCTTTAAGCAATTACTATAATTGCTATAACACACATACACATATACGCACACAAGCGCAAATACACGCAGCTCAATATTCATTCAATGCCGATGAAAACTTTGTGCTTGTTTGACTTTTGTGCGTAGAGTAGAAAGGGAAGCGGACCCAGAGCAGCGAAGGAAGGAGCGAGGAGATGCAAAGGTGCAGGTGAAGGAAAAGGAGAGTAGGGAGGGACTGTAGGGAGGACATCACAAAGTTTTGCTCATCAAATATCAAAGCAACACGTGTTCTGCGATCTCGGCTTGATTTGTTGCCACTCTCAAGCAAACAGTAGTGAGAGCCCCAAGTCCAAAAACCATCAAAGGCACACCACACACATACTCCCCAACACACACATACATACACCCACCTACATGTAGGCAAAAAGTTAATGAGCTCAAGCTGTTGCCAAATGCCAAAGCCCCTACTTAATGCGATGCCCATCTTTGAATTGATTCATTCATTAACTTTGCTTATTTGCCAAGCAAATTGTTATGAAACATTTCAATAAAAAAATATACATCTATTTATATATATATATATAATATATATACATAGTTAGTGTACTTGATACTTGTTTAAATTTGTGTAGAGCAACAATTAAGCTTGAGTTTCCTGACTCGTTTGCTGATTGCGGCAACAAGGCGTTGAAATTAAGCTCAAAAGTGAACTGAATTCGAAGCCAAATCCAAAAACCAAATCAGCGTAAAGTAAACTTCATCAGCATTTCAATACTTTTTCTCATTTGCAGTAACTTTTCTTTCGCTTTGCTTTTTGCCTCTTGCCTTTCGCACATTATTTATTCAGATTTTACGCCTGTTGCTGTCATTGCGCTTCATCTTCCATCTTCATATTCATTTTCATCATTTTTATTTTCTCATTGCGTTGTGCTTTTTCAATCTTTGCACACTTTACTTTGGCGCATTCATTAGGCGAATGACTTGAGTTTTCTTCAGCAGCCACGCCTCCTGCCTCTTCAGTCAAAATCGTTAACCCTCCCGCCTTCAATACTTATTGCATTCAGCTTTTATTTGCAACGCGGCGTTTAAAGCTGCCAAGCGAAGAGTTTGTGTTAGGAAGGAACTGTTGCCGGGCAGGCAGGCAGGAAAAGCGATGGTAATTTTAATTTTCATGAAGAAAACTAAACGTAAATATTTGCACATTCACTCGTTAAATATATATGAGAAAGTACAAAAGTAATGCGCATTTTCTTTGCCGCATTTGTTAGATTTGAGGTGCCGTTATTTACGCTACTCTACACACACGAGTTGCTAAGTTTCTTGAAAGGCTTTGAGCGTGAATGAAATTAGCACATGTGAGGTAAGAGTCTTTGAGTGCTACAAAAAGTTATTATACTTGAATAAATCATACTCAAAGTGTACTAAATAAATTGTGATTAAAATGTGTATAAAATTATAAATTATATAAAATTATAGAAAACAGTGCACAACTCATTCTATTCATGAAAAACATATAAAGTTTGGTCTACACTTAAAAACAAATATTTTGGCAAAATTATTCAACTTGCTGTACTTCAAATAAAATTACCATAGAAATGCGAATACATAAATCCAATACTTTGTGAAGTATAATGTTAATCACGTTTAAATGAAGCACAAAAGCGACTTGCAAAAGTTGAAGCAGCCAGCTTTAAGTATTTAAAAGCTGTCTAAATATATTACATAAATCCATTAATTATTAAAAGCAATTTAAGTTTAGTTTAGCTTGTTTAAGCCAATGAATGAATAGTTATGCTAGGGTGCAAAAAGTTTCGGTGATTTTGCTGAAGTTATTTAAAATGCGCGCACAATTAAAGCATAATTCATGGCCAGCAGCAGTTTAGTGCTCTTTATGCTTTTAACGATGCACTGGGGAGCATTTGTAGCAACAACAATAACAGTAACAAGGACAAGAATAATATTAACAAACAGCAAAGAGCAAAGACAATATGAGTCCCATTCGAATACGGTAAACGAATACAATGAACAGAACGAACGATGACCATGTCTGACTTTATGTGCCTCGTTTTTAATTCGTTTTATTTGGTGTTCCCCTTGGATGTCATGAAACGGCACAACTGGAAGGAAGGCCGGAAAGGTCTCTGACCAACAGTCAGGCTTTTCTTCATATGATTCGCAACAGAGACAGAGTCAGGAGTGGTCAGGAAGTCGGATAATGGTGAATGAAAACTCAGTAGTTGGCGTTACATTTGTGGC
This sequence comes from Drosophila parthenogenetica, assembly GCA_035047505.1. Taxonomy (NCBI): domain Eukaryota; kingdom Metazoa; phylum Arthropoda; class Insecta; order Diptera; family Drosophilidae; genus Drosophila; species Drosophila parthenogenetica. The sequence goes on from JAWNPM010000070.1 coordinate 6,056,436, forward strand.
CATAAAAAGAGAATATCATAACTATGTGTGTATGCTTCCATTTATGCGCATTGCAAAAACTGACCAGAGCAAAAATGTAAACAATTTCACACCGACACACATATTTACACCCGCACATTCACACCCACACATATGTATGGCTTTTTTTATGAGCAAACTTGACCAAAAAGCAGGCCAATGGCCAACGCAGCCTATAGCAAAGAGTGCTGCGCAAAAGGAGAGGAATGGCTTAGCTAAAAGATACCCTAGGATTAGTAGTAAGTGCACATAAATAAGCTGTCTACTGTTTTGCATCTAACTGTCAGTTTTGGTAACTTTTTAGAATAGTAGAGAACAACAGAAATTCTCATTTCGAAAGCAGCCACTTTTAGCTCAAAGATCAAAACCTAATTCATGTGCTAACTTAGTTTTAGACAGTCGGGCAGACAGCTTGGCTTATATTTAGCTTAGTGCCAGAGGCTACAGGGTATTTGTAACCAGCAAATGGCCTCAATCCTGTGCAACAGACGCCAGACAAATGCACTGCAATGCCACAAACAGACAGACAGAGAGACTGAAAGACATAGAGACCATTCTGACCCGACTTGCAACAAAGAGCCAAGTTGCAAGTTGCAACTGGTAACTGGTAACTGACAAAAGCAACGCCAACGCAAACGCCAAGTGAGCAACGCAATGCAGAACATAACGAGCGCTTAAATAATTAATATATAACTCATACGCAGTGTGTGCCAGTCGCCTCAGTCGCTGCACCATTTCTTTAGCCCCCATCATCGTTATTATCATCATCATCACCATTATTGTTACTGTTTTTCGCTGTGCATTGTATGTATGTATATTATAAACGTACGTGCATACTCTCAGTCCGCATATTAAATTGTTGAGCTAATGAACGCAGCTGTAACTGAAACTGATTGATGGAACTCACTGCCGAGTGCAATGCACTTTATCACAACCGAATCTGTTGCTACAAAGTATTTACTGTAGCTGTGAACTGTGTTAACTGTAGCTGTGAATGTAACTGCAAATGTTAACTGTTACTTTTGGTTGTGCATACAACTTCAATTAATTACAAAAGTGAAAAGTTTACTACTGTATACACTTTTGAAACGGGGTGTCATTAACATTTTGCATTCACATTCATTAGCAAAATCTGAAAAGGCAAAAGTTTCAGCGATGATAAATTGCATATTTAAGAACTTGACTCGATGGAAATCACAGTTCTTTAACAGCAGCAAAACGAATGGCTTTATTTTTGACTAATGCTCGTAGATATTCATTTGCCTCTAAAATGAAAAAATATTAACTCAGCCAAAGAGAGTCTAAGGCGATACAGATACAGAATGTGAGGGTTAAGGGCTGAGAGATGGGAGACTGAACAGGGACAGTACAACTAATCAAGATAAACAAGGAAAGACCGCAGCAAATATTACATATACGCGAGCGGATTGAGGCAAAATGAAGGCGTGCTTGGGAAAACGGCACATTATTTAAATTATTAATTAGCGCGTAATTAGTTGGGTTGTTGCCCTGTCTTGAGCGTGTTTCCTTTTCGTTGCGGCTTCTTTTTGTGTGTTTATGGGTGTATGTGTGTGTTTGTGTGTTGGTGTGCTTCTCTTTCTTGTTATTTGACCACGTTCTGCGGCCATAATTTGGCCCCAAAAGCTTACCCAAGCCTTTGATCTGACGCGCTTGGGATTCTACGCCCTTTGATTACGTAATTCATTTACCTCTCCTTGTTACTAAACAGAAAAACAAAAAAAAAACATACAAGTTGATCGGACCGAAAAAAATAACTCATTATGTGTCAAAAGCAAAGCGTGCCGCACTTCTTCGGCCAAAGACCATTTTATCCATCCCCTCTTGACCCAATTAACTTGAACTGTAAGTCAAAGTTTTGTTGGCCCATCCAGGCAACAACTGTCCACGCAATTAATGCGACTATGCAGTGGATTATCAAGTGAAGCTTAAGCTCAAGTGGCGCATCTACTCGATGTTGCCAAATGAGCATGGAAAGAGCACTGAGAGTGCACAGAGAGCACGAGTAGTTGATACAGGGTGGAGTGGAAACCTGCATCCATCCATCCACTCATAAACTCAAACAAAATAAAATGAAATGTCATTTCTGTGTTGCGCTGCGCTTAAAATAGTCCAAAGTTTTAATGACTTTATGCTCGCAGTTCAGTTCAGCTTGAAAGCGAGCACAGACCCCAAATGAAGCCACAATCTTGAGCATAAAACCCGAATAAAAAAAATTCAAACCACCTAACCGATTCCCAGCCCGCTTACCACTCCCACATCTTTTTCAGCAGAAGAGTCGCAATAAAAAAACAAAACGACAGAAATTGTATACAAATTAAATGTAAATATGTACAAAAGAAGTCGTTAAAAGTCAATTCAAATTTTGCATAGAATTTTGATAAGCCCAAACAAGGGACCACGCCCTCTCACTGCCTCTGCCCAGCTAGTTTTCGCATAAAATTACGTCAATAAAAAAAGGTAAACGACAACGATTCCCATATATAAATACAACTCACGAATAGCTTTTACTGCCATGTGTTTCGGGGCAACTCAAATTGGTGGGTCATGGAAGAGGAATTGGGGAGTGAGGAAATGCGGGGAAAACAGTGCAAGGCTGGCATTTTATCGAGCAAACTTTTGGCATATATTTCACACCAGCTGCTAATTTAAGCGCCCAAATTAATGATCCTGGGCATAAAATGCTTGCGTTCTGTACTCAGACTTTTGACTTGTAGAACAGCCATAAATTTTGTTGATATGGTCAAATGTTAAATGGGAACTCATCTTTGGAGTATTTAACGACAACTGCAATCATCTGAACCCAAACACCACTCAAACGCAAACGCAAATAAACTCTTCAAACTGCCACTTTTAATACTGCCCCAAAAAGTATGCAATAAATACTGTCTAATAAGGATGAACTGCAATACTGAGTGCCAATCACATGACAGTTTCGAGTTCCAATTTCAAACAAAATTTTACTGCAAAAGTGAAAAGTGGAAGAGTTTTATGCCTGACAAACAGGTTTGATCTGCATATTTCATGTTAAGGTACAGAACACCAACAAAAAACACACTAAAGGCACAATCTAAGAGTCTACTTAAAACAGTTCTGCTAATGGGAATTTCCAAGTTTCAATGAGCTTTAAAGTGCAACAAATAATTATGCAAAATCGCAACTTAAATTAACCAGTTTAGCCTTTAACCCACAGCTAAGCTGACGCTTCAAAGTGATTACACTGATCAGTCTTAACTCAACTCTAGTGCAGTTCAGCTTACAGTTTTGGCCAACATAATGTTGCTTAATTTAGCCAACTTGTTCACGTTAACTTTACCAGTTCATTTTGGACAGCTGGCAAATGCTGCAATGAGGTTCTATTAACTGTTCAATTATAAATGGCTTAAAAAACTACTTAACGGGCAAACGCAAAACAACAACAAGTACAGTAACAGAAACAACTATAAACAACAACTATACTGTTTAATTTTGTGCAAACATTTGCTACACTTTATGGCCTTTTAAGGAGCATGCAGAAAAAAAGTTACACTAAACGAATTTGTGTTGCACGCCCAGCGGCCACGCCCACAGCCCGGCTGCCCTCCTCCTTTCCTACTGGTCACTAGAATGCTCAACATGGCCAATTTGCTGCGGGCGTCCTTCGCGGCAAAGCACATCCCCTTACGCCCCCTTACTTTTTGACACTCCCGCGTCCTTGGGTAACCCCTCACTCGACACAGTGGAACTTTGACGTTTCGTCCGTCAAAACTTTTTGAAAACTGCGCAGTTTACAAGTGACAACGATGTCAACTTCTGTCAGTCAGTGTATGAGAGCGTCGCTGTGTGTGTGTGTGTGAATGTGTGTGACTGTTTGTGTGTGAATCTGTGAGTGTATGATTAAATCACAGCCACAACCAACTGCATTAAAAAAGTTATAAAAAAGAGCAACTGAAATTGCATTAATTTCTGTTTTCTCTTTATTTTATTTTTTCCTTGATGCTCAGCGTTTGTTGTATGTTTGTCTTTAGTTTTAGGTGTTTATTTTTTTACAGTCACACACATAAACACACCCACACACACACTAGCTGCCTTATGTAATGTCAATTTATTACAGTTGAGTGTGTCAACTTTTTTGGGTATAACGAGAGCGCAAATAAAATGCAAATGAAATTTTGTGCTAATAAAATGCAGTTACAACTTTTCCCAATGGAAACTCTCAAAAATAAACAAAAACACACAAATAATATTCCGCAGGCCGTTGTCATATCAAAAGTGTACCACGAAACGGGTTATTTACACTGCTATACACCCAAGCACACACACACACACACTCAGCAAACACAGGCATAAAGACTGTATGACTGAATTTTGGCTGCATAAATTTTAGGTGATTCTCCAATTTGACCCACCGAAGCCAAAGCAACAGACACACAAAGTTGTCGTCGGCATTCAGAGTTAGTTTTTTTGCTTTTTTCCTGAATTTTCAACATCAATTTTCCACTTTTAGCAGTTGAAACAAACTAGCCAATTTTATAGTTATAAAAATAACCAAATTCATGTAAACTAAATGACAGTTTTTGAATTTCAAGCTAAAATAATTTGGAATTGGAATTTGATTTAGTTTTACAGAAGAATTCGTTCCATTTTTTGTTTAAAAATTAATAGTTCAGCATAAAAAACATAGAAGTCGTTGAATTCAACTCAATTTATAGTTTTAAAGGCAACAATCAACCTGAAACTAACAAACTATAACTTCAGGTAGTTCGCGATACTGTTAAACTGTAGAGAGCCTCTCCCAAAGCAACTATAGCTTCATTTAATTATAGATTCTGTCTCGAATTGCTGCTGATATGGGAATAATTAAGGCAATTGGTGTAATTAAGTCGACTTGCTGCTGGTTGTGTTGCATGGCGAATGCCACATCTGAGATTCATCAGCTAGAAACGAGATTAGGCATACTTTATGCATACTCAAAGTGCCTCGAAAGGGACCAGAAGACATAGATGCTTGACCCATTTAAAGTACACCAAATGGAAGCCATTATGTACATGTCCAAGTCTTTGTCAATGCTGTTGTTGTTTCGCTTTTGTTGTTGTTGGTTTGTTGGTGTGTTGACTGTTGTGTGTTGGGTGTAGGTTCGTACTTATTTTGAGATACATCTAAGATCTGCACATTAATTCACGCTCATTGTGCGACTGCTTCGACAGCTTCACGACGGTTTTTGTTTGTTGCCTACAAAGTGTTGCTTTTGCCACCCACAGGAGCAGAAACAAATAGCGGGAGGTGGTAGGGAGAGCAGCGGTAGGCGCAGGAACTGTAGCTGTGGCAGGACCCTTGTCGATGCTATCGCGCATCAACAAGGCGCTGCTACGTCTACCACTTGGACTAAGACAAAGGCGACTACAGAGTGTCATAGCTCCTCTACTACACCCCCAACTCATTTTCCACAGCTCCCTTGAGTTTTCCATTCAACATTCATACGCTGCTGCTTCAGCATTTGCACCCAGCTTGACTTTTTTAATATCCTTGATATTTGCGCCTGTTATCAATCGATTCCCGCTCTGCCTACTCCCTCCTCCACCTCCTCCGCCGCCGCCTCCTGTCACTGGCTGTCTCTGCTCTTTTTATTCATGTCGTCATTTCCTATTGTCGCTGTTTGCTGTAATTGTTGTTGCCATTCTGGTTTTAGCCTCATCGCCCTACATGCGCGCCCAGCAACTTGTTTTCATTTTACGCTTCCCTGACGCTTTTCACTACCAACTCTCTCTGTGAATGTACCACACCGTCCACCTTCCTGTCACTCCCTCCCATCTGCAGCCCTTGTCCCTCCTCTCTGTCACTGCTCTTGTTGCTGCTGCTGCCGTTGTCATTTTGTATAATTTTGCGCTCTGATTTTTAAATATAATCCAAACGTTGCTGCTGCTGCTTCTGGTGCTGCTCCTGCTGCTGCTGCTGGCTGGTTCTGAATTGTGGGACGCCAAGTCGCGCGATATCACGAAATCCGCTTTAGCGGAAATCTAATTGCGCATCGTGGCGTCTATGGTTCTCGTTCTCTCATACATTTCTCCTCCCCCACACTCCCTGTTCACTAGTCACTGTTCCCTGCTGCTGACTCCCATTGCTCCCCACTGACTGTTGACTGCTGACTGCTGGCTATGACCGTAGGCAGATTTTAACATAATGCTTTTTTAAATGCAAAGTTACAAATGCGCCTCCGCCTTTTTCCTGTGTATTAGCACATTTTATGGCACCAGGCCACATTAGCATAAAGCACACAAAAGACCAAAGAAATGATATAAAAATAATATATATATATGAAAAAAGTGAGCATATATAGAGTATATACATATATATTTGAATTATAATATATATAATTGCGGTCTTGTTGACATTTGACTTTGGTCCGTGTGGCTGAATTGTGTTTGCTGGTTTATCCCTCGGGGGCGGCCTTCATGTGCCTTCTTTTTAATTAATGAAAATATTTTGGGATCACCCACACTACTGACCAGCAACACATCAAAACACACACACACACACACATACGCACCTGGAGTTGGAGTACGCGACAGACTAATGCACTTTGGTTGCTGCGTTTTGGCCAAATGTTTAACCATAATCAAATAGTCGTCAATGGTTGACAGCACATAAGCCGCATTGACAGCGCATTTTCCAATGACACAAATGCATTATCCAAACGCACACACACCTACACTTGTGCACACACTAATCATTCACATTTGGTGCGAAGGGAAAACAAAGTTTTGGTCTCTCTCTCTCTAGTTATCCCTCTAAAAACCATACAACCGAAATGAAAACTAAATTTTAATTAACTGCTTGAATACGCTAAATGCGCGCAAATGTTTTAGCAACAATTCGCCAACACCTAATTGAAATTGCTGCAGTCCTATTTTCGTGGGCATGGCTCTGACCCTGTCATTTGTTTCATTCGTATGCAATTACTCAATTTCCATTGAAATTTCCAACAATTTCTTGCAGGTTTCTTCATAATATTTCATTCTTCTTTTTTTCACGTCTGTTTCCTTTTTTTTCCGCTTTTCTCTCTCAATTGAGCACACACGGCGTATGTGGCGTATGCGCAATATCGCAAATTGGGCATTTGATTTGGCTGCCTCTGGCGCCGATTGCCTTTGACAGCAGCCGCACAAATAGTTTGCAGCCAAGAAAATGGCGAAAAGTGGTTTCTTCGGCTGATTTTTTCCTACGTTTTCCTGTGCACCCCCAACACCCTCCGCCCACTTGTAACCTTTAACCCACGCTCTTTGGCATCTCTTTCGGTTTTTTAAGCGCGTTCAGCTGACAAGCTCAACACAAAAAAAGAAAACCCAAAAGAAAAACCTAGCTAAAAAAACGGAGGACAAAAAAATAGTAAAAGGTTCAACGCGGCGTATGCGTGACATTCTTTTTTCTTTTGCTTCGCTCTGCCTCCTGCGTTCTTGCTCTTCCTTCTTCAACGCCATTTCCATTTACGTTGTTTAAATTTGCCAAGGCACTTTCTGCTTGTTGTTGCTCTTGTTGTTTTTGTTTTCGGGTGCTGCCAAAAGGCAAACGGCAGCCGGTTGATGATATGCGGGTCAGGTCATGTGGATGGCCCACCATATGCATTGGCCCCGAGCCATAGACAGTGTCTACACTGACAGAAAACTAAGTAGTCTGTGGAAGCCATGAGGCTTTTGGCAAACTATTAATTTTACCTCGTATTTAAACTTTAAACTAGCCTAAATTGTTCTGTAAATCAGTATTTAAAATGTTTTTTAAGAAGAACGTTAAAAGTAAATTATTTTCAATGCAAATAGTTACAAATTCAAAATGCAACTTTACGCCAAATAATCAAAATGCAAAGCAAAACACTAAAAACTTCTTATCACGCCCTTTTCGCTAGGTGTACGCCTGGATAACGGTAACAGTAACGTTCAAAGATAAGCAAACCGTTGCTTGTTTAGCGCTCAACAACCGACAAGCGACTTGTTTATTTTTCTGCTCATTTTTTGCACTTTTTTCTATACTTTTTCTTTACTTCCTTTTTTTTGTGACACTTTTCTCTCCCTCTAAGTGTGTGTTGTGGGCGTGTGCTTAACTATATATGGGTGTGTGCGTGCTGCCTTGGGTCGTATGGGTGCGAAGGTCTATTAAAGAAACATCTGGCAGCAGCAGTTTTCTGACCCACGCCCTCGGCAACACCTTGTGCTTCGCTTCATTATAACAACAATTGGTCGTCTTCAGTTGCCAGTCTCCAGTCTTTAGTCTTAAGTCTTCTTGGATCATATTTAATTTTGTCACTGAGACAAATGCAAACAAATTTCATGAGAAACAGGTCGTTATTTATGGGCGTGGCAGCAGCATCGAAAAATTAGCGTGCCTAAGCCCTAATTGTAAGCGAACAGAAATGAAAGAATGAAAGTTTCGGCCATTGTTACAGTGCCTCAAAACCCCTTCGTCTTACCACGCCCCCTGCTATGGGGGAGTCGCAGTTACCATACTTGAGTTGGTCACTTGAACCCGTCGAGGCTTTGTTCAAACAAACCATAAGTCACCGCCACAAAACACACCCGGAAGCGGGTCCGTTGTGGCAAAATCCTGTGATGGGTAGGCAGCCGTCGTCCTTGTCCAGACTACTTGAAAATTCGGTTAACTTGCGGCCTTTTGTTGAACCAAGAATCCCGAACCGAATCGCGAGCAGAGTCCAGAATTCAGAATACAGAATTCAGAGAAAAAAGAAAAGCTTTTTCTGTGTGCAAAGCGTTCAAATTCGTTTAAACACTTTCAACGTATTTTTCTTTCATTCCTTCACTTTAAATTAACATAATTTGTATTTTACTTGACTTTCTTTTTTGCTTACTTGGGTCACCCAACAAAAAAATAATTTTGAACCCTGAACCTCTTTCGATTTTAATAGAAAGTAACGCGCTTTTGTTTGCTGATTATTATAAGTTTTATTCTTATTTTTTTCATTCATTTTGCTTTTTTTCTTGTTTGTTACTTATGTTGGTTGCCCTTTTTATTGGTCAATGCTTCGGTGGAGCAGAGATTTCAATGGGAACCTGGTCAAAGTCCTGTTGGAGTCCTCTCGCATTAACCGAAATGACTGCAATTCAAAATAATGGGGATGACACTTGAAAACTTTCGTTTTCCCGTGCGGACAACGATGATTGTTTCTCTGCGTGTGTTTAGGAGATTTCTTTTTTATTTTTATTCATTTTACTTTTGTTGGTCTGCTTTTTGGCAGCTTTTTCGGATTCATTCATTTCAAAAGTTGCACAACTCGAAATCATAAATCTTTTTAATTTCATTGATCAACTTTAGCTGTATGTTACTTGTTCTCGATAAACTTTCTTTACGGGCACAAAAGTTTCACACTTGGACTCCCGCAGGACAAATTTTCTTGGCTGACATTTAAATCGATGAGAGATAAATACCTCTCATATATATTTAAAAATATATATGTATTACCACCTAAACTCCAATTTATTGCTGCAAAATTATGTTGCTAAAAACTTGTCGAAAACTTTTTCGCCTCTTTCCACCAAAAATTGTTTGCCATTTAATGAATAAGCATTTTTTGTTCAGGGGGCGAAACTAATCGCCTCATAAACATCCAAACAGTTACAATAAAAAAAGCAGAGCTAAAAAAAAACATGTTTAATGGACATTTCATGTTTCATGGCACAAGCGACTTGGCAGAAAACATGCGGAAATTCCAATTCTATTAACAAATGGCCTTGAATAAACAAATAAATAGTGTTGTGGGTTGACTTGTGGAGGGGATAAATATGGTTATCTGATCTATACATTCGTTCTACTAGACTTGCTTTCTATGCTCACATATGTAGCCCCTTTTTTTAGTCTTTCTCTTGAGCTTTAAATCAATTTATATCCTTAACTAATTTGTGCTTTAAAAAACTCATTTAATGCCGCTCTAAATTATATTGAACTGCATATACGTGCATTATTTTTTCCCCCGTTTTTTGCTCTCTTCCTCTTGACGCTTCCGTGGCATTTCATCAATTCTGCTTTGGCTGCTGGCATATTTGAAATTTTCTATTATCCAGCGAGAGGACAAAGATGTAAGGAGCAAACTGTGAAATGCATTTGCGGCCTATGATGAAAATTAATTACGCAGCAACTGGATTTTTGCCCAGCTTCGAATGAAGAAAACTATTGCGTGGATGTAGAAGTCGCTTTTACAGAGTTGACACGCTTTTCCCAGTTCCCAGTTAGCAGTGGTCCCTTTTTAGCCCATTTGCCAATGCGGCCACAACTGACCCAGTTGTTTAATTGAATTGAAGCCATAAACACTCAAAGCGAGACCGAGACAGTCGAGAATGAAAAATTGCTGCGCCAGGACGACGACAGCGACAGCAGGGACTACACACACACCGCACACACACTCGCACACTCACACACACACAGCTAAATAACTTTAATTAGTGGTGCGCGTGCGGTGGGCATCAATCATTTGAGCAGCGGCCAGCAAAACGGAAACGGAAACCGGCCGGTCGCTCGGTCAGCCATTTTGCAAAAGAAGGAGTTTTGACAGTTTTGTGCGTTGAGCTTGGCAACCCTGTAAATTTGATCAACGTGACACAAACAAGCACGAAACAGAATCTACGCTTGCCAACGCTAAAGTTGTTGACATCTTCTGAGCCAACACGTACACGTACTACTACCAAAAGTAGTAAACACTCCAAAAGGAAGGCCAAAAAAAAAAAGAAAAGAAAAGCCCAAAAGCAAAGCAAAGCAAGGAAGTCAGAGGCAGAGTGGAAAACAAGCAAATGTTTGCTTAAAAATGATGCGAGTGCTGTTGCTGACAGACGCGAAGACTCAAGTCTCTGTTGACAGTGACAAAGATCATAATGATGTGCATGATTATCATAAGAATAGTGATGATGATGAAAAGGGGAGTTAGAAGAGAGAGGCACAGAGTCGTGCTGACTTTATGCCGTTCACAAATGTCATTACACCCGCTGTTTCTGGAGTACTACTTTGAAGTAAAGAAGTATTTGTGACTTACCTACGAAACAAACACACACGGGTGTGTGTGTGTGTGTGTGTGTGTGTATTTGCGAGGGAGATGTGGAGCCAAGTTACAGTTATTATATTATAGCAGCTCCCAGTCACGCGAGTCGTTGGCTTCCGTCATTGACAAATGTGCCAGAACTTTTTAGTTATTTCTTCTGTTTTCTGTTATTCTATTTTCACGTTCTTGCACTTTTTATTTCTACTTTTTTGTAGCTTTGTTGCACTTTGCTTTATGTTTTTTTTGCGCTGTCTCTGTCTCGCGAATTGGCCTAGTTTGTCTTTGCTTTTGTGTATTTACACTTGCACACACACATACGCAGATGCATCAACTCACACATATACATGAGTATGCATATATGTATGTGTAGGTATTTATATCTGCAGGCTATTTGGGCACACTTGCCTAACGCTTTTGTCTGGTCAGCGTCTTTTTCTTCTGTTACTTCTTCTCCTCCTCCTTCTGCACAGCACTGCACTGCTTTGTTTTGCACTCTTCTCCTCCCGTTCTCTTTCGCTTGCTCACTCGCACAGCCACCGAAAGACAGTTGCACTTGAGAGCTTTTAACAAGTATTACTACTGTTAGTTAGTTGTATGCGGCGAAATTAGGCAGACTGCGATGCAAGCTGAGGAGATCTAACGGGCGGACGGGACGTCACTTACACACGAACTTTTGACCCCGTTTGAGCAACAACAATAACAGCCGCTTTCGAGTCCTTTTGTCTCACTTGCTTCCCTCACAGACACACACAAAGTGAACTGAACGCTTAACGGTGCTTTGAGTGCGTCTTCAAGCAAACGAATTTCATCATATTTTCGTTTAAACGACGGGCTTTTGTTTATTGATTAAGGTGAATCTCACATTAGTTTCAAATTCGTAAAGGATTCGCTGTTTATTTTCATTTCACTTTCACTTTTTACGCGCGCACATACACCCAAACGCCGTCAAACACACAATCAGAACTAAACCGTTTTCAGGGCTGCACTTGCAATCTGCTTAACAGTGTTGGCCAATTTGCAAATTTGTTTAACATTCATTTAGTAGTAAATTCAATTTATGACAATTTTATGATTTTTGCACGTTTACTAGCTGCATTTTTTTCTTTTCTTGAATATTGTTAAAGTTTTACGTACGCTCTATGGTTCACCGTGACCGTGACGTTACAGCTCAGCCAGCGCCTCACGAACTAACGCCGTTTATTTGGCGTCCATGGAGCCAAACCCAAAGCGGCGACGGCAGCATCATCGCTTTGACGTTTGACAACACACAGCTGTGATTTCAGTGGAACAATTCTCTCCAGCAGTAGGGACATTCTCTCTTTTGTTTTGCTTTGGCGCCAAGCTAAGTGCACGTGTCATAGTCAATCAGCTGTTGCAGCAGCCTGACTCTGCGCCGACGCCACTCCCACTCTCTTAGCAAATATATACAATACGGGGAAATTTCGGGCATTTTCTGTTATAGCACTGGAAGTCGCCTGCTGGGAACAGTCGTGCTATAAAAAGTACGAAGCAACTTTAAGCATACAAATGAACCCAAAGCAAAAGTTTTAAAACTTAATTAAGCGTTAGTCGAAAAAGTTTTTTGGCGCCAAAAGGCACATTCCACAGAAATCTATTCGCTTGAGTGCACTTCTTAAACTCAACCCCAAAATAAATTACAGGGGAATTTCCCAAGAAAGGATAAATTCAAGTTTTTGTCATTTCCATTTAATTAATATTGTGTTTTATGTGTTAATTACATAAATACAAAAACCTAAAGCATAAAAATGCCAAACTACATAGTAAATGCAGCATGCATTTGTTTTTATTTATCTCTTTACCGTTTGCAAGTATTTGTTGTATTGAAATTTGTTGTTGCTTTCCCATTACTTTCTAGCAGCAATGACCATCATGACCGCTGTGATTGTGGGTGTGGCTGCCAGAGGTGTGTCTCTGTGTGTGCTTATCATCCTTATCCTCATTGTCGTTATCCTCTGCGAATTCCTGCAGATCGCGACGCATCGCATAAGCATCCTCCCCATCCGCATAGTACTTGGGCTCGACCTCAATAATCTTAAATTCCAGCGAATTCGTGTACAGATTGAGAGCGGCACGATTGCTTTTACGCACATGGAGCGAGACATATTGGGCATTGAAGCACTCAACCATGGCTTGGGAGGCCTGATTCATTAGCTTCTGGGCGAGTCCGAGACGACGATAGGAACGCTTGACCGCCAGCGAGGTAATGTGTCCATGTTTGCTCTCCTCTCCCGGTTCGGGTTCTTCCATTTTGGCCAGCACGTAGCCAACAATGCCGCCCTTATCATCCTCGGCCACATAACTCAGCTGTGGCCAGGTGAGACCGTGATAGAAGTAGTATTTCATTTGATAGTTCTCCGGCAAACACAGCAGATTGCAATGCTGCATGGTCATCAGGTCCTCGGGCTTTGCGCAGCGAATGTTCATCTTGACGGCTGTAGTGTAGTGTGTTGTAGTTTAAAGTAGTGTAGTGTATATTTATTTAGTCGCGTCGTGCTTTGCGTGCTCGAACGTTTTGATTTTGCTCCCCAACGAATTGCGGCTGATCCTCTGGCTCCTCTTGCCCCAGCAGTTCACGCACCAGACGAAATTTAGACAGAAACGCCTTCCAGATTAGAAACCAGCCTAGAAGAATACACAAAGAAAACGCTCATTACTTGTTGCACACTGTGTGTAGACCCATTTCCGCTTGTTCAACTGTGGAGCACCTGCTGCTTACCCAACAGAATAATGGCAGCGACAATGCTAACAGAAGTTAATATAGTGAAAATGAATGTCAGGGCCGTTTGAAAGGACATTCTAAATATCACAGTTAATCACAGTCTTAATATAAAAATATCTTGCACACATTTATTTTCTGAGAATTTAAAGCCTAAACTTGTTTTATTAAAAAAAAATAAAGACTTGTTCGCGTTTCCGTTTTGTCTTGATGAAATGTTCGCTTCCAAATACAAAACAGCTGTCAGAAAGCTGCCTTCTAACTCTTACAACACTGTGCGCAGGGCTGCAACAGCCATGTAGTGTGGGTCAAACAAGAACAATAATATTTAATAAAAATTTAAACAAATGTAGTTTCCACTTAATAATTTACTTGTCAATGTAACTATACAATAAACTTTCCAAAACTTTGACCTAAAAAGGAAGTTTGTTAAGTCACGAACTACTGCTGCTGCCAGGCACATGGAAGCATTAGGGTTGGGTTATATTCGCTTTTCCCTGTTCACCACACTTTGCAGCGATTTGACTATTGCGTTGATGCAAGCAAACATTATTCAAATGTTTTAAAATTAACTTTTTAATATATGCACCTTGATTTTGAGTAATTTATTTATTTTTGCGGAGCACGCACACTTTTCCGTCACTGACTACACACCGGCACTGTTACAGTGTTGACAAATGTCACCACTATTGACCCTTACAAACAGCTGTGCACGACTAACAAGTTGGCAGCACACATTTTAAATTATCACAAAATTGTTGATATATAAACAATAAAATGCAAGAATTTAGTGCAAAACGTAATGCACTATTCGCTTGTCTCGATGACGCAAGTAAGGAACTAAAAGGTACAGCTCTTGACCAGAGTAGATCAAAGCCATACACATTAAACGCGCTTGAGCGAGCAAACAACAGTCGCCATGGCCAGCAGCAGCGCCAGGTAATGAATTATCGCGACGGACGCAGTGTTGAGGCAGGAAATGAAGCTGATGATGAGAAGCTGCGCCGCATGCGGGGTAAGGAGAGTATATTCAAGAAACCAGAGCTACCGATTGGGCGCTGCCTCAAGCCGCGAAAAACACCCGACTACCAAATGAATCCACACAAATGGAAGAAATATTCTCTCTCCGATGTCGACATATCCGATCAGACAAATTCGGCTGCAGCTTTGTCCTTTCTCCGCCAAATGGATGCACAGCGGGAATTAGAGTCCCAGGAGGCAGATGGCGACGATAACGAAGCTGCAACAGGACACAAAATAGAATTCAAGAAGCGGAGCAAACTGAATCGCAATATCAAACAGCTCAAGGAGACTGAAGTCGATGATGTGGAACTGGACAAACCACAACTGCGAGGCTCCAAACTCGTAATGCCGGAGTACGTAATAGGCCAGAAGTCGTCAAAGAAATCCAAAAAGCCGACAAACAGCAGCCAAAGTCGTGCGGCGGGAAAACTGCAGTTATCGCACTTGGAAGAGATTGATGAATCAGATGAGTAAATACTCCAATTTAGTACTTAGTTGTAGCTTATAATTGTAATATTATTTATAAAAATGTTTATTATACAAAAATAATAGATTGTATATATAAAACTATAAAATGCAGTCATGGACTTGCACAATTACACTCAATTACTATACAATTTCACAGAAAGAATACAGATACAGTTATAGAATACAGATAAAGTAGCAGATATAGATATAAATTAAAGACGATCTGTTTAAATGCAAATCAGTCATTCGATGGCAGTAGAGAGGGAAGGGTAATCAGTTGGCAGCATTTGGCATGACGTATTTGCCTGGATTGAAGTATAGTTTTTTAATGAAGCCGAGATTGTTGTATTCTCCAGTCTGTAGATTGCCCTCTGGCGTGCGAATGCGGATAACCGCTGCCTGTGTCTTTTTTATTATGTCTTCCAGCGATAAGTCATGCGCATGCTGTGCCATTGTATCACAGAAGCTTTGTATGTACCAACTACCTGTTTTTTTATCCCGATGCGTTTCCCAGCCGGCTGTGCTGGCATAGCAGACCATCACATCGGATAAAGTGGGCACATTGGCGATTGGAATATCCACGTACTGTGATCCATCGGTTTGAATATTCATGCGTTGGTTTGGTTGGGTTTGGACTGTATGTGCTGGCTCGGGCTTTCCGGGATCGGGTCGATCGCCTCGACAAAATGGAAATATTAGCACCTTGGGTTTATTCACCAACTGTGGACAGTTGTCTGCTTGAAAGTGGTTCAATATGTTACCGACATCGCTAA
The DNA here is from genome assembly GCA_035047505.1 of Drosophila parthenogenetica. Lineage (NCBI taxonomy): Eukaryota > Metazoa > Arthropoda > Insecta > Diptera > Drosophilidae > Drosophila > Drosophila parthenogenetica. The sequence goes on from JAWNPM010000070.1 coordinate 6,072,487, forward strand.
CGGAGCCATCAGTGAAAACCACACGATCCCTCTCGTTGGAGCGTTCACCGTGGGTCATTAGCACCATGACAAAGCATTCAGTTCTCTCGACATACTCGGAACTGGTGAGTTTCCTCAACTCGTTAAAGAACTCATCCTGCTTGAGATTGACATAGTAGAACACCGTGAAACCCATTTGCCTAAAGATGTGAATCAGCGCATCTCCATCGCATTCAGCTCCGCTACGAACTTTCGACTTGTTCGGAAAGTCAATGATATTCACAATCAGCAGCACACCGCGATCATGCTGCGACTCCATCTTATACACGCCCACAACTTTGTCCGTGTGAATGCGATCGGATTGGATGACGACTCGGGTTTGTCCTATCACGGGCTCAGTGTACGGCACAAGGGCTCCATTTACCGTGCACGGCTGTTTTTGCAAAAAAGAAGGATGAGTTTAGAGCATAAACAAAATAAAAGTCCGAAAAGTTACTCACAATACGAGTATCCACAATGTCGGTGGAGGAGCTACTGCAGCTGCTGCTACAGGGGCTAGCAATGTTATTGTAGCCCTGGTGATTGTTATTGTACCCCTGGTTCGTGTTGTGGCTGTTACGACTGTTCCGGTTACCATTAATCGAAAAATAAGGTGATCCACTGGTCTCATCCTCTGCGGCCTCAAGAATCCGCAATGCCTCGACATGATGTAATCTCCTGCAGATTTCCTTCAAAATCTCATAGGCTCGAGGGCCACGTTTCGTTATCTTCTGGAAATACATCTTGTGCTGCTCATGACGCACCACCAACTCATTCTGTTCGGACATGTTGTTGCGCGTCTCAATGATCTGGCGCATTTTTGGCAGGAAAAGTCCCATTCGCACTGTTTCATCCATTATTCTATTATAGTTAGTGGTTCTGATAAGACCCTCAATGTTGTTTAAAATATGATTGCGATGAATTTGCTTCATGCCAAGCTCTCTCTCCTGTTCTCCCTCCATTTTCGTGCTCTTCCTGACTTCCGATTACGCCTAATACGGCACGCTAAGGTCGAGGACAACAAGAAAAATATTCTCGTTTGTTGTTGTCGTTGTTGGAACGCAATGCGGACGTAGCGCAATGCAACAGGCAGTGATAAAATAACGACAATGGCAATGACTGGATGAATGAGTCACTTTCAACTTGTCTTGTTGCGACTTTCCTTTGTTGTTGTACCAACGCGTACAGTTTGTCTTCGACGCAATTGCAAATTTGGTATCCTTATTTTTTCAAAAGCAAATTAATAAACATTTATTGCACTTGGTTTTTAATTATAGAAATTGCTTGATTTAATAATATTTCTTTTGAAACAAAAGGATTAAGTGCTCTTCTGGCAGTGGACCGTTGTTGTGAACAGTACGGCAGCACGTCCGTTCACTCTCGTTCGTAGTTTAACACTGGCTCGTCAGAGCAGCCAGTCAACTACACTCTGCTACAAACTACCAGAGAGCGATGTATATAAATCATTGCTCTCTGTAACAAGTGGCTGTAAATATATATATGTAGTTTATTGTTCTTTTTGTTCAGTTTATAAATCTTATAAATATATTTTGTATTGTTAGTTTGAAGCGCAAACTTATTACGACCCATTATGTTATTTTTCTATATTTTATTGACAGTAAGAGTTATAAAATGTTTATTATCAAAAAACTCTTATAACAATTTACAAAACTATCTTAACTATATGTTGCTTGGTGTTCTTTTTGAGTTTTAACCAGGGCTACATCGCGTAATATAACGAGGTGGCAACACTGCTCTGCAACAGCTGTTTATCAACAAACGGCAGATTCTGTTGCTGCTGCTCAAAATGGAATCAGAAGTTGGCATACAAACTGATATGGAAATATCAGTTAAAAGAAAAATAAATAACACGGCTTTAACACCGTACACAAAACGCGTAGTGCTAGAGTTTCTCAAGGCAAATGGTTGTAACCGCGAAAGCCTGGAGGCAACTGCAAATTCACGACGGCAAAACTCGCAGCAAATTATCGGTAAGTGCGTCCACCAATTGAGATTTAAATGAATAAACAATTTCATTTGTAGACTTCATGTGCCAAAGCTATAAGAATGCTAAATTGAACGTTAATCAGGAGTATCACTCAGTCAGCTTAAGCAACATCAATCAATGGCTGGAGCTGTTGAAAGAAGCTGAACTGTCCAATCTATGCGAATTCGAGGCAGCTGCCGTCATGAACGCCATAGTGTGTAATGAGCCGCAACCGGAGCCGGAGCAGCTTGGTGGCATCAGCATGGGGTAAGCAGCACAAAGCAACAAAAATCATTAATACTTATTTATGTGCATACTTTCAGTGAGGTTTACGGCTTTCTGGAAAATGCGCTAACTGGGCAGCCGCAGAAAAAACTGAGTGAAGCCAGCGAAGCTTTTCTATTCCGCGAAATTAATGTAAGTGAAAATTGAAACCTAATTCTCTTAGGCTGCCTATTTATATATTGTTATTGGCAGCTGCTCATTGGCGAAGCGAACAGTGAACTCTCGGACAAAGTGGCACATCAAATGAGACAGAATTTGCTCATTCGCCAAGACTACGACTTTGGAGCAGACCCCAATAAATGCAGTTTAGATCCATTATTTTTAGATGAATAGTAGTTAGATTATAACGAAAAACAATCGCGCAACCCACAGCTAAGAATAAATTAAACGTTGTCATTTCCACACATATTTTTATTAAACATTTAAATTCAGTTGTTGGTTTTGTTTTCGAGTTATTAAATTGTAGGCGTACATTGTCAGAATTCTTATCCTTAAACTGTTCAAGTTGGCTCAATCTGAATGCTACTTATAGATGTAAAGAGACTGCCTGCATCTTGGTATGTCTTGTCCGTTGTACGTATTTCATTTGATAATTACATACATAATTAAGTACATTATACTAAGTAAGGGTATAAACATTTTGTTAGCACATTCAAAAAATCTAAAACAAAGGGGCACACAATATTACTTGAAGTAGTGTATAAGAAAGAGTATATATATATAAGTAATTTTATGTATATATCTATATAGTTAATATTTATTAAAGTTTGGCTTTCTCTTATATCATTTATTGTGCATGATTGTATTCAATATTTCTCGTTTTCCGAAGCAGGTTCTGCCAATTGATTTAGCGTTATAGCATAGACTAGACTATAGGGTAAGGTACAGTATATAGAATATAGAGTATAGAAATTTGTTTAAAACTTTAACAGGCATTAATAGAGTTTTGCGTGCTGCTTGGACTCTCATAGCATCACAATAGATCACAAGAGACAGAGTTGATTTGATACGCCCTTTTGGTTATATATATATATATATGTTTTTTTGTTTTTTTCTCATTTGGTAGTGGGTGGATAATTCACACATACAAACAATTGGGATGTTCATACATACATACAATCAGATTTACATACATATATAAATACCCATTTAATATTATCATTTGGTTTGTTTAAATTATGTTTAATAATAATAGTAATTATATAATTCTTAAATGTTCAGTCCAGTTTGAGCTTTTGGTTTTCCCCTTTTTATTTTGTTTTCTTAATTTTTTTGTTTTTTGTTTTTGTTTGTTGCTTCACATAAACATTAATTAAAATTAATTAAATCTAATATTTATACGTTTAAACACTAGATATATAATAAATATAAATAATATCAATATGCCTTGTGGCAGTAGACCCCAAAAACCATAACGATATATGGAAATCATAAGGTAAAAAAGGAACTCAGATATGATGCAGTTTGATTGTTTGCTGGATTAATCTTACTGAACACAATCAAAATAAAATGAATGACAACAACAACATAAATTCGACATTAGAGTTAACTCAATACATAAAGTAAGAGCGTCAGTAGAATTTTGATTGTCCCGTTCGTGTTGTTCTGCTGGATTAATACACAGAGCACAGATCATACGAGTATGTAACTGTGTACTTAGGTTTTGGTAGGTAAATTTCTTTTTATCTTTTGTATACATATATATCTTTATATAAATTCATAATTAGAGTTTACTAAGCTAAAACTACTACAACAATAATAATTGTTTAAATTGCAGTTTAATAACATATTCGACTTCATCATTATTCTTTTTTGTGTTTTCCTTTATTGGTTTTTCTATAAAGTTTAAAGAGTTTTCCACATTCATAAGTATTTAACGATTTGTTTCTGATTAATCAATGTATTTGTATGCATATCAAATATATTCTCAATTTTCTTCATACATATAAATTGACTTTGAACTCAACGAATTATCGTTCTCAGTATATTCGAAATTTGTGACCATCAAAATACTTCTTGACTGTGATTCGTGGATATTGTGCACGTGTGTTTGTGTGTGTATTCACCTTAGTAGTAGTTTTCTAAACATGTTTGTAGTTTCTTGTTGCCTAGAAATGGGTCATTGTTCAGTTAAGTTGCTTGTGTGCTCTATTTTGACATCAAAAATATTATTTTTCTTGATTTAATTGTAACAATGTTTATATGTATTTGTTCGATTGCTTCTTGTGTAAAGCTTTTGGGCCAAATTATATGTTTTGCTTTGCTGTGAGGTACGCTTAAGGTACATAATTTACTTCGTATTTGTAAGGTATGCTAGTATATTTGCTTTTTTTGTTTTTATAGATATGATTTTGTGTTTAACAGACAAAGGAACTAAGCTTCAGTTAGCTAAAATGTGCAGCATGAAATTAATTCGCAAAGAATTAAATTTGTAGCATACTTTTAGGCTGGTGCATGTAATTGTTGGCACTATGGACTGAAAACCTGTTAACGTTTATCGTCGTTGTTGGAATAAATTAATAAATTTTTGGAAATTGAAATGGCTTTTAAAACTTAGCCATTTCTAGCTAGTTTTTGAATTCTGACAACACTGCTTATGGAAGGTACACTTCAACGGTTTACACATTTAAGCTACAAAAAGATATGTATGTATGTAGTATGTATGCTTGTATGTATGTTTTCTGTTTAAATTATTCGAAAAATATTACTGTGCTTGCATGTAGTTAAGTTTATTCTCTATAAACATGTGTAAAATTGATTGCATTTTGCATCTGTTGCTTTTTGAGGTGACCTATCATTTGTAAGTAAGTTTGTGAGTTTATGTGTGTTATTCTTGTGTTTGACACATTATATGTTTGTCCTCTAATTACATTTAAATTTGTTTAAATATGTTGTTGATTGCGATTAATAGTTACTCAGATGACATTAAATTTGTTTGTCTAATAACATTTAGAGTTGATTAAAAAATTTCTTGTTTGTCTGATGTTTACAATGTTTGTTTGCCTTTTGGTTTGTGTATATATGAATAAATATATATTATTTTTTATTGTATACATATAGCGCTAATATAAGTTGGTTACTGGTGTTTCATTAATGGACCGAAATTGCATTGAAAAATATATAATTATATGCTTTTTTTTCTATCATTCATTTCATATTGTTTTGTTTTAGCTTTATACTTTTAATTACGTCCGGAGAATAGTTGATACTGTAATAAAGTTGTTGCAAAATAATTAGGCCATCAATTTGGATTTTTCACACGATCTTCAATATAAAACTATAGAGAATATTACGTATTATCTACTATTAACTATTTCTTGATTACTGTACTTAAATATGCTCACACCGATCATAGTACGGTTATATTACATGTATAAAACATAGATAAATTTGGATCACAACGAAGGAACCAGAGATACGATTAGGTAGAGAACAGGTAACTGAGGGAAATACACATGATTATTACAATTATTAATAAAAGGACAACGACTAACGATTTTATCGGGAGGTTTACAAAATTTGGCACTTGATTTGCATATCTTTTTTTACTTTTATTTTAAGGGGGATAAATCTATGGGTTTATTACTAAGGTACAAAGTCATGCACACATTATATACGACTACAAATCGCGGGGTTCCTTGGGTTATTTGGGGAGCGGCTGCGGAAACTACACATCGACAGTTAGTTACGTTTATGTTTACTGTTTTAAGGGTAGGGTAAGGGGATTATCTGGGTAATCTGTAAGTTTGTGTGTTCTTGTGAGTGTCTACAAAACTACTACTAAGGTACAACTGTAAAATATAGGAGATATGGGTGTTTGTTTAAGGTGTATAACTTTGTAATCCTTTGACTTACAACAATCTTAACATTTATCCATAAATATACATATGTATATTGGTAAAAGTAGTTACTTTCTCATCTCATTCATCTCATTTTAATGTATAATCAACGCATCTCTTTTGTATATCAAGTATATATATTTGTATATATATAACTTTGAACTCTTAAGGCACATTTCGAAGTTTAAACATAACTTACAGTAACAATAGATGTGTAAGTACTGCAAAATAAATGGAGAATGGAGCATGGAGCATGAAAAATGGGAATGGTAATAGAAATAGAAAAGAAAGAAAAACAAATGAAATAGCTAAGCAAACTTACACACACTAAGTGGCGGGGCGGGAGTACACAAAGGGGAGAAATACCCAAGATATTTAAGGGGCTTCACAACACACAAAAACAAAACCAAGAAAAGGAAAACTAAATTAAATAAACAAATGTACAAAAAGAAAACAAGCACAAAGGCAGCCAAAAGCAACATCATTATCAGCATTATCAATAAATACGTAGAACTAACATTAAGTATATAAATATATATATATGTGTATATATATTTATGTGTATGTAAATAGTTAATACGATACATATAAAGCAATTACGACGTACAATAAATTCGCAATGACTTAAATATAAATTGAGTTAAATAGTAGAAATACAAATGCATATCAACATCGGTAGTCAATTTATATAGTTTAAGTTTAAGTTGAGGTTTAGTTTTAGTTCATAGTTTTAAGTTATAAGTAGCGCCTTAACATTAGGCCATTCGCCTTCAGTGTCAGTCATTCAAATACGAGTATAGAGAGTTCCGTGTACTATGATTATATGTACATGAATAGTTTATGATCTCATTCAGTTGATAATTCAATTCATCCGTATTCCGTTTTATCGGCGCTTCAAAATATGATTCATATCATTTTAAGTTGTATTTTCAGATATATAGATATATTTATATATATATTCTTGTGCAATCAGATGGGCAGAAAGTAAAATGGCAAGTCAAGTAAATTCTCAATACAGACAAATTACATTTATGTATAAAAAGTACAACTGAGTATTACCAACATACTCGATTTGTAGCTCATTGTTGTATTCATAGACAATCACAAAATATGCATGACATGACAACTGAGAGATTTATTTCTATATACAATTTTAAATGCATGCATTCAATGTGTTTTTTTGAGATTTTCACTTAAGTACGGTTTAACAAGAGACCAATTTTAAAGGGAAACTGAAAACGATTTTAATAATTTTTAGTTATCACAGTACTCCAATTGAGCACTAGTTGGTACAATCCTAATATTATTTCTCTCATTAAATATAATTTTAGGAAGCTTAGCCTATCTCTGTTCTCACTTCAAACTCGATCTCTTATTAAACCGATTGATGCTTATGCCATGAATATTTTTGATATGCATATAAAACTCTTTGAAAAAGGAATTCTTCGAAGCAAATTGAAATATAGATTAAAGATTCATTTCAATAAGTGAGAGAAAATTGAATTGTGTGAGTTGAAAGCAAGCGAAATACATGCAAATACAATTGAAAGCTGAAACTTAACAATGAAAATATCAACGATTTTCTAATAAAATTCAAATTGAAATTTATACATATTTACATAAAGTTCGTGACTCGAGTGTTTACCAATCCGTCTTATATAATACCGCTTTCTGGGGAATAAATATGCGATTGTCACAACGTATATCTAATTTTAATGCTAAAGTGTAGTTATTAAAACATAATACTAAAAAAATACCAGTGCATGTGCTTAACTAATTAATAATTGTTTTTAATTTATGCTTAAATACCGCTTAACTGATAATACCAATTCACTTGATACGACAATGACAAGGGATTCAAATAAAGCTAACATCACGTTTGCATGGACTACATTAACTAGAATTAAGTATGCTGCGAACTAAGTTTAAATTTAATATCATTTAACACGACATATGTGTGTGCGACTGTGTGTATGTGTAGGTTAGGAAAGGGTGGAGTCCTCTCAATTAAAATGGCTGATTGGAATCAACAATACGCGCGTATAATTTTAATGAGAGGACCCGACATTCACTTTCATTAACTGCTCCGAATATAATTTTTTATTCAAATTTACAAGTGACTGTCTGTGATTTTTGAGCATGAGTGTTTGTTTTCCTTTTTTTGTTGTAATTTTTATTAGCGTTTTTAACGAGTTTAGCATTGTTTTTTTGCGAGTGGTAGACATAAATGGATTTTACGCAGCCACAGCTAATAGGTAAGTACAACTATAATACTAATAATGACAATGATAATCATAATGATCATGATAACGAAAATCTCATTTTTCACTTAAATGACAATGTCAATGGCAATGAAAATGATAATGTTAATGTCAATTATAATGACATGACAATGAAAACGTCAATGACAATTTCCATGATAATGAAAATGACAATAAGAATGATAATGAAAAATAATCAGAACAATAAAATTCTTATTGTTACAAATATTTCAATGGAAATGTCAATGACAATGAAAATGATAATGTCAATGTCAATGATAATGACAATGACAATGAAAATCGTATTGCCAACTTCAACGAGCATGACAGTCAAAATGTCAATGAGAATAATAATGATCACAGCAATAAAAACTTCATTGTCAATGTTAATGAAAATTGAAGTGACAATAACAATGTCAACAATAACTCTAATGCTAATGCTAATGCTTGCGATAAAATTAATGTTAATGTCAATGATTAAATATTAGATATAATAACAATTATAATATTCTACCAATTATATAATATAACAATCATAATAGTAAGTATTATAGGTTTCATAACGCTAATTCTCAATATATGTATGTATTAATGTTTATGTTAATATAATTAATAACTTTTATTAAGATATTTCGGATATGTTTCCAATGCGACATTAACATTTATTGCACATTTACGAATGCGTATTATATAATTAAGAAAAAAGTAAAACAATATTTTTGCAGCACATTTTTTGAATGTGTTTCGATTAGTCGTTAATTATAATACGTACGAATAACTAAACTATAGTATATATATTAATGATGATAATAATAATTTGCATCATTTTACCCTCTGCCCCATTTGCATACAACTTTGATTTCATTTTGATATTCAGTTTTCATTGGCTTTGATTCATTTTCTCATTAATTTTTTTCGTCATTTTGGCATTTTCTCATTTCAATTTTACAACCAATTTCGATTTCTTTCGATTCGATTTAGATATAGTTTAGATTCTTGACTAAAATTTTGGCGGATTGAGATTGAGATTCATGTTCCGTTGCTGCGCTCGATAGCGCACATTGTTGTAGTTGTAGTTGTAACTGTTGTAATCAGCTGGAGCTTGCGCCTCGCCGATTTCGTTCAGATTATATTATTGACTGAATGTGATATTGAGTGACGGACACTTTCGGACGTTGTTGTTGTTGCGCGTACCATTCACCCGCAATAACGGCACCGGACTAACCGTACCGGATACGGAAGTTAATTGTCTTACCATGCCGGATCCCAACTGTTGTAATATTCCCGAACCGGAGCCGAGTGGACCCGATGACAATACAGTCGATGTACGTCGCGACCTTATCGACTGCATGCTGGACGAGAGCAGGAATGGTACACTGCTCGATGTGTTGGGCATGGAGCCACCCTGTTTTTGGGAGTACAATAAAGGAGATTTCTTTGGAAGATTAGTCAAAACTTGTCACCATTGGCGCTTACTGTTCTTGAGTGCGAGCAATCGGTGCAATCGTATTAGTATTTAATGTGCTTCCAAAATACATACAGTTTATTTTAATATATATACAAATGTGTTCATGTGTTGAGTGTGCCTAGGAAGCAGCTGAAATGGTTTGAATGACTGATTCCAATAGCTGTTACAGGATATTTGTGATAATGCAACAAACAAACAATCAAACCAACTGACAAACTGTCAAACCAACAAACAAACAAACAAATAAAGAATATACAGGAGGAGAGAGACAGACAGAGGAGTTCGCAACGAACCCAATCAAACAGCCAGGAAACGAAAGTTTATTTAAATGCTCTTTTGGCAGCACAAACATTGTAAAACAAATATAAAATAAAAACTGTATGAATAACAAGTGAATAGTATACGGTTAAACGGGTTTACAGTATATGAATCCAAATTGCAATTTGCAACGTAAAGAACTTCTCGGGCTCCAAATGAAAGCAAATTACATTAACATAAAAATTTAACATCAGCATACACATGTCTGTCTGTCTGACTGGCTGACTGAGTGTGTTTACGGGTTTGTGTGTGTGTGTGTATGGGCATTTGTGAATATGTGAACAGTGGATAGCAGAGGGCAGAGCGAAGTTTAAATAAAATTCAATTGAAAAATTCGAAATAATGAAACGTGTACTCACGATCATGCTCCGTGCAAGCTGCAAATTTTATTAATTTATTCGATTTTTTTGCGTATTTATTTTTTATCATTTCAAAATACATTATTTTGATAATGTTTTTTGTTTCGTACATGAAATGGAAAAATGAAAACACACACATGATATAAATACAGCATATATGCATAGAAATGTATGTGTGTTTGTGTATACGTGTGTATGTAGTTGCATGGGGGAAGAAATCCAGAGCGTGAAAAGCGCGCTTATCGACAGTTTTTCAGTAACAAGAAGTAAAAGAAGCACAAACATTAGAAAATACACTTAACGTTTATGTGTATTTGTGTAATCGTTTATGAATGGCTTTGAATGTATATGTGTGAAAATATATTGTTGTATGTGTGTTCGTGAGTTTATAGCATGTCTTACAAGTTTATATCGTTCAGAATGTTAAACGCAACAGGACAAAAATACGGAAAAACCAACATGAAATCAAAACAACAACTGAGTACGATCGGGACATTTAATGAATAAGTTTTTTAATTGTGTTCGTTCGTGTTTCTTTATATCAATATACACATATTTATCGATCCCGATTTGTGTCGAAAAATCTTATATCAATTTATATCGAAATTTTAAGCACTCTTCATTCGTCAACATTTAATAAAAGTACAAATAAATACGCCAGTAATTCGCCAATATTTTTATAATACAGCATTCGAAATCCATTTTCATTAATTAAAGGTTTTTAACTACATAAAATCGATTTCATTTTAAATATTACGACAAACAGAATAATCAACGTCGATATCCCGGAGCAACAACTGTTTTTTAAAGGAAATTTAAATTCAAATTTATTTTTTTGACCTTTACTTACAGCTCCTTTGCATAAAAATAACAGCAAAATGCTTAAGATACAATTATCTCTTAGAATATATTTATATACACAACATGTACAAAAAAAGAAACAAAAACAAAGTAAATTTAGATAAAATTTCGAATTACAGCAATCGAATTCAACGGTTTCATGTACACTGCATTACCATAAGCTGCCAGTTTGAGGGCCCACCGCAAAGAGAGTTAGAGAGACAGGGTCGTGGCCATGGTCAAATACTTTGACAAAACAGCAGAGAAGACATAAAGTGTGTAGCAGAAACAACAATCAAAAAACCAAAATAAAACTGTACAAAAATGTAAATCAAGAGAGTTGCAAATTAGTTAAAGTTTCATACAAAGATAGAAATTCTAGCCTGAAAAAGAAAAGGAAAAAAAATTTTACAATGACATTGCTGTATGCCAAGTTTTCCACACAAGCAGTAAGTACAGAATACAAGTACAATTACAAGTACAAGTATATAAAACGAGTAGGTTCTATTAAGTTTGGCAACAAGTTAAATTTAACTTTAAATTCAAATTCATATTCAAAACTCAGTTGCAAGTTGCGGTTGCACATATTCAAAAAGAGAGAGAGAGAGAGAAAAGGAGAGAGAAAAAGAGAGTAAAAAGTGAGATAGATATAGAACAACAAGTTGAGAAGGCCGAGCGAAAGACAGAGAGAGAGAGCGGGCGAGCACAACATCCGGCCGCCATATTTAAGGGTCACACGCAAAAACCGTAGCATACATTTCGGAGCTGACTAAATACTTTTTGAAACCAGCAGTATACAGTATGTAAGTTTGTTACCATGTGCGTGGCTGTGTGCGTGCGTGTGTGTGTGCTTGGGTGTGTTGGTTGGTTGCGTGTATTTTTGAATTTTAAGTTTGATGTTGTGCAAAAGTTGTCCGCTTGCTGGCAACGACAACGACATCATAACAAAAAGGCACAACAACAACAATGATAAGAACAACAGTTAACAAAACAGCACAAGACAAGTTCAATATCAATTTCGTTGCTCTCTCTGATGTGACATGGATGCTGAATATTTTTATTTTATTTTGTTTTTATTTTTATTTTTTTGACCTAAGCACACAGCGTGTTGTTGTAGTTGTTGTTGTTATTTCAATACATCAAATATCAATATCAATTTCAATTTGCAATAGTGCAATTCGCTTTTGTTTTTTACACTTACAACATAGGCTGACGTGGAGGGCACTGATAGACTCGATCCAGAGCTACCGCGAGCACCGTACTATATATTTTTTTTTGATATGTGGTATATATAAATATGTTTATATATTTATTAAGTTTGTATAGGAAAGCGAAAGTTAGTTGCAAAGGCACAACGACGACGACAATATTTTCATTTATATTATATATATTTTTTTTTAATTATTTTGTGTTGAGACGAGCGAATGGACGGGCGGAAAAGTGAAGATAAGATAAAAGAGCGAGTGTTAGAGCGTTTTGATATTTTTTGTTTGTCGTATTTCTTTTAATCGTTCATTGCGGGAAATGAGCTGATCATAAATATATATTTAAAACACCAAAAAGGGGAAAATCAAATAGTTAAATTAAAATAATTAATCATTGAACTGCATGTTTTTCATGTTCATGTTGTAGCAGCTTGTTGTAGTTTTATTTTAGGTACGGGTACGAGTACGAGTAGCTGTAGCTTTTGTTTTATTGGTGACAACTGTATTTGTTGTTAACTTGTAATACGCTAAATGCTACTCACTAGGCGCTATATTTAAATGCAATTTCAAAAGTAAAACTCTATTACACACGGTAAAGCATAAAGTTTATAAATAACTTATAACCGAATAAAACCGAAATGAATTTGATCAAAATATAATATTTTTGGAAAGGCTTTGTGACTGCCGTGAGTCAAAAAAAAAGATACACAGCAAAAAGGTTGCACAAAAAGCACAACAAAACGAACAGAATGAACAGAAAAAAAACCCAACAGAATTGTTAATGAAGCAACCACAACAAACAGAATTGGCGTTGGTCAAATACATAAATAATAAACTAACAAAAGCGAAATGAAATATGAAACAAATGAAGAGCAAGTAAAACTCAAAACAGGACAACACAAGTACCAAAAAAAAAAAAAACTAGAACAGAACGTGAACCCAAAAGGAATTGAAACGAAACGAGTCGCGAGGCGGATACAAAACAACTTACAGTTGGCGGTGACAAATTGATGGTTGAGCCACGTCGCTCCTGGGGTCCGATACTCGAGTGTCGTCGAGTGGGCAGGCCACTCCCTGGTGTGCCGCCCGGCGAGGAGGCGCACGACGGTGCGATGCGTATCTTTGGTGTCATCAGCGTGTTGTCCGAGAGCCGACGATTGGGAAACACATTGCCGACGCGCAGGAAATTACTATCCGGCGAGGATGGTGAGCAGCCAAACCACCAGCCACCCAGCATGCCAGAACCTGCGGCAGTACCAATGCAAATACAATTACAAATACACGTAAATTTGGCATAGAATATGCATACATAAACGCAATTACTGTGGCGATAACATTGAAATGGACATGAACAGTGGCCAGCTAATTAGGTCTAATAATGTGCAACTAACCAGACCAGACCAGACCACATCACACCAAACCGAACCAAACCAAAGCAAAGCAAACCCGAAACGAAAACCCAAAAACAGCTCATTTTCGACCTCAAACTCTAAGTGAATGATGGGAATGTGTGTACGTGTGTCAGAGGTATGTGTGGGTGCCAGTGTGGCTGTTTGCGTTGGCTCCTGTCACTGTCAAGGACATCTACATATTCGCACAATTTGCGGTTACAATTGCGGCAGCTGCATATGATTCCAACTCTCTGTGCCCCATTTTTGCCGTTGGTGTTGCAACTCCCACACAGTGTCTGTTTCGGTGATGCACCAGGCACATTTTGTGGCCAGTTGTGTCAAAAGTTATTAACTTGAACAAACTGCATGGAAACTGTTCGTACACAATTACAGTCTTATGCAATTGCAGCTCTGATTCAATAAAAAACCAATTTTCCTTAAGAAATTTATTGGGCCATTGTGGTTATCAACAGAAATTTATGGTCTGATTTTTGTGGAATATTTTTGCTTTTATTCTATCACATTCCTTTCGCTTGTTACTTTTTCTTGCACACAAATATTTCCTGTCAATTTAACATATTATAATTCACATTACACCAATTATTGACCGTTTATATTTTTTCCTCATAGACTTCTTTCAAGAGTTCTTTGCCTTCCATTTGATGCTTCAATTACGCTTTGAACTTTGTAGCTGCAACCTCTTAACTGTTAACCTTTAACTGCTACAATTGACTCTTGCATATTTATTTCCAACTACATTTTTATGCTACTACAACTACTACCGTGCAGAAAAAGTGTGTCTTGACAGAAAGAGAAAAAAAACTTTTAAATTATGTGACTGACATGGCGTATACGTAATATTGTAAGCCGTATGCAACGGAATGCAAATATTGAATGTGTTATGATAGCTGTAGAACTAAAGTCTATAAACATGCACGCAGCATATAAAAGGAAGGTTGGCGATGTAGAGAAGGGGGAAATAGAGGGGGAGGGATATATAGAAAGAGAGGGGTAGAGGCAGTCAAACAGCTAGGCTGTGTTTGTTTACTGAATCCCACAAAAACCACAGCGACGCAGCCATGGCTGCCATCAGTTTCCCACCTCCCGCTATTCACTGCGCCCCTCCGCCCCTTTGCTGCCCTTTCAATTGACTCTGAAGTGCTGGCAACAACATTTCAATTTGCAATATGCAGTTGGTTCTGGTAAATTACCAGAGAGGGGGAGAGAGAGAAAAGCCACAAACGCACACACATTTCAATTGTTGACACAGCGACGTCACGCGGAATGGGCAAAAGGCGTGTCAAATGAGGCGGAAAACATGACTGTAGCGACCTTTGACTTCCATTTAGTTGAAATTAAAACTTCTAATATACAACAAACTGTACTTTCAAGCTATTAAAGACATTATCATAATGTATCATTAAAGCCGAAAGTTTATTAATTGTGTCGCAGGTACAAATTGGCTGTTTCCATGGCAAATAATTTACGCTTAAGGCAAATCGTTGAGGCTGCCTTTGATTTTCATTTTCTAAGTCATTAAAAATTTTCGTTATTAGAATTTGTATAACACAATTAAAAATGTCGCGACTTGAAGCTGAATTTTTGGTTTGATGAATTATTTAGCTGCTGGACAAGAACTGATTAGCCGTACCAACATGCTAAACTGTCACGTTCTCTGGATATCAAATGGAAAATCAAATGGAAAGCTCAAATGAAAATTTATAATTACGCAGCACTTGCGGGCAAGCGATGGCTAAGCTCATTATTAATTAGTTTAGAGGCTGGAGACAGAGATGGTAAGCACTAAGTAAAGGTAGAGTGTGGAGAGGGAGCAGAAATATGAGACATTGGAGGTGGACTAAGCGTCGGGGCAGACGAAAACTCGGGGGTTTGAGAGAAGCAAGAAGAGAGGTAGAAACAGGAGGAGGTGTGGCAGCAAAAACAGAAGGAAAATAAGAGGAGGGATAGGAAACAGATGACATCCCAGAACCAAAAGAGACACCATCATAAACTGATTCCTATACTCACCGCCAGAATTCTTGCGCGCCATATCTTCGGCACTAGAAGTCTTACGCTGATCGATGCGTAAGTTGGGTATGTTGAATGGCGGTGCATTCATGTTATCCGTGGAGTATTGATGCCGCAGCGTGCGATGACGTTCCGGCGATGCCATCGACAGATTGTCCAGCTTCAATTTATTGCGCTGCTGACGATCGATGGCCTCCAGCATTATTTGAAGCACCTGCAATGCAATTTTACAATAACAACTTTCGATTTTGGGTGCCATGAAAAGAACCCACCTCGAGCAGATAGCAATATTGTTCGAAATTGAGCGCTGGATTGACGGTGTGTGGGATGAGAAGGGGCAGCACATTGGTGGCCATTGTTTCCACCGTTAAGCCATAGGATTTATCTGCAAACAGCTTGTGGTAGATGCCTGCAAATAGTATGCCATATAATTAATGAACGTTAAGCAGATCTCTCTTAACCCCCGCTCTTTGTTGGCCAAAATAATGCCATTAAATGCCAAAACACACACATTCTCATTATTCTATCTCACTCTCTTGCTGTTAATTAGTTTTTCTGCTGGTTGGTGTTTACTATTTGTTTCTATTAGTTTTAATGCAGTAATTTTTGCAAATGTTACCCGACAACCGAGTGCATTTAATTTGCTCTACTTACGCACAGTACGCATGATAATATCTGGATCTGGTATTCGTACATTTGCCAGCAATGGCAGCACCTCCTCCATAACCTGCATGAATCAACAGATGAAAGTGCTATTCATATAAATGTGTGTTAATTAAACGCACCTGTATACGCTCCATGCGATCCATGACACGCTCAATACACATTAGTACATTCTGCACTATCTTCGGGTCCGTTATGTTCTTCTCAAACACCAATTTGACCTTTGGCAGCACCATGCGTCGTATGGACAACTCGTCGATGCTATCAAACACATTTGCCACAGCCACAACAGCGGCGCTCTGGGAATAGTTTCGAAAAAAGATGATATGTGATCAAAGTTCTTTAAAGAAAAGTAGTTTAAATAATACATACAGTGGCTAAGTACACAAATTAAACAGACGAAATATTTCACTGCCCTTAAAAGTATGCTACAAAAAATGAAATTGATTTCCAAAGCTTTGTAAACAGAACTTAATTGCTAGAATCATTTACACTAAGATATTGCATAAAACAACTTTATCTTTAAGTCAATTTGAGCTAGGTTTCGGACTTATCCTTTTTAATTTCCCAATTAAAGTCTATTTGGAGCATAAATTTACCTAAAACTGTAATCCCAATAGTATTACATTAAAATTAATACAATTCTCCGCTAACCCTGCAAAATTACTGAATTTCCATAATAAAAATATAAATGTTTCTTTACCAGAATACCGCTTAATGCGCTGAGTTAGCACATTAAAGTCGCAGACTGAAAGAATTTGGTCTGCAAAATTATTTAAAGACAGACGAGAATTTTCAAAACAGAATCGATGCTAAAATACCAAAGAGTTGGAAGTAAGAAAAACAGTTTTGCTGATTAATGTTGTTTTGGTCTAGGTTAGAATTACAAATACAACGAAGGGAATACAAATACAATTTGAGTGCTTTGCGTTGGTAACAAATTTGAAGTGGCAACCGAAGCTACTTAAGAGGCATCTTTGTGCCGCAGTTAATTAAGAAATTGCTGCTGTAATTACACAATCAACGCCAAGGCGAATGCCAACTCAACTCATTTGACTTGTCAACCCATTTTCGCTATCTCAGTCTCTCATTCCTTTCGCTCTTTCACTTACTTCTAGTCTGTTTTATTCCTCAAGTAATTTGCATATCAATGCCAAAGTGAAAGTCTTCAGTTTCCCATACTAAACTTACCTGCACTTGTATTGTAGAGCCGTCAAATGAGAAGAATAGCATTGGCATTATATCTGTGGTGACATCTTCTGGTTTCGTTTTCTCAATTATCAAATGCAAGTTCTCCAGTATCGTAACGCTCGCTTGTATTGATTTCGGTGTATTGTAGACAATTCTGACAAATAAATTACAGAAAAAGAAAGCCAAGTAAATAAATTAAACTAATAATGACAAAAACTTTGCCGTCAGTTTAATTTAATGTTAATATAAAAGATGGCCAAAAAGAATTGCGTTTGTCATTATTGTTGCACTGACTGCTCAGACAGACAGATAGACAGACAGTCTGTGTGAAAAGTTGTTATTTGCAACTTTTATCAAAGTGTCAATAAGCGTCTTACAACAGTCCAAAAAGTTCCCATTTTTTCTCTTCTTTATTTGCTCAAAGTTGATCAGCAGCGAGGGCAGTTAGGAATTTTTTTTAAACTGCTTATTATTTGCTTTAATTAAAATCTAAATAATGTTTTAGAGCAATATATATATATAAAATATATTTTAAATTAATTTTATATGATTTTTTTGTCTTTTTTAAATTTAGTTTAGCTTTCAATTGATTCATGTTTCATTTTATCTATTAAAAACTGTTTTCAAATCGTTTGAATACTACTAGTTAAACCCTTTCTTAAACATTTACTGCAACTGTCAAAATGGATTCAACTAGTGTTTGTTAATAATTTAGTTTTTAGTTTTTGTAGTCGACGCTTTGCATATTTTATAAACAACTCTCGCAGCTGAATGCCAGCTGATGTCCTTGTGTGTGCCAGTGTCCTTCTGTATACTCGTGGTTCACTAATTTATGTATGCCTGGCAGCCAGTGATGTGGCCACAAAAGGTGCATAGAGCTCAGCACCTGATCCCGAACCTAAACCCGTACCCCAACCGATTCTAAACCCAATCCCGCTGCTGACCCAGACAATTCAGAAAGTTTGCAAGCCGCCAAGTTTAAGTTTAACTTGTGGTCTATAAATTACAATATGAACTGTCGCCTTAGCTAAGCTATAGTGTCTGTGGAAAACGCCATGAAAATTAAATAAAAAGTGTCACAAAAGTTTTTCAATTGTTGAACAGAAACACACAGAAAACTTTAAGACTATGGCAACTGACCATTGTTTGCTTTTGTGGCTAGAAAAAAGCCACAAACCCCCAAGCCACAACAATAACAACAAAAGGTCAGTAGACAGAAGTAAGCAGTATATATATATATAAACTGTATATAAACAGTAAGCATTCGCTAAGTAGTTTATATACACTACAATAGGGTAAGGGTGTGTGTGTGTGTGTAAATGGAGGCCCAATGAGCGACTGGCACTCACTTCATTGTGGCCGACATGAGAGCATCGTATTCAGCGTGAGTGGCCTCCTGCACGAAGAGCATGACAGGCTGTAGAACCGCGGCCAGGACTTCACCATTGTTGATCTCCGATTTGAGCATGGGCCACAGGTTTTGCCACCAAAGTTTCTGCAAGAGACAACCGAGAACAACAGCGATAACTTAACCATAGTTATAACTTATAAATACTATAATGCCTCAATCGAGCAAGCTCAGACAATGGAAGGCAAGACAAAAGGTTACTGAAATTGTCATAAAAACAAGCTCGTAATTTACAAATTGTTTTCTGGTTGCCGTAAAGCTGAATTTGACGCCTGCAAAAATGGCCGAGGACAGGCTACATCCGTTTCCGGCTCGACTTTCGGCTACTTACGCGTGGTATCAGCGGCATTGCCTCTATCAAGGTGGTCTTATAGAACTGCGACTTCTGTTGCGTGTCCTTCATGTTCACCACGTCCAGGAATTTCAACGCATTTATAGCCGGATCACTGGCAATTAAAAAAGTAAAAGCAAATAAATTAAAGTACGTTTTAGTGGGTATTAGCAGCATTTCAAATTAAGAGGTTTTTATACAGTTATGGAGAGAAAAAACTGTATTTATTGCACAGCAATTAATAAAATCAAATATTATTTTATGGAATTATTTGTTTATTTGTTTGTTAGCCAACAATATTTTGTTTAATCTTTATGCGCTTCAGCACATATTTATTTTCATACAATTATTACTGTGTGTGTGTAGCAAATTGTATGCACAATCTTAATATAATAGAGAGAAACGAAATCCCAAAACAATTCTGTAATATAAACCCAAAACAATAGCACAAAAAAGTATATTTATAGTTGTGAATTAAAATGATTAAGCTCGGATTATGTATGGAAATTTGAAAATTGTGCGTTGCCAAGTGTGAAAAGTTTGTTTTGAAATGTGTTTTTATTGTTATGCAAATGTAATTGGCTGAAATTTAATTGCCAAAAAGTGTTTACTTTTCAGAGGCGCACATTTATTTCATTTATTTCGGACAGCATAAATTACTTCACATTCTCTGTCCTCAACTCTCTGTTGGCTCTCGTTACGGGTAATTGAAAGATGGCTATAAAATGTGAAAGCGAAAGCGAATAACGAGTTAAATTATGTGCAATGGCAGTGGCTGAATGCCATTGGAATGTAATAAAATAAAAAAAATGGTTGGTTAAACAATAAGCGTGGCCATTAAATCACATTGCGTATGCGCCGCGTTGCACACGCAAGTGCCACCAAGGAAACTCAAGCAGAAAGCGGAAAGCAGAAAGCAGAAAGACACGGATTGCAGTCAACGGAGTTGAACAATGAGATGGAGAATGGCAGATGAAGACTTTAGACTGAACTGCTATCGCAACTGTTGCCTGCTCAAGGCGATTAGCCGTGGGCAACATAATCAGCATAAAGACCGCTTGTTGAGCTTAATATCAGGTTGAATTCCCAGGCAAAAACATTCCTGTAAACTGAGAGATGGAAATAAACCTGGTTAAAATTGCAAACACTCGTACTTTAGCCCACTTGAGCTATTTGCATACGCAGCTAAAAACGCTCAAAATGTTGATAACATTTAAATGAACTTCAAAGTGCTGCCAACAACAACAACAACAACAACAGTCACTCGGTAGCTGACTAACTGACTAACTGCCTGGTTGGCTGACTGCTTTTCTAACTGACTGTGGAGGCGTGCAGTGGCACAAGTTGGCTGGGGCGCTGAAAAGTTAGAGGGAAGTGAAGGCGTGGCAATTGGGCGTGCTGCTGTCAGCGCCTTTTTGCTAAGCAACCGATTTTAGCAGCTCACGGCAGGCCCAACAACACAGTGTTTGCCTTGGCATTTGTCTAAACACAGCTGATGGCACAGTGGTACTAAATATGTAAGACTTAAAATTTAATTTATAAATAAAGACGTATTTAAATGAAATTTTTATAGGTAAAACAACCAATTAAGGGATTAATGTTATGAATTTTCACTTCATTTACAGTTCAAATTAAAATCTTATTTGTTAAAACATTTTATGCCCTTAAAAGTTTTAATGGAACTGCATTTCAAGTGCTTTTATTGCATTAAATGTAAATTTCATAAAGTTTAAAAACTTTTAAAGTTTATTAAATTTAACAGCAAACTGATGTTTTAATGCTTCGTTTGCCAAAAGACCGAAATTTGCTTTTGCTTTCCCAGTTGCCTGTTACATTTTTAATTAAGTGGGCATTTTAAATTAAATGTGCGCATGCATTTTGAGTCACTGTGCGTTGCTTGCCTAGGCAGTCTGTAAGTCTGTTTTTCCTCGCTTTTTCATCTGTCGCTGGAGGAGCCGGTGCTGGTCTCAGTCTGTCAGTTTACCTAGCAGATGCTGTCGTCATAAATCCCCGTCTAGGCCCCGGAAAAGCGCCGCACTCCTCAAGGAAAAAGAAAAGCTATGCCTGGGTCGCTTTTCCACTTTCCCACTAGCTCACAATCAGCTCAAGAGGCTGGCATTGTGTCTTTCAAGCCTGATTACCGTTTTCATTTACCAAACAGACGTAATTAAGGTGTGCGTGTGTGTGAGTGTGTGTTCTGATTGTGTACAAACGCGTATCTCAGTGTTTGTGTGAGTGAGTGTTTTATGTCCTTGGTGTGGCAGAAAGTGAATGCTTCAATTGAATTTTAGCTACATGTACAAATTGGCTTAGAGATTGCGTGTCTTGTGCTTTGCTTTTCCTCTAACTGAGTGTGCGTAGGAGTGTGTGTGTGTGTGGGGTTGTGTGTATGTTTTTAACAGGTGTCAATTTCATTTGAAACTCAAACAAAAAACTTTTGCTAAAACTGCGCAAATTGCTGTTGCTTTTGAATCTTTTGCTTGCTTTGCGTTTTAGTTAAAACTTAATTAATTTTTCAGTGTGAGGAGTTAGGTCATAGGTCAAACACACACCTATATACGAGTTGATAATTTAATACTCACATAAAGTACTTGATCAACTGCAGCAACTGCGCGGTGGGACGAGCGGTTGCATCTCGACTCGCCATTCGAGACGTTGCCTCCTGCAGAGCAATCGGCAGACGTGGCATCAATTTGTGCACATGGTCATCCAGCTGCAGTTGAGTAAAAGAGAGGCAAACTGTTTAGCTAACAAGGACAGATAGATATACAAACACAGGAGGGTGATGGGGACACTGCTAAAATTGGCCACAACACTTGAGGGCCAGTCGAAAAGTTTTTAATGACGTTGCAGCTTGTGATGAGCAAAAACTGAAAAGTGAAAACTGAAGACTCAGTTTTGGTTTGCTGCTGTCTCTGCTTCGGCTTCTGCTTCGACACCTGGACAGAATAATTCGAGTTTTGAAGTGGACTTTTGATTACATTTGCATTTGACAAAGCAGCGAATCTAATTACAGCTGGCAAACAAGCCGGCACAACCAAAACTTTTACCAAAACCAATTGCCACTTGCCGTACTTGTGCCGCGGGACACAAGCGGCAAATTAATTTAGCCAGTCAAAAGGGGGCGTGACTGCCTCTTACCGTCTCCAGTTGTTTGGCATAGTTGGAAGTGGAATTGCCGGCCTGTATAAGCGGTCGGCCATTGTTGTAGACCGCACAGATGACCATGCCCAAGGAGAACATATCGCTCAGCAGACTGCACTTGGAGCTAGACTGTGTCTCTGGTGCTAAAGAAGAAATAAATGAAATCAAAGTAGTGAAATCAAAATTGAGTTTCACAAAACTCATGTATTGTGTTACCCATAAAATCCAGATTAGGTTGCGCCATTTTTGATACCCTGTTGCTCCATGGTGGACACGGAATTGAGCTATTCAAATCAGTCTCATTCATTCTTTCTACAAAGAGAGAGGAGCGCAGAAGAAAGAAGAAAGTGTTGCAAACAAATATGAATACAAATCGCAACTCAGAGTTCGCAATTCGTTTGAAAATCCACTCACCCACATACTCCATGCCAGCTAGCTTCCAGATACCTCGCTTGGTTATTAGTATAGAGGATGGACACACATTTCGATGAATTACGTGACCGGAATAGTGCAAATAGGACAATGCTTCTGTTAGCTACAAAAATGGAAACAATTCACATACCAATAAAATTCACACAACCATACACACACGCCAATAGAGAGCCCTGTGCTTGTCAGTTGTTTATTTTACCTGCAAGAATCCATATTTTAGCTCCATATCCAAGAAATTGTATTCCTTTGCATGCGCCGGCCTCTGAGGCTGTGCTCCTCCCGCTGCGGGTTGGGCACCAGTCGCCCCTGCACCGCCTGCTGCGGGTGCCACATTCGCATTCTCATACGTTTTCGACTCCTGCAACACAATGTGGCATATAAAGTATACTATAGCATGCAGTAAGTCTACCAAAACCGTCTACCAGACACGTCCACGAACGAGAGCAAACAGTTTTTCTTTCTCATTTTCCCAGTCTACATTTTTTTTTCTCTCATTTTATGGCAATTGCTTTTTCAATTTCTCTGGTTTTTACAGCCTCACAGCATGGGTCAAACAACTATGACATGAGCACATAAATTTGGTTAACAAAGCCCACAATTTTGGCTCTTTTAAAATACTACAAACTAGGCGAACTTTTGGCCATTAAAATGTGGTTAAATTTAAGTATTGTTTTATTTTTAAGATGTCTATTTTATTTTTTAATTTAACAGTCTACAGCGTATTGCAAAGTCTATAGTACTTCGTTGTGGTCGTTGAAGTTTTCTTTCAATTTGCTGTGCTCTGTGTTCTTTTCTTTAACAATTTCATTTTTACCTATGCAATTTTCAATGTAATTTAACTAGATGTGACTTTTTGTTGGCATTGCGTTAGTTTTCCTTTCATTTATGCTTGTTGTGCCTATTGTTGTTGTTGTGATTGCTGTTGTTCTGTTGTTGTTGTTGTGGTGTGCAGCTCAATAAACTAAAATATTGTCTGACAGGTTGAATACGGGCAAAATCAAAGGGAATAAAAGGCACTCTAGACACTAGATGGGTGAGTGTGCGGAAGTGTGTGTGTGTGTGTAAAAAGTGCTTGTGTGTGTATCAATTTCTGTAGTGAGCCAGAGAGCCGAAGCACTTTATTGACTCAATCTCCACAGCGTAAACTTTGCCAGCACGCACTGTAATTCGATTTAGTTGTGTGTGTATGTGTGGGTGTGTGTGCCTGTATGTGTGCGATAGGGTATGCGTATACCCTAGCATTTGAGTTTTGCCTGCCACTTGAACCGTAAGCCAAACTATGCAGCTCACTGCTTGTTGTGTTATGCGAAACTTTAGCAAAACTGGCAGCAAAAAGCGCAGGAGCAACAGCAACCACAACAACAGCAACAACAACCTCACAAAGGACTACCATTGATTGCTACTGCTGTCCGATAAAGGTTCCACTCTGTATAGCTCTAAGGTCCTCATACTTTTTTTCCAAAATCAAACTCTTACTCACAATGGAGCAGCAGGCGACAACGAACAAATTGCATGTGCTTTTTTGGTCCCTGTCCCCAGCAGGAACCATAAATTGAACTCAACCGAAGCGGAGCAAGAATAACCCCACCAACAACTACAGTGCAGCCCAAATGGAATCCTGAAAGTGCAGCGTGGAAAACTCACGTGAAAAGCCAACACATTTGAGAGACTGGCGAAAATGGGCTCGGCGGCAAAGGCCAAGGTTTCGGCGCTCTCCTCAACCGTGTGATAGATTTGTAGTATCTGTGAAGAGAGGAGAAAGCAAGCAAAGAGATAAGTATATATAAAGTTGAGTTAAAATGACAGTTTTGACTAAATTTAAATCGTAAACTCACTCGTGGATGACGAAAGCGTTCCAATGTCTTCACCGAGCTCTTTAGCAGCTCCGTAATGGTTTCCTTGCGACGCGGCTTGTGTAGTTTCTCGGCCACTTTTTTCTCAAAGATAAACACGGAGCATTCCTAGGGGACAAAAGTAGAAAGGGAGACACAGAGAGAAAGAAAGGAAGAGAGAGCAGGAAGTGAGTGCCACTTGAGGGCAAGCAGTTTACAACAGAGCATAGAACTCACCTTGTTGTCACTCTTGCGATAGCCATCGTGTATGCGCCAGATGAGCTCTGGACCAGCACAGGCGACCGGTTTGCCAATTTCAAAGTACTGCGTAATAGGATTGCCTTCGGCAACATTCTGCGTGGATGTGGATGCTGCCACATTGGCGCTTTTGAACTTGGCGAACATTGTGCCAGCGGGCATACCATCGATTAGCTTTGAGAATACATTCGAGAAGCTGCCCTGACGCTTGCAATGTGGTGCGTTGGGTGTACCGCTGCCACTTCCACCGCCTATCGTTGGCGCTGAACCACTACTGGCTGCACCGCTTGCTGCCAGCTGCTGCAGCTCACCAGATGCCACACCAGATGCTGCACTGATGGACAAACGTTCGCGCAATGAAACGCCTAAGCTGCTGGCCGTTGCTGGCGAGCGTTCCACAGTTCTACCCGAAAGTGCGACACCACCACTGACACCAGCACCGCTGACTCCACCCACACCGTTATAGGTATCGCATTTCGTCGAGTTTACGTTATCGCCGTAGCCATTCACATCGCCAGTGACGAGACCGGAAACAATGCCGCTGCCACTGGAGAACTTGCGCGTGTGAACGCCTTGAGTGCTATGACTTAGCTCGAGAATTGTGCTGGCGCTGCGATTACGTGTGCCAAGAGCAACATTGCCGGGTCCCAGTCCAACGCCGACAGGACCACCGTACACAGCCACACCCACGCCGACGCCCACGCCCACACCACCGCCCACTCCAACTCCCAGAGCACCCACGCCGCCGCCTTGAGCCTGCTGCTGAACCACTTGCTGGCCAGCTCTGGCCGGAGAACCCGCTGCCACCGCTGAGGCTGCCACTGCACCACCTGCACCACCTGCTCCACCTGCAACGCCGGACGTTATTCCAACTGCGCTGCCACTGCGACTGCGTTGCACCTCCTCGACACTATCCAAACGTGAAAAAATTCTGGCCGCCGTTGTTGCCGTCTTTGTGTTTGTTTTACCCTGCAGTTAACACCGACTTCCGCTTCCGCTTTGCTGTTGCTGCTGCAGTTGCCGTTAAAGTTGTATATATATTTAATGTAGAGCTCCTTGGGACCAACACGCTCTCTGTTTCACTGGTTTTGCTAGAGTTGAAGTAGTTTTCTGCAACAAAATGAGCCAAGAGGCGAGCAAATTTCGTTTTAATTGCGGTCACTTTAACATCCCTCATACGCACCGTTGAGCCGTTGACGCGTTCACCGCACGCTAACTGTGCTGCCAGCGTCGCAGTCAACGTCGCCACTGCCACTCAACAGACACTTTAAATACCCTATTGCGAAGTGGTTGAGGAAATGGGGTATATAAGCTGTACTTATATATTAATTTGTATAGAAACTCAAAACAGTTTATAAAAATATTAACTATAAAAAAAATATTTAAAATATTATAAAAATTGTATTTTTAATTTTAATAATTATTTAGAAAACTTTCCATTCTATGATTTCTGACGCTATTCTATTTACTTCTCGTTCTTTTCTTAGTTTATTTAAGCCCAGGGTATTTCATAGTCGTTTAAATTGTCACCGCATAGTGTCTGCTACTTATTGTGCACTGGCAATTAATGCGCTTATTGCCAGTCTGACTTTTATGTTAAATTTATTTTCATTTTCATGGCGTTCTTTCGCCAGCTTCACACAAAACTGCACAATTAAAAAGTTAAATGAGCTCAGAGCTTCATTCAATTTAAGCAGTATGTTGCTGGGGTCCTTCCTGTTGTTGCTTGGTACCAACAAATCATAATTATATGAAAATGAAAAGTACGCATAAGAGCATAATCTCTTTATTAATTGCTTTAATTGCAAAAGTATATATAGTATACTGGTGTATTTATTTCCAATTTGAAATGAAATACATTTTGAGTGTGTGAGGAATTTTAAAAGTGTTTGGCTCATATATTTTTGTATGCAAATGGAATGTGATAGTTTACCGCCTGCACTCACTGTACACCAGACACGCACATCCAGAGCATTTTCTTTTGAAATTTCTAACTGGCACTTGGCATTTGCCACCTGCTGCTGCTTCTGCTGCTTTTGCTCTATTCACCTGAATTATTCAGTGCCAAAGGAAATAGCAAACATTCTAAGTACACAGAGTAGTTGAGCACACATCTTCTCAGTGTGAGCGCAGTCCCCAAAATAATACTGATGGCCACAAATCGACTACAGACTACTGTGCTGGCCAACTAGTCGAAGGCCAACATCAATTTGAGGTCAAACGTAAAACTATTTAGTACAAATATTTGCTGCTTCTTTTACGAGTGTCTTTAATTTTTTTGCCTTCATGGCTAAATAAATAATATATAAACCTGTACGCAGACATTGCCCTAAAAATAAAAATGTAAAAGCTGAATATGTTGGTCGAGTTACTGGGTCAGCAGTTTACGAGCTTTAAGCCAGGTCCACATCACAAAATTAAATACAAAATAAAAGTGGCCTAAACATGTTTTTTGGGCAAACATCAAACAAATGAATTCAACGTCAATTGGTAAGCCTAAAAATCAATTGGATTTTGCATGAAAGCAACATGAATTATCCTTAAATCCTTCAAGCGATTCACAATTTAATATGTTTATTTATATTTAGAATGGAAATTTAGCAGATGATTGATTTATTACTTGCGACTGGCGCCAATTTGACAGTTATATATGTACAAATTGCTACAATTTATACCCTGTAAACACAGAGTGTTAAGAAAGGGTACACTGAACACATTCAGTTGTTTGGGATTTAAATTTAAAGCTAATGCAGTTTTTTTAGCATACAGCAACACTTAACATATGCCTAAAAATATACTCAAAGGTCAAACCCATTACTAAATGATTATTTAAAGGATGTCAAAGGTCAAACTCCCTGGAAATAAGCATGAAAAATGTGTTGTTTGTATTTGCAATGCTTTTTTGCAGCTCAACTATTCGCAATAACTTGTTGGAACGTTTAAAAGAAAGGAACTCAGAGCAAAAACTGTTAGCTGCAAAATGTAAGACCTTTTTCTAGGAATTTTCTCCATTTTTCCACTTGTTTGCTTTTTTTCTCCTCTTTTCTTTTGTAGGAAAATGAAAAATTGTAAAATTATCACCATTTCTATGGTCTGTGTTATCACCCTCATTTGATGCACAGCCTTCCGAGCTGGTCTTTAATCAGTGCAAATTATTTACACAGACAACACAGCAAGGCGGCATCATTATGATTATGTTCATCAGGGGTCTGTAGATTTTTTTTTGGTAACACGATAATGGCGGTGAATTGCTAATAAATATCAATGCCAAAATTAGCGTGAATTCGAGTTGAAAAATTTAAATTTGAATTTTAGAAATGCGACCACGTAACAAAATCGAAGGAGCTCGCATAGCTGCCAGGCACGTAGCCATAGTGATTGAAAAGTAGGTGGGGCAGACAGTGGTCGGGGGCTATGGGTCACTTTTATTGATTTGCCAAAATTAAATGATGGAAAACGAAAACGGTAAAAGAGAAGAAACTGACAAACGAAACAACGACGAACGACGAGCGAACGAATGAACGTGAAAAGCAACAAAGCGCGAAAATTATTTTCGTTGTTATCATGTGCGATGTCATTATTGCTGTTGTTGTCGCTACTGTTGCTGTGCTCATATTTGACATACATACACATACACACAGTTATGGTAAACATTGTATCTGCTCTGTGTGTGTATCTAAGGCAACAAGCTTTGTGAGTTTAATATTTTTAGCCCAAAGCCAAACGCAGCTAGGCACAAGACACGGCAACAGCAATAACAACAACAGCCATACGTTGCTGAGAGCTGAAGACAAACACACACACATACACACAGCACACACACCGTTAGCCGCTTTGACAGAGGCCAAAATAAACGTTGAGACAGACGAGCATAAACACAACGATATCTCAATTAAAAAAGAAAAAACTGATGGTCCTTTTAGCCGTACTCCGCACACACAAACCACGTGTATACTCACACACACACACTCACACGCTGCTTCAGGGGTTAGAGTCAGTCTGGCACATGTTTTGTTTGCTTTTGCCTCATTTATTGTTCGTTTGCCAGGCAAAAAAAAAGGGGGACAAAAGCAGCTACTGATAAACGGTTCGAGGCTGTCAGTTGTGCGCTCTCTTCTTTTTCACTGCGAGGGTTGCTTGAGCACATATGCGCATAAATTATAACTCCCTACAACGCCTTAGCTCTAATTGCCCATAAGCTGGCTTATAGTTTATGTTATTAACTCAGTGAGCAACCCTCGCTGCGCGTATGTACACATCTATGACTTTCATGTACGCTTAACGACCACTAACAGCAGTCATAAGCATAACAAGTGCAAACTGCCAGCGAGAAAAAATAGTTGTGGGCGTGCTTTGATTTGATGCTCACAGAACACAGAACAGACAGCTCACATTGCGTATACGCCAAGTGTGCCCCGGTGTGTGAGTTTGCGGAGGTCAGCATGCGGCCTGCGACTGGCGACAGGCGACTGGCGACTGCTGCATTTGTTAATTATGTGCTCAAAGCAACTGAATCGCTTGACTAACTGATTGTCATTTCTGGCTCATGGCTGATGGCATTGTCCGCAATTCAATTCAATTGAATTGATAAGGGTTTTCTCTCCAGTTCGACGCACGCATGTCAAGGATGCAGGACATCATTTATCGACGGCTGTTGGACATTTAGACATTTGGGCATTTAGACATTTAAGGCAGTTTAGCTTTTAGTTGGTTAAGATGTCGGCAGATGCGACTTCAACGTCCGCAGGCGAGCTGTTTGCGTACATTTGCATATTACGTATACGCCTTGTGAAACGTGACACAAGTCGTATTGACTTTGCGGTTCTCACAGGCGTTTGTGGGTGGGGCTGAGTGTCTGTCAGTATGTCAGACGGTTTGGTTGTCTGCCTGTCTCTTTGTCTGTTGTTGGCACTGTTGCGTTACGGCTGCTTAATTAAATCTTTTGCGTAATTTGTTTAGTTATCCCCCGTAGTATGCACTTGAAAATTGAATGGATTTTGCCATTGTGTGTATGTGTGTGCCACTCGCTTTATCTGTACACACATATATAAATGTATGTGTGTGTGTTGGGGCTAAACAAAAGCTGCTCAAGTGTTGCAGACGAGCGGCGGTAATTGAATTGCTTCCAACTGCAATACAGTCAGCAACAATTGTGCCATAATTATGGGCCGCCAAGGGCTACAAAATTTGCGTTATTATTATTGTTGTTGTTGCTGTTTTGTTTTTGTTGCTGTTGTTTCTGCTCGCTGAATACTCGTAAATGAAATTAGACCTCACCATTTCGACCGCAACAAAGAGGCGTATAAATGTGGCTTGAAGCAAAGCTAATTATGCCTGCCACATACAGCACACATTCTAACCACCACAACAACAACAACAAACAGGAGCAGTATCAGCAACAAGGCTCTACCAAGTTTCGGCCACATATGGAGTTTTTACTCTTGACCAAATCTTGGCCAAGTTCTGTGTGTGTGTGTGCGAGAACCAACAAAATTTCTTGGCTCTTCCGCGTGCATAGTTCCAATCAGTTTTCACTCGGCAGATTAATTGCCTGGCAATATGCGTCAGAGGAATCAGGTTATTCGCTTCACTGCTTCAATGATTCAGTGCTTCAGCGGGTTCAGTAACTGTATGTCTTAATACATTTATTTATCCAGCATTTGTAATCAGTTTTCAATAAGTGCTGCCAGTTCACGTTCAGCTCTCGACTGCGAGAATTTCTGCGGCTTTGGTTTTATCTGCTCGGTGAAATGACGCAGCTCAAGCTCAACCCCCTTTGGGTGTGCTTTACCAACAAATTCCATAATATAAAGAAAAAAAAAACAGGTGTGTCATTCTCAAGCTAACGATTTTGTCTTGTATATTATTAAATTTAATTGCTTATTAGTGCAGACGCCACATGAATTTTAATTTGCATATGCTAAGCACAACATTTACCTCAAATTACTTTAATTACAACGTTTGAAATCAAATGGTAAATTAACACATTTGAATTCCAAAGAAGAAGTAAACAACAGAATTCATTTGAATTATTTTTGGCAAACTTTAAGAAGAGCGTACTTAAAGTATATATTATTTTAGCGTACTTTTTAAGTTCATTTATTTTAATAAAATTTAACGGCACTTTAATTTCATAAGATGAACAATTTTTATCTATTCTTTGTAGACTTTTTCATATAAAATATTATTCAAAGAATTTAATAAAATAATTATGCAGGAAAGAAGCAAATTTTTCTAAGAAGAGGATTTATTTAAAGTTGTCTTTAGCATGAAATAAAACAGATTTATAAACACACTGTTAAATTTAACAAATTTTCAACTTTATGCAATTTGAAAATGTGAAATTCGAGCTACACTCAGTACACCACATTGCATATGCCACAACATATTTATAATTCAACAGTGCACAAATTTGTGTGGTAGCGTTTTTCGGACTAGCAGTAAATTGAATTTTAACAAATGTTATGATCCAATGGGCTTAATAGAATATGCCACAAAATGTGGCAAATGCACTTGAACACACTTGCACTGACCAAACTGCAAACAATGTGGAAATCATAAATGTTTTTCTAAATCACAGGCTAAATGAGCAATTCGAGCCTAATTGGACACGTGAAACGCATTCATTGTCGCTACGACATGTGAATACAGGGTGTGCCTTTGCGTGTTCTTCTAAAATTTTGCCAACAAAAATTAAATATTAAGCATCAAATGACCTTGTGAGGTCAGGCAGCAAAGGCAAACAATTAAGTTGATTTATGTATGTGCTGATTGGTCAACAAAATAAACTTGTTGACTAATGCACTTAATCATGCATGTCTTAGCATGTCATAGCTTGTCTTAGCATGTCATAACTTGTATAACTTGGCAAAATTGTGTTAAAACCGCAGCTCAGGTTCTGTTCTTTTATTGTTGCAGCTCAATTATATGCATAAAACTGCAGTGCCACACAAGCACACACACACACACTTACTTGGCTTTAACTGCAAAGTCATTCTCTGCACAACCGCACACACATACACATAGTTTCGACAACAAAGAGGCAACACGCTCTGTTGACTGAGAAGTTTCCTCTGCCCTCGAAATGACTTAATGCTTAATGCCATTTAGGGCAGCAATGGAAATTATTTTAAATTGTTGTTCCCCGCCCACTGCCACACCCACTTCTCTCACTAGCTTCTCCTTCGGCGCTTAACCCCTTTACCTCCTCACTTGCTTTCTGCCTGCCAGGGACTTACCCTTTGTTACTCGGCAAAGGGAATTACAAATTATGCCATGGCACAGTTCACTTTTTGTTCGACTAAAAATAAAACATAATTTAGCGACACTCAGCAGCAGCAGCAGCGTTAGCAGCAGCAACAACAAGTACAGTTATTTAAAATCGCTTAAAATTGGCAACATGTTCAACTTTTGTTGGCTTTATGCGTCTCTTTCTCGCTTTCACTTTCACTTTCTCACTCGAGAACTTTTGATTTCAACGAACGCCAAGCACAAATTTGCATAAGTTTTGTCAGACTTCTACCAGCAACAGCAACAACTTGTGCAGCAATGGCAACAAACAAAACTGCGTCAAAGCAGCGAATCGCTTAAGTTGATGCATAAAAAATTGCATTGAAGTAAAAAATTATTTCAAATTTTCTTTCATTTTCATTTTTTCGCTTGGCCAAAACAAGATAACTGTTTACAGTAAGGCTTTTAGCCAGACAAGTATTTTGCCTAACAATTTGTTTGCCTTTATCAATATAATTTTTTTATAACTGCAACTTTTCAGACTCAACTTTTTGCTGTGAAACATTTTAGAAATTAAATTTATGCAGCATATTTTTTTATATCAATTTATGCAGCACTTGAAAGAGTCTTTGAACACAAGTTTATAAGTACTCTTCTAACAAAACTAAAGAGTTGTGATTATAATAACTTTTCAATTGAGTTGAATGCAGCATAAATTGCTTAAAGCAAAATTAATCAATGTTGTAGAACAAAGAAATACTTTGAATTAATTTTAAACAATGGAAATAATCAATGACTCGTTATCAATATTAAATTAATGAAATTTATTCCCACAAAACTAGACCACATAACAAGAAATACTGAAATTTCTTTGTTAACTGATTAATTAAATGCTTGCACTTCAATTAAGTATTACGGTAACGAAACTTAGCTAAATTCGGTATCAAATTTTATGGAAATGCTGTATGAATTTGGCTCAAGGCTCGACTAGGCCAAAGTAGTAATTGTAGCTGACTTGAATTAAAATTGTTTAATCGACTTTAAAATGAATTATTATTTAATACAATTTGTTGTTTAATTGTTTACCTTTTGAGGGCTCGCCTGAAGCAATCGTTTACGTTACGTATACGTAATTTATTGTGTCAATTTTTTAATTGCTATAATACACTGCAGAAAAAATTGACAATAAAAAGAAGGAAGAGGAAAAACAATTTGCCATTAAAATAAAAGTATTATGATATAATTATTTTGCCACTGAAAGCAGTTCGAAAATCAATTCACATTTTTAGCACTTAATAATCGAGCGACACATGAAAAATGAATGGAAGACATTAACGCTTATGAGCAAAACTGGGTCTCTGGGTACTCGATACGGGGTGCTCTTGGCTCTTAGGGTGCTAAGTATCCATTGCAGCCATTAAAGCGTTCCACAAAGATGGTAACAACAGCGACACTTTTACATTAATTAAACGCGTTTTTATATGCAACACATACGAGCGAGGCAAGTGCGTGTGTGTGCGTGAATGTGTGTATATTTAAGGTGTATACATCACGTATGTTCATGCTCTACCTGTTAAAGGTATACAACCGTATGTGTGTGTGTGCGTGTGTGTTTGTCTGTGTATGTTTTGTTCTGTACGTTTGCCGACGTGGATTTCAGTTTACTGACTGCGAAGCGTTGTCAATTCTCGCACGTTCACACCGTATGAAGTCCCTAAACAGACTGAGTCTTAAACGCGTGCTCGGCTACGGTTTGCCATTCGTACACAGACACCGTGATTCGTCTCGACTCCGGCACGAGGACGACGGCAAAAGCAACAGCTAGAAAATATCCCTACAACGGTTGAGCATAACTTAAGTCCCAAACTGTTGCGCGCAGGGGCAAGTACAAGGACATTTTACATTTTTTTGTTGGTTGCCGAGGCCCAGGCACAATTGCGGCTGTACTAAAAGCAAACACTGCGCAATCGCGAGGGGAGCAGGGCAATTCTGTGGCAATAGGCAAACAGCTGAGAAGCAACAGTTTGTTGCGACATGGAACAAGTTGTTGGCAAAGGGAGGAGGGGCGACTGTGAAGGGCCGGGAGGATGGCGCAAGGACAGCCAGCCGGTTAGTCAAAAGTGGGTCTCTCAGTCAATGTCACAGGCGCGCACTTAAAACAACTCGCAGAACTGAAGATGGAGGAGAAAGTGTAGGTGAAGTGGAGGTGGACACGGTGGCGGTGATGGAGTGAGTACTTGGAGGTTACGAAGACAGCGCACGAGGCCGTTGGCAGCTGATTTGACTTTTACGCTTGTTGCTTCTTGCCTCAGTGCTCACAGCCAGTTACTTCTAGTCTACTCTGGTCCCTGCTCCTCCTCCTGCTCTTCCCCTTCTCTGGAGCCTTCACAGCGCCACTAAAAAGTGCCCTGCTTTCCAAATTGTCCGTTTTGCTGTCCTTGTCGACGTCTGTTGCAATTAGTATCCACAGCAACAACATTAACGCCATTTTATTTGCACATTAAGCAGCGCAGGTGACCTATGACCTGAGACATCGACAACAAATGACAACGACGACGTGACGCTCATGCATCAATTCGTATTTAATTAGTTTGGCCATTTTTATGCGACACATAAAGTGAACTTACCGAGCATTTTATTTTATTGTATTAACTAAACGATCGATAAAATTTATCGATAGCAACCAAACATTTCTCTCTCTTTAATTAAGCATTTCTTAATAATAAAATGCTGACAGTTTGCTGGGAGCTAATAAAGCAGGACAAATAGTATAACCTTCTAGTACTAGTTTAATAACAAATAATTGAACTCTTTAACAAAAATTGCCCAAAATCAAAAACTTTAAAATGGTTTAATTCAATAAAAATCAAATACAGCCACAATTTTTCATTCAAATCATGCTCAGCATTATATTCTTAGTTGAAATCGAACAGTATTTAATGATTTTGAGACATTAAAATTTTTTACAAATTTAAAAAAAAATGATAAGGGGTAAGTATGCAAAAATTTGCAAAAAATTCAAAATTTTAAATTTGCAATGTTTAAATGCCAAATGAATCTTGGGACAAAACCATGCTTAAAATGTCTTACCAAACTAAAATCGCTTAAGTTTTGATCAAGTTCTGCGAAATCAAAGATTTGGAAAAATATAAATCTTTCTCCACTTTTTGTCTATTATATTTTTTTTAAAAATCAGCAGCTGGCATCACTCGTAAATGTTACAAATGTTTATTCTTAATAGTTAAAGCTATCAAGGTCGGGCTAAAAATGTTGTGAAGGTTAAATGCGAAGTCATAACTCGAGCGTCAGCAGCAATTGCAACGGCAACGGCAACTGGAGAAGCTCCATGTTGCAGCATATTTTCTTTCTTTATAAATAACGCCAGCAATCATGTGGCATAAAACAATTCGTGTTGTCCCTCGGGCCAAAAGGAAAATAGAGAAGCAAATATAGTTTAACTAAGGAGAGTTTACTAAGCTCAGAGAAAAATATATACATATAAAAGTTGTTAATATATATACAGAGACTCCGAGACCAACGAGTGAATGATTTTAGCTGGAATAAAGCTGTCTTTGCTTAAATAGCCTTGAAGCATGCAAATTTTATTTTTATATCAAGATAATTTATACCTGGAAATATAAAGAAAAGCTGGAATTGTTTTGCTGTGGTGAATACTGTGTAGAAAAAATAGAGAGAAATGTTATGTATGAATAAAATAAGTACTAAACTATACAAAATACTGCTGCATAAAGTATTATACTGTATTTATCTGTGAGTGTGAATGTGCTCCCAATATAACGATAGAAAAGAGAAAATTTTTAATAATTTGCAATGGCAACAAAATTGTTCGATACGCAAACAAAATCCACAAAAACACACACACACAACAAACAACATTAAACCTACAAAATTTGCAGTACAATTTGAAATGTTATTGAGCATAAAATACAATTTTTTTTTGTTTAGACCTTTAAGGGGTTACATACCTTGAGGGCCCATCAAAGTGCATGATTTTCATTTTTTTTTAAATCATGTTTCATTGATTCTATTGATATGAGGGGTATACAAAATTATAGGGTAACTCTTGAAGAATATATTTCAATATTTTGGAATAAAAAATTTGTGTTATTTGTTGTTGTTATCGGTCCTCGCCCGGAATACCTTTTTTTGAAAGAGCCTTGTGGTGATCACGATGGCATGTGAACAGCTCAACCGAGTTGAAAAAAGTCGAATGATTATTGAAGGAAAATCTATTTTAGTGGTACTGAACGGTTCATCTGCCCAAAAAAAAATTTTTACTCGATACGGACACCCGATGAGCAAAAAAAATCGGTTTTTGAGGTTAACAAATATTACAAAAACAATTTTTATAGCCCTCAGTGCAATTATTTTTAAAAAGTTATCCGTTCAGTACCTCGAGAATTTTAATACGAACATTTAAAAAAAAAATTTTGAAAATCGGCTGGCAACTTTTTGAGTTATCGTGATCACCAGACGCGTACTTTTGGTAAAAACACATTTCGAGATAATCGCTTTTAAAGTTTTCCGCTAAGCCTTGTTCCGATGGAAGTTGCGTACTAAAAATGGCTGTAACGTTTGTTCTAGTGATCCGATCTTTATGAAATTTGAAATGTATACTCTCAAGATAATGTACTTTGATAATATGCAATAAAAAAATTTTCCATTTTTCGATCCCGCTCAAGGTATGTAAGCCCTTAAGTGGCCTCTTTGGGATTTTTAGTGCCATTGGATTGTTATGAATTTTTTATAATTTTAAAGAGCGACATCAAAATCAGAACCAAAACCGTAAATTGAGTAAATTTTATGCGCAACGAGAAACAACAACAGCACAAATAAATCATTTCCGTTTCCGTTGCGCCTACTGAAAACAAGTCATGCCTGAAATTTTACAACAAATTTTATGTGTTTTCTTTACTTTTCCCC
This sequence comes from Drosophila parthenogenetica, assembly GCA_035047505.1. Taxonomy (NCBI): domain Eukaryota; kingdom Metazoa; phylum Arthropoda; class Insecta; order Diptera; family Drosophilidae; genus Drosophila; species Drosophila parthenogenetica. The sequence goes on from JAWNPM010000070.1 coordinate 6,109,919, forward strand.
CTGCCCCTTCCCGTTCCAACTCTGCCCCTTTTCTATTAGAATTTAATTGCAAATTGAGAGTCACCAGCAGTTGAAACTTAAACCAAAATCCAAAACCGAAGCGCTTTTCCAGCAGCAAAACTTTCTGTCCAATAACAGAAAATGTATACAAAACGAAAATAAACAGAAAACTTTATTTCCTGTTTAAAGTATAAATAAATAAATGTAATCCTTTCAAACTTAACTACATGCAGCACACTTGATTGAACTGAACACTAGAGAAACTAAACAAAAGTTTTACTTTCATGTAATTAGTCAAAAAATAATTCATCTTAAATTCTAAAAATCTGTTGTCTGTTATTAAACTAAAAATGGTTGCTGCTGTTCAAAAGTTTTAAATTTCTTGAATTGTTGGAAATTTTAAAATATCAAAAAGTTCACATTACGTATACGTCAGCATAGCTTCTTGGAAAGACAAATTCACATAGCAGCTGCCATTATTTGTGTTAATTAATGACCAAAATTGCTTTCTGCCGCAATGCAAATGCAAATGCAAATTGGAAATGATTGAAGTAAATTTTGCAATAATCTTGGCACTTGACAAAATCCACAGATTTGTCAGTTGGCCAGACTCAAATTTCGAATTAATTTCAGCTCTGTCTGACACAGCTCTAGCTAGCACAAACACATACTGGATTTGGGGATTAAATTGGCCAAGTATGCTGTATTTTTGGGGTTGGCCAATTAGCTTTTGGGCAAAATGTTCATACACAAGCATAACTACAATGACTTTGGCTATGACAATGGACCACAAGCAGCATAATGGCCAGAACAACAACCAGGAACAACAGCCACAGCAACAAACAACCACAATTATCAACGGGTGAGGTAGAGTTGTGTGGGATGAGTGATCAGGAAGGGGTGTGGAAGGAACAGGTCATTTTAGACTCGGATAGACAAAACAGCTAATACAAACATGAAAGTTAATTAAAGCGAAACTCGTCTGACAAGAATTTATATAGACTAATAATATGCCACTGGCAACACATACAGCAACACACACCCACACACTCATGTTAGTGGCATGAACATGTGTCTTACGCTTCGCTTAATAGCGTACTATAATTAAAACTGACAAGTAAATTAGTTTCCGCCGCGTACTACTAGCATTTAGTACAGCCCAGAAGAGCTCAAGACATTAACTTTAATTTTTATAAGTTGTTCTTGGTGTTGTTATGGCTGTTGTTGCACACACAATGAGCCGGAATCAATGTGAGCATATCCGTGTCTCCGGAACTTCCGACGGTTTTCGGTAACAATTTCGCACCTGTGCAGCGCGCACTACACACAGTACACAGTACAACAAACAGCGCACATCGTGTCTTTTGTCGGGTTTTGGGGCATGTTTTATTCATGCGACTATTAACTGATTTTATCACGCAACAAATATGCACTACCGGGCGTATGCATAATAAATGCGCCAATGTATCGCATATCGTGTATCGTGTATCTTGTATCGTGTACCAACTGCAGCTGCTTCAATTTAAATCTGAATCTGTGTACCTCAATCTGTGGCGCATTTTATGTCCTGCCGCACGTTTATGACCTTGTTTATCCTTGTCACATGGCAAACCGTCTTTAAACAAATATCGGCCACAACTTTGATGAACTCGTAAAACGCAAAAATCTCAAGCGGAGGCAAAGAAAGAGACAACAACAACAGGAACAACAAGTGTGGGCGTGGCAGGATGTCAGCCCTGAATGAATGAGCGAATAAATTCCAAATAAGAAGCATCTGAGAGAAATTAATGATGACTTTTATACGCGAGTAATTCGTGGCATTTTTATAATAAACCCTCCGCCTGCACACACCCAAACACACACCCTTCAAACACACACACAACACTCTCACATGGGCAGCTATAATTTGATTTCTAAGAAGCATATGAAAATGTGCTAAAGATAAATAATTTTTGTGAACGCATGCAGGAAATATTTGTATGGTACAAGCAGAATAAGAAAACACACACACTCACACACGCACAACACAACTGTCTGTCTGTTTGGGTGTAACTGTGTGCGTGGGTGATTTTTTAAAAAGCTTTTTTATGCTCGTTTGCATTCATTCTGATTTTTATACCGATTTAAGTCTGTTTAACAGCCTTCAGACAATCAGACAATCGCACCATAAACGCCTGAGCTAGAGCAGGACAGCAGGACAGCGGAAAATGGAAATGGAAACGGAAAGAGAGAAAGAAACTGAGACAAAAGGACACTAAGAGGATAACACAAATTGACAAATTTCTTGAGCAACTTTCTCAGGTTGGCAGCAACATTTCTTCTTTTTTGTTGGCCAACTCGAAGTGGTCGTGGAAATGAAAGTCGAAGGCGAAGTCGAAGTCCAACTTGAAGTATTTTTGCCATGAAAAGTTTTTTTGTGGGAAAACTAAAAGCTAAAAACCAAACAAGGCCCAGTGAGAAATGTGACAACTGCAGCGCAATTTGACTTAGTGGACATTTGGCATGAAAAGCTGAGGATTTTCACCAGGGAAAACCACAGCTTTTCTTCTCCATCTTCATCTTGAACTTATGGCGAATTGCAAAGGATTTATAGTTTGTTTTTTATCTTATTTTAATTTATTTTATTTTTTTACCCAGCTTAACCTTGACTTCAGGCAAATATCAAATTACTGAGTTTCCCCGAATTGCAAAATGCCACAAATTATTATTATTTGAGATTGTTACAAAATAGTGTAAGAGCTTATTGCTACATTTTCGTTTTAATAACTACAAATAAAGGATACAAATTTCTAGGAATTGCATAACAAATAATAATTTATTTTACAATTCAATGGAAATTTCATTTGTTTGGTAGATTTGAGCAGTTAATTCAAGTTTGTGTTAAATATAGAACTTTAAATTTTGCAGAAACAACCCAATTAAATGAAGCTGCAACTTTTCAAAGCAAAAAGTGAGTAGGTGTAAAAAGTTGTGAACTGCGTGGGTTGGCAAAAAGCTCAACAAAAATCCAGGTAAATGATTTATTTTTAAACTAGCCAAATTATAAATCAAATTTGATTTATGAACATAAATTCAGCATTAATACGTTCAATTTTTAGCTTTGAAATCGTTTCATTTCTAGCTAAATTGTCTTAGGACTTCTTGAAGTCCCAGAACACGTTGCTTATTGCGATTTGATTCGAAGGCAAAGGATATTTGCTAATAAATTCACTTAACCCGCATAAATTAGTCCCTTTTTGCTCTACTCAAACTTTATCGAATTCGATTTCTATTTTTAGGGACACTGTCACGCCTACCGCCAAAGTGCAATCAGTTGCAAATTGAAAATTCAATTTGCCTTAATCGGCTTCGGCTAACCTCACGTCATGCCACGCCCACAGCATTCATAGCGCACCAAAAAAACCTCACACATTCGTACTACGAATATGCGAATAAATATTTTTCATATATTTCAAATATTCCGAGTGTGGAATTCGTCCATGTGGGTGTATGTGTGTGTGTCCCTTGAGCTGGCAGCTGCAGCAGCATGCACACACATACTAGCAAAACACACCGACTAGCCTGTAGGCCAGTGCTTGCAAGAGTGTGTAGACAGGTGTTACCACACACGCTGCATATGCACATGTTTTCATATACCCTGTAAAATATTTGAAACACAGTGAACTAGTTTAAACTGTTTGTCCGCGGAAGCTGAAATAAACTAACTTAAGTGCCAGCTACGGCTATATACTCTTCTGTGTAAATGCCAGGATATGTGTCAGCCCAAAGGGCTTTTCCATATAGGGAATGTCAGGTGAAAATTTTAGCTGTTAGCTTAGCGTCAACGCTTGGCATTGATTTTGGCATTCACATATTCAGACCACACCTACACCTATGTATATTCGATTATACTGCAGTGTGGGTGAGTGTGTTAGTAGCCGTGTGTGCGTGTGTGAGTGCCAAGGTCCAAGGGCAGACAGAGGAAAATGGAAAATGCAGACTCAAGGTTAAAGCATTTTGTTATTGCTGGGATTTTGAGTATGCTTTTGCCCTTTTCTATTTCAATGTATACTGAACTTTTAATTAGTTCGCTGACTGAACAACACACCGGAAATTAAGCGAGTGAACTCTGTGGGTGTGTGTGTGTGTGTGTATTTTCTTTTGGCAGCCCACACACACAAACACACAGTCTACCCTTCTCCGTTCACTTTGCCTTTGCCTAGGTTACACTTGAATAAAAGCGTAATTATGTTAACCAAATGGAACTGAGGGGCAGTCGAAGAGCGTGGGCAGCAACAAACTGTTTTTGCACTGATTCCCATTTTTCCTGCTGCCCTGTAGCCGCGCCTTCCTGCTGCCCTGTATCTACCCTGTTACCGTGGCTACAAGCTCTTCCATTAACATGAAGTTCTTGTTTTATTTTTTTCTTTTTCGCCAGTTCAATTCATAAAAGTTGAACATTAATTAGTGTTTGTTGCAAAAGCGAAGGCAGAAAAAAATTTCAAAAATAATACAGAAAAACTCTTTATATCGAAATGCATTTTTCATGGCAATGCATTTGATGCATTTCCCCATTGCCAGTTGCCGCTCACCCCGCTGTGTCCCCTCACAGCTCCATACTGTCCCCTCAGTTCATCTGTTGCGACTCGTTTATCCCTTGAAAAATGTATAAAAACGCTACGTGCATGCAAATGCAGAAGCAACAACTGCACTTAAACAACAACAGCAACAACAAGTACTACTATAAGAACAACAACAACAAGAACTTTCTTGGCAACAACATGCATATTGCATATTGCCAGCAGCAGCAACAAATTATATAGTCTCTCGACTCCACTGCCACATTTTCTGCCCATCTACTTCTTCCTTCTCTTCCTGTTCGCATCTATGCTCTACACTATGGTGCAGTTGAAGCTTTTTTTTCTCAGAAACTCATAATGTAAAGCTTTATTGTTGGAATTAAATATATTTGTTGTTTATAGAAGAATAAAATAATTAAGATTAAATTGGTTTAATTTACATAAAACTTTTCACCCAAAAACCTCTACGAATTACCAAAGAAGTCTAGCTAAGGCTGGAAAGAACTAAAAGCTTCTTATATTAATTATGTTCACAAATTATGATAGCTTAATCACAAATAGTTTGTGTGTCAAAATATGCTCTATTTTCCCCACAGTGCCCTCCGCTCTCCACACCCCTCTACACCCGACAAGTGAAAAGCTTTTTGAAATGTTTCGGCCATGTCGTTAGCTTCGCACTTTGCTGCTGTCATTTTGTGTGTGTTCCTGTGTGTGTGTGTGTGGTATGTTGCTAGCGACCTGAGACCAGCTGCATTATTTACAAACTTGCTGCAGCTGCCACTTTTTTACCACAGTGACTCCGCCTCCTACCGCCCACTATCAGACCCCTTTTGACACGTCGTAAATGCTGCATGTAAAAAATACTTATTCCAGCTCATAATGTTGGCCACCAACTTCAGAAAAAAAGAAATAAAAACACTCCACTAATTAGAGTAACGCGAATCGTGTTTTAACGCCATTTCTTTTGTCTATTTTCTTGTTCTTCTTCTACTTGCTGGTTCGCCCTTATTCTATTTCCGGTTTGATGCGTCCTCGCGCGCTTTCGATAGCCGGAAATTAGTTTCGTTTATGCTATGCTTTATTGTTCACACTTTCGGTCAGGGTCCATTTCCGTGTAAAGGACGATTCCTTTTTTTTCTCCTCTGCTTTAAGTGCCGAGTTCAATTTGCTTTGGCTTTATTGCACTTCTTACTACTCGCCCTCTGTGTTATTTTAGACTATCAGTCTTTCTTGCTACTGCTCTTCCCTCTCTATTCCAACTGTTGCTATCTCCATCTCAATTGCACAACTTCAATATTTGCTTGGCAGCACATTTTACGGATTTATATTGACTCTCGAACAGGCACTTTTGTTTGTCGACTCTGCAATCAATTTGCACTAGTAGGAGAAAAAAAAGAGTTGAATTGGAATATATATGTTGCAACCTGTGTGTGTTGGTGTGTGTGCTGGACTGTGAGTGTGTTCGTGTGTTTGGCGTGTTTGCAAATTCTTCGCCTGCAACATCAGCTGCAAATATGTGCACATAACGAGCTATGCGTAATGGCCAACATTTCTACAGTTGCAACATTTAATATTTGTGCACTCAGTTAATGAAAACAAGAAGAGCAAGAAGAAGAAGGAGAAGTAGCAAAAGTCCAGCTTAGCCTTGCCACTTGCAGCAGAAAGTCGACACTCAGCTTAGACATCCCTTGAAATAACATACAAATTTGAATCTTTGGCTAATAAATATTATTACAATTTAAGCTAAAGGAAGACTTCTACAACATTTAAATTTAAGAAGAATATTAATTACTCTATAAAAATATTTTTGATGCCCTAAAACAGCTTATTCGAGCTATTTTTCTCCACCACTGACAGATAACTTTTAAAATGATTTTATTTTAAAATTTCTTTATTGTCTAAAACCACAAAATAAATTTGAATTGATTTTTAAATTTATTTAATTTTATTCAAATGAAATTGTAGCTCAAAATAAAACGATTGTCTATTGTTCATTCCTTTATGAATTTTTAAATAAATTAAATCGAGCAACATTCTCAAGGGCAGTTAAAACAAGGCTTGTAAATTGAAACCACAAGCTGCTCTTTTAGCCGCATATCAATTTCAAGTGGGTTAAATCAATTTTTTCTTACTTCAAGTTCAACCGCAGAAAATTAGCTCTGTTTTTGTGTGGGTTTTATTTTTACACACCAAGGAGACTAATGAATTGGTTTACCACTTGAAGTATTTTTACATGCAATGCGAGAGAGTGTTCGAGTGTATATTCGAGTAGATTTGTGTTCGCATTCGTATTCGTTTTCACATTTGTATTGGTATTCGTATTCGCATTCATTTTGGCTTACTTATTTCGTGGCCCGCATCCTTTTGTGCCTATTGTGAGATGCCAATTTGCGTCAGACCTCAAATAGAAGACATTTCGCAAAAGAGACACATTTGATATTGGCCCCGTGACATTTCTCAAGTTAACTTGGCTCAAACTCAAACAAAATTCACACACAGTGTGGCAGTTAGAGAGAGCGAGAGGCACTGATAGAAAGCGAGAGCTGTGCTGTGGCACAGATTCGGTTTGGGCTTGTTAAAGTAAAATAACAATTCCTAGAATTACAATAAAAATCACAGCAACAGCTTATGGCATTACCCTTTGCCTTCATTTTCCTCCAACGCTTTTCCAGCACTTTTCATGGCATCCAGCACCACTTGAATCTGTTGCTGGTTTCTCGCACTCTGAACTCTCGTTTCGGTCTGTTTGCTCGCTCACTTCTCCGCTTCTCGGCTTCTCCATGGGCGGCTGCACTGCGGCCACTTCTCTTTCTTCTACTTTACCCCTCTCTTGAGCCCTCTCTTAATACTAGAAGATTAAATGTCCTGTCGCAACAGGCTTAAGCGCTAAGCTCAGAACTTGCTCCTGTTCTGGCTCCGTGTCCGTAACCGTGTCCAACAGTTCGTCGATACATGCACATGTGTGTGTTTCTATGCCTGTATGCGTGTGTGTGTGTGTGTGTGTTTGTGTATTGCTTTGTGTTTGTTGCTGCTCTCTGTTGATATTTGTATTTGTATTTATACTCGGCGCTTGCACAATGCTCTACTGAAAGTATACTTTGTTCTGCCTTTACAATCTGTGCTTCGAGTGAAAAGTTGAGCTGCTGTCGACGCCTTTTGCTAGCGACCACGCCTTTAACTGGCTTTCAGCACAGATTCTCTCAATTGCCGCCTCAGTTTGTAAACCAAAAATAAACATTGCTTTTTGGTTGCCTTTGTTGCTTATTATTGTATGCCAGCCTCTGTTATTCCCCCTCTCTCTATCTCTTTCTTCTACTCGTGTCTCTGCCTCGCCACCTACACAGACATACACTTAGGCAGCGTATGTTGACGTCTGCACTTTGACGAGGTCAACTTTATTAGACCTTGAAGTTTATTCAACAATTTTTTCGCATTAAAAGCAGCAGAAAATAAGCAACAAAATGCAATTTACATTTGTATTGATTCATTAAATTTAATTGACAGATATTTAACTTTATGTGCCTAATCAAAGTTAGGCAAAAATATATTAAAAGAGCGCAAAGACTTAGCTAAGGAGAGAGTAAAGAAATTTAAAGAAATTTACATTTGTTGAGCGCTTCACAGCGACTGATCTCATTTATCATGAGAACGTTGCTGACCGACACTTCGACTCACTGCAGGTGCAGGCCACGCGGCTCCTGAGCAACACTTCTACTTCTTCTGCTTATTTCAAGTTTGTCTAATGTACTTTTTGAGCAGCCCTCGTGTCTAAGCTACTTCCCACTCTTAGTTTCTGACTCTGTCGCACTCGCTGACTTTGCTGGCTTTTGTGGCCAGCTGTCGAGTGCGTGCCGTTGCCTGAATGTATGCAATTCAATTTATTTCTGCACACATGTGTGTTTTTAGCTGTAGGCTCTATCTTGCTCTCTGTCGCTCTCACGCTGTCTTCAGTCGCCTGCTTTGTGCGTTACTTGTTATGGTTTTTTTTTAAATTTGATTAAAGCACTCATTTTGCCTGAGGTGCTAAGATTACATAATTAATTTGCAGCCGGGCCACGGCAATTAATTAAATGTCTCATTTAATAACGCTTTGTTGGGCAATTTTTTCACAAATGACTAAAAAGCACAACAATAAAGATACACTCACTCACACAAACACACACACACACACACACACCAGCGCATAAACATACAGTCTCGCATACTTTGTGGCAACATATAAAATTACGCATACGCCACGTGGATGGCGGCTGATTTATTTTTAACCTCAAAGCGTCATTCACTATAAACATATTGTATATATATACAAAATACATATATATTTTATAAGATATTTTAGGTTTATGAGCCACAAAAAGTAAAAGCATTTGCCGTTTGTCCTCTGTCGTTTCGTTTGGTTTTCGGTTCGGCGCACGGTGCGTATGCGCAACAATTTGGTACTTGTTGCGAGTGCCAGGACTGTGCCACAAAATGCGAAGCATAGAGCGTAGAATGTAAAGTCGCTGCCGACTAATCGACCAATTTTGTGGCAGTAATTTAATATGAGCCAGGTCAAAGTCTGAGTCGTAGTCGTAGTCGTAGTCGGAGTCAGTTTGGTAGCTTTAAAATGCCCAGCACGTTGCGGTGCCATCTGTTTTTTACCCCAGTCACACACATACAGTCGCACACCTGTGTCAACAGGCATTTAAATTTTTTAAAGCACTTGAAACAGCTTTTGGTTCATTTCATTTGCTTGGCTTATGCAAACACAGCCAACGAACGTTGTCTGCCACTCGAGGAGCCAACAATTTACATTGCCATTGCCCCCGATTTGAATGCAGCTCACCCTTGAAGCCCTTACAGCCCCGCACACCGTCCCTCTCTACGCTGCTTTCGCTCTCACCTTCTGACACAATCAATCAACGCGTTGAACTTGCTCTTGGTGCCGGGAATTGGTTTTGGTAGCGTTTCCCACCCAGCGTGTCCTGGGTAAAAGTTGAGGGTCGGAAACCGGGTGTGGGCATCCGAGCATTTGCTTTGTTCTCTTGGCTCACAATAAATGCAAAATAAAGGTACTCGAATTGTGAGTAGAAGCGGTGGCAGTGGGACCTGCTGTGGGGGTCAGGGGTCAGACCAGGCGTTGAGTGGCAGCAAGACAAAAGCAAAGTTCACACTGTGAGAACCCAATTCTGTTTTTTTTTTCTCACACCTTTTTTTTGTTGTATTATTTTCCTTTTATTTATTGGGTAAGCGACTCGCTCTCTTTCCCACTAGTTCACGCTATTTCTGCGCCTCTCTCTCTCTCTATCTGTTTTTATGTGCCCAAAAGGGTTCAAGCGACCTGCATAATATTACGACAAATGTTGAAACTTTTTCAATAAGCAAAACTTTTGCTTGCACTTGCCACTTGCTCAACGAGCTGTTATTATTGCTGTTGTTGTTGTTCGGGATATTGTTGTTGTTGTTATTGAAGGTGTTGGCTGTTGTTGCGGCTGCTTAGTTTGGGGTGTTGACAATTTGCATAGTTGTCAAGCAGAAAGCAAAAAGCAAACTAAAAAATTCATAAACAAATTGGATGGCAAATTCTGCAGTGAACAAAAAATGTGTCACTAGCATAATAAAAATCATATAAAATTCATACAAATATTTATTTAAATATGCATAGTAAAACTAAATTTTACTTCAACTAAACTTGTCTGTCATTTTTCGCTGACAAATTTCAATGTTACTAATTTGAGTGAGAGGCAGAAAGAGACCAAGACGAGTTGGTTAAGTGACAGAAAGAGATAGAGACATGTGTCAATCATCTTTGAGCTTTAGTTGCGCTTCCCCCTCGCCCCTTTTGTATGCTTGCCTTTGACAGTGCGCGCCACTGTCGACAGTCACATTGAAATGATTTGTCAACGCGCCAAAGCGACGACGTCAGAGTCCATCAGCCAGCTGTCTCTCTGTATGTCTGGGAGTGTGTCTGTCTCCCTCTAACCTCCCACTGCTCTTCTCCATACCCTTATAGTTCCCGCTTACCCCTCGCTGTTCCGCTTTTGTGTCTGTCACTCTGTCAGCTTGAATTCTACTGCACATTGCAGTGCGGCTAATGCCATTTTGAGCACTGCTATCTAGCTCTCTTTCTAACTCTCCATCCCTCTCTTTCTTTTTGTGGCTGTTGCATGCTTGCCACATGCCATCACGAGCATTTTACATTTATAAGCAACTGATTAAATGCTAATACAGTTTGACACGCATCACATGCATTCGGACCATGAATTTCTTTGCCAATAAACAGTTAATTAAATAGCTGATAAATTGTTGAGTTCGTGGCATCAAAGTGTTAGATTGTTGAGCTCCAATTAAGATTCGATTATTAGTTTGAAGGCATCGGCTTAATCGGGAATCGATGTACCTAATACTTTGATTTTTCTTGCCTCTAGTTTACTAAGGAGTTTTTGTATCGTGTAATAAATAAATTACTTATTTTTCAAGCGACAGTAAATTGCTTTTCGATCCATTTGTGTTTTACCGAAAGGTAATTATACTCTTTAAGCTCCAACTTATCGATAAATGCAGCAACTGCCTGGCTTACTTCATAATATCTAGAGATTAACTGACGACAATTAATTTGGCCCCACTTTTCTCCCTTTTTCCCTCCCCATTTAGAGATTAAAAATTAAATCGATATATATCGCTTACATTCGATATCCATTAGTCTAATTTATGCAGCACGAGTGTGGCAATTATAAAAATGCTTGTCACATGTCCATTCAGTTGTCTTAATTATGCAAATCCGACAACTTAAAAACTGATGCTGCAGTCCAGCCTTGGAGTACATGAGGGGGCGACAGCAGGGCGTGGCTAGAGGGTAAGAAACTTATGGCAAGGCAATATTGCAATTGATGATAAACCGGGAATGTTTAATGGCATTGACAATGAGAAAGCGAATGTGTATGCGAATAACGATGACGTTGGCATTACTGTTATTATTATTATTAAATCGAGAATGTGTTGATCATTTTTACTACAGTGTGCAGTGACTACAACGACTACAGACGACAGAGGAGAGACTACAGTCTACCGACTTGACGTTTGCATATTTTATAATAAATGAAACGTGTGTCAGCAATGCTTAACTTATGCCCCCTTTTCGCCACGCCTCCTTTTTCTTCCTCCTTTGCCTCTTGTGCCACAGATGTGCAACCGTGTGCTTGCTGTTGCCTGTCAACCATATATTATTTAAATGGAATGCTGCAACGACAGACAGATTCTCTTCCTTCCCCACTGCTTTCGTTTCTAACCATCTTAATCCCCCCTTTCACTACGCCTCTGCTGCTTCACATGTGAGTGCGTTTGTTGAGCTACTGTAAACATACAGTATATTGAGTTGTTGTTATTGTTACTCGCTCACAGGAAGTGTCAACCATGCAATGATTACAGTTTCAGCTCTTGCCACAGAGGCAAACAGACAGACAGAAACAGTCTGAGAGCGAGAGAGAGCGAGAGACAGAGTGAGAGAGACAGAACACGCACTGGTGTCATACAAAAGGCGCACTGATTACTGTCCAGAGTGTTGTGACCCGACAATACTTATCTGAATGTGGTCTATATACACTTAGCTACACGTTCTCAATAATAATAATAATAATACAGCAAAAACACTCACGTTTTGTATATTAATATGGTCATTGATTTTGATTTGAATTCGTTGGCATTTCAAGGATTCGGCTGCGGATTGTGTGCGTGCCTCTAGATGAAGCCATAAAGTGCCATAAAGTGCTATAAAATGCCATAAAAAGCATTGAGCCGTGCAAAGTGTCGCACGAAAAACAGAAAAACAAAAACTAAACTAACGACCCTCTTGCAGTGTAACAACAACAACAATCAGAACAACAAAATAAAAAGGACACAACCAAGCCAAACAATCAGCATAGCAAAAGAAGATCAAAGCAGCTGCAAAAAAAAGGCTGCAGGCACAAACCTGCGCAGCACAAAAAAAAACCTTTAACAGAGGAAAAAGGCCTACAATTTTTTATTTGGGGACACTTTTGGGGCATATCATTATACCCACTGACCAAGAAGCCAAGGAGTTTATAGAGTTGGCTGCGAGTGACCATTAAGGATTCTTGGCTTGATTTTTACGGCTTTTCAAGTATTGTAGATATTTTTTGAGTACTCAAGTTTAAAGTAGAGGTAATAGTATAAATTTAGGGCACTTAAATAAATCAAGAAAACTACGGAAAAATAATCAAAACAATTTTTAATGCCCAATTATTTAGATCCTTTACTTAATTGGAACTGAAATTTTACTACTAACCTGCTACTACTTTTCTACTACTATTCTACTACTTTTCTAATATTACTCACTACTACTTACTACTATTCTACTACTTTCTACCACTTATCCACTTTAATTCTACTTTAAGCCATACCCCTATTTTTCCAAACCCTTTTATTATTATTTTCCTTTTCACTACAATTTTAAATCTCTTTTCCTTTCCTTTATTCATATTTCACTCAATCGTGTACCCATTAATTCCAGGGTAACTAAATATCTATCAATAGTTGTAGCTATGCACTTGTTACGTCGTATACATGAAAGTTATGCATGATAATGATAATGATGTTAATGATGAACAAAAGCAAAGCAAAGTCCATAATTAGGCCGGCTGTCAGCGGGGTTAAAAGACACGTGCCGAGACAGGGACAGACGGAAGGAGGTAGAGATATAAAGAGAGGGGGACAGTAGAGAGCGAGTTGCCGTGCGCGGCAGAGCTTAGTCCAGACAGCCAACTAAGCAAGTTAAAGCCGCGTTTTGTTCAACACGAGGTCAGCGCAGAGCAACGCAAAAAAAAGAAACTTTTAATCAGGCTGTGCGTAAGTCCAGTGTCAGAGAGCAGAGTTTTGCCAATCTCCCTGAAGTTCGAATTGCAAAGCAAGTTGCCAGCTGCCAGTTGCCAGACAGGTGGGGCTACGGTTTTGGTCGTGACAAAGTTTTTAATGAGCAACGTTTTGCGGCTAATAAACATTTGTGCCATTTGGCATTTTAGTTAGCCATGTTGCCATGACGCCATATTTTTAATTGGCAGACTCGGCTGTTTGGCAACAACTCCCTTTTGGCACCAATGCGCAGCGGACCAGAGCAGTCCCAACCGAAGGGGTCAGCTCAAAGGGGAGTGAGGAGGATAGAAGCCCTCTGGTGGGTGCAGCTGAAGCCACCACGAAGGTAGCTCAGCTCCACATTGCTACACGGTCCATAAAGGCGATTGCATATTTTATTAAATTGTCCCAAAACAGCGATAAAAGTATATGTAGAAGAGGAGAACAACGAGAAGAAGAACAATGGACACATTATGCTGTCACAACAATTCATTACACAAAAGTGCTACCAAAAATTAAGCAGCAAAAGTTATGAAAAGCAGTGCGAACCGTTTGACATGACGCATACGCCACGTTGTCCAAAACAAGCCAAACTTCCCACTCCATCTAACTTTATACTCTATTCTTCAGGATAGCATACAGGCATTATCCGGCAGCTTAGGCCGTAAACCCGCAATAACGGTAAAATTCAGTGGCGCTTAACACGCGCTTGGCGCCAGCACCGCTTGGGAATTACAAGCGCCAGTCGTGTGCGAAATGTGTGACGAGCTGCGTTTAACTATTTTGCTCACTTTCAAACACAATTTACTAAGTTTTTATTACAGTTTTATTTTTAAAACTTTTTTGCTCTCATTTAAATTTACAAATTTGTTAGAACCTGCGCGTGTTTTCCAGGGTATTAAAGTCTTTGGCGTTTGCCTGAAAAGAAAAATTTACTTAATAACATTTTATCCTGCTGCTGATGTCTTTCACCCTGTTGCTGTAAGTTTTTCTTTTATATATTTATTTTTTTTTTTGTTTAGGGGGCATTTAAATTTTCTTGCCAAAGTTTTTGTTGAGTGAAACTTTTTTCGTTTGGGAGTCTCCGCCTGCCCGCTTTTCCGGCGCGCCCTTTTTACATTTTTGCTGATTTTTCCCGACGCAATTGTTGCTGCTGTTATTGTTATTGTTGCTGTTGGCAGACAGCAAATCAACAAAATTATGATAAACAGCTGCAGGTAAAGGGACCGAAAGGCCCAAGACAAAAACAAAATTTGGCAAGAAAAAAGTGCGACTGGAAAAACGGTAGGAAAGCAAATCGAAAAATGAAAACTGACCAACTGTGCTGAAAAGTCTACTAACCCTCTACACCAAACCAGATTTTCTTATACAGTGTCTGAATTTTTTGGCATTAAGGGACATTTAAGGCCAATACGAAATCATTTTTATTATTTTTTGTATATTTTTTTTACTTATTTTTTTTTTTTTGCTTGCAAATGGCAAAACCGTAAATGAAAAGCAGGCTAAAGGAAAATCAAATGAAATTCTAATAAAATCAAGTAAAATATTTGCACATGTTTACTGTAGCTTGTTTTCTTCTACTTCTTCTTCTTTTTAGCTTTTTTTTCGTTTTGTTAGCTTTTGATCTTTATTTTTTGCCGTCTTGTTTGTGTTGTTATTAACGCTATCACATAAATGTATATGTGTTTGTGTGAATGGTTGTGTGTGTGTATTTGAGTGACAGCGTCAAGGTGACAGCCTACACCCCCTGAATTCCTCCCTGAATACCGCCACACCGGAGTAGCTAGTAACGCCTTCTTAAAATTTGCGCATATTGCCTGGCAAATCGTTTGGTTTCTGCTGGGACTCGTTTTCCCTTAGCATTTTTCACAGCTAACGTTTCACTTGAGCATTCACAGTCTCCCCACACACACACATACATTCATAACACACACACACACAGTGGCAGAGGCTTGGTTAAGCGAGTTTAGCGTTATTTTCAGGTAGCAGCCGAACAAATATTTGCATATTTGATATTTTGGTAACAACAACCTTATACAGAATGTAGATTTTCTTATCGATTTTTGTCATAATGTTGTCGACATTGGATGTTGCTCATATACCCTCTAATTGGCTTGCTTAGGGGGTATATAAGACTTGGTCATTGGAGAAAAAGCCTTTGGAACAAAATAATTCAAAAAGGCTGACATTTAACTTTTGCAGTGTATCTTTTGGCATATCTTTCTTTAAAACTTTTATTCTTTGACTTTAGCTTGTAAGTACCTAAAAACGTCAGATTGCTGTGTGCTTTTTATTAATTTTTACAGGGTATACCTTGGCATAATAATTTGGCTAAGGCCAATTCTTGACTTGAATTTGTTAAACTGCTCCGCCCGGAATGTATTTATGTATGCTCAGCTCTTGAGGGAATTTAATGTATTTATTTCACGTTTTTTAACAGGGTATGCTATGGTCTAATACACTATTCTCTGTGCCACTTTCACTTGATAGTCATTTTGCACACACTTGTTAATGTTTGCTCTTCACTTTGGCGCTACGCAGCGGCCACGGCCACACCTACGCACCGTGGTCTAGAGCAACTATAACAACAGCAACAACAACAAGAAACTATAACCACAGTGTGAACAACAACCACATTAACCACAGCAGATACAGCCGCAAGAACAAGAGCAACAATTGCGGGAAAAATGCTGTCGTCATATTTGCAAACTTCAGAGAATGTGGGAGTTAAACTTGTCTATAAATAGAATAAGCTGGACATCAGGTCTAGTACGAAGTGGTGGTGGAGAGGGAGGAGGAAACTGCACGTACAGTAAGAAAACTTTGTGCTATGCGCGGTTTTCCGTTGACTTTTCCGTGGCACACGCAAACCAAATCAATAAAAAAATTACCAACAAATCAAATTTGTGGCAAGCAAATAAATTTGGAAAATCAACCACAAAATCAGCATTAACAGCAGCATTAAATGTGGCATGCAACAAGTACTAAGCACAGACTAGTGGAATTTATGGATTTACAGCTATTATAACGCCCCAGGTGGGAATACCATTACTTAAACCCAATTCCCACACACAAAGTTTATTTCGAAATATAATTTGAGCTATTTGCATTGTCTATAAAGTATTATTAACACACACAGAACGCACACACACACCCATTACACACACACACACTCTGTTCGGCTTCAATTGGCTTGAAATTAATAGTAACACATAAATAACCAAAATAACTGAAGGCAAACTCAACTAACACTTCATTTACAGCAATTTGAGTTTTGTTTTGAGAAGCTTAGCTCAGGTTTACAGCTCGTTAGAGCACAAATAAACCAGATTTTGACAGTCTACTGGCTATTGTTAGGAGAAATATTGTCTTTGGCTAGAAATTCATCAATTTATTTAAGCCACAATTCGGTCATAAATTCAAAGTTATTTTCATATTAAATGTGTAAGCAGCAAAAATTGATTTATATTTATTTATGTAAAGCACAGCAAATCCACTGTAAAGCCATTTTTGTCTGCAACTGCGACTTTTAGCTAAGTGCATGCCATAAATAATACCAAATTTAAAATGTACAGGGTATAATAAATGATTTGGCAAACATTTCTAGTAAAATATGCGCACATTTTGTTGAACAACCATTGGTTTGAAAAAAATTAATATAAAATCAATCAGGGACTTTTACTTTAAAGAACCAAAAGGTTTATGACTAGTATATACCCTGTAGACAGCTGAAAATAAACTTAAGTTGCTTTAATATTATTAATTACATTTTTAGAATGCCAACAAAGTGAAAGTTTTGAGCTCATTTTAAGTGAAACTTTGCCAGCAAGAAATAAGTTACTTTCTAGCTTGAACACTATCCTATTAAAGGCTAATTATTTATTCCAAAACTATTATGTGAGACTTTGCCTTAACTGCTGCTCGTAATCAGTTAAGTTAAGAGGACCTGCTTGCCTACTAGATACCCTTTATTTAAATCGAATAAATATAAATACTTTTGACACAGTTAATTTCATCAGCTAACAGACTGACTATTTAGTAAACTATATTTACAGGGTATCAAGGCTCTTGACTCTGATTGACTCTGCCTTTTGTCAGCTGCTGCTGAAGCACACTTAAGGCAGTTGCATTGCCTGAAATGCATTTGAAGAGGTTCAGAGACAGAGCTCTAAAGTCAAACAGTCTCAGGCTCACATCTAATATGTCTGTCCGTCTGCCTTTGTATCTATCTGACTGCCAAAGCACAAAGGATCTGCGTATTTTGCATGCATTACAAAATGAATTACAAAATTTGAAATGCGTGTATTCAAAATGGTTTTTGTTGTGCGCATGCAAATGTGCGAATATGTTCTTGCTCAGCGCTGCTCTGCCTCCTGATGATGGCTTTCAAATGTGAACGTGAAAGCATTGAAGCATTTTATAATATGCGCAAAAGGTACAGGGAACTGTGGGCTAAAGGGGGAAAGAAGAAGGAGTGTGTGATAGTATGGGAGTGAGAATGGGAGAGAGGAAAAGAGGATGTGTGCTGTTGCTGAGCAATGTAAACGTTGTACACATATTGAATCCATAAATAAATCCTTAAGCAAAAATTGTAAATGTCGGATTAAGTGTATCACAAGCACACACACACACACACGCACCCAGCTGAGAACATATGTGTGTGGGTGTGCTTGTGTGTGACACTAAAAACTAAATGGCAAAAATACACTTTAAGCTCTTGCTGCCACAAAATATGTTGTCAAAACGTGGCTAGATCGAAACAAAGTTAATTCCCGTCAGCACTAACAACAGCAAGAACAGGACGAAGAGCCAAAAAAACGCTCACACCACTGTGTGCTACCGATAATAATTACTTGCAACATTGTAATCCTCTTAACAGGCAGATTTACAAGCAAGTTAAGTGCCACTTCAATCCTCTTTCCCCGCTTTCCGCTCAATGTTTTCTGCTCTCTGCTCCCAACTCCTACTCCATGGTGTAAATAACATGAAGCGGCATTTTATTTTAACACCCCATAATCTATTTACTTACGATTTGTCCAAAAATAAAAAAAGTCAAGTAATGAAGACGAAGCAGCTGAATTGAATTACTGAAAACACACGACGCGATGTGACCAAAAACGTTATAGTCTAAGTTGTAAACTGAAATATCTGATGATGTTTATATGTTTATTTTTATTTATTTTATTTTATTTTAGGCTTTAACGTTGCTTCTCTGCCAAAGGAAACACGTGCACACGCTTTGAAGTCCCCAAGAAGACTAAAAACTGTTGCTCGATTGGAGCACGGAGCATGAAACATGAAGCATGGAGCGTGGAGCATGGAGCTGGGAGCATAAAGTCTGTCTCTGAGTTCTGGTTTTTGTAGTCAACGCTTAAACTCAAAATGGAGTTCGGTAAACGGTTAACGGTTAACGGAAAACGGTTCACGGCAACACGAACTTGTCACACTCACACACACACACTTAACTGTTGCGTCGCTGGGGAAATTATCCCTTTAGGGAAATTTTTACTCGACTTTCCCCTACAACTGCTAGTTGCTCCGCCCATCAAAGATTACCCCACTGAAAACGCAACAGTTTGTTGGCATCAGGGTCAAAGCAGTTAACCAAAGCAAACTTCATTATTATCTTCGTACAGTAACAACTTCATTATTTGTTTTTTATTTCGGGTATGCGTATCAATAGTTCAAAATATTTTCAAAAGAAAATGAAAAACAACAACAACGATGCGCGCATGAAAACGCTTTGTCAATGTCACTGTGTTGTTGTGGCCGAATGGGGAGAAGTGGCGTATGGGGGGTATTTGCGGCAAGGTGCAGATATACAGCAACTAGTGGTCGTTCAGTGGCTCACATTACGCAGCAGCAGCTACAAATTTGTTTACGCCTAATTGGGCTACGTTTACAGGCCGCAACAGCCCGAAAAAGTATGCTACATAAATTTCAATGCTGCCAGATACGCAATACCCTACACAGTAGAGCTATAACGGACATGCTGAGCTAAGTCAGCAGCTGGAAAATTTAATATATTAAACACAGAAAGCTAAATCAAGGCTTTCAAAAGTAGAAGTTTGAGTTAGAGCAGTAAACTTAAATTTATACATGTTTATTAAAAAATTAAATATTTATATGAAGTATATGTGTTGAGATTTCAAAGAGAAACCTAGTTATAATTACAAAACTAGCCTTTGAGGACTACAAAAATTATAAACTAATTATATTTTGTACTTTACGTGATTATTTTGAACTAAAAGTAACCAAAAAATGTACAAATTTTATACCAAAGCTTAAAACTTATAAAATCTTACAAAAAGCAGCTTAAATTTAAATATGCTTTGGCTAATGCCAACTATTCCCACACCTCAGAGACTAGAAAATCAATTTCCGTTTTTTCAGCACCCATTTGCAGTGTTGATTAATGCCCAAAGTGCTCCATATATGCAGCAATTAAGGCTTAAAAGTGTACTAAAATTTTCATAGCATACTCTTCGGCTGCTTGTAAAATTTTTGCCTACGCGTGAGTCGAGTATGAAACATGCAACATTTTTTTGGGGGCCACAAAAGAAACGACAGCACTTCAGAAAAGAAAAAAATGTTGGCAATGTCTGTATAAGTTTTTTGTGTCTGTATGGCTGGGTGAGCGTCTGTGTGTATGTGTGTGTGGGGGCATAAATCAGAGAGTTGCCCCAGACAATGGCCTGTCAATGGCATGTTGTCTGCCCACAAAAAAGAGACAGCAAAAGAAAGAGAAAGAGTATGGGAGTGGGTGTATGTGTGTGCCAGTATGTGTGTGACACAAAGGTGCGATGTTTTTTAGTCACGATGGGGCCGTAAAAAAAGTTTGCTACGCTTCACCGGGGCACAAATTTATAAGGCCAACGGCAGCAATTTCATGTGCCTTGTAGTGTGTGCCACAAATGAGGCACTGAAGCCAACTTCCAGTTGAATGTGAGCTTCAATTAGCAAAAGTGCTAACCAAACACAGACGAACACACACAAAGACCGAGTCGGTTAGTTGCAGTCATTCTGGCAACTAATTGAAGCACGTTGCAAATCAAATGTTAAAAGCTAAAATGGAAATGGAAATGAAAATGAAAATAGAAGCGGAAAAACCGATTGGCCAATGCAATTTAATTAAATCTCTCTAATGTCTGCTAATGATGTGTCCACTTTAGCCACACCCCGATTACCCCGTCCTCCGTCCAGCGGTCACTACAATTAACAGCTAGTTTGCAGCGTTGCACATTGATTGCACTCAAGTTGCTGCTTGCCACTTCAGTGTGTTGCACTAATCAAATTCATTCCAATCCGACTTCGATTGCTACACTTGGCAAATCGCTGTCGATTATTTATAGCTGGCAGCTAGCGGATGTAATGCCAGCCGGAAGTTGGCAAAGATGGCGACGACGCCATTTGCCGCTGACATTGCTACTGTGTGTAGATTTCGATTTTGATGTTGTTTTTGTTGCGATTGCGATTGCCTGCTGTTAACAAGCGTCGACATGACCTCCGGGCTTTCTTTGTGTTTGCACATGTGTGTGTGTGTCTGTGTGTGGATTGCTGTGTGTGTGAGTGACAAAGGTCTCTCTCTATCTTGCTCTCTATTCGGATTCTGTATTAAAGCAAATTATGCCTTTTTATTATTGCAGCCTGCGCAACAAACGAAAATATCCCAAAGCAGCTGCAGAGCGTTTTCTTTGCTTACCTGTGCTGGCTACCTACCACTCCCCCTCCGCCCCCTTGTGTATGTTATTCGGCTTTAGCAGACACACCCACAGCAACACACACGTAGGCAAACTCATTACGAAAAATGAGCGTCCTGCGGCGTTCAAACAAAGCAACAGTTCCGTACCTAAGGACATCCCCTTCACCTCCTCCTAGCCTCTCCGTTCCCCAC
This sequence comes from Drosophila parthenogenetica, assembly GCA_035047505.1. Classification (NCBI taxonomy): domain Eukaryota; kingdom Metazoa; phylum Arthropoda; class Insecta; order Diptera; family Drosophilidae; genus Drosophila; species Drosophila parthenogenetica. Next base: position 6,131,219 of record JAWNPM010000070.1, read on the forward strand.
CACTCTTCCATCTACATCCCCTCCCTGTCTGCTGCCTCTTGCCACCCTTGGGCAGACCATGTTTATGTGTATATGTCTACATTACTTGTTTATGCCGAAAATCACTAAAGCAGAGAGAAGGAGAGGAAGCGTGAGAGATGCTGCGTAGAAAGGGAACCAGAGGGAGAAATAAAGAGACCGAGAGTGCGAGGGACATGGTACACCACCGCCCGTATATCGATTTTGTTTGATGTTTGGGCACAGGACACAGGATCGCCACCCCCAAAGACCCCGAAGCCACCGCATCATCAGCTAGAACCACCTCAAACTTCACTTACCACACACCTCCAGCTTCACTTTACTTTCTCGTCAACAAATTCAGCTACATTTGGCTTACTTCCCGCTTAAATTGCTGCTTCCGTTAGCATTTACTTTGCCGCCTTTTATTTTAAATATTTAAAGTGTGTAAATGCCGAATTTGTATAGTCTTATTGTAAATAAAGGGTGCGCTTTTTGCACTGAAAAAGTCTAGCAGGATGAATAAAATGGTACAATAGTTTGTTAGGTCTTTTAAAACATACTTCACTTATCAAATCTATATAACTATAGGCTCACCCTGTTTTAGTCTGCACTAGCACACCCTGTATTCAAAAAGAAAAGTTTTCGGCTTGAAGTTTCAGCTTCGTCTGGTTTTTGCTACAGTTTAACGAGCTGTTTGGCAACATTTTTATGCGAAAACAATTATACTTGAGCTGCCAAATGTTTGACCGAATATTTGTTGTTACTGTGCTTCTACTTCAACCTCTTACTGTTGTTGTGGTTGCTGGCCTTTTGGTAAGTTCGCTTTTTGTTGCTTGCTGCGTTGAGTTTATTGTTGTCTTAAAGCTGCTGCTGTTGGTATTTCACCTCAAGCATACTTTCTGTTAAATCCATCTACACACGCACACTCACATAAGTTCTGATCTTCTTCTACTTCTTTCAGCTGTAGTTGACGCTTTGCTCGCTTAATTAGCTCAGACGGATTTTTCATTTGCCCGTGGGAGTTCATTAAGGCGCTTCAGCAAATTCTTCGAATTACTTCAAAAATACTTGGGACACACGCACACTAGTCTAGCTGCACTGTGCACATTTCTGACTATTGTGAGCTTTGTTTTTTTGGCGAAAAACATTTTAGATTTATGGGATAAACAATTTTAAACTTAGTTGAAAATGCTTGCATAAATCAATTCCAAAATCTTAGTCTTCTTTGAAAGAAACTTTTTTTTTCAGTGCATAGCTATTGTAATTGACAAAATAAAACACTTTTAATTGATTTCGTATTAAGGATAGAAGAAAATCTAAAGAAAAAGAGTAGAAAATCTGGGCTTAAAGTTTATTTTGTGCGTTTTTTTTTTCAGTGTAAAACACGCCAACACATACTTATGCGAGGTTAGCGTGAAAGCGTTATAGGGCATAGGGGGTTGTATAAGAGGATGAAGGGAGCATAGGGGATAGCGAGGTGCTGGCTTTTGTGCTTGCGCATTTTCATTTGAAACGGCAATTGCATTGTGCCATTCCCAATCCGCTTATGGCTGCCGCATGCAACATGCATCGAGGAGGGTAAGGGGGAAAGCGACGCAAGTTTTATACTCCAAGCAACAAATACAAACAATGCACTCAGCCAGCAGTGCAACAGCAGCAACAACAACAACAAAAGCGCGCTTATCAGCCTACGGTTTAATGGTAAAGACGGAGACAGAGCGAAAAGAAGAGCGGGAGAGCGTGAAAGCGCTATGGAGCTTGTAGTGAAACAGCAGAGAGAAGAAAAGCGCGGGAGTAAATATAAAGGCAGCAAGGCGGAATGTACTTGATAAAAGCTTGTGCCATTTGTTGTTGTTCTTGTTGTTGTGGCTGCTGCGCTTTTTGTTCTTTATGTAGTTGTAGTTGTTGTGACTGCTTATGAAAAATACACGCACTCAATGCCAAAACACTCTCGACGCCGCTAACCGTTAGCTTACTTCAAAAACAAAAGCACTTTCATTAGCTTAACGCTCACGGTCGCCACACAGAGCTCACTCACCACCCACAGTCTCTGCTCCTCTGCCCACTCCACACCCCCACTCGACTCAAATCCCAGCGTGTCGCAAGGTCAGCGCAACAGCTTCAGTTTATACCTTTAACCTGACCGCAAAGCGCTTTCCCCTTCATAACGGCAGCATAAAATGGCAGGGGTACGTGAAAGCTCAGTGTTCTAAAAAAAATACCGCAGGGGAAAGCCAAAACGAAAGCTGCAACTGTTCAAAGCTTTTGAGGAGTAAGCAATGCAGGCAACACAAACTACGTGTGGGAGAGGAATAGGGAGAGAGAGTGAGACGAGACTGTGTGTGTGGGTGTCTGTGTTTCGTACATGTTTGTCAGCTTGTCCTTGGTTTAGACGCTGACGCAGCGCGCGCTCGTCTTAGCTAAATTAACACAAATATTTTGCTAATTAATTATTTATTGCACATGAGAGTAACAAAGAACTTTTTGACGCTTTGACTTTGAGGATGATGGCAAACGTCAACGTTGTGGCATAACTCTGCTTGTGTGGCTGCTGCGATTTAGCTTCAAGTTGACATTGAATTATTACCATGTTTGCATTTTCTATTTAAAACTAATCATCTAGTTATTTATTAACAAGTGGAGCAAAAATCAAAACGTGAGCTCATTAAATACATAAAGTCACTTGGTTAACAGGCGTGCGTGTGTGAAAATCTGCAATTCTTACTCTCTCGCTTTGTCTGGTGGATGCTGAGATCACAATGTGCGTCTGCTAAAGTGGGAGTCAACGCAAGGCTGTACAAGTGGGAGGTCAAGTGAATGCTAACTACGAACATATGAGTATGTGTGAGTACATGTGCCTAAGCAGTTCAGCAAGCTAAGAGCGAGCAAGTGCTATGTGGGGAAGTGCATTTGCTAAAGCAGTTAAGCATGCTGAGAACAAGTAAAGGTCAGCTGTGGTTCGAATAGTGTTTGAGACAGCAGCAAGCTCTATGAGAGGTAACATTGTGAGAGCGTCACTGTTTAAGCCCACACAGTGAAAACAGGCATCGACAGGCGGCGGATGTCAGTATCTAGCGTAGGTCGATGTAGCCCAGACCTGCATTTACCCATTAAAAGATCAGGCAGCCATTCATTTCTAAATATATATATTTATAGATATAGCGTGTATTCTCTCTCTTTCTCTCTATATTCATCAACTTTTTTCTATTTTTACAGTTAATAATTTATAATTATAATAACAATTTTGTTGATTTTTTACATAAATTGTATTCGCATTGAAAAATATAAATCAAAAATTATATTTGTGTTGACATTTTATATAATTTAACTAACTGAGGGCGTGATCGTGATATATAGCAACGACTTTGGGTCGTCTCTAGTCAGAAATTGTGTCTTTTGCTTAAATCGTAGTTGGTAATTGTAATTGGTAAGTGTAGTTGGTAATTGGTAATTGTCACACGCTGTTTTCTATAGATCTTTCTTGTCTCTAATGCTACGAGTATTTGTTGCTTGCTATATGTAGGTTATTAGGGCTGTAATACTTTCGACTCAGCTGAACTTATCTCTCATATAACTACATAAGCTGCGTGACCTTTGAACTTACACACTAAAGTTCAGTCATGTCCTTATTAGGCGTCTGTATTGGTAATCAATGTACATGTATTAGTGCACTTTCAATTTTTTAAAAGCTTTGCGCAGTACACTTTGTGCCTTGTAGCTTTGAGCTTTCAAAGCTTTCGTGTATGTGTGCCGTCTGTGTGTGTAAGGATTTGGAACATTTGGGACATGACTGATCATACTAAATATACAATAGTTTTTCCATAGATGTGTGCTAATCGCGGCTGTACCGAAAATCGTTGATAATGATTTAAACCAAGTCTATATGAACAATTTTGAAGGCCAACATCATTAACGTGACTTATGATTAAAGTTAACAATACAAGTGTACTTGATAAGGCGTTACATGCTGGGCGGGAGCGTCTCAAAACCTCAACATACTACATATATAAATAATTTCAGTGTTATTTATAAGTAATATCGTTAAATCGTTAGATCGTTCTCTATCGTAAATATCGTAAATTTATACAAGACATTTAAAATTCAAAAATAAATAATCTCTAAAAGAAAATAATCAAATCAAATCAAATAAACTAAAGTTAAGAAAGGGCAGCAGAGCAGTAATAATTAACTAAATATAAAATAAAACTGTGCTGAACTGAACTGAACTGAAACTAAACTGATCTCTACTGCAACTGAAACTGGAACGTGGTTTGTGGCACATGTGGCAGGCAGCTGCAGCTAATCCGCCGTCTCCAGCGCCAAGCGACAGTCGTGTCCAGCCAAAGCAGATGCAGTCGCTTCCGTTAACGTTTCCGCTTCCGCTCCAACTGCTGGTCATTGACGTGGTTGCATCGGAGGTGCATGCTCCCGATATGTCTTCAGTTTTGTCTCCATAGCCTGCAACAAAAAGCAATTTGAACATTAATTGTGAGACAACAACAATTAAACAGGTGCAAGTTAAATAAACAGTAAACAATAAACACACGAAACATAAAGTGACATATAAATTATTAAATTATTTATTAACGTAGCAATTTAATTAAATGCAAGCGTCAAATCGAAAATAAAAAGCCAAAAAGCAATTACAAAAGTATGTTTTAATTTCTGTGTATGTGTGTGTGTGGGGGGGTGTGCGAGTGTATGTGTGTGTGGGGATCACAGTGCAGACGGAGGTGGCTTTAGTTCTGTACCCAGCCCAGGCTCGATGTCCTGTATGCTACGCAAGCGTTCCGCAAAGCGTTTAAACATGTTTGTGCCAAATTGGAGGCTACTTAAACTGCTGCGACGCTGTTGCATTGCTGCAGTGCAGTCGGTTGTCCAGCTGGCATCGCTGGCATTGGTGCTAGCGTTGCTAGTGGTGCTTGCAGCGCCACCAAAGGCGCGACGAAACAGACTAGAATCGCTGTCCGGCGACGGACGCTCACAAATGCAACGAAACTTTTGACACTCTGGACATAAGAGAGCCTTATCCCACTACAAAAACAATAGGAACAAAAACACATAAAATACCAACAAAAACGAAAACAAAAACACAAAAAATACAAATATTTGGACATGCATAAACCGGTTTATGTTTGGTTCGCTTAACGTTACATTCGGTTTGGGCTACTTACGTTCAGTTTTCTTAACATATCAGCGACAATGTTGAGCGCGGTGGTGCGGGAGCTGGCATTCATGGCATTGCCATTGATAAGGTTCTCGGGATCTGCAAAAAGGAAGCAACACAACACAAGACTGGTTAGTTTCGGGTCTAATAACTGCTTAGTTAGTTACATTCAACAATTAACTCGGACACACAAATGTTATGACTACGAGAAATGTGGCAAAAATGTGTGAGAAATTTATGCGCTTACATTTAATTAATTTGATGATTTACAGAAAAAGAATATACAAATAATGGAAAAAACAATTAAACAAAAAATAATTTCTTTTCTTTAAAATGAAAACTTAAAATATGCGAATGCTTGTGTGTGATTCTTTTTGAAAAAAGCAAAATAAAAACTTGTGAAACTTAAACTTAAAGCTAAAGTGAATTTGTGTGAGTCTTTTGCTTGAGTGAACGACATGACTTTGATAGTTTGAGTACGCGTAGTAGCTTACTTTTAAGCGAATGTTGCTGTTGCTGTTGATTATTATAATCGTTTCTATTTGCTAAACTGCCATTTAGCGCACTAACACTGATGCTGGTGGCCTTTGTAGCAGCTTGGTTGTCATGTGGCAGCAATATGCAATCACCATTCGCCACAATCCCATTGGGCAGCGATGCTGATGAGTTTAGCGTGTTGCCACCGGCAGCTGGAGCAGCTGCTGTGCCATTTGTGGGCGTGTACCTGGCTTTGACATTCAGCTCCTGCTTAAGATCTGCAAGAACAATTAATATATTAATGTGGACATTACTTAAAGTTAGCTTTGTGTTTATATAAATATGTGCACGCACCGCGAGTCTCGTCCATCAGACGCTGCAGCTTCTCCTGCAGCATTTCCTTTTCGTCCACCTCCATCTCCAGTAGAGCATTCTTTTCATAGGCTTTGTCCAACATCTTCTCAAAGTCTACTATGCTCTCGTTGAGTATGCGATGTGCACGCTCCAAATCATCGTTTTTCTGCTCCAATTGTCGCAGATAATCCTTCATGGAGTCGCGCTCTTTTTTAACCGTCTCCAACTGTTTATCCAGATTTGACATTTCGATGCCTTGTGTATCCAACTTGAGCTGGAGAGCGATGAGAATATTAATAATGATGACATAGTTAATATTTTTTAGTCTACTCACCTTGAGTGAATCATTTTCTTTTTCGTACATATTAAGCTTGGCTCTGAGATCTTTGATTATACTCTGTTTTTGCTCCAGAGTGGCGTCCATTTCGGCTTCCATTTCTCTAGACTGTTCTACATATTCATCATACTCTTGTTTCACATCTGTCCATCTGCAAAAGGGGTCAATAAGTTAGCTCCTCCCTTCGCTGTCGCTCTCTCTTTGTTTACTCTCTTTACTACTTACTCTTTGTGGTACTGTTTTGAGCGCTCTTTCCAATACCTGCACTCATCCTCGACGCTGTTGAACATTGGTGGGGCCTCCATTATGATTATATGATTTAATTGTTGTTTATTTGTCGGTGGTCAAACTGGGTTTGAAACTGTTCGTTCGTTCGTTTAGCTTTTTGCTTTTAACTTTTATTGTTGTTAACTAAGTTTTTTATCTCACTATATGCTAAAATTCAAATTCGTTTGATTGGCGGCCTGTTGCTTATGGTTTTGTTGCACTTCACTTCCGATTTTAGTTTTCCTATTACAAATGCCAAAAACACAGTTGTGTTGCAGTTAAGTCAGTGATCTGAAAGTGATGATAGTTTTCGTATTGGTGAAAATGTGAAAAATCAATTAGGAACAGGTGTTCCTCGAGGCACTATTGATATTTTCGTTGTTAATGTTGTTTTTGTGGTTGTTGTTGTTATTGCTTGACGCCCTACATCACACCGCACGCCGTGCCAGCTAAATAAACATTTCTGCGCGTCGCTGACGTCGCCGCCACTTTGGCTCTCTGCGTTTCCCGTACCTTAGCCAACAACAACAACAAGAACAACATCGACATCATCGTCATGCAAAGATACGACGAAGTTTCCAATACAACAACGCGCAGCAGCAGCAGCACAAAAATGAAATCATCGCACATTTTCACACGCCTCTTTTGTCATAATCAAATTGGTAATTGATAGTGCAACACTTGTTATTATTCCTGCCATGCTTTACTTACACTTTAGAAAATATTTGACTACGTTTGCTTTGGTTTATTTACATAAAAACCGCATAAATATAGTTATGCTTGTAGAAATTTACCACTACTCCAAAATACACAAACCAACCTGTAGCCCTGGCACAGTGTTGGACAGTACGTGAAGCTCGCCAGCCCTGCGCAATTGCAGTCGATGTTTTCGTTGCAGTTGAATTTAAATGCAATGTTTCTTTCTTCTTAAATCTAAAAAATTATATATATTTAATGACAAATCTACATTGTTTTATATAGTCTAAGTTTTCTTCGGCTTTTACGTCGACATATCGTTTTTTTGACGCTGATATCAGACTTTACTAATGGCCGTCCAGGGAATGTTATGTGTTTTTTTGCTTCGCCATCAGTGCTGCTGTCATTAGATATATAATTGTCGGTATCTACATCTATATCTGAGCTGTCATCAATAATTTGCGATGCGTTCAAAGTCATATCACGTACTGAACTTGAACTTGCCATAATCGGCTCGGCGTCCTCATCTCCAACAATTCGCACTGGTAACGCATTATAACAGAAGCTTTGCGTCAGCGTACGCTGACGTGTTTTACCTCTTAGGCTGAGATTTATTAATTGCGTTTCTGTATCACTGGAGTCACTATTTTCGTTTTCTGGTCCCTTAAATAATTCCTTTCTTTTGTGGTGAGACATTTCAATTTCCGACCGCAAATATGTAAACATGCAAATCAGCTGGCCAGCTGCGGCAACTCTGCGCCAGGGCTGCACAGTCGATTGCGGGCTAGTAAATTGCAATCAAATGAATGTGACCATAGTAAAATTGGCGGTGTGACCAATTGTATCGACGGCAGTAGCAGTGCAATTTCAACAAAATAAGGTAAAATATAGCACACAAAAGACATATAAACATAAAACAATTAGCAGAGTTGTTTGCGAAAACTTCACTAGTGATAAATATGGAATTTTTGTGCTGACCTAATAAAGGCGTTGAAGCTGAAACGAATATAAAATTGATTATTGCGGCGCATGCCGAAAAGGGAGGATTCAACAGCAAAACGAGTGTAAAAAGAAAAGAAAAAAACAATGTAGGGAAAAAACAAGACATTGGATCAAACAAAGAAGAAATTGCAATCAACTCTTGAGCCACTACAAATATGCACAATAAGCACAGTAATAAACGGTGTGCTTTTAACATTACTTTTATTTGCAGTTGAAGCATTTGCGTTGCGGTGCAGAAAGAGAACTAGAGAGCACTAACACCAACAACAACAACAATAAAGCTAATTGCAATTTGGGTGCATTACTAACGGGAGTTGCTTTGTGCAGAGAGAAAAGGCAACAGAAACAACATCAACGACAACAACATGGCCGATCCTGAGAGGCAAAGTTTAATCACCGCAGACCAACCGACCTCCTACGCATCCTTTCCAGACGATGGCGCAGAAAATCCCGGAAGCAGCGCCGTCGCCACTAACGAAGATGGTAAGTAGCCTAACATCTGATAAAAAAAAACCCTAACCTCGTGTCAAGTCCATTCAACTTATCAGTCTCCCCTCGCGTAACTGCTTTTCGCTCCCTCCCGCATATTGCGTGTCACCGGACTTTGAGATCTATGCGGGTGCAATTGTTGTTGTTTTTGTTATTGTCTCGCACATTTGGAAACCCAACAAGTGTGTGCGCTCTAGTTTGCACCCACTGTGATTTAAAGTTGTTGCTCTTTTGTCAGCAAGGCCTTGTCTTCTTGAGTTTTATTTCATTTCATTTTATTTCATGCTTAGATTTTCACACTTCCCTTAACTGAGTCATAATGCTGTGGGTGCTGAAAGCTGTAGGGGTGGGACGGTGAGGAGTGCTCGCAGGGAGTGGGCGAAGTGAAAAGAAAAAATTTACTAACCGTTTGCGCGACATTCGCAGAAAGTTCGTAACTTGATGCCGAACCGCAGTCAAATACGCAAATGCCAATCTAATTACTATTTAAGTGACTATTTTAACTATGATATGGAATCTGGCAGCTACAGTAAGATTAGTAATTGGTTTTTAGAAAAGAAGTACATGTTTTTCAGCTAAAAGCAGATATTACTTTTGCATATTTTTAGCTAATTAAGTTTCGTAACTTATTTAAAACCCTTTTGTATTAAATATTTTTAATAAGAATAAGTACATAATTTTTAATAACATTTTTGCATTTAATTGCACATTTGATTGTTCAATTATTACGCTTATTTACGTATTATTTGTGTGTTATCTTTATCAGTGTTCAGGGTTTTGCTCAGAAATATATGTCAGTTGATAAGTTTCGCATCAAACATTGCACGGAATTTGTTTACGTAGTGTAATTTTATATTTAACAATAACTTTTATCACTGCTTTGGAAAGTGTTTGCTGATTGACAGCTGGTTTGGGAAAGTGTATACAGAGTTCGGCAACTGTTTGTTGAGTTTTCGATTCCCTTATTTGTTTTGTTTATGCTTTCATATCACAGCGCAGAGTGTTGCGCAGTCAGCAGCGGTAGCGGCAACGCCGACGTCGACGTCAACGTTGGCGTACACGTTTAATCAGCGACGCCAGCAGCAGTGATGGCAACAGTCAAAAGGCGTTAAATGAGTCATCCGATTTTGAATGCATATGCCCATTATCGTCAGTGTAGCTTCCCCTCACTCCATCCAACTCTTCCCCGTTGTGCCTTTGTTGTTGTCAAGAAGAACCTGATCACAGCACACCCTTTGCCATTGATAGCATTAAGAGCAATCCCAAGGCTGTGTAAGATATTTATAGCTCTCGTTGTCTCTGCTGATTTCACTTACACCAAAGCTGTTAACTAGTTTTAGTTTCTTACCACAAATGGGGCACAAATATCGCGGTGGAAATGGAGTTTATTTAGTTTTTTGACCCACTTGCTCTTTATCTAACTAAAAGTTGTTCCGCCCACACGGTATCATTTCTCTCTGGAGATTCTTGTTCTTTTGCAGCATCTTTGGCTGCAGTTTCAGCTGTTATTGCACTGCAGCAACATGTATTTATTTTACACAAAGGGTATTCCTCACTCTACTCTCGTTTTATTATTAATAAACTGTATTTGTTTGCAGGCAGCAATGCACAATCGGTGCCTTTCATTGGTCCCGATGAGTTGCCACCGCCCTATCAGAACAGCGGCACTGGGGGCGTGCCCATGGTCACCTGTCGTGTGTGTCAGAACATGATTGACATCACCACCAAACGGGAGCAACATGTGGTCAAGTGCACCCACTGCAATGAGGCAACTGTGAGTAGTCCTAGAAATATAGAAGCAAATTGAAATTAACTGATTTCTTTCTTCATTTTAGCCCATACGGAATGCACCTCCCGGCAAGAAGTATGTGCGATGTCCTTGCAATTGTCTACTAATCTGCAAGAGCTCTTCGCAGCGCATCGCTTGTCCACGACCCAATTGCAAGCGCATCATCAATTTAGCTCCCAGTCCAGTGACACCGCCAGTGCCCACCATGCCGGGCATGTGCCGCGTCACCTGTGGACACTGCTCTGATACATTTTTGGTAAGGGCAATGTGGTCGACAGCAATTGCGGAAGCTGTGCTGACATAAGCATCAAGTATTTTATCTCTGTACTACAGCAAGCTAGCAACTCTCACTCTATAAAGTAAACTATCGCTTCATCGGCATAAACAAGAAGGTCAATAAACCCATATTTCGAACGATCTCGTTGACTATTGAAGCTAGAGGCAATAAATTCTCATATTCTCTTTAAGCTACACCAGTTATCAAGGTTTAAGATTTCACCAGTCCCACAAGTCAAGATTCTAAAGATTCAACTAGCATACTTACACAGTTCTGTTATGTATTATGCCATCTGATGTAGCCTGATCGAAGCAGACAACTATAAATATAGTATATAGATAAATATTCAATAGCAAATTAATGTTAAGCATTTAAAACTTGTGTTTTACTTCTAGAAAACCCACTGAAATAATCGCTGTAGGTATGCGTTTGGTACAGCACTAATACAAGGTCTTTAACAGTCAGCTCTCTCGACTATAGCATCTTGCAATGCTTTTTAACATATGTCTCTTCTCTTTTCCAGTTTAACACGTACCACAATGCACTGGCTCGCTGTCCACACTGCCGAAGAGTGTCCTCAGTGGGCGCTAGATTCGCCAACAGTCGCGCCATCATTTTCGCAGTTCTCGCTTTGATTTTCATCTGTGGCAGCATTGGTCTCACCGTGGGCACCATCTCATACGCATATGTAAGTAAAATAAGTTATATAAAAAGCACTTCTTTAACTCAAATATAAATTGTTTCCTTTGCAGAATCATGGTGGCATGTACATCCTTTATATAGCACTCTTTGGCTTTGCAGCCGCTGCGTTGGCGCGTTCCGTTTATTATTTCCGGCTTAAAGTGAGCGCCATCGATGGCCCCATGTAAGATTCGCGGTGTTTCCGGTTAATATGCATAAAGGCATTGTTTTATTTTTATAAATTATATATATATGCGGATATATTTCTATCTATATACATATATATCATTCCTTTTGATATTAAACGAACCCCGTAAATCGTATGAAAAAAAAAAACATGAAAACAGCAAACAGAACACAAGACATTTTTTTTCAAATAATTCTCATTTTCTCAGCTTTTCCACAATTTTTAAGTAAACCGTTTTGAAATTGTAGTTTTGTCACGCATCTCAAAAAACGAGTTATTATATAATCTTCGTCTTGTCTTTAAACTAAACTTAGCTAAATCGTCCCCTCCCATTTAAATAAAGTAAAAAGCAAAAGAATTCATAATTAAGACTTTAAGCCAAGCGCATAAAAACCCCAATTACATGAGCAAATTTAATTGATAATTCTTTAAGAAGCAAATGCATAATAAACAACAAAATTTAGTATAAAATAGCAGATGCTTATAAAGGAAAATAAAAAAGGAAGTGCTAAATAAAAAATAAACATAAATAAAAATTGGTAACTAAAAACTGTAGTCAGTTATTTAGACCAGTTCGGGGGAAGACCACATTTATAGCATATATAAAATATATATAAAGCAAATTTTTTATAAATAAATAAGCGCTATTTTTTCATCTACATACTAATAATTTGTTTATATTTGTGTTCTCGATAATTGATCTGTAAAAACAAGTGTTTGTGTTTTGTCCCACATAATTTTCGGTATTTATTGCGCAAAATTTGATTGTTCTACTTATTTTAATCAGCCTTTTTCTGTTTAAACACACAATTGTACTAAGAATTTAATACTGCACGATTTTCAATTAACAGCAAAACTAAGAAATGAAGAAAAAACGAACAGTTTTTTGGAGTTGGGGCGTTAGTTATAATCAAAAAGCGAATTCTAATAGTGCTAATGAAGGTACATACATACATAAATATATGCATAAACATATAACTAAGTTTTTGAACAAATAACGCTCATGCAACAACAAAAAGAACAAGAAATATTTAGGCAGCAGCAATAGACGGTCAAAAACAACGTATAAATTAAATATATTCAAAAAGCAAAGGTTTACTTTTGAAATATATATATATATATATACAACAAACATTTATATTTAGTTATATATTTAGCATACACATACACTGTAAATAAAATGAAATAATAAAACTATAAACAAATTGTTGTTTTGAGGGGAAGTGCAAGGGGTTAAGGAAATTTCCCTCCACTAAGCGAATTTTCAGTGGGAACAAATGGCAGCACTGTTAGAGCGAAACGACAGCATGAGCTGCAAAAAAATTGGCCGCACTGCTTGTCAAGCTATGAAGTGAAGATTTCTCACAGCTTCTTCACACAATTTGGTTTTATTTAATTCCAATTTTAGCGAAAATGTCATTTAATCCATTTCCCGTTGGCACCCAGCTGCACGTGGAGACTTGTTTTGGGGACAAGCTTACCGGTGATGTAGTCACCTATGAGAACAGCGTTAAGATGCTCGTCCTGCGCTGCCACAGCACAGACAACCAGGGCAAAGTAATCCACAATCAGTGCATTTTGAATTTAGATTATTGCAAAGACTTGAGCATTATCAAAGAGGCCAAAACGCCGCTGGATCAGGTGCATGAGCCACCAGCACCTATCAATCTGCATCTTGTAAGCTCTGTGAAATATTACTAAAGGTCTTGAATAATTGTATTTACTTCCTTGCAGTTGGATCAACGCCTGCAGCAGTCGCTGGTGCAGCGTGAAAGTTTGTTGCGCTGCCACAACGCGTATGCCACACCGCGTGGCAAGCAGCTATTCAAACTACTCTCGAAGCACTTTGGACATAGTGAGATCTGGTGGCAGCAGGACAAGATTGTGGTGCTGCAGCAGCTGACCATTAAGCCACCCTACTGCATCTGGGACATACGCAGCGCACAGAAAAGTCCCAAGTTGCTGAATTATGTGCAGCGTTTGGTAGAAAAGTTCAATGAAACTGCGGCAAGAGGTGATAACGAACACGATCTGCAAGACAAGCAATGAATGAACCAGTCCCACCCGCAGAGAGGCAACAAAGGCACACACTTATACACCCCCACAATTACTTGGAAACTGTTGCCAGGCGTCTACAGATTTTGTTTGTCAACAAAAATGAAAAAGCTTTTCTGAAAAAAAAAAGAAATTAATTCAATATAAACAGACTTTTGAGTGTGTTCTTTACTTTGTTTATTTATACCATAAATTGTATACTTTGTGTGCTATATATACTCTATATATAGTCAGCTATTCCAGTGGTATCTACCCCAAATGGCCGATGACGAGGATAAACCCAAGCGCCATACGCTCGACTCGCTCTTTCATACCTACTGCAATAACAAGGTCACATTCATTTCTTCCACTTAATGATCTTTATAACAGTCTATACTTACTTCCAGGTAATACCCACGGAACTGGAGAATGAAGACTACCATAGCATACTGCTCTCCCAGCTGGACAGCTGGCTGGAACAAGCCAAACTGATGCCACATCCCATTACACGCATACAAACGGGTCTCATCTACATGAGCTACAAGTTAGTTGCCAATCTTTAGCCGATTCTTATATATATCACTATTTGCCTCTATAGAAAGTGGCGTCTGGAGTACGAGGACTTTCTGGAGGTGCTGCAGCAGCTCTGCGCGGACACTGATCTCAATTATGATGACTTCAAGGAGACTATGGTCGCAGCGGGACCACCCACCGGAGGCACCGATATCGTCGTAGTCAAATAAATTACAACAAGTTTAGGTTTTTTTCAGTGTATTGCAATTTAGTTGAATAAAAGTTTATAACAATTACAACAGCAGAAACTTGTTTCGAGCCGCTTTTAAACAAATGATTTCATGCTTTAATCGGAACTAGTGAGTATTATGATTAACTATAGCACTATTTGTATAATCTTTCGATTAAATTACTCGAAACGTAATGAATTCCATAATTTTGTTCGCTTTTTGCTTATAGAAAAAATAAAGTATAGTATTTCTTAGAGATTTGCAATAAATATTTTTATCATGCGGGCAGACTTTGTATATTTCTTTATATGTATAGTTTTTGCTATATAGCGTCGCATATCGCACAGTTTATTTCTTTATTTTAATAATGCACATTTCAATTTGTACTGACGGCTTCTTTTATCATTTCATTTTTGGCTATAGAATGTGTGTAATTTGAATGGGGCTCACAAGCAATTTAGCCATTAGTCATTTACGACTGACAGACAGCGAGTATACACACACATGGGGCATTTACTATATAGTATATATCTCTGTGTATATACAACTGTGCACACGATGACGATAGCCGGCAAATTTGTGTTGATTTTCCAGTTTTTATGTTTCTCTTCTGTTTAGTTAATTTTGCTTTTGTTTCCTCGTTTATCGTCGCGCGCTTCAAGGTCGATTTGATAATCATTTCCGTTATAGCGTAGTGCTCACTGTAGCTCTGCTGTTTGCCTGTGGCAGGTGCAACAAGATCCTCATAAGTAAACGTGGCACTTAAGAACTAGATTAGTTTAAAGATTTATTTGTTTGATTAAAGATTTAAGATGCACTGCCTCATCCAGCGCCCACTGCTTCCCATCCTCCTCCTCCTTAGGAATATATAGTGCGCTCCAGCCAATCGTCCAGGTTGAAGAAAGCCGTATCGGAATTGTCAGTGTCTCGCTCGCGGAACATCTCAATGAAGGTCTTCACCTTGATGGCGCACATGAGGAAGTCATCGAAGGGTATCTTGCCCTCCCGTGATCCATAGCGATGGGCTAAGGCATTAAGCAGTCGGTTGTTTAAATGGTAGCCAGCGGAGTTGAGAGCACCACGCAGGTGGAAGCCGTCGATGCTGCCGGAGCGACGTGTGTCGTAGAGTTTGAAGACGGCGCGCCACTTGGCAATGTCCGTGAGCAGAGCCTCGAACTCATCGAAGCCCAGGCGACCGGAGCGATCCTTGTCCAACATAGCAACCATGGAGCGTACAGCATCCTTGGAGAAGCCCTCGGTGCCTACCATAACGTCCTTCATAGAGTGATCCAATATACGCTTCAGTTCCTGCCAGTCCACCTCCTCATCATCGCCAGCGACACTGTCGAAGAGACGCTTGAGAGCAATACGCTGTGGATCGTCCTCCTCCTTGGGCGTCGGGGGCGGCAGGGCGGGTGCAATGCGATCGTCTGTCTCGCCGAAGCCCACCTCATCGTCGTTCTCCTCCATGTTGTTCATAGTCTCAGAGAAGACGCGAATGATGAACTCGCCCTCCTCGTTAGGGTCAAATGTCGAGGGCACTATCAGATAGTTACCAGGCGGCAACTTGAAACGGGCACACACCTCACGGGTGTTGATGAAATGTGGTGATCTGGCCACCGATGCACGATACTTGAAGAAGTTGAGTCCCTGTGGCTTCACCTGCATGTCCCGATCCGTCAGGTGATAGATGGCAAAGCCAATGGTCAGGCAATCGATGCCTACGTTGCGTTTGCTCCTGCGATTCTTCTGCATAAGCGCCACAATCACCGTACACTTGCCGTCGTCGTCCTCCTCGTCAGGATCTTCCAGCGATATGATGTACTGTGGATTATGCCAGAATGTCTCCAGGAAGTTCCGACAACCGCCGGCGGTAACGCCCGAAGTCCATTCGCCCTCGAACATGGACATCTCCCATTTGCGACGCGAGCTTTGCTCCTGCTCGTCGGTCAGGGAGTTGGGCGACAGATTACAGATCTCCACACGGTCGAAGTGATTGAGGAAGTCCTGGAAGGACATCCAGAACTCGCCATCGCGATCAAAGTTCAAGCCAATCTCCTCCTTCTGATGCTCCGGAATAAAACGCCATTCGGGCGAACTATCGCTCCAGGGACCACTCCACTCGGCATCGTTGCCCCAAGGATTCCTCATGCGTATCATGGGCAGCTTACCCTGACGATTGGGCGTCGAGATGTCCAGCAGACAGACCTTGGTTATGGAGTAGGCATGCCCACGGATCAATCCCTCGCGTGTCTCGGCCTCCAGCACATGCGGATCTGGCTCTAGGGAGCAGCCCATCATGGAGCCACGCTCTGCTGCCTTGGTCATAATGCTAAAGAGATTCGGTGGTGCATCTTTGATGTCATACCACTCGGTAACACCGCCAGTGAAGTCCTCCATAGCCTCGCACGTGGTGCCACCTGAAAGGAAGAAAAAGAAGAGCTAGAAATAGTTTACAGAAATCCGTGCTTCGCAATACTTACCCTTAAGCGCCTCGTAAGAGCCATGCAACTTAGCATATGCCTTCTCCAGCAGTGCGCTCCAGAACTCGTTCTTCTCCGTGGAGTGCATGTAGATCAACTCGCCGTGCACCGTGGGCAGACGATCATCAATGACGACCTCAACCCATTTGCCGTATTGCCAGAACTTGAAGTGGAATATGCCAGCATAGTTTTCCTGGAAATCCTGATCCGGTGGTATCACACGGAAGAACAGCTTCGAATCCTGAGTTAAATTAGCCGCTGCCGCCAACAGCCAGCAATCGCCTAGTTCTCCTTGCTGCACGTCGAACCGGGAATAGCCTTCGACAAAGAACTGCGGATCATCAACAATGTCACCGGGACGCAGCCATTCGATGTAACGATCGGGACGACGGGAGTACATCAGCGAGGAATCGTTGGCTGGGAAATCGGGGTCCTCAAACAAGGTGCCATTGCCCACACAAGAATCCCGAAGAGTGGCGAAGTCCTCGCCTTGGGTGCTCTTCTGGCGTGTGCTCGTCGCCTTACGTCCCATCCAGAACATGTTCTGATTCTCGGGCACCTTGACGCTCGTGAACTGCAGCTCCGTAATGCCCACCGATGGCTCTTCTTCCGGGCTTGGTGCACTGGCCTCTGGTGCCGATGGCATGGGCATCACTGGTGCATAGGGGCCTTGTGGTGCCGGACTGCTGGGCAGCGGTGCATATGGCATTGGCATGCCTGGCATGCCCAATCCACCGCCCGTGGGATACGGCAACGCAGGGTATCCTGCACTCGGATAAGGCGTGGCACTTGGGTACGGCATGGCACTGGGATACGGAGCTGCACTCGGATAGGGCGCAGCATTGGGATACGGCCCGGCACTCGGGTACGGCGATGCACTCGGTATGGGCGCTAGCGGCGTTGATGGATACGGCAACGGAGCACTTGGCAGATTCGGATACAGACCTGCACTTGGATATGGCGTTGCCGAAGGCGTTGGCATACCCATATTGGGTGCAGGGTATGAGGCATTCTGTGCCTGAGCTGTCTGCTTCACCACGTACGGCATACCGCCCACGGACTCTGATGTAGGGTACGGCAACGAGGGATACAAGCCCGATTTTGGTTTGTCTTGCGCATTGCCGCTGACTTCATTCTTGCTGTAGCCCAGGGCTGCCAGATTGACAAGGCCAATTCCACTGGCATGATAATTCTTTGGGTAATTATCAATGCCGTACATGTTTTCACTTTGTGCGTTCTACTTGTCTTTCCTTAAATTAACAAACTTTTTCAAATCTGATTTCCGTCTTCCTTCCCTAAATTTTCTTTATTTTTTTATATTTCTCTTTATCGATTTACGTATCACTTGAAATTATAAACAATTGGGGAAAAAAAACGCAGACACATGCAGCTGCTTGAAAACTGCTGACTCGACTGGGGGAAAAATACGTTTTAAATGGGAGAAATATCCAAATTTAACTTTTCTTGGTAGATGATTCACATCTTTAACCCTTGTGCGTCTTTGGATATTTCATTGTCTGATCTTTGTATGTTAATTAGCAACAAGTTTCTCTTATCGCATAGTAAATGTACCATCATATCTTTACGCAAAAGTTGTTTTTGCTTTTATTTTCCTAATTGTAATCTAATCAAACAATTTAATGGCGCAATTAAACCAGACAAATTTATTTATTGTTTTCTAGCGATGTTTAAAATTCAAAGCAGATTGCATTAACAGTGTTAAAGGTGGTTTTCAGGGCTACGCAATATGCGTGTGCAGCAGTGCTGCCAGATCGCTAAATGAAGTATTTTTATGCTGTGCTGGCATTTTTAGCACATATGGTTAGAGAAGAAGAAGATGCAAAGTGAAAAAATAAACAATGCGGTGATTACAGATAACAAAATACAAAATTTACGAAATAGTGTGCTTTAATAACGGCAAAACACAATGGAGACCAAATCAGAAGTGCCCGAAACACCACTGCGTCCATTTAAATTATAAGTATTCCCAGCGCATCACCAAAAACAACAAAGTTCATGTTCTCTTATCTTTGCCAACAGCACGGCGCATCAGGTTGTGAGTCTCACCGGTATCAGTTTTGAGCGTCGCAGCATAATTGTAAGAAATTATTACTAAAATTGTGAAAAGTGTGTGATTAATGTTATGTTAAATGCTTTGCAGGGCATGGTTGAACTGACAATAGTGCCAAACAATGAAAGTTTACGCCTAATCCGCCTAAATGCCAAGCAGCTGCGAATTTACAGTGTCGTCCTTAATGATGTTTGCCACGCAGAGTTTGTTTACTTCGATTCCTTTCAGGACATTTGCCACAAGGAACCTAAAAGGTAAGTAAAATTGATTTCAAACCCAATCCATCAACTGATTTCACTCCTTTTCCAAAAAGTCGCGCTTTGGAGGTCTTCTCGCAAAACCATTTAATTGCCGCACAGACAGTGGATCCAGATGTAAACAATGGTGAATTACTTATACAGGTGCCGCCGGATGGTTATTCCCTGGTACAAGAGGGTCGTGGTCTTCGAATACGCATTGAATTCTCAGCGGAAAATCCCAAGGGTGGCATGCACTTTGTGATACCACCGACATCTCCGGATGATGACACTGCCCAACTGAACTGTGCACATATGTACACGAATTGTTATGAGAACTCAACACGTCTTTGGTTTCCCTGCGTCGACAGCTTTGCTGATCCCTGCACCTGGCGTTTAGAATTCACTGTAGACAAGAATCTAACGGCTGTTTCCTGCGGTGAACTCGTCGAGGTCATTATGACACCAGATTTGCGTAAAAAAACCTTCCATTACATGGTCTCAACGCCAGTGTGTGCTCCAAATATTGCCCTCGCCGTGGGTCCCTTTGAAATCTACGTGGACCCGCATATGCATGAGGTGACGCACTTCTGTCTGCCTGGAATGTTGCCGCTGTTGAAGAATACGGTGCGATACTTGCACGAAGCCTTTGAGTTCTTCGAGGAGACGCTGTCCACACGGTATCCCTTTTCCTGCTACAAACAGGTATTTGTAGATGAACTGGACACAGACATTAGTGCCTATGCGACGATGACAATAGCTTCGGTTAACCTGTTGCATTCCATTGCAATTATTGATCAGACCTACATTTCCCGCACCTTTATGTCCCGCGCAGTGGCCGAGCAGTTCTTTGGCTGTTTCATTACATCGCATCATTGGTCGGACACCTGGTTGGCCAAGGGAATCGCCGAGTATTTGTGTGGCCTGTATTCTCGCAAGTGTTTCGGCAACAACGAATACCGCGAATGGGTGCAAACCGAGCTGGCGCGTGTGGTTAAGTATGAGGAGCAATATGGTGGCATCATACTCGATTGTAGTCAACCTCCAGCACCGCTGCCTGTATCCAGCACGAATCCAGCTGCAGCTGCCAGCAAACAACAGGAGATTGTCCATTACTTTCCCATCAAGAGTCTGCACACGGTCTCGCCCAAGTACGTTGAGGCGATGCGTCGCAAGGCTCATCTCGTTATACGTATGTTGGAGCATCGCATTGGCCAGGAGCTGCTCATTCAGGTGTTCAACAAGCAGCTGGCCTTGGCTACCAATGCAGCAGCCACGAAAATAGGCGCTGGTCTTTGGTCCCAGCTGCTTATATCCACAAATATCTTCATCAAGGCCATCTTCACGGTCACCGGAAAGGATATGTCTGTGTTTATGGATCAATGGGTGCGCACTGGTGGTCATGCCAAGTTTTCGCTCTCGTCTGTGTTCAATCGCAAGCGAAATACCATCGAGCTAGAGATTCGCCAGGACTTTGTTAATCAGCGTGGCGTGAGGAAGTACAATGGCCCCTTGTTGGTGCAACTACAGGAGCTGGATGGCACCTTTAAGCATACGCTGCAGATTGAGAACACGCTGGTCAAGGCAGACATCACTTGCCATTCGAAGAGCAGACGCAACAAGAAGAAGAAGATTCCACTCTGCACTGGTGAGGAAGTCGACATGGATCTATCCGCCATGCAGTAAGTTATCCCCTTCGACTTCAAACGTTTCCAGAACTAATTTTGTTTAACTTGTCTTAGTGACTCACCTGTGCTGTGGATACGCTTGGATCCGGAGATGATATTGCTGCGTGATTTAATCATCGAACAACCAGATTTTCAGTGGCAATATCAATTGCGCCATGAACGTGATGTGACTGCCCAGTTCCAGGCTATACAGGCGCTGCAGAAGTATCCAACTAATGCTACGAGAGCAGCACTTACGGACACCATTGAGAGCGAGTCGTGCTTTTATAAGGTTCGTTGCCAGGCAGCACATAGCCTTACCAAGGTGGCCAATCAAATGGTGGCTTCGTGGAGCGGCCCTCCGGCCATGCTTAATATCTTTCGGAAGTTCTTTGGCTCGTTTAGTGCACCACACATCATAAAACTCAACAACTTTTCCAATTTTCAATTATACTTTCTGCAAAAGGCCATACCAGTGGCCATGGCCGGTGAGTTAGCGACAAATCTCGCCAAGATTCGTCTTGATTCATTGCTTCTTTGCTAGGTTTGCGCACATCGCATGGTATTTGCCCGCCTGAAGTGATGCGTTTCCTGTTCGATCTCTTCAAATATAACGAGAACTCACGTAATCATTATACGGATGCGTATTACAGGGCGGCGCTGGTGGAGGCACTTGGCGAAACACTCACGCCGGTAGTCTCTGTAGCCATGCATGGCACACAGATCACTACAGACAGTCTTTCCACGGATGCCAAGTAGGATTGATATTACTTAAATGTCATATAAACGACAGAAACCAACTAGAGAAATGTTTTCTCTTTTACAGACTTGTGCTGGATGAAGTCACCCGTCTGCTGAACCTGGAGAAGCATTTACCCTCCTATAAGTACATGGTTTCCGTCTCCTGTCTCAAGGTCATACGCAAACTTCAAAAGTTTGGACACCTGCCTTCGTTGCCGCACATTTATCGCAGCTATGCGGAGTACGGCATCTTTCTGGACTTGCGCATTGCAGCCATGGAGTGTTTGGTGGACTTCGTGAAGGTCGATGGACGCAGCGAGGATTTGGAGCATCTGATAACGCTGCTGGAGACCGATCCAGATCCCTCGGCACGACATGCACTCGCCCAGCTGCTTATTGACAATCCACCCTTTACGAGAGACTCGCGCAATCGCCTGGACAAACCGAATCTCGTGGAGCGTCTGTGGTTAAGCATCAACACGCTGGCCTGCGATACGAAACTCCGTTGCGATATTGTGGACCTGTACTATGCGTTGTATGGCAGCAAACGACCAAATTGCCTGCAGGCTAATGAGAATCAGAGCTTCTACAAGGACCTGATGAAGGACAACAGTAACAGTAACAGTGCATCGTTTAAGAAAAGTGAAGCGAAGCCACCACCAGAGAGACAAGAAAACGAATCAATGGAGCGCAGTAAGCCAGCAATGGTGACCATTAAACGCACAGCCACCGAAGCCTTTGAGGTCGGCGATGAGATCATTAAACTGGAGCGTAGCGAGGAGATCACTGTGATGGACGAGCCGATCGATGTGCAGGCCTACGACAGTGAGACAAGGATAAACGTTATGAATGCGGAAGAAGCAGCCGGAGATTCAACGCATCTGACGAAGCGAATGAAATCGGAACTCTATGCGGAGGATGATAATTCGATGATGGTGCTCGATGTGGGCGAGTCAACGCGCTACGAGAGCAGCTATGACGAGGCCAAGTTTAAGGTAGATGGCAGTGTTAAAAAGAAGAAAAAGAAGGACAAAAAGAAGCATAAACATAAACATAAGCATAAACACAACAAGGACAAGGATAAAGATAAAGACAAAGATAAGGATCGTGAACGCAAGGATAAAGATCGGAGAGATCCACAGATCTCACGTCTGCAGGCCAGGGATGCCGCCACGCCCGAAACTCTCAGCTCGGCGGATAGTAGCAACAGTAACAGCAATACCGCAATTGGCCTAAACTAAGCGAGGGTCTATCTAACAGTTAGCAGTTTTAAGCACAACAAACAATACAATTTCAATCAAAGTTTATGTCAAAAGTGAATAAAGTAGTTAAGTCCATGCGTGTCGTACACGACAGACGTTTCACTGGAGCAGTGAGTGAGGCAGAAGCATAGCTGCCAGCTATGACACTTGCTTCTTAAAAATTCCAAGGCAAACAGAGAAGCAAACGTTAAACAGGGTATGTTGTATCGAGTAAACTCTTCTGTAGCTTATTATTGTTTTTATTGAGTTTATTGGTTTATAATTTAAGGTTAGACAAGTGCTGAACATACAGAAACATTTTTACAATACTTATAACTAGACAAAGGACGAGTGTGATTAACTAAAGGATGTGGACTCATTGAGTCTTTGTGGTCTCCGAATCGGGTTTCGCTGCCTTCGTCTCGGTGCCAGCCACCGCGGTGTCTTGCTCATCCCGCGGCCTACGCTGCAAGTAGGTGATGCTGCCACCTCCAATACCGGTGGCCGTTTGCTGCGCTTCCGCAGCCGTGGGCGTGGACAGGATCTTTACCGAGGGCTCTGAGGGAGCGGCAAGAGAACGCTGATGAGGATGGGAATGTTGATGCTGATGTTGATGGGCTGCCAACTGGCGGGAGGCAAGACGCATGATGTGGGCGTAGTCTACTGGTGGATGATTGCGATACTCGGGGTGATCCTTGACGTACTGCTCATAGGGCACGGGCACAGGAACGGGCACCGCCTTGACGGGATAACCGGCCTCGACGAGAGCCTGGAACTCGGCCTGGGTGAGTGGCTTGCCATTGGGCGGCGGCAGATTCAGTTGCTTTACCTCATCCAGGGTGCGCAGCTTGTGCACAGCTGCAGCAGTGGGCGTTACACGTGAGGGCGTGGCAATGCCAGTGCCCTGGGAGACATAGATGCTGGACTGCGAGGGTGCAGGCGAGGGCTGAGCGGGATAATCAATGGGTATAGCAGTGGGAGCAACACCACGATGCGACGAATGCTTCAGCGGATCAGGTGGACTGGGGTAAAAGTGGGCGGAGGTGGGCAGCGGAGCAGATGGCTGAACACGTTCTGCATAGTCGGCAAAGAGCAGAGCCTTCTCATAGGATTTCGTAGGACTCGGATTCGGTAGCTTGTAGTGCTTGGTGCGATAGTGCTTCACCTTGGGCGCTGGGGGAGTAGGCGCCGTCTCCTGGTAATAATACTGCGAGGGCTGTGCTGGCTGAGCAGGTGCACCCGTTGGATAAACAACGGGTCCTAGCCTCTTACCCTCATGTGGCTGCTGGCCGGGATAAATGGGCGTCGGCTGCTGGAAGTTGCTGAACTTGAAGAGCGACGGCACAAATGGTTGATTGTTGGCATCCAGCAGGGAGTTGGGTGTGCTGGCTAGATAGGCCTTGGGTTGACGCAGCGCGGGATGCGTGGTGGGTGCAGTAGGATGCTGTGGCGGCGGCGGTAGGCGTGTCACGTGCTGCTGATGATTCACCAACGTGGGTTCATTGCTGCTATCCACGTAGGCAAGAGTCTGGCCAGGACCGGGCTTATTGGCAGCCAGCAACTTCTCGATTTCACTTTCTAGCGAGGATTTGGCCAGTGGATGATTGGGCAGCGTCTTGTAGCTAATCTGTGGCTGATAGTAGGCAATCTGTGGTGGCAAACCAGCAATCAGTTGCTGCTGATGCGGCTGCTGATGGCGCACCGGAGCAACATCCTCTTCCTCAGACTGTTGGGACTGCTGTGGGTGTGGCTGAGGATGTGGCAGATACTTGGGTCCACCGCGGGAGTAGGTGGGCTGCACTAGCTGCTGCTCGGCCACATAGCGATCCCTGTAGCCACCTAGACCTAGACCAGGCTCCGCTTGCTGCAGCACCTTGTGGGTGGCAGCAGCGCTGTGTATGGGCAGTGGCTTGGCCAGAGGCTGCGCACGGGATGGAGAAGGCGATGGGGCGTGTTGCTGCTGCTGCTGACGCAGTTGCTCGTGATAGGCGCGCACCTGCAGCTCCTCCTCCAGCAGCTTGAGGAACTGCTCCTCGGGTATGATCTGATAGGGCTGCTGTGGTTGTTGTTGTTGCTGCTGTGGGTGTTGCTGATGTTGGTGCTGCTGTTGTGGATGCTGGTGCTGATGCTGTGGTGCTGCGAGAGGCAACGGTAGCTGATAGTTGGCATAGCCACCGGGTGTACGAAGATTATGCGGCTGTGGTTGTATGGACACCGCATAACGTTGCTCTGCCTCCTGTTCCTGTTCCTGTTGCTCCTCAGCGACAGGCGTGGCCTTCTTTGCTGGCGTCGCTTGCTGCTCCCGGCTGTTTACGACGGGCTTGGCCAGCAGCGCCTTGGGCTGATGTCGCTGTATGTCTTGCAGGTAAACGTAGTGCTGCAGCTGGGCGTGAAACAAGATAAAGAGTGTGTTTGTTTGGGGGCGTGGTTAACATAAATTATGAGCCATTTATGTGGGCGTGCGAAAACTAAAAGATCAACGGTCAATGCCAGTTGCTTAAAAGTGGAGCTCAGTTTAAAAAACAATTGCAAACGGAGCTACGAAGTCCAAAAATTAATGTCAGGTGGCTGCGGGGGCGTTTAGGTTAGGGTGGAGAGGGGAGTGAAGGGGCAGCGGGTGTCAATCTGTGAGAATCGCGTGGCATCGCAAAGTTTATATAACACTTAGCTGTGTGGCAGCAACTGACGTTGATGTCTACGCCAACAGCAACCATGCCCTCTTAACGCCCCTACCCCCAGCCCCTCCTGCCCTAAGACTTTACCTAGACGCCGCTATAGTCAGATGTGGGTCTTGACTTGGTCGAATGTTGCAATCGATGCGCATG
This sequence comes from Drosophila parthenogenetica, assembly GCA_035047505.1. NCBI lineage: Eukaryota > Metazoa > Arthropoda > Insecta > Diptera > Drosophilidae > Drosophila > Drosophila parthenogenetica. Next base: position 6,156,983 of record JAWNPM010000070.1, read on the forward strand.
TCGGTGGCAGCAACGGCAGCAAATAAAACTATTCACATTACACTGTGCAACAGAATGTGGGACATATTAAAAGCAGACACTGCTGAAGACTACACTGAGAGAAAAAGCTAGTTAGTGTGTACTTGAACCTAATTGTGTTTCGTTAAATATAAGTATATAAATTAAGATATTTAATGCTTGGAAATTTATTTAATTTTTAAGAAGGGTCAATCCCTTTGTGCTTAATTGAAATCTTAAACGGCCTCATAAATGCTGCGACTTAAAGTTACTGCCAATAATTAAAATATTTATTTACTATTAATTATTTTAAACACTTTTACCATTTATTTAGTTGGTTTTTATATTTGTAGCTTAAACTTTAAGTGCAATTTTGAAAACTTCTTAAGTTAAGTTCAATTCAAACTTAAATTGTTTCTCATCAGCTTTTTAAGTGCTTCTTTGGCTTTTTTGGACATGCCACTTTGGCTGAGTTAATTTCAAGCTTCCCACTAAATTAAGTTAGAGCTAGAGCTTAGCTAGAGTCATTAGGCATTAGCCGAAACCTGTTGCACAGTGTAGTAGTTGCCTTCGCAATATTCACATTATTATAAGAAATGAGACGACGTTGAGTCAAGTCAAGTCAAGGCACCAGCAGCTTGATTATAACGATTATGTCAACTTTCTTCCCACGAGCACAGAAACGACAACAGCAACAACAGCGGCAACAACAACCGCAGCAACACCCGCCCATTGTTGCAAGCAGCAGAAGTTTGCCGCTTGCTGCAAATTGTCTTCAATGTGGCATGAAGTGGCTGCTGTTGTTGTTGTTGCTGTTGTTGACGCGACAAATAACAACAACAACAACAACATTAAACACAGTTTACAACAGCAATAATTTTGCAATTATGCATTTGTTGCTCTTGTTGTTGTTGTTGTTGTTGTTGCTCGTGACTTACATTTTAGTCTGCTGCAAATGGCATTTATTATATTCGCCAGCGCTTTTAATTTTTATAAAGCAATCTTTTTTTATGTTGTTGTTATTATTATTGTATTTTGTAATATTTATAAACATTGTCTCTTTTTTCTTTTGGGTAATTGCAATTGTTTTTTAGTCACAATTTGTTCCCAAAACATAGCAGAAATTAGACAAAATATTGGTCAAGGTTTCAACGCTGGCGGCCAGCGAAAGGCGCAATTTGACAGCAAATTTTCAATTGGCAACTGGAAAACACTGTTGTTGTTTGAGTTGTTGTTGTTGCTGTTGTACATCCTGTGTTTGGCAAATAATCGTGTAAAGCAGCAAAGTCACGACTGAAGCAACGCTTCTGTGACCGCAGGCCAACAATTGTTTTTGACGAAAGCTGCCCAAAAACTGACCCTAATTTCGCCCCGAACTGAACTTTCCACCCACTGCCCCTCTACCGCTTCCCCTACTTACCTCCTGGCTCTGCTCCAGCAGCTGTGCTGCATGTGGACGCGAATTGGCGGCTGCAAAATTGCGCAGTTGCGGCTCCTGATGATTTTCGTGCTGCTGATGCTGATGTGGTGCAATGGGGCGTATGATGAATTGATTCGGTTTAGTGCCATAGATCGTCTCCTGTCCATCCTCGGGATCATCGGAGCGTTCCACATTGGGTTCATTGCGATGATTGGGATACAGTGAAGTCTCCTTGCTGCTCACCTGTCGCTTGTCCTTAGCTGCTTGATCCGCTTCCTTGTCAGCGCCCTCGAGCTTGGCCTGAACACCAAGGTGGCCTAAAGTAACAGTAAACTTGGCTCGTTAAATAGAAAGTAACAATTGAAATTCGGAGGGGAAAGAAAGGGAAGGTAAAGAAAAGGAAAAGCAGTTCAATTTTATTACTCTATTAGGAGCTTTTAAGTAGGAGTTTAGAAAGGGAAAACATGCTCATTAAACATTTTTTATTTTTTGGCTTAAACTGTTTTTTGTTGTTCATTTAATATTCAATTATAAAAGCGTTTAAACTCCTGTTCAAAGTGTAATAAAAAAGGTAATAAGCTGTTGTATGTGCCAAACAGTTTTTGACATGTATAGAAAAATGGGTTAAGTAGCTAAAAAATCATATGAACTTTAAGAGTCTATAATAAACTATTTTATATAAATAATAAGGTTTATGTTTTAGAAAAGAAATAAACAAGTTATGAACTTCATAAAAAAACTACAGTGTTTAAATAAAAATTATAATTATTGTTAAAAGAAAATAGTAAATAATTCCAACAGAATTGTTACTGTAAAGATGAATTCCATGAAAGCTGCGCATATCAATAAAAAAGGGAAGTGCATAAAGAAGCGGCTAATCAACTTAACCAGCTGCAATTGATACTTGAGCATATTTATGCGAAACCAGTTAACATTAAGCTGACTTTTAAATTGAATTGACGACTTAACGCTTAACGACTTGAGATATGACAATAATAAGTTGACTTAACTACACTGCGCAAAAAACTGTAGTACATAAAAGACTTTTATTAACTGATTTTTGCTAACAACTGCGCATTGTTGCCACCAAGATCGCTATCAAGCAATTAAAATGCTAGTAAAAAGTAATATTTAAATAAATAACTACAATCACGATCTTTTGGCCGCTTGGAACTTACCCAGTAAAAGTGTTAAGGCCAAGATTTGAATTCTCATTGTGTTGAATGGCGGCAAAGACAACGGACTAGTAATTCAATATGTTTTTTTTTTTTCTTTCCCTCTTAAATCTGCGTTGTTATTAGTGTTGCTACTTTCACAGTCACTTTGGGTAGATTTCCTCAATTTCCTCCTAGGCTAAAATGTGCTCGCAAATCGGATTACAACACGTCGCATTGCTCTCTGCGGAAGAAGACACAGAAGACACACTCACAACATTGATATTGTATTTTATATATAGCAGTTATATAATACGTCTGAAGATTCGACACAAGCCGCAAATCCACAGATGTAAATTGAGATTACAAATGATTTTTTTTAATCCTTTTTGTCTTTAAATTTGGTCGCGCACGCGTCTCAAATTTCCAGCGCCAAAGCTGAGATTTGTTACGCTTTGGTTATTTGCAAATTATTTCAAATCAATTCGAGTTTTTGTTGGCGACTTTAGTTTTTGTTTTACCGCTTATGGTTTTTCCTGCCAGAGCTTTGGCAGCAGGCAGCAAAGTTTTTACTTGATCGCGCGCGTTGCACGTTCGACAAACGAATCTTTGGCATTGTGGGGCCAACACTTGTATTTATAAAAAGCTTTCTGGCTAAGACACAGAGCCGAGACGTCAAGACCGAAACGTAGACGCTGCTTTTAGAGCCACGAACCAACCGCTTGCCGACCTTTGCGGCGGGCAACAAAGAGAAAGGTTTTCAGCAGCAGCAGCAGCAGCAGCACCAACAGCAGCAGCTTCTCTATGGGCTTCTCTATGGGTTTATTTCTCCTCTTAGTTTTTTTGGTAACGTTTGTTATTTTTCAGGGGGTTACTTTGGTTAATTCAACGTTGACGTCCGAAACCGCTAGTTAGGCTCTCGTTTAATGGCCACCCTGTGCCTCTGTCTGTGCCTGCTAACTGCTGCCCGGTGCCTGTGCCTGTCTGGCCCACAATATGCTAACGTGACACTAAATTGCTCGCCTCAGTTTTAGTTGCAGTTTTAGCTGGCAGTCGAAGTCTTAACCCGGCCTATGGCTGTCTTTTGGGCCTGGCCGAGGCTAAAGGGCACACTTTGTGTTTAGTTGTACACAAATGGTGTGCATTATATTTAACAAGCGACGAGAAAAATTTGCATTTACATTGCATATTTAATAACACTCCACCGCCCCCTACCCACCCATCTCCTGTCCCTCCCACTGCCAGTTCGCTGCCTAAGTCTTTCGTTTGACATTTGCAATTGCCACCGGGCAAACGATTTGTGATTAACATTTCAGCGCAAATGCGTGGGGCAGCAGCCAACCAGCAACAACCAACTGCAAACAGTCTACAATCCTGGCCACAAACCAATTTGGCCAATTGCACGGCGATTTAATTTGCCAAAACGTCTCTTACCCAACGCTAATTGTAAACTGTCTTTTGGTGGTTTGGCGTCTTAACAGTTTGACGCTTTGATGGCGTTGGTGGTGTCAAACTTAACACGGTAGCTGTGAAATCTAGCACTGAGGAAATGCGCCTAAATCACCCCCAATAAATTACAGTGTACAGCGGCATTTCCTCATCCTTAGCCAAATTGATTAAGACAGTCCAAATAAATATCCAAGTTGATAATTAAGCTGAAGATTTTCTTACTTTTTGCAGTAGTATTTTGCGCAACATTTAGACGAGGCAACATCGATCAATTGCAGGCAACCACAGCAGCAACAGCAACAACAGCAACCATAACAACAACAACTTATTATAAATTCAGCTTGTTGTTTTTAGTTTGCTCACATTGTCATTTAGTTGTCTGCGTGCTGCTTGTGAAATTGTTGCATTGCATGCGAGACGAAGACGACAGCAGCAACAGCAGCAGCAGCGACAGCTGCAACCAGCAACACTGCGATCAGCAACATCTTCTTTTCTTTTACTGTTATTTATTATTATTGTTATTGTATTATAGTTTTGTTTGCAACAGTTTGCAGTTTGACTTCTCCTAAATCAATGATAATCATGTTCATTATGATGTTGCTGCTGTTGCCTGTTGCCTGTTGCCTGTTGCCTGTCTCTGCCTGTCAGTCGACAATTGCACTTCGCTATTTGGCATTTGCATTCAGTTTTATTGGTAGAATGTTGTTGCCTGCCGCAGACGACAGTCCACAGTCGACAGTTTTAATGCTCTAAATTTTATGTGTATGCATTTTTTATATTTTTGCGACAGTCTTCTCGGCCAAGAAGCTAGGACAAGTCACAACACTTGGACGGTAAATTCAACCTTAGCATTTAGTTTATGCTGTTTTTGATATACATACTGCTGCATCTGATCCACTAAAAAAGTGGAAAAACATACACATTTGCTGAGATCTTAATTGGACAACTCTACGCGAAGCTATTTCGAGTGGTTGTTGTTGCTACTGCTGTTGCTGCTCTTGTTAATGAAATGTACTGGACAATGAGCATTGCACAATCGCAGTGCATATGTCAAATGTCCATCGTAAATTATTGTTTGTATATGAGACGATAATGATACGGCGCTGTTAATAATTATAGCTTAGAGTGGAGAGCATATAATTTAAGTGCGACAAACAAACTATTAAAATACAATAACAGTTTTTTTTTTACTGCGTGCAGTTTATTTAAGTTAATAGTTAGCTATGGGTTCACTTTACCGCCAGACTTAGTTAGTAGAGCACTTAATAAACTATTAAAAAGTTATAAAAGTCTTGAGTTTTGTTGCAACTTTTATTGCATACTTTTCAGCGCAGTGACTAAGAATTGTTCTGAGCAAAAGTTGCTTTTATTTTGCCATATTCCCATCTAACCTTTTTTAAAAACATTTCACTGCTTGCCTCACTCGATTCATAAATCAAAAATATCATAAAATCATTTTGCATTAATTAAAGCGAGCAAAAGACACTAAACAAGCAGACATAAACCATTAAAGAAAGGAAGCGTTGAGCACAACAGACCGTAATTTACCCGGTGTCTCATACCAAAATAACTAGTTTAATGTTTATAGTATATAAGGAAACTTTAAATAGCCGAGAAAGTTGTTAAAATTGGTTAAAAACATCAGCAAAAAACATTTATTGAAAAATTAAAATTTTGTAATTTTTTTGCACTTTAACTGAGCATAACTCAGCCAAATGGTGTGATATCTTTAAAAGTTATGCCTTTTTAGATTCAGGACATCTAGCAGAATCAATCGTAATCAAAATTCGCAATTTTTAAAATCGACCCCATTTTGACAAATTTTTATGATGTTACCCCTTTGCATTTTTTTCAAAAATCGACCAAATTTTTATACTCTCTGCAAGAGTATATTGGGTTTGTGCAAATGTATGTAACAGGCAGAAGGAGGCGTGGCAGACCCCATAAAGTATATATATTCTTGATCAGAATCACAAGCCGAGTCGATATAGCCATGTCCGTCTGTCCGTCTGTCCGTCTGACCGTCTGTCCGTCTGACCGTCTGACCGTCTGTCCGTCTGTCCGTCCGTATGAACACACAGATTTCAGAGATGGTAAGAGCTACAAGTTCGAATTTGGTCTCTATCGACTCGATATTTAGTCAGTCAATACAAGAATCTTTTTTTTTTTCAATGCCACGCCCCATTCGCCCACAATGAGCAAAAAACTAGACATTCCTCGAAAAAAATCAATGTATTCGGCTAATATCTCAGTAACTATGGCACTTAGGAATACCAATTTTGGTACACGTATTCCTAGATATCGCATTAATGCAATGACATCAGAAGTTTTGGGCTGCCACGCCCCTTTTTTCCGCAAGAAATAAAACAAAATTTCAAACTTGCATGCCGTTTTTAAAGCATTTATTCTTATCGTACAGTGTTGTTATTTATAATTCGTTTGAAGACGTATCATGTCAAACTCTCCAGAAAGTTTCATAAGAATCCGACCATAAACAAGAAAGAAATGAAGCAACAAAGATTTTATTCGAGAGCAATGAGAGCGAGAGAGATAGCGCTAGTCATGCCGACCAATAGTATTCATACACACATATGTATGTGCATACATTTAACGTAAAACGAATTTTTATGTACATACAGACAAACACATGTATGTTCGATTATACGTGTTTTTTTTTTTTTTTGTTTTAACGTGTTCTAATACAAGAACTATCTATTGGAATATCCGGATACCGATTTTAACATTATAATTGGGAATAAAAGCAGAGAGTATTATACGGTCGGGCTCGTTCGACTGTACTTTTCTTACTTGTTTTTATTCAGTTTTTGATGCCAATCGATTGTCTAGATTCTACTGAGTTCAAAAAGGTATACCAATCCCAGATCTGACCACTGCAACCCTAAATATGATAAGTCAAAGTTTGTTTGCCTGCCTGTTATACTCTCCACACAGGGTACAACGAAATCAAGAGTTAAAGGCGCATTCTAATTTATGTTTTTAGTTGTTACCTCATTGGGTCTTAAATACAATTAATATGGCTTAAACATAAACCATTTGTTTGTTTGCTTTTTGGCTTGGCGCTTTAAGAACCAGTCGGGCGTAAAACCGCCATAAACTTTGGTCGGTAACAAATTCGTGATTCATTCGAATTGCAGCCTGGGGGTTCCTCTCCCCTCCGCTCCTCCCTACACGCCCCCTTTGACAAAGACGTCTCCCAATTTGCTTAGCAGCTGTATATCTTTCAGTTCGAATCTGTGTCTAAAACTGTTTCTGGATCCGGGTATAATTTTTTGTAACGTTTGTACCACTGAAGCATGGCACCAGTTAATAGGTCTGTGTGTGCATAAGAGTCGGTACTCTCATCTATGTGCATAATTTGCTAATGAAGTTACACTGTAAGAAAACAAGGGCTGGAAAAAACACTTAAATGGAGTTTTATATAAAAAATACTTGAGTATTTCTTGCTGTGTAGCATCCAGTCAAGTGTAGACAGTTTCAATTGGCATTACATGATGTGTGTGTGGTGTGTTTATGCGGTGTGTGTACTGTGCTGTGTTGTGGGTCGGGGGCATGATCATTTTTGGAACTGACTTTTGACTCGTGTACATGTTTTGCTCTATGATTTGCGTTTTCCTGGTTTGTTTCTTTTGGTTTCTGGGATTTTTTGGATTTGGTTGTTAGTCAAGTGTTTCGACTTCTCGCCATTTCTCGACGCATAATTGCCGTCTGGCGAGTCGAATTAATGATCCGTTTAAATGCTGCACGGTTGGCAGGTTAATTTTCACCTGCAACTGCGTTAACTTGGTCAAAAGCCAGCCGCGTAAGCCAAGAAAAACAAAACGCACACATAATCCATTTAAGTGTTTTGACTTAATGCTCTTTATTCACGCCAGATTCAACCATTAATGCGTTCGATAATGAGCCCGCACCAGACAATTGATATATAGAGACAATCGAGATCAAGATCGAGATGAAGATCGAAATGAAAAGCCAACGCAGCATGTGGCCAAGTGACCTTGTGGAAATTTATTACCACTTTGGCTCGTTAAATGTCAGAGGGCAAAAGAAAAGCACAGGTGCATGGAACGGGATAAATTTACATACGAAGAGAGTTGTGTCCATTATTGTTAGACATTGCTCAAGTCAAATGGGCTGCAATCGAGGATTTCACAATGAATCTGTAAAAGAAATCACAGAAAATCTCTGCAATCGACCAAGAGCCACCAGCCAACAGCCAACCGCTAAGAGCTAAGAGCCAAGTGAGCTAAAAAGCCACAAATGCAGCCCCAAATACCAATAGTCCAAAAGCCAAAAACATCAGCACACAGGGCCCAAAACAATGCACATGTACAATGGCAGTTATGAATGACGACCACGACGGGGACTGCGACTACAGTAGACACACAGACTGACAGACTGAATGTTGAAAAATAATCATAGAAAATAAACAACAAACGAAAGATACAAATAAAGAAAAAAGATTTTCACACTCAAAGTTTGCTGACAGCAACAGCAACTAAAATAACAACAGCAACTAGTGATGCATGTAAACTCGTCTTTGGCTTAGCATTAGCAATAATCTTCCCCCTCACGCCTGCACTACCCTCTGCTTGTTTGGCCCCCAAGTGACTTCATTTACATGTTGGGCGTGAGAAGAATGAATGAAGCATGCAAAATTATATATATGACAAAAAAAAAAACATACACAAAATAGACTGTACTATAGACTCACTATATCGGCATCTTTCCCAGCTGCAGCTACATTTGCTTCGCTTTAATTAGAGCTGCACTCAGAAAATTCCTACTCTATGTACTAAAAATTGTTCAAAAATGCTTAAAATTTATTCCAAATAAATTTGCTTATAATTTAATTATTTTTAATAAATAAAATTCGAAATTAGAGCTAGTTTTTTTAATTTTTACACCCAAAAAGTAGTGTAAATTTTAAGCAGTTTATTAAAACCAAGCCAAATTTTTCTTAGTGTACCTACAACACATATACTTACGTGTAGCATTAGAGTGTATATTTAGCGCACTGGTACCGCCCTAGCGGTATCTATGCAACAGATCAAGACATCCATATCCACATTCAAATCCACATCCACATCCATGTCTCATTTTAAATTGCGTGCCAAAAATTGCCGTCTGATGTAACAGTTTTTTGTCTTTCTTTATGCGGAACTCTTGTATTTACATATCTACATGCTCTGAAGGAATTTTGCGGCTGGCAAATGCAGTTGTCTATGCTGTGTATTAATTAGTATTTGGTATTTCCCCAAAATGGCAACTGGCCATGGTTAAGTAGTCGGTGGTTGCTGCTCAGTGGCTTGTGGTCTGTGGTCGCACAACAATTAAGTTCTTTGCAATTAACATGGCTTAAATGGCTGCTGATCAGCCAGCAGCCACAAAAGCACAAGGCTGTCAAAGAGTCGTGTGAATTATTCACACATTACAACCAAACATTGAGCATAAACAACTTGAATTCAACAATAGAGTTAAGTGTTTTATGTTATTGGCCATTCCACTCGGTAAAGTCAAGGCAAAGGATTAAAAACTGTTAGCTTTAACAGCCACTGTTAACTAACAGCCGTCTGTTGACAGCGCTTTCTTGTGTAATCTTTACAGACATTGCCAAGGGCCAACTTTTGAATTCACTTTGTTAACAATGATAGAGAAAAGCCAAGTTAAGACCTTGCGTTACAAAACCGTTGATTATCAACGACTTTATTTTTATTTTTTTTTTGGGACAACAAATAACAACACACATTTTGTATAGACAACTCCAAATGTATGCAAATTCCAGCGTTTTGAGTGTCAAGGCTTTTTACAAGAATAATCACTAAAAAAAACTCCACACACACTGCAAACAAATAAACTTTAGCTTAACGATGTGAAAATGTGCTAAACAAAGCTGTTGTCTTTAAATAGCGGCAATTAGGCACGCACCCGCATAAGCGTATTTAATAATAGTATGTGGCTAACATAGTTGAATCCGCAAATTGGCCACATTCAAGCAGTTGGTTGGCATTTCAATGGGAATCGCCAAAAGACTTTATTTAAACACTGTGAACATGAGAAATGTGCAATGGCCAGCGGTAAATATGTAGCCAAAAAGAGTTGTCTCAAAATAAAAGCTAAACTTTCAGCAGCTTAAATGTTATGAAAATAAATTAGTCTTTAAATAAATAAAAGTACAAAATCTTTGTTTTCTGAAACAATTTTAATACAGTTATCAGATTTTACTGCCTCAAAACACTTGGAAAAAATAGCTACCACTTAAATTTGTATCTTTCTCAGACTTTACCGGCTATAAACCTGCCAACTCTAGCTATAAATTCGCTAAAATTGCTACTGTGCCGCTAATCAATTAACCATATCAGTTTAAAGTGCGTTCGTTGCCTGGCATTAACAATAACCAATTTTTTTTCTTTTCGTTTTTTGTTTTACTTGCAACAAGTCTAGGAAACTTGATTTGCAGCACAAGCAGCCACCTTGGCATTTAAAATGTGGCAAAGTGCAAAAACTAAACACAAAACCAGAAAGTAACCAAAAAAGCCACAAAAAACAGGAAGATAGCTAAATAAAAGCCACAAAAGCAGCCGTTGAAATTTCTTAATAGAAGCGCTAAAATAACAATAAACACAACAAAACTAAAATGAAATAAACAAGTTGAAGCCGCAGATTAAATGTTAATAGTAACGAATTCAAAACTGAAGCCGGCAATGCGGCAGACAAATACAAAAAAAAAAAACCGGATTTGTGGCACAGAACAATGTGCGCATAAATCTTGTGGCAGCTTGAATGCAATTTAACCGAAGCAACGACATAAAATGAGCGATTGTCAGGGATTAACGATCGAAGGGGAAGAAGAGGTAGACGGCGAGACAGCGAGACAGACAAACTGCCACTGCAAATAACCAAATCAAAAACTTGACATTGTGATTGTGTCAGAGATCGAAAAGGAAGCGACAGCAACTGCAGTAGCAACCACAGCAGCATCAGTAGCAGCCGCAGCCACAACCGCAGCATTGGTGAGAAAGGCGCCTCCATATATTAACGCATATTAAGTGGCATATTGTATAATAATGCTGCGGTGGCACATGCAAAGACACACAGCAACAACTCGACACATCTGTGCTGCAGCTCCGCTCCGCTCGGCTCGGCTCTCGGCTCGTTTAAAATCCACAATCCTACGTGACATGCCAGTGAAAGTTAATTTGGCGAAAAATTATGAAATGAAATGAAATGAAATGTATTTTTCCTTTCAGTTGTTATTGTCTTCTTGGAGCGGAAATAAACTCCAGTTTGTGTCCAAGGTTAATAAATACATCCGATATGGGAAAGGCGGGCGCACCAGAAATCCACTTAATCAAATTAAACAGCTCTTGCCATTTCTCTCCAAACTAGAGACATATATGTAGATATGTTTCCCGCGCCCTGGAATAGACCAAATCAAATTCCATTGTTGTGTTATTTTTTCGGCCAGTTTCAGGTTTAGAAAGGCCGTTTGAGCTTGAAAGTGGTCCACAAGTGCTGCACAGGTGTTTACTGCTTTTTTTTTTTATCATTTTATTTGTAATTTTTTATTGTTTGTTTAGTTGATTTAAGTCTAAGTTTATTTAACATGACTCGCGTGCTCTGACAACTACACACATCGGGTATTGTGTAAAGTTCCAAATTGTTATACATGGTTGTCATGTAAGTAAGTTGAAATTTCAATTGTTTGCAGTGCTTAAAAACTTACAGTCGACAAGTTACAAATTAATCAAATCTTTCCTAATCTAATCGTTTTCAAACTGAATTAAGTTGTTAGATCATTTTGAAAGCGTTTGAGGTGAAGTTTTTAAACACTACTTACATACTTGATTAATAATTTTAAAATTTGCGCCAACCAATTCACTGACATTTGTGGTTGCTTGCACTTAGCTAGTACATATGTGACTATTGGACGGTCGGAACTCATTTCGAGTCCTCAGCTTGCTTTGCAGCCGCCTTGGCAGAAGCTGTCGTGGTACGTTTCAGACTGACCAAGACTTGGCGTTTTGTTGAAGCCGGTCCAGGGCGACCCTTGGCTGGTGTCTTGGTCGTTGTCTTCTTGGCCACTGGTGTGTCCGATTGGCTGGCAGCTGCAACTGCTGTGGGTGCTGATGCCTTCACTGGGGTGGAGGTCGTCTTTTCTGTTGACTTGATGGGCGACGTCTTTGTCTCCTTGGCATTCTCATCGGCACTGCCATTGGCTCCTCCTTCCTCCTTCATGGACTTGTTCTTCTCGCTAAGTAAGCAAAATCATAGTTAGATTTTTAATAAAGTGTTCCAATGAATTAAACAAACCTTTCAATGTCAATATTAAGCACAGATTCATCTTCGTCCTCCTCTTCCTCGTGGCCCAAGGTCTCCACTTCGGCCAAGAGATCACCCAAATCTTTGTCGACATCTTCCCATATAGCCTTCTCAGCTACCCCATGGGGATCCTCGCCATCGGAGTCATCATCTTCCTCCTTGCAATCCATTTCAATGTCTTCATCGGCTTCAGCCTCGTCAGTATCTTTTGGCTCCTTTGTGATATCCTCATCGGCTTCCAGATCATCATCATCGCCCGCTTCCGATTTGTTCTTTTTCTCGGTCTCCTCCTTGTGGCGCAAATAGTTCTTTATGTGTGCTGGCTGCAAGCTATGCTTCCTTGTGTAATCCTCCAAGGTATCATCCCCCTGTTTGGGCGAATAATGATTGCACAGTTCGCAATAGAAAGCATCCACCGGCTTGATGAAGTCCAAACCAATGAGACCACGTTTACGTGTCTCCTCATCCTCGCTCTTCTGTGCTGTTTCTACCTCCAGCAACATGGCATCCACATCGGCATCCATAATATCATCATCGATCTCACCGACCGAATCAACAGTAAGGAATTTATTCAAATCAATTTCACGCTCATCAACGCTGTCCTCCGATCCAGACTCATCATTACGTGCCTTATTCTGCGGGTAAAACATAAATGTTCACTTTATATTAAAGTTGGAGGTTTAGTGGCAACTTACTCTTATGTGCTCCAAGGAGCAGCGATGGTTCTCATAGAGCATGGCATTCTTAAAGGCCAAGTGGCAGGAGCCACAATATGGCATCAGAAATTTCTTGATAGTCTTGTGGTGTTCCGACGCCTGATGCAGATTCTTGGGCTGGCGATAGGCCAAGCGACAGAGGCGACAATAACGTGACTCGTATTCCTCCTTGTTGTTCTCCTCGATTTCACGCTGTGCAATGCGCTGACGTGATCGCATGCTCTGCAAATCAGCTCGCTGTCGCAGTGCCACTGTGCGCATCGTGGTCTTGTGTGTACGTGAATTCAAATGGTAATGGTATTCCTGTTGAAGGCAATAAAAGCAATTAGTAAATTGAAACTTGAGTATATGTTTTGATTATTACCTTGAAAGTCACGCACTTGATGCGACAATGCACACAGGTGAGCTTGATGAAAGAGCGCTTGCGTAGATTATGGTCCTCATCGCGATGACGCGATGTGTTGCGCTCCTCATCGCTGTCATTCTTGTCTTTACGCGTGGAGCGTTCCTTCTTGTTCGATGTCTTCTTCGACTTGGACTCTTTGTCATCCCCATCTTTGTCTTTTTTCTTACCAGTTGACTTTTCGGCTGTGCTCGATGATTTGCCCTTCTCCTTGGGCTTATCGGCATCGGCCGCATCATCGTTTTTACCTTTATCATCATTATCAGCATCATCAGCATCTTCATCAGCATTGGCGCCAATGTCTTTGGCATTCTTTTTCTCAACGTCATTGCCATCGTTGTCCTGCTCCTGCTCATCGTTCTCATTCTCGTCCTTACCCTTATCATCCTGTGCCTTGGCATCACTATCATCGTTAGTTGCTTTGCTGCTACGCTTCTTGTTAGGTGACTTTTTAGTCGACTCGCTCTTCTTTTCCTCCCCAACGTTGTCATCTTTATCATCGTTGGCATTGTCTCCGTCATCGTCATTGTCGTTGCCATCATCGTCATTGCTTTTCTTCTTCTTTTTATCCGTTTCACCATCCTTGCCAGCGTTATCAGAGTCATCATTGTCATCACTAGAATTACCGCTGCCATTTCCCTGGCGTTGACGTCTCAACGAGCTATACGATTCAATTCAAATTCGAATTTTGTTTGTTGTTGTTGTTGTGGATTTGTTTTGGTTTTCGGATTTCGGTTTTGGTGGTGAATAGGGGGAAGGCGTAAAGGCAAATTGTTGTGATAAGTACACATTAAAGTATATATATTAAGGATGTAAGCTAACAATTAAAATTGTCATAGTGTCGAAGGTGTCGAATGTCTTTGCACTGAACATATCTACCAGATTATATAGATATATAACACACGATGTAAGCTCTCTCTTTATCTTTCTCTCTAACATGTTTTAATTGAAAAATCACTTCAATTTGTGAATGAAGCCAATAATAGTTGTTAACACTCGATCCGGAATATTCACTCGATGTGTTTATGGCATTATAATATTCTATATGTATTCACAAATCCACAGTTAAGTATTTTATATATACAATCAATCTATAGTTTGTTTAATGCTCTATTCACTTTGAGCTTATTTGCACTTTCTTTCATTATTATTGTATATTTTTGGTTGTGAATTGAGTAATTTGTTTTTGTTTTTAATTTGTATCTATTTACCTTTTTAGCTGTTGTATCTTGAGCAGACGTGCTCGATCTTTCTGCTGTGCATAGAGCAGCTGGCGGCGCATGGTGCGCAGATCATTCGATTCGTTCATTCGTGGTCGCACAATTCTCATGGTGCCAATGCCGCGCATGTTGTTGTTGCGCATCATGCTACCGCGCATGGACATTGAGCCCCTTGGTCGGGATATATAATTGGTGCCGGCAACGCTACGTAATAATGGTCGCTTCGGTGGACCCATTGAGGAATCACGCTGATGCCGCTGACTTCCCGAATCATCTCTTGGCCTATACGAGTTTGAGCTGCCACCACCACCGCCTCCGGTGCTGCTACGTTGATGATAACTTGACGAGGATGACCCCATATTCTGCGATGACGACGATGGTCGATCATTGTGATCATTTGACGAGGACGTGCGACGATAATCCTATGACGATTGATGAGTAGGAGGAAGTAGGAGTGTAGAGGAGCATTGTTTTTTTTTTGTTTTGATTTGTTTTTTTGTTTTTGATTTGATATTCGAATATACATTAGGTAGATATATATAGTATATATAATTTTCATATATTTGTGGATGATAAAGAATTGCTATATAAACTGGGTTATCTCAAATGCAATAATCGTTATCCTGGAGCAAGTGTGTGTAGTAGTAGTAGTAGTAGTAGTAGTAGTTATAGCATGATGAACAAACCTTATACTCTTTAGCTATTTAGATAGATTTGATTGATTGGTTATACAAATATACATATTCTTAGATATCTGTGACATCTGCTCTCGGAAGGAAGAAACTGCCTGCTATTACAGGCATTAAATAATATATATTTATGGACACATACAATATTCTTTCAAATCATAATCTGATTTAAGATTCAATGATCGCAGTCTGCAGACTGCACTTCAATATTTCTCAATATATATACGCATATATACATATATCGGTCGCTGTGGCAAAGTCTTTTGCTATATGCGTAGCTGCTGCTATATATAATTTATTATATTTATATTTATATATAGATATTTGCAGTTTTTAATTGAGTTCTTTGCATTCACTCAAAATGTGTTCTCTTTTCTGACAACTTTATTAATCGTGCATTTTCCATTTACGCTCTATAGTTTTCCGGGCGTTAAACGTTTAAACCTTCACAAATAGTGCTATAAATATTTGGAAACTCATTAAAATTACACAGACAAACATATGGCTGCTGTATAGATCGTATAATGCATTAAGAGACCTGATAACTTATTATTATTTGGCTGCATTTTAAGCAGTTGTGCCTTTGTGGCTAAAATAAACTTACGTCTTGACGGGGTCTCTTGCGGTCATCGTTCCGATCGCGTGATGTATCCTAAGGGAACAAAATTGCAATTATATATTAAGTTAATTAAATATTACTTGCACTTACATAACTGCGCTTATGCCCGGAAACGGACTCATAGCGTCCACCGGTGCTGGAGTTATGATGATTGAATTTGTCGCGGTTGTTGCGATTATCATAGTGGTCATTGTTGGAACCGCCGCCACCGCCGCCTCCGCTATAGCGATTGTTATGGTGGTGGTAGTTGTTCTCGTAGCGCCCATTGTTGGGTCGGTAATTTCCCTGGGTACGTGTGTTCACGTAATTGCTGGAGTTACGGTTGTTGTAGTAGCCACCGCCACCGCGCATTGTGCCGCCACCACGTGGAATGTAACCGCCGCGTCCACGCATCTTGCTAATGATGAAAATAAATCACAAATAAACCAACTTTCTATTATTGAGACACCCTGTTTAATCAGAAGGCTGCGCAAGGTTGCCGGCGACGGCGCCGCACAAAAAATCGATACTGCTGGCTTGCAAGTTGCAACCAGAATATGCTCAGCAACCACTTTACATTTGTACTTCACTTACCTCTTATTTAATGTATTGGCTATTATACACGTTAGTTAAAAAAGTTGAATATAGTTGTGCGATGAGATTGCACTTATTTCCTGATTTAATTTACACAACTTTGGCAGCAAGCACTGTAGACGAATGAAAAATTTTCGACAACGCTTACGTCGTCGTGAAGCGTCGCAGCGTTACGCACTTCGATTAATTTATCGATGGATGAGACAGGTTGACAGCCTCATTATAATAGGGTGACCATATATCTACAAATTGTCAAACTAAAGTTGCCACCCTTTCTGAAAATTTTGTTAAACGGTTTCTTTTGTTATTGCAAGAGTACTTTTATTAAAATAATGCATAAAATTAAACTATTACATGTGCAGTTTAGATATACATTGTTTTAGATTATAAAAAAAAGTGTTCAGTACATATGCATGCTTTTACTCAATACAAATCAGCGTAAATGTAAGAAAAGTTAATGCTAAATTAAGTAATACATATGATACAGAGACAACGACCACAGGCTTATGTATTGCTAGCATAAAAGACTAAATATTCTTTGGAATGCGCCGCAGAAAATGTTGGCAAGTCGGCCTCGGCATTCATATTCACACGACGCCCGTGGGACGTACATTAGTCGGTGGTGCTGGATTCGGTTTGGTCATCATATCGACTGCATTCTTAAAGAGTTGCGTCTTCACAAAATCTGTTGCGGCGCTGTTTAGATCCTTGCTGGCTCCGTAGTTACACTTAACGTAACCATACAGGTTGGCCGCATTGAGGGCTATGGCAATCATGACTAATAACAGCCATTTGAATTTCAGTCCAAAGAGTGCCATCAAAAAGAAGAGACCCCAGAACAGTGGGCACAGTATAAGTCCCAGCCAGAAAATACGCTGTTCATGCTTATTGACACGACCCTGATAGGACGGAGACTACGTTTCATTCATCACATATCGTAAAACAATTTTCAATTAGTAATAACTCACGTTTTTCGATTCGAACACCCAATGGGACTTGCCATCGTCATCGACGTAGTTCCACCAACGTAAACCAACTAAAAGTCTTCCAGATATATTCTTCACAGTCCAGAAATCGGCGGATAGAAAGAGCACAACGAAAACAAAGCTGGTGATGAAGGAGTCACTGAACCAGCCGCAGAACATATAAATAACAATAGATGCTCCCCGGAAGAATAGGTGGAAGAAGGTGACATACGGATGCCTGCAAGTAGAGACAGGTACACAGGTAAACACAACACATACACAACTTTTAGATATATATGTATTTTGCTATTGCTTACGTGTATTTCTGGCCGGCTTGGCTGGGATCTCGCATCTCGTCCTCCTCGCCAAATGGTATCGTATCATCGTCAAGTAGCGGCACCTGCACAACATATTTACTTAATTAATCATATAGCCTGGGGCAAAAGTTGCAATGCAAATTTCTCGTTATCTTGCGACGTTGTTTTGGTATTGCTGGCAGTGGCAGGCCAAATGGCTGTGTTAATTGTTAGTGTGGCATACATACATTTCTTACCGTTGCGGATGCCATAATTTATGTTGTGGCTTGACTAACTTTTGACTAATTTATTTAAATAATTAAGTTTACAACAATTTTAATACATTTTTTCTGTGCTCAGTGCCTGCGTGTTGATGTGTATATCGCACTCTGGCCACTTATCGATAGATTTTCGATAACTGCAAATGTGCTGGTGTGGCAACGCCAACATCATAATTGTTTACTTTTGGCTGATAATAGCCAGAGAGCAGAATCTGCTGAGCGAGATTTTCATTTTACGTGTGCTTGTGTTTTAGTTGTTGGTTGCATAAATGAGCGCAGCTGATAAGAATGTTGCTGAACGGTTTACATAAACACGTCGCTAGCCTCGGAGCTAGCAGTTGCAGCTAACCATTCGCGTTGACAGCGCTGATAAACCAGCATATTGATAAGGCCTCGCCGAGCATATTACATTTGGGAGCGGAAACACAAAGCTAAAAGCACTCAGCAGATCACAGCAACGAAATCAGTTGCGCGCAAACTGCCCAGCCAAACAGACGTACAAACAAAAATCGGCAAAGTTCGCACTCGCCCCCTTGCCACCCCGTAAAGCAGAGGACGCCGCAAATGAATGAATGAACGAACGAACCGACAAGTGCAAGAAAACGAGTTACGTTAATAACACATAAAACACTGAAGAAGCGACGTTCAGAGAGCGAGATAGAGAGGTCAGCGATCTTTAACCAGCTTGAAGAAGCTCCACCTAAAAGCGTCAGCATCAATCCATTAGCAGCAGTCCATGCTTATATTTAAACAAAACAAAAAAACCAATCAATTTCAAGGGTAGACGCATCAGCAGCAACGTGTATCGACGTGTGTGATTCAGTCGGACGGAGAGACAGACAGACAGTTAATCAGCCAAGTAATTATTCTGTACTGAGGTGAGTTTATGCACACACGCACACACACACATACGTGCGCTCGCTTGTTGGCAAGCACCGTTACCAAGAATTCTTCACGTGCGTCTGTGTGTGTGCGAGTGTGGAGCGAATTTTTGGTGACGTCAATTAGAATTTCGCTTGAACTGGCCCAATTTTCACTTTCCAGATCAATAGACCTAGTAAGTTAACAATGGCACCACCCACTGTCTTGGTCACTGGCGGCGCTGGTTACATTGGCTCACACACAGTGCTGGAAATGCTCAATGCCGACTACAATGTCATCTGTGTGGACAATCTATGCAATGCCTACAGCGGTGGCGCCTCCAAGCTGCCAGAGGCATTGAGCCGCGTACAGGAAATAACCGGCAAAAAGGTGAACTTCTATCGTGTGGACATAACGGATCGTGAGCAAGTGCGCTCTGTGTTTCAGGAGGTGAGTAGAATCTAGTGGCACGTCAGCAATATATTGGGGTGGCGTGGTCTTTATTATAAATTGGATACATGTGGCACATTTGCAAACGATACGTCTTCCATCTTTCTTATCTCAAATTGAGTTGTGCTGTTGCTATCAGCGATTCAACTTGTTTACTCAACTGCGCCGCACTGCCGAATGCCAGCGCTTGAGAGCGAACGCGACCTTAGTCACATAACTTGATGTGCTGGCAACAACAGCAACAACGACAACGACAACAACAATAATATTGTCAACGACGCTAACATTGACGTTGCACTCGACGCAGTGTGCTGAATAATAATCTTTATTGCTAGTGTTTGGTGGTTGTTTACCTTTGATACCCTTGCAATGCCCTATGTTTACAAACAAAGGAGCGCAATGGAACATATTCCAATTAGCGTTGCCAGAGTATCCAATAAGCTAGCCTTAAAAAATACTAGAAATAGATAAACAGTGTTTTTATCTGAGAATTATCTGTATGTTTATTTTGCAATTTTGTTATTCTTCTCTTATCACTCGCAACCCTTTTCTGATTGCAGCACAAAATCGACATGGTTGCCCACTTTGCTGCCCTCAAAGCTGTTGGAGAATCCTGTCGCATGCCTTTGAGTTACTATCACAACAACATGACTGGCACCAATGTCCTGCTGGAGGCCATGGCTGATAACAATGTCTTCAAGTTTGTCTACAGCTCAAGTGCCACTGTCTATGGTGAACCCAAGTTTTTGCCCGTCACCGAGGAGCATCCAACGGGCAATTGCACGTCACCTTATGGCAAAACCAAATATTTCACAGAGGAGATTCTCAAGGATCTGTGCAAGTCAGATAAGGTGAGTTGTGTGGTCAGTCATACGTCCTTATTCTTTAACTAATCCTTTTCCTCTTTTGTAGCGTTGGGCTGTGGTCTCGCTGCGTTACTTTAATCCTGTTGGCGCACACATCAGTGGCCGCATTGGTGAAGATCCCAATGGTGAGCCCAACAATCTGATGCCATACATTGCCCAGGTGGCAGTGGGTCGTCGGCCACGTCTGAGTGTCTATGGCAGTGATTTCCCCACCAAGGATGGCACTGGTGTGCGTGATTATATACATATCGTGGATTTGGCCGAGGGCCATCTCAAGGCATTGGACAAGCTGCGCAACATTGCCGAAACTGGTTTCTTTGCCTACAATCTGGGCACTGGTGTTGGCTGCTCTGTGCTGGAGCTGGTGCACGCCTTCGAACGTGCCTCTGGCAAGAAGGTCGCCTATGATTTGGTCGATAGGCGGTCAGGAGACGTGGCCACATGTTTTGCGGATGCACAACTGGCGGAACGAGCGTTAGGCTGGAAGGCAACACGTGGCATTGACAAGATGTGCGAGGATACGTGGCGTTGGCAGAGTCAAAATCCCAATGGCTATGCCAACAAATAGTTACCGACACACTGTATCATATTGCTCCTCCTCCACCTCCTCCCTTCCACACTCCTTTGTAATCGTGCCACGTTTAATCTGTTATCAGCTGTGTCTTTCTGCAAGTTCCTCATCCTCACGCTCTACGAGATCACATTATTTACTATGTGTGTGTATTTAATTACGATAATTAGCTAAATGCTTGCGTCTAACTGTAAAACTAGTTATGTATATTTTTTGTTTGGTCCACATTAAAAGTGCAAAATTAAATTAAATTAATGTATGTATGTGTATGTCAACCCAAAAGTAATTTGTAATTAAATATAGCAACAACAAGCTGCAATTCTTTCTACACATTTATTCGGAATGCGGTCAAAGTCACAGCGATGATAAGCAAACAAATTTCTACTCTTCTTCGATTCTAGAGGCAAACATCATTTATTCAATGCAATTTAACATTTAAAAAACTGATCTATAAAATTACTTAAAAAATGTGTATTTATACATTTATATAAAAAAAAAAACACGGCATTTATCACAATTATGAACTATTTAGTTTTTTACAACAACTTTTTACTTGCTTATTTGGAATGCTGCTGATTAAGGGGCTGTAACTGTGTGTGTGTGTTTGTGGGTGAAATGTTTATAAAAGTACAAAATTGTTTATAAAATTATATGAGCTATTTCGTAATCTATTGAGATTTAGTTTGTGATTATGAATTTATCTTAATTTATGTGGTTTTGTAGCTTGTTTTCTGTTCTGTTTTGATTTTTTTTGGCAGTTTGTTCTTGGCAACAAGTGGAGTATTATGTTTTCGTTATAACAACCTAGAACATTAACCAATTCAATATAAATCAATGAAGCTAACAAGAAGCTTTCTCTACGTGCTACAACATACACAAATTAATTCGTACTTTATCGTATATAGTAAGCTATATAGCAAGTGTGCGATATGCATAATGTTAAGGTAAGAATTACAAGCTTATAGGTAAATAAGTATAAAGTATAGAAGGTTGATAGCTGATAGACAGTTAAACAGAGAGATCCTTAGCTACAGTGTGAGGCATTGCAGTCGTACTAAATAGTAGTTAATATACCGCTTAAATGCATCGATTCATTAGGAATTGAGTTCCAGCCACTTGAATTCAAATTATGTGGATGTGACGCCTTTGCGTGCAACCAGCATATTGAGTATGGGGTTTTTCCTAATGTAGCTCACTGCCTTTTTGTGGGTTACCATTGTGAAGTCATAGCCATTGCACTGGAGTATCTTGTCATGTATGCGTAATCCCGCACGTGCAGCTGGACTGCCCTCATGCACCTCGGTCACATAGATGCCCTGGAGCAGCACAAAAATTAGTTTAGCACATAAGAATTTTATACTTGTCTCTACTCACATAATCCGTGTACCCTTGAGGACTCTTTTTGTAATCCTGATCAATGCCACCGCCAATTTTAAAGCCACACTTGAGTATCTCTCTGCCCTCTTGATCGTAATCTTTCTCCTTGTGCAGCGTTATGGGAATCTAAAAACAACAAACACACAGACACATATAAAACACTCCACAAATAGTAGCTGATTGAGAGGCGTGAAAGTTTGTTTAGGCCAATTTCTCTATTTGAGACGCGACCCAATTTCACATACACGTTTCATTCACACTCACATGCACACATACACCTACAAACAGGAAGAACGCTGTTGCTACTACCTGTATGTATGTGTGTAGCGTGTGTCTGTGTGCGTGAAATTTACAACTTACGCTTAAACACTCCATCGCCGTACCGGCCTGATGCTGAAATGCCATTTTCGCCATGATGCTGTTGATTTATTTATTTACGTTTACGTTATTTAAATGCAAATGATTTTTTATTGTTTGGTTTTATGCAGCTAAGAAAAGAGAAAATTAATCTTCGTCGTCGCCAACAAACACACAAACTTCTCGTTCTCTACTGCATCACAAATGAGCAGTGTTGTGAAACGCACAAAACTTAGTCATAAATTGTTTACTTTTTTTATTGTTACATTTACATAAATAAACAAGTGTGGAATTAATGGAAAATAAATCTATATTAATCTAAGAACGTCGCATTGCAAGCATCGTATTAATTTCCCAGATGATAATACGCGTTCTATCGATTATTTCGCGCAATTGGCGGTTTTTCAGCTTAACAGTTTCGATGAGCTCCTGATTTTCCTGCAACACCTTGCGATATTCGTCACATTGCGAGGGCTCAATGCGTGGATCTGGCTCATCTCGGTAGGGTATTAAGCTCTCGGCGTTCATGTAATCCATGCCAGCATCATTGCACTTCTCATAGATGATGCGGACTCGCTTGAAAAGCAATCGAATTGTGCGAAAATATTCCTGCACTTTTTTCTCGGTATTGTTGTCCCGGTGTGAAGTGGGTTGTATGTTTTTGAGCGCTGAGAAGACCTCTTGAAAGCGAGAAGCAATGTCCTGCACTGTTTCCTGTCCCAAGCGGGAGAGCTGCACTATGTTGATTTCCTTGTGTGGATTTGGTTGCGAAATGGCTAGCATGTTATTGGTGCCACCACCGCCACCAGCAGCACCTGAGCCTGGATTGTGTTGTTGTTGCTGCTGTTGTTGAGGTAAATTAGGCTGCTGCTGTTGACCTACGCCGCCAGGCATGCCAACTCCTTGCTGTGGACCCATCATTTGTTGCTGCATTGCGTTCGCCTGTTGTTGGGGCATATTCGACATTGGTCCGCCGACACCTCCTTGCATCATTTGCTGCTGCTGCATCTGGTGCTGTGGTGACATACCCATGCCTTGCATTAGACCAGGCGGTCCACCACCAGCACCTGCATTAGGGTTCATTTGCATGCCGCCGGGTCCTCCTGGTCCACCGGGTCCCATCATGTTCATTTGATGCTGCTGTTGTTGTGGCGACATGTGCATGCCACCACCGCCTTGCATAAAGCCACCCATGGGCATCATGTTCGGACCACCTTGTCCGCCTTGCGGACCTTGGTTCATTTGATTTTGACCATATTTCCACATTTTAAAAATAAATTCTGCAAACCGCAAGCTACAAACAAATTTAAATTGGTGTTTACCAGCACTAGTGTTTTTGGTTGAGTACGGAGTATGCTCAAGTGAACGTATCGTACAAATGAACACCGAAAAAGAACCTTTGTTCAAAATTCAAAGATTTAATCATTTTCCAACACCTTAGGAGTTGCCACTTTTTAAAATCTCGAATTGTGAAACTGCCTATCAGTTATCGATATCCAGAAATATTCATGCGAACTTATCGGACAAGTTGAAGCAAGTTTTAAAGATTTTAAAAAATTTGACAATTCTGTAAGTTGTAACAAATGGTGTGAGTTGCGCGATGACACGTGATGAAGATAATGGATTTGCAGACTGGGTAAGTGATGGCGTTCATTACAAATGTCGCACAGCCACTAAAATATTATTTGCAGGGCGGTTACTTTGAGGCCAAGAAATCAAAGCTCGAAGAACAATTTGCTGCCGCCAGTGATCCATTTCGCAAGTCGAATTTATTCAATGGCATTTCAATATTTGTAAATGGTCGAACCAACCCATCTGCCGACGAACTAAAGCGTATAATGATGGTACACGGCGGCACCTATCACCACTATGAACGATCGCACACGAGTTTCATCATTGCATCCAATTTGCCGGATGTAAAGGTGCGCAAAATGGATACGAGCAAAATAATCAGTGCTCAATGGGTTGTAGACTGCCTGGAGCAGAAGCGTGTGCTGGACTATAAACCGTATTTGTTGTACACCAATCAAAAAACAACGCAGCCGCGTCTAAACTTCGGAAAAGGCAAGAGCAACAACAGCACTGTGAACGAAACAGCGGGACAAGAATGTGAAACGTTGGAGAATGATTTGGGTGGCATACTCAAGGAACTACAGCAGGCTGTGTCCACCTCGCCCGACAAGAACACGTCTAGCGTAATCAATGTGTCTGCCACAACGGCCAATAGTAGCCACAGCGCTCGCACTGCCGTCGATCCTGCTTTTCTAAGCGAGTTCTATAAGAACTCACGTCTACATCATATAGCAACTCTTGGCGCCGGTTTTAAGCAGTATGTCTGTGATTTGCGTCAGGCACAAGGTAACAAACCATTTGAAAAACGCTTGGAGCTGCGCGCTTACCTGGCCAGTCAGCCCAAGTCGATGATGGCTGTATCGAGCAAACGCTATGTCATGCACATTGACATGGATTGCTTCTTTGTGTCCGTGGGTTTGCGTAGCCATCCGGAGCTGCGTAATCAGCCCGTTGCTGTGACACACTCCAAGGGCGGCAGTGCTGCCACCGATGTTCCCGTCCATCCTCAAGCCAATCGTCAAGTGGAACAGGAGCTTTTCGCTCAGCGTTTCGAGAAGCATTTACATGACAATGTGCTGGCAGACAAGGTACGCGGTGGTTTTGACAAGAAGATGTCGTTATCGGAGATTGCCTCCTGCAGCTACGAAGCTCGAGCCAAGGGCGTGAAGAATGGCATGTTTGTGGGCCAGGCACTTAAGCTGTGCCCCGATCTGAAGACTATCCCATATGACTTTGAGGGCTATCGACAGGTGAGTTACCCTTGCTTTAAATAAATAACTGAACTTTACAAAAATGACTTTTATTCAAGGTGGCTTTCGCTCTGTATGACACTGTGGCACAGTACACGCTCGATATTGAGGCTGTCAGTTGTGACGAAATGTTTGTAGATCTGACGAATTTGCTACAAGAACTACAGGTCGATGTCATGACCTTTGTAACCTATCTGCGGCAGCAGGTGCGTGATATAACATTCTGCCCTTGCTCTGCAGGAGTGGCCGAGAACAAGTAAGTTTATTATGAGGTACAAAAAGAACTTTTTATTGCAACTCTTGTCTCTTGTCAGATTGCTGGCTCGCATGGCTACCAAGCTGGCCAAACCTAATGGACAGCATCTGCTGGATACAGATGATGCGGCCAACTACATGGCTTCCTTGGCTTTAGATGTGCTGCCTGGCGTGGGCAGCAGCATGACCTACAAGCTCAATCAGGCAGGCATGACGACTTGTGCGGATGTTCAAAAGGCTTCCCTGGCGCGTCTAGAGATGCTGCTGGGCAAAAAAATGGCTCAGACACTGTACCAAAACTGTCGTGGCATCGATCCACGACCTCTGGTCTACGAACAGGTGAAATGGATACTTTTATTAGCTCGATTCCATATCTTAAGTAATACTCGTTTATTAGCAACGCAAATCCGTCTCTGCCGAGGTGAATTATGGCATACGATTCACCAAATACGAGGATCTAGAGAAGTTTCTGCAGCAGCTAAGTGAAGAGGTGCACAGTCGTCTCACAGAGATCAAACGCAAGACGAAATCAATTACCTTAAAGCTAATGGTACGCGCTGCCGAAGCACCTGTAGAAACATCCAAGTATATGGGTCATGGTGTCTGCGATAACCAGACCAAGTCCGCATTGCTTAAGCAGAGCACCGACGATGTTCAAATCATAAAATTCCATGTGCTTAAGCTGATGAAGGAGTCGGGTTTTCCACCACACGAACTGCGTGGCATTGGCATACATTTGAGCAAGTTGGATGATGTTTCAGAGTCGAAAAAAGAGAATGTGATTAAGAATATGTTTGAGAAAATTTCCGTTAAACAAAAGGGTATGTCAAAATTCAAAATTTGTTTATATATTGACAATTTCGGTTTATTTAGAAAAACCAGCGCATGTAGTTGCAAGCAGCAAGGAGTCCGAAGTGCAGACTAAACCGAAGCCAGCCACTACAAATGTGCTAAGCATGCTAAGAAACGCTGCATCCAGTAAAAATCCAAGGGTTTTCGAACCGATATCAAAAGATGAATCAACAATAAACAAGGACGATGATATAATTGTAGAAATAGACGATGATACGGAAGTGGCGAAGCCAAAGCCAACAGTTTTCAGCATGCTAAAGGATGCAGCAGCCAGAAGAAGCAATAACCAGAGTAACATGGAAGATACGACTGTCACTAAGAACTGTGCACCTGAAGTTGTGTCACAGTTTGATAGTGATGTCTTGGCCCAGCTGCCAGAGGATATTCGCCGTGAGATACTTAACTTTCCGGAGGAGTATTTGCGCATATCCGAAGCAGATGAGCCGAAGAAATTCAAGCCATTTTTTGAGGTTCCCTTTGATGCGACAGAATCGGCTATATCGTCTCCAGCGCTGTCGCCAACATCTATGCGAACGGTATCGCCTGCATTCAGTCCATTAAGTGAGAGCGATTTGCAGCCATCTACGTCAAAGGCAGCGCTAAGTAAGCAATTGAAACGCGCCTGTCGTCCAGATAAAATTGTTGAAGATTATGTGCAGGAATTGCCTCAACACATGCATCCCGCAATTCTGCATTATCTCAAGAACAACGAAACGATTCCAAAAGTAATCACAGAGGAAAAGGAGGTAATTTTGCCAGTTGTACAGCTGCCAACGCCAAAGTCGCCCAAGACGCCTGAATTGAATGTTTTTATGGATACCAATTACAAGGATATGCTCGCTAAATGGGTTAAGACGGAGCTGGTGCCCAGACCGGCGGATGTGAATTTAATGTATTCACACATTTGCTTTCTGGTCGAGGACAATCTCATGGACGAGGTGTACGAGGTGATGAAGTACCTGTGCCGCCTGATCAAAGCCAAACGGGCTGGGTGCTGTCGCTGGCACATGGCATACAATGAGATCGAGTCGAACATACAGGAGAAGGTTTATGAAGTTTATGATTGTCATATTTACTTCACGGAGGTCATCGGCTGTTACAAGTGTGCCTAAGCTTAGCTAACCAAGTTAATTAATTAATTACTCACATATACTTGGTATATGTACCAACTATAGTACAAATGTTCCTCAGTTGCACTTTGTGAATGGCATTTTAAACTGAATAATTTTGTTATTAAATGCATCTAGTACTTATAAATATAAAGAACTTGTTGAATCAAAGCTTTTAGCGCCAGTTGCTTTTGCCATTAAATTATTTATAAGCTTTTTTTTTCATTCAAAAGAGCACTAATTAATGTTGTAACTGCTGGAAGGGGGAAGTATGGGGATCAGGGGGATAATAATCGCAGAGATTGACGACGATCGTTGTTGATAACTTTATACAAAAGGGCGGCAGTGGCAGTTGCATCTGAGCTTCGCGGCTTTAAGACAAATAGGCCAGGCCAACACCTGGCGGAACTGGCAAGTCATAATTTGCACTATAATGAAAGCCTCTCGTGAGAACAGGTAAAAGTCACTGCAGTTAATCGCCAGCGACGTCGATTGTCCGATCGAGTCGACTCGAGTGGGGTCCAACTTGTGGTCCGGGGATATGTAATTGATTCGCATGCCTCAGAAGAATCGAGAGATTCTCTTGACAAACTACTAGCAGAAAATGTAAGTTTGATGTGGGTAGGCTGTACAAGACCCTGTAGTTTTAGGCTGTTAATGCTGTTGGTACTAAATATAGAATTTTGACCGATAGTTTCCTTGATTATTATATAATATAGCGAGATCTTTAGCTATTTTTAACCAATCTATCTTTTTGGTCTTGTTAAATTCTGAGCTTTAGCTAAACCAACTCGTTTTTATAATCTTAAACACCCATTGTTGCCTTATTAAGTACCGGGTCTCATAACAATTACAGTGCCAGTCGACAGTAAGCAGTCGCCAGTCAGCAGCTGTTGCCTTTAGCTCGCTAGCAATGGTAATTAAAAATAGTCAAGCTGCATTTCTTGTGCCGCATCCGGTCAGCTATTTAACTCCTCCCCGTTCCCTGTTGGAACTCCAGCTCTATTTCCAACTTCAATCTCAGCTCCAGTTTTCAGTTTACACGCCCCTCTACTCCCCGTTCCCACCTTCCCCTGTTGGATTTACATGAGCTGCGCTTTGCCTGATTTAATTATGTGAGCAAAAAGGCGTCGTCGTTTCATAAATTTTACGCATCCTGTTTTGCCGCAAGTTACACAGTAGCTGCCACTGCCCACAGCCCCCCTGTTCCAGCTGCCGCACCCCTTGAAAAATGGGAGCAACTCTGCTGTCTGGTTTTACATAAATATGAACTGGACCCGCAACATACAAATGTTGTTGTCAGTTTGCTGATAGACTTGTTGGCAACATGATTTGTCAACTGCCTGCAACATGAGAATGCAGCCTAACTCGCTGCTCTTTCGGGTATTGTAAACTTTTGGCTTATCCGAGCACTCCCTTAAAACATTCCCAAAAAATGACAGAGATTGCGCAATGTTGCTGCTAGTTCCCACGATGTTGCAAGAGGCAAGAGGCAAACTAACAGTAGCTACAGCAAACTGTCAGGCTAATCAGACGTGGCACTCGATGCGACAAGATCACTGCCAATGGTCTAGGCTTTTTGGGCAGCATGTAAATATGCATAAGGCACAGCAGCAACAACAACTAACGACAGCAGCAACTATAAGCGGGATTTGTGGCTGCAACAACAGCAGCAGCGGCAGCGGCAGCAGTAACAGCATGAACATGTTTGATAATAGCTTGTTGATGCTACCAAAAAAAGCCAAAAGCAACAACAGGCAACAGGCATACGTGAAGTTTTGTTTGCGGTTACCGATAGTGCCGCCAAAACAATGTTGCAAGTCTGCTGTTGCAGCCGCAGTTACAGTTGCAGCTATGCAAAACTTCTAGCCAATTAACTTGCAGCAGACGAGACGAATGCTGTAACCGCAACTGTTGCTGCTGCTGTGGCTGTGGCTGCTGCTGGTGCCTTATGATTAGAATCGTCGACAGCAGCCGCCAAACGGGCAACGAGCAACAGCAGCAGCAGCTACAACTAACCAAAGCTAATGAACCATGTTGCCGCTGATGAACCCGAGCTGATTAATGATGCCGGCCATGGCTGCTGCTGACTAGCAGGAACTGAGGATGGCCTGGCCAAAAGGGAACTTGCATACGATTGCAATTGCAAGTTTTGAGCTCCCCGAGGGCAGCTAACAACTTAACTAGCTTCGATCCATGGTGGGCTTTGGGGTTGTGCCGCACACAACATTTTTTGGCCAGCTGAGCACAAATAGTTGGCTAGTACCCCAATACAAAGTACCCAATGGCCAAAACAAAGGAACCTTTTGCGCAGGCGCACCTGAGAATGTTGATAGCCCCCATGGAGCCAGAGAGCATTTGTGCTGAACTCTCAGACTCTCTCGCCAAAACAAAAAAAAAGACAAATAAAAAGACTCAAAGCGCTCAAGTCCAAGTGCAAGTCGTTTTTTATGCCACTCAAGCGACGACAAGGCAACTACAACAACAGCAGTTGGCAAGGCAGCTACACTGAAAAGAAATGGAGTAGGAGTCAGCTCGAGTAGCGAACTGAACGCTGGTTTTAAGTAGGGATTTATTTGAAAAATATATAATTATTTCCAGTGTAGTGTTAAGACTAAAGTTAAAGCTGGAGTTGAAGTTAGGGTCTGAGGCGGAGACTGAGACTACAGTCTCAGCTGTAGCTCGTTTGCGGGCCCTTTATCACATGCGCACATCATTTACTGCGGCTGTGGACGCAGCGCGCGCACTTTTAGCAATTGTGCCTTTTAAAGTGTTTGCGTCGTGACAAAATCAATGTTGCAGCCGCAGACAGGGCCAAGACCAGAGTAGCGGCAGACGTAAGAGCAACTTGGCCAACTGCCGCCTGACTGCATGACTGCCTGACTGCCTGACAGCCTTGCTTGGACAGTGATTCATGGTTTATTAAGCGCATTATGCCGCAGGATACTTTGAAGTTGCAGCAACAGCAGCGGCAGTAACAAGCACAGCAACAGCAGTTGTTGCACGTGTTTGGCAGCCCTTTAAAAATGCGGCAAGAGTGCCTTTGGCATTGGCAATGAACACTTGGCCTATACTATGCCATACTATAAGCCACATTCTCTTGCTGGGCTCTACACTTTAAGCAATTGATTACTTAACATGTTTTATGCGTACGGCAAGTTATGCGGCGACTGGCGCGTTAATTTGAGCCTGTTGTTGCTGCTGCTCGCAGTCTCTGCTGCTGCTGTTGGCCTTGGCAACATCCCAAGCATGGCAAACGCTGTGGCAGTCAAACAAATTGCTGCGCGGCAGGCGCTGGGCCGTAAATCAGCGCACAAGTCAAAACACATCAACATCAGCATCGACAGCAGCAACAGCAACAGCAACAACACACGGCAGCAACATCAGCAGACTTCCCAGGCTAGACGGGCCAAACGGCAATATAAACAACAAAGCAGCCATATGTATGTATGTATGTGCCCATTTGCAAGTGGGCGTGTCTAATGCGCCCCAAAACGATAAGTCAGCTGCACACTTAACACTTTTAACAGCTTTTTTTGTGGCTGTCTACGCGGCGTATGCGCAACGTTTGCATGTGCAAATGGAATTAATTATGGCAAATGCAGCCGCTCAGACAAACAAACTTATACAAATAGATATATATAAATCTAAGCATATCGCATAACAGTATTTTTACATTTTGTTTTAAATGGAAATCCACATCCGAAAATTGAGTGTGCTTGGGAATGAGATGAATTGCCAAGGCAAAGATGCAGGCGTGCGATAATAAACGCGCCGAAAACGCGTCGGCTGAGTCAAGTCTTTGATTTATGCAACATACGTTTTGTGGCACGATACCCTGTAGTGTAGTTTATGAGAGGGAAGAGTCTTTTATCGATTCGAATAGAAGAAAAGTAGTTAGAGCTTTGTTAGCTTTGAATCTAATGTTATTCTTGTCACTAGCGTGGTCTAAATGGCTTTAAAGTTAAACTTTTACTGTAAAGTAAAGTACAGGGTATCTCTTATTCTCCTTACTGCTTGCTGCACTTGCTGCTTGCATTACGTATGCCAAAAATATGCAAATTGGCAATTGGAAGTGTGAACGCCGCCAGTGGCAATAACAGCCAATTCACAGCAATCCACTGTGAATTATGCCACAGAATTGGCAACAGGATCAACCTGAGCGTCGACGTCGACGTCCGCGTCGCTGTCGCTGCCAGCTTTGGCGTTGGCGTTACCGTCGCTGCACTTGTCATTAGAATGCAATCGAAGCGTCAGAAATAAATTACAAAACCATGTAAAGTGCAAACTGAACTCTAAGTTTTGTTGTCTTTTTTCCACTTATTTATTTTTTTCCTCTCTTTCTATTTTTTTTATTTTTTTTTTTTTTTGACGTTTCATTGGGGAACTGTAATCGCATTTATGGCCACATAAATCTTGGCTAAAATTTGCCGTTGCCTAACAAAGTTGTCGTTGTTGCTGTTGTTGTTGTTGTTGTTGTTGTTGCCGGGCATTGCTGAGGTTTTTTTTTCCTTTATTTAAGTTTTTTGCCTGTTGCATTTTTATCAATTGAGCCGCTCTTAAAGTGAAACTGGTCCACAAGCTCCGCAGGCTTTGATTTATTTATGTGCTCTCCACGTCCGACTCGGTTCCAGGCGATAACACAGCGCGCTTTCACGCATTTTTAATTCCCTCAGCCACCGCCTCCGCTTCCGACCCCTCCCTACCCCCTCGCTGTACTCTACCCCCTGGTTTCAGGGTGAATTTTATATCTACGCCACGATCTTTGCAGGTACAATGTTGCTGGTCGTGTAATTGAATTGATCGCATGAAAAAAATATGCTAAATAGGCCCAATGTAAAAAAATTGTACAGTGACACGCCCCTTTTGATTGATTGTGGGCGTTTGTCGTTGCAGCAGCTGTCAGCTGACATCAGGTGCACTTACAAGTAGAGCGGTGAATGAGGAGGTAAGGGAGGGGGACAGTGCCAATCATATGATTATTCAGCGCAGAGTTATGGTAATCAGATCAAGATATAATGACATAAACATTGGCATTACATCAGACGTTTTAAGCGATTTGTTAGATAAAGGAGGAGGAGGAACGGGGGAGGAATAGAGGAATAACAGATAAGGAGCAGGGAGGGAGCAGAGACGGAACCGATGAAGAATAGCGAAGGAACAGGGGAGGAACAGAGAGGAACAGAGGAGGAACAGAGGAGGAACAGAGGAGGAATAGAGGAAAAACAGAGGAGGAACAGAGGAGGAATACAGCAGGAATGTATGTAGAGTAAAGGAGAAATCAAGAAGGAATAGAGAATAGTCAGTTGAGGCATAAAGGAGGATTTTCTAAGAATGACAGGTCACAAAAGGAAGGAATAGGAATAGAATAAAGGAGAATTTATGAAAAACGGGTAAATAATGCCGAAGTTTCGCAAAGGTTTAAAGAAAGAGAAGAGAAAACATCGAGAAGAATTGAAGAAAAGGAAATCAAGGAAGGTGAGGCAATAAAAGAGACAAGAGACAGTGAAGTGGCGATTTCCCACCTTTAAACCGAAAAGTTTCTAGAAATACCAAGCCACAAAAATAAAACTAAAACTTAAACCTAAGAAAGTCACTCAAATCACCACACTACAGTCTACAGTTTAAAGTCTAAAGTCTCTAAATTAAATTAAATGCAATTTAAAATCAAAGTGTTAACAAAATTAAAAGAAATATTGCTCAATTAATCAAAATATTTAAGCAGGATACGAGTATCGGGGCAAATGTAAGCTCATTTCATGGATTGTGCAGAGAGATAAACGATATTATTAAGAGTAATAAGTAATTCCAACTTGCTGTCAGTTTTAGTTTTCACTTGAGGGGCAACAGTTGCTGTTGCTGCTGTCGCTTGTTTAATTTCCTATCGAATGTTCAAGTCGGAGGCAGAAAAGGCAATCACGGGAACATTTAGTCATTCCAAATGCTACATAAACTGACAGTCTATTTGTTTTATGTCAAGACTTGAGCTTCAGTTTGGGGCTCAGCCTCAGCTTTAGCCTCATGCATATGGCCAGCAGTTGCAGCAGCAGCAGCAGCAACAGTTGCTGCTTGTCGTTGACACGCCTGCAATTGCGCTGATATGAATCACAGCCAAAGCCGCAGCAAATGCACAACTCTGTGTAGGAGAGCAGAGAGGGGGCGGCAGGGAGTGGCTGCACTGGGGCTGACTGAGTAGCATTATCTAGATAAATAATTATTCAACTTAAATCGAAATCGTAATGAATTTTTTTTATATATATTTTTCTGTCTTTTTTCTTTGCTTTTTGCACGCTTTTCGCGGGAGTGTCAAACTGACGGCGAAACGCGTTCAATTGTCAGTGCTTCGTTAGCAATATCGCTTTTCGGCCTGGTCTTAAGGCTTTTAGCTTTTGGCTCACATACATATTGGTATCCCGG
The DNA here is from genome assembly GCA_035047505.1 of Drosophila parthenogenetica. NCBI lineage: Eukaryota > Metazoa > Arthropoda > Insecta > Diptera > Drosophilidae > Drosophila > Drosophila parthenogenetica. The sequence goes on from JAWNPM010000070.1 coordinate 6,191,042, forward strand.
CTTAATTGGACAGCGATACAAATCACATGGGCAAACGGTGACTGTGATTTGGACTGGGGCTTTTGGGCCAGGGCTCAAGCCACGCCCACTTAAAACACCTGCAACCGCTTACACGTCGACTGCAGTTACCAACTGATGGCAATTTGTCAAAATTCCCTTGGTGTGAGTCGGAGTCTGAGACTGGGTCTGCGTTCGCGGCAAATGCAATTATCCCTATTAGCCACACTGAACATGTTTTCGCCAAAAAGGCCTTTTAGCCAGATTACGTTAGCGGCAGCGCTTAACGCTTGTTTGCACTGATAAATGCGCACCTTAAGCCGTTAAAAAAAATTGAAGAAACAGAAATCAAGCGAATCTCGAATCACAAAACCGTCTAATTACAATGGACGCAAACTGTTGGCTTTTGGCCTTCCTGGAAGGCCAATTTCACACCAATTCGGAGAGTGTGTGTGCGTGTGTGTGCTGCCTTATGTTGTAGCTTGTTCTTTTCACTTTTATATGGCAGCACCTATCATTAGCCACGGACACTGGACATTGTCTGATTCGCGTTGCTTAATTCGCGTTCTTCTGTGCGCGCTCTCATCAATAAGTCGAAACTGCAATTATGGATTGTTCCTTGGTAGGTTCTGTCTACTCCGATTGTCGCTCCTTTGTATTTTTATTATATTTTTTCTTTCTTTTCACTGTTGGACTGTTGGACTGTCTGTCGTCTGTCCATGTCTGGCATTGTGGCGCATTTATGGCGCCGCATACGCCGACAATTAAACAATTCGCTTGGCAGCAGCAGCAACTGCAGCCACAATGCGCCTTTTGGCCAAATTAAGAGTTGGTTCGCCGCCTGTCTATACTTGGTCAATGGAATCGAAACAAGTTGTAAGCGATAAGAACGTTGCCATTGTTCACATTGCTGTTGTTGTTGTTGCTGTTGTTAGCATTGTTGTCGTCGCTTGTTGCTTGACTTTGGCTGCGCTTTGTAATTATGGACATTGTTGCTGTTGCTGCTGCTGCTGCTGCTGCTACACACAATTTACATGCTGTTGTGCCTGCAGCTCGCTCAATAATCAAAGAGGCGTTGCCATATTCACACACAGCTACCGAAAACTACAGCAGCAACAACAACAGCAGCTCCAAACAAGCTGTATTACATTGCATATGAATCTGAGTATCTGCAGTAACCAAGTCCATGAGTACCCGACTCTGATTGCCCGATCGACAGCTCGACACCTGTGCAAGAACGAGCCACTAAATTATAGCCAATTGGCATGGCTAACTGGTTCATCAGTCCAGCATAATTGTCAACAGATTTGAAAGTCATTTTGGCTTCACAAAAAAAAAGGGACACAGCTTTTAATGATGCCGGCCAGCCGCGACTCTGTGATTACAGCGACAAATTAATTTGAGTTTTCCAGTAATTTAAGGCAACAGCAACTGTATTTAAATTTTATTTCCATAAAATTGGTTTTATTTTTTACTAATTGGCAGCGGAGTACAGCACACAAACTGAACTGAGCTGCGTAGAGCAAAGCATCGAATTTTGAATAGACAAAACTTTATCATAACTAAAAAATTAAATAAAAAATATTTAAAAAATATTCACTTAATTTTTTGGTATTAAATTAAGTTGGTATATAATTTTAAAATATTTTTAAAGCTTATGCTTAAGTTTAGCTCAGTATATTTAAGCGCTCTACTGACCCAACGACAACTCCCTCGAGTTTCTATGCTTAACACCATTTTAAACTTAGTTTAGTTAACTTACATTACTGTTAATGAATATTTAATATTTTATTATTAAAAAATTCTTCAGTATGGCTCAACAAACATATTAATTGAAAACGGCTGTGCGAGATATAGTATCTGCTAGTTAATAACTAAGATGCATATCAACTAATTGCTAATCTAACAATTTTGTTATTTTTTTTGCTATCGTGTAACAATTATTAAAACAGGAATTAAACAATTTGTTGTGTAATTACTGTCAGAGATTTAATCTAAATAAGCATTACACTGAGTAATTATGTGGAATTCTAAGGAATTTCTGTTACCAAGTAACGAGTTTTGTGAGAAATGTCAGCAGTTTTTTCTAAACTGATTGAATGATTTGTGCTATTTTGTAGGAACATCCTGGAGACATTTGGGAATTGCTTAAGTAGTCTTGGTGTTGGGTCCACTTCAGGCACAATTACTGCAGCCAACGGCGGTGATTTATGCGCCCAAACAAACGCGAGGTGCATGCAGCAGTGGCTGTTGCTGCTGCTGCAACAGCAATCGCAGCACAATGCCTGGTGGTTTGGCCCCGCAGCTAATTAATTTGCCATTTGTGTCCCATTAGCGTAATTGTCTGTCAGTTAAAACTCGCCATGTGCCCCCTTTGACTTTATAAACGGCCAGCAACAGCAACGACTACGATGACAACGTGGCCAACAACTAGATGTTGCTGACCAGCAGCAGTAGCAGCAGCAACAAGAGTTGGACAACCTTTGCTTGCATTTTATGTGTCACCATTGTCGTTGTTGTTGTCGTAATGGTTGCTGCTGCTGTTGTTGTTGTTGCTGCTGTTGTTGCTGTGCATAATTTGCATACATGCTAAACACAAGGTGACATTTATGTGACGCGCCACGCATTTAATTTGAATTTGTTGTCAGCTTGGCGCCTTTAAATTAACTACGAGGGCGTGGCCAGCTGCAAGAACAACAACAGCAACAACAGCTGTAACAACAGCAATGCTGGACAATTACTTTTCTAATGGCGCCCATTGGTCTATGGAACACCTGCAATGTTGCCCACGCAGTTAATGCCACGCCTGCGCGAATCATCTCCAGATTTATTCCCAAGAACAAGTAAGTGCAGCTGCAACCTGAACTTGCAACTGCGTTGCGGTGAAAGAGGCAGCAAAAGTATTGTCGGCGCAGTTGCCATATAAAGCGACGATGTTGTTGTTGCTGTTGTTGTGGTTGTGCAGGCATTCGCCTTAGATTGCTGGCGCAGATGTCGCCGGGACTAGACTGGCGAGACAGGCTCAAAGCGCAGAGCCTTCAGGCAGCTGCTGTGCCCAAGTTGAAGAAACAGGCAGTAAAAGGGAGATGGAGCAGACGATTTGGCCCACGCACTTGTCTAGTCATTGGCAACAACTGCGTTTGCCACAAAAGACAAACAAACTGCAAACTCAATCGGCCAACAGTATCGGCAACAGCAACATTGTTGCCAGCTGCTTGTGGGCGTGCAGCAGGAGGCGTGTTGCAGTTGCAAGTTTAGATATTGCTACAAGAAAACTTCTAGCGCATGAAATTTCTTATTTTCTTAAGTCCCAACTTTCAGCTGGTTATATAATTCGCATTGCCGAACCGATTTTTAAAGCCACTTAAACGTTTTAACGTTATAAGCTTTATGGCCTCGCCAGGAGCCACAACTTGAGCCAGAACGCCCAAAAATTTTGTTGGCTTGTTGCCCCCCCGCTGTTGCAGGTCGAAAAAGCCACAGGTTGCTGCCTCGTTGCTCATTAAAGTTTCGCCTTATTTGGGGCGTTATCTTATCATAAAAATGCAGTTGCTTCAACACCTGCAAAACGCATCAAACACACATTTGCACTCTGATGGAATTACATTTTTTTACTCAATTTTTTTTGGGGCCACTGCGCCACGGGACATCACAAAAAATTTCAATCAGCCGTAATAAACTGTAAAATATGTTTTGCCCCCTTTTTTGGCCTTTTTTTTGGAGGTTGTTTTATTGAAAACTGTTTCGATTTTGGTTTAAAGTGCAGGATTGAGGGATTAAATGGAAAACAATCTTAAGTACGATTTATAATCTTGTAACACGGATGCAAGAGGAATTTTAAGCAGAGGTTTTAAGATAGGAAGGGTTCCTATAAAAAGCAAGCATGTTTTGAGACTGTAAAAGCCTTAACATTAACAGAAGTAGCTTAACATATTTACAAACTGTCCATAACAGCTGTTCATACATTAATATTCTTATGTTATAGATATCCTGTTGATTTTGTACTGAGCTTAAAGGCAAAAAGCTTTAAAGAAATCTTCAAATTGTTTATCATACTAAAGTTTATATAAAAGCTGCTTCTTGATAGATTTACTTTAAGTGTTGTATAGCTTAAATCCCTTAAAAACCATGCTAAAGTCACGTTTGGTGTTTTTTTCTAGTATAAGAGCACTTAAAGCTGAAGAAAGCGTCTTAAAAGCTGCATAAAGTTTCATACAAGCTACAAAAAGCTTCCTTAAAAAGCATAAAGATACTGTCTATCAACTTTATGGTCTATTTACTTAGCTCCTCGTTGCTTAAACTAAATTGAAAGCAATTTTAAGCTGAAAAGCTGCTTAAATTAATTAGCAAAACTACTTCACACTTAATTTTTTAAAGTTCAAATCCACTGAAAGTATAAACTAGGAATAATTTATGTAGTTTTTCTAAGCTTTTATTAAAACAAAGCTATTGAATGTTACCTTTGTTAGTGATTGCTTAAAACTCTTCTGCCCTAAGCTCCCCATTTCCAATACCAAAAGCTGCTGAAAGCTCCTCTGCAAGCGCTTTACATAAGCTTGCTTGTAACTGGAATTCAATTAAGGAACTGTCTCAGCTTTTGACATACCTTCGAGGCCATTTACCTTTTGGGGTCGCAACAAATCAACGCTGCTGCCGCCTACGAACTGGCGATTTGACTCCAGAGTCTGGACTGGACCACAGCAGGGTGTGGCGCCTGGCACAGAGCACAGGACAAAGCCATGGTCAGTGGCCATTGGCCAAGACCAAGGCGAAGACCAAGAGCCAAACCAAAGACCAAGTGGAAGCGCATGCGCAGCGGGTTTTATGCATTTTAATGCCGCGTCGACAACGAACATTTGGTACTGCTGGACACGGGCGATATCGGCACTCAAAGCCCTGCAAGTGGAACAAAGCAACAAGTCTTTGTGCCACAGTAGAAGTCGGAATCGGAGTTGGAGTTCGAGACTGTCGATGGTTGTTTATGTTGGTGTTATTTTCATTGCAAACAAATGATGAGGAACACGCAAACGCACTCAGACACAGCCCGTCCGTCTGTAGGCAGAGACAGTCAGGCGGACAGACTGTCTTGGGTTTAAAATTGAAATCACAATAAGTTTAAAAAAGTGCCCGAGGGCGATATCTGTGGACGGGCAAACGACATAACATTAAACTGCCCGTAAAATAAAAATAAAAAAAATATTCAACTAAAATTATGGTTGATTTTTAGGTGGAAAACGAAATTTATTTTATGAGCTCAAATTTGCTGAAATTGCCCCAAGAACAAATATAAAGTTAAAAAAAAAATTGGTAGCCTGAATAAACAAATGGAAATGTTTATTATTATTTAAATATTAACATAAAACTAGATGAGTATGGCTAGATTAATTTTTAGCTGCAGTTAATGGCAGTTTTAAGCTGTAAAGTGGCTAGCAGTAAACTTGGCAAAGAATTCACTTTTAGTAACAAAATTAATTGCTTAACTAAAGTTAAATTGTTTATAGTTTAAGTGGAGCGTTTAACGCATAGTGAGAAGAACTTTTATAAATAAATTTAAATTGGCACAAAAAGCAGCTAAAGAAAGCTAAAAACTCATTTTTTACTTAGTAAAAAGTGGCCAAAAAGAACGCTAGAAATTCCATTTAATAGCTTAGTTAGTAATTAAGAACTCTTGAGCTTTAATCAAGCTGAAAGCTACCGCTTAGCTAGCAACAGGTAACTCCTTACACAGGTGCGAATGGCAGCTTAGAAAGCAAGTGGCTCAGATTACAAGCAATGGCAGCTGCCTTGATGGCTTAATCAGCTCAAATTACGACAGCTACCTGGCTCATAAAACTCAAACTCAAAGAAAGTTCAAATCAAGCCCCAAAGAAAAAAGCTAAAAAAGGTGAATAAAAAACTGTTTAGCTGCGATCAAGAAATTAGCAAAAATCGCAGGATGAATGCCAATTAAAAACTCATTAGGCAACCACTATAGGGACTGAAGGTGTGAGGGGCGTGGCAGGGGGAGAGTTAAGATATATTCAGATGCTGATTTAATTGCCGGTTTCGCCATGACCAACAAAATGTCCGTGGGGCATGAAACGAAATCACTTTTGAGCACGTGCAAAAGGCCAAAAAAAAACAACCAAAAAATGATGGGCACTTGCATTAAACGAAATCGTTTAGACCTGGTCTTAAGCCGGGGCTAAGGGTTAGCTCAAACAAGACTCAGTCCAGACCACTCTGCGCTGCTGTTGCAATTAAAGCGCCAAGAGGGCTAAGAGGCAGAGGCAAACAAAGTCTGTTGAGTCCATGTCCAAAATGTGTTCAATTTAAATTAACGATCAGTCGAGACTTTCGGCCTGGCTTTGGTTATTGGTGGATTGGATTGGGATTTGGGATTGAGCCAGAAATCGGGGATTGCACCAACGTGATTGAGAGTAGAAGCAACGACAGCAGCAGCATGCAACATGCAACCGTTTTTTCAGTGTTTTCCAGCTACAGTTGCAATGCAATTAAGAAAAAGTTTTATTTAAATGGTTGGCGCTGCTGTCAGCTGGGGGAAGGCGGGCAGCAGGGGCGTGTAGGGGGCGGCAGAGGAGCAGCGCTGAGGCTCACATATGTTTGCTAATTTCTGCGTGCAATTGGAACATTAATTAAATGCAACATTTAAGCTATAAATTGTTTGCTTAATTGCCATTTAGGACAGCAATTGGTGGCAGGACAGAGACAGAGACAAACGAAGAGCGTGAAAGAGAAAGAGAGGGGGAGAGAAGGAAAGAGAGAAGCTGCGTGAAGAGCAGTTGTGATGACTTAAAATAAAAAACGTCTAAAAAAAATTTTTAAATTTTGTAAAAAATAAAATTGTCAAAAAATATGTTAACAATTAAGCAAAAATTAAAAAATGTAATATTAAAAGTTTTAAAATATTATAAAAAATTTATACTTCAAATGCAGCCACAATTTAAAGCTTAAATATTTTAAAAATCATGAAATTTTCGACAATTTTTTGTCACTTTTAAGTTTTTAAAACAATCGAAATTTGAAAAAATTGAAATCCTTAAAATGATTATAAATTGAAATGCATATAAATTGTCGGCATTTCAATGCAAGTCATCGTTGTTGTCGTGCAGCCATAAATAAATTAAAAGTCCGCCACAAAATGACAGCAACAACTGAGCAGATTGGCAACATGTTGCTGCCCCAGAGGCTGAAGCTGCTGCTGCTGCTGCTGGCGACAGCGTTGGAGCAAAGCAGCCAATGTCAATTCAGAACAAGAGCAACATCAGCAATTCCAGCAACAGCAACAGCAACAAACTGAGTTAAACATATTATTAATGATGGCGGAAGCAAATGCGGTGCCTTTTGATAGTGTGTCCTTGTTGTTGTTGCAACAGTTGGTTGTCCAAAATGTTGTCTGGTTGCCAATGTCTTAGCCATGACAAACGCATTGGCATTGACAGTGAAGCAGCTGCAGTAATAGCAACATTTACATAGCTAAAGCTGCTGATGAGTCAAAGTCTCAGACTGAGTCACAGACTGAGTCTGATTTAGCCTCTTGGCTGTTATCCACACGCTGTTGCATGCTGCACGTGTGTGTGTTGACATTGCTTTTTCGGCCCACAAAAGCGGCTAAGAAGCCAGCATTAGTTTGAGCAGCTGTGGCGCCTTTACAGCACCAGGGGCGACGCATAACTTGGCACCAAACTGGCAAATCGTTTTCACTACCAAATCGAGACTCCAAAATGCTAAAGAAAAGAGCTAAGAGCAAAACGAAGACGTAGTTGCGTGGCTGTGTAAGACAAAACTGTAGCCAGTTATTGTTATTGTACATGTTGCTGTTGTTGTTGCAGCTCCAATTGCAATTCCTTTGCCATTTTTTTGCATGTTGTTCAATTTCAATGGCGCCACATCTTTGCCGTGGGACGCAGAAACAAAAAAAAAAGGGGAAACAACTAAAAAAATCCTTGGCTTTGCTTGTTGAAAATTGTTTGGCAGGCATTTAGGCCACAGGCTGGCAGCCAGCGAGATACGAGTTATTGGCAACTAGATAAGCAAAACAGTTCGACTACCATTTGGCCAAGCTCCGCGTGACTTGACTTCTGACTCGAGGCTGCAGCAAAAGGGGAATAAAAAATATATGCAGATTAAATGTTACATTTAAATCTTGCACTGATCAGCGTGCAGCCCAAACAACTGAAGGTACGAGGCTGAAGTTTTTCGAGCAAAACTCACACGTAGTAAAGTTTAATTTGTACTCAAAAATTTAGTTTAAAACTTGTATAGCCAATTTATGTACAATTTTTATTATATTTTATTAAACTGCCTTTTTATACATGTGTTAATTTCTGTGTAGTAAAAATAATTGCTCATCTGGTAAACTACTTGACGTTCTTGCTTTCTTAACTTGGTTTTAAGATCTTGTAATCAGTGATTGATCGCTGTGGAATGCCACACACAGAGCGCAGAATGAGTTTAATGACTCAATTTCATTAAATTAAACATTAAACTGGTAATTACATAAGCCATTTAGTACACAGCTGAAATGGTAGACGGTTATAACTGTTTTGTTGTTGCCACTTCTTGGCTTGTCTTGGCCATTTTCCACATAATTAAGAGTCTTGCGATACGTTAGATTCTAATTACTCGATTTGTGCCAGCAGCCATTTAAAGGTGCATTCATTTATGCAAATGCCACAACAAATCACAGTCGCAGTCTCTGTCGACGTCTCTGCTGGCGTCGACGTCAGCGGGGTGTGCAAATGACAAACGACTTGAACTTGCGATTGTCGGCCCGAAAATCAAATGAAATCGTAATTTATTTTTTAAATAAAGTTTGTCGTTTTGTCTCTTAGCCAACTCGTAAATTGCACACACACACATGCACTCAGGCAGGTGTGTGTATAGACGCTGCGAGGGGTCTGCGAAGGTGAACAGCACGCAGTCGAGCCAAGTTTGTGCCTTAAGTCTTTCGTTTTGCTCAGCTCATATTTGTTTATTTCTGTTTGTTTCTCTTTTTTTTTTGCCTCTCTTAGGTGCGTGCGCATTTGCATTGCAATTTTTTAATTGATATTTAATTGCAGCCATGGCACACACACGCACAAACACACACACAAATAAAACACATGCGTAGTCCGCAGTTATTCTTAATGTAATTCCATAACGCCAAGTGAGCATAAATATGCATATTAATTTTGCTTTGCATACCCTGGAAATGGCAAATAAATTTAATTATATACTAATACATATAATTAAAATTATTTCCCATTTTTTCTCAAATTGTTATTTATTTTATTGACTTTCTTCATGCCTAAAACTATTTTACAGGCTATTAAATAATAAAAACAAATTTTTAACACCATTTTAATTTAATTTCTAAACTTTTTTTAAGCAATAAAATATTTTACTCAGTATTTCTCAACCAAAAACATTTTTTTTTTAACTATTATTGATTTTCTATACTACTTTCCTATCAAATGCTACTTTACAGGGTATTTACTAGCAAAAAAATATTTTCTTGAATTGTTTACTGAGTTTTTAGACTTTACAGGGTATTGAACTGCCCACATACGACTACCTACATGCTAACTAGTTTCGGTTTTTATTGATTTTTCACACAAATTGAACTTACGCAGCTGCAACATGCCACATGTGGCAAACAGATCGCTCGCTTTTATTAAGTATTGATTTTTTCGTTGTTGTTGTTAGTTTTTAGCACAATTTTACAAAGCTCTTAAGACATAAAAAACTAAACAATTTTTTTAGTGTATGCCATAAATAGTTGGATTTTTATGATTAACTTTTGATTGTTGGCGAAAATTTTATTGCGAACATTTAACGATCGACAGCACATTAAAATTAAAGTTGAAATTAAAGTAAAAAAAATAAATATTCAAGCTCATTTCAATTACCAGAAGAAAAGAAAATAATAACAATAAAAAAAACTTAATTTAAGTTGCAGCTGCCGTTGTAGCTGTCAACAGCAGACAAAAGATCCCGAGGCAGATGCTGGCATTTGGCAGGTTTCACAAACAATTGTTCTATTATATGATCCTAGCTGCTTTATCCATGATCTAGCTAACACTTGGTAAGCTCCAGTCCCGTCTCCCCTTAACTCCCTTTCTCACTTCTCTGCTCTTTTCTTGCGCCAACTCTCAAGTTCTCACGTTCGCGCTTTCATTTGTTTAGCTAATTTTGAATTGTTCATTTTAGAAAACAGGAAACTCATTGTTTTGTCCCTCAAACAAATCCAACCAATAATTGTGTGGGAAAGGTAATTTTGAATAGCGTTGGCGACAGCCAAAAGCTTAGTCCTCAGTTCAAGCTCAGGTACTCTAATTGCGACTAACAGCTCCGAAATTTGTCTTGTTGTTTGTGGGCGCTCAATTGCTTTCGAAAGGTTCAATGGATTTCAATTTGCTAGCAATTGCAAAGCGATTAGAGTTTGGCATGCCAAAAAATAGAAAAAATTCAAATAGATTGGCCAAGACAACAGTCTAAAGTTTTCTTGGTTTTTTGGTAACAAGCGAAAAACAAGCTTAAAATTGCTAGTTTCTTTGTTAGGTAATTTAAATAAATTTTGAAGTGATTAAACTTTTTAGAATACTAAATTTAATTTTACTAAATGTAGCTTTTAAATGCTCATATATTTATCAAATTTATTTAATTGTTTTCATAACTTTTGAAGCGTTAATTCCTCAACACGTTCTGCTCATGTTTCTTGCGTGGAAATCGCATGCGAATTGAAGATAAATAAAATGCTAAACAAACTGAAAAGTGTTTTTCCCATGACCTCGAAAACACATAAAAATAGTTCCCAGTTTTAGCCCGAAGTCTGGTTTGCTTAGCCAAGTTGCAAGTAATTTAAGAAATGCATTCAAATCAGACGATGACGCTGACGCTGATGCTGACGACGTGACGTTGAAATTAAATCAACTGGACTAGAGAAGCGAAGAGGCCAAGAAGTTAGCTGGAGAGTTTAGTTGGCCAGTTAGTCAGCTAGGCGGTTAGACTGTTGGCCAGACCACTTGACCAAGTGCATGCAATGGAGACGAGTTTTTTTTTTTTTCTTAGCCACAACTTGGAGTTAAGACGGTCTGACTAAGGCACAACGTGATGTGGTGTCTGCTCGGTGTAAATTGTTTAACATTTAGGCACATTTAATTTGTTGTTATTCTGCTCGTTGCTGTTGTTGTTGTTGTTGTCTGGCACTGCGCTGTGCGCTGTTGTTGGCCATCAACGCTGCTGTCCATGTAATTTGTTTTGATAATGCCCAATATTAATGCACACAGCCGCAGGCGACAATTTTGATTAAAATGCCATTTATATAAATCTTGCACTGTCTCAGTTTTTAATAAAGTGATCTGTGTGCTGTGTGTTAATCCCTTTTGAGTGAGTGACTAATTGCAAAGCAAATGAAAGAACTGAACACGCAACACACTGATCCTGACACCTGGCACGTAGCTGGAAGGCCAATCTTTCATCACAGTTCAAGTTGATTGCAACAAACGAAAATTGCAGACACGTCAGAGTGCAATTGGAAGTCGCAGTCAAAGTCAAAGTCAAAATCAGAGTCAAAGTCAGAGTCAGAGTCAGAGTCAGAGTTTTGAAATTGCAGTTCAATGTGGCACGAACTGTGTGCGCTTCAGGTAGAAAGGCTAAAGCAAATCAATAATTGTATTGACTGTAAGACGAAAGCAGATCAAAAGGTCGCCACATCATGCAAATAACGCGGCCAGCAGATGATGCACAAGATGAGAATCTCGAATGAGACTGAGAGAATTGAGCTGAAGGCAGCAGCAGCAGCAGCAGCCACAGTCATCATAACACAAAGATTGCAACCGCGGAATGCAGACAGACAAAGCAGACAGCAGACAAAAGATAGCAGACAACAGGGACTACACTAAGAAAAAATATAGAGAATTAAAGTTAAGACTCAAGACTTTAAACTGAAGCACTAAATTTTATGGCAAGACAGTTGCTTTCTAAGCCTTACTTACTTTAAGCCCTCATGTTAGCCCTATAATCTTAAAGATTTAAGAAACCTACTCCTTCTTTGATCAGTGTAGTGTAAGAAAAAATGATTTCAGATTTGCAAGTTGCAAGTTGCAACTTGCTGAAAGGTCAACGCGATCATTTCCGCATGATTACAAATGCAATTCGTTGCTTCGTTGTGGCATGCCACTTGAGTCACCAAGCAGCAAGCACCCAGCACCAAACATACCACAAGCTACGCTTCGTTTTGCTTCGTATGAATTCGTTTCGTATGCTTGATGCCGAAGCTCGCGTTTGTGTCTTAAGTCATTCGTTTTCTGTGCTCACACGAACTCGCGCTTTGCGCTCTTTTACTTTTACACTCTCACGCTCTCTGAAGAGCAACTCTCCACTGGATTACTGAGCAGGGGCAATAGCTATGCGCGCATTCGTTTTAAGGGGTATTTGGCAGGGGTATTTAAGGGGAAACGCAGGGGTAACTGGCGGGGTGCTTTGGTAGACTTATGTGTGGATTCTATTGAGCGGAGCGAGCGTAGAGTGGTGGGTTTTTGAAGTGTTTAGCAGGGGTGGTAGTGCAGTCTCCGCTGGGGTGGACTAGGTAGTTATTGCCCCTGTGGTTGATCAGAGTGGGTGGTGAAGTCGTAGCAGGAGAAGCTGAAGGAGAAAGAGAAGCGCTACAGCTTTAAGCAATTTTCTGTAAGGGGATTTCGGCTAAGTCTTAAAATTAGTATATGCCTGAAAGAACATAGTCGTATGGTTTACATGGAAATCGGTATATATATCTACATATAAATAAATACTACAGATACTGGGCAGTTTGACTCACTTCCAGAACATTTTTTACTACTTCTCCCCCTATCTCTCCTATCACTGCTTCTAACCCACTCTGTCTCACTCTCTTGTTCTTTCTCTCTGCGCCTTAACATAGTTTAATTCCTATAGATTACTATATGTCACACTGTTATACATTCCCTATACTTCAGGCCCACCAATCACAAAGTTAAAGCCATTTTTTTCTCCTTTCCAGAAATGGGAATTTAAGTGGACAAGCGTTGTGCATAAATGCGTAATTCAGGCGATATAAATTGAATCAATGATGATCGATGCTACCGAGCAGCAGCAGCAGACTGCAGCTACTCTCTGGGCACTTAAAGACCTTCTCTGCGTTGCTGATATACGCGATAACAATGAATTATTGCTACTCCTTCTGTATTGTCAGCTACTGTCAGTTGTGTGGCTCTGCGCAAACCCACTCCTCCTCCTATTCACAACTGTACATATTTCACAATATATGAAAATATATTTTATTTTCTTGTCTTTTGGCAGATGCGTCGTTGGCTTTGGTGCCTCATTCATTTCGCATATCGCAGCGGTTTCGATAAGACAGTGTCAAAATTTAGCAACTGCTGACGTTGCAATTGCTGTCAACATATCATTTGTCATTGGCCAAGTCGATAGCCAAGGCAGCCAAACGAGTTGTTGTCTGTTGTCTATGACAAATGCAGCCAAAGATGCCAATGGATACGAGGCTGTGTAGTGGTAGCTGCAGTTGCAGTTGCAGACAAAAGTTATTAATGAAGTTGCATGCAAAGTTAGCCGCCTCATGGGCAATTAACCTGCTAATTAAATGGCCAAGACGAGAGACAAGAGTTGGCGAACTCCGTCTGGTTGCAGCAGGAAGCACTTGGCATTTTGTGCCGTTATCAGCACACAGCCATCAACTGCAGCTTCCAGCTCCCGCTTCACCTACAGCTTCACTTTTTTTTTGTTGTTATGCCTGCAAATGTAAGGCGACAGTTTTTGGCCCACAGTGCGACTGGTAGCTGCTGGGCAGAGTAAATGTTTTTAAAGGTAACTGGTCCACTGCGTTCAGCGACTGCCACTTCATTAGCTACCAAATTGATGAGTTCAATTAGGCAGCCCAAGACCCAAAACACAAAGACCAAGAGAAAGACAAAGGCAGCTGCTTTTGGTTTCTTTTTTTAAGTTTTTTGGGCCTTTGGTAATTAGCGCAGAGATTTTCAAATTGCCAAAACTTGTCTTGTCAAAGTTGTGCTACACATTCTGTGGCTGCTGCAGCTTCGCCCTGTGTTTGCACTGCTAAAAAGAGAAGTGCGGCTGAAAGCTGCTTAAATTATGCCAAAAATATTTTTTTTAATTTTAATTTAATGAAAATTAATGGCCTTTCTTTAATGAATATTTTCCTTTTTTTTTAAGAATTGTTAACAACTTGAGAATAAATTGGTTTTTAAAATAATCAAAAATTATTTGCCTTTGATAAAATAAATTTTATAAAATTTGCTTTTAATATGAGAAAGTTTTATATTATTTTTTAAGTATATGCTGATACCAATTTTGGCAAGAATTTATTGTTAAAATTTACTATTAAAATATTGCTAAAATGAAGCCTTTTCTTGCTCTTCAACTTATTAAAGGTTGTCTTAAATTTAAAATTATCTGCTAGATTGCTTAAATCCATTAACTAAATTTACTGCCTTAATTTCGAGCAGTGTCTGAAGCACATAAAAAAGATGTGTGTCAGTTTTTGGGCAACTGGCATTTTGTTGCTGCTTCATTCAGCTGCCCCGAGTGCCTCAGCTGCCCCAGGCTACGCTTGGTTTCACTTTCCGCAGCAGAATTGTGAAATCAAATGAATATGAATTCCAATTCGGATTCCAATTCCAATTCCAATACCGATTCCGATGCTTCGACTCACAAATTTCAATTCCTTTTGCAGCTGCCGCGCACACAACAAATTTTAGCATTCGTAGAATTTAAGCAGCAATCCTTTAGTTTTATTTCAACTTTGCCTTTTTTTTTATAATTTTTATGTGCTTGCTGCGTTTTAAAAATTGTTTTTTTTTTTTTAAGTTTTTTGGGTGCTTAATGAGCCCGTTTTGGAAATGGTATTCTCGTGTTAAAACATTGATTCGATTGGCGCTCTTAAAAGGTGTCGCCGGCCCATAAAATAAGCCAACATTTTTTGGTTTCAATTCTGTCTTTTCTCCTCTTTTTTTGATCTGCCTGAATTGCCCATAAAAGTTTCGCCCAAAATATAAAATTCAAAAGGCGCCGTATCCTTTTGGGTTAATTAACGCATAAGTTTCTGCAGCAAAACAGCTAAAAAAAAAAAAAAAAGGCTAAAAGGAGCACAACTTTTCAGCTGCTGCCAAATTGTGCGATCTGCATGTCAATTTATATGAGGCTTATGCTTTAATTTTAATTGTAATGAACGCGTTTAGTCAACTCCAAGCTGATCCAAGCTGAAGCGATTCGGGAACGAAAATGAATTTGCCAATTCATTAACATCTACACACAGTCACACACACGCACACACACACACGCACACTTGTTCATTTACAGGTGTCTTCCAAACCCAAAAAAAAACGTTTTTTTTTCTGTTCTTTTCTTTCATTCGCTTCACAGAATTTTCACAGTCCCACGTTGCGCTTTCTCACAGCGCTGCGATTCGTGTGAAAAGCATTTCAACAATTTCAGAATGCTCCAAATGTGCAAACAACTGGGCATACATATATTTTGGACAATGTAATGTGTGCTTCGTTTGGGTTGTAGCAGCTGAGAGATACCCTGTATTGAAAGGTTTCTTTGTAGAACGAATAACTTGGCAGCAAGTGGTTGTCTAGCTAAACGTTGTTATAAAATTTAATTAAATTCACGTAAAAAATATTTTTTTAAACTTTTTATTAGTTTAATATTCAGTGCGTCTATTTTAAAAATTTCAGTTTTTTTGCTAGCATTTTAAGCTGAGTTTTAAGCTGTCAAAGCTAAAGTTCCAGCTGCAGTCTGGCAAACCCGCTGACTGCTTGCTCACTTAGGGTATTTGAAACAAATAGCAAATCCAGGGCAAAGAACAATTTAATAAAGTTCTCATTCTCACATTATTCGTCACGCCAAACGATTGCGTCTGCGCGCCCACATTCCCAGTTGTTGTCCGTGTTGTTGTTGCTGCTTCGTCTCATTAGCGCACGACGTACCAGCAATTTACCGCCATCGTCAGGGCCTGAGCCCATCGCCAGGAACAGTTCACATCACATTGCTGCTCACCCTAACGACTTTCATACCTTTCCGATTCCGATTTGGATGCCGATTCCGTTTCCGATTCCCGTGCACACATTCCCGTTCCCAGGCGCATTTGCAACAACTGCACAAGTTCTCGTGTGATTTTTCTGCTTTGCACCGTGAAAGCAACAGCTTTGCCACAAAATCAACCCTAAAATGTGTCGCGTGTGCTGCACCTGATTCTTTTTTCCTACTCATATTTTTTGGGGTTGTTTGCAAACAGTCGCGTGGCTAGCTTATCGTGTGTGAGTGTGTGTTTGTAGGTGTGTGTTTGTGTGTGAGAACTGCAATTTGTTATTGTTGATTTGTGGCATGTTTACACAGCAATTGTTGTTGCAGCCGCTTTATCGCCGCCAATTCAAATTTCCCATTAAGTTTGCCGTCAATTCCTGATCGTAGCACATTACGGGCAAAATTGAACGTTTTCGAATACATCTATATGTATTTATATGAAACTCAATTGGTCAGTTTTATGGCGCCTGATGAGCAGCAATCTAAGCAATCGTGCTGCAAGCCGTTGTGTTCTGCTTTGTGTTTTCAATGCGCCCCAGTTGGCTGCAAGTTCGTTGTCTAAGTCTTTTGATGCTGTGCATTTCAAATCGCGCACAAAACGAATTTATTTTTATGCCAAACGTAAGCTTGAACAAACAACATCATCATCAGAGCAACATAAACTTCAGCAACGGCAACAACAGCAGCAACAACAACAGCAGCGACGTCGACGTTGACTGCAACAACTTGCGATAAACTGATTTTTGTTTCTTGATTTCGTTGAACCAAAAAAGGCAACGGCAACTCCCATTAAATGGCCCAAAAAGGCAAAACTTTGCTGTCGTTGTTGCAGCAGTTGTTGCTGCTGTTGCTGTTGTTTTCTTTGTTAACTGGCGCCCACCACGTTGAGAGCGAGGCGGCATCGGCAACGGCCACCGGCGCAGTCTCAGCTTCAGTCTCGGAGTCTCGAAGTGCCTTGCATTTTGTGGCGCCACGCCCAGGCAACAACTGCCACATGCAACGCCCACCAGGCAACAACAGCAACAGCAACAACCGCTGCCTTTTGTGCCATATTCACAGATTTGTTTAGGCCATTTTGATACGCATCCCGCTGTACACGCCACTCCTTCCCGCACCTGCCCCTCTCACAGTCCAATCCACAGCGCTGCACAAACGCTCCAAGTGCTGCAGCGTCATTAAAGCAGCTGCATTTAATTTCAATGCCCATTTAAGGCTGCAAAACTTTGCTGTTGTTGTTGTTGCTGTTGTTTTTGTTGTGTCAAGGGCTCACTTTTCCCCCTAAGCAGAGTCACAGCCTCATCTACGTTTCCCAGCCTCTTGGCAGCTGTGCAGCTCCACGCATTTTTTAACAACATTTTTGCCGCGACTAGTTGCAGTTCCATCCCATTCCATCCTCAACCCATCTGAGCTGCAGTTGCAGTTGCAACACGTGCAACTAGACGATTTTTGCCTTGTTTTAGGGCCCCCTTCTACGCCTGCTTGCAGTTGTTGTTGTTGTTGTATCAATTAAAGTTGCGCTTGATTTTCACATGCGTAGGACGACAGGTGCAAAATGCTACAGCGGCTTAGACCCCAGTTACCAGCTAGTCCCAGTCGCAGTCCCCAACCCAGTTACCAGTACCAGTCCCGGTTTCACTCTTGGCCCCCATTCCACAGTGATTTGAATGTTTTCCATGCGGTTGGGCTAGGCCAGAGTAGTGCAATCGAGGCGTTTGTCCACGGTCAGCTCTAAAAGGTGCACACACAGGTGCAGTGGCAACAGCTGCTCAAATCATTTGCAAACGCGTTAAGTGCATCACCGGATGGGCGGTGGCTCAACCGACGGCATGCACGACGGGGTAATCGGGTGAACGGGTTAACGGACGGGTGGTCATCATCCACAGCTGCTTCCACTGAACACACAGCAAAGCAGCACAGCAAAACTCATGCACATGTCGCTAATTAAGATTTTTCATTTCGCTTTTTATTAGATGTTTGCGCTTAACATGAAAACTGAAGACTGTAACAAATTTGAAAGTAATTTGATTAGTTAAAGACTACTCAGCTAAACTTTATATGAAATTCCATAATCGCTTTAGATTATAGTTATTAAAGCTGATAAAAGCTTAAATTACTTGAGCTCAAGTGAATGTCATCATTTTTAACTGCTTTTACTTAGTGCATAGTTAAATTAACTGTCAGTTTTGGCTTTTAAAACCAAATTCACAACTAACGGACATTTCATTTGAATTGCGCGCAACAGCTGTTCAATCGATAGCTATTACAGGACGCATAGTTATTGATCGACCGCCACACTGAACTTGATTTCGTCTTGCACTGTTATCGATAAATTTACTACGCGCTCGTTTTTAAATTTTTTACTTTTTCTTCATATAAATTATACTTTATTCTTAACAAATCACATTTTATATTATATTATTAGGAAACTATAATACAAAATCTTAAACATGATTGCCCACAGTGGTGCGTTCACCGCGGTTAATACGCAAATTGCCCATACAACCCTCAAAGAGAATATCAGCAATAGCTTTTCTGGCCAGAATTTTTTGCGTTGGCGCCATCTCCTCATATTGAATGGCCCAGGATTTGGCTAGTGCTTCAGAGGCTTCACTAATAAAAGGCGCAGCTGTGTTATCAGTCTTTAAACTCTTCACTGCAGTTAGAGTTATGGAAGACGAGCCGCCGGTTGAATCATTCAGTTCTGACATAGAATTATTGACATTATCCACTTTGGTATCGTCGTTATGACCTTGTCTATTATTTTCCATACACGACTCATTGTCGAATATCTCAATCTTTGGGCTAAGCAGCATGCTCTCGTCAAAATCTGCAGGTATTGTCTCACGGTTATTGCTGACAGGTGTTAGGAAAGCCGTGGGTGCTGTGTCCAGTGGATCCATCATGCTCTGAAAGAACATTTACTAAGTTATAACAATAAACACTTAATAATAACAACAAACTTACATCTGCTTTAAAATTTTGCGCTGGGGGTTCGTCAGCTTTGGACCACATACGCGATCTCTTTGCCCTGTTCTGAAAGGACTCTTGTGTCTGCAGAAAGTTCATATTTTCGTAGAACCACAACGTGGGCTTGCACAGGTTCGGATGTAGTCCCAGATCTTGTTGCTTCCAAATACGCATCTGCTCGCGTCTGTAATTTGTGCGGAATATATTGATACGTCGCCCAACATCACTTTTAGTTGCATTTGGCTCGACTTCCATTAATTTTGTCTGCAGAATTTCGTAAGATTCGTTACGTAGCTCCTTATTTCTGTAGTCCGCATGGTGAACGTTCCACAGCTCAGGCATTTGTTGATACATTTTCAAAAATTCGCACCAAAATTGGCGCTTTCCAGCATTGAAACGATCTGGCAGCGCCGCCATTCCCATGCACAGCCAACTTTAAGTGACAGCAAACTGTTAAAGGTAACAGAATTCTGTAAACCAACAGAGTCAATTTGTGCGCAAACTATAAACAAAAGGAAAGTAACGTTATTAATATTCTCAAATAAAATGAAGCTAAGGGTTTTATTTTATATTTTAATAACATACCTTTAATTTGGATATTCTTGTATACGTGTGTTTATACGTACGTATGCTTGAGCGACCTTCCCGTGGCAACGCCAATCACAGACTGACGATGACGTTGAATGTGTGACTCTGATGAGAGCGCTGCTTGTTGTCGATTGATTGATTGATTAGCCCATGTCTGTGTCTATAGACGTGTGTATGTGCATACGTATATATTGTTTCCAGTTTATTTTTATGTATACATGTTTGTATGTGTAGTTTGGTGCCTGGCGTTTTGGGTAAATTCTTGCCATCAATCAACATACGCTCATTGAATATCTTTAATTGCGTTCATGCACACGTGTATGTGTGCATATGCAAGTGTGCGTGTGTATGTGTTTGCGTTATTTATTAAGCCAGCAGATTATAAATTACGATTGAAGGTAATTGTACATTACTGATTTTGCTGAAATGCTTCTCATTAATATTTTATAAAAAGTAAAAAAAAATTATTCTATGTAGCGTATAGCCACCCTGTGTCCATATGCTCTAGTGGGATGCTTAATAACATCAACACACGTATATGCACACACATGCATGCATATAAAAGTGCAAGCAAAGTTATTGTATGTGTTGGTGAACAGCTGTTCGCTCGCAAAGCGACAGTGGTGAAATTAAAAACAATGCAACGTATTCCGCTGTGGTGAAAAACTTTAAATATTTAAATTATATTATGTTGACGTATTTACTTCATCTCGAGGTCTTATTTGATGCAACATAAGTTGGAAGCAATTAAGTACTTGCGGCTGAGGCTGTGGTGAATGAGTATGTTAACTTGTTAATGACTTCACCATGGGCCGGGTAAATTTGGCCGCTAAGGGCAGACATGCGCAGCAAACCAGGCATAAAAAAAACTTTACAAACTGATTTACATGACTTTATGCCGACACTTAATTAATATATACTAAACATGTAGTGTGTAGCTAGCCCAGCCAATTATACCGCAATAAATCAAAATGAACACATTGGGCT
Source organism: Drosophila parthenogenetica (assembly GCA_035047505.1). Taxonomy (NCBI): domain Eukaryota; kingdom Metazoa; phylum Arthropoda; class Insecta; order Diptera; family Drosophilidae; genus Drosophila; species Drosophila parthenogenetica. The sequence goes on from JAWNPM010000070.1 coordinate 6,211,646, forward strand.
GTGTGTAATTAGGCGTGCATAAATTATTTAAATACATAAATCACCATTATTTATTCTTGTTCGTCCTATATTACTATAAGTTAATATGAATATATTTATTTCCCTGCACTTTGCATTGTAATTAACTTAATTTTAAGCAATTGTTTGCGTTTCGCGCAAACACAGCCACCCTGTGCGCCCTGTTACATTGCATTGCCACCCACTGCTCACGCACACACACACATATATGTACATGCTTACTGTTGAGTTTAGCGACCTTTGCTTTGTGTTGGTGAGCGAGTGAGAGCGAGAGCTGCGTTGAGAGAGGCGAGAACAACAACAACAACTGCGTCCGTTAGGCTGGCCAGCAGCTAAGGGCAGACATGCGCACTAAGAGACGTCGCATATATTTTGACTTGGCCTGACTTCGGTTATCTCGTCACACACACACACACACACGTAGACACACCGACACAATATAATGACAAGACGTGTGCGTGTGTATTTTTAGGTGCTAAAATTTGGTTTGTTATATTTGGTAAAAATACAAATTATAATATACACGTATGCTATGATTGATTGCATCTTCGAGATGTGTGCTACTAACTAAGCTTGTTATCTCCGTCCCCTATTCATCCGCCAGCTCCCGCATGACTTCATCCGCCCGTGTAATGAGTTCAATTAGCCGATAGTTCTCCTTGGACAATGCAAACTCCTCCAATTGCTTCAGGTACTTGCGTGCCTCGACACAGCTGATTATTGATTGACCAACGCTGCCCGCGCTGACGTTGACGTCGGCGTTGTTGTTGTCATCGGGTTCACGTTGCCGCTGTCGCTTTGGTGGCACAGCTGCGATTTGGGCGACCGGCGCTTTGGTCAGCATGGGCATGGGCGGTAATGTGGACAGGGGCGTGGCAGGACTATGGCTACGTTTTCTTTGGCGCATTGCACGGGTTTGTTCAATGTATTCCTTCTCGGCATCCACATCGGCAGCCAAGATCTCAGCCAATGAAGTGACACTGGAACGTCCTCCATTGGCATCATCATCGTCGTCGTTCTCATCATCCAGGAGCTCATCATCGCTATCCAGTTCCTGCTTGATACGCACCATGGGCTCCTCCTCCTCCACAGGCTTTTCCAATACCTTTGGTGGCTCCTGCTCCTCCTTAGCCGGCTCCAGCTCATCCTCATCTCGCGGCTCCGTTTTAATCTCCTGTTTAATATCCAGTTTGGGTGGCGGCATTCCCGCCTTGGGCTGCGTCTGTGGCGGCTGCAGCGGCCGCTGTGTTATGCTCTGCGCTAAAGTGGCAAGTGGTATGATTGTCATGGTCTGTGCACCGCCAGGAGCTGCACCTGGCGGCAGTATGGGTGTGGCAAGTAGAACCTTTTGAGACGTGCCCGGAGGCACCTGTGGCAAGCGCATCAGCTGTGGCAATGGCTGTAAGACCCGAGATTGGGCCTGACTCAGTTCACTGATCGTGGGTTTGATATCCTCCTCCTCCTGATCACTCAGATCGCCACCACCATCGATATCCACATCCGCATCATCGTCATCGTCGTGACTGCTGCCACTGATGGTGGCTAGACTAACATCCTCCTCCGCATCTTCATCGGCATCCGCAATGGGATCTGCAGCCGGTGTGCACTCCGACATTACATCTTTGGCAATATCATTGATCTGCACCGAATAGCTCTGTGTGTAGCCAATCTTCAAGAGCTTTGTGTCATTGTGTTGTATGTTGTACGCGATGCGAAACTTATCGCACCACTCCTGGTGCGGAAAGAAGTTGTTCAGTCCCATGGAGCTCTTGAACTGCAGTGCCATCTTCTGTATCAGTCCATCGGATATGACGAAATCCTTGTAATACATCATGCGGCGTATCCAATCGTAGACTGCCTTGCCCAGCATTGAAACACGCACCACCTTCAGCTCCTGGGTCTTGGCATCCTGACTTCGACGCGTTCGCTGCTCCCAGGCCCTTAGTATCTCCTCCTTCTGCTGCACAATCCGTTTGATCTGATCGGGACTACAGTTGAACATGCGTCCCACATGCTTATAGACTGGCTGGCGATCATATTCCCTCAGAGCTGCCACCTTCTCGTTTAGGGCCAAAACATTTTTGCGTTTAATGCGATTGTCAAAAGCAACTTTCTCAGTAGCGGGCAACATAGACGGTTGTTGTTGTTGTGTTTGTGGCTGAATCTGTGCTGTTGTTGTCCTTGTTTCTCCTCGTCCCGTTGTTATTGCTGTTGTAGTTACTGCCGCCGCCGCAGGTGTCGCTTTGCTATGATTTGCCTCTGTTTTTGCTGCTATTTCTTCCAACTGCAAAAGAATGTTTTTTATTTCACCACTGTACATTTGATACCCTGTAATCTAAGCGATCGGTTGGTAATACAATTTTTATTTACCTTTTGTTTATCACTGTATTTCTGAGCCTTTTGCTCCTTCTGCTGCCTACGTTTGTCGCGCACACGCATTGCTGTAGCTTCTCGTCCACTCGCTTAAATATATATGTATTCAATATATTTAAAACTCACCTAAAAGTTAAAAGCAAAACAAAAATTATTAGTCCATTGTTCTTATTGTTGTTTGTCTGTTACGCTCACTCACCCTGTGCTGTTTATATGCCCTCACTCACTCATAAACACACACACACACACAAGCGAATTGTGCATACACACACACAGACATGTATTTGTAGCGTATTTAGCTGCCTGTGTGTGTGTGTCTGTGTCCGATGGCTACGATTATGCGCGTTGACAGCAACTAAACGTCGCCCGTTGTTTTTGTTATTTTCTTATATTTTTGTTCTGTTTTTATTTCTTTCGCTTTGCGTGCACTTTTTCGACAACTCTTTGAACAATGCACTTTACTTTGTTGTCTCTTGTATGTTTGTTAATGTAAATTATTACAACGCGCAGCACACGTGTGCGACTGCTATTAAAATTTTCCCCGACTAGAACAGTGTACAATATAAAAATAGCTGCCCACCCGCTGCCAGCGGCTGCTGCTTTCATTCTGTCACTTTTTTTTTCAGTCTCTGTGAGCGCGAATGCGCACTGAGAGCACTTTTCTGCGCCGGCGGAGAGCTTGTGATAAGCCCAAGCAGCGCGCAACTTTAACATGTGTGTGTGTGTATGTGTGAGTGCTTGGGTGCGACGTAAACGTAGATAATGGCAGGCACAGCACACACATGCAAGGCCGTTACATGAAGAGAGGGTTGTAAAATTTCGTTCGATAGCGTGTCACGCTCTCTCTCTCTCTCACTCTACCGCTCTCACTGTGCTGTTTACTGCGCATGCGAGAACTTTACAGTTTGTTAAAACGAAACTGCAAATTCGTTCGATTCGATCGCCATTTTTATTGCATGCAATTAATAAGTGTGTATTTATGTGTGTGTGTTTTTGATTTGCAATTGGATTAGGTTTTATTTTTGTTTGCCGATTCTTAACCGAAATTGGTGTAATAACGCAGAATGTGGGACATGGCTTGTGGGTTGTCAGCGGGCACCATATGACCAGAGCGATTAATCCAGAACATGCTGAAGTTACCACTTGTCTTCTCATAGCCCTCCAGCACACGGTCTACATTGATGCCCACACGTGGAGCTGCCAGATAGTCTTGCTTATATTTCCATTCCATGTCCGCAATCCAGTTGACAGCACCAGGAGTGGCACAAATCAGATCCAAGCCACCAGAAAATACGCCCACTTTGAGGGTGGTATTGTTCAGCAGTTCCTCAACTGCGCAGAAATTTAAAAACAGAACAAACGATAAGTAACGATAGACACTTATCGATAAACACTTACCAATGTGCACAACTGGCTTCATGAAGTCACCCTGTTGTTTGTTGAAGGTCGCACTGCTCTGTGCGCCCCACTTCACGGGACTGGTGATGTTGAGCGCCTCTGTGACGGGACCTCGCATCAGATCCTGCAGCAGTTTATCGCGGTTCTCATCGATGTCGAAGTGCACCAGAGTGCGGATCATGCGCTCTGCCAAGTAATTAATTGGCATCAAATGGAATCTTATCTGTTAGCTTCCACTCACCTTCGGGAGTCATTAAGTCCAGCCCTCTCAAGTACTTGTCGCCACGCGTGGGCGTCTCTACGTTGTAGAAATCTACGCCCTTTGACTCACGCAGCACCACAGACTGAGTGGAGCTCCATTGCAGCGTAGCCATGGTCCACTTCTCAGTGTCCACGTAGTTCTTGGTCTTCAATGCCGACGCCTCAATCTTGTCGTGACCATTCTGATCCACAATGCCCAGTTGAAGCAGGAAAGGTGCCCACGACATAACCGAGTCAATGGGCGATGTCCAGGGATCACCCAGGGCTACAGAAACCAGATTGCTCTCAACCTCACCACGATTGATGGCATGATACAGCTCCAGTGCAAACTCTGGTGCCATTTTACCACCATAGCTCTCGCAGAAAATGTGCAGGGGAACCTTCTTGAATTCCGGATGCAACGCATAGAATCCCTTCATGAATTCAACCAGATCCAAAGCGATTTCCTTGTTGTTGGTGGTGTAATAGGCGGTGCCATCCACATAGCTGAAGCCACTGCCCACGGGATTGTCGATGAAAATGACATTCATGTCCTTCACCCAGGTCCAATCACGATAACTGCCATCCAGCTTTAAGGGTCCCAACTCCTCAAAGTTGCCATAGCCCGTGGAGGAGGCACCTGGTCCACCCTGTAGCCAAATAGCCAAGGGGCGTTGGGTATAACTGGACACATTGGCAGTGGTGTAGTAGAGCCAATAGAACATATGAGCTCCCTTGCGCACATCCACAAAGCCCCAATCCTGCTCGCCGGGACCATAGCCCTCACGAGCTGGGGAAGAGGAAGAGAAATAATATGATTAGATTCCCATTAAAGCTAAAGAGATTTAATTAACTGATTGGAGTTGAAGTAGCTCCCATTAGATATCAGTGGCTCTGATAAGATAAACATCTTTCACCTCTTTGAGGCTGTTGGAAACTTTCAGTTACTCGGAATGAAATGATTTATATTTAGACTTTACGTTCATTAGCACCTGATCAGCATATTTAAGTAGTTTGATTCGGAGTTAAAGACCAGCGGGTGTTCTACCAAAAATTTAGGTCAATTCCACTCACCATTCACTACGGCCAAGCAGCCGGAGAGCGCAATGAACGCTACCAAACCGATAAATAGACGACACATTCTACTTGTTTTTTTTCGCACCAGGTCAACCGTACAACTTGGAGCTTGGCGAACGTCTGAAAGTTGTGCGAGCTACCCACTCGGAAGGTAAACAAGTCGCCAAAGAATTTCTAATCTTATAGTTAAAAAAAAGTCTGCTCTTTTGATGTCACACGATCCCTCGGATCGCCGTTGTCTTCGGTGGTATTTACGATACTTGATGGGTTTCGCGACAATTCCGACGCGTGACAAGATTAGATCATACATATCTTTTTCATGACTTTCAGTTAATACTTATCGCTTTCATAAATTTTATGATGGAAGCCTCTAAGCCATTAGATAATTAACATTTACGATGCTGATTGCTCTTATCGCGTATTGATTTTTATTGGTTTCCTCCGAAAGGAGTAACTAGTTTCAAATGGATTTCGTTGCTTTCTCTAGCCAAAGTTGGTCAATTGCCGCAAGACATGGCTCATGGCAGCCGGATTGTCAGCGGGTGCCATGTGACCGGATCTATTGATCCAGAACATGGTAAAGTTGCCACCCGACTTCTCGTAGCCTTCCAAAACACGATCCACGTTGATGGCATTGCGGGTTGCATTCAAGTACTCATCGCGTCGGGTCCAGTTGAGCTTGTCTATCCAGTTGACGGTGCCAGGTGTGGCACAGATCAAATCCAATCCCCCCGAGAACACAGCCACCTTCAGTGGCGTCTTGTCTAGCAGCTCATTAACTATAAAATGGGGAAACTTTAGCTGTTTAGCTACAAAGCCAGCTGAGAATTTCAGTAAAGAACATACCTATGTGTATTGCTGGCTTCATGAAGTCCGTGCGATGTATATCAAAGACTTTGTCGCTCTGGGAACCCCATTTAACATGGCTGGGTATGCCCAAGGTTTCGGCTACTGGGCCACGCATCAAATCCTCTGCAATCTGATCATGATCTTCGTCGAAATCATGCCTTACCATGGTGCGATACATGAGTTCTGCCAGAGGTGAAATTATGAGGCCCTTGCTGAATCTCTAAAAGATTTCGTGGACTCACCTTCGGCTGACTGGCTCACTTGCCTTTCAAAGCTGTCGCCACGCGTTAGTTTTAGCACATTGTAGAAATCCACGCCCTTGGAGGCCTTCATCAGCTCCCATTGTGTGTTGCCCCACTGTGCGGTGGCCTGAATCCAACGCTCCTCCTCCACAAGTTGCGCAGTAAAATTGGCTGCCTTCATAATCACATCATGGCCATCCTGATCAACAATGCCCAGCTGCAGCAGGAAGGGTGCCCAAGATAGTACCGAGTCAATGGGAGATGTCCAAGGATCTCCCATGGATATGGACACCAGATTACTCTTGACTTCGCCACGTTCCTTGGCATAGTACAGCTCCAGCGCAAACTCTGGTGCCATTTTACCGCCATAGCTCTCGCTGAATATGTGCAAAGGCACAGCTTCAAATTCCGGATGAAGTTTATAGAAACCCTTCATAAGCTCCACCAAATCCAGTGCGATTTCCTTGTTTGTGGCCGTAAAATAAGCTGTGTTGTCCACATAACTGTAACCCGTGCCTACGGGATTGTCTATGAACATTACATTCATGTCCTTGACCCAAGTCCAGTTGCGGTAATCCCCATAGAGGTCAACGGGTCCGAACTCCTCAAAGTTGCCATAGCCCGTGGAGGAAGCACCTGGACCACCCTGTAACCAAATGGCCAAAGGGCGTTGGGTATAACTGGAGACATTGGCAGTGGTGTAGTATAGCCAATAAAACATGTGTGCACCTGGACGCACGTCTACATAGCCCCAGTCTTGCTCACCGGGTCCATAACCAGGTTTACCTATTACAAATTTTATTTATATTTGATGACAACTACATAAAATATGTCAACTTGCCTTGCGTCGATGCTGCAAAAACCAGCAAAATTGCCGCTATTATACGAATTTCACTAGCCATCTTCTGTTGAAGCCGGCAGTTGGTTGCGCTTTGGTCGCATTCTCTGGGCCCAACTCTATTTTAACGGAAAATCTTATCAGCTGGTCCAATCGCCGACTTGATAAGTTTGTTCAAATGAGTTTTAAACCAAAGAGTGGCAACTTCCTCTAGCAATCGATTACTCTCTGTTATCGATAAACAAAGACCGGGAGCAACGGCCGGCAAGCCACTTGGCCCAAGTGGCAACCTCGCGCCGCAAACAGCTGTTTAGGTTCTATGTTGTGATACTTCTTTGTGTCTGGCAGGTGCGAGTGGGTGGGAATTAATTTAATTATATTACAATAACGAACAAAAGCGACACCAGAACAAAATGGCAACAGTGCGAACACCAAAGCAAAAGGTCATACTCTGCGGTGACTATGGCGTGGGCAAGAGTTCCCTATTTCGGCGCTTCACCAACAACACTTTTGTGACCGAAACTGACCGCAAATCCACATTGGGCTTGGACCATATTGATCGGGAGTACAATGTAGGCGAGAGACAACTAAAGGTAATAGTATTTTGCATAAACTGTAGTGCAAATTTGGGTTAATACTTGAATTATTAAACAGTTGCAATTGTGGGACACTGGCGGCATGGAGCGTGTGGCATCGGTGACTTCGTCGTACTACAAATTCGCCGAGGGCGCAATTCTAGTCTTTGCCTTGGACAATGCGGCATCCTTTCATTCGCTATCGCAGCATCTGCTGGACATTGTCACGTATGCGGAGAACGCCAAGATCTTTATATGCGGCAACAAGAGCGATTTAGAGGGTCGTGAGCCCGAAGTTACCGACGAGGATATGGAAGCATTTTGTGAACAGTGCCACTCATTGATCAGTGCCACCTACAAGACCAGTTGTCGCACTGGTGAGGGCATCGAGGAGATGTTCCAAGACATCTCTCGCCAGCTAGTGCAAGCCAATCGCTCCAAGATGGAACTACAGGCGCTCGAACAGCAAAGCTTTCAGATCGACAAGGCCATCGAAGCGGAGATCAATGAGGACGCCACGTCCTGCAGTTGCTAGCAGTTGGGGAACATTGAGTTTGGCTAAACCATGCGCTGGCTGTTCTCCAAATTTGCTAAACTCAATGGAATTTTCACTAAATTATTTAATTTATTATGTTCTTTAGTTAATTGTATTATTATTTGTATATATTATTTATGAATTTGTATCTAAAACGTCCAGATATTGTTAAACATTTATGTGCCCAGTTATTAGAGCCAACGAACGAACAAGTTTCATTTAAATCTTAAATCCATCAATATGCATTAAACAAAAACATTAACAACTAGGATATAAGTCAGTAGTTGATTAAGCATAGTAGATTTAAATATAAATATATATATGTGTAGTTCTTTTGCTAGCTACTAAAAGTATTTAAATATACACAATAAACAATACGCAATGAATTATGTACGCTAACGCTAAAAATAAATAAACAATTTCTTTAAACAAGGAATGTGTGCGATTTCATGACTGAATCACTAATCAGAGTGACTATGACGTGGTCGGTGATGTGCTCGGAGCAAAGGTTAAATAGAGGCTAATACCGACGCCAAGAATGAAGCAAACGCCCACGCCATAGAGCACCACCTTTTCGCGCAGTGCGCGCAGCATCATGGTGTTGAGGGTGCGGGAGGCGCGTCCCAGTTCAGCGTTTGTCTCCCTCAGGCGAGCGCGTGCGCCCTGCAGCGTTTCCCGCTGATGATGCAAATCTGCAAAAGTAAAGGATTTATAACAGAGGCAAAAGGAAACGGGTATGAAATTAATTCTAGAAGCAGCAATACGAATCCCACAGGCGGGCCACACTCCGTGGACTACATGAAGCCGCTTTCGACTGTTACAGTAGAAAATCTTGTGCCGCCCCATTAGCTACGGGTATAACTAACTGCCACATACCGTTCAGCACCTGTGTACCCAACGCCTCTGTTTCCAGCGCCACACGATAGCCCTCTGTCAGCCGATTTCCAGTGCGTTCAATAGTCTCGGAATTGTCGAGCAGCCGTTGCCGCTGATCGTTGCTTATGGACACATCCTCATAGTAGTCACCACTGCCAGCCAAATCCAGTGTTGTGTACGCATTGGCCTGGGACCTCAGCTTGTCCTTCGTCTGCTTGTATTCCGTCTGAAGACGCTTTAATTCCGCTTGGGCCACTTGCAGTTTGCCATTGAAGCTGCTGCGCTGTGTGGGGTTCAGTTCACGCACTTCTAAGCCCATTTGCTCTAGCAGCTCCTGTGCCTCCGATAGGCTGCCATCAATCTTATTGCACAGCTCATTGCGGTCGGCTGTTTTAAGTGCGTGGATTTACTTTTTCATATCAATGGGCAGGTGAAAATTTCAGTACTCACTTGCACTCTGCTGTAAACGTCCAATATGTGCAGTTATTTCTGCAATTAACGCAGCGTACTGCTGCTCGTATTGCTCTAGCAGCGACATTTGTTTTTGTTTTAATTACTAACTTTAAGTTTTTCGTTAGATTTGTGCAAAATGAAAAATTTGCTAATTTATTTTGCTTCTGCTGTTTTGTTTATCATTTTAGTCAGCAAATGCCAGTCACAGCGAAGCGCGGTAGTGTTGTATAATGCGCGTCTGTTTGGCGTTGCCAGACGTGTTGTAGCAGTAGAGAAATAAAAGTGCGCTCGTTTTAAAATAAATTAAAAGTTTTTATTCTTAATCTCATTGAAAAGAAATGGCCGCAGTTTCACACTGCCCGTAGTATACAGTTACATATATAAGTTACTTAAATCACGTAATGGAAAGACAAAATGAATAATACTATTTCAGTAATTGGCTAATTCAATATGTACACTGTTCATCACAATTTGGTGTCTTTGTCTTCTTCGGCGGAATTCTCGTTCTCGTTCCTAACCCTCGATGAGCGTGGACTTGTCGCCCTTGCGCAGCACCAGCTCCAGCTGCGACAGCAGTCCAATGGCACGGAAATTCTCCTTGAAGAGCACAAAGTCCTCCAGTGGCTTCAAGTACTCCAGCGCCTGTGTGTAGCTATCGAGCTCCTTAAGCACACTGGCCACCAGCGTGCTTCCTTCTTTATCTCCTTCGCGTTCCCTTTCCGGTGACGGTGTTGTGTGTCCATTGGTTTGGCTGCCGCCATTGCTGAGCTTCTTAGGTGACGCTGGCGCAGATGTGGACACCGGCGGAGTGTTGGCCTTGATGGAATGAACTGGCGTTGATTTGCCACTGCTGATGATCTTTGGCGCATTCTCCTTGCTGCTAGTGCTGTCACGGCCACCACCACCACCACCAGTGCTACTGCTGCTGCTGTTGTTGTTGTTCTGCTCCTTGGGACTCGGCGTGTGTTCCACCCGCGGCTCTGGAGATTCTCGCACCTGTATGGTGGCCGTAATCTCCTGCACTTCATCATCGTCTTGGACGGGTGATTCCAGTTTGGGACGCTTGGCTAGCTGCACGGGCTGGAAAGGACTGACGGCATTAGGTGGCAGCTGTGGCTGGAAGGGTTCTCGAGCATGTGGTGGCGATAGTGATGTTACTGGCGGTGCAAATTGTGCTTGGAGCTGCTGTTGTTGTTGTTGCTGCTGTTGCTGCATCTGCTGCTGCAGCTGTCGCTCAAAGTAGAAATCATTGAGGCTGCCAAATGCTGGATGGGAATGCGGATGTCCATGTTGCAGTGGATGTGGATGGCCTGGGAATGGAGGCCAGGCTGGATTCATAGGATGCTGCTGCGACTGGAGCTGCTGTTGTTGCTGTTGCTGCAGATGTTGCTGCTGCAGTGCGTAGTGCTGCTGTTGCTGCTGCTCTTGATAGCTTTGTTCCTTGAGATCCATACTGTCTTCATCTTCCTCGTACTCGCCATACTGCTGCATATAGTTCATGTACTGCTCCGGCATCTCCTCCAACTTCGCCACACGCTCCGCACTCGCAGGTGGAAACAGATGCTGCAAATCCTGCACAATATCGGGAATCCAGAGCGATGTGCCCATCGGTTTCAGCTGATTCGTGGCCAATTTCTGGGCAAATCCCTGCAGATGCGTCTCTCGAAAGCGATTCAGCCAACGATTGTCCGCTATGAAGGATGTGCTGCCAATCACCTGACGTGTATTCTCCGCCTTGTCCTTGATCATGCCATGTGTAATGCTGCCACGCAGCTGAGGATTCACATTGGCCCGCACTAGCCACTCATAGACCACGGCATTGATGTACGCACACTTTCTGCTCCGCTCGATCTCCTCGACCATCGCCTGCTGCTCCACTGCTTCCAGATTAGAGGGCACCTCCAGGCGCAGCGTAGGTAGCGCATTCGACTGCAGGCGCCTACCGCCCAGCACGCTGGGGTCAAAGTGCAGCGCACAGACAACTGGCTTCTTGAAGGGTATGATGCGACGTAGGGAGGCGTGACAAGCCTCCTTCCAGAGCTTATGGAACGGATTGTCGGGGCGTGGGAAGGCGAAAAACTGCATGCTCGGATGTTGCCGTGAATTCGACAGGCAGCCGATGATACAGCAGCGCCGTATGGTCGGCATAACGGTTAAATTGTTGACGCCCCGAATTTTAAATGCAGCTTTGTTTGGCGTTGCAAGCGAACGCCAAAACCGTTTAGAACATAAAACAAATAATTAACACAACTGCAAAGAGAAAAGAAGTGAATAATGTTTATTAATATTATTAATAATAATAAATCATACACAATTTACACACGAACGTGCGCTTGTTGCAACTTCTGGGCACAAATATTAAAATACTAATTCTCTTCTGCTTTGTTCTCTGTTCATTGCTGTCCTTGCTTTAACTTCGAATTCCGCCGCGTTTAGTTGCACGCGATCTGGCAACTCTGTCGTCAGTCAGCAACAAGTGCCGAAAGGAAATTTTCTCCGCCGTTTTAAATATTTAAAAAGTGTGTTTTAAGTGTTTAATTGTTGTTAAATTTAAAATATTTATGTATATATCAAATCGGCAGCTATAAATGCATAAATTGCGCGTGTGCGTGTGTGTTTTGCAGGTGTATTTTGTTTAAGTGCAAGTGTATGCAATTTATAACGGCTTTTTTTGCGGCAGTGAAAAAATCTGTGCGTCAGTTTCGCCAATAAGAAATAAATGTGTTAAAGTTAAAGAAAGTGTTGCAAATTAGTGTTTTATTGTTACTAAATATAAAATATCCGTGTGTGCATTAAGCCTGCTATTATTTTAACATAAATTGCATTGTATGCAATGTGTGGTGAAATTCTTTGCAGATTGTAACGGCATTTTTTTTTTCAGTAGTGAAAATGTATGTGCGCCATTAGTTTTGCCAGCCAAAGAGAGAGAAAGATGAAGAAGAAGAGAAGGAGATCAGTCGCTCAATATTTGATTTTTTTTGTATATGTGTGTATCTGTGTGTGTAAGAAATTATTTGCTTGCTAGCAAAAAAAAAGTGCTGTGTGTTAAAAGCTGAATGATGCGAAACTTGCATCAAAGTGTATAATTTAAAGTGCAATAGCATCAAAAGCTGAATGATGCCAAAATAAAAGTGTAAAAGTTTTGAAAATATAAAAGTTGTGTGTTTAAACAAGTTTTAGTGCCCAATAAAAATGTAAAACTGCGCAACTTAACGGGAGTTTTGAGCAACTACAGGAAGATGGTAAGTTTTATATAAATTTACTACTGTTTTGCAGAAATAAGGTTTATATTGTGTTTTCAGTTAGTGATTCAGTTTGGGGACTCACTAAAAACAACTGTAATTTTAAACTTGTTTTTTCAATTACTGCATTACTAACTGAAATTCTATAGAAGGACAAAGCTCAGTCATATAAAATTATAATGAAATCTAGTGTGAGCCATACATTTAGACAATTTGTGATCTCATGGGGGGCTTCCAAATAAATGACGCATTATATTTTGATTATGGATATAAGTATTATATTTTCTACATTATATACATCTGTGGTGGCCTCGCTCTTTTCGAAAAATACCATCTGCGGAAGTGGAACAATTGTATATGCTACTTCTATGGGTACTTCAGAAAGTTTAAACACATAAGAGAGATACGAACAGATATTCAAGATACACACAGAAACGTCATATTCACACACACACACAACTATAGTAGTATATACCATCATAAAACTGTTGATAATTTTGAAGCGCTGCTGCTGCTAAGCCAACGATGCGTACGCCTTCAGAAATCGATACGTTTTTCCAGTCCCGAGTTGCAGCCCCCAAAACCAGAACCAGTCCGGACGTCGAACGCTCCATTATGGGAGCATGCCCATACCCATATCGGAGAGCTCACACACACACACACACTAATACATACCCGCGCATATACACATACAGCTAAAGATACAAATATAAAGATAGCTAAGATGCTGCTTCGACTGCTTTAGATGCTAGCAACAGCAGCACTTGACTAAAGTGAACGACTTGCTCGGGTCTTCGTCTTCATCTTCGTATCCGCCTTCATCCGCCCCAAATGGAGGGTATTACTCTGCTGAGTCATTATACCAAAGATACATTTGCTATCGATGCTATAAAACCGAGAGACAACCCACCTGTCTGTCTTGGACTCGGTCGTGGACTCGTACTGACTCACGAGAGCCGGTATTTTTGGATTAATTTGAGTCAGAGACTGTGGTGTAAGATGACTTAATACCTTAAGCAATGTCCGTTGCTCTCTGTCTCTTTCTATCTGTAAAAATCGGTCGCATTTTGCTCACTCTAACTCCCTTGCCAGTGGGTCATTAGCTGCTGTTGGCATGGATTTACGGAATTGGGTTTTATCTTTCAAATTTTTGGTATGTCAGGCTGGCTTAGGGGTTGGTTCACTTTTGCAGCTGTTCACAAACTTTCTGTATATGTGTTTTAGGTGTTTGTGTGTGTGAGTCGGAAACTTACTTGCCAGCAAAAGTTTTATAGCACCGAAAAAACCCTTCCACAACGCATCTTGAAGATACTTTTGCAGCCCGCGCGCACCTTGACATAAAACGAAGCGAAGCGTTTTTCGACTTCGTCTATGCTTCGTGCTCTATGCACACACACACACGCTAACAAAGTGTGGGTGAGTGAGACAGGAAGAACAGTGCTGTCAGAAATATGGCTAGATGGTTGAAAATATAGCTAGAAATAGCTGAACAATACTATAAAATGCTCGAACTTATTTTAAAGTCTTTTAGCTGTAAAATAATATTTAACGAATCGAAATTTTGGGTCTTTGAATCCAATTTTGGGCTCAGCATAGCTATATACAAAAAATAGCTACAACTCAGATAGCTAAAAATAAGCTAGACTATCAACACTAAGACAAGACAGAGAAACTTGTAGTCGAGTGCACTACACCATCATCAATTCCAATTCAAATCTCCCCTGACTGACTTGCTTTATAAATGGTTTTATATTTCCTTTTATGTCGTCCCAGAGCAACATACTATACACGTATATATACATATATATATATATGCTATTATACGACTTTCGTAGCTCAGTTCGGGCGGGTCTGATGTGGATTGGTTGTACGAGTACATCTTTAGCTCAGTTTGAGTTCAGTTCAGTTCTGTTTAGTTCGTTTTCAGCGTTGTGCTCTGCTTTTGCGTTTCTTTGCCTTACATACATACTATATCGATTGGCACTTTATCTTAATCGCCTCGAGTCGTCGTTCGTCCTCCCGAGACCCCTGAGTGCCGCTCATACCGCTCATTCCGCGCCCTAAGTCCTGCTCTGCTGCTATATAGCAGTCACCCTACTTCTTCTGCTGTTGTTGGCGTCTCTGTCGAGCTGCTTCTGGGATTTGGGACTTTTGTGAACATTTTCGTGCATCGTCATCGTCATCGTTATCATCTATCTATCTGAAGGCAGCCTCCAGTCTCGGACCCAGTCTCAGTCTCGGTCGCAGTCGCAGCCTCTTTTCTTCCCTTTTGTTTTGTATCTTGGTATCGCTATATCTCTGTACATATATCTTCCTATTGTTTGACTAGTTCTTCGTTTTTTACCTACTACTACTACAACTTGGCCTTTCAGAATTCAAGTATTCCATGCATTAACATTTCCCCAGTTCCAATTCCAGTTCCAATCTAGTTAGCCTCTTTTCCCTTCCTCTTTTCATCTCTTTTTCCGTCTCTTTTGCGCTGCTCTTGTTGCCTGAGAATTGTGATTATGTGTCTTTATTATCTTGAAGATTGATTTTTTGTTGGTATCTATAGCTGTGGAGTTATTTATGCCGCATCCGTTTATCGTGTATTCCATTTAAGTTGAAAATGTTTTTTATTTTTGATTCGATTTGACCTTTACGTTGGTAGTTCATGGCGTATCGATATAGGAAATCGTGCTGCGAGGGTTGCTAGAGAGTTGACAGTTATGGGATTTCATGGGATTATCTTTACATCTTGGGTACACTAGGTATTTCTCTGTGTAGTTCGAAAAGTTTGAGTTTATTTTTATATACAGATGTTACTTCTAAATTTTTGTTGGTTCTTGGAAATTATATACTCTTCTAATTCTTAAAAAGTTTGTTTAATCGCAGTTGCTAATATTTTTTGGCCACTTACTTATCAAACTGACCTCGCCTGACTGTAATCCCAGAGTTCAAAGCCAGTAACTTTGTCACTAATTCAGAGTCATTGTATAAATAATCGATTTTTTTCTGTTTGCCGGTAATCAATTACTAATGTGCCTACCCTCGCAAACTGACTTACTTGTCTAGTTAATCAAACACTAATCTTCATCTTCTACATGGAATTGAATTTATATTTAGCGACTTCAGTTCTGTTATCGTTTTGGCTCAAACGTGAAAAGGGAAGTGGAAATAAATAAGCCAATGTCAATGTCCTGTTGACGGATGCAGCCCCAAAAACACAGTAACACAAACTCAAAGAAGCGCGAAAATCATTGGAAAAGAGAAAGAAAGAGAGTGGGAAACGAAAACGAAAACAATTGACGGCCCGAAAATCAAAACAAAAACCAAATGCAGTCGACGTCGCGACGCTGTGGCGTTGCGTCGCTGCCGACGCGCAGTCTAACAGATTCAAAACAAAATAACAAAAGCAAACGAACAGCGGCAGACAGGCAGACAAACAAACAAACAACAAACACTTTCTGCTGTTGCCACCGCGTATGGCATGCAAATAATGCCCCCGATTGTTGTGCACGTTGCCCCGAAGTCTGCGCTGTCGACGTCGTTGGCGCCGAGTCGCGTCGCGTCGCGTCGCGTTGCGCTGCCTTTTTAATTGCAAACGCAAACAATAACAAAGCAGAAGCAGAGGAAGTAAAGGAGTAACCGTTGGGTGGAGGAAGGGGAGGTGTGTGAGGGGCACAACAGCATCTCAAGACCCCGTTTGTTTACATCGCACATTACACATACGCACTGTTGTACTCACATTGGCTAAGCTCAGTGCCGTCTTAAGCACTCGACTTTACATTCGTTTGTCACTGTCACGTTTATTATAGCTCTCTATATGTATATCAAAATATATATGCAGATACAAGTCTTTAGTGTTCACAAATCGAATCAAGTCAATTTGAATCGTATTGAAATTCCTTAGCTAATCATCAAAATACACACACGCCGCGCGTATTAGTTTGAAATAAAAAACAGAAGTCGTCGCGCTGTGAGAGAACCGCATCGGACGAACGTTCAACACAAAGTGAAATATACGAAACTAGCGACAACATTGCCAAGCAAAGCCAAAGCGTTTCGATTCCCAACCAAGCGACCGACAATACGACCATACGACCCGACCCGACCGACTCGTTTTTCCCATCTATAGGAAATATTTAATCCCAAAACAAGCCAAGCCAAGCCAAACCAAACCAAACCAAAAACCTAAAACCAACCGAGCAAGCAGCCAAGCCAAGGCGCTTCAATGGTGTGGCAAGCGGCAGTGACAGTGGCAGGGGCAAGGCATGCGGCAAGGACGGGCAGAATACCTATTGACGTCGACGTCGACAGCGAAGTCTGCGCCAGCGTCAGACGTGAAAAGTAAATACACAGCAGCAGCAGCAGCAGAAATCCGTCTGTCTGCCTTTCTGACAGTTCGTCCGAGTGACACTTCGACAGTCACGAGCTAAACCCGAAGTTCTACCGATGTTTGGGGTGCTTTCGCTATGTCTCTCGTTGGGCCCTTCAGCTGTTTTTACCCTGCACTCCCCAACCCCCATTCCCACAAAAAATTCAACTGAGTTTCGAGCGCTACCAGAAAACACGATGGCCTTTCTTTCAGAGCAGAAGAGGTGCGAAGTTGGAGGTAGAGGAACTGGAGCTGCTGTTCGTCTCGTTCGTTATATAGCGTGTGCTCTGATTGGGACTTCGGAGGGCATTGGGAGACCGAGACCGTAGCGCCCGACAGACAAAAAGTGCTTTTTCTGTATATTTTAATGATATACTACTAATGGTCTGCCAGCGTATAAATCTGTGTGTGTGTGTGTGTCTGTGGGTGTGGGTGTAGTCGTATATATTTTGTGTTATATAGATGATGATATTGCTTTGTGTGTATCCTAAATATACCTCACACCATTTTAGGGTATTATATTTGTCTGTGCGTCATGCGAGTGAACCCTTATTGATTGCGAGCACTGTATATACTACTTCACTATATAGAGGCACAACAATAGCAAATCCGGTTTGGAAACCCGAGTACTGATCTCAGGTAACTCGGGGGTTCAAACTATTTTACCCAAATGCTAAACTACCGAAGATTTACAAAAGAAATCTCTAGAGAATTGTTTTGTCTGCTCTTACCTAAGTCCCAATGTGTGAGTAATATCGTAATATTATGAGTAGATCATGAAATAGTTAGCAGCGACTTTTGGGTGCCAACCCAAATCAAAACTTTTATTTTTTGGTACCACATGACGCGAAATCAAACAAGTTTTTTGTAGAGCTACTTATATAGAGTACATATATCTATATACGTTCAGCTCTAGTAGTGACTGTAGATATTTGAAATCATTATAATTGAGCAAGTTAAATATTTATGTATATATAGCATGCTATATATATAAAGCAAAAAATCCAATCCATTCTTACGCCAACATCTTTTTCCACACACACATACAGGTACCTATACCTGTATATAGGTGTGTGTGTGCATGTGTGTACATAAAGCTATCTAAAAGATGCTGAGAAGTTGATACCATTGCGATGTGTGTATATATGTCTGTAAGTTGAAGTATTGCTGCCTCAGACGAGGTTCGAGTTTGGGTTTGAGTTTCGTTCGACACGAATAACAAGAAAGCCAACAACAACAGCAATCAAAATTCCAACAACAACAACAGTGACTATAAACGTGTTGTAGTTAAACCCATTATCGTTGTAGTTGTAGTTGTGGGTCGCCCCGAGCCAATTTGATGGATTAGTTTTAATACGAAGCATCTCAAGGCAAAGAAACGGAAACATAAATAGAAATAGAAATTGAAATGGGTAACGCTCACAATTTTGGGTTCGGCTTTTCAATACTAGGTTCGGTTCAGTTCAGTTCAGTTCGGTTCAGTTTGGTTCGCTTCGTTTTGGGTTTTTTGACTCGATTGAATTAAATTGGATTGGAATGGGATTGAATTTTATCTTATGTTGTTGTTTTTTCGGTGGTGGAAAAGTATACATAGAGCAGGCGATATATATATAAATTTATTATATATACAAAAGTGTTAGCAAAGGTATAAAACCACACAGCATCCAACTGTGGGTGGCATGGATGGTTGTGCTGTCGTTGTTGTTGGCGGTGGTGCGTTTGCTTTAAGTTTCGAGAGTTGATGACGATGACTCGACATTAATATACATTATATTTTGTGTAGCAGCTATCGACTGACCAGCAAAACTTTTCAAATGTTTTTCGGTTGTCCGAGCTGGGGGGTGGAGTGGGTCTAAGGATTTCAAGGAGTCTAAGAAGTAGGGGGATTTTCTAAGCCCTTTGGCAACCTTTCGAAAACGAGCTGAGCAAACGAGCGAAGAAAATGACCTTTCCTTTTTACGTTTTACACGAAAAACCGAATGATTACGAACAGGATGAAACGCATACACACACCCAAACACACACATACTTGTACTAATAAATGAATGTATAAACACACACACACACACACACACACACTCATGCGTATATACAGCTTGAGTCTCCTTGATAAAAGCTCATCTATTATGACCTTTTTCTACAGAGCGGGGATTTAGCCATAGAATTTATTATGGTCATGTATTATATTGAACTGAACTGAAACCCAGTTGAGCAAGTCCTTCTACCCACGTCTCCCCACGGTGTCTACCCTCTTGCCTATTCTCTTGGCATCCAGCGAAACTTCTGAATGTTCGCAACGTTGTCCCTTTTCATAATGCCATATCCCTGACACTGAGTGTCCCTCTGACAACACACACAGAGCTCTAGTTAACGAGAGACCAAGGCGATAGTATTTTCCCATTACCTTTTTTATACATTTTAAACTTTTTTTATTTTTTTGATTATGTCCGGGACTTGCCCCTCGGTCCGTTGGGAAGTTGAAGGTATCTCGACTTTCGTATCTCTCTCAGCATCTTTCGCTCTTGGCTTTGTGCGCTCTATAATCTATATGGGATGACTGCCAGCACACTGTAATTGTATGTGTGTGTGTGTGTGTGTATATATATTTCTATATAGCATATATATCTGTATCTATATCTACATATATCTAGGTGTGTGTTTCTATGCGCTGACTGTCGCACCCAAAAAGCACCATAGGGACCAGATTTTTTCCTCGTAATTTTCTTTATGCCCCGCTCCTTTCGTTCTCTTCTCCCCACATTTACGATGCCGCGCTGTCGATGCCCTCGTTGGCTTCGCTGTCGGCGCCGACGTCGACGTCGCTGCTAGCGTCAGTTAGTAATCCCAATTCCCTCGTCTCCTCTATGTTTGTTCAATGCTGTTACGAGTTTATTGCCATTTCCATATCTGGGCTTTATATCTCTTGTGCTGTATTCAGTACTCAGTATTCTGTATTCTCATTGGCTTTTGCGCCATTCGATTTTGTTGCCTCTCGTTTCGGTTATTTTGTGGTTGGAAAACTGGAGCCAAACTGGAACTGGCACTGGAATCGGTATTAGTATTGGAATTGGAATTGCAATGCATATAGGATAACTGAATTCCACATCATACAGGCAACGATCTTTTCAAAATCCGATCAAAAGATTAAGGACAGAGTTGTTAAAGCTTTATAGACTACTAAATACCCCACATGCTTAAAGCTGATCAGTCAATTTAATAGGAATTAATCAACACAAGCAAATTGTCACATTGAAAGCAAGTAATTGTAAGTGTTATTAAGAATTTCCCATTTATCACATGTAGAAACAAATAAAAACTATTATACTAATCGGGAAAATCCTAATAGATACACCGCGACGTAGGAAATAGCTTAAAAATTAATATAAAACTTTGATTAAAGTTATTTCCTCTACACCTAATAAAAAAATCATCAACTTATTCACATTGAACACAACTGTACCTGAAACGAAAGAACATATCGAATCAGGAAAAAACGCACACACACAAGCGCACATAGCACATACACATAATAATACCTTTCATGCTATATTTATATACTTTTCTGTGGGCCTTTCCCGAAATCAAGTTGATTATAATATGTGAGAAACTCAAACCAAAATCGAACCCAAAACGAAATCCAATACATACGAATACGAAAGACGTTTGAAGACCATTTATATTTATAACAACGTCTCATTCCCCGAAAAACCGAATCAACTGACGATTAAGGACGGACGTGGACTGAGGAGGTCGGAGGAGAACGCGTGGGACTTTCAGTCTTTTTGCGGCCACATTCTACCCATTCTGCAGAGCCCGTGGCCAATCCCAATCTCAATACACATCCTCTCGACATCTTTGTATTACAATAAAGATAGATTAGCATCTATCGAAAGCTGTGCCAGCAGAACAAGTACAACCGAACGTATCCGAATCTCAATCCGAATCCCAATTGAAATGAATGTGCGGGTTCGTTCACTTGGTCCGAGCGCATGACTGAAAGCTAACAGCATCAACAACATCGTGGTGAAGCAAGGAAGCGCAAGAGGTGGCATAAAAGTAGCAGACGATAAAGGAGAGGTGAGAAGAGAGGAGAGGAGCGACCCCCCTAGAGTCTAAGCCAGTTGAGAACTGGCAAACTGGTGAACCGATGGAAACTGTGATGTTCAAGTGCCATCATCGTCTGGGTTTTTCAACGATGCCTATGGAATTGAAGCGATGCCAAGTCGTGTGCGGAGCAATTTCATGTTGTTGTTCTCAAAACCCAAGAGGCTTATGCTGGGACGACAACCCAAATACTTAAGAAGTCGTCGCAGCGTTGCCACAGACAGAAAGAGATAGAGACAATGACAGAGACAGGTTGAGGCAGTGCCAGTTATAAAGCAGCTGCCGATGTCGAGGCTACAAGAGACTGTATCTCTATCTCGGATTCAGTTTCAGTTTCAGACTCGTTTCAGCATCGAATCCCAACGTTCTGCATGTATCTGTATCTGAGCATCGTCAGTCGTATCTATAACTATAAAACCTCTTTACCCGCACACACACAAACATATATATAAAATATTTTAAGTATAGTTTGCACTATAGTCAACAAATCTTGCACGATAACCTTGTTGGCATCACGAGGGATTGAGGTGCTAAGGGGCTCGGCTTTTCGGATTCGGGTTTACTGTTTTTGGCTCTGACGGAGAGCTCTCTATTCATTTTTGGTACACAATGGCATCGATTATGGTATGCTGATATGGGTATGTGCATATATATATACTAACAGATATATGTACATATAGGGGCAGGGGTCGCTTTGCTTGGAGTCGAGAGCAGAGTCACGAGATTTATGTTTATAGATGAAATCAATTATACTATATGTATATACACACAGACACACACAATCAAGCTTAACTCAAAATAGAGCAGATTTCATAGTATAAGTCTTCGGAATTATTGGAAATCTGAGTCACTGCAAAGACGCAAATGTCTGAAAAAAATCTATTTTATAAATAAGCAAGTAAGAAAGAAAATCGAGCGAGTCGACAGTAAAAGACCCCGTACTCCCAGTAGTGCCCTTTATTTCATAGAAATAAGTAAGCCAAAATGTCCTTTCGTAACGTTATTGATTTAAATTTAAAGATTTTTTTAAAGTAATTATTAGACCCTGTAATCGAGAAAAGAGTAGAGTACAGGGTATTTTTCAAACGGCTCACTCTCCTGTATCCTTTATTAATTGTTATTTATTTAAATTTGCAGATTTGTTGTTCAAATTATTTTTCCGCCCTTCTGTTGAACTGATCATAAGTTTTTCAATCAGACAGTTGCTATAGCTTCATGCCGTTTTTTGTTTGGTTTCCAGGATAATGAAAACACCTGTTCCTATATAAAAACGATGCGTAGGTATGTATACCAGTATATACTGCTGTCCTTTGGCTTTCATGGGTTTTATTTCAGAACGTTCAAAGTGCAGGGGCTTCAGTTGTGTGGGTGTGTGTGTGTGTGTGCATGTTTGGGGCTCAACGGTGTTTCAAGTAACCCGAGTCGAGTCAAATTCGAACGAGACGAAACTCAATGTTGTCGCTACTTCTACTTCTTCCTTTTCTTCTTTGGCTTTTTCAACTTTTCAGTTCCGTTGTGTTCAGTGGAAGTTCTCTGCTTTCCTGTCATTCCTTGGTTCCTTAAGCCTGGCACCTAACCAACAACACTCGTAGGTATTCTACAGCCCACAATTCCCTGTGCTACCTCTTAACGAGTATAGTTAATGCCGTCAGTCGGACATCGGACATAGGACGTAGGACATTCGATGTAGGACGTCGTCGGTCGGAAATCCTTGAAATGAAAGTCCTGACTGCTCAGGAGGCTTGCAAGTGGTTGGGGCGTCAACAGCGGAAAACGAAACTTTCGCTACAAACTGAGAGCAATGACGACGACGAGAACGTCGAGGACGATGACGATGTCTGTGCAATGCTCCCAGCTATATGGACATTGTGTAATCGTAGCACCATCTAAACGTACACAAGTGCACGTGTACGTGTGTCTTTGTCTGGTTGTGTGTGTGTGGCAAGGTCCCTCGCTGGGATGCTGCCCCATTGCGTTGCCTGCCGGGTTTTTCTAGCCATCTGAAATTGATGTAGCACCTACAGCGTTCAGCTTCACGCAAGTTCAATGCTTCTGCAGTCCAGTTCCAGTTACAGTTACATTCCGCGATTTCCCTCGCTCGGTTCGACTTATTCGAAACGTCTAAAAAGAACCCTTACCTTTGCTATGCCATATATTTTCCCCCTCGTTGTCTTGCACCATCCCATCAATGCTGCAGGTCATTACATCTCTTTCCAACTGCAGGGACGCATAAAGTTTTACAGGGTGAACATAAACTTTAAGCGCTGATTGTACGTTACGTTTTGGAACTGACGGATGCAGAGGAAGAAGCAAAAAGTAGAAGATAGTGGCAGAGGAGAAGTAGGAGGAAATCCGTAGGGGATTATGTAACCTGAGCATGTACATTGCTCCTTCAAACACCGCGTATATTGAACTCAAATATGACGACAGGAACACGTGACATGTCAGACGAGCAGTTATAATCTCCCTGTGGCTATATTTTTGTCGCTAATAAAAGTTAGTTTCAATTTTTTACCTTCTAATTTGGCTGCTTTTAATCCTTATATAAAAGTAAAAGAAAAATGAGTAAAATAAATGGAAAATATTTAACCTTTAAAGAAATTAACTTTTATAGTTCGTTTTACTAGGATTATAATATTTAAAGAAATTTTACTTACCTTGAAAGTGTGTTTGGTATCAATTTTCGTCAATAACGTGAGCTGCCAGGCAGTAAAAAACATCAAGTCATTTTATATGTCACATATATTCGTAGATTCATACTCTTAACTTCATTAATAACATACTTAAACAACTTGATATGTTTAACTTGTAATACCCAATGCTCTTAAACATTTGTAGAGCAACCCTCGTTGCTATTACTTAAACTATTGATAAACTTATCCAATTAAGCCAGGCTTTTAATCATTACTTTTTGGTCTGTTGTTGGTTGAAGGTGGTTAGGGTTTAGGGGCTTCAGTCTGATGCCCCTGCTCCGCTTTCAATCCACTCTATTTGGAATTGTTAAAGTTCTGCGCAGCTTTTGCGCTCTCAAAAATCTTCTCTAGTTGGGTTAGCAGTCCAATGGCACGATAGTTCTCCTCGAGTAGAGCAAAGTCCTCGAGTGGCTTCAGCAGACGCAGTGCATCCTGATAGTTGTTGGCGGTGGGCAGCTCCACATCATTGAGAGTATCGGAAAAATGTTCCGAATTCTGCGCTTTTGCGTTAAGTGACTCAATTTTCTTAATCTTGAAGGGACTGGGAGGCAGCGCACTGGTTGTTGACTGTGGCCGCTTGAGATCGTTGCGTTTATTGAGCTCTGGTTCCTCGTCGTCGTCTTTAATCTCGATTAGCTCCGTGGGTTCTTCAATGGCCACACAATCGTCATCATCGTCATTGTCCACACTGGGCTTGGGTTCAGCAATTGGCACGTGCACAAATCGTGCAGTTTCTGGTTCCTTGGGAGTCAAGGTAATGCTACCCAATGGCTGCTCCCGCTGCTCATGTCGACCACAGTAGCTGACGATGTCGCGCAGATCAAGAGACAGCGGCACACGGCGACCCGTCAGAGGAACACCTTGAGAGAAGCTGAAGTTGTAGTGACTTTTAAAGTGATTAAACCAGGTGCGATCCGGAAAGAAGTTCTCAATTTTGAGTATATCCCTCAAGTTGATGGCAATCTCACGCAGATGATCCACATCGAGACGTCCCTTATTCTTGTGATGAAATTGCGAGCGGGAAATGTACTCGTACAGAGCTTTCTCCAGAAACGTGATTTTTCGCTTGCGTCGCAGCTGCACCTCATCCAATGTGGCCTGATTCTGAGTGGAGGCAGTCACCAGAGTCTTGGTACGGTACAGTGAACGTATATCTACGGGTTTCCGCGGTGACAGCGATGCCATGCGTCCAGTGCCACCTGCTATCGGCTTGACTATTACGGTACTGGGAGAATTGGGAGTTCCAACGGGCTGTGGCGACGCATTGGCTGCTGGAGGTGTGGTAGGTGTCTCTCCGGGCTTGGGACTGCCGTCTGCAGTGGAAGTGTTGCGGCCACAATAGGACATAATGTCACGCAGGTCAAGGGAACGTGGCGGCTTGCGTGTCATCATGATCTGACGATTCGAGAGTGTTATGTTATAGGCAGCCTTAAAATGATTAATCCAGGACTAAAAAGGTAAAAGTTTGATTAAATGAATACTTTTTCAATCAGTTGAAAACCTTACCTTGTTGGGTATAAAGTTTTCGATGCCCATGAGGGACTGAAACTCCAGTGCCTTGTTGCGTATAAGTTCCTCATTGATATCGGAATGTAGATAATACTGAGCACGCTGAATATACTCATAGAGGCAATGTCCCAGAAAGTTTAATTTGCGTCTGCGCAGCTCCTCGAACTTGGAATTGGGTTGTTTGCTGTTGTGTCGCGTTGCATCGTAGAATTCCAATATGGGATCACGATTGGAGACAATGCTCTTAATCTGCTCCCAGCTGCAGTTGAAATTTTTAGCGATTTTACTATACATGGGCACAATATCATACTGGCGTATGGCCTCCACACGTTCCTCCAGGGTCAAAACGTTACGTATACGCTGGGAACTGCTGCCACTTCCGTCATACTGACTGCCATCTTCCTAAAAGTTAGTTCAAATCATTACATTGAAAATTCCAGATTTTTTAACTTAATTAATCAAATTTGTCTCGTGCACATAAATTATGACTTAAGTAGTAACTTCAGTTAAGAAATATAGTAAACTTGTTTCCCAACGAGTAACAATTTAAGCATGTTTGAGTATCAAATTCGAAAGTACAAATTCAATAAATCTTGATCTTGTCGGCTAAATAAATCTCTTAGTTCTCTGCAGAGTTGTTTTCAGCATTACTTTTAAGTAATATCGCGCCACAAATTGATGAACTGATTTACTTACGTCAGACATTTACGTGCTGCTCACTTTTAGACGACGCTCGCTCAGGCCACTCAACCACAACAACAGAAGCGATAACAACAACAATTGCAACAACAGCTAACGGTCTCTCTCACGCTCAACGTTTTCGCGCTCTCCCTTCGCTCGCTCTCTTTTTAACCGCTCTCTAGCGCACGCTGATATGGCAATGCCTAAAGAGCAAGCAAGAAAAATAAATATGTATGAATATATGCATATGTATAAGTGTATGAATATGGTAGACAACACAACAATAACAACTGCTGCAACTGCTGCTGCATTCCATTAGATTCAATGGTTAATTGTTGAGTGATAATGCTAACTGGAATATTACCTGGTAATTTTAGATATTTTTGCAGCAGGTTTTTAGGCAACACAATCATCCAAATTTCGTTGCGCACAAGCACAAAACGTGTGGAGCGTTGCAGTTATTTTATGAAACTGACTCGACCTCCCAATCTCTCTGAGACGGGTGGAAAATCAGGTTTGGCGAGTTGTTCAAACTTGTTTACTGAGAGCGAGAGATTGCGCTCTCTGGTCGCTCTCGTTCTACCTCTCTGTCGTTCCCGCTCACACTCGCACACCAGCGCGCACGTGCTCTCTCCCGCTAACGATCTTATGGCGCCGTAATGTGCGCATGTGTTTATGCCTGTGTGTGTGAGTTATTGTTGCTATTTTTAGTGCCAACGGAGAGCGAAATTAAAACTCGTGAGAGTGAAAGAGCGAGAAATTTTACAGTTTGTGGGCGTTTGCTGTTATGTGAGGGACAGTTGAGTATTTACTTAAACGGGAAATGGATTTTAATTACTCTATTGCTCAGTAGACCTGTCTAAAGATTACAATCAGATTTAATTAGGCGCATAAGTGGGTCAAACAGTAACTACAACGAATTTAGAGGACAACAATTAAATTCTTTTACTGAAGAAGTATTAAATACATATTTATCGAGAGTATTTTCGGATAATCTGGAGCGAAGAGATGGGCGTCGAGATTTCCTTCCCGATCCCAACACAATAACCATTGAAAATTTTCTCGTACATTCGCTATTCTACGCTTATCAAAGTTTGGACGAGGCGGTAGTACAGAGCTACAATGAAAATATTCATTCAGGTACGACTTTCTTGTAGGTTTATCAATCTAATATTTATTGTATTGAATATAAAGAAATAAAACTTTACTTATCTCTCAAAATCTCTATCCATTGTTTATTATTTAGTCATAATAATATAGTAATAAAAAAGATCTTACCCCATTCTAGGGTATGCATACAAATGCTCGACAAAACAAATTCTTAATTCACTGGCAAAAATAAAGAATGATTTAGAATATTCACAAATGAAGATTGGAAGCTTAGAAAAAATAATTGAAAATTGCCTGAAAGTTATTCATTTTTAAGAAGATCCCTTGAAGGAAACTTAATGAAATTGAAAGCTTATTAGTTTAGTCAATATTATCAATAGGTTTCTTATAAATAGGTCCCCTTTTGCGCATATATTGTTTGATAAAGTCGTAGGACTTGTGCTTAACCGATTCCGTACAGGCCAAAGGATTTCCAGTCAGTTCGCAGTAACGCATCTCCTTGGTAGTAATATGATGACTTAGCTGCACATGATATAGTGGTTAATAAAATGTCATATATTTTGAAATGGTTTACTTACTCGCTTAATTAGGAACTTGTAGTCCTCGTCGCTAGTAATGCGTCCCAATTGACAAGTCTCCTGGCGATAAGGACGCAGAAACTCAGCCACATGTCCACTGATCTCAAAGTGAAATTTATCACTCGCTTCGCGGACAGTTGAAGCGCTGAAAATGAGTAAAATGTTATTAAAATTTAGTCTTGTGAGAGTGAAGAAATCTTTCTTACGTTTTGCGCTTTTTATCACGATCGCTGCGATGCTTCTTTTGTCCTTCCAATGAGGAAAGTTTGCGCTTGGCGCCTTGGAGCGTCTCCGCTTCGGAGGTACGAGCCGATTCCTGATCGCCATCGAGCTCGGCTAGGGACAAGTTGGCATCGCCATCGGTTGCTTCTTCGTCGGAGGAGTAGAGATAACGGTGAATGGGCAGGGCATCACTGGGTAAATCCTCTAAAGGTTCAGGATTATTGGTTTCATTGCGTGTGCGTCGATAGATCTCCTTGCGACGACGGATCTTCTCCTTGTTTTCCTTATACTTGCGAGATTCCTGCTGATTGTAGACACGATCTTCGTCGCGTCGTGGACTTATGACACGTACGGAGACCAGACGATTGCGACGCATCTCTCGGCGTTCGCGTATCTTAACCTCGATGTATTGCTGCAAGGATTTGGCACTGAGATTGCTGCTACAATCGATATCAATGTTGACCAGTTCATCAGTTGCTTCATCTATCTCGACTTCTGGTTCTGGTTCATCATCTGCTAGCTGTTGGAGACGCTGCTCGGCACTTGGTGGATGCCACTGTGTAATGCGATCCTTTACATTGAAATAATAGATATCTCCCTCGGCATCCAATGCCCAGTGCCACGACGGTGGCAAGGGCTCCACATGCGCAGGCAGCTTGTACTCCACATCATCGGGAGATTCGGGCGAGGAGGGTTCATTGCTGTCCCCACAGCGCAAAGGAGCTGGCACTGGCATGTCCTCGCTGTTAAACCACTCATTGGTTTCGGTGTTCTGATAAAAGGGCAGTAGCTTGGGATCTGTGTTCAGATCAGCTCCAAAGTATTCACAGCGCGCTTCATGCTCACGCCAATCCTCGATGCCCACGCGCTTTTCGGCCTCATCCTGGGCCACCTGTGATAGGAACAACAATTCAGTTAAAGTGGTGGAGAAGACGTACTCCTATTCCTAGCTTACCTTTTTCTCGAAGAGCGAGCGACGCAGTTCCTTTGAAATAGTGGACCGTCGTGGATCGAACTCGGAACGTCTGCGACTCTCGGACTTGATGCCGCCTAATCCCTCTGAGGAAGGAGTTGTTGTGATGGTGCAGATGGTATTGTTGCCACTCATGCGCGAGGGAGGCTTTGACTTCTCGTAACGGCTGCTGGTGGTGTCGCGTCTGAAACGATCCTGTCGATAGCGATCGGTGCTCAAGACTGAGGAAGCACTGTTGCTGTCCTCCAGCGCTGTAGCCGCTGCGTGCTCGGGACGCTGACGATCTGCCTCCCTTTCGTGCTCCTTCATCTGCTCGATGCGTTCGCGTTTCGGTATTCGAAAGATTTCTGGTAATCCATTCCATTTCTGCATTAACGCTACTATACGTTGATGCTCTGCATCCAATTCAGCATCGGTTTCTGGAGCTGCTGTAGGAGTGCTCCACTGCTGCACGCTCTGGTAGATGCGACTGTCGTTGAGCATAGTCTTGTTGGGAATAGGCAGTGATTCCAGGGCATCGAGCAGTGCCAAGCGCAGCTGTTTATCGCTGCCGCTGTCACTGATCCAGGCATGGAGCAGTCGCAGGCCATGGTAGTCCAGGAAGAGGCGGCGACATGGCAGCGCGCCACGTGTGAGCACACCCAGCAATTGCAGGCGACTTTCTAGCAGCTTGGCACGCACCATGCAACGCGAGAAACGCAACGTATCCAGCTGATTCTTGAGACCACTGCGACTAAGCAGCGTCAACTGCTCCAGCACATCCGGATCCTCGATATGATCATGCTTGCCGGACGTGGACTTTTCTCCGCTGCCGCCACTACCCGATGGACGTAGCCAACGTCCAGCCTTGTACTCGCGATCCTTTGCCTTGGGTTGCTCCTTGCGCTTCTTACGCGCAGCGGGTGTTTTCAGTTGTGCCTTGGACTTAGTGCCCTTGGGGGTCTTGGTCTTTTGGCCTTGCTCCAGACGCGGCTCCTCGTTGAGAGACTCCTGCTCACTGTCGCTCTCCGTGTCAAGTTGTTCACCCTCATCCGACTCGGGCTCGTTGCCAATCCAACCGCGACAATTGGTGGCTTCGCAGTAGCAGCGCTGGGCATCGCGTCCATAGCGCTGATATTGGTAGTCAAAGGTGATCTCTTCACCTGGCAGTATGGTCTTAACGCTAAAGAACCCAATGCGCAACTCTCCGTTCACCGTCCACTTTTGAGTCTCTGCATTCGGATCACAGCTGTGGTTGATATAGCGGGAAATGTTGCCCTTGGAGGTGGCATCAATGATTGCTTCGCCGCGCAGTGCCATGAAGTAGTAGTGACGATTGCGATCTTCGGAGTACAAGTGCTGACGACGTTCAAACTCCTCGCTGTCAATGACCTCGCCAACATACTCCATGATGAATTCTCCCGGTGGTATCTGCAGCTCGGCGGTTATGCCGCAACCTTTCTTCTCGGTGCGAAAGACACGACAGGGCCAGCCCTGATGCTGTTGGAAACGCTTATTCGTGCAGCGATCTCCATTGGTGCACAGTGGACCACATTCGATCATAAGCATGCGGTTAATGCAACCATCGCCACAGCGCAGTTGTCCCGAACCCTCCTCATCACCGGTGACGAAACAATCGCACTGCATCTCCGCATTCTCCTTGCTCACCTGGCGAGCACAGCGATAGTAGTTGTCCCGCAGTGTCTGAAATGTGTTGAGTCCTTCGTGGCGCAGAAATTGCTCATTGGTCGCCTCGATTTGTGCTAGCTCCGCGAGTTGTTGTTCCATGCTTATGGAGGGCGTGTGGTTGCTGCTGCCACGTCCCACACTCGATTTGGTGCCTTGAGGCTTCTGCTTAATGCGATGAGAACGACGCACTCCTGAAGATAAATCCTCGGTGCTGACGGTGGGAGATGGTGATGGCGTTGTAGCGGGAGTTTCCAGGTTTGCAACTCGATTGGCGAACTCATCCTCCTGCTGTTCATCATCCTCTTCATCCACTTTGTAGTCACGTTCGAGCAATTTGACGCCATCCTCAATGAACTTGGCAATGTCCAGCAATGGATTTGGTGCTTCCAGCTCGGATGTGGGCGTGGCAATGCTGCTGCGACTGGATTGCTCTCCATTCGAAGCTAAGGCATCTTTGGATCCGCCTCCTTTACGTGTTGATTTCTTTTCCTTGGCTTTTTTGCTGCTGCTGCTCGACTTGGTTTCCAGTTCCAGACGACGCTCTGGACTTGGTGACGGCTTGAACGGATGCAGTGAGTTACGTCGTTTATTTGTCACTGGTACGATCTCCTTCTCCTTATCCTGGTGATCCTCACTAATTGTATTGCGACGTGTCCCCTTCTTTGTCTGCGATTTTTTAATGCGAGGTGGAGGCGTTGGAGAACTCTGTCGGGAAGTCTGTTCCTGCTTTTGTTTCTTTGCCGATTGCTTGAGTTTCTTTTTGGTTTTCTCCTCGTGACGCATTTGTGCGTTGGCCTCATCCCAGACCTTGAACAAGGCATCACATTCCACAAATGGCATCGCAGCCTTTTCTTTCTTGGGACTTAGCACAGGGCTTTCAGTTTTCTTGCTCTCCATCTCTTGGGGACGATATTCCATTGCAGCTGATGAAGATTTGGACGGAAGTTCGGTTGCTTCTGTTGGAGGTTCTGTGGACTCCAGAGTTATAGTCTTTGTTTTGACCTCTTCGGCTTCAGAAGCTTCCTGTTCCTTTATCGTTTTAGGAGAAGCGGCATTAGGCAGTTCCCATTTGTCTTCATCTTCATTATGCTTCACTGGCTTCTCCTTCGGCAGTTCTATGGTTGGCACTTTCTGCTCTACTTCTGGCAGATATTTCTTTACGTCTTCAACAGAAGTAACTTTGTTCAAATCGTTTTGATTATCTGACTTCAGTTGATCTACACTTTGTTTGGTGTCATTCGATAAGTGAAGCTCCTCCTTCTCCACAATCGGTTGCTCCACAGTTTGTTCTTCCTCGCTACGTTCGTTGCTAAGCTTTGGATTAGTTATTGCCTCGAGCTGCTCTGCTAGCAACTGATCTTCGACTTGAGTTATCCAATCACTTGCGGGCTCACTGGACGTTGCTTCAGTTGCTTTTTCCTCCTCAGTCTCTAGTTCAGACACCTGCTCCGGCGGCTCTTCCTCGGGATCTTCAACTATTAGCTGCTGAGCTGCCAGATTGGAATCAGTCTCGGACTCAGCTTCAATTTCAAGCTGCTCCTTTGCCTTGGGAAAGATTAGTTTAAAGTTGCGCTGCTCTGAGGTATTGAAACTACTTTCATTGTCATCATCTCTAGTTTCATTGTCATTTTCCGTTTCGATTTCCACAAATATTATCTGTGAATCCGAATCCTCTTCGTCGGACTGCAGCACCGTTATGATCTCAGTCTCTATCTCGTCGGATTGTGACGAGTCTTGTTGATTTAGCTCAAGTGCATTTTCATCCTGCAATTCCAGATTTGATTTTGAATCGTTTTCAATAACAATTGGAAAACCTTTCAGTGATTGATCCGAATTGGAAGAAGATTCCTCACTTAGCTTCGATTCAGTTTCCAGTTTTCCTTCCCCAGCAAAACTTATGCTTGAATTCGATGAATTGTTGTCGATGTCGGACATGAGGGATTGAATTTTCCTTGGACGACCTCGCTTGCGTAGCGGTAATTGTTGTTGCTGCTGCTGCGGTGGATTGGCCGAGACCTTGGTGTCATCGCTGCTCACTTGAGCGACAATTAGGCTGGGCGTAGGTTTCGTTGGTTTGGCAAACACCTCGAGTGCTGGCAACGCCGGGCTGGTCAGTGGCGGCGTGCGGCTTTCCACAAAACGGGTAATAGAAGCCGACGTCGCTGCCGCTTGCGCTGAAGTGCTTGCCACACTTTCCGAAGCAGTCGGCACATTTGAATCGATGCGTGCCTCAATCTGTATTTTGTGCGTTTTCCGGCTTTTATTCAGCAAGTCAAGCACATCAAATTTGACAATTTTCTTGCGCGTGCTGCGTCTGCACAATGTGGGCGATGTGGAGCCCGAACTCTCGTTTGCCACCGCATCAAAATCCTCCACGCTCTCAATGCTTTGTTGTGTGCTGGGCTTCGGTGGACGGCCAAGCCTCTTGCGTGGCGCTTCCTTTTTTTCACCTAAGTCTGGCGTTGAGTTGTCCATAATTCACCGCAAGAAATCTAAATCGCTGACTGAAAATATGTCAACTCTCGTGTTATTTTAATACCAGTTATTAGGAAAATTGCGAACTTTGCACTAAAACTTACTTTTTTCAATTGAAAATTACTCTTTCGACTGTGCACATTTTTGCCGATGCATCAGTTTCTGTAGAAAATTTTTGTGAATTGTTTACAGTTGTTTCGGGCTGACCGTATTTCGTTTTAAGAAAAAATTGCACCAAAAAATACCAAAGCCTTTAGTTTGCCTGGGAGGCATCACAGCTGATTGGTGTTAACATGACGTGCATGCTTAGCACATATGTGTGTGTGCCAGTGTGTAAAGTGCAAACAGCTGATTGCTGACAATCAAAACAATTGAAAGTCTCGTTCACTCCCATTGAAAGTGACAGCGTTGCCATAGTGTGCAAAATAAAAATGCATTTTTCCAGTTTGATTAACGTTTTACATTGCATTGCATTCTTTTAAGTAAATAATACCTAAACTTAAGCTATTCGTGGTGGTATAATTAGTTAAATTCTATAATTATTTTATGTTCTAGTTCTACAGCTCAAAATCTGTACTATTTGGTGGATTTTTCAGTGCCTTTTCCACCTGTACCAAAAGTCCCGTAGCTCGAAAGTTATCATTCAGCATGGTGTATTCCTGCAGCGCTGCTAAATGCTTAAAGGCCTCTGCTTGCGTATTTATTGCGATTTGAGTGTCTTCTTCACAACTTTGAGATATTTCTTCCGAGAGCTTTGGCTTTTTACCGCCAATCTGTGGTGGGTTGGATTATTATCAAATAAGAGGCATTTGTTGTTTATAGATTTATTACCTGCTCTGCTTTGTCTTCTCCTGTTGGAGATGCGGTCTTTGGATCCTCTATTATTTTTCGCTTTTCCGATTGCTCCTTACTCTCTTTAATACTATCGGAAGACGCTGTTTCCTGCACTTTATCGTCTTCACTCTGTAGAGAGAAATTTTTATAAGAATTTAATGTGTTATTATATAAAGTAATCTACTTACTGTGGATTCGCCAGTTCCATCTTTAGCAGTCTCTTTCTATAATTTTAAATCATATTAAATTATTAATTCTATCAATTCCCAACTTAAACCTACCTCTGTCTCTGAATCCGTGTTTTTGAACAGCTCAAACAGCTTGACGTTTCTTACAGGCACCTGGCGCTGTTTTTGATCACCTGTCTTTTAATAATTGATTAGCTTGTTAGGATTTACTTATATTAGCTTATTGACTTACCTTTGCTTCATCATTGGATACCATCACAATTAGCTTCTTTTTGTAATCCTCTAGAATTCTGCGTATTGTCTGCTGCTCCCAGACCATTGTGTGGGATTTCTTTAGATACGTTTCCCTCGACTTGGGATTCGTCTCCAATCTGATCTGATGTCGTAGATTTGCAAGTTTTGCATTTGTATTCTTCAAGTGCTCATCCAATTTTAGTACCACCGTTTTGAGCTTGCTCAAATCTTCGCCCTTATGCGATTCAATTATACCCCTCAGCTGAGACATCGACATTTGATCAATCTTCTTGTTTAATTAGTTTATTGATTAATTATTGTAAAAATGATGTGCAATAATTGTATATATAATTCACTGTCAATAACTTTTCGATAACATGCTAAGGTTGCCAGCTTGACAGAACGTTGGCTTATCGATAGCTCAATGCTGGCGTTGCCGTACAGATAAAATTGTGCCACTTATCGCGATTATAGCAAGACAATGTTGATATCGCATGTCGATAGGTGTTAAAAGCTTATCGATGTGTATTTGAAATCTAGCTAACTATAGAAAACATTAAATCAAGCCAATATGAGTGGCTTTAAAACAAATTTCTCAAATAGTATTATATATTATATAAAATTGACTTAATTTTTATTTAAGTTTTATAACTTAGTTAGCTGTCTTGCTTTATTTAAGCCAATTATTGATTTTATAATACATTTATACATAACATTTTCGTTAGTGCCTAGAAGTATGCAACAAAAATTTGTAAAATTTTTGTTAACTGCATAAAGTCGTTAAATTAGTTTCAAATTCGTTCGCTGCCAACTTCACTTTGGTTGTGATTCTTTCAAACGCCGCTTTCACAGTGGCGACATCTAGCGGCTTGCTAGTTACTGATAAGACAGCGTTTGAAATTGAATAGAAGAAATGATTAATTAAATTTATTTAATATAACTAATTTTGACTTATTTGGGACATATGTGACTATTGAATACCCAGTTCAATGAAGTGTGCTAATTTAACTTTTGAATTTAATTTCCGTTCTGTTGAAATAAAAATTAACATATTGTAAGACAGGTAAACGAAATTATTTGAATATATTAACCACCTGCGTAAACAATGTGTGAAAATTGGTCAAAAGAAGCGAACACTTTTGGCCAATCTTGCGCAGTTCCGCTTAAAGGTCGAAAAACAAGCGTGAAACAAGTCAACAACAACAAGTAGAACAGTCGCACACCCTTTTTTCGGACCCTTCTGCACCTTTGTAGGCGGCGAGTCATGGGCAGTGAAGAAAAGCGAAGGTGAAGCGGACGGAAAAGGCCAAGGGAGCTGCAAATGCAACAGAGCGCAGCAGGGCAGTGCTGTTACTTTAGCTTGATTAAAGCTAGTTTAAAATATTGTTTGAAATTGAGACAAAAAGTTTCTTTAGACAGTGACGATTTTCCCAGCATATGTATAGCAATTTTCCTTCTTGCTTTTTTTGACCCTGAAGTCGGCCAACACTGCCGCATTGTGGGATGAAGGTGTTGCCTCGATGCGTGGGGGTTGAAACTTGCAACTTGCTACAAATACTACATAATTCGTGCGGATGTTGACAAGACCCACAAAAGAAAGTCAGAAAAGGTTAAAGCAACGAAAGAGCAACAAATAATTGTTGCGCAACAAGCGAGCCTCCAGTTACGCCAGTGATTTTCCCAGAGATGGAAAACTGATGGTCGGACGGGGGAGTCCAGCGTAGGTGAGGGGACTGGACTCCCGTCCAGCGGTGCATAAAATGTGGGAAAAACGAGTGCAGTACACA
Source organism: Drosophila parthenogenetica (assembly GCA_035047505.1). Classification (NCBI taxonomy): domain Eukaryota; kingdom Metazoa; phylum Arthropoda; class Insecta; order Diptera; family Drosophilidae; genus Drosophila; species Drosophila parthenogenetica. Next base: position 6,247,775 of record JAWNPM010000070.1, read on the forward strand.
CAAATTATGATTGACAGCATTTGGACCTTTTGGGCCAATTGGCCAACGAGCCGGGCCAACGGCTTCATTATCTTGGCCAACTTACAGCTCCCACAATAGCTTTTTTTTGTGCTTTGAGCTGCACGCTCGGAAATTGCATTTCGTGCTGGCAGATTTCATAGCAGAAAACTCTTAAGACAAGATCGAAAAAGAAGTAGAAAGAAGCAAAAAAAAGAAAAAAAACGGTTCAATGCACGCGGGTCACGACTTTACGGCAGAAAAAAAGAGGAAAAAAAGAGAGACTTGGCCATAAATCGACAGCAGTGGAAATTGACGTGTTTCGGCTGCCGTTGTGACTCTCCAGATGTGACTCCACAGATTCCATATCCCGACCTCATGTGCATGAACTGATCCGTCGACTTGTCAATCAATTGGATGAAAATGTTTGGTTTTTTTTGTTTCTTTGGGCCACTAAATGGAAAATGATAAATGTTATTGCATTTTGGTTAGAATTAAATTGCTTGGGCCATTTGCTATTTGTCAAATTTTCATTACGCGGTCATAAATTGAAATGGCCAAGCATTTATTTTGGCCATGGCAAACTAATAAATTTTCCGCGCCACAAAAGCCACAAAACATCGCACTGATTCTCACGACAAAACCAACCAAAAGTGGAAGAAGAAGCAGTAGAGGAATAAAAAAATGGCTAAAAGCGCTTCAAGTTTTGTCTGGCATTAAAACTTTCTAGTTGTTCACACCAGCGCGTGCAGCTGCCACAGCAATTGCCACCTGCGCCACAATCAAAGACGCAGACTCAGACGCAGATGGAGATGGCGATGGAGTTGCAGATGAAGTTGGAGCTAAAACTCTGCCAAAGAATGAGGAGTGGGGCAGTTGTTGCCACTTTTGGTTGTAGCTTGACTAAAAGCGAATTCCAGTTGCAAACCCATTTTTGGCACGATCAAAGCACAGATCGCACAGCCATCGTACAGGCCAGGCCAAAGAGACGTGGCATAGACCAGGCCAAGACAGGCCACGCCATTTAGGGAAGAAGCTGCAGCTTCAACTCCCGCTCCAACTCCAGTTCCAGCTTTAACTACAGCTCCAGCATGAAGCATTGATTTGAAATTGCCAATTGCCGTGGGCCAAGAACTAGAGCTGAACAAACATTGAAAACTCCGATATTTTCCGACTTTTAAGCTATAACTTTGTATTCTAAAAACATCCAATTTATCGATAAATCCCTACAAATATCGCTATTTTTGTCAGCACTATTAGAAACGCACACGTGGTTATGCAGGTGTGTGTGTTGTAACTGTATGTGTGTGTACATTTCTGATCGTGATTGTCAGTATCGGCATCCAGCTGTGAGAACGCACCCACTTGGCTAACACACACACACACACACACTAGCACACCCACAACAAGCTCGAGACGAGGCCAGCGGCACAATCGTGCCAATATATGCTGTGGCGCTGGTGCTGTACTGCGGTGATTGGTGCGGTGCCGCGGTGGTTGGTGCTGCTTACCAACTGGCAACCAGTGTTGATTGATTAATCATTGCTGGTAATTTGATTTTGTGCCTTTTGAGTTACCGTTACGCGCTGCCAGCGCTCAAATTCAGCTATTGATTCAAAACTGCGACTCATGTGTTGTGCCCTGCACCCCCCCACCCCCTTCTCTACCCTACCGCTGACATGATCCCCCCTTTGTTTGGCCCAACTCTTTGATTGATTGTTTCATTGCATCTGAGCTTTGACATATTCAACTTGTTGCCTCTCATTGAGTTCCATAGACACAGACAGTGAGACAGACAGATGTCATGTATCCGATTTCTGACTTCTTTTGCTGTTTTGCCATGTCAGCTTCAGCTTGCCTGTCAAAATCCTTGAGATCGAAAACTTCAAACTTCCAAATTGCCAAATGGTTGGCACACTTTTGTCGTTGCAACTGTGCAGCTGATTAAAGCCGCTTGGCAACGGGAGAAAAAAAAAACTTTGTCGTTGACAGTTTTTTGTCAGGCATTCGTCGATGAGTTTGTTAAACACGAATGGGAAATGTGAACGATGTGAAAACTTATCAATTGACAATTGAAAGTTATGTAGACAAACATTAATCCTGAGCGGTAAGCGGAGCTTGTTTACTTAGGCTCAATAATCGTTGATTTAGCTTGAATTGAAACGATTATTTTAAAGCGATTATGAGGATGTAATTTTGAATAATAGATTCGTTTGCCAATGTGTTAGCATCTAAATGTTAACAAGCAAAGAAATGTTACAGTTTTAAACGTTATTGACGCAACGCAACTCTGCTCTATGGAAAAGGCATCCTATCGCTTGTCAGCATGACAATTAAAGTTCGCGAATCGCTACCACATCTTATTAGACTTCAAGACATAACAACCTGCATACCCGAACTACTGATAACTGGCCATAACTGGACTATGTACAGTAGGCCATGATGTGCGGTTTAACCCAAGCTAACCTAAACGTTATTAGACCATAAAACCAAAGCTTAATCTTGTTTCTAGATTATAGCTATGGTTTTTATAGTTCTAAGTAAATTAATGTTGATATTATAAATATTTTAAAGTGTTATGATATGATTAATCGGCTATAAGTGCAGAGAATTTATAAATATTAGCTAGGAATTCAAATAGTCTATATTTGCCTAGTTTATACATATTTCTAGATAAGCATACTGCTGTTTAAAATAATCTAAAGTGGTGTAACTACATAAATCAGCTAGCTCTGAAAAGCAGACTCAATGAATGTTTATTAATAAGTCCAATAGAAGACAGTATAAACTATTTCAATTATATAAACAGATAGACAATTTACTTGTTTCATTCCTAAGACGTTATCTTATCTCTACTTAGATAATTCTTTATGTAGGTTTTGTGACCAACTCTTTTCTCCATCTAGCCAAAGTTATGATCTCATGCCAGCCTTAACACCCTCATTTATGTAAATCTCTCATTCTATGCTCACATACCATTGAAATATGATCTCATGCTAAGCGTTCAGTATATTCTAAACTAATTTGCTGGCTTAGTTGGTGAATAAATAGTGTTTGATATTTGATTTCAACTAATCCAATAATCACAACACTTTCAATAACGAGGTGCTTTGCCCACGTGTTACCACTTGTTGTGCGTTGTTAACTGATTTTGGCTTGCGGGCCCAAAGCTGGCTGTGAGCTGATACGAGACGGAGACCTGGAGCCAGTAAATCATTTGCCAGCGTCAACAACTTGTCAACAGGCGGCATCGACATCGAGAGAGGCTTGCAGAGGTTTGTTTTTAGTTTGCCTATCGGAGAGTCCGTCGTAGAGTCCGTTGAGTCGCTCTCTGTAGACGGTAGTCGATAGTCGATTGCAATTTTTGGTCCAGTCATGGCTCATGTTGCATATAAATGGTGCTTAATGAGCTCGTGCCAAATAGAATTGTCAGTGGAGTTACCATTACTCTCCCCTTGATCTCTTTGCGGTGGCATGTTCGTGTTTCACTCAAATTGCTGTCGTTGGAATTCCACATTTTTATGGTTAAGCTTTGATTTGATCACGATTCTGCAGTGCCACTGGCAGGAGCGGCAGGTGCATGTTGATTTGTGCCCAAAAAAAAAAAAAAAATACAAGAAATAAAAAACTAACTGACCCAAGGAGATAGGAAAATGGTTTTCCCACGCGCTTAAACTTCTCGAAGTCTCCTCCCTCTCTCTCGCCCTCTCTCTTTCTTTCTCTTTCAAAAACGTAGCTTGGAGAGTCCTATTGTTTTGGATGCAATCTGCCATCTTGTCAGCTTCCATTTTGCCCACTAACAAGCTGTAGTTGCGTTCACCTTTATTATTTTTAATTGGACTGATTTCCCGCTACAGATACATTTGTATCTAAACTTATGTACTATGTGCGCCCAGTGACATTTTTGCAGCCAATCATCCTAGGCCATCATCAATCCCGTCATCGTCTTCGACTCCAATTCGGAGTCTGTTGCTAACTGTACGTGGTGATGGCAGCTGCAGTCTCTTGACCAGAATTGGACGCGAAATCCGTTGACGCAGCTGTGTCTAAGTCCAAGTCGAAGGGTTGCCGTTGTGGACGCACTTCTAGGGTTGCTTCGTTCCACGAAAGATTCCCACGATATAGCTGTGAAACATGAAAATCAGCTGCAGTTTTTCGCGCAGTTTTTTTTTTTGCGTCCTTGGCGCCTTGTGTCTCAGGGGTTGCCACAATTAGGGGTTGTGCTGTATTCATGGCACGCTGTGACATTGTGACGTCATCGTCAATATTTGCATTACTTTGCTAGCCAGAAAATCATAACGATGAGGGCAACTCAACGCCCATCGGCTTTTGACTGTTCCCCCGTCAGCCACAAAAGACTCTTGATCGTTTCTGACACGCCTCCAAGTTGTGTGCGTGTGCCCGCAGGATTTCATTTTGGGCTAGTTCTCATTAAACCAATTGATAAATGATTCGAAATCGAAGAGTGTTTGAAGTATTTAGCAACGGTTTCTTCTCAAGTCTTTAAATTAAAAACCGCTCAAATTTAAGTAATTTATCATAATGTCAACTTTAATAACTGACTCTAAATTGTATTTGATGTAATTAAGATTCATTAGAATCTGTCTTGAAACTGGTTTGCAAATGTTAAAGTGCAGCTAAAGTTGTTTAAATAAAATATTAAATTAATTACGCTTGACCAAACTGAACTGTGGCGAAGAAATATCAGCTGACGAAAGCTGAAACCAATTAGAGTCAAAGTTTTTAAAAATTTGTATAAAATTAACAAAATTTTCAAAGAAATCAAAGTTAGAGGGACAATTGAATAGGCTAAAAGCCATAAATATCAGTAATTAATTGATAAAAGGCTTATAAATCGGTTGAAATTTGACACATTTTCGACAGATCAAAAATATCGAAAAAATCGAAATATTAATAAAGTAAATCGAAGTATTAATTTAGACGTCATTCCATGATCAAAGTGGTATTCCACTTGGAAATCGGTAAATATTTGACAAATCTACGATGGAACAAAATTTCAGAAAAATCCTTAAGGGGTATGCATGCAAAAATTGTGAAAAAAATAAAAAATTAAAAAATGGTAAAGCCAGAAAAACTTAAATGCAGAAATAATTAAGGAGTGAAACCATGATCAAAGTGGTATTTCCCAAGCAAATCGGTTAGGATTTGACAAAATTCTGCTATTGCAAATTTTGCCTTATCACCTCTTTTCTGCTGACCACGCCTCCCTTGTCATATGCCTGTCAAGACATGGCTTTCAAACGTTGGCAACGGTTTTCTAAGCTTAGAAGAGTCGTAGCAACAATGTAACTTAAGCACTGAAAAGAAAACTAAATAAATAATTATAATAAAAAAAGTGTGCATCTTTCAATAGTTGTTGTTGTTGTTGCTGAGGGTATGTTGCTGTTGCTGCCGTTGCGCTTAGTTGCCGCAATTAGTCGCCGGCTGTGCAACGTTCACACGGGGCAACATGCAATGCGGACATGGAGTCAACGCTAGCTGTGATTTTGAGTAATCATCAACTGGCGGAAATTCAACAGAATAGCAAGCAGTGAAAGAGAGGGAAATAGACAAAGCGAAAGATACAGAGGGAGAGAGAGAGCAAGAGAGAACTTTCAGAACGAAGGGGAGCTGAGCGCCTATTTCGCTGCTTGACCCACAAACTTGACAAATCCATCAGCGTACGCCCAAAAAAAAAAAAAACTCCACAGCGCTCGAAGGCGGCGCTGCTGCATGCAACATGTGGCAGCATGGAGCTTATGGTCAGGCACATCGTAAATCAAATGCTCATAACTTTTCCTGTTGTTATTACTGTTGTTGTTGTTGTTGGCTTAAATCACGCGAAATCAACATGAGTTTGAGTTTTGAGTTAAGAAGGTAAATCATAAGTCACTGCATGTCTGGGTCGTCATCTTCATCTTGGTAACTTGCAACTGGCAAACTTGCAACTTGTAACCTGCAACTGGGTAGGCTGCATTGAGGCGGTGGCAGCTGGTCAGCCAGTGTTGCCGCCTCATATGCAAAGTGTCAGTCATAAGTGACTTTTTGATTTTTTGACTGCCAGCAGCAACAACAGCAACAAAATTAATTATAGCCAAAGCCATTTTCAGATATTTTTCTTTGGTCTGCAGCTTCTTCTGCTTCTTCTTGAGTCTGCGTGTCTTCAAAGTCTTCAAATCTTGGAGTCTTCAAGTCTTCTCCAGCTGAGCACCTTTCACCTTAAATTGCTTGCTTTATGACCGCGAGTGTTGGCAAATGTCGACCTCTTTCATGTGTTTAATGTTGTCGTTGTTGTTGTTGGCTCTTTTCACATTTAACTGCACGTCAGGTGGGTTGTGTTTTATTTCCTTTTCTTTTTTGTATACACTAACAAACAAAGGGTATGGAAATGATGACAAGAAATATGTTAAAACTTGTAGAGGAAACGATAAAGTCTGAAGTCTACTAACTCTAAATTTTGACTGAATTCAGTGAGCGAATCTTTAGTTCTGACTTATGCAGAGTATTTAGAATTCTACTAACATCAATCCCTGTCGCTTCTTCTGATATTTTTGCAGACTTCACTCAGTTTTCTTACACCTTTCACTGCAATTTCACAACAGAATCAAGCACTTGCAATAAGTTCTCACACGCACACCCGCACGCACACACACACACACAAACATACACTACAGTCGCACACAAAAGTGAGCATCTTTAGATGAAGTTGCCACTAAAAATTCAAGTCTTGTAAGCCGCTAATTAATAGGCAACGAGTAAGTCTTGATTAAACTTGCAGTTGGCAGCCGCTGCAGTTTGAACTCTTGAACTGATGCCCATAAATATCGGCAAAAGATGTGAGATATTGCGTCGGGAGTGTCTCTCACTTGGTTTTGCACACAGACAGAGCCATCATTAGTTGGACAAAACGTTGCCAGTTGCAGCAGTACTTATTGCCATGTCTGCAACGTTGCAACGTGTCGTTTACCATGTCGGCTTTATGTCAATTAGATGTTTGTCTTCGATTAAGTCTCAGTCGCAGTCTCAGTCGCAGTCATTGAAGGTGAGCGCATAATTTGGCGCTTGTGACAGCAATTTGCCGGCCTCAATGAACCTGCCCACAGACCACACCTCATACCCCTCTCAGTTAGAAAAGGGGTGGGGATAGGTTTGGTAAATTTTGTCTTTAATCACCTGCGTTGTAGCTTTTGACCCAATCGATTGATTGATGTTTACCCCCAAAGTGCCGAACGCGTGTTAAACATTGATTAGCCTCGTCTGGTTGCAGGTGTGTGTTGTTCACTTCCTAGTCCTTTTGGTCCTTTGCGTGTCCACTTAGTTTTAGCCCCGCTTACACCGCTTGGCCCTCGAAAACTATTCGCTATTACCAGTGTTATTGATTTCCCGCTGTAATTTCTGTTTCCTACAAACGATTCATGTCCAAATTGATTGATGGTTGTAATTGGAAAGTAATCGAAATATTGTGTGTGAGTGTGCTAAGAGGTCAAAAGTTCAGCTCAAAGAGCAACTAGAGAAAAAAGTGAGTGTTACTTTCAGAAAAGTTTAAAAAAATCTTTGACTTAGGACTTTAAAGTGCGAATTTAACAGCAATAAAGACGAAAGCTACAAAATCTTAATAGCTAAAGCGTACAAAAAGTATTAAATTAAACAAGAACTAAATGAAGATATTATTTTTATATAAAATGTGATCATGAAGGGCGTTGTAAGATCAGTAAAACATGATCAATACTTGATACTGAAAGAAAAGTTGCTTATTTGATCGGTTAAGCAGATTTTGATAGGAAACGATTATTTAATTCTTAGAAACTAACTTAAATATTTAAAAATAAACTACAAATTTCTCAGAGTTAGTTAGTCATAGTGCCACTTTAATGAAAAAAGACAGCTGATGGATAGGTAAAAAAAATAAAATGCAAATTAAAACAGATATTCTAGTATTATTGATATAAATTGCTGCATTCAATCAAACAGTTTCTTGTGTTTTATAACCCGGTTCAGAGGCAGCGTTTAAAAAATTTGCTTTAGTTTAGTTTCGTGTTGAAATCAACGGGGCAATTTTCATAAATTTCGACACCAAAAGCGCTTGAGGCCTAATTTAAAATTAATTGTGCGGAAATTTATTCAAAGTCTGCGGTTTTCAGTCTCAGACTGAGTCTGACGAATAGTCAGACTTTGGGTGTCTTGACTCCAATGAGTGCAAACGAATGATTACTCCAATTTGTTTAGCCAAAAAAACAAAAAAAACAAAAAAAGCTAAATGAAACAAAGAACTGAAATTGGCCAATAGAGCGCAGCTGGCTTATCGACAGCGCCAAATAAACAGAAAACTGAAAACTGAACAACCCACTCTCAAAGCTAGCGATTAGCTCTGGCGCACCCCCAACATTCAAAATGTGGCATTTGTAACGTGCAACTCCCAATTCTCAACTCCCAGTTGGCAGTTGCAAGCTCCCGCTGCGTGCTGCAAACAAGCGCCAGAGTCCAAGCTGGAGACAGAGATGCAGATCCAGATCCACATCTTGGCAAAGAGCTAGACGCTGGCAAATGCTTTAGCTCATTAATAAGCGCCGTCTTTAGCAAACAACAACAGCAACGAGCACTTGAAGCACTTGTAAAATGCAACATTTGTTTGAGCGATAAAATCACCTTCAATAAATTCACAATGAACATACCAAAAAGCCGCATAAAATGCAAAAGACACGGCTTCCCTTTAGGCCCCTCTAACCTCCTTCTGTTGCATATCTACTTAGTAGACGCATGCCACACGCCCCACAACGACGACGACTGAGACGACCATCGAGATACAGATACAGATACAATGGCAAAATAGTGCTATCTGCAAGTATGCGAATGCATTCATTCTATGTCGCCTGCCAGGCTTTCCATTGGGGAACGCGCGGCAGGAAAAACAGCCTAGTGGAAAAGCGGTTACCGACAAAGCCCAAAAAGCCGTTGCTAGACTCGGCTTAAAAAACGAGCGACCACCGGTTGCAAAGACTTCAACGAACGCGACAAAATAAAAAATAGAGTTGTACGACGACCACCTGCAGATACCTGGCTTAGCTAGAGAGTTAGTGGTAGTAGTATCCTCCATTCCCCCACCCCTGACAGACATGGCTATAACATTTGTCGTCGTCTTGGTCAGCGTCTTGTTTTGGCCAAGAAGCAGCAGTGGATGCCTGCGTAGAGCACTTGCCGCTGCTCCATTCAAATGTCGCCGGAGCGCATCTAAAATATGCAAAGCTTTTTGAATATCTTGTAAACGTAGCACTGACCCCCAAGTGCGTTCAAGCTACCAGTTGGCCAGTTGGCGAGTTGACCAGGCTAAAACCAAACTAAGTTACCCATCTGCCATCTTGGCCTGCACTTGCTCCAGTTGTCAGTCGTTTTTGGTAAGAGCTTACATTCATTTTGCTGTCCAAACTGTTTTAGCGTGTGTGGGCTAATAATTTAAGCTAAGCTTTTGGCCAACAATAGAGCTGACTGCACAAAGAGTCGTATATAATTTGGGATTTGTGTAGAAAAGTTGGCTAAGAAGTTATGTGTAAAAGTAAGAACGGTGACTAAAGTCAAATAGTTTACTTAAACACGCTAGTGACAAAAGTGCTTCTATAAACTAATTTAACTCCATGTTTCCCTAGGGCATACTACAGACATTTAAATCTAGACTGCCTACAATAAGTTTACAACACTTTATTAGCTTTAAACCGCCAAAGAATTCTTTTCAGCTAAATTTACCTACAGTCTAGTGCCGAAAGCAGTTCAAAGTTGTTGAAATAAATCGAATTTGGTAAATTAAAACACGCTAAACACGCGGTCGACTCATTTCCTGGGTCGAGTTGGTAATAGATAGATCGCTAGACCACACCTACATGGATACTTACGGTGAAACGCCTCTGCAGCTCCGACCCAAAAAAAAAAGAACAGAAAAAACACAGCAAAGACACATGTTGGCCCGATATTAATAGCACGTATTACCAGTTGTCATTTGAGCCAAAGTCAGCTGTCTGGCATTGCAATGAGACAATTTCCCAATTCGCATTCGCAGGAGTGTCGGTGCTGCCCAGCAGCGTTATTGGCGGCTAACACCAGGTAAATTGAATCAACAGGCAGACACCTCAGCACACACCTCTAAGGGGGGTGGAAGTGGGGGAGTGGCATGGAGCCACACGAATGCTGCAGAGATGCAAAGCAATTGAAAGAGAATGCTGCGTGTCGATTGCATGTGCCGCAAACTAATCGAACGAATCGATCAAATTCTCAGCGCTGCCGCAGCACGCAAAGTGCAGCTAGTTGTGGTGCAGAGGGCGGCGTGGAGGTGTGGGGGCAGTTGAAACTAGCTGGGGTGTGGGGCTACTATTGGCGATCAGTGATTGTAAGCGGTAAACTGGGCAAAGCGTAACGCCCGCTGCTGGAATTCAATTATGACGACTTTGAATGCCGCTGCGAGGCAATAAACAAATGTACAGACAACAAACGTACGTAATATTTAATAATAAAGTCTACGGCAATAACAACAACAACTGGGGAGACTTACAACAACAACAATTGAATAACAAATGCGCTTTTGTCCATTTGGTTGTTGGCTGCGCATGCGCAGCTTCAGTCGCCCCCGCTGGCCATGTGTGTGGCAGCCACCCGCACCCAACAACAACAATACACAACCACAACAACAACACACACACACACCTATATGGCTGGCTAACAACAATAAAACTTATTTATGTCTCTGGTCAAATTTGCGCCGCTATTTTGGGACTTATTTGACAGAGCGCCGTTTTGTAGCTGGCTCAGATTTCCAGCCGAGAGCAGGAGAGAGAGAAAGAGTGTGAACAGGAGAGAGTTAGTGAGAAAGAGACAGACATACAGTGGCAGTGGCCCATTGCCCAGTCAACGATTCGTTTCAACGTCTTGTCTTTTGTTTGGGCCGCGCCAAAAGGTTTACGACCTGTTAATGTCCCAGCTAGGCAAACAGGCCACAACTGGCTACTTTTGGCCATTTGTGTATTTGGCTACTTTTTTTTTTTTTAAAGCCACAAGCTGCTGGCCAAACATGCCTCGCGACTCGCGTCTGATTTGATTTCTGTTTTTTATTTGCAGCCGCTGTTGATACGCAATTTGGCGCACATTTTGTTTATATTATTAAATAAATTTCATGTTATGTTTATGGCTGTAACCCAGCACAGCTCCCTCACACACTCCTCTACAGCACCTCTCACACAGGCATTGTTGTGACGCTGCCGGCAGCCGGCACTGTGCTAAATAAAGTGTTGTCCAGTCATTTTGTTAGGCACTGTGCCCAAAAAATATAAATTTGGGCTACAAAACTGCAGAAAGACATTCATTTTAACAGCTTTTCAGTTGCCAAATTATGTGATTCATATATTATTTAATGATCCATTTAGTTAGTTACAGCCTTTTTTTGGCTACAAAACGGCTATTCAATACATGATTTAGCAGTTGCATTGTTTGGTAAGCATATGAGTTAGGGAGGAGCTGAGAAATTGGTGATAAATGCGTTTTAAGGAGTTTGGAGTGATGAAACTTGGCTTAAAAAATATATATAAAAATATTTTTTAAGACAACTGTTTATTTATAAGTTAATTAAAGTTTAACTTAAGTAGTTAGTTAACTTAATGCTGAAATATTAGATTTTTCAAATAGTTTTCGGTGTGTATTTTTGTTAGTTGTTATTAGGTCTCCCAAGTTTTCTTACCCAAAAGTTTCCTTAGCGTTTTAATCATTCTTTTATGAAGTTTTCTAGTATTTAATTTAAGCTATTTTCATTAAGCCAAATTACCTTTTAACTAGAGCGCTTCTTAGTGAATATACTGCCCAGTTCTGGGCATATGTTTTGTTGTCGAGGCTATGCCTAGCCTGATAAATAGTTGATTCCGTATAGACTGTGACGACGACTAATGAGCGTGTATTAGAATTAGATTAGATTAACATTTTTGCATTGTCATAGGGGCTGCCCTCAACCCCAAGCTAGACGCAAAGTCTCGAGGTTTGGAATAGGAATTGGAATTGGAACTGGAATTCGTGCTGTAGATTGTCGGCCCACATAAGCGCACGTGCACTTAATTTATTTCAATAAAAACATAATTTCTAGCCTATTATCCACACTCACAAAGACTCACACACACACACACACACACGCACACTTGTATACAATGCGAATCCAATTAAGCTTGTCGAAGGCAATTTCTGTGTTTAGATTCTCAACATTCTCATTCAAATTCTCATTTCATTTTCGATTCTCTGTTTTCAAGCGTTAATCGCACCGAAAATAATGTGGGCTTCAAATTCTGTAGAAGGGAATACCACGCTGTCCAAGGGGCTCTACATTAATACTCATACTCGTATAATAAATCTCGAATTACATTATGCATATGAATGCGGCGGTTTGTATTAAATTTCCCAAATAACCAAAAAAAAAAGTGTTAAAAATGGAACCCAAATCAATGCAACCAAATGCACCATAAAACTGTCACTAAACCCAAAAAAAAAAAAAGAGAAAGAAGAGCGAGGGAAGAGAGAGCGAGCAGTAAGATCATAAAACATAATGGTCATGGATTGCTGGAGTATCGGAGTCACAATTCACTCAGAAGCAGCAGAAACATTCTGAAGACGTGACTTCAAGACTCTACCGCTCTCCCTCTCTCTCTCTCTGTCTCTCTCGTTTTCTTTTGAAAGTATTGCGCCTGGGAAAACGGCAGGTCCAAGTGGAGTTTTGGTAATACGAGCCATTGATTTTGGTTATGGACAAACATGACACGCTATATATATGTTTATATATACAATATATATATGTATGTTTGTCCCGAGTGCGTCGTGTCACTTGTTGCACATGAATTACGAGCACATTCTCTTATCAAATCGAAATGAAATGAAATGAAATATGATGTGCCTCAAAATGTGGAATGCATTTCCTGTTTAATGTTTGGTGTAGACCTGAACTTACGGTCAGCGGTTTATCGCTGCACGATGACCTAATGTACACCAATATTTGCTCTGATTAATGAACACAGAACACCGTACACAACTCCAGTGTTCGATAAGCGGCCAAATGCATAAACTGCCCTCAAGTGAACCCAAGCAAGGGAGCCACAATTCTGTCTGCTTATCAAAGTGTTTAATGGGAAATTTTTTACGTAACATTTTGTAGATATTTCTACGAAAAATCAAAGCTACTTAAAAGACAGTCGATCGCCCACATAGAGCATTGAAAGAGCATTCCTGGAATTTGTTCAATGAAAACGTGAATCGAACAAGTGTTTGCATTCGAAATTTTGGAATAATTAAATGCCAAGACAGATAATCGCCCCCATCCTGTGCGACAAACGAGTCTCAGGTCTGAAGTCTTTCGTCTTGCAGTCTTTTCAGACATCAACCTTAACCTCAACAGGCAACGATCACGACAAACAATGGAGCAGGTCTTCGCTTCTCTCTCCCCTCTCCCCTGTCCTCTCCCATCTCCTTTCCTCAGCTGCACTTGCTTGAGCCTTCTACGAAACAAAATATTTATGCCCTTTTTATGAAATTCCTCAATTTTCAATCCGGTCGAAGCAGTAAACTCATTAATATGCCCAAAGGCGCAGCGAAAAGATTTTTCGTTTGGCTCAATGCAATCGAGAATTAATTGTTTGGCTGCGTGCATGCCACGCCCACAAATTGCCATCAAATGAGCCACGAAATTTAACAAATCTGTGGCCCATTAATCTAAACAGAAGGAGTCACAAATTGAGTCCTTTTTGGTATAATTTGTCGCTGAATCCTGGCAACTTAACGCTTATTAAAACCAAGGAGACTGTGAGAAAGAGAGCTAGGGAGATATGATAGGAGAGGAGAGTATAGGAGCACTAGTGAATGAGGGGAACTTGCCACATGGAGCTGCTGTACGTGCGTAATGCGAAACCAAGTTGAATCTGTCGGTTAAAATCAAAAGGTCAGAGTTCCAGGAATGTCAACAGAGATTACCACACGATGCACACGTGCAACATTCAAGCAATGCTCAAGTGGAGGCATAGATAGCGACACAAAATAAAAGGGAGACAGTGCAGGAAGATAGTGTGTTGAAGACCCCTTGCAAGAAACCCAAATCTTTAGCTATCGTTGGGCTACCTGACCTGACCAAGGCGAGGCAACGCAGGGCATGTCCCAGACATATTTTCACACCAAAACAAACAGGACAACGCAAAGTGGAAAATGTGTGCACACACAAACTACGACGAGTGATAGAGTCAGCGAGGGTTAATTGAAGATTTGTTAGAAAAAAATTAGGATTTGTAGCAACTCTTGTAGTAAAAGCACTTCCAAACCTTGCTATAGTTTGTTATTTATAAACTTCTTTTTAAGCAACCCTCGCTATATCTGCTAGATAATTAACCAACGGCAGTCTGACGCTGTGTCACGTCTTGGTCATGGGAACAAGTGCCCAAAAAATAAATGAAAGAAAAAGAAGTAAATTGTCGACTCATCAGCGAGTGCAGCCTGATAAGATAGCGTTGTAATGGTGGTCCTGCATCGGCTCCTGCTCCTGCTCCTACCGCTTACTGGAACTCCCCGCTTCTACTCAACAACGAGCGAAAGACAAATGTTTGTTTGCCAGGCATTTGATTGTGAGACGACGAATGATAAGAAATGCCAGACAAATTACACGGCGAGTTTGCAGTTGGTTAACGAGAAATCATGAGATGATAAACGAGAAACAGCCAAACAGAATGAGATAGCAAATAACAGAGATAAATAGGGAGAGAGGTAGGGGATAGGAGGCGTGGCAATGCACTGCGCATCTTTCACCTGTGACAATTTTGCGCCTGAGCACTAAAAATATGTAAATTATGTGCGGCCTGATGACCGCCCCAGGCGAAAATCTTCAACTTAAACTCAAACCAATTCCAGCAGAGCAAAAGGATGCCACAAAATGAGGCAAGAGAGATGCGTCTGATGAGAACAGAGAGAGCGAGAGGAGAGTGGAGTGAAGGGGTACCACTAACCAACCGTAGCAATTTCCATTTGGGTGAAATTCGTGAGCGTCTGCCCAAATAAATTACGCACATGATTAATAAAATGGAAGAGCAGCAGGAGGAGAAGCAGCAGCAGCAGCAGCAGGAGCTGGAGCACAAAATGTAGCTAGAGACGTGGCCGAGGGAGCTGCCCGAAAGGGTAGACTTCAATTTGGGCCAAAATATTTTTATCGCCACTCTTTTGCGCATGTGCAGCAGCAGCATCGGCAGCAGCAACATCTGCGGCAAAGAGTTACTTTGCTTACTTGCAACAGCTACCGCGCATTCTCATAAATTAAACGGCAAGTTATTTGAATTCCACTACCAGAATTGCTAACCCTCTGGCCCTTAAGGGGTCTCCCTACTACAGTACCCGATCTCCCTATCTGCAATCTTCAGTCTTTGGTTTTGTTTCACTTTTGGCGCTGCTTTTGTCAAATGAATTTTGCAGCTGCCGCCGCATATAAAATTGCTGGGAGCTGCCTCAGGGCCAGCAGCAAGAGCAGCCAGAGGGGCAGGTAGAAGAGAAGGATGGGGAGGCCAGGGCAGACACTGATTTGGATACTGTAATTCGTATTTGTCCATTTCGCGTCTTTGGCAATTTTTCCACGCTGCTCAATTATCGTGTTTCATGTTTGCATTCTTCTTCTTGGCTTCTGTTGCGACTCCTCCAGCTCCAGCTCCTACTCCAACTCCAACTCCACCTTCTCTTTGTCTTTGTTTTTTGTGTTGTTTCCTGTCCAGAACACTTTTCGATTTCACCATGTAGGACAGCAGCAGCAGCAGCAGCAGCAGCAGCAGCAGCAGCAGCAACTAACTCACAGTAGCCAGCGCATTCAATGCGCTTTGTTAACGTTTTACGAATTGAAAATTGGTTAGACAAAAGGGCAAATTTCCAGCTAAAACGACTAAGGAATGCTCTGCAGCAGAGGTGTTAGGTGAGAAGGGTTAACTTAGCATGTCATTGTAGGGGAATATATGTGTAAACTAAACCATTGAGTTGGGCAGTAAAAAGTTAGCAAAATTATATTAAATTTGTTCTGTTTTGGAACTTAATTTATTTAGAAAATTGTTTTTGATGTTTTTCTTTCTAAAACTTTATAGATTTTAGAAAAATACACAATTTTCTGATCTAGAAGATCTTTATACTAGTACTAACTTTTAAGTCCTACGATATTTTGTTGCTCTGTTCTTCATTCCCTCTGCTTTTTAAGTGTTTGCTAACGTGTTGCTTCACCAATTCTGCTCATCGTTTCCTTCCACATCTTTTGCTTCTTCTTGCAAATTTTATGATCAGTGAAATAGCACATTAACTGCCACAATTGCTGATCAATACATTTGTGGGACACTTATAACCAATTGAGATTTTGGCTTTGGGGCACAAATGTTGCAGCTTGCAAATGATGAAATTTTAGCCACCAAAATGAGGCGCTGCCACAAGCAGCCAAGACAATTCGGGGCTAATAGACGGTGGCAAAAAGAACACAAAAGGCGACGACGCACAGAACATGCAACAGACTCAAAAAGCCAAATCACTGCCCTTAGGGGGCAGTGTACATCAACAGTCGTGGCAAGTTTAAGTTGCCTGGAACTTTGCGTGTTTCTTTACTCGTTTTTGAGCCTTGTGCTTCATTGTGCTCCTTGGCAACATTTAGTTGCAATTGTAAATTACCGTCTTTGCAACATTTTTGCGCATTTAGTCGCGCTTCGAGTGTTTGCCGCCACAGCTGCCACATGGTTGCAACTAGCAGCGTCCGTGTTCCCCAATTACAATTCACTTTGCGCCGTTGCAAAGTTGCAACAACGTTGAGATTCAACAACAGGACAACTCAAGCGCCTTTTTCGCCTTTTCGCCTTTATCTGCCACAGGCAGCAATGCGGCATTTAATTTGCAGGTTCATGTTGTTGCTGCCATTGTTGTTGCTGTCGCTGTTGCAGCGCTCAGTGGGTTGTCAGTTGGTTTGGGGCATGTTGTTCGGTACTTAAGTGTAATTACGCGATGCCACGCCGCGTTGCAAACTCAGGCTAAGGCTCGACCTCGTTGCAATGTGAACTTTGATTGCCAGCTGGGTAGTAGGCGTACGGGGGAGAGGCGTGGCAGTCGCATCATGTTGCCATCGATATGTCAGTTGCTTTCTACAGGACATAAAACGCAGCGCGAAATTGCCAAAGTTTACGCCTTTCTTATTAAAAGGGTGCTGGTGAAATTTGTAATGCTTGTGGCAAGGTGGGAAGGTGGCAAGGTGGCAAGGCGGCAAGTTTGGCAGCGGCAGGTAACAAGCGCTTAATTTGATTTGTGTTTAAAATGTGCTGATGAGGATTAAGCACGAAAAGTGAGACCTAAGCTAACTGTTAAATGACAGGCCCAAACAGAGGCACAGACAAGACCAGGCGGCAACATGTTGCAACAGCTGTGACTAGAAGTGCAGAAGCTGTTGCTGTTGCTGTTGCTGGCTACCGTCTGCAACATCGGTGTCAGACTTTGAGCTGTAATTAGGCTACTTCTACTTCTGTGCCACAAAAAAGATGCTCTCTCTCTATCTCTCACTCTTTGAGTCCCTCTCTATGGTAACTGTGGCAGCTGTGGCGCAAAAATGGTTAACACATTGCTGTCAACTGGAAGCTGCAACTGCAATTGCAACTGCCGCAGCAACAGTTGCTGCTGCTGCTTCTCGCCGTTTAATTGAAATTCATTTCACAACAACAGCAGAAAAGAAGGCGGCCTGGGAATGCGAATGGGAAATGTAGCCTGGCCATGTTGCAAGTTGCTAGTTGCAGCTGGCAATTGGCAACTGGCAAAGCCACCCGCAACCACAGCAACACTAAATCTGCGCTTGGATAATTGCAGTTCTCCTTTTTCCAGTCGCTTGTTGTTGGCGTCAAAATGCTAATTAAAGTTGCTTGTTGTCGGTTGTTGTTGCTGTTATTGCCAAGCTGCATAAGCTGCAAGTTGTTGGCTGCAACTGTTGCGGCAAAAGGGTCGCACCAGAAAGATTAACGAGCCAAAGAAATCGTAAAGAAATGAACAGCGGCGAGCCACAAAAAATGCAAATTGTTCGTTGATGAATTAACAAAAGCGAAAATCGTGACTTATGTTTTTTACTTTTTTTCCGCTTTATTTTTTTATTTTTTTTTTTTGGCAGCTGCCTGTTGAAAGCGACGCAGACGCAAATGAACCAGCAACTGTCCACTAACTGTTAAGGCTTTACATACCCACTAGACAGCAGTGGTTGTAGGGTATGTTGAGCTCAGAGCTATGAGGAAGAAGCTTTCGTTAAAATTTTATTTCCTATATTATTTAAATTACAGTAAAGTGTTTATTGGGCTTTTACTTAGGGGATTACATATAATTTAGTTAATAGAGTAATTTATTTTATTTTACTAGTATTTTCAGCTATTTTTTTATTAAAATGCTTTTAAAATGCTATAAAACTGGCGGTAGCTTTTACGGCTTTCATCAAAATTTTTTTATTTCTAAAGAAAATCAATAAAAAATGAAGCTCTTTATTTATTTAAATTACTTTTTTAGTATTTGGTTGTAACAAAAATTACTCAAGGTATTTTATGTAATATTTATTTAAGATTACGTTTTCTTTTTTTTTTTCTTTTTAATATTATTCCATTTTCCCATTCCATTTCCTTACGCACTCTCCCGCGCATGGGAACATATACTACAAACGCAGCTTTCCAACACTTGCGCGCTCTCTCACTTACACACTCTGACGTTCGCTGGCGCACGCTCAATCACGGCCTCAGTCTAGTTTTAGCTTTAGCTTTTGTTGCGCTGTTTGCTAATCAATGACGCAGCTTTTCGATGAGCGAACGAACACCTGCAAGCAGCGAGAGCGAACGACTGCGACTGCGCAGCTGGCCCTGGCTGCAGCAGAGGGCAAAGCTTCCGCCAGATAAAGCTCATTGAGACGCTCATTAAGAGAGCAGAGCAGCGGCAGCGACTGCGGCAGAAACTTCAAATTTGATTGCCTGCTTGTGATTATGATTGCCGACTGGAAGTTGAAACTTGAGAGCGCCGGAAGGAGTTGGGGGGGATTGAAATTGTTATTGCAGCTGCATTTGTTGTTGTTGTTGTTGTTTTTCTGATTGTGGCTGGAAACATCTTTGCTCCCGCACGTTTTTCGCGTTGAACTTCACTGAACTTGCAACTTGGAAGTTTTTAGCTTTTGCTTTTGATTCTGTTGTTGTTGTTTTTTTTAGTGG
This sequence comes from Drosophila parthenogenetica, assembly GCA_035047505.1. Taxonomy (NCBI): domain Eukaryota; kingdom Metazoa; phylum Arthropoda; class Insecta; order Diptera; family Drosophilidae; genus Drosophila; species Drosophila parthenogenetica. The sequence continues at coordinate 6,266,995 of JAWNPM010000070.1, forward strand.
TGCTGCTCCAAAACCTTTTTCAGGTTTCAACTAGTCGTGATTTGAGTGTCGTGCGACTTTTTTTGTTTTCTTTGGCTCACTCTTTAAGCACTCGTACTTACGCCTGAACTTTGTGCAGTCATTTAATTTTGCTTTCAGCTGTTAACTGTAAGCTGGAACTTGAGTCGGAACCAAGAGTTGTTGTTGCTGTGATTGTAGCTGCTGTTGTTGTTGTTGTGGTTGTTGGTGGAAGACGCCAGCGCCGCTGCCAAAAGCATTTTAACGTGCTAGTGATTGTCGTTGTTGCTGTTGTAACTGCTGCTTTTGTGAAATTTTCAGCTCGTTTTTTTTTCGAGTGGAATTTTAATGCTTTCGCACACCTGCACACACAACGGTAAAGTACCCTCGTTTTTGGGCTGACAACTAAAAAGTTTTTCAAGCTTTCTGCTCGATTTTGGCGAAATGTTGTCGTTGTCGTTGTTGCTGTTGTTGCTTGACACACAAACACACATACACTTACATAAATAAATACTCAAACTCAGCGACTAATTGAAGTTGATTTTATGTAATGCTCTTCTTCTTCCGCTGCTTCTTTCGCCCTGTCACTTAATCAGCAAAAGTCTGAAATTTTTGGTCAACAGCTAAAAAAAGTGCAAGCAACAAATGCAACTAAAGCAACTTCAATGGCTGTGTCGAAAAGATACCCTATAAAAGCAGAAAAGTCCTGCTACAGATTTCCCCTAAGAGAATTACTTTAAAAAAAATTTACACTACTTTTAAAAACCATCAAAGATTCCTTATTTACAGTAAATAAATTTGGAAACCCAAACAAATTAACTGCTAAGTGGTTTTACTGTACTTCTGAGACCATAACATGCTTTGTCTACAGTGCAAACTGTAATCAATTAAGCAGCAAACAAAAACATTGCTTTGTCTGTGTTACAGGGTATATAAGACGGCACAACCTGCACTTTGCCTAATTAAAAATGAAAAACGCAGAGTAAAATGCATTAATCGAGTTCCGTTTCACAGGAAAAATGAACAAAAAACCCAACCAAAGATTCCAAAATCCAAAATACAAAACTTATAATGTGTAAATTGTGAATGCGACTGTGGGACAATCACAACATGGCTATAACAAGAACAGCAATAAACGCTAACAACTACCTGAGTGCCAAAGAGATGAGCAATGAAATCCTTTCCAATAGCAGCAACAACCACAACAAAAATATTGTTAATGGTCGATGACTCAACTTCAGGCAACACAACAACAACAACAAAAAAAGAGGCAAAAGATGAAGAAATGAAATAAAGAAACGACAGAAATGCAGAGGAAGACAGGGAGAGAGTGGTGAAGAGGGGAAAGAGAGGGAAACACACACAGTGAAAGACACCTGAGCTGAGTTTTTCGTCGCACACCTGAGAAACAAGAAATGCATGCAGGTGTCAATCGCCAGGCAGCCAAAGAATGGTCAGCAGCGACAGCGGCGGCGACGGCGACGGCGCAGCAGCAGCGCTAGCAACAGAGGAACCAACTCTCAAACCTTTAAATCTAAAACTAAAACTAGTAGAAAAAGGCTAGAGACAAGGGTAGTGACTGCAAAAGACCCTGTAGTCAAGTATTTTAAAATAAACTCTGATTTCTATATAGAAGTTTATCTATCAAATCTGTGGAATGTGTATAGTGAAGAGTAAGTACAGGGTAAAAGGAAGTACTAGATAAAATAGACGACTTAAGCTTCTATAGTCTCTTCTATTTAGGGAAGACTTAGCTATATCTATTCGATAGCGGACTTAGCCCAGAAATAGATACTATTTATGACTGCAGAGTAGCCCACTTACGCCTCTCACAAGCTTCTCTAGTTGTCTACAGCTCCTAAAGACCCTTTCACTTTTTCAAGTACAGGGTCTTGGAAAATAAAAACGAAAACCAATCCCAAACCCAAAGTCAATGCCAAGTAAAGCAGCCGCATTACAAATTCACACCAAAGTGGCACCCACAGCCACAACTTGCCACAAAGCTAGGGAGAGAGGGAGCAGGAATGGGTTAGAAATAGAGGCATAGAAAGACTGCTGGTTCTGGCCTAGAGCAAAGAAATGGTTAATCATTTAGGTATAAATCTCGACAGCGCAGCTGAGTCGCAGCCGCTGCTGCAGCCACAGCCTCCATTGCCTCTGCTGCAGTTGCACCACTGACAAATGTTGCCGCTGCCAAATGCGCCGTGGGGGCAGCAGGCAAACACATTAACGAGCAACGCGGCCAACGCGATCGCATTCAAATGAAGCTGCCCCTCAAGCCAAGCAGTTAAGCCAAGTTAAGAGCATGCCTGGGGGGGCTTAAAGGGGCAGGGAACAGGTGGAGCAGCGGGGGCAAGGCAGGCAACACTAGCTGAAGAGCTGGAAAAATTCCTAGAATTGTGCGCGTCAATTGATTTACTCAGCTGCGTGGCAAGCGAGCAGCTTTATTTGTTACCAAGACAGAGACAGAGAGAGGGAGAGGAGAGTCGCTTGCAACGTGTGTCTCGGGTTTGATAACTTTGAGATTTGTTATATTTGCTTCATCATGGCACAAACGAGCGACTAGACTACAAGCCACAAGATCATCATTATCATGGCCAACATAATGATCATTACGGTAATGATCATTAAGTGTGTGTGTGTGTGTGCACATTAAAAAGCAAGTTTCTCAGGTGTTTAAAAGCGTTTAAAAAGAAAACCGACGCAAAACGTAGACGACGCAAGCTCGTTGTTGGCTCAAAGGTTTTTGGCCAACAACAGCAACAACAACAATATCGCGCTGTCGTCTGGGCCAAGTTAACAATAAACGCAGGCCGCAGTCAAAGTCGCTGAGCCAAGTTTAAAAATACACGTACGTTTTTTTTTGGTTTTGTTTGTGCCTCTTTGCCAAGAGCCAGTTAAAGCCATGATCATGATCTCGACAGTTGCCAACGCAAGCCATGAAAAAATGGGACAGCAAGACGGACAAAAAGAGAGGGAGATAGGGAAGGAGGGTGTGTGGAGGGGTGTGTAGGGGCAGCATCATGTGGTACGTGAAGGTTGAAGCCAGAGTTAAAGCCAAGTTGAAATCGAAGTTGGAGATTTACTTAACGAAATCAAGAGGAAGCGCGTAGGATCGACTGTTAACCTAGCTGTCATACAGCATTGATTGCTAGCAGGCATTGCCAACAAGTTGTTGGTAAGAGGGGCAGGTGGAGGGGTAGTGGAAGGGTAGAGAGAAGCCTTGATTGCTGGCAGGAAGCAAGGGGAGAGCGGGGCGGAATACATCGGCAGCGAGGGCGGTGCAAACAACACATAACAAACAGTGAGACAGGCCTCAGAGTTTTGGGCCAGGTTTGAATGACTCAGCGCTATTCTTTGCACCCCTCACGCTACCGCTCTGCGTCTCTGCTCTCATCATCTTCTTTTACTTCTCGCTGTTGTTGCCGTTTTCAGTTAACGATGTCGATGCTGAGAGTCTCAACAATTTGAGTATCTCAGCTTGAGTTGCGTTTCGGGTTCTGAGGGGATTTTTTTTTTTTGCCTGATTTTTCGACTTTATTGTTGTTGTCGTTTTTTTTTTGGGTCTACTTGTATAGCCAAATGTTAAGTGCCTGTTTTGATTGGTTTGAGGCGAGATTATGGTCAATGATTGAGGGGCCAAAACATTAGCAAATGAAGAGAAACTGCTCATTAAGCGGAGGCAACACAAGGAGAATACTCCAGAGAGAGAGAGAGAGGAAGGGAAAGAGTGAGGTGGTGGGAGGTAGTTGTCTGCCTATGCATATTGATTGGATTTATGCTAAATCAACAGCTAATCAAACAATAAATTGCATTTTTTAATTAGTAACGCTCAAGTAATTGATGTTTTATTGCATATGAGTTATAATTAATTGAGAATTTTAAGCGATTTGCAAGTGTAATTATTGAAGCAGTTGATTATTTGTTAAAACGCGGTTTAAGTCGATTTTTAAATGTGATTTCTAGTTGTTGATTGCTTGACTATTCCAGGCTTCCAGTGGAAGTTTAGTAATTTGGTAGTTTAGTCAAGATATAGCTCAAAAATCAATCTAGACAACTAACCTAATGGTCCTTTCAGTTTTCTTGGAAAGAAATACCTTAAAAATCATTGGAATATGCTGGAAAATGCGCTTCGAACTAGTAGATTCTAGTAGTTTCGGTGCCTAATACCGATTTTAAATGAAATTATCTTTTTTAAGAAACTAGAATAACTGAGAATTTGAAACAAATTTTCAAACTACAGTTTTAAACATTTTAAGTACAGTTTCGCCTACGCTATCCTGCCAATCACCTTCCAGTCTTGCCCTTGCCAATGGCTCAATTTAGTCGGAAGCAAATTGAAGTGCAGCCGTAACTAATTTTGGGTATTGTTTTATGCTGTAAGCTGTGTGGCATGGGAAACATCTGTTTGAGTTAACGCACCTGTATGGGCTTTGGCATGCCATTGTCTAGGCCATATGCAAAAACAGTTAGAGGTGTTAGATGAGGCGTCAGGACCGAGACGTTGACTGAGAAACCCTTTCGATGAATTAAGCAGATTCTGGAAATTCCGCAATATGCAAACGTCTCAAAGAAACAACAACAAAAGTAACAACAACAACAACAACAACAACAACAATGGCAACAACATACGCATTAACAATGAGCTGCGATTTTTAACACCTGTGTGCCAGAATGCACTTGCAACCTGGCTAGCTGCAAGGTGAAAGGCAGGGGTGGAACAGGAGGTAGGGGAGGGAGGGAATGCGGTAAAAATCTATACAAATATTTGACGTGAGGTGAATAGAACAAAATTTGCATTTGTCGGCAAAAGAACAAAAACAAAGCACACAAAAGGCTAAGGCAACAGGTAAATTCACTGGTTGTTGTTGTTGTTTTTCTTGCTGTTGTTGTTGTTGTTCGCCGTTGTTGCGGCAAGATCATTAACACATTTATGCCTGTTTGGTTGGCCATCTTCAGCACGTAGATTAGCAAAATGGTGCGAAAAATCCATCAAAGAAAAAAGTGGGAGACGAAAAACAAAAAAAAAAAACAAAAAAATTAAACGAAGACTTTGCGGCAACTGTTGAAAGTGGCTTGCAAAGTGGCCATGGAAGTGCCGCTGGAAATGCCAGTGCCATGCGCTGGAATGCACTGGAATTCAGTACAAACTGAGCAGTGTTGCCGTTTTGTCCTTTTTGCGGACAGATCTGTCCTTTTTAGACCCCGTACTCTTAAAAAGAGTATAGGGGTCTATTAGGTTTGTCAGAAGCCAAATGTGCGTAACAGGCAGAAGGAAGCTTTTCCGACCCTATAAAGTATATATATTCTTGATCAGCATCAACAGCCGAGTCGATATAGCAATGTCCGTCTGTCCGTCTGTCCGTCTGTCCGTCTGTCTGTCTGTCTGTCTGTCCGTCCGTCTGTATGAACACCTGGATCTTTTAAACTACAAGAGCTAGAGACACCAAATTTTTTAATGAAAGTTCGTCTATGATGTACGCAGATCAAGTTTATTTCAAATCGGCGCCACGCCCCCCACCGCCCCCGCAATAAGCAAAAAACTAGACACACCTCGGAAAAAATTGATGTTTTCTGCGAATATCTTTGTAACTATAGCACTTAGGAACACCAATTCTGGTACGCAGGTTCCTAGAGACAACACAAATGCGACGTCATTCAAAATTTTGGTCTGCCACGCCCCCTCTTTCCACAAGAACTAAGCAAATTTTCCAAACTTATATGCCGTTTTTAAAGCATTTGGTAATGTAGTACGGTATTGTAGTTCAAAATTTGTTTAAAGACAAATTATATCAAACTAACCTAAAAGTTGCATAAAAATCCAACTATAAACAACTGAGCAATTAGACAACAAAGTAGCCCATGAAGCGCGTAATGAATGTAGTGGTGCAACTAGTAGGGCAGCATGATATGGAACTTGCGTCAGTAAGCGCGGGTTCAAATCCCATCAGTGACTGATTTAAAATTTTTTTTTTAATTTAATTTTAAAACTTAAATTTTAAATTACAGTCGTATTCAAATATTAATTTCGAATACAAGGAGAGTACGGGGTCTTTTACAGTCGGCGTGCTCGACTGTAGCCTTTCTTACTTGTTTAAAGTGTAGCTGCCGGAAAAATTTGGAAACGTCCCCTGTCCGGAAAAAATGCCTTTTTTATTTTATTTTATCCTTTTTTTATCCTTTTTTAATTTTTGTGAGTTGCATATATTATTTGATATTTTCAACTAGATGGCATCGCTTTGAAAATGATTCATTTTCATCAATCATTTTTCATATATGGATATATTCTGCAGGCAACAAACAATTTCAAAATTTATCTTTGTTTGCTTCAAATTTACTTTCCTTGCCATGGTCAAATGCAGAAGTGGAGCGGGTGTTTAGCCAAGTGAATTTGGTCAAAACAACCTTACGAAACAGGCTTCACATCGACACACTGAACTCGATTTTGGCTATTAGGTAAGTATTTTTTTATACTCTCTGCAAGAGTATATTGGGTTTGTGCAAATGTATGTAACAGGCAGAAGGAGGCGTGGCAGACCCCATAAAGTATATATATTCTTGATCAGCATCACAAGCCGAGTCGATATAGCCATGTCCGTCTGTCCGTCTGTCTGTCTGTCCGTCTGTCCGTCTGTCCGTATGAACACACATATTTCAGAGATGGTAAGAGCTACAAGTTCGAGTTTGGTCTCAATCGACTCGATATTTAGTCAGTCAATACAAGAATCTTTTTTTTTCGATGCCACGCCCCATTCGCCCACAATGAGTAAAAAACTCGTCACACCTCGGAAAAAATCTATGTTTTCGGCGAATATCTCAGTAACTATGGCACTTAGGAATACCAATTTTGGTACACGTGTCCCTAGAGATCGCATAAATGCAATGACATTAAAATAAGTATGTGCATACATTTAACGTCAAACGAATTTGTATGTACATACAGACAAACACATATATGTTCGATTATGCTTAGCTTTTTTTTGTTTTGACGTGTTCTAATACAAGAACTATCTAGTGTAATATCCGGACACCGATTTAAGCATTATAATTAGGAATAAAAGCAGAGAGTATTATACGGTCGGGCGTGTTCGACTCTACTTTTCTTTCTTGTTTTTTTTTAAATAGTTATATTGTGAAAACAAAATATACAGTTGTGTTCAAATTAATAGCAGCGCATGTAAGCTCTGATTTTAAAATTGATAAATAATATCATAGTGACCACAGATCAATAATTTTTTTTTAAATTTAGTATTTATTACAAACAAAATAAGCGTGATTCTTCATCAAAAAACTTCTTAAATTTTTAAATTTACGTTAAAAATGATAAATAGGGCAAAATTACCCTGTTCAAAATAATAGCAGCAAAAAACAAAAATCTTAAATATGTTAACTAAATTTTGTTTATAACTTCATAAAATGAACTGACTATGTTACTTATGAACTAATATTTGGTTGTGAACCCCTTATTAGCTACAACAGCTATACATCTCCGCGGCATGGAGTCAATCAGATCCTGTCAACGCTTGAGAGGAATCTGAGCCCATGCATCCTGCACAACTTGCCAAAGATGTGCTTTAGTGGACGGTTTCACCTTGGCCACACTTCGTTTGACGTCCCCCCATAAGTTTTCAATTGGGTTCACATCTAGGGACTGAGCTGGCCATGGCATTACGTCGATCCTTTCTGTTGCAAGCTTCTGTTTGCCAAGTTTACTGGTATGCTTAGGATCATTGTCCTGTTGAAAAGCCTATTTTATTGGCATTTCCCCAGAGGAATATGGTAGCATCACATTTTGGAGTATATCCACGTACACATGTTGATCCATGATCCCATTAATCATATGGATAGGGCCTAGTCCTTTATATGAAAAGCAGGCCCATATTAAGATTTTCAATTCACCATGTTTGACTGTCTTTAACGAGTGGTTGGGCTGATATTCAGTGTTTGGCAGACGTCTGACATATTGTCTGGATCCAGTTCCACCAAATAACACAATTTTTCTCTCGTCAGTCCAGAGAATGGTGCGCCACTTTGTTAAGGCCCATTTCAGGTGCACTTTAGCAAACTCTAATCTGGCTTTTATGTGTTTAGAAGTAAGTAGAGGCACTTTCCTTGGACTTCGGGCATTGAGTTTGTGCTCCAGAAGTCTTCTCCGAATAGTTAGACTACTCACTGACAAGCTTAGGTCTGTATCTATTGATTCTGAAGACGCGAAAGGATTATCCTTGCTGGAGCGCACAATGCGCCCGTCATCAATTTCGGTGGTTGTACTTTTCCTGCCGTGGGTTTTGCGTTTGTGGCTATAATTAATGGCATTAGAGACCATTTTAGCCGAACATCCAACCAATCCTTCAATTTCCCTGTATGTTTTTCCTGGTTTTCTAAGGCTTAATATCCATGTGCGCTTGTCCTTTGAGCAATGTCTGCCTCTACCCACTATAGTACAAATTTTTTCAATTTTATAATGTTTTCCCATGTAAATAATAGTGAACTCATTAATTGAACATACTTTCAACAAATTAACAACTTTTACTTAAATATTTTTAATATTAAAATGAAGCGCTGCTATTAATTTGAACAACAAAATTTCTGTGTACTTACGAAAAATTATCAATTAAACGGAAAAGCAAAGCAATTCTAGCGGGATTTTTTCGATTTCCTCTTCCCCACATTCTATTCTAACTAATATATGCACTAGTGTTCATTTCTTATGAATAAACATGCTTAAAATTTAGTCACATTTATGAGGAAAAAGTGCGCTGCTATTATTTTGAACACAGCTGTATTTCCTTCTATTATTCAGGTTTTCCTGATAATTATCTCCGTCTAATTGGAACTAATCCTCAAGAAAAGGATGTTGACGATGCTGGGCTTGACGAAGTTTTAAATAATTTAATCGAAATCGAATAAATTCATTAAAACTTTTTGTTGTAGTATAGAAATTTCGTTTGTCCTATTTTTTTGTCCTTTAAAAAAAAATCTGTCCGTTTTTTGTCCTTTTTTTTGAGTTTAACCATCCGTTTTTTGTGTATCATCGTCGGCAACACTGACACACACACACATGATGAAGTGCCTGAGTGTGTGAGTGTTTGCTCATTTGTTTGCATTTGTACGAGGTGTTAAATTATCCTCAGGATGCACGTAAAACTGCAAATGCCGACGTGAGCTGCTTGTTTGCTCATCTTCTTCTTCATGTTGTTGTTGTTGTTGTTTTTGTTGTTAATGTTTCATTGTTATTGCTGTTGTTGTTGCAACAGTTATTCGCCGTGTTGCTGCAACAGTGCTTGCAACCCTCGTCGCTTATGCAGCGCATTAAATGAGCTTAGTTTTAGTTGACTTGCCACAGCCACGCTCAGCTGAAGTGTTGTCACCTCTCTAACCCCTCCTAACCCTGACCCTCTTAGCCCACTCCCTAGTGCCCGCTCTGCCAAGTCTTTCCCCTTTTGTGTGCTGTAATTTCATTAGAGCGCTTTGGGGCCAACTTCAAGTTTGGTGGCATCTTCAGCTTTTTGCCTTGTTGATATTCGCGTCAGGAAATTAAGCTGCAGGGCGAGAGCTACAAAATGTTTCTCTTTTATCCTCTCTTTCTCTGGCACTGTTCGCTAATCGAAAAATCCACAATATTTGCATTGGTAACAGAAGCTTAGCACACTCACACACACACACACACACACACACACACACTTATTTAATATCTCTGACATTTAATCTTGTTGGCAACAACCTGACCAACAATTTGGCCAGAAAACTTTGGCTGATTAGCTGCAAGAAATATTGCAATTAGTTAGAGCAACTTGCGTAATTGTGCAAAAATGTGCCAATTTCAACGCTGAATAAGCCTTAAATAGTCATGAAGGAAATCGATAGAGGATCGATAGAGTTTAACTATAGCTGTCATTAAATCAAACGAAGGTTTCTAGCAAAGTGTTAAAAAGTAATGAATTTCGCTTAAAAGACATTCATTTTATATATACAAATATGTCGCTTTGAAACGACATAGCCTCGCGCGGAGATATATCGATATTTGAAACGATAAGCGACATTTTAAAGCGACATATCTCCGCGCGAGGTTATGTCGTTTTAGAACGTCATATCTCCGCGCGAGGTTATGTCGTTTTAAAACGTCATATCTCCGCGCGAGGTTATGTCGTTTTAAAACGTCATATCCCCGCGCGAGGTTATTACGTTTTAAAACGTCATATCTCCGCGCGAGTTTATGTCGTTTCATAGCGACATAACCTCGCGCGAGTTTATGTCGTTCCCAGACGACATAACATCGCGCGGAGATATGTCGTTCCAAGACGACATAACCTCGCGCGGAGATATGTCGTTCTAGAACGACATAACCTCGCGCGGAGATATGTCGTTCTAGAACGACATAAACTCGCGCGGAGATATGTCGTTCCCAGACGACATAACATCGCGCGGAGATATGTCGTTCCAAGACGACATAACCTCGCGCGGAGATATGTCGTTCTAGAACGACATAAACTCGCGCGGAGATATGTCGTTCCAAGACGACATAACCTCGCGCGGAGATATGTCGTTCTAGAACGACATAAACTCGCGCGGAGATATGTCGTTCCAAGACGACATAACCTCGCGCGGAGATATGTCGTTCTAGAACGACATAAACTCGCGCGGAGATATGTCGTTCCCAGACGACATAACCTCGCGCGGAGATATGTCGTTCCAAGACGACATAACCTCGCGCGGAGATATGTCGTTCTAGAACGACATAACCCCGCGCGGAGATATGTCGTTCTAGAACGACATAAACTCGCGCGGAGATATGTCGTTCCCAGACGACATAACCTCGCGCGGAGATATGTCGTTCCAAGACGACATAGCCTCGCGCGGAGATATGTCGTTCTAGAACGACATAAACTCGCGCGGAGATATGTCGTTCTAGAACGACATAAACTCGCGCGGAGATATGTCGTTCTAGAACGACATAAACTCGCGCGGAGATATGTCGTTCCCAGACGACATAACCTCGCGCGGAGATATGTCGTTCCCAGACGACATAACATCGCGCGGAGATATGTCGTTCCAAGACGACATAACCTCGCGCGGAGATATGTCGTTCTAGAACGACATAAACTCGCGCGGAGATATGTCGTTCCAAGACGACATAACCTCGCGCGGAGATATGTCGTTCTAGAACGACATAAACTCGCGCGGAGATATGTCGTTCCCAGACGACATAACCTCGCGCGGAGATATGTCGTTCTAGAACGACATAAACTCGCGCGGAGATATGTCGTTCCCAGACGACATAACCTCGCGCGGAGATATGTCGTTCCAAGACGACATAACCTCGCGCGGAGATATGTCGTTCCAAGACGACATAACCTCGCGCGGAGACATGTCGTTCTAGAACGACATAAACTCGCGCGGAGATATGTCGTTCTAGAACGACATAACCTCGCGCGGAGATATGTCGTTCCAAGACGACATAACCTCGCGCGGAGATATGTCGTTCTAGAACGACATAAACTCGCGCGGAGATATGTCGTTCCAAGATGACATAACCTCGCGCGGAGATATGTCGTTCTAGAACGACATAAACTCGCGCGGAGATATGTCGTTCCCAGACGACATAACCTCGCGCGGAGATATGTCGTTCCAAGACGAGTTTATGTCTGGGAACGACATATCTCCGCGCGAGTTTATGTCGTTCCAAGACGACATAACCTCGCGCGGAGATATGTCGTTCTAGAACGACATAAACTCGCGCGGAGATATGTCGTTCCAAGACGACATAACCTCGCGCGGAGATATGTCGTTCTAGAACGACATAAACTCGCGCGGAGATATGTCGTTCCCAGACGACATAACCTCGCGCGGAGATATGTCGTTCCAAGACGACATAACCTCGCGCGGAGATATGTCGTTCTAGAACGACATAAACTCGCGCGGAGATATGTCGTTCCCAGACGACATAACCTCGCGCGGAGATATGTCGTTCCAAGACGACATAACCTCGCGCGGAGATATGTCGTTCTAGAACGACATAAACTCGCGCGGAGATATGTCGTTCTAGAACGACATAAACTCGCGCGGAGATATGTCGTTCCAAGACGACATAACCTCGCGCGGAGATATGTCGTTCTAGAACGACATAAACTCGCGCGGAGATATGTCGTTCCCAGACGACATAACCTCGCGCGGAGATATGTCGTTCCAAGACATAAACTCGCGCGGAGATATGTCGTTCCCAGACGACATAACCTCGCGCGGAGATATGTCGTTCCCAGACGACATAACCTCGCGCGGAGATATGTCGTTCCAAGACGACATAACCTCGCGCGGAGATATGTCGTTCCCAGACGACATAACATCGCGCGGAGATATGTCGTTCCAAGACGACATAACCTCGCGCGGAGATATGTCGTTCCCAGACGACATAACCTCGCGCGGAGATATGTCGTTCCAAGACGACATAACCTCGCGCGGAGATATGTCGTTCCCAGACGACATAACCTCGTGCGGAGATATGTCGTTCTAGAACGACATAAACTCGCGCGGAGATATGTCGTTCCCAGACGACATAACCTCGCGCGGAGATATGTCGTTCCCAGACGACATAACCTCGCGCGGAGATATGTCGTTCTAGAACGACATAAACTCGCGCGGAGATATGTCGTTCTAGAACGACATAAACTCGCGCGGAGATATGTCGTTCCAAGACGACATAACCTCGCGCGGAGATATGTCGTTCTAGAACGACATAAACTCGCGCGGAGATATGTCGTTCCCAGACGACATAACCTCGCGCGGAGATATGTCGTTCACAGACGACATAACCTCGCGAGGAGATATGTCGTTCTAGAACGACATAAACTCGCGCGGAGATATGTCGTTCTAGAACGACATAACCTCGCGCGGAGATATGTCGTTCCAAGACGACATAACCTCGCGCGGAGATATGTCGTTCCCAGACGACATAACATCGCGCGGAGATATGTCGTTCCAAGACGACATAACCTCGCGCGGAGATATGTCGTTCCAAGACGACATAACCTCGAGCGGAGATATGTCGTTCCCAGACGACATAACCTCGTGCGGAGATATGTCGTTCTAGAACGACATAAACTCGCGCGGAGATATGTCGTTCCCAGACGACATAACCTCGCGCGGAGATATGTCGTTCCCAGACGACATAACCTCGCGCGGAGATATGTCGTTCTAGAACGACATAAACTCGCGCGGAGATATGTCGTTCTAGAACGACATAAACTCGCGCGGAGATATGTCGTTCCCAGACGACATAACCTCGCGCGGAGATATGTCGTTCTAGAACGACATAAACTCGCGCGGAGATATGTCGTTCCCAGACGACATAACCTCGCGCGGAGATATGTCGTTCCAAGACGACATAACCTCGCGCGGAGATATGTCGTTCTAGAACGACATAAACTCGCGCGGAGATATGTCGTTCTAGAACGACATAACCTCGCGCGGAGATATGTCGTTCCAAGACGACATAACCTCGCGCGGAGATATGTCGTTCCCAGACGACATAACATCGCGCGGAGATATGTCGTTCCAAGACGACATAACCTCGCGCGGAGATATGTCGTTCTAGAACGACATAAACTCGCGCGGAGATATGTCGTTCCAAGACGACATAACCTCGCGCGGAGATATGTCGTTCTAGAACGACATAAACTCGCGCGGAGATATGTCCTTCCCAGACGACATAACCTCGCGCGGAGATATGTCGTTCCAAGACGACATAACCTCGCGCGGAGATATGTCGTTCAAGAACGACATAAACTCGCGCGGAGATATGTCGTTCCAAGACGACATAACCTCGCGCGGAGATATGTCGTTCCCAGACGACATAACATCGCGCGGAGATATGTCGTTCCAAGACGACATAACCTCGCGCGGAGATATGTCGTTCTAGAACGACATAAACTCGCGCGGAGATATGTCGTTCTAGAACGACATAAACTCGCGCGGAGATATGTCGTTCCAAGACGACATAACCTCGCGCGGAGATATGTCGTTCTAGAACGACATAAACTCGCGCGGAGATATGTCGTTCCCAGACGACATAACCTCGCGCGGAGATATGTCGTTCCAAGACGACATAACCTCGCGCGGAGATATGTCGTTCTAGAACGACATAAACTCGCGCGGAGATATGTCGTTCTAGAACGACATAACCTCGCGCGGAGATATGTCGTTCCAAGACGACATAACCTCGCGCGGAGATATGTCGTTCCCAGACGACATAACCTCGCGCGGAGATATGCCGTTCCAAGACGACATAACCTCGCGCGGAGATATGTCGTTCTAGAACGACATAAACTCGCGCGGAGATATGTCGTTCCAAGACGACATAACCTCGCGCGGAGATATGTCGTTCTAGAACGACATAAACTCGCGCGGAGATATGTCGTTCCCAGACGACATAACCTCGCGCGGAGATATGTCGTTCCAAGACGACATAACCTCGCGCGGAGATATGTCGTTCAAGAACGACATAAACTCGCGCGGAGATATGTCGTTCCAAGACGACATAACCTCGCGCGGAGATATGTCGTTCTAGAACGACATAAACTCGCGCGGAGATATGTCGTTCCCAGACGACATAACCTCGCGCGGAGATATGTCGTTCCAAGACGACATAACATCGCGCGGAGATATGTCGTTCCAAGACGACATAACCTCGCGCGGAGATATGTCGTTCCCAGACGACATAACCTCGCGCGGAGATATGTCGTTCCAAGACGACATAACCTCGCGCGGAGATATGTCGTTCTAGAACGACATAAACTCGCGCGGAGATATGTCGTTCCAAGACGACATAACCTCGCGCGGAGATATGTCGTTCTAGAACGACATAAACTCGCGCGGAGATATGTCGTTCCCAGACGACATAACCTCGCGCGGAGATATGTCGTTCTAGAACGACATAAACTCGCGCGGAGATATGTCGTTCCCAGACGACATAACCTCGCGCGGAGATATGTCGTTCCAAGACATAAACTCGCGCGGAGATATGTCGTTCCCAGACGACATAACCTCGCGCGGAGATATGTCGTTCCCAGACGACATAACCTCGCGCGGAGATATGTCGTTCCAAGACGACATAACCTCGCGCGGAGATATGTCGTTCCCAGACGACATAACATCGCGCGGAGATATGTCGTTCCAAGACGACATAACCTCGCGCGGAGATATGTCGTTCCCAGACGACATAACCTCGCGCGGAGATATGTCGTTCCAAGACGACATAACCTCGCGCGGAGATATGTCGTTCCCAGACGACATAACCTCGTGCGGAGATATGTCGTTCTAGAACGACATAAACTCGCGCGGAGATATGTCGTTCCCAGACGACATAACCTCGCGCGGAGATATGTCGTTCCCAGACGACATAACCTCGCGCGGAGATATGTCGTTCTAGAACGACATAAACTCGCGCGGAGATATGTCGTTCTAGAACGACATAAACTCGCGCGGAGATATGTCGTTCCAAGACGACATAACCTCGCGCGGAGATATGTCGTTCTAGAACGACATAAACTCGCGCGGAGATATGTCGTTCCCAGACGACATAACCTCGCGCGGAGATATGTCGTTCACAGACGACATAACCTCGCGCGGAGATATGTCGTTCTAGAACGACATAAACTCGCGCGGAGATATGTCGTTCTAGAACGACATAACCTCGCGCGGAGATATGTCGTTCCAAGACGACATAACCTCGCGCGGAGATATGTCGTTCCCAGACGACATAACCTCGCGCGGAGATATGTCGTTCCAAGACGACATAACCTCGCGCGGAGATATGTCGTTCCAAGACGACATAACCTCGCGCGGAGATATGTCGTTCCCAGACGACATAACCTCGTGCGGAGATATGTCGTTCTAGAACGACATAAACTCGCGCGGAGATATGTCGTTCCCAGACGACATAACCTCGCGCGGAGATATGTCGTTCCCAGACGACATAACCTCGCGCGGAGATATGTCGTTCTAGAACGACATAAACTCGCGCGGAGATATGTCGTTCTAGAACGACATAAACTCGCGCGGAGATATGTCGTTCCCAGACGACATAACCTCGCGCGGAGATATGTCGTTCTAGAACGACATAAACTCGCGCGGAGATATGTCGTTCCCAGACGACATAACCTCGCGCGGAGATATGTCGTTCCAAGACGACATAACCTCGCGCGGAGATATGTCGTTCTAGAACGACATAAACTCGCGCGGAGATATGTCGTTCTAGAACGACATAACCTCGCGCGGAGATATGTCGTTCCAAGACGACATAACCTCGCGCGGAGATATGTCGTTCCCAGACGACATAACATCGCGCGGAGATATGTCGTTCCAAGACGACATAACCTCGCGCGGAGATATGTCGTTCTAGAACGACATAAACTCGCGCGGAGATATGTCGTTCCAAGACGACATAACCTCGCGCGGAGATATGTCGTTCTAGAACGACATAAACTCGCGCGGAGATATGTCCTTCCCAGACGACATAACCTCGCGCGGAGATATGTCGTTCCAAGACGACATAACCTCGCGCGGAGATATGTCGTTCAAGAACGACATAAACTCGCGCGGAGATATGTCGTTCCAAGACGACATAACCTCGCGCGGAGATATGTCGTTCCCAGACGACATAACATCGCGCGGAGATATGTCGTTCCAAGACGACATAACCTCGCGCGGAGATATGTCGTTCTAGAACGACATAAACTCGCGCGGAGATATGTCGTTCTAGAACGACATAAACTCGCGCGGAGATATGTCGTTCCAAGACGACATAACCTCGCGCGGAGATATGTCGTTCTAGAACGACATAAACTCGCGCGGAGATATGTCGTTCCCAGACGACATAACCTCGCGCGGAGATATGTCGTTCCAAGACGACATAACCTCGCGCGGAGATATGTCGTTCTAGAACGACATAAACTCGCGCGGAGATATGTCGTTCTAGAACGACATAACCTCGCGCGGAGATATGTCGTTCCAAGACGACATAACCTCGCGCGGAGATATGTCGTTCCCAGACGACATAACATCGCGCGGAGATATGTCGTTCCAAGACGACATAACCTCGCGCGGAGATATGTCGTTCTAGAACGACATAAACTCGCGCGGAGATATGTCGTTCCAAGACGACATAACCTCGCGCGGAGATATGTCGTTCTAGAACGACATAAACTCGCGCGGAGATATGTCGTTCCCAGACGACATAACCTCGCGCGGAGATATGTCGTTCCAAGACGACATAACCTCGCGCGGAGATATGTCGTTCAAGAACGACATAAACTCGCGCGGAGATATGTCGTTCCAAGACGACATAACCTCGCGCGGAGATATGTCGTTCTAGAACGACATAAACTCGCGCGGTGATATGTCGTTCCCAGACGACATAACCTCGCGCGGAGATATGTCGTTCCAAGACGACATAACATCGCGCGGAGATATGTCGTTCCAAGACGACATAACCTCGCGCGGAGATATGTCGTTCCCAGACGACATAACATCGCGCGGAGATATGTCGTTCCAAGACGACATAACCTCGCGCGGAGATATGTCGTTCTAGAACGACATAAACTCGCGCGGAGATATGTCGTTCCAAGACGACATAACCTCGCGCGGCGATATGTCGTTCTAGAACGACATAAACTCGCGCGGAGATATGTCGTTCCCAGACGACATAACCTCGCGCGGAGATATGTCGTTCCAAGACGACATAACCTCGCGCGGAGATATGTCGTCTTGGAACGACATATCTCCGCGCGAGTTTATGTCGTTCTAGAACGACATATCTCCGCGCGAGGTTATGTCGTCTTGGAACGACATATCTCCGCGCGAGGTTATGTCGTCTGGGAACGACATATCTCCGCGCGAGTTTATGTCGTTCTAGAACGACATATCTCCGCGCGAGTTTATGTCGTTCTAGAACGACATATCTCCGCGCGAGGTTATGTCGTCTTGGAACGACATATCTCCGCGCGAGTTTATGTCGTTCTAGAACGACATATCTCCGCGCGAGTTTATGTCGTTCTAGAACGACATATCTCCGCGCGAGGTTATGTCGTCTTGGAACGACATATCTCCGCGCGAGGTTATGTCGTCTTGGAACGACATATCTCCGCGCGAGTTTATGTCGTTCTAGAACGACATATCTCCGCGCGAGTTTATGTCGTTCTAAAACGACATATCTCCGCGCGAGGTTATGTCGTCTGGGAACGACATATCTCCGCGCGAGTTTATGTCGTTCTAGAACGACATATCTCCGCACGAGGTTATGTCGTCTGGGAACGACATATCTCCGCGCGAGATTATGTCGTCTTGGAACGACATATCTCCGCGCGAGGTTATGTCGTCTGGGAACGACATATCTCCGCGCGAGTTTATGTCGTTCTAGAACGACATATCTCCGCGCGAGTTTATGTCGTTCTAGAACGACATATCTCCGCGCGAGGTTATGTCGTCTTGGAACGACATATCTCCGCGCGAGGTTATGTCGTCTGGGAACGACATATCTCCGCGCGAGTTTATGTCGTTCTAGAACGACATATCTCCGCGCGAGGTTATGTCGTCTTGGAACGACATATCTCCGCGCGAGTTTATGTCGTTCTAGAACGACATATCTCCGCGCGAGGTTATGTCGTCTTGGAACGACATATCTCCGCGCGAGGTTATGTCGTTCTAGAACGTCATATCTCCGCGCGAGTTTATGTCGTTCTAGAACGACATATCTCCGCGCGAGTTTATGTCGTTCTAGAACGACATATCTCCGCGCGAGGTTATGTCGTCTTGGAACGACATATCTCCGCGCGAGGTTATGTCGTTCTAGAACGTCATATCTCCGCGCGAGTTTATGTCGTTCTAGAACGACATATCTCCGCGCGAGGTTATGTCGTCTTGGAACGACATATCTCCGCGCGAGGTTATGTCGTCTGGGAACGACATATCTCCGCGCGAGTTTATGTCGTTCTAGAACGACATATCTCCGCGCGAGTTTATGTCGTTCTAGAACGACATATCTCCGCGCGAGGTTATGTCGTCTTGGAACGACATATCTCCGCGCGAGTTTATGTCGTTCTAGAACGACATAAACTCGCGCGGAGATATGTCGTTCTAGAACGACATAAACTCGCGCGGAGATATGTCGTTCCAAGACGACATAACCTCGCGCGGAGATATGTCGTTCCCAGACGACATAACATCGCGCGGAGATATGTCGTTCCAAGACGACATAACCTCGCGCGGAGATATGTCGTTCTAGAACGACATAAACTCGCGCGGAGATATGTCGTTCCAAGACGACATAACCTCGCGCGGAGATATGTCGTTCTAGAACGACATAAACTCGCGCGGAGATATGTCGTTCCCAGACGACATAACCTCGCGCGGAGATATGTCGTTCCAAGACGACATAACCTCGCGCGGAGATATGTCGTTCCCAGACGACATAACCTCGTGCGGAGATATGTCGTTCTAGAACGACATAAACTCGCGCGGAGATATGTCGTTCCCAGACGACATAACCTCGCGCGGAGATATGTCGTTTTAGAACGACATAAACTCGCGCGGAGATATGTCGTTCTAGAACGACATAAACTCGCGCGGAGATATGTCGTTCCAAGACGACATAACCTCGCGCGGAGATATGTCGTTCTAGAACGACATAAACTCGCGCGGAGATATGTCGTTCTAGAACGACATAAACTCGCGCGGAGATATGTCGTTCCCAGACGACATAACCTCGCGCGGAGATATGTCGTTCCAAGACGACATAACCTCGCGCGGAGATATGTCGTTCTAGAACGACATAAACTCGCGCGGAGATATGTCGTTCTAGAACGACATAACCTCGCGCGGAGATATGTCGTTCCAAGACGACATAACCTCGCGCGGAGATATGTCGTTCTAGAACGACATAAACTCGCGCGGAGATATGTCGTTCCAAGACGACATAACCTCGCGCGGAGATATGTCGTTCTAGAACGACATAAACTCGCGCGGAGATATGTCGTTCCCAGACGACATAACCTCGCGCGGAGATATGTCGTTCCAAGACGACATAACCTCGCGCGGAGATATGTCGTTCTAGAACGACATAAACTCGCGCGGAGATATGTCGTTCTAGAACGACATAAACTCGCGCGGAGATATGTCGTTCCCAGACGACATAACCTCGCGCGGAGATATGTCGTTCCCAGACGACATAACCTCGCGCGGAGATATGTCGTTCCAAGACGACATAACCTCGCGCGGAGATATGTCGTTCCCAGACGACATAACCTCGTGCGGAGATATGTCGTTCTAGAACGACATAAACTCGCGCGGAGATATGTCGTTCCCAGACGACATAACCTCGCGCGGAGATATGTCGTTCCCAGACGACATAACCTCGCGCGGAGATATGTCGTTCTAGAACGACATAAACTCGCGCGGAGATATGTCGTTCTAGAACGACATAAACTCGCGCGGAGATATGTCGTTCTAGAACGACATAAACTCGCGCGGAGATATGTCGTTCCAAGACGACATAACCTCGCGCGGAGATATGTCGTTCTAGAACGACATAAACTCGCGCGGAGATATGTCGTTCTAGAACGACATAAACTCGCGCGGAGATATGTCGTTCCCAGACGACATAACCTCGCGCGGAGATATGTCGTTCCAAGACGACATAACCTCGCGCGGAGATATGTCGTTCTAGAACGACATAAACTCGCGCGGAGATATGACGTTCTAGAACGACA